>CM061142.1:806738614-808203783 GCA_030789695.1 Scilla litardierei | reverse complement strand
TAGTGTAGCCCCGCATGGGCATAACACAAGAATTTTTTTTGCATGTTGTGCACGTTAAGAAAAAATTGTTATACTTATAAATTTAATCATTATGCGCACGTGCAAATTTTTTGCATTTTGCGCACGTTAAACAAAAATATTTAGTATAACATTTTTTCTCATTGCGCACAAGATGCAAAATTTCTGCATGTTCTGCACTTTTAGAAAAAATTGTTACACATATCAATTTAACTCAATGTGCACAACATGAAAAATAATTTTATGTTGTACGCGTTGAGAAAAATTGATCAGTGCTACATTTTTTTCAACGCGAACAACAGACAGAAATTTTGCCTGTGGTGCACGTTGAGATAAAATTGTTACACTTATACAAATCTGAAATTTTTCTCAACGCGCACAAGCTCTGGGCCTTTGGATAACTGCTGAAATTTTTATACATTTCATTGAGTTTTGCACCATACTCCTCCTCTGTTCTTGCCAGCACCAAAAGATTCCAGCTTAATATGAAAGCATTCCATTTTTTTAACTTCAAAAAGTTTCTTACAATTGGCCACCATCAACATAATTGGTTTCAAGTAGAGGTAATGGCATTCATCAAAATAGCACTTGGCAGTTTTCATCTAGCAACGCTTTTCCAATGCACATATATAGCAATCCTCCCGTTCGACCTCCATGTAACAAAATGCGGAATCGAATGTCATATCGGTGGAGTTAACACTACACTATCCAACAGTGGTAGCTGTTATCTGTTGGTAGGGGCAGAACCATGATGAGATGGGGCCGAGGGCAGGGTTGAGTATCTACCGACGTCATTTCAGGACGTTTCGCTCCTGTCACTAGTCGATCCAAATGAGCATTCCTTAGGACCTTCACCCAGCCTTTTGCAACAGTCACATTTTCTATTTATTTACTCGGCCAAAACATGTATGTCATGGGGTGAAGTTTTTGTAGAAGTTAATAAACATAATATACACAAGGGCATTGTAAACGTATCCCTGTCTGAGTGGTTAGATGGACTCTTTCGAAATTGGTTTTGTCTCCGCCCGCGCAGGTTCGAATCCTGCTGTGTCAATGCTTGTAGGTAATATTTTTTGTAAAATGAAAAATTGTGGGGGGGGGGAGGCCCCCTCAGTAACAACATGGGTCTGCCCCTGTCTATTGGTCTTACACGTGCAGTGCATGATCAAAATTTCTGAAAATGCACGTAAAATCAACCGACTTGGTATGTGGCCCAAACAAACTCCTCATGACCGATTCTCTTCGTTCACTGTAAGATACTCAATGTAATTCTTCTCATTCAGGCTCTTCAGAAGTTGTTGCATTTGAGTTCTCTCATCCATTTTTACAGCTTTGATCATATGTCTGGTATTATATATTAATTTGATTGTAGTGGCATTGCACATATCTTTTTTCTTCAAAAATTTCAGAATTTCTCTTGGCCTCACCATGCTATTGGAAAAGTCCCTCAACGTGTCCATCAGGATCCGGCACAAAAACTCTAGTCCCGTCCTAAGTCGGACGGAACATAGACAGAAATGCAGCGGAAAATTTTTTTATGTTAATCTAATTAACATGCAACCCTAAGGAACCAGACCCTATTAGCCAGGATCTCTGCCAACTTGGGGTGGATCTGACCACCCCAAGAGGGATCTAACTACTGCGAATAATTAAATGAAAAACTTAAACACATACCCGGAATCTCAGCCCTGGGGCAGGCGAGATGTTCCGCACCGTCTTCCGAGCTGCTCCCGTCCCACGCCGAGCCGCTCCTTGAACCGCTCCCAGAACTGCTCCTCGAACCGCTCCGCATCCCGATGCGATCAATCCCATGTCGCCGAGCCAACCACGCGCCGAAGAAAGTTTCACGCGAGTGAAACCTCCGCCTAGATTTCGGATCTGAATCCGAACTCCTTTGCGGCTTTGCTAGAGCCCTCAGGAGCAAGGCAGAAATTTATAGGGAGAGTAGAAATATTAATTTAGCTTAGATCCGAGCGTGCTCCAACATTTATGAGAGCCGCTCAGATCTAGAGCTTGGGACGAGTTTTGAGGAGGAGAGCAGACCCCTATTTATATAGGCGGCGGACTCTCCCCTTTTCTCAAAATCCGATGTGGGACTAATAATTGAGAGTTAATTAAATCAAGTTAGTTTGCCTTTCACAAAGTGCAAACTTCCGTGAATTTTAACTCACTCACTGTTGAGCTTCATGATTGATACAACCTATCAATTCGAAGGGCGTTCAATGGTGAACGTATAGGAAAAAACGGCTCGTCAATCCGAGTCCGTTTGACCCTTCAAACAATTGTCCAAAGTTAGCCAAAAGTCATGCTTCTCTTAGAAACGTAGCCGTCAAGAAAATCCCAGGTTTCAAAAAACCCTAACCAGAAAATTCGGGCTTGGTGGGCCTCCATTTTCGCTGGTTTCAGCCCAACAATTTGGGCTGACTTGTTTTGGCTATAACTTGTGCATTTGGACTCCATTTTTGACGCGGTTTGAACCTGCGTTTAGAGCGGGACGATCTCGTCATCTAGGTAACCTTTTCAACACGTTTATTTAATTAAATATAGTCTTAAACAATTTAAGATACATTTAATCTCTTTTGCATCATATGCAAATTAGTCCCTATCTAGGCTTAAATTATCATTTGCATCAAATACAAATGATCCGAGGGCATATTCCTCTACAGTCCATCTCCGTCACCTTCAACCTCCCAGCATATGAATGTCCTTCGCAGAACGTCACGGTTGGATGGTCGTGCATGTCGCATATGTCTGACAAATTCCACACATCTCTCTTCACTACCTATTAACCTTCAATGAAAAAGGACATCGACACTTCCTGGTTCCCGTAAGATTTTTGGTCCTTTTCTCCATCTTCACCACGTGTGCCCGATACTTTCTGCTTCTTTCACATGCAAATTAGAATGTTGGGTGTGTATCACCCAATGTACTCATATTTGAATACATAGTCACAACTACAATCCCATTTGTTCTCCCGATTTCCTTTATGCAATTAACAAGTGCCTCTTTACTTTGGAATATTTGCATGCTTGTAAACTCAATTGTATAGTCTTGATGGCTGTCTGAACTTTCTACATTAACCTGAATTTTATATTAAACATCTTAATATATTAATTATTTATAAAATTTACGGAAAACTTTATACATTATGTAAATTTATTACTGTAATATTTAAGTACATAGAGCAAAAAAAAATTTGCATTGCATTTTTGTTCATGTTCTTCAATCACATCAATATTATATAAATCCATCTCATTCAAACTAATTTAGATGTAGTAATTAACAACAATCAATTTTGACCAACAAAAATTTTACCATTTATTGCATAGCAATTAATTACTTACTAACTCTAACGACTCGTTGTAATTATCCGTCAACAATTTTCGAGCAAATAATTCCATAATTCTGTTGCTTACGTGGTTCTCCTTCTTTTGCTATTTGAAGAAATCTTCGGATTTTTTGTTGTGTTCGATTAATTCTTTGGAATTCTTCAGAAAATATCATACCATAGCTCCAAGATTTTCGAGCGTTGCCTATTTGTCGTTTGTGGGGCTGTTCTCATTAACAGACAGTGGTTTTATTCACCATTGTATGTAGTGAGTGAGTAATTTTGTTAATGGATCAAAAATTACTCATAGCACACAACATGCAAAAAGTTTAACTGTTGTGCTCGATGAGAAAAAGTGCAAACATTGACATAAATTTCTCTTCGAGCACAACATGCAAACCAAAAAACTATGTCTGTTGTGCACAGTGAGAAATTTAGTTTAACACTTTTTACGATCCGTGCACAACAGACAAATTTTAACATGGGTATTTCTGGATTTTTAAAATTGTGTTACTTTTTAAAACACTGTGTCGGCATGTGAAAACAAAAAGGTATGTTGGAAATTCTGAAAAGTGTTATGAATAGGGCCCAATGGGCCTATTGGGTATCCTCCCACATTGAATAATATATGTGAGGCTATGGATTTCCTAGCCCTCAACCATTCACAACACGTTATCAGTAAGACGACTCGTGGAAAAGGCGACGGCTCTGAGAGGGAGGCGGCCCGCGGTAACTCCGACGATTTTTTTCGCGACGCAACGCTTCGCGAGACGATGCGGATTTTTTCGGGCACCCTTCATCGAACGTCGCTAGATCTGCAGGACGGATCTATATGTTATCACACAAAAACTAGATCCAAACCTATTTCTCGTAGAATATGTTTAGATATGCTAAATCTTGAACCAAAATCGATGTTTTAAACAATAAAAATCAAATCTTTATGATGAAAACATTGATCTCAATAATAAAAATCAAATTTTCACTACAAAAATTAGTTTTTTATTTGGAAAAAGGTGTTTTTCTATTGGATCTGTGTTTTCCCCATCACCGCCATCAAAATCCCCATCGTCACTGCCACTTTGCCATCAAAATCCACATCGTCGCCATCGCTACGCTAAACGACGAGCAAAAGGAGAGGGGGCGGCAGCCCCCCTACGACAATCAAGGGGGGCCATGCAGCCCCCCTTACGGCGGATCAGGGGGGCACCCCCCTCACGCCGGACAGGGGCCCTACTCACGCCGGATCAGGGGGTAACTCCCCCTTACGGCAATCAAGGGGGGCCAGCAGCCCCCCTCTCCCCGCGGTGACTGCAGACCGAAGGGGGGCTAGCAACCCCCCCACTGCGGCGACTCCAGACCAAAGGCGGGGCCCGTAGCCCCCATCTCTGTCGACTTCATGGTGGGTCGGTAGCTCCCCCACCCCAACCCCCCCAAACCGTCACCACTTTCGTGGAAAACAGACGTTTTTCGTGGAAAATGGCCCTGAAGGTCAAAACCCTAAAATAGTAATTTTCGCAACCCCGCGGGACGAAAACGTGCACCTGTGCAATTTTCGTGGCCCTGACGACCGACGACACGCGAAAAACATAACAACCCCTAATTAGGGGGTT
Source organism: Scilla litardierei (assembly GCA_030789695.1). Taxonomy (NCBI): domain Eukaryota; kingdom Viridiplantae; phylum Streptophyta; class Magnoliopsida; order Asparagales; family Asparagaceae; genus Scilla; species Scilla litardierei. The sequence goes on along the minus strand of CM061142.1, from coordinate 808,198,827 downwards.
TGGGACAAAATGTTGAATGCCGAAATTTTTGGGACACAATAATTTTTTTAATCCAATATTCACCTTTATTTTGGTCTATACATACCTTTAATTTAGATTGTCTGAAGCATGTTAATTTTATATGATATATTTTAAATGCCCGCAACATAATTATATATCTGCGATTAAATTATTTTAAAAAAATGCATGTTGCATAACTACATGCATGTGTTGAAAATTATAATGCCTGCTGCATATTTAATGTTCTGTGATTCACATTTTATTTAGCATGCTAAAATCTTTATGATATATTTTTAATGCCTGTAGCATAACTATATATCTACGATGAAATTATTTATATACCTGCAACATATAAATAACATGTGTATACATCATATATGTTTCAATTCATGTTAACTGGGCATACATTTTTAGCTCACATGCTTGATATTGTTTGCACGGATAATTTAGTTTCTTTCAACTATTTTATTGAGCATACCTTTTTAGCTTACAAGCTTTATATTATGTGCATGATAAATCATTAAATGTTCCATATTGCACACTTACATGCTCATCACATGCTTATGCTTATACTCATGATATGACAATGTTTTATGATAGCATACCAATCATAATTTCAAAAAGTCTAAACACCATATCCACTTTGGCAAATTGAACCTGAAGTTCAAATCAAATCAAAAGTGAACACCTTTTTACTCAAATAAAATAAAAATTACCAAATACGATGGATTATGCGAAAACCATTTATGCGATCTTTTAAGAGATAAACATTTAGCGGTAAATAGATCTCTCAAATCTATGGTCTAAATAAACCAATATTGACACAACAGTTGTCACATCACCGCTAAACTCTTTTAGAGTAATCTCACTTTAGAAGGTATGACTCTTGAATCTAGCCTTAATTTTAAGCGTACGCCCAAAGTCGTGACTTAATAGATAAGTGAGAAATTATAAATTTCGTAACCACGTATTTGTTTCCCATTGAGCACGATTCTCTATCCACTTAATACTTGAATGACTCAATAAAAATGGCCTGGAGACCATACTTGAGCATTCAAATAGACTTTTAAAAGTCTCTCATAAATTAGAAAAGTGAAAATATAGACAATAACTTATTTCCCTTGTAAATATGTCTACTTAGTAAGACTAATACTCATTCTTCCTTATAAATAACAATAAGGAAGACTGAAAACAGTAGAAGTCCTAACATAAAATGAGAAAGTGAAGATATGATATACATCGACATGGAGTAAGCAATGACCTATAATGCTTTTGCAACAAGAATGAGCATTAACTTATGCCATATAAAAATATATACATATATAGTCTAAACGACGAAAGTCAATTGACCTTATGTATATTTAACTACTCCCCGAGGACAAATAAACTTTGAAAACAAATTTAATCTGTTGTCATAACATAAGTCTTAATAAGTATAATTGTAAACGTATGCTTTCAAAAGCATTTAACCCTAATGATAGTCAAAAGATCTATTTGAGACGTCTGAAATTGAGGATTAAGAATAAAAAACCTGAATACTCCTAAAAATAAAACGAGAATGACATGAACTCTCAAAATCAATAAAAGAAACTTACCAAGTTTCGATGGATATTCGTCAAAACGAAATCCTTAATGACTCAAGAAATCAGTGAAGCCTGAAGCTTTGTCCTAATGTAATCCGCGTAATAGTCAATGTGAAGATGAGATCCTTCACATTAAAAACACAGTTCACCTATTACCAGACAAAATTAACTTGAGCATTTTAATGGACTTTCAATAGTCCCACATAAATTCAAAAAGAGGAATTAATTTGGAACACCAGAAGTTTCAAGAATCGTCCAAATATTAACTTTGGAACATATAATATGCCACCCTGAATTGATGATGCAAAACATCATTAACCAATCTTATAAATATGAAGAACCCGAAGATTCTTCAAAAGGGTGAAGCTTCGATTGTCTCATTCAAAAGGGAAAAATGATTACGAGATCATCTCCATTCACGTGGACATTGACTCTCATGACTTCCGCAAAAGAATTTAAGATGATATAAAATAATAAGACCTTTAGATCTCTTGAGAGTATTCGAGGGGTAAAAGTTGACTTATCCACTCCTTACATAGGGCTGATGATGTACTTTAGAGTACTCATCCATATATCCTCTAAAAATGGCCATTATCAAACCTATTATCCAACCACAGTCCAACTTTTTCAAACCAAATGGGACACATTACTAAATGGCGGGAATATTTGATAACACTGGGAAATCAACCAGTATTTGCAACTGGAAAAATGTCGAACACCCTGAAGTTTGTGTTCACACCCAAAAATGGGTTATAAAAATTAATCATTAAAATGATTTAAACAGATTACTTATCTATTAAAAATCCTGTTGTAGGTGACTATACGGGGGCAAGTAATTACAATGCAAACCATCAAAACGTCTCATTAGAACCTATTTATATAAGCCTAATCACCTCATATAAACAATTTTCGAGAGCCCCTAACAGGGGAAACGTTTAGAGCACATCTTACAGATTGTGCCATGATGTTTACACATCCCCATATCACCACTAAAAACCATCAAAATGCACTCCAAATAGGGGAAGCATTTAAAATCCCTTCTCATAAGATGTGCATTGATGGGACCTTATTTAATAATTTGATAACGAAGATGAGATCCTGACGATCCTTCACATTTAGAAATCTTTAATTTCCCAGTATTAGGTTCAACGGAAATATTATAATCATCCATGAGCCTGAAGCTCAATGACCATTTCAAACATTAATCCCTATGATCTGATTATCATGAATTGTGATGAGATTCTGAAGATCCACACTTATGAAACTATTAAACAGTTATTAGACATAGTTACTGACAATATAAATATTGTCAAATTCACACAACCCTGCTACTAAAAATCTAGCTAGGATTGACATACCAAATATAATGGATGCAATCCACCAATAGCAGAAGTGGATGTCCTCAATGGATGAGAGGACATATCACGAGGCTCCAAAGCGAGAAATAACTCCTGGAGACCCTAAAGCAATGCCACCACATGAAAGTGAGCTCAACCAGAACCTACATACCAACTGTTGATAAGGACGCAATTCTGGCTCTGTTCATATCCTCTACCCGTTAACAAGTGTTGAGAAGTAAACAATTCTGAAAGAAATCGAGATATTAAATGTACATGCAGGATGAGGTGTTGGATAAAATAACAAATTTGTCGACATTTACTCACATTTCATTTTGCCATCTAATGATAATTATAAAAATAACGTTTCCACACTACGTTCCCTAACCAAACGTAGAATTTGGCTAAACAATGTGGAACGAGGCAAAAATAAGTTGAGCTAGACTCACTTATGAAATATGAAGTGTTTGGACCTGATATCAAAAAAATATCAATCCTGTGGGCTAACCGAGTATTGTATAAACGTAATTATAAATAAATAAAATCGTATGCTATAAGAAACACACTATAGCTTAGAGGTTTATCTCGCTAAAATCAGGAAGTAATCACGTAAGATGAGACTGACTCACTTACAAAATTATATAAACTGATGCATCAGACTCTCTAGTCATAGTTGCGAAAACCATACGATTGGCAAAGGAAAATTTGGGCTATGTTGCTATGGATGGTGTGACAACATACCCTTACGGGTTTCCTCATTATTTCGTTTATTGCCTGGATAGATTTTTGGGACATCTATCATATGAAAGATATAATAAAATAATAAACAAGAGAGTTCCTTAAATTAAACAAGGACTTCTACTAAAGGTTGCTTTTGCATCTTTAAAAAAAGCAAAGAAAATGATTTGAGATCATATTTGCAAATAACTTAAATCTCATCGATTTCCTGAAGAGAAAACCAAAATATCTGTTTAAGCCTAACTATCAAATATGATTTGTAAGACCTAGGCAAAAATCGTGGCTTATAAAATTATCATCCAGAAGATGAAACCATCATCAAGAAGATGAAACCATCATACATAAGATGAATAATCATCCAGAATATGAATTATCATACAGAAGATGAATAATCATTCAGATGATGAAACCATCATCCAGAAGATGAATAATTATCCTAATTATCATCCAAAAGATGCATAATCATCCAAAAGATGAATAATCAACCAGATGACGAAACCATCATCCAGAAGATGAATTATCATCCAGAAGATGAAATTATCATCCCGAAGATGAAAAACATGTGACATTAAACTTCATATACCCGAAGTTGATGAAGAAACATGGACAATTGCAATCCACTAAATACACCTACTCTGGTTGTATGGATGCACATTAAGACTCTTTTCGTTCGCTGGAAGATGGGAATGATATCCTATGTCTTGAAGTGCCTTACTTGAGTGTTTTTGGTACACCCCTTTATCTGGCTAACTACATGCGTCTCTAGAGAGCGTTGACAGTAAATCTGTTAGCCAAATACAGTGCAGCGCTGCAGCGCACCACTGGACCGAAGATATGTAGCTTCTCCGCTACCTCCAAGGGTCAAGGATCATCCTCTATGTTAAATATATCTGCAGATACAGGTTACAGATCATCGCGATAATTACCATAAAGGACCGACCAACACATGTAGACCGGCAAAGCATGCTTTGAAGGCAACATCAGGCCTACCATTCCGAGGGGCTCATTATCCAAGAAGCAAATCATGAGTATGCATAGCCAGGTCTTGCAATACCTCGCAGACACATTGACGAGTGGGTTAGAGACGTAGATCTACCTACTGAGTCTGCAGACCTCTCCTCTCTAGAAGAGCTCAATCCGATTCAGTAGCTGCCATATATGAGCGATACTTGTATAGATGAACGATTTCTTATATTTTGTACTTATTCTCAGAATATTGTAAGAGATTGATGTATAGTTTCCTAGGAGATCTGCAAGCCTGCAGCTTGTACAAATCAGGGGGAGCCAAATGAGTGTTGTACTCTTTTTTCTTGGCTATTGGTTTTCTCACTGGGTTTTTCATTGCTAAAGGTTTTAACGAGGCAACCTCATTGACTCTGGATCCAGAAGTATCCACCCCTAAATACTTCCACGAATCACGAGAAGTTATAGAGAACTGTACTCTTTTTCCTTGGCTATTGGTTTTTCCCACTGGGCTTTCTATAGCTAAAGGTTTAACGAGGCAGTTATCACTCACTTAAGATCTGGAAGTGTTCGCCCCTTATAACTCATAAGCACTATGGATTCTGCATTATTCATATGTTGAGTATACAACGATGGTTAAATAAGGAAAATTGTAATGAATAGAAGGCCTATTGGGTATCCACCAACATTGAATAATATATATCTTTATGAGTCTATGGATTTCCTAGCCTTCAACGGTTCAACCCTTCACAACAAAAAGGATATAATTGTTATTTTTATAAAAAGTGGGCGGAGTGACCGCGGACTGTGAACTGAGCTAAAAAGGTCTGTTCGTATAGCAATTCCATATTATCCTTGGTTGCTCTCCCGTGTATCGCGGAACACAGAGGACCCCGCTATCTGACCGCTCCCCGATAACGCTACGATGGCAGCGGCCGCAGCGGCAGCGACGGTGTCGAGGAGCGGCGCCTTTATCCTATCCTCGTACATTCGCAGCAACAGAAGCAGCAGAGCCATTTTTGCTGTGGGCCCCGCCATATCCGCCTCCAATTTCAACAAAAATTGCCTCGTTTACTCCTTGTTCCCTCGTTCTTCTTCTTCTTCGAGAAGATTCTGTTCTTGCTCATCCCCTCAACTATCGACGCATACCACAGAGGCGGCGGAGGCGGCGGCAGGAGCGGGAGAAAATACAGAGAATGCCCCTCCGGAGGCGGCGGCTCCGGATCCGATAAAGGAGGCGGCGGATGCGCTGGACATAAGAGTAGGGCACATCCTCAAGGTGTGGAGGCATCCGGAGGCCGATTCCCTGTACGTGGAGGAGGTCGACGTCGGAGAGGCGGAGCCCAGAACAATCTGCAGCGGCCTCGTTAACTACATCCCCCTCTATCACCTCCAGGTCCCCCCTTTTTTCTTACCCATTTTATTTTTTTATTGTTCAAAAATCATAGAAAAGTATTAATGGAGGAGGTTCACCTTCACAGAAACAACCCACCGATTAGTTTCACAAACTAGTACTGTGAAAAGTGATAAAAATATGTCAACTTTTACAATGGCATCATATTAATGACGTATACTGTGAAAAGTGCGGAGCTTTTAGAGTCGGAGGGTTCTTGCACATTTAAATGCAATGTTTTGATGGTCATTTTTGATACTCATTTTTGCAGGGGGTAATTTTTAGATTTAGGTTAAATTTTTAAAATAATATCAATTTTCGTCATCCGACAACGTTCCCACTCTACAGATCCGGAGAAGATCTCCACATCTTGGCCTCCCATTTGTAAGACGACGTCGCAATAGGTAAGCCATCAGTCCCTTGTGATTAATCGCGTGCGTACTGCGTTAATTTGGCAGAATATAATATGGGGTTAGGGCTAGGAGTGATTTGATTGTGCATCAGAGAGGTTGAGATTTCATGGAATCAACTAATTTTTGCAGGGTGATAACAATGTCAAGTGGGTATATTTGCATCTTATGTTATTATGAAGGAAATTTGAGGGTTGGTGACACTCACGAACCTACATATGTCGGAGGAAAAGTGAAGTCTCGTATGACACTCTCGGGCCAGGAGTTGCAGAGTTTACCGGTGTGTTCTGGGCATTTGGACATTCAATTGAAGGTTTCAAGCATTGTAGGCCGATATTGAGCATTGATGGAACACATCTATATGGGAAATATGCAGGTTGTTTACTTGTAGCCACTGGAGTGGATGCAAACGGTGGGCTGTTTCCTTTAGCTTTTGCTGTTGTGGCGGCTGAGACCCAAGATAATTGGAAGTGGTTTTTCAGCTGTATATTTCACTTTATACCCAGCGCTCATCGACACCAAACAATTACATTCATTTCTGATAGATTCAAAGGAATTCCTAGAGCATTGAGGGAGGGATGGCCGGCAAAGAGGCATCACATGTATTGCCTACGACATATCATCACAAACTTCAAAAAGAAAGGGCACCGAACAGTCACATTGGAAAGGAACTTCTGGGGTGCGGGTACTGCATCGGACTTGCTTAAATATAATGAGCACCGTGCAAGTATTAGAGCAGAGTCCGTTGCAGCAGATGATTGGATTTCTACAGACTTGGCAGGAGAGACCAAAAGGTGGGCTATGCATGAAGATGGGGGGAAACGTTATTGTGTCATGACAACCAATTGTTCGGAGAGCTTCAATGGCGTTCTCAAAGGAGCAAGAGCGTTACCGATACAAGCGTTAATTGCAAGAACTTTTACAGGTTAATTAAATATTTCTACCATCGTCGGATTGATGGACATGGGTGGACTACAAATTTCACTCCTAACACAGAGGAGATTTTGGGGAAACGTGTGGAACAAGCACGGACTTGCTACATCACACGATTTGGTGATTATGAATGGGAGGTTTTGGATAATAAGGGACAAGCGTACGCCGTGAAGATACAGGGAGAGAGTTGCAGCTGTAATTGTAATATTCCTATGCTTAAGCACATGCCATGTGTCCATGTCATCGCCGCAACGTCCAGGCAAGAATATGGTGCAAACATATCATGGTGGCCGTTTTGTTCTACATGGTATAGTGCGAACAAATATCGCCTTTCATATACCCCTGAATTTCACCCTATACCCGATGAACGGTATTGGAAGGTTTGGGATGGTCCAATTATAAATCCCCCCACGAAAAGAAGAGCGCCTGGTAGGCCGCGGTCGACAAGGATTCGTGGGGAAATGGATGTTCCTCGTGAGGGCAGCGGGCACAATAGATGTAGCAACTGTCATCAGGTCGGGCATTACAAATCGCGTTGCCAAAATCCTCCCCATAATCAAGCGTACGTATAGTATACAATTGGTTTATTTCATATAGCTTTTCATATAAATTGTATATTAATTTATGCCATTCCAACATTGTAGGTCTTCATCACATGGAAGAGGCGGTTCACGTGTCTGATGTATATACGTGGACTCAAGTTGGAATGTTGATGGACATTGGAAAATCTAATGTGATTTAAATTTATATGATGTAATTTAAATTCAAGTTGGAATGTATAGGATATATGTCATTTGTGTTGAAATATTTTGTGTATGTATCGTGTGTATTGATATATAAGTGATGTCCCAAAATTCGGTGTTGAAAATTTTGTGATATATGAGAAATCGGTATTTTGTATATGCATCGGTTGTTTATGTATAGGAATTCATAAAGAATTGGGTGGTTTTTCTGTATCAGTTCTCAGCAGCAGCTGAGAACTGAGCAGCTCCTGCTCAGTTCTCAGCTGCTGCTGAGAACTGAGCAGCAGCATTGGGGTTCTGGGGGTGCACTAAATGGCCGCACTTGGCAAGTGCGGCCATTTCAGTGCAGCACCCAGACGGCCAGAGAGCTCTCTGTCTGTGTTGGGGTGCACTGAAATGGCCGCACTTGGCAAGTGCGGCCATTACAGTGCAGCACCCAGACAGACAGAGAGCTCTCTGTCTGTGTTGGGGTGCACTGAAATGGCCGCACTTGGCAAGTGCGGCCATTTAGTGCACCCCCAGAACCCCAATTCTGTTGCTCAGTTCTCAGCAACAGCTGAGAACTGAGCAGCAGCTGCTCAGTTCTCAGCTGCTGCTGAGAACTGAGCAGCAGAGTACCGATACATATGCTAATACAGATACATATATCATCATATACATAAACACCCGATACATATACAAAACCACCGATTTCTCATATATCACAACATTTTCAGCACAAATGACATATATTTCAATTTATGCAAGTTTTACATATCGCTCCACATGTGTGATATATGATCGAGATATATGAGTGAGATAATTGTGATAGGTGTCAAATGTCACCTCTCATCAGCTTCTTCATTTTTCATTGGCTTTCTGAACGAAGCGGTCATCCAAGGCTATCAAGAGAAATAAAGCTACCCAACCGGCCCCCAATGCTGTAAAGAAGCACGTAGCTGTTATCAGCATGTATCACCCAAGCCGACACTTATTAGTGTCGGCTTGGGTGATACATGCTGATAACAGCTACGTGCTTCTTTACAGCATTGGGGGCCGGTTGGGTAGCTTTATTTCTCTTGATAGCCTTGGATGACCGCTTCGTTCAGAAAGCCAATGAAAAATGAAGAAGCTGATGAGAGGTGACATTTGACACCTATCATGTCAAACACAATATCAACAAAATATCGAAAAATTATGGCTGTATGTCCGCAACTGTGCTTGTTGTGTAGCGGTGTCCCCCTCCATTTGTGGTTGTGTATACTGAGGCTGCGAGGTCCCAGCTTCATCCACTGTCTGTTGCTGCTGCTCCTGCTGATCCGGCTCCGGCTCTTGATGCTCCTGCTCCTGCTCCTGCTGCTGCGAACTTCCGGCGACATCCCTCCTATACATTCGCCGAAGATAGCTGGTGTCTGTTCCTTCAGGACGATGCCGTGTCTGCCCCATCACATCATCGATCATTTGCTGGATTGCTAGCAAGTGAGTGTTATACGGGTCCTCCTGTAAACCAATGACCGAACGATTGTAGATGTTAAGCAGCGTATCACCCTGTAAAACAAATCACACACTTAGTATATATGAATCAAAAAAATTTGTAATCTTAAGAAGTGTATATGACTATTATTTACCATTTTACGCTCGAGGGGCCCACGTGGCATGTACGAGAACGGGGGCTCCTGCCTAGTATATATCCATCGTCTTGTGATCCCCCAATACCATTGCATATAATCATTTACCGACACGGCATCCTCCTCCTCCACAACATTGGCAAATCTGTTATCCCATGCCGCTCGAGGCTCCACGATGGCAGCAACCCATTGTTGAGGGGTCATACCTGACTTCCCCGGCATTACTGGGACCGCTACTGGAATGTGCTGTGCTAACCCAAATTGCCTCATAACACGGTCCGGTACATGCATTTCAATCTCCTCCCAGCAAAATAATGGTACGCGTGCACGCCATATCGCAGGAAATAATAAACATGAAGGATGAAGATGTTCCAACCGCGCATCATATGGCTCCCAGATAACCTAATAGGCATGAATGAAAGAAATACTTAATTAGACGACGTGCTATTTACATATATATCATTAATTCAAAATTTACAAATTCAAACCTGTGTGCTCTCTAACGAGTCAAGCTCGTTTCTATACAATTCGAGGTTCCCTTGCGGATTTTCACGAAATGATCTTGGCACATTCCACCTGCAGCCTAAGGGGCCGTTGCCGTCCAATACATTTTGTCTGTATGTAGGCCGACCTATATGTAATCTCTCCCAGGACCATACCTGTAAATATGAATTTGTCATTTATTTATAAAACATATTTATACTCTTCTCACTATTGCAGAGTGTTATACATGCAACCATTTGCAGCAAGTACGCCCGTGCACATTGCTGAATCTCCTCATCTGTGGCTTCATCAGGCACCTCCCTATATGTTTCACGCAACCAAGCAAGCTTCACCTTTGCTCCTTGGTTTTCCATGGATGATTGGCCTAGAAGACGCCGGCCCAGGTGCTATGTAGGCCGGTGATGACAGCCACATCTTGCAGAGTGGTCGTCATCTCCCCCTGTCTCATATGAAATGTGTTCGTCTCGGGCCGCCATCTCTCAACCAATGCTGTTAATAGTGCATGGTCCAATCGTATCCACTTCAACTTCGCACATACATGTAACCCAGACATTATAATATACAACTCCACACGCTCATCTAGTTGCCATTCTGAATGTCTGCGTGCGTGATCAACAATTCCTATCACAGCCTCCTGCAAACAATATCACGTTAATTATTTTACTGCATTGGCATCATAATTAAATTTTCAGAATTTTCCGACTCAAATATTCATACCTCTCCATACTGGATCTGCGCAGATCGATGGTGCGCCTGATCATACAAGACCTCGTCAGTAATTGGTCCCGCCTCCTCCATGCTATTCTAGCCTACAAGTTGCAAAAATATTGTTCTATATTGCATTAGAAATCACGGAAATGTATATTAACAATCTTATTAAACCAACCATAGTATGAATTTGATACATACCCAAAATTTCACATTGATCTTATTCATGTTTGTGGATCTTTCATCAAATGTAGATATCAAATGGAGAGATCCACATACCTGTTTGTGTTTCTCGTTATCTGATCAACAGAAATGGAGAAACCCTCGCCGTCTGATCAACACAAATGGAGATGGGAAGCCTCCTCCGCCGTCGCGCCCTAGCTAGGGTTTTTTTCTTTCCGTTTTCGCAGTATGACTTAAAGTAAGTCTAACCGCCAGCGACGCGAGGCCGCTGACGTGGCCCCACTTGGTCGAAATTTGATAATATTTTAAAATTTGGTCGAAATTTGAAATTATTTTAAAATTTTTGCCTAATTCAAAAATTACCCTTTTGCTTGAGTATTTTTATAATGTTCTTCTCGGTGAGTGTGTGTTGCATTTCACAGATACGATAATATTTCTTTCGGTGGGTACTGAAGACAGTAGAGTTGCATGGTTAGAAGCCCATTGTGTCTAACTGTCTACGTCATGTAGGTCGATATCAGCAGGTTGATGCTGATTAGGTCTGTGAAATGTACAACCTCAGATTGCTACGCAAATGATTTTAGCTTCCATTTTGAGGATGTCAAATACGCCACAAATTCATAGGAGCATGCTTATCGCTTTAGGTGAATTGACAATGATGATGAGACACATCCTGCTCCACAAATTCATAGGAGCATGCTTATTGCTTCAGGTGAATTGACAATGATGATGAGACATTCTGCTATGACCAAAGGAAAAAAAATCAATGGCCCCGGATGGCATCTTCTATCCCCGAATTCACCAATCAAATACATGTAGCAGGAATGCATAATAAGGTTCATTATGGCTATGAGAGGGATGTTGTAGAAAGAAGCCAATTGTCCCCGAGGGGTCTTGTTATATTAAGGAGAAGTCATCACAAGTAGCTCAATGAGAAGGCAAGTTTTAAAGCATGTATGTGCTAGTCTATAATGTTACAAATAGCGACATCGAAAGTGTGATGGCGAGAGACCGTCATGGGCTATTCCGTTATAATGGGGTAATGATGTTTTATAACATAAAAATTTCTTCTTCATCCTACACCTCCTCCCCCTATCTCATCCACCCCAAAAAGCACTTGCAGGTTGGTCTTGTTGGTTGCAGCTGCATCCTGCGGTATCAACAATAGTTGTATGATCGGTGTTGGGAAGAAGGAAGAAGAAGGAAGAAGGAAGAAGGAAGAAGGAAGAAGGAAGAAGGAAGGAAAATATTGCGCCAGTTGTTGGCGACGAAACATGCATCTAATGGCGATGTTGAATGTACACAGAAAAGAGGAGGGGGTAGGGGATGATGGGTTAGAAGGAAGAGAAGGAAGAAGAGGAAGAGGAAGATAGGAAAATACAAAAAAATAGTTAGTGGGCTGGCCCACATTAATAGACAAGCCCGTTTTAGCGAGTATGGGCTTCCAAGAAATGTTATGGTAGTTGGCTGCCACAATCTACCATTAAGGCAAGGCAGCCAAAACCCGCCACCTTCATAGTAGGCCTTTTTAGCATTGCTAGTCGATAATACCATTGATGCAATTTATTCTTTTTAAAAAAATATTAGGGTCTTGTTTGAAAAGAATTGAGATCTTTTACTTGTTTAAGAAATAATAGCTTATTTAAATGCAAACATAAAATATCTTGTGATATTATATGGGGAAAATTGTAAGAATTAAGAATGTAGTAGCATTATGAATATGGTGGTTGCTTGGAAGAATAATCAAAAGAGTTAGTATAAATGCAATAGCCATGTTACAGTGTACGTGAGATTGTTATTCATTTGTCATTTTTGGGAGTATAGCTTTGGAACTTTGAAGTTATAATGAATTAATATATAGAGTTTAATGTGTAGTTGTAAGGCAATTCATGTTTATTTTGCTACACACTAAAAATAGTCAAATTTATGGTAAATAAAACAAAAACCTTGAGGAAAATGGTCTTCGACTCTTCATACGTTTGATCGAAGAAGAAAAGAGCAGATCCAACAAATCCTTAGAAATTTCATCCTTTTGTGGAGGATGAAGAACTTCAACAGGAAGTAACAACAATTGTTGGTATGCCATGGGGGAGTCTGACTGTCGTGGAATGCTGGCATCAAAGGTGGAGATAGCATCAGTCATATGTTTGGCTATTAATGACGACATGGTAATGATGGTAATGACAGATAAACTGACATTAATATTCACTATCAAAGACAAAAGTTGTAATGACTTGGAGCTGTGATGTTGAGGAATGTAACTATATGTGATGAGCGACGTAGTGGAGATGACATATTATTGGTGACAATAATTCTGCTAGCAACTTTAATGTTGTTTTGTGGTGTTGATTTTGACTTGTTGTGCTAACAGTAGTAAAGGATAATTTGGCCACGAGCGTCATGTGATAATCTTCTCGAGGATCCTTGTGAGATGTTTCTTCTCTTTTAGTTGCTTGGCAAGGACTTGGTAGCTATATTGATGTAAAACTATAGGAATTTGGGGAGAATTGGGAAAATTTGGGAAAGAATAATTGGGAATAGAGTTCTAAGACTTTTCATCAAGGAATTTGATTTCTCGTCAAAGTAGACCTTTCTCAGATTGGAGATTTTTAATCTATCAAAATTCTCTGTTTCATTCATTGATTAAAATAAAAAGCTCGCATGCATATATACATGCTTACAACTTAAAACAAGTTTCATCACAACGATGTAGGACTAAATTGAAATAACAAACTACTAAAAATATGAAATGAAATCTAAACTAATAAATAACTAATAAAACTAATTAAAAGCCAATGAAATCCTAACAAATAAAACCAATTAAAAGTGAATGAAATCCACACCAAAATGCAAATAAAATCCTAACTAAACCCAACTAAATACAACTTGATCCTTTTCATTTTTTCTGGTTTTAAAAATTCATCACATATGGAATGATGATAAGTACAAACTGACATTAGTCAGTTGTCTCTTATTGTTATATTCATACTCATACCGTGAAATGATCCAAATTGAAACATTGCAGAAAAGTATATCCAAAAGAATGTATCAAGATCATAGAAGAAGGAAAGACATGTAAAATCTGTTGGTAGGTAGGTTGTGATGGGTTGAGAAAGATGAAGTAATGTGTTTAATCAGATCAAGTAGTGCTCTATCAATATTTCTGATGCAAGCTCAACAAATATCTCTAGCTCGGACAACGACAGTGGATCAGGATCAAACCGAGGCTCAAGCTCGAACAACGGTAGTGATCAAGATCAAGCCGAGGCTTTAGCTTTGGTTCGGGTTTAACCTCAAGCTCCAATGCGGGCTCAGCTCAATCTTTTTAACAACCTCATACTCAGGATATGGCACATGCTTGTGCTCAGGCTCAAACTTTATTGTTGGTATTGGCTTAGGATCGATCGCGAACTCATGATTGGGTTCAAGCTTTTGCTTTCTTTTTAATTATTCGAGCATATGAAGAAGTTTATTATTGCTCATATAACTTTTCTTGTGGATCCTTCTCGATTTTTTGACTTGAGAATTGTTAGGATGACTTGTGGATTCATTGACATTTGGGATGATACCAACATCGAAGATCGATTTTGAACACTGACCAACATAAAAAAGAAACTTAAAATTACTTATACTAAGATAACGCTTCTTTACTTAACTTGTGATATGCATACATACATTTCTTTTCATTCGAAAAAGTCAAAATATGAGAAGAAAACTTCCAAATAATACTCTTAATCATCTTATCCATACATATATTCGAAGCCATTAAAGAGTGGAGACTATCTGAACATCTCATACTCGTATTCTGTCAGAAAAGAATACCCGATGTAATAGTGGTCATTGCAGTACCCCATCAAATTGTATTCAATCTACAAAAATGGCTCAAATCGGCTAAACTTTCTTAAGAGATGTAGATGGATTGATCTAGCTTGCAACTAACTCTAAAGATTTGGAAATTAGACTGGAAACGGATCTGAAATCTTTAAAATAGCGAATTGATGTGAAAATGGCTGAAGAATCTTTCAAAAATTTCTAGAAATTCAAAAACTGCCTTCTAACAAATCCGTAAAATTCTGAAGAGAAGATTGAATATGAAGCTAAGAAAAGACTATTCTTATAAATTTGACGTAGAACGAGGGAAATTTTGGGAGAATTAGGGAAAACTTGGGGAAGAACAATTAAGGAATTTTGGTTCCAATGCTTCTCATCAACAAATTTGACTTCTCATCAAATTAGATGTTTCTTAGATTGGTGATTTTTAATCTCTCAATGTTCTTCATTTTCATTCATTGACTAAAATAAAAAAAGTTCGCATGCCTATATAAAATCAATTAAAAACAAATGAAATCCTAATAAATAAGACCAAATGAAAGCAAATGAAATCTTAACTAAACTCCAAATAAAATCCTAATTAAATACAACTAAATAGAACTTGATCTTAATCTTATATTTTATCCTTGATGGAGGTAGACCGTGGATGGCGTCTTCATCATTTCTCTGGGGATACATAATTGCGTAATAAAAAAGGTGTGGATGGACGCATGATGGTTTTGTTCAAAAGGTGACTCTCATGTCAAAATCTAAGTAATTTTATCTATGTGGCAATTTTAAAAAAAAATTATAATGAAGAGAGCCAGGAGATAGGAGATATGGGAGAAGGGTAGAAATTTGGTCAGGTGGATCCATTAGAAAGATAAACTCAATTAAATCCGAAGCAAAGGTATCAATCCACGATAATTATGGTTAGTCCTTCTTAAACATCTTTTTTATAATTTGTGCCAAGTGAAAAACAAAAGCTAGGTTCACTGATGTGGAATGTTTTTTCTCCAACTAATTTACTGCCATTGTATTTTTTTTGGTTACAAAGGAGGGCGTCGAACCCTTGACCTATCACTACGAGGGGAGGGGGAGTACCACTCGGCTAAGGGCCGGTGGTACTGCCATGGTAGTACAGAATAGTATTTAAGAACCGTATGATGCATTGATACAAAGAGTTCCATTAATATTAACTACAGCCTTATATATATGGCCCACTTAAACGTAATTATTTACATATTAAGCTATATATTTTGTGGCATAAAATTGTACACCATTGAAGCACTTGTGCAGCACCTGCAGTGTGATTATACAGACCGGAATCAATTTATGTTGCGTCTGCATGCAATGCATCTACTAGGTATAGACTTGTCATTTACCTAACAACTAAGTAGACCTTTTAATGCAGATTAGAATGTTAGATAGTCAAAATTTCTGCCCACCCCTTACCAACATTTTTTCCCTGTCACCACTTCCTATTGTCGACATTCTTTAAACTCACTTTTCTTTTACTTATTCCTATATAAACGTTGTTAGTTGTATAGAATTGATTATGAGATTGATTGATTTGTGAATCTCCATCTCTTGCATGTCTAGGTACTTATTGTCCGTGTCTTTCTATAGAAACTTGTCAGCCATCTTAGGAATTGATTGAGACATTGAGTCTATTACAAATCATCTTAGATATCTAGGAAATTTGTTGATACTTCCATGTTGATGAAAGTTCACAATCAATATTTGACCTTTCATATACCGTAAAAATGAAATGGTTGTAATAGTATGCATAAGTAGCAAGGATGGAACTCAACCTAATGAGCAAGGAGTCAACTGTATCTTTGCTATCTGTCATCAAACTTTGAAATTGAGACTCCTGGTAGGTAGCTTACCAAGTCGACATAAGAATATACAAATAAATAAATAATAGATGTTTGTTAGCAATTTTTAGGCATTTTATACTTCTATTATGTTGAAAGAGAGAATAAAAATATTATTCAAAATAAAGGTTACCCCTCAAACTAAGATATTGGTGCTGCTTATATAGGAAAGTAAAATACAAATGCAATTAGGTTACTATTATAAAACTGGAAGCTATATTGACTCTTTTTTTACTAATATAAATATGAAAAGTATAATTTTTATCTTTAAACGAGTTCTAAATTATTATATATGGTAAATTGTACTCAGACCATTGTTCTATAGGCGGTCTGTAACTTAATAAATATAATCTTTGAAACTCACAGTCATGTCTCCTGATTTAGTAGTTGGTAGGGGATCTAAGTATAACTTTTCTTTTAGTTTCAGGGGATCTAAATGTAATATTTTCCATAAAAGAAGAGGTTTCAAAGTTATAATTCAGGTGCAATGTTCCAAATATCGGTCTGATATATATTATATTGATCGAAATATCGAAAAAAATATTAAGACACGATAATATCACTTGTATTATATTATTTTCTGATTTAAATCCATATAGCGCCACAATATCAGAATATTGGCCGATTTTCAATTTTTTAAAAAAGGGGGTGTGGGTCAGATCCAATGAAAATCGAATACGACCCGACCCAAAGCCATTTACGCCTAATATATAAGTCAGAGAAAGGGCGACAGAGAAAGGGTGACATAGAAGCTGTCCTAATTTCATTGAGTACGCCCGTCATCCCCAACGTCGATTTTCAATTTCAATTTCACCTAGCATCCTCATTGTTCATCATCAATGGAAGCGGAATTAATTTTCTCGACTTTGATTTCAGTTGCTGTCCTCAGTTGCCCTAATTTCCTTGATTGCGAAATCGATTTCGACTTTAATCTTCTCACCGGACTTCAAAAAGCAGCATGTTAAAGCTGGTTTTCTCGTTAGTCATTGATCATTGATTTCTTTCATATACCACTTACTTTGGGGTTCGGGCAGCCTCGGTAAAGTAGTAGGAGGCGGAAGCAGCAACGACAATAGCCGAGCAGGGCCATAACAAACGAGCTCTTGATCTCATATTAGTATTTGATCAATTTTTTGTAATTTTTTCACTTTTGCCCTTTAAAATAATGTTTATATTTATTTTTGCAGTTTTTTCTCGATTACATGATAAGAACTTAGAAGTCATTTTTTCTGCCGTTTCAAAAATCAGCAACACAATATTTCCGATTTTTCGGGTTTTGTTATTTTATTAAGATTTGATTTGATATTTTTCTTTCCATTATTCTGTAGGGGTAAAATTGTTTTGGAGAATTTTTTCATTTGTTTAAATTTCATAGGCAGAATTGGTTAGTAGGCGGATTTTTTTTTCAATTTCATAGGTGAAATTGTTTCTTCATTCTGTTATTTTGTGGGTGGAATTGTTCTATTGAGTTTGTAGTGGTAAAATTGTTTCGTGATTTGTTATTTTATTTCAATTTTTTAAAAAAATTCCTTTCAATTTTTTCGTAGGGCGAACAGAACCATATTGAAAGATGTTATTTGCAAATGTGAGAAAAAAAGAAAGGAAACAACAAAACCATTACCATTTAAACCTATTTACAACCTTAAGTAATGAATTGAAGGCACTCTTTTCATATAAATATTTATAAAATTCAAAGATGAGTACTATATTATGCAAACATTTTTATTGAAATATACATGATAGAAATTAGAATAGTAAAAGTACAATCCTTTATTATCCATGTTCTGTTCTTCATGATATAATCCTTATGAAAGATCACAAAAGCCTAGTAAAAATTTTATAGGATGACTACTTAAAGAAATCAGAACGATTTTCCAACATGTTCGTCGTAGAATCAAGTTTAATGCAACGTATTGTGATAAATATATCCAGAACATACTATTTTGTGAGTTCATATAGCTTATATCTACTTAGATACATGAATGCCATGCATATGACATCTATTTTTATCATTCGATATGACACTCTGATATTTGATCACTATTCGAGATGTATCCATGATATCTGTTCTCTAATATCATATTTTAAAGCTACACACGACCGATATCCGATATTTGGAACATTGCTTGAAGGATCTGATTGTGAGTTTTAAAAATTAGGGGTGTTAAGTTATATACCCACCATAAAACATATGATCTAAGTGCAATTTACCCTATTATCTATCATTTCTTAATACTTCCCCTCAAGATGGAACATATATGCTCAGCTTGTCATAAATAAATTGAACTCGAACGGTTCATGTCACACCAATTGTCTTGTATATCAAAATCTCCTAAGATCATTGAATCGTTCCTTTGAAATCGCTAAATCGTCTGACCGACATGTCTACAATGGGGTTTAAAATTGCTGAAGCTTGACCTCAAATCGGCTACCGTCATGTCAAAGTCTCCCCTGAACACTACCGTGATCACGATCATTGTCATTTCCACACCATCTTCTGATGGTTGCGAAGTGCTTTTATTAAATAGTTAAATGCTCACTTCCAATCAACAATAACCAATTACAAATAACAAGAAGCAAGACAACCAAAGACAACAAATCATTACTTTCAAACAACAATTTTTTTAAAACAACCAACAACGACAACGATGATTTGCAACAAATGTCTTAATATAGGCATCGATATAGACAATCAATGATAACCTTCCAACATTAGCGAATAACAACTTTCATCAACCAACAACTATCAATAAATTATTAACCAACTAACGATAACTAATTATCAACAACGACAAAAGAAATAACCAACGACAAACACAACCAACTACAACTAGCTTCCGATCAACAATCAAATACAACTACCAACAATAACCAACAAAAGTGGTTGTGATGATCGCTTCAAAGAGGTGCTACTGTAGTGCGCTAGGGGGTGTAAGTACGTTTACCTTGCTGACTAGGGCAAGAAAAAACAAAAAAAACTATATATGGTCCTTTTCATTTCTAACTCTTATGTCTATCTCTGACTATTCTCTTTGACCCATACACTCACTTAGTCAATTGGCTACAATTATGAGAAAAAAAATACAAAACTAACAGCACAAGAAATGCTCAAGGCTGGATCATTTGTTGTGTTTGCTCAAAGTTCGGATCTTGAAAGGAGTGAATCTTGTTGTTCATGACGTGAGGTGCATTGATCCTCAAAATGGGCAAGCATGTAGTTTTTCTCTGATTTTTTTTCCTTTTTTAGGTTTTCTTCCCATTGTTTTTGTGTGATTTATGTTGTTCTAACGATTTTAGGAGATGTATACCTTTATTTTTTTTTTGAAATTAAGCTTGTTTTTGTTTATCTATCAAAGGTTATTTTACCATCATCTTCTTAACTTTCGAAGCTTAACCTTCAAGACACATTTCTTTTTTAGAGTTTTGAGTCAAGCTTGATTGAGAAATTTGGATCTTTCAAAATTTACAACAAGACCTTGATCTTCTATTGGAAAGCTTGGTAGTATTTATTTTTCATTATTTTAAAGAAAATACGTTATTATTAGTTATGTTTGTTTTAGGTTGTCCTTTTCTAATTTGAATCGTTCCTGTAGAAGTTGAAAACTCATGTAATAAAAAATGGCAATCTGGAGTGGAACGTGGACTTAACATTTTCTGTGAAGAATTCTTCTATTCCTATGAGACGTGTAAGTATTTTCTATTTTTTTCATTTCTCGCTAACCTCCAGTATAGCTGGACAAACTATGTTGCATGAGTATCGGCACAACACACCGTACTGCAAGATGTTTTGAGAAATACATAGACAATACATAGGACACAGGTGTCTGACTGATGTCTAACATCACATAGGTTCATGAAAGTTTGAAGAAATCAGCTTGTTATAATATTATCGAATATTTTTCTTATCCCTAGCATACTAGAAAAATTGATAAGCATAGGAAAGAGCATTTTCGACATTATGTCAAAGTTGGTAAATGTAGGAAAATCTAAAAAGTACTATCCACAGGTCAGATAAATATCCGGGTTACGCGACTGACTGTCATGCTACAATACCACATTACTTTATTTGTCTAATGTGCACGACAGTAGCACATATCCGAAGTAGTCATTGTCAGCTATTTTTGTTGGCTATTGTTGATGCTTGGGCATCATTGATTATTGGTCAAGCTAGTTATAGTTGATTAAGATTGTCATTGATCGTTACATGTTTTATTGGTTATCATTAATAGTCATAAGGCTCATTCATTGGTTGGAAGTTTGTTGGGTTGTTGGTTATTCCATTGATTATCATTGGTGATTAGTTATCATTGGTTGGTTAACAGTTCGTTGATAATTATTGGTTGATGAATGTTGTCAATTGTTGGTGTTGAAAAGTAACTGTTAATTGTTGACGTTGAGACGGTTGAAAGTTATGATTGTGGTTAATTGTTTGAATTTGTAGCTTGGAAGTTGTTAGTCGTTATTGATAGGTTAAACGTTATCATTGGTTAGTTGGAGGTTTTTGTTGATTAGAAATAGTCCTAAGTTGTGGTTGGTTGTCTCATTTGTTATCGTTGGTAATTGGTTGTTGATTAGAAGTGGGCACTTAGCCGTTCAATAAGAGCACTCTACAGTCATCATTCGAGGACGATGTTGATATGGCAGTGATCAACCAACAACAATTATTGACAAATCTCAGTAAACTACTTTCAATCAAATGAAACCAATATCACTCCCATGTTTAACTAACCATGATCCATGAAACATAAATGTTTGACTCCTTTTTTTGACTACTATTATAAAATTAAAAATTATATATTTCTCTCCAAAGTCCAAACTAATTCTAACTCTCACATATTATTTCTTAACATATTGTAATAATTTGTCTCAAATGAGCAAGTTGTGTGGTAAGTCTAGTCAGCATTGCCTTTTCTGTTCCCTCCCCCTCCTTTGCTCTTCCATCATTAACTTATTTTGACAACCCTTATGGTTTTATTAATGACATTATAGAGGTGCATACTAGTGCACATGGCACTGAAATTTTTTGCGTGGGTTGGTAATGTGGCGAAGATTAGAAAGCAATAAAGTTGAATGTATCATGTTAGTCAATAACATATTCATTACTCCTTACACGGCAAAAATAATTATACTTCATTTATAAGGAATATGGAGAACCTCTTTTTTCTTAGTTGCCTCATGGCTGCTGGCAAGCGCTGATGTACTCACAAAGCACATTAAAAGGGGGAGTAGTTGAAGAAGCAAGGGTCTCAGATTGCTTTTAGCAAGTTCAAAAAATTCCAAGAAAGTTCATCTTAGTTCAAGACCAGAAATTGGGACCATGGAGTCCAATTCACTTCTATCTTTCCTGCATCACTTATTCAACTATTTGAACTTTCCATAGATTCAAAACCTGGCTTCCTTTGAATATCCACTTTGTTTCACAAGCTGTTTGATACTCATTTTAATTATATGAACAAAATGGGCATCACTGTGTATTTAATATGGGAGTAGATATTACTATTGCATGAGTAACGTCAAGAATGTTTCTAACATGCACTTCTTGTAGGATGCTAAAGTGGTTGTCCTGGCTAATCTCAAACCAAGAAACATGCGTGGTATCAAATCAAATGGAATGTTAATGGCTGCTTCTGATGCATCTCATGAAACTGTTGAGCTTCTTATACCTCCTGAAGGATCAATTCCTGGTGAAAGAATCTGGTTTGGCTCAGAAGAGGAAAAAGATCAACAACCAGATCCTGCCACACCTAATCAGGTTTCTCATATTAACTTAAGGGCTATTCTAGCTTTAACAGTTCATGTAGCTTTTACACCTGGGCCTCTGCATTGTTGATTTTGTTCCAGACTAACATTCATTACTATTATGTTTTTTCAGTGTCAACTGTAACCATATATCATTTTGTGTATGTGGGTGTTTTCTCTTTTTTCTTTCCTTATCTTTATTGAGTAAATAGTGGGGACCCATTGCATATACTTGTTAATATTTTATGATAAAAGTGCTTTTAGATGTAATGCTAATATTTAATCAATGTTAAAAGAAGCTGATAATTGTATAAATATGTTCATTGAATCTCTATCTATTGAAGATACACCATTAGTTGTGATGTGATTGATTGGTCAATTGAGCTCAATGATTGTGTGAAATTATTTACGAGGGTCGCTGCATCGTCCCAGTTTGCTAGGCTGTTTGATCATGTCACTCACTATTAAAAGACTAAGGTTCTGTTGTGTGAGCTTTTTGCTAATTGCATCAATTTTCTCATCAAATCTTACTTTTGAAAGTTGAGACATCAGTTGATTATTGCCAGTCCCACCACCGTAACAACCGCTGCTTATGTACCGGAATTTTTGTACATATACAAGGCTACAATCTATTGTTCTACCATTCATAAATAGCACATAGCCATAACAAATTTTTAAGAAACCAAAGTTTTAACTAAAAGATGTCTTCCAGCTATTCAAATAAATATGCAAAGTCTCAACAAACTAACTCAAAGATGGACAAATAACGATGTCCTTAAACTCCATTTCATTTAGTACATAAATCGATAAATTCAATGTCTTCATGGCTGGAGGCTAACTACCTAATTAAATCCTTGAAAACTCATTAATGCAAATAATATCACACACCTTTACCACTCTGAATCTGAAATATGATAGACCTGCGGGTCTAACCCGCCGGCCCACATGGGCCGGGCCTTTTGTAGCCGCCAGCCCCTTCCCCTTTGTTTATGCGCGCGCGCCCATTAGCCTAGGGAAACCCTAGTTTATTTTATAAATGGGGCTAGCCGTCATGTGTAGGATTTTTATGCTTGATATTGAGATTATTCTATTGAGCGTCATTAGGAGTAGTTCTTAGATTAAACGAGTGCGGACGTCCTCTTAGGCGTCTTGGGAGGAGAGCGCACCTCTTTTGCGCTCAACTATCTTGTTCTAGCTTTGATTTATATATAACAATTGTCTTTTTATCTTGGATCCTAACAATTTGGTATCAGAGCACGTGACGATCTATGGCGGCTACGACTAGATCCCACGACAAAATTGAAGCTTTGGAGGCCAAATTCACGAGCGAAATCGACGGGATCAAGAAATCCTTGGTGGCCAACGATGAATCCATGGCAAAATTGACGGCATCCATCGAGCAATTGACGGCAAATCAAGCGAAGCACGACGATCAATTCGCGCAAATGATGGCAACTCTAAAACAATTGGCGGCGAACAACAAAGGGGAAGAAAACCCTAAATTGGGGGAAAGGCGGCACCTTTGAAGAAGGAGAAGGAGAAAGTTGAAAGCTTTGACCCAAAAAGTGCTTTTTTGATGGAGGATCTAGCCGACGATGAGGACGAGGAGCCGATGAAGATCAATTATCGAGAGGAGATTAGGCGAAAGGCCGCGGAAGCCCAAGGGGGGACCGGCGACTACGATCAACCCCGCGGGAAGGCACGCAAGGAGAACGGGGGGCGCGACACCACCCCCAGGGGGTCATCGGCCCCCAGGTGCAAGGGGGGCCCGGCGAACCCCCCCTGGGGTCGGCCGGGGGCGCCGAACCCCCATGAGGGTCTGGCGACCCCCGCCGACCCTCGGGGGGGGGGGGGGGGGGGGGCTGGGGCCCCCAGGACCATAGGGGGGTTCTGGTGAACCCCCTGGGGTCGGCCGGGGGCGCCGGACCCCCAGGAGGGTCCGGCGACCCCCCCGACCCCAGGGGGGGCCGCTGGGGCCCCCGGGATCTTCGGGGGGGGGGGGGGGTCCGGCGAACCCCCCTGGGTTCGGCCGGGGGCGCCGACCCCTCCTGGGGGTTCAGCGACTCCCGTCGACCCCCGGGGGGCCGCTTGGGCCCCCAGGACACTTCCAGGCCTCCGCGCGACCCGACAGAGGCTATTGGCGGCAATTTTGGGGATTTTCAGCAAGATCCGCCACGGTGAGAGGCTCCGGTACGTGTTTTCGAGGAGGATTTGGGACCCGGGGATTTTCAGGAGCAAGATGACTACTATCGAGACCCTCCCGACCCCCGCTTTGACGATGGGGGGTGGCAGCCATCGCCACGCCACCAGGAGAGACGCACAGCAGGCACCGGAGGGAGGTACGAAGATTACCAGGAGTGGCCAGAGGGCGGTATTGGAGGTGACCAGGCGGTACGAGACCATGGACGAGAGGCGTCAGCATTACCGGCCGCATCACAGAGAGGAGGGGACCAAATTGTTAGGATCCAAAATAAAAAGACAATTTTTATAGATAAATCAAAGCTAGAACAAGATAGTTGAGCGCAAAAGAGGTGCGCTCTCCTCCCAAGACGCCTAAGAGGACGTCCGCACTCGTTTAATCTAAGAACTACTCCTAATGACGCTCAATAGAATAATCTCAATATCAAGCATAAAAATCCTACACATGATGGCTAGCCCTATTTATAAAATAAACTAGGGTTTCCCTAGGCTAATGGGCGCGCGCGCATAAACAAAGGGGAAGGGGCTGGCGGCTACAAAAGGCCCGGCCCATGTGGGCCGGCGGGTTAGACCCGCAGGTCTAACAAAATATTTTATAAAAAGATAGCTAAGTAACTCAAAAAGCAACAAACTACATTAGTGGATCAAACTTGTTGTCTAAAGTGTTGAAAATAAAGCAAAGATGTGTCAAATGTTGGTTGTAATTCAAATAAATTTTATATCTTGATAAATTCATTATCGCATCACGTAAGCGTACATAACTAGATCGACGACAAATTCAATTTTCAAATATGCATAACAAGTTTCTAAACAGAGCAAGCATAATTGCGTTTCAAAATAGTCTTCTCAATCTCAAAACCAATAACTAAAGAAACCATTTATGTCAATAAAAATACCAATATTACAAATAACTATCTTAACAAAGTATCCTTTATCAAAAATGAAATTTTAAAAACATCGGTCAATAAACTAAGTTCACACATAGTCCCAATGGCACGGCCTTCATCGAGAGGTTATGTCAAGATTACATGCCTTATATGTCAGAACAGAATGCCAACAATAACAGAATGATCTGAACATCCAGAAGGCTTCAAAGAGCATGACAACATGCTATTTTATTGGAGTGGACAGATAATGGTCTGAGTGAGAAACTCAACATTCAATTTTTTCCTATTTTATATCATTAATTATCCCAATTTAGAACCCTAAATTAATTAGTTTTTCTTTTTTTATTTAGATCTTCCGTCCAGTGTAATATTGGGGGTGGTCTAGATTTCTAAATCTCCGACATGCTATTTATTAGGGTGAGCGGAGGACGACATGTGTAAAAGACTCCCTACATCCCTTATCTATTAAAATCCTTAATTTTCCTAATTTAGACCATTAGATTTGTTAATTTTTTCCCCACTTTTCCAATTAGATCTTCTGTCTTATGTCATATTAGGTATCACACCATATTTGGTATCAGAGAGCGTGAACGTTTGTTTATCAAATCTTTTCCCTTGATTTTTTGAAATTTCAGAATTTTCTAAAAATTACAGATTTTTAATTTTTTTAGATCTACTAAAGCAAAAAAAACACTATCCATCAAACCCTAGCAATTAATTTTCCTTTGCTTACTACAAATTTTTTGTATTTTTTGTATTTGTCATATTTGTCTAGAATTTTGAGTTATTTTATGGATAGTCTAATTGAAAGGAAAAAAATTTCAAAAATCCAATTTTTTTCCACAACTGTTGTTCATCTTTTCCTTCATCGTCCTTTCAACATCTCCGCCTTCTTTGTTAGAAAAATCAAATCAATGTAATTTGTCTTCATCACAGTCTCAAATAAAAACACATCACACTCATCTACCCCTTTAGCTTCCCCATCGGTCATTATTTTTGCAAAATTGAAGCCAATTTCATGGGTAATACAATGGCCAATAATATTTGGGTTCTTCTATCTTCCCAACCGAATATGAGCATGAGATGTCTATTTCTCGATCTTTTATGGATTCGATGACATGTATGTATTCGATAATTGATATTATCATTTGAATGATTTTTTTCTTCATATTTTGACTTTTCAAATAGAAAAAGAATATGTGCGTCTATTATAAGTTGAGTGGAGAAGCATTATCTTGGTATGTGTAATTTTAAGTTCCTTTTCAACATTGATCAGTGTTTAAAATAGATCTTCAGCATCTGTATCTTCCTAAATGTCAACCAATCTATTAGTTATCCCAACAATTATTAAGTACAAAGCTTGAGAAAGAAGATTTATGTGAGAGTAATAATGAACTTCTTCAAATGCTCGAACAATTAATGTAGAAGCAAAAAGTGAAGTCTACTAAATCAAAATTAGAGATAGATTCAAAACTTAAGCTTAAGCCAGATCGCCAGCCTGAGTCATAGGATGAGCTTGAGTTCGTGTCTGAGATCAAGCTTGAACGCGACAAATCTTGAGCCAGAGCCTAAACCCAAACCTTAGTTGTAGTCATGCCTATATTCGAGATTGAGCCTCTGATCGAATCTAATCTCGTGCTTGAGTCCGAGCACGTGATTGAGCCTGATTGTGCATGTCATTCCCTGCTTTCCATGTACATGAGAATAGAACAAAAGACCCACGATGGATTTACATTAAAATGAAAATTGCAAGTTAATTTTTTTCATTTTTCATTGAAGTCAAATACACCCGGCATACTATAAATAATCACTATCCAGGTTTTCCATGAAGATTTCATTAATAAGCAACAAATAAAAATAGAAAACTAAGATATATTACATCTTAATCTGAAATAAAGAAAAATATCTCCAAAAACTGGGGTTTACTTACTAATCTCAAATAAAGAAAAATATCTCCAAAAACTGGAGTTCACTTACTACACCAAAATTGAATATAACAATGATAAAAAATATGGCTCTACGGTCAATACAAAACAGGGTCCGTACATCATTCACAACTACTAATAAATGAAATAAAAAGACCAAGCCTAATCTTGAGTGAACACTCGATCCTCTTCGTCAATCTACACAAAAGGGTCAGAATCTATATGACCGATATTCAACCAAAGAGAATGTCATTAGCGAGAAATTTTTGGTAGGTTTCCAAAAAATAAACAATTGATGTTTAAAAATTATTTAAGCATTTATCAGTAAAAATAATACAATTTAGATTGTAAGTCTATGCAGTAATATGTCAAGTATGGAGATAATCAAATGTATTGTACAGTAAATAAATAAACAAGATCAATGAATAAACTAATATAAAACTTGATGATACTAATCTAACGTGTAATTCATGCCCGAGTGTATAATATGCAATTTAGATATTTCGTCTCTTCAGTACAATATGGACCAATAACCTTTCCACATGGTGCATCGTCAGACTACATCTGTGGGTCGTAATCTTTCAACACGACTTCAGACCTGGGCTGAAAATTGTCATAACCGCTATCAATAATTACCATCCATGTTATAATTGTTGGGTTGTAACCAGCAGTGTCCATCAGTATCTTTCCGCGCTTATGAATGGACTGCAGGGTTTTCTGGGACCCTTAGGGCACAAAAACTCTATGCCCGTACTAAGTCGAATGGAACATAGACAGAAATAGTAGCGAAAAATAATCATGTTAATCTAATTAACATTTAACCCTAAGGTCCAAGACCCTAATCCAAGATCTATGCCGACTTGGGATGGGTCTGACCATCCCAAGAAGGATCTAGCCTATTGCGATTAAATTAAACTAATGCTAATAAACACATACCCGGAATCTCAACCCTGGGACAGGCGAGATGTTCCGCACCGTCTTCCGAGCCGCTCCCGTCCCACGCCGAGCCGCTCCTCGAACCGCTCCCCGAACCGCTCCTCGAACCGCTCCGCATCCCGAGGCGATCAATCCCGTGTCGTCAATCCAACCACGCGCTGAAGAAAGTTTCACGCGAGTGAAACCTCCGCCTAGATTTCGGATCTGAATCCGAACTCCTTTGCGGTTTTGCTAGAGCCCTCAGGAGCAAGGCAGAAATTTATAGGGCGAGGAGAAATATTAATTTAGCTTAGATCCGAGCGTGCTCCAATATTTACGAGAGCCGCTCAGATCTAGAGATTGGGACGAGTTTTGAGGAGGAGAGCAGACCCATATTTATATAGGCGGCTGACTACTCCCCTTTCTCAAAATTCGATGTGGGACTATTAATTTGAGTTAATCAAAATCAAGTTAGTTTGCACTTCACAAAGTGCAAACTTCCGTGAATTTTAACTCACTCACCGTTGAGCTTCATGATTGATACAACCTATCAATTCGAAGGGTGTTCAACGGTGAACGCGTAGGAAAAAATGGCTCGTCAATCCGAGTCCGTTTGACTCTTCAAACAATTGTCCAAAGTTAGCCAAAAGTCATGCTTCTCTTAGAAACGTAGCCGTCAAGAAAATCCCAGGTTTCAAAAAACCCTAACCAGAAAATTCGGGCTTGGTGGTCCTCCATTTTCGCTGGTTTCAGCCCAACAGTTTGGGCTGACTTGTTTTGGCTATAACTTGTGCATTTGGACTCCGTTTTTGACACGGTTTGAACCTGCGTTTAGAGCGGGACGATCCCGTCATCTAGGTAACCTTTTCAACGCGTTTATTTAATTAAATATCAATTTAAGACACATTTAATCTCTTTTGCATCAAATGCAAAATAGTTCATATCTAAGCTTAAATTATCATATTGCATCAAATACAAATGATCTGAGGGCATATTTCCCTACATCTCCCACTTGCACTCAGGATCATTTATCCCGAATGCTGAAGATTATTGCAAACATATTTTGCAATATTTTATCCCTTGCATCAAATGCAAATTATTCTCCCTAACTAATTTCTACTTATTATTAGACGAAGATCGCACTCTGTGCGAGACCCTACAGCCTGACCCTTACAACAGGTTGGGCTCGAAGCCCTATACGGCAGTGACCACGAGCAGTGGTTGCCGTCCCTGCTTCAGGAATCATCATTATGTGGTTAACTCATTGACATGAGATTGTCGGGACCACCCTGACTGTTTCTGTGATGAATTCCGCAGTTATAGTCTTTTCGTCTAAACTATGTCGTGTAGATCAAGTCTAGGGTACGGTCAAACTGTCAACCCCAATAACTTGACTCCGGTTAGTTTCTATCGATCTTTTAGTCAAAAATGTTGGACTTCTTCCAACATACTCTGGCCAGAGTTTTTACTAAAGACCGAACTAACCCTACGACACTAACTCCCATTGACCGGGAGAGACGAATCCTCTCTTGGTCATTACTCTCCTCATACGCTTCAAGTGTCACCCAATCAAAGACCTTTCGACAGGCCTTGCCTCGAAGCTAGGTCATTTGATCTAAGTGGCACCGTTCACGCACAGGTTCGTCAAAATGACCTCAAGTCAAATGACCAACTAGCCTATCATCACTCAGAGTCATCATTGACAGATTGGTCAATATAACCATATGATAACTCTTGTGGATCGTTCAGTGAACTCATTCTCTAATGAGCACCTGTGTCTCGTCTACGACTTCGTCAAGTCAAGCGATCATGAGATCATCGCCACCGCTAAACGGTGAAGACTAAGACACAATGGTCTATCCGATGTTTCGATATCCTTGTCTCGAAACATCTACGACCACGGACCCTTTTAGACTTATGCTACAGACGGTCAAACATTTCTCCATGATCGAGATACTCATCTCGATACATGTTTGACCTTGCATAAAGTCTCAGGACTTTACCTAAGTTAATATCTAATGTTAACTACATTATAACATAACTTTAGATAAATTATTACCAAACAGCTTACTGTTATTTCGAACAAAATGTTTGTGCTATTCACACATGAAGATAGATAGCCTCGTGGGTATCATCTCTCAACATCTCACACTTTCACTCAGGCCCATTTATCTCGGTATCTAATACCGTTTTTACACATAAGTTTTTCCGACTTTATGTGGTAGAGCCTTCGTGAGTGGATCTGCTAAAACCGTCTACACTATAGACTTAAGGAGTTTCTATGTTCATATTAGACCAACCATTTGAATCTCATTCAAATAATTCATTTGGTCTGTCTGAATCCATAATATTTTATTTATTTGGATCTTATCCAGTTCATCGTACCTTACGATAATAATCTTAAATTAGTTAATGGTCATAAATGGCTCATATCTATTTCTGATAAAGTATCAAACTCTTTTGATCACTTCATCAAAATATATATGTTCCATCCCTTTGATGCCTCACATGTAATTTACATGCTCCCACTGACCTTGAAAACTATCTGGCTAATTCATATAAGTTGGTCCGTCTAAATCATATTTAGAAAAACGAACTTGTAAGTGAATGCTCCAATTTTCATGGTCAACTTAAGCGTTTACATCGAGTTTGGTCCGAGTAGTTCTGTACACATCTGCTGGTGGAAAAACGGTTTCATTATAATCCGTTTTATAGGAATTAGTAAGGAAAAACCGTTCTCGACAAACATGATTGCACTTTACTATATTTCTTTCTGCACCAATCTTTCAACTTAAAGATTTACTTGCAGAAAGTGAGGAAACATTTTCCTTGTGCACGTAAACTAAATTCCAAAATTTATTTGCGCACACGGACCTATTCTGATTGCATCAAGTTTTTAAATCGGAGTTACTACTCCGAATTTCATCCCGGAAGTTGACTAAGTCATCATCAGTTATGATGTTTAACTCGACTCTTCGTCTCACGAAATTCGAGTAATTATACAACTTCCTAATGATTGATTTAATGAATATCTTATTGATAATGTCATCACAGAACATTATCAAAACCTAGGCATTACTATCTGGGACTTAAACCAGAAGGAGGACTTAATTCAGAGTCACTTACAATGGATCACACCAAGTCTAACTAAGTGTGATTCATACTTTTTGACACACGGATGTGTTAACAGACTTGACCTGAGAGAAAATCACATTTTCTTTTAATTACGCAAGATTTAATGTAGCTAAGTATTTGACCATTCGATCTAATCGAATCAGTTTAAATACTTTAGTCATTTCGTTCTTTATTTTATCAGACTTGTGTTTCATCAAGAACACGTGTCTTAATAAAATATACGAATAACTTAATTTGGTTAATCTAGACTCGGGTTCATCAGTATGTACCAGACTGAGTTCGACAACTCATTCTCCCACTGTCTTACAGATGGGTTTCTGCCATTCTATCTAAGAGGATAAGACTCACAAGTGTCCGCAGACTTCATAATACGAGAGGTCAGACCCCTCTTTATGTGACTTGTGAAGCTTAGTCTCTCGATACGGCCTAGTCTATTTTTTCATACAAGTTTGCTACTATCTTGTGTATTTATATATATTAACATTTAATATATATATTATCGTTATACATAAATTACTAACGCAAAACATTGCTTCAGAAGCGAGGTGACGACATTCGTCAAATTGTGTTAGACGTCTTTTGTATAACAATAATTATAAAATCGTGACATCAAAATATGTCACATTTTCATTTCCTCCTACTTATGCCTTTACTAATGACAAATTAAACTATTAAACTCGATTGACTTTCCGGAGTGCCTTCTTCCGTTTCTAAATCACATTTAGATATAAATAGCCCAACATAAATAAATAGCGACGCAAGCATCTTATGTATCCAAACGCATGAGAGGTGCAATCTTGAGTGTAGCTCATGAAGTTGCTTGTCTCAAGATCCGGTTGGGATACATAGTCTTGCACCGCTCATGCACTCGTATTCGACTCAAACAGTTTGATCGAATTCTCGAACTTTGCGGATCAAAATTGTTTGTCCATACAACCTTGAGGGTAGCTCGACAAGTTGTAGGGAGAAACATATTTCGAATATCATATATGTTCAAGCTGCCTCATATAGAGACGAGTGACATGTTGCGTGAATTTATTTGTTGGACCCAGAACTTAATGAAATCATATTTCTTAAGTCTGTTCTTTAGAAGGTCATTTTAATGCCAACGAGAATATAGTTTTGATTCTATCAATTAGAATTTAGCTTGATATTCAATTAATCAACCTATTTGACCAGTTAACTTATTCCATTAAAATATTATATTTCGATTCCTTCGGTAAACATAGTCTTGCCCTAGTTTAGCATATGTTCAATATTAAATATAGGTAGATTGGCATTCATTTATCTATATCCTCCCACTATTTTTACGATCGTTTCAAAGCTTAATAACGAACGATTTAATCAAATTAAAATATTTAAAATTTAGTGAAAGAGGGATCCAATCATCCTGAACCTCACAACCTTGAGGAGACTCAACAAGTTGATTGGTTCCATGATTGGTAGACTAACTCTTAGTCAATCACATCACATGTGACTCCCTATCATTTTTTACCCACCGTCACTTATGATCTTGAGGAGACTCAACAAATCATAATGACTGGTCTAGTCAGACCCTTGATTTCGTGTCCAGATTTGATTTAGATCGATGCTCGAGGAGACCCGACGTATCGATTTGGGTCAAGTCTAGACTACATCACATGTATGTTGGAGTTTGTTCCTTAAAGATAAACATGTCATAGCTTGAGGAGACTCAACAACTATAATTGTCTTCTTTGAAATCGTTATTAGGATTTTAATAAAATTTATTAACCAACGCTAAAAGCGAAGTCCTTTAATGAGAATTAATAACAACAATTAGAATTAAGATTTTCATTAAAAGGACTACCCTAATCAGGAATTAGGTCTTGAAGTGTTGTTAATATTTTATTAAAACATAGCATGTCATTAAAATTCAAGTAATAAATTTTAATCATTTCTTAATGGCTAACCTAAAAGGTTGTCTTGTGTTATCAAATAAGGGACAAGATGAACTAGCCATTAAAAATAAAGCTACACTAATTTATCGCATAAAAGGTGTACAACTATTCAACAATTTAAATAGAACAATGTCTATCACATAAACAATTTTAGCATGCAAACATAAATTTAACATTTAAATTTAAAATATGATTTTAAAAATATTTTAGTTTTATCTCATAAAAATTTGTTTTTAAAATCACAAATTTGCATGCTACTTTTAAAAAATTTTTCGCATAAAAATTTTAACCTTTAAAATCAGTTTTAAAATATCTCATAAAATTAAAACATCATTTTAAAAACTTTCATGCTTAAAAATTTATCATATAAAATTTTTTAGGCACTTTAAACTTATCGCATAAATTTTAAAAGATTTAAAATTAGTTTTAAAAATTATCACATAAATTTTAAAACGCCATTTAAAAAATTTTCATGTTAAAAAATTTATCACATAGATTTTTAAACATCAAAAACATTTTTAAAATTTATCTCATAACTTTAAAAACATTTTTAAAAGTATTTAAAAGCATTTCATGTGTTTAAAGAAATCGCAGGCTAGATCGTAACACAAACCTGGCTCTGATACCACTGAAGGGTTTTCTGGGACCCTTAGGGCACAAAAACTCTATGCACGTCCTAAGTCGAACGGAACATAGACAGAAATAGCAGCGGAAAATAATCATGTTAATCTAATTAACATTTAACCCTAAGGTCTAAGACCCTAATCCAAGATCTATGCCGACTTGGGATGGGTCTGACCATTCCAAGAAGGATCTAGCCTACTGCGATTAAATTAAACTAATGCTAATAAACACATACCCAGAATCTCAACCCTGGGGCAGGCGAGATGCTCCGCACCGTCTTCCGAGCCGCTCCCGTCCCACGCCGAGCCGCTCCTCGAACCGCTCCCTGAACCGCTTCTCGAACCGCTCCGCATCCCGAGGCGATCAATCCCGTGTCGTCGAGCCAACCACGCGCTGAAGAAAGTTTCACGCGAGTGAAACCTCCGCCTAGATTTCGGATCTGAATCCAAACTCCTTTGCGGCTTTGCTAGAGCCCTCAGGAGCAAGGCAGAAATTTATAGGGAGATGAGAAATATTAATTTAGCTTAGATCCGAGCGTGCTCCAACATTTACGAGAGCCGCTCAGATCTAGAGCTTGGGACGAGTTTTGAGGAGGAGAGCAGACCCCTATTTATATAGGCGGCTGACTACTCCCCTTTCTCAAAATCCGATGTGGGACTATTAATTTGAGTTAATCAAAATCAAGTTAGTTTGCACTTCACAAAGTGCAAACTTCCGTGAATTTTAACTCACTCGCCGTTGAGCTTCATGATTGATACAACCTATCAATTCGAAGGGTTTTCAACGGTGAATGCGTAGGAAAAAATGGCTCGTCAATCCGAGTCCGTTTGACCCTTCAAACAATTGTCCAAAGTTAGCCAAAAGTCATGCTTCTCTTAGAAACGTAGCCGTCAAGAAAATCCCAGGTTTCAAAAAACCCTAACCAGAAAATTCGGGCTTGGTGGGCCTCCATTTTCGCTGGTTTCAGCCCAACAGTTTGGGCTGACTTGTTTTGGCTATAACTTGTGCATTTGGAATCCGTTTTTGACGCGGTTTGAATCTGCGTTTAGAGCGGGACGATCCCGTCATCTAGGTAACCTTTTCAACGCGTTTATTTAATTAAATATCAATTTAAGACACATTTAATCTCTTTTGCATCAAATGCAAAATAGTCCATATCTAAGCTTAAATTATCATATTGCATCAAATACAAATGATCTGAGGGCATATTTTCCTACATGGACATGATCATAAGATACCCTTGTCGCTCCCGCACCCTTTGTGGTAATGAGTTTTTCATATCACAAGTATCATGTAACTATTTTATATTTTAACTCAATATTACAACAAATATAAATATAGAGTTGAGAGGAGCATACAAAATCTCTAAATTGATGAAATTGTGTCAACTATAGTGCTATAATATCCTTCAGCATGCTATAGTAAATATATTACAATAATCATCATGAAAGGTTCAATTACAATAAAGTAAAATTACTATTTGCCAGAGAAAACATTGGTTACTACGTTGTTAACAGTGTCACTTTTCAGTTAATCACGGATTATACAAGATTTACTTTAGATCTTCTAAAATTTTAATTCAATTAATATGGCTAAATTACAATATTCTTTGTAAAATCAATTTAAATGCCAAATTACAAGATCTAAATATAAGCATGACCAAACAATTTTTAATCAATTTGTAAAATTTTTAATTATATATAAAATTACTTCCAAATCACATGTAACTAAAATTACAAGTAAAATAAACTAAAAATTTGAAGAAAATCAGAAGGAACCTACCTGTGAGAAGTGCGGCTACGTGGGTTGAGGACGGGGAAGGCGGAGGCGTTGACTTTGGTGTTAAAGGAATGGCGAAAGGCGGGTTTTGGCTACTCATCAACGAAAGGAGGCACGGTTGAGGGCTGGGGTTCTGGCTACTTTGTCGAAGAATGGGGATGCACGGGCAGCGAAAGGGGCCACTGATGTAGTTGTTGTTGAGAGAGAAGCAGGCGGCTCGGGCAGCTCAATTAGGGTTTCTAAAGGGACAATGAGCGGCTCTCGAAGGAGGTGGACGAGTAACCAGGTGAGGTCGCCTATCTCCTCTTCTGTTTTGATCTACAGTCTTTTTGATCGCAGGAAAAAAGATTTGGCAATGAGAGAGAAAAGGAAAAGGTTTAGGTTTTAGGGTTTGGGATAGAAAAGGGAAAGGCTGCTCCTCAGAATCCCCAGAGAGAAAAGGATAGATAGAGAGTTTGGGATTTATTTTAAGTTTATGTTTTAGGGTTTATTAGTAGGTTAATATATGGTTAGGGTCAGGGTGTAAAACTTGATATAATTTGTATTTAATTTAGGAATATGATTTAAATTTTGAAGATAGAGTTTTTTTTGATATAATTCTAATTAATACGTATTTTGAATTTCAGATTTAGATTTTGGAATTAAGTTTTAGATTTATTTAGGATTTAGTTAATTGGGTTAACACTAATGACTTACCGGGTTTTAACCAAATAAAATAGAAATAAATTCCAAAAAAATCATTTAAAATCACAAAATTCTAATAATTTATTTACAATAATTTCAACTAAAAATACATCATAGTTTTACAAAAATATTGTACAACCTCTGGGACTGTTGCAGTGAGCTTGAGCTTGAAATTGCCTAAGTTATATAATGATCCTACGCCAGAACTTTGTTTAGAAATCCCACTTGCACCAGTTGAGCATATCAATTTCATTATCCATGATTCTTCATAGCCTACTAGTCAATACTATTAGTCAATAGATTTCATACACATTCTTATCTTTTGTAGATTTTATACACATTCTTATCTTTTGATACGTTCTACAAACAATATTCATATGTGAGTCTTCAATTTACTTTATTTTAAGGTATGAGGATGTGTATTCTCTAACAAGAGACCATTTACTACTGCTAATTTATGACCATTTATCCCACCATTGATCAAGTGATGAATTTTTTGAAGCCGGTGAGAATGATAAGGATGAGGTTCAATGAATCTCATTTTGTTTTATTTGTTGATTTTATTAGATTTGCTTTTACTTTGTTTTATTTGTTAGGATTTTATTAGATTTTATTTATATTTGATTAAATTTATTTATGTAAGTATGCCATCGTGCACATATTTTAGGTTGTAAATAAGGTGTACCCCTTTAGGAATGCGATAGTCAATTAATGAATATGAATTACTTTAAGAAAAAGGTTTCTCTTTTGAATATTTATTGCGAGATGCGAGGGAGTGAGCGCGAAAGAGACTTGACTAGAGGCATATATCGATAAATCTCTGGCATATTGAGTAGTTAGAATGTGCGAACGATGGCCTAGGTGAAAGACTCTCAACATCCCCTATCTATGTAGAATCATTAATTTCCCATATATAGAATAGAACTTTAGATTTGTTAGTTTGTTCCTTTTTTCCTTCTTTAGATCTTCCGTCATGCGTTAGGTGGCCACCACTAAGCCTAAAAATTTGGATTCTTTGTTTTTCATGAAAGAAGATGGAGTTTATATGAAACTTAATTTGTGATTCAGGTGGAGATGGAACTTTATCCTCAAATGAGTTTCCCTTTTATTTCCTTTCCTTGACAACCTATCGAGTGGTTTTCTGTTAAGGCATCATAAATTATACTTGTTTAATTTTTTGTTATTTGTTGTGATATGCTAACATTGTATCCTCATTTTACCTTTTAATTTATGCAAGTCTTAAAAATGCCTTCTTTTTGTTTGTTATTTCTGAGCTATGCAACTTAAGTATTGTTCCCTGCTTGTGGCAGACCATCAGAGATCATATCCCTGTGGTTATTTGATTGTAGGGTAAATTTCAGTAGGCCCCCTTTAACTCATGCTAAAATAACACAATCTTCTCCAATTTCTAAAAAAATGTTTAATAAAGCTCCAAAAATGATTAATAAAGCTCCTGAACTTTGTTCTATGTCACACCCACCCAATTGGTTGGCAAGAACAATAGGTGATGTCAGGTGGCATCATTTGGTAAACTTTTAATCTAAATAGCTCTGTGCTTTCTTTAATCTCTCACTTGACCTATTTAGAAAATAGGCATGGATCCAAGATGAATTAATACCCAATGTGTCATCTTTTTCACTTGCTACTTTTTCCTCTTCTATCTTTTAATCTAACACGTACCCCAAATATTGAGTTTTGACTTGGGCATGTGGTTTGAGTTGGGAAAGACAATGCAATGAGTGAACCATGAGAAGATTTAGGCTTAACTCTGGTTCTATGGGTCATGGTTTGATTTGCCATGATGACAGAAGAGGGGAAACGGTTGAAACTTAAGTTTTGTAAGTTAGCTTTTGGTTTAGACATGACAGTCGAACGAGAGGAAAATTGTTAGATCTTTATTTCGATTGAAGTGTTATGATTTTATTTGAGCATCACAATAAAAAAACAAGGGGGAAAATGTCTAGATCTTGGTTTGGGTTTTGATGGCATAATGTTGATTGGCCAAGAGAATGGAATGTGGGGAAATGTTTAGGGCTTGATTTCGGTTTGATGTGTTAGGGTTTACTTTGATCTTAGTTTGTATATGGTATGTTAGAGTTTGATTTGTCACAACGAAGATGTGAGTGAAGGAGATGAAGTAGTGGGTGCAATACTTTTGGGTCATATATCCATTTAGCTGGTGGAATTCACAAAATCCTCTGATCAAAGGCACAAAAGTCATCATACATCTTCAGTTAACTCCGTCATACTTCCTTGTCCTGTTAGACATTTGTAAAGTTAAGAGAGGTTGGTTGATGATTATTTTATTATTTATTTTATTTTTTAAATTTATTTGTGTGTGTGTGTGTTTGGGGACGGGGGACGGGTGTGGGTTGGTTGAGGGGGTTGGAGTAATGTGATTTAATCAGAATTTAAGGGGATTTAGCAGAACTGTGTTAGGATCCACGCAAATCTGAAATTAAAATGATATTAATTGGGATAAATGAAGATAATTGGATACACGAAAGGTGTATCCTCCTTCCAAGACGCCGATAAGAGGACGTCTGCACTCTTTAATCTAGATCTATCTAAGGATGCTCAAGAGAATTATTAATCATCAAGCATGCCTACAAATGACGGCTAGCCCTAGATTAAATAAGAAAACCCTCTCCTAAACAATAGAAAATACGAAAAGACCAAAATGCCTTTAAGTCGAATCCTCCCCTTGCGCGCGTCCCCCCTTGCGTGCGTCGGCCCCGTGGGTCTAACACTAATCCACCCCTAAAAATCTACCTTGTCCTCAAGGTGGTGCATGACATCACTGGTGGTGCTACTCCGAGGGGGAGTCGTCATCTCCTCCGATCCCCCGTTCTTCACATCATCATCATCATCGTCTGCCTCTGCGATCAACACTTGCAGCTTGCGACCCGCACAGTGGTGTTCAGGGGTGAAGCGCTCATCGCATCTGAAACAGATCCCTTTTTGCTGCTTCTCTCTCATCTCCGCATCGGACATCCTCCGGAATTGGCCCCCAGCCGGTGGTGTGCTAATCTACTCCTCCGTGGTGACCTGCCTCAGTGGTGACCTCAGCCCCGCCGGCTCCAGAGGAGGTGCCCCGCTATACCTGGCCACTGTAGCCGCTCCTGGCTCTCCTGTCCTCTCTTGAGTCCTCTACCAGCTATGCCATCTCGATGACCTCGAAAAGCCCGCTGGGCTTGTAGGGTCTCACTGCAGCTCGGAGACTGGGCCTCGCCCATTCAGGAAAGTGCCCTCTAGAGACTCATGTGACTCGTCGTGTACTCTCCCGGATAAGGTCTCAAATCTCTCAATATACTCTCTCACCGGTCCCTCTTGCCTGAGAGCGTATAACTGCTCGTGCAAGTTTCCCAGGCGGGGATCCTTGAACTTCTCTAGGATAAGGTCCTTCAGCTCCTCCCAGCATCGAATCTGCTGCCTACTCTCCGTCCACTGGTACCACCCTAAGGCTCTTCCCTCCATGCAAATAGCCGCCGCCTCCAGTTTCTGTGCATCTGTCATGTGGTGCGCTACGAAATATCTCTCTGCGGTGAACAATCAGGCATGTGGATCCTTCACTCCGAATAGTGGCATCTTCAGCTTCCGCACCCTGCAGTCTCCTCCATAGTGCTTTTGATCGGGCCTCCCCTTTGCACGGTGAGGCTGGCGATAGTGCTGCCACCTCTCGTCCTGCGTCTCGTACGGCCTCCCGCGAGGGCCTCCACGCCATCCCTCAAAGTCAGCCCATCCCGCGTCATCCCCAAACTTAGCCCAATAGCCTCCCCCGTCCTCGTAGTACACATGTCCCTCCCCGGAGTCAAATCCACCTCCAAAGTCACGCACCGGGTCCTCCAAATAGGGCTGAAAACCCCGCTCGAGCTGCTGTCGTCGTCCGTGCTGCTCGTCGGTCATGTCGGGGCCCCGCCATGGCTCGGGAAAAGGGCCTCAGAAGGCCTGATGGGCTGCGGCACCCCGCGGCCTTGTACCAGGCCCACGGGGGCCTGGCGGTGCTCGCCCAGGCCCGCACGGGCTTGGCGAGGCTCCTCCGGCCCCCCGCGGCCTAGGGGGCCCGCCGTGGCCCGTCGGGGTCGGTGAGGGTTCGTCGGCCCCTGGCGATACCGAGGGGGGCCACCGCCCCCTTTCCGATGTCCGGGGGCTCCGTGGGGAGCCCCTCCGCCTTGCGCCAGTCTTGGAGGCGACGGCTAGGTTGACCGGCCCCCTTTCTTGCCTCTTCCGCCCTTCGCCGCACCTCCTCGCGATAATTCTCCCTTTCCAGCTCCTCGTCTTCATGTTCCGTGACATACCCCGTCTTGTGGAAGACCCCATCACCTCCTTCTTCGAAAGCTTCCACCTTTTCCTTCCATTTCACCAAAGGTGGGACCTTTTTGGAAGAACTAGGGTTTATGTCCCCCGATCCCATCTTTTCGTTGAAGGCCGCAA
The DNA here is from genome assembly GCA_030789695.1 of Scilla litardierei. Classification (NCBI taxonomy): domain Eukaryota; kingdom Viridiplantae; phylum Streptophyta; class Magnoliopsida; order Asparagales; family Asparagaceae; genus Scilla; species Scilla litardierei. Next base: position 808,157,795 of record CM061142.1, on the reverse strand, counting down.
ATTGAAACGCCAAATGAGTCACTACCTCCTCCGTTTTGCCTTGCCGCGTCGCGATCTCCCCCATGATCTTTGTCAGATTAGCGATTGCCTTGCTATTGGCCGCCACCAACTTCTTAATCTCTTCAATTTCTCCATTGTTTTTCTCCTCCACCGCGTCGCTTCGATCCTTGTTTCTCGTTGTCGCTGCCATGGATCGTTGTTGCTCTGATACCAAATTGTTAGGATCCACGCAAATCTGAAATTAAAATGATATTAATTGGGATAAATGAAGATAATTGGATACAAGAAAGGTGTATCCTCCTTTCAAGACGCCGATAAGAGGACATCCACACTCTTTAATCTAGATCTACCTAAGGATGCTCAAGAGAATTATCAATCATCAAGCATGCCTACAAATGACAGCTAGCCCAAGATTAAATAAGAAAACCCTCTCCTAAACAATAGAAAATACGAAAAGACCAAAATGCCCTTAAGTCGGCTCCTCCCCCTTGCGTGCGTCGGCCCCGTGGGTCTAACAAACTGACACACCGCTTTTTCTGAATGTTTTTTCATCTTTTCATAGCGTTTTTTCTATTCACGTGCCACTTTTACTTAATATTAGCCTTCTTTGTTCTTATTTTGTATGTTCAATCATCAATACCCCATGGTATATCACGTACTAATTTTAGGCACATGTTTTCCTCATGATTATAAACCAAAAAACAAATTTTCTAAGTCAATGAGTATGAATTTATTGTCCATACTCTTAAAAAAATCAGGGGAACAACCAATATGTAAGTGGCACACATACTTGCCTCTCACGTTATATGTAGATCACATGGTCAAGCATTGATGCATGGCCTTTTTACATCAAAACTTGTGTTGCTCCCATTTCACGGGTTGGAGTAATGTGATTTTAATCAGAAAGTAAGGGTGTTTAGGCCGACCGCTTTTACGCATGTTCTTTCATCTTTTTCATAGCTTCTTTTCTATTCATGTGCCACTTTTGCTTAGTATTAGCCTTCTTTGCTTTTATTTTGTATTTTCAATCATCGTACCGCTGTTGTTTATCCTTTACTAATTTTGGGCACATGTTATCCTTGTGATTATAAACCAAAAAACAATTTTTATATGCAAATGAGTATAAAATTATTGTCCATATTCTAAAATAACAGGGGAACAACCAGTATGTAGGGGGGCACATATGCTTGCCTCTCGCGTTATATGTAGATCACATGGTCAAGTATTGATGCATGGCCTTTTTACATCAAAACTTGTGTTTCTCACATTTCACGGGTCCAAAACTCTGTTAAAACCTGGACAGATTGCTATCTACTACATGATGTGTGTTTCTTTATCAATTAACTCTTGCCCTTCCTCATGGATTGCAAACATGTCATGCTGCCTCTTTGGTCTGGATTTAGCAGTCATCTTATCCATAACAATTTATTACCTCTCATTCTCCACAACACACGTAGGTGACTTTGGATGATCATGTCTGTGATATTTTCTAGCTGTAAATCTCTCTTTTTCCTATAACAGTTCCCTCAACTATTGATAGTTCAAAATAGTTGTGTACGCCAGATGGACAAGGATTGTTTTTCAACTTAACCTGGAGAATGACTCATTCATGTCCCAATTTTCAAACTTAATATTAAGGAATAAGGAGAAGCTATGAAATCTGAAGCTATCCTCTAACGCTTAGTTCTTTCAGTATCCTCTTGAACCTTTCCTGAAGCTCAACCCTTTTAGGCTTTAATGCCCTGGTTTGCCTTGAGCTACTGTTATTAACTAATAGGTGATTATCAAGACCAATTACCACATTCCATAAATCTATTGTGAATCCCAGAGAAGGATCATCTTCTTTGCAGGTATGCACACAGTTTCAGGCTTGGCTTCCTGTACTTCGGGATCTTAATTGTGCCTATAATTTAACCTCATACACCACATCAGGATCTTGATTGTGCCTATATTGTAATCTTATACGCCGCGCTGAGTAGCATATGCTCAAAATTTTCTCAGTTGTGCACATCTATTCCCAATCATTTGCGTGTTATGGTTGGGCCCCATGTGTAACACCCCCTCTTTTCTCTCTCTCTTCTGTTTTCTTTTTTTTCATTTTGTGGCCCACTCAGCCAGCCCGATGCCCCCCCTCTTATTCCCCCCTCTCTTTCTCCCGACGCCAACGAAGCCCGGCCCTAGGGCGCTCGACGCGGTCCTCCTCTCTCTTCGACGACGATTCGACGTCATGTACCCCATCGATGCGTCCTCTCATACGAGCAGTGACCCTCGTCCTCTCCATCCTTCTTTGCAGTAGCACACGACCCCCTCCGTCCTTCCTCTCTCTCTCTCTCGTATGTCGATGGGGCCTTTGATGGGGCTTCCGAGCTCCCCTCCGTCCTTCGTCCTTGTCGACGACACCCGGAGACCCTATCCGTCATCTCGTCTATAGCTCTGCAGCTCCCCATGCTCTCCTTGCTGACTTCGACCTTTGGGGGTTGCTGCGATGGCTATATATCCATCTTCTCGCTCTCCTCATCCTCCTCGGTTTCGATGGCCCCCTTGCTTACGGTTTGACCCCCTTTGCTCGCTGATTTGGGCTCGACGGTTCCTTTCGCTTGCGGTCTGTCCCTACTTTGCTGTTTTGGGGATTCGATTACCTCGTGCCTTGCCGAGTTGTGGTTTGGACTCCTCTTGCTGCGATTTGCCCCTTCCTTGCTGTTTCGGAGTTCGGTGGCTTTCCCTTGCTTGCGATCTGTCCTCTTGCTCGCTGATTGAGGTACGTTGGCTCCTCTTGCTTGCAGTCTGACCCTTCTTTACTTGTTTGGGCTCGACCCCTTCCTCTTGCTTACGGTCCGTCCCTTTCATTGCTTGAGTTGGATGCAGTGGCTCCCTTTGCTTCCGGATTTAGGGTTCCTCGCTGTTGTTGCTTGCGGCTGTGGGCTCCTTGCTGACTGGTGGCTGCGGTCTGCCCCTTTGCTTGCTGATTTGGGAGTTCGGTGGCTCCTTGGTTACGAGTTGTCCTTTGCTTGCTGAAATCGGGGTATTGCGGCTCCCTTCTTGCCTGCGGTTGGTTGTTCCTTGCTGACTGGGCTTGCGGCTGGCTGTTTTCTGCTGTTGATTGGGTTCGACTAAGAGTCTTGATCGCTGTTTTTGGCTTCTCGTTCACTGATGGTTGCGGCTGGGCTTTTCTGCTGATGGTCGGGCTTCGGTTCTTAATTATCTTGGTTCTTCTGGAACGATTTCAGGTAGACTCTATCCACTGTCCTTCAATTTCGATTCCCTCGCTTGCTATCTTGGGTTTCTTACTTATTGTTGTTTGCGGTTTGTTTCATTGCTTGCTGTGTTGGGGTTTCGTTCTTCCTTGCTTGTGGGTTGGATCCTCTTGCTTGTTATTGGGTTCGGTGGCTTCTTCGGCTTGCGGGATGGAGTTCCCTTGTTGTGAGGTTCGGGTGGCTTCCTTTGCTTGCGGTTTAGGTCTCCTTGATGTTTTGGGTTGTTGCTGCTTGGGGTTTGGTCTTCCTGTTAGTTGTTGAGTTGTGGCTAGCCTTCTACTTACTAATTGGCTATGGCTTGGCATTTATTGCTGGTTGTTGAGTTATGGTTGGCTTTTCTACTGCTGGTTGGGTTCGATTGGCTTCCTTACTCGTTCTTTTGGGCTCCTTTTGCTTGTTGTCTGGGGTTCGGCTCTTCCTTGCTTGCTGCCTTGCTGTCTTGAGTTGTTGCTTGTGGCTTGGGCTTCTGCTGTTGGTTGGGTTCTGCCCATTCACTTGCATGCGGTTTGGGGTTTCTTTGTTGTTGTATGGTTCATTTGCTTTCATTGCCTGCGGCCTTGGGCCCCTTCTAGTTATTGAGTGTAGCTGGCTTTCCCATTTTTGTTTTGGGTTCTTGCTTGTTGTTAGGTTTGGTAGCTTCCCTTGCGCGCTATTTCGGGTCCCTGAGTTATTGCTGAGCTCGGCTGGTTCCCTCGCTTGTTTTGGCTTTCAGTATGGTTTATTTGGGATATAATTCCTCTGACCTCGCCCTCATGAGTTTGACTTTCGGGCTTTCTTATTCAAGCAATTATAATGTTTCTTTGTCTATTGGTTCATTGCATGGAACAGTTATGCATTTTCATATCAATTTAAAGTTGGAATATTATGCCATAAGAAACATCCATGCCTTTAGTTTATCACATGCCAGTTTTATTATCATGTCGTCTCTTAAGCTTGCTTGTACAATGAAGTTTAATCTTGTTAAATTGCGTAGTCTTGGGATACTTCCTGTGATGGCTCGATACTGACATGATACTATCTCGATACCGGATGACTGGTGGACTATCTTGAGGTTGACTCTTGACGTGACAGGTTGCTATTACATGTCTGTCAGTGGACTTTCTTGACTCATGATAGGTTGACTCGTGACTTGACTACACAGTTTGACTAATATTAAACTTGACTCACCTTACGACACTGATGGGTCCACACCCCCGTTGCGGGTTTAACCCGCAGAAGGCCGGCGCGGGCCCAAGCCCAAGCCGCCGGCCTCCTTTAGCCGCGCGCGCCTAGTCCCTTGAAACCCTTATTTTCATTATAAATAGAGGGGCTAGCCGCCGCTTGTTTACTCATGCTTGATTATTGATATTGGTGTGACTTTATAGGTAGACGAGTGCGGACGTCCTCATTGGCGTCTTGGAAGGAGAATACACCTCTTTTGTATTCATTTATCTAGTGTTGCTACTATTTCTCTATAAAAATTGCATCTTTTCGTTGGATCCTAACAATTTGGTATCAGAGCACGACGATCCATGGCGGCCGCGACGAGATCGAAGGATAAAATCGAGACGTTGGAGGAAAAGTTCATGGGGGAAATTGAAGGGGTAAAGAAATCGATGGAATCGGTGGTGAAATCCATCGAGCACACGAAGGCATGTCAAGCGAAGAACGACGAGCAATTTACAAAGATCCTCTCCCTTTTGACGGCTAAACCCCAAGGCGAAGGAAACCCTAATTCGACACCAAAGGCGTCAACTTTGAAGAAGGAAAAGAAAAAAAGAAGAGATTTTTATCCAAAACCAACCCTATTTCGTGGAAGAATTGGACGAGGAAGAAGATGAGGGCCCATGGAATGTTGATTATCGTGAGGAGGTGCGACGAAAGACGGTGGAGATTCAAAGGGGGGGTGGCGGCCCTAGCCGCCCCTTCCGGGCGTCGCACGCAAGCGAGGAGGGGCGGCCGACCCCCAAAGCAGTTTTGGGGGCCAGCCGTCGCGGGACTGGGGCAGGGGAGCCCCCCGCCTGCCGCGAGGCGCGACAAGGCTGGCCAGGCCCTGCCGGCCCTCGCCCAGGTCCGGCGAATCTGTCGGACCCCCGTCAGGGCCCGCCGGCCCTGCCAGAAGTCCGGCAGGGCCTGCAAGCCCTCCGGTAACCCCGGAGGGCCCCGTCGGAGGTCCGCAATGACCGGGAGACCCTCTGGCAGCCGCCAGGGGGAAGACACGCGCGGACAGCCCTTAGGGGGATTTTTCGAGCCTTCGGGGCAGCGATCAGCAGTGGAGGATCTGTCTTACGGAGACGGACGCGGGAGAGACTATTACTACGACGGCGGGGGAGGCTACGAGGCTAAGTTCGACGATGATGCAGGATGTGATGACTTCGAGGGCCGGCATGGTGGTCACCGAGGGGATATGGGGGTCGTGGAGGAGTGCCTCTTAGACGGTACGAGACCTAGGATGAGAGGCGACAATACTACCGTCTGCATCATCGAGTGGAGGGGAGGCCAGAGCAGGTGCACTTTGGAGGAGACTGTAGGGTACGGAAGCTGAAGATGTCGCTATTTTCTGGGGAGGATTCACATGCCTGGTTGTTCACAGCAGAGAGGTACTTCGCGGCGCACCACATGACCGAGGCACAGAAGCTGGAGGCGCTAGCCATTTGCATGGAGGGGAGAGACTTAGGGTGGTTCCAGTGGAAGGAGAGGAGGCAGCAGATCCGATGCTGGGAGGAGCTGAATGACCCCGTGTTGGAGAAGTTCAGAGATCCCCGTTTGGAGAACCTGCACGAGCAGTTACATGCCCTTATGCAGGAGGGGTCGGTGCGGGAGTACATCGAGAGGGTTGAGACACTGGCAGGGCGAGTAGATGGAGTCTCAGACGAGTCGCTAGAGGGCACCTTCCTGAAGGGGCTAAGACCCAGCCTTCGAGCTGCAGTGAGGCCCTACAAGCCCAGTGGGCTTTCTGAGGTCATAGAGATGGCACAGATGGTGGACGCTCAGACAGAGGATAGGAGAGTACGGAGCGGCTACAGCGGCCAGATTCAGAGGGGCCCTTCATCAGGAGCTGGAGGGGCCAGGACCGCCACGGGGGCGGGCCAGACCAGCGGGGAGAAAACGGGAGAGAAGAGTGGTGCTACCCCAGCGGGAGGACAGTACATGAGGATGACTGACGCCGAGATGAGGGAGAAACGTCAGAAGAGGCTCTGCTTTTGGTGTGCCAAGAGGTTCACACCAGGCCACAGGTACGCTGGGCGCAAGTTACAGGTCATACTGCTGGAGGATAATGATATCGATGAGGAACTCGAGGACGAGAGCGTTGGGCAGGAGGAGCCCGAGGACCATCAGCTTGACGTAGCAAAGGTGTCCCTTAACTCCGTGGTAGGGTTCACATTGAACCACACCATGAAGTTGAAGGGGGAGATAGGCGAACAGGAGGTGACCGTATTGATAGACAATAGGATGACTTACAATTTCATCTCCAGGAGAGTGGTGGACCAGCAGGGACTGCAGTTGACCGACTGCGGTAGCTTCAGTGTGATGATGGGCACGTGGAAGGAGAGTAGTCGGGGAGTCTGCAGGGGATTGGTGCTGCCCGTACAGGGGATACAGGTGATGGCAGATTTACTGCCTCTAGACTTGGGGAGCACTGATGTCATCCTGGGTATAACTTGGTTGCAGACGCTGGGGGAGATGACAGTGAACTGAAAGCTTTTTCAGATGGAGTTCCAGGATGAGGGGAGAGCAGTCATCCTGCAGGGAGACCCTAGTCTTTGCAGATCGGTAGTGTCATTGAAGACCATGCTGAGGACCTTACAGACCGAGGGCGGCGGTTACCTGATTGAGCTGTATACCATGGCAGAGGGAGGAGACATAGAGACCAGTGGGGAGCAGGCCGTGCCGGGGGAGGTGCAGCAGATGTTGGCACAGTTTGAGGAGATTTTTCAGGAGCCTCGGGGTCTGCCACCGCCGAGGGACCATGAGCACGTCATTATACTACGAGAGGGGGTTTCCTCCATCAGTGTCAGACCCTACGGGTACCCCCAGCACCAGAAGGTCGAGATTGAGAGGATGATAGCCGAGATGGTGGTGGCGGGGGTGATTCAGCCTAGTGTGAGCCTATTCTCTAGCCCCGTACTTCTGGTGAAGAAGGATGGGAGCTGGCATTTCTGTGTGGACTACCGAGCCTTGAACATAGAGATAGTGCCAGATAAGTTTCCCATACCGGTGATAGACGAGCTCCTAGACGAGTTACATGGGTCAGCCTGGTTCAGCAATATAGATCTCAAGTCAGGCTACCACCAGATCAGGATGCGACATGAGGATGTGTCCAAGACAGCGTTCAGGATGCATGAGGGCCACTACGAGTTTCTCGTCATGCCTTTTGGCTTGACGAACGCACCAGCCACCTTCCAATCTCTTATGAATAAGGTATTCCATCCGTACTTGAGGCGATTCATACTTGTTTTCTTTGACGATATACTAGTGTACAGTCGCACCCTGGAGGAGCACTTGGACCATCTGCAGGCGGTGTTTACGGAGTTGCAGTACCACCAGCTGGTGGTGAACAGGAAGAAGTGTCTATTTGGACAGCCACAAGTGGAGTACCTGGGACATGTGGTGTCAGCAGAGGGGGTGTCAGCAGACATGTGGAAGATTGCGGCGATGCTAGACTGGCCGCGCCCTACCACTCTCAGGGGCTGCGGGGGTTCCTTGGGCTGACAGGATACTACCACAGGTTTGTGGAGGAATATGGGACCATCGCCTGGCCGTTGACCGAGTTATTAAAGAAGGACCAGTTCCATTGGGGGAGGAGGCGACGACAACTTTTGAGGCTCTGAAGAAGGCCATGACTACAGTGTCAGTCTTGGCACTACTAGACCTTTTCAGACCCTTTGTGGTAGATGCAGATGCATCAGGACATGGGCTGGGGGCTGTATTGATGCAGGAGCAGCGGCCCATTGCCTATTTCAACCAGGTGTTGACAGCTAAAGGCCGACTGCTGTCGGTCTACGAGAGGGAGCTGATGGCCATAGTCTTGGCTATTCAGAAGTGACGGTCGTACTTGTTGGGGTGGAGTTTCCTGGTACGCACCGAACATCGGAGCTTGAAGTATCTATTAGAGCAGCGGATGGTAGCAGAGGAGCATCAAAAGTAGCTGCGGAAGCTGATGGTGTACAGGTTTGAGATTGAGTATCGCCCGGGGCTGGAGAACAAGGCGGCTGATGCATTATCCCGGCGAGAGGAGGCGGAGCTGGCGGCACTAGCAGTGTCCGTCCTTGAGGACTGGGGCCCACTACAGCAGGAGGTGGAGCAGGACCCGGAGTTAGCACGTATACGCGAGGCTCTTCTACATGGGTCGACTGAGTTTCCGGGGTATTCTCTTCAGGATGGGCGGCGGCTGTACTGGGGGAGACTTGTGCTATCGAGGACATCTGCATATCTACCGGTCATACTCCAGTAGTTTCACGGCAGTGCCATTGGAGGACATTCTGGGGTCCTCAAGACCTACCAGCGACTGACGAGGAAGGTTTATTGGAAGGGAATGAAGAAGCAGGTGGCGAGGATGGTGGCAGAGTGTGACGTGTGCCAGCGTCACAAGTACCAGGCGATGTCCCCAGGGGGGTTACTACAACCGCTATCATTACCAGACCGAGTATGGGAGGACCTCTCCATGGATTTCATAGATGGGTTAGCGAAGTCGGGTGGATACACTGTCATTTTTGTTGTGGTCGACCGCCTCAGCAAATATGCGCACTTTGTTCTGCCTCGGCATCCTTACAGCGCAGTATCGGTGACAGAGGTGTTTGTGAGGGAGGTCATTCGTCTGCATGGACCTCCAAAGTCCATAGTCTCGGACCGAGACAAGGTGTTCCAGAGCAGATTCTGGCAGGAGTTTTTCAGGTTGCACGGCATTGAAGCGGAGCACGTCCTACCATCCTCAGACCGATGTGCAGACAGAGGTGGTAAACAGGAGTGTGGAGACTTATCTGCGGTGCTTCATTTCAGAGAATCATAAGGAGGAGACGGCATTGATGGGCCCACACCCCCGCTGCGGGTTTATACCCGCAGAAGGCCTACGCGGGCCCAAGCCCAAGCCGTCGGCCCCCCTAAGCCACGCGCGCCCCTAGCCCCTTGAAACCCTTATTTTCATTATAAATAGAGGGGCTAGCCGCCGCTTAATTACTCATGCTTGATTATTGATATTGGTGTGATTTTATAGGTAGACGAGTGCAGACGTCCTCATTGGCGTCTTGGAAGGAGAATACACATCTTTTGTATTTATTTATCTAGTTTTGCTACTATTTCTCTATAAAAATTGCATCTTTTCGTTGGATCCTAACAATTTGGTATCAGAGCGTGACGATCCATGGCGGCCGCGACGAGATCGAAGGATAAAATTGAGGCGTTGGAGGAAAAGTTCATGGGGGAAATTGAAGGGGTAAAGAAATCGGTGGAATCGGTGGTGGAATCCATCGAGCACATGAAGGCATGTCAAGCGAAGAACGACGAGCAATTTCCAAAGATCCTCTCCCTTTTGACGGCTAAAACCCAAGGCGAAGGAAACCCTAATTCGACACCAAAGGCGTCAACTTTGAAGAAGGAAATGGAAAAAGAAGAGATTTTTACCCAAAACCAACCCTATTTTGTGGAAGAATTGGACGAGGAAGAATATGAGGGCCCATGGAAGGTTGATTATCGCGAGGAGGTGCGGCGAAAGGTGGTGAAGAGTCAAAGTGGGGGCGGCGGCACTAGCCGCCCCTTCCGGGCGTCGCACGCAAGCGAGGAGGGGCGGTCGACCCCCCAAAACAGTTTTGGGGGCCGGCCGCCGCGGGACTGGGGCGGGGGAGCCCCCCGCCTGCCGCAAGGTGCGGCAGGGCTGGCTAGGCCCTGTCGGCCCTCGCCCAGGTCCCGTGACCCTGCCGGCCCCCCGGCAGGGCCCGCCGGCCCTGCCAGAAGTCTGGCAGGGCCCGCCGGCCCTCCAGCAACCCCGGAGGGCCCCGCCGGAGGTCCGCAATGACCGGGAGATCCCCTGGCAGCCGCCAGGGGGGAGACACTCGCGGACAGCCCTTAGGGGGATTTTTCGAGCCTTCGGGGTAGCGATCAGCAGTGGAGGATCAGTCTTACGGAGACGGATGCGGGAGAGACTATTATTACGACGGCGGGGGATGCTACGAGGCTGAGTTCGGCGATGATGCAGGATGGGATGACTTCGAGGGCCGGCGTGGTGGTCACCGAGTGGACTATGGGGGTCGTGGAGGAGTGCCTCCTAGACAGTACGAGACCCATGATGAGAGGTGACATCACTACCGTCTGCATCATCGAGTGGAGGGGAGGCCCGAGCAGGGGCACTTTGGAGGAGACTGCATGGTGCGGAAGCTGAAGATGCCGCTATTTTCTGGGGAGGATACACATGCCTGGTTGTTCACAGCAGAGGTACTTCGCGGCGCACCACATGACCGAGGCACAGAAGCTGGAGGCGGCAGCCATTTGCATGGAGGGGAGAGCCTTAGGGTGGTTCCAGTGGAAGGAGAGGAGGCAACCGATCCGATGCTGGGAGGAGCTGAAGGACCTCGTGTTGGAGAAGTTCAAAGATCCCCGTTTGGAGAACCTGCACGAGCAGTTATATGCCCTCAGGCAGGATGGGTCGGTGCGGGAGTACATCGAGAGGTTTGAGACACTGGCAGGGCGAGTAGATGGAGTCTCAGACGAGTCGCTAGAGGGCACCTTCCTGAAGGGGCTGAGACCCAGCATTCGAGCTGCAGTGAGGCCCTACAAGCCCATGAGGGCTTTCTGAGGTCATAGAGATGGCACAGATGGTGGACGCTCAGACAGAGGATAGGAGAGTACGGAGCGGCTACATCGGCCAGATACAGAGGGGCCCTTCATCAGGAGCTAGAGGGACCGGGACCACCACGGGGGCGGGCCAGACCAGCAGGGAGACAACGGGAGAGAAGAGTGGTGCTACCCCAGCGGGAGGACAATACATGAGGATGACTAACGTCGAGATGAGGGAGAAGCGTCAGAAGAGGCTCTGCTTTCGGTGTGACGAGAGGTTCACACCAGGCCACAAGTGCACTGGGCGCAAGTTACAGGATCATACGGAGACGCTTGAGCACGATGAGTCAAACTTCCGGTGCAGGACTTTTGGAGACTTAAGCCAGCGGCAGGTGAGTGCTCTATTTACGTTTCAGCAGTAGTGTGGTTTTTATTGATATTACCTGCTTTGTTATGAGTATTTTCTTACTTTCTGCACTGCTCCATATTTACTTCACTGGCACATGCGGGACTTGCACACACTTGTTTCAATTGTGACGGCACCCGGAAAGCGGGACGTTACATCATGTCAGTTGAGCAGTCGGCGGGCTTTGTTTCTGGTTGTGATCGGCTGGACTGTAGCAAGTAGAGATGTTAAAGGATCAGATGTGTATAAGGTATGGGTTTTACCTTTATTTGTTTTCTAAATTATTTATCAAATATGAATCTAGATGCAAATATTTTTTGGAAAGGAAATCTAGTATTAATATCCTGTAAAATGGTAAGATTGTTAATCGGATCTGGAGCATGATCATACTAGCAAAACAGATACATGTGCAAATCAGAAGTACACATTGATGAAAAGGAATACTCAATAAAATTAATAATTCTATTATCATGAAAGAAGACAAGGTCATGTAATTTTGCAGTAGTTGGATGGACAAAATTTCCGTGTATTAACACCGTCTCAATTACATAGTTGGGTTTAGGCTGACTAATGGAACTACACTTGCTTTCCTTATGGGAGGTTATGTGTTCAAATTCTCTGCCAGTGGGGATTTTTGAATTAAAATTGTTGAGGTGCATGGAAATATATTTATTATGCAATGAGTCGAGTTATCAGTGCATGGCTACGGTTTGTGAAGGTTCGTTGTGATCCCCGTTCGCAGGATACTTTTTTGCCTTCAAGGATCTTCTTTTCCTTGCAGTAATGGAAGTTTCTTTCCGATGTTAAGGGCTTCTATGCAAGTGTATGAACCTATCTAAAAATAAGGATAAGGTTAATATATGGATATATCGGTCATGGGTGAAGGTGGATGATGAAAGTAGGTTATGGCTATGTTATCTTCAAATTGGATACCTGAATTCAAATTGAACTTTTACTTAAATTTCATGCCCAAATCTATATTTAAGAAATAAAAGTTCAATTTTAATTCTTGGATCCAAATCTGAATCAGGGAATGTAGGGTAGTTTGATATGCATATCCACATCTAAGGATACGAATGTTGATATGGTTAAGATAATCTGCATTTTTATGTCCCTTGCAGCGAGCTTAATCAGGCTTAAGATCTTAGGATTCGGGCATCAGTTATGTGCGCTTGGTATGATCTTAGGATTGGGGCTCTACTCCCCCAACCTCATGGGACCTGGTAGGGTCAGATATATAGGAATGTATGATTGAAGGAGGCTTGGGCTGTTGTATTAAATAGAGTGGTTGCACAGAAGTATGAAGATCTTGAGGTTTTAAATTAGGTTGTCAAAGTTGTAACAGCCTCCGAAATCTTGCCAGGATAGTTACAGGTAGACACTAAAATGCTCCAAAGGAGCAGACGAGGAGAAATTTGTCACACTAGCTCAAAGTACGATACCCTGTTTTCCTAGTAGTATTGTTGCAGTGAGTCTGTCCATGATCCACACACACACACACACACACACACACACACACACACACAAACCACCACCAAAAAAGAAAGAAAGAAAGAAAGAAAGAAAGAAAGAAAGAAAGAAAACACTAAACCGCGGATAATTCTTGAGCTCAACAAATTTTTTAAACTACCATAGATATTTCTAGCTCACATCCATGTGGAACTATTCGTTTAGGGTGTGCCATAATCTCCTTGTTTAATTATAACATCCTCACAATGATATTATTTCATCAAGCGACATGAAATTCTAGGATTCAAGAAGTGTCCCCGTGGATTCAAGAGGTAGCACTTCCATATCCATCTTTGCCTAGGATCAGGAGGAACTTGATTTTCTTTCTTAATTTAGAATGCATCAAGGGACATTATACACTGTTGCTAATTTATCAGAGAAGCAAGGAAATTCATGTGGACGACATCAACGATTTGGTAAAGCCTCCATATTATTACTCGTCTGGGTGTATGCATCATGAAAATTGAAGCTATAATAGCTGTTCTATTTACTTTGTTATTTTTTTTGGATATGAATCTGTCTTGTTTTACTGGAAATAACAAGACTTGCTTCATATGCTCACACTTTCTCAATTTATTAAAACGCCGCGGTGCTCTATACTTCATTGCCTAAAATATTGAATCCATAAATATTTGTCTTTCAGAACATTATTTTTTATTTTATTTTATTTTTATTTTTATTTGAGTAGACCGGTGTATCTCCCGTGTTTCATTGACGAGGCTTTAGCAAACCAGCCTTACAATTACACAAGCACAAGAGTTGGATTACAAAATTTTCATTTTTGTGATGATTACTTAATGCCCCAAATCAAAAATTCTTGAATGTGATCTAACCCATTTAAACTATCTAAATACAAATTTCAAACTATTTCCGTATGTTCTACATATGGCATACACATGCATCAAGAGGTGACAGAAATTTTTTTAACATTGGCTTGTCTGTTGCCACTTGATGCATATATAAAACATATATGCATGTGTATGCATATATGTTTGAATTTTAATTTTGAATTTTTATTCGTTGACATGTTAAACATGTTTGACCACATTCAACGAAACAGATTTTTTATTTGGGTTGCCAAATTTCCAACTTAGAGCATTAAGTATATGTTCACAAAATAAACAATAATTTATAGTCCAATTGAAAAAGTATAACATCCAAGGTAACTAGACCAGCATGTGTCCGTTTACACACATACATCTCAAAATTAAGTACAAATATGACAGTGGGATTACTGAAGCTCCATCCGTCACCATGTCATCAGAGGATGTTCGGAGACAATCCGTGCTAGTCTGGCTGAGTCAGAGAAGCTCCTCCCAGTGTGACCTCTCTGGTAGAGCCTGAGCACAGAGAAGACCATGTCCAAGCTATCTCTTGACATAAAATGAGTTAAGTTGGGACTGATTGAGTCTTGTTACCAAAAATCATGTCGCTCCTCTCCCGCCATATATCCCAGCATACCGCTGCTATCGCAAATGTTGCAAACAGTTAGGAGACTCGAGGTTGTTAGAAGGTAAAATTAATATGGAGTCTGCTCTATAGCTCAGCCCCCTCCATCAAATGTGGGAACGGTTTCTCAGAACATGATTTGTAACCAATTTTCGCTTCTATTAGAGTTGCAGGCAATTGATGAAATAATTTGCTGCCTTGCCAGGTTCAGAAGAAGAAGACATGGGAATGTGTTCAGCCTCACCTGAAGACCACCGACGCTTGTGTAGCCGTTCTTGGGGAGCGCCCTATGCGGACCTCAGCAGGGCTGGTGGCGTGCACGACGTTGAAGAATGCAAATATTTCCTGATTAGAGCGCTCGTCTTTGATGCTCATTGACAGGATTTTTTTTTTCCTTCTCTATGTTTTGATGTTTGGTTGTATCAGCGAAGGCAGGCCCTTGATCTGTCTTGTTCGTCTTTCCTTCTCTATCTTGTGCAACTACTTTTTGTAGGATAGCAAGGAAGTGCATACGATCTTAAAAGGCTCTTTCACTTTGCTTTCATTTTTGTTGGGTGAGAAAAGACAAAGCTGAGCCAGATACAAAAATTCCAGACAGAGATTTCCAAACTCAAAAGCTGCTCGATATGTTCTACCAATTTGTGAAAAATGGCTATACTGTGTTCTGCTGTTGATTCCAAAAATACAATCAACACGATGGTTTTACAAGGCGCTGCAAAATCGGACATCTCGGATATTCTTGATCATTACAAAGTAGGAGACCTAATTACGTAAATTCCAAGTAGATGTAGATAATGGAGTTACGTATGGCCACACCAAACAAACGAAAAGAAACAAAGCTCAAGCACATTACTGTTTACACAGGACTCTAACATGTCATGGCTTATGAGGTGGACGTGTAGCATGGAAATTACATGTAATGTGATTTAACATGTCTATATCCAACTGATCCTCCTTTACCTTAGTGAGATCATAAACATACTAAAATCGGAGTGAAGACGAACTGAATAAGTTCCAACAATCGTTAGTGCTCCAAGCACATTACTGTTTACACAGGACTCTTCTTCCCAGCGAGCGAATGAAGAAATGATAGTAAACATGACAACAAGGAGAGAATGAAAAGATTAACAAGTATAAAGATGCAAAAGTATGAAAATGAACCAGAGCGAGATTTCCAAGAAGAATGATAACAAATTTAGAATAAATATATGTCTGCAAGACAATGCTTGTATCGGTTACCCTAATAAGAATTAAAAAACATGAGATGCATGGTAAAACATCAACATGGATCATACAAGACATGATAAGCATATGGTATGCCACGTAGCTGTTGGATATTGAGACATCCCAAATGCAATTTTGGTGATGATTAAACAAATGAAGTGTGCTAATGACATGTGTGTGTAGGTACAAAAGATTATTCACAAAAGAATGAGTTCAAAGATACGAAGAAAAAGATTCGCATCAGACTAGTGGAGCTCACACAAAGACATGAAGATATTCAAGAGGGAGCTCCGGTGCTCGCTTGGGTGGTTTCCTGCTCCCGTGCCCCAGTGGGGGTCGCGGGTTCGAGCCCCCATGCCCCCCCTTGGTTTAGTGTAATTCCCCCTAGTGTTAGTGGCTCTCCCAGGTTTCGAACCCGGGCTGCCAGCCCTCATGCCCCCACCCCCCCCCCCCCCCCCCCCCCCCTCTTTCGGTTTAGTGTAATTCCCCTAGTGTTAGTGGCTCCCCCAGGTTTCGAACCCGGGCTGCCCGCCTGGCCTCCGGGCTGGCTTTCCAATGCTTCCAGTTGAATCGAAAAGAAGAAGAAGAAGAAGATATTCAAGAGGAAGGCACTTAGTCAAGATGGAAGTGTGCATGAAGCTCAAGTAAGGCAACAAAGAATTCAAGAGTCACAAACATGAAGATGAAGATCTAAAGCTACAGCATAGCCAAAGAACGTGGTAATATTGATTTATGTTATTTCATGTCTTTAGATTCTATGTAACGCCTTTAATTGAAGCTTCACACACTTAGAAAATGTTTTTAAAGGTCAAAAATATTTTTAAAATGGTTATGATAGAATATTCATGAGTTTTGTGACATGTACCGGTGTATCAGAAAACTAGTCGACTTGTAGATATACAGGATTCGACCAGTGAACTTTAGTTACTCTTTGGAAGTTTTTGTTTTCTGTAGAAGTCGACTCTTGTTGTGAAGGAAGTCGCCTTGTGACCTAGGAGTCAACCAATGAGTGTACTACTGTTGATTTCCTGAGCCCCAACAGCCATACTTGACTTTCTCCCAACTATACGTTAGAGAAAAGTTGAAGATCCGTTCAAGGGAATTTTCGAAAATCTGTTTTGTGCAGATCTCACCCATATATATAGGGTTGTTGTGAGAGTTAAGTAAGAATTTATTGAAGAATTTTTAAGTTTTCCAAAGTATTTTTCAAGCTCTCTCAAGCCATAAAAGATTTTCTTCTTGGCCATTGTTTTAATCTCTTTCACAAGCTTTTAAGCAATTGTTTTACTTAGCCAAATTGATTTCAATCTCACAAGACCGTCATCTCTATTTTCTTGAGATTGAATCAATTTTCTTTTTGATCTCCTATGTTTTAAACTTCAATATTTTTGAGATCAAAAGTTTTTCTTTGGCCACACACATGTACACTCAACTCAAGCTTCAATTGGTGGCTATAGGAGCAATTGTAACAATCTTCAAAAGAGTAAGTGAAATACACACAAAGATATGGTGATGAGTAAATTGTATTGAGCAGTGTAATTTGTAAAAGCCTCACTTGTTAGATGTCCTCTTGTAAAGAGATTGTTGTTGTTGAGTTGTTGGAAATCCTTGCTAGATGCAAGGTGATTGTATCGACCCTCTACTGGAGAGAGGGAGTTGTAGAAGTCCTTATTGTGTTGAGGTAAGGTTTCTCAGAATTTGAGAGTTAATGGAGAGTTAATGAATGCTGGAGTAGCCCAAAAATGGGTGAACCATGGTAAAAATCTCTTGTGTTTGTGATTGTTGGCTCTTGACTTCACTTCTCTTTGCGTTCTCTTTGCTTGCATTGTGTAGTTTTATGTGTAGTTTTATTCCACTGTACACTTACTCTCTATTGCAAGTATTTGAGTTTGTTGATTAAGATCCAAGTTAGATAACACTAGTTGATATCTTATGCATACATATAAGGATTAATTTTTTCAAATTATTTTTAGATAACACTATTTATCCTACTCTAGTGTTTGATTGCCATCTACAAAGATCCAACACGCGGTGTCAGAGCTACGGTTGTGTTAGATTTTACATGTTTTGAGTGCCTCCGTGGCCATCTCATCTGAAGGTAAAATCTTATTACGGAGTTCCAACAAGCCTCCCGGTTAAGTGCAAAGATGATTGGCCGAGGAGACGCCAATATTAACCTGTATATTCAGCTATGAATTTGCCGTAAGTTATTCACTGGATATGTCAATTCGATCCCTAGCAGCATCACAAGCACAATCAGCAACATATGGGGCTTGCTCATCCAACCAGCCCGCCGCCGAGAAAAGGGCTCAGCACAACATCACAGCACAATCAGAGTCGCGATTTCCCTACCTCAACATGTGTTCTAGGAGTGACAGTAAATAACACATTTCCTACAGGCAGCCCAGCTCGAAATTTCCACCTTGAGCTTGCAGATTATTTCATGAATGACTCAGGAGGAGAGCCCGATCGCCTGTTAAGGACGAGTCTCGTCCTCGTGATGTAAATACAAGCCAAAACCAAATCGAGCACAGGCCCGACAAAAGGCTAGTTCCTCTGCTGCTGCTGCAGGGTCCTCGAACCGGATATCATTTAGAGAAACTGTCCCTGTGGACTCTCGGTATGCCTGCAGCAACACCAAACAAAGCATAAATAAGAAGAAAAATAGAAAGACGCGCGAGTTCTCTATTCACAGTCCAGAGTTCAGGCTGTTTTGCGGTAAATAAAATATAAACACAAGTAAATGCATGACTTAAAAAATGGTCGTTCATGATACCTAAATTTCCCGTTAAAATGATGTGGATGTTAGATAATAAACTTGATTTATGCCCAAGCTTTTGGGCTACTTGTATTAGAGTCCATTTACTATAGTCCTACTTGTATTAGAGTCCATTACTAGAAGTTTCTAGTAAGTGTCATAGTCTAAGTAATATTTTAGAAAGAATCATATTCTAAGTCACTATAGTAAGAGTCAATTGGACGCTACTAGAATTATGTGGATGTTGTATTGAATGAAAGAATGTTGTAGAAGCTCTCCTCTAGCTCTATAAATAGATGAACTCGCATGCCATTGTATATCAAGCCAAATGCCAAAAGCAAATCTCTATAAGAAATCAATCTTTCCAAATAGTTCTCCACATACTCTCTATTTCCATCTTCCATCTACAAAAACCTCCTAGTACCCAAATCATCTTAGCATTCAAACCTAACAATGGAATGTTATCGAAAAACTAGATCAAAATAAATAGAAGTGGCCTCAAAGGTGCAGGTAAAAATTGTCTTTCAAAATGATCATTGCATGGCAGTGAGTATTAAAACTCCATTTTAACACGAGGAGCACAAGCCAAAGGGAAATCCACCACATGCCAAGTTCTAAGAAGTACACATAGCATAACTGACACGGCAAAAAACTCATGTCTGATACATGCTTTGGATACAATACAGCTTCATATTATTGTCAGTGCGACACGTTGAGGATTAGACAGGAAACTATGGATAGAATCATAATCAAGGGTGAAGTCACAAGTTTGTTGACGCTCACCAACTTCTTTGCAGATTAAGTCAAAAATCAAGATTTTTTTTCTGCCTGTTTCCTTTCTCCACTTATCTTCCGTCTTGTGTCCTTCGAACTATTGTCAACACTTACAAAGAGGATCTAAATGTCCCAATTGTTAGCAAGCGAGCTAGGCGTTCGGTGGAAGCACCAAAAGCCCAACAATTGGTGCCAATATTATTTTGATGATAGAATTCGTGTGAGAAGTCATCCATGACCAAATATTTAGGAATCATAGGATATTGACCCAACATCAACAGGATAGCTTATATCATACTGAACAAATCTCTCTTTAATAAAGTTTATGACCAAGATGCAATATGAGGGTGCTAGGAAAATCAACCCCCACAACAATGGCTTAAGCTGTTAAAGCAAAACCAAATTGAAATACTAACTACAGTAACAAATATATGCAAGTTCCCTAAGATGATCAAAATCTTAGCAGGTAATGAATAATATATTTAGGTCAATTATGGATTCGAAACAAATAGTTCAAGTCCTAGCAATCCCTTCAAGATACGACTAAAAAAATTTGAACACAATAGGCATGGAACAATAAGTCGGATGCAGAAGGTACCTCTCCATCAGATCCTCGTATTGTAAGGCGATATAGCACCGTCACACTTCTATTTTCCGTGTATATAACGTTCCGTATCTCCCCACACCAACCTTCAGGACATAACAACAGCGATGTAATTAACAGACTTCTTGTGAGAGGCAAATGGAACGTATTAAGAATGCAAACAATGACATTTGCGAGAAACCAGCTAGTAAAATCATATTCTGGAATTCGCAAACACCCAACTCCAAGAAATGGGAGAAATCCATGATATGGTAACAAAGCTAATATACTAATTATTTTGCAGGAAGGCACAGCGAATTAAAGGGCACTTCTATATGTATCCAGATTATAGGAAAGAATTTTTTTTCTCCATACATATACAAGAAAAGAAATTCACCTGGGGCATAGAAGCTCAGCATTCTGTTGACATGGTACCTATGTAACCAATATAACCCAAATCAGCACAGTCCCCATATGAATAGTAAAGACTGCAAACTACAAACGAAAAAAATCACTCTGATGAACAAACAAGGTAGTCATCTTTTTGCCAAAGGCTGTTTGTTGTTTGTTCTTTTAAGAAAACGAAACAGATGAAATAAATTCAAAAAGAATCAAAAATACATGCTGAATTGGGCTAAATTTACCAAGACTACCCAATACTTAAGTGTCTTCCCACATGCACCAGTTCAACAAATTCAGCCATCGATTCTCAAGAGGGCAAGTGTGAAATTCTTCCTTTTTTGGGCCAAAAAATCTTTCGATTTATATGTAGCATGCAGAATTGCAGTAAATTCAATACATGTGCTTGATTCTAAATATGGTAGCAATAATAATAATATGAAGTTAGGGCATAGTGAATAATACCAAGGGATGGAGTTGTCTTGGTGATTGATGATGCTATCAGGGACTCTCTTGTTGAGATCCCTCAAGATCTCGGCGAGGGGACGAGTGAGGCCGGAGGTGGCCTTGTCCAATGGGACCACATACTTTGAGTTGTTAGGGACTCCCTTCTTCCCTCCTCCGTTGCCGCCGCCGCCGCCGCCGCTCCCACCGGTGGAGCTGCCGGTGCTGTTCTCCACCGACGACGAAGCCCTGACTGCGACAATCCGCATAGATCCACGCGGCTGCTTCTTTGGCGGTGGGGCGGTCGATTTGGCCACGAAACTGGCGGCAGTTGCACTGGCGGCCATGGCAAGCAGGCCCAAGGAACTGATTTCTTGATAATCGCAGTTAGCAAGAAGAACAAAGGATCGATGGGAATCGCTTGCAATTTTCTATGAAGGCTTCTGTTTTTATTTTAGTCGCCGTTGATGTTGCTGTTGTTCTTGGTGTCGATGTCCTCCGCCTTGTTGTTGTTTGTTTGTTTGGACACGCCTGCGCTTTCTCACCTACCACCCCCGACCACCCAACACGCACGTGTAAAAACCGTGCTGGAAAAGGATTGGAGTTGCTGCTATACGCACACCCCTTTCTACTTCGCACTTATACCACTTATTTACAAGCCCGCCATTCAATGGTTACATTTTTCTGTTTTTTATAATCTCATTTTTACCCTCCACGTACATACGACAAAAGCCGCCTTCCCCTTGTTGCCTCATCCTCTGCCTCTGCTCCTCCCCCCTCCAAAGCTCGGGAGTCGAAGAAGATTAAGAGAATGAGATGACAACGGACCCGATGCAGTCTACATTTCATCCTTATCTTCTTCTTCTTCTTCAATAACAAAAAATTAACCATGCACGATTGAGATCAACGAGAAAGATGATTAGAAGAGGAAGAGAGGATGAGAAGAAGCGATGGCAGGAGCGGATTGAGTCCCGTCAATGTCAATGGCGCCTCCTCCTCATCTTCTTCGTCTTCATCTTCTTCAATGAAGCACAAACAAGAAGGAAGAGGAGGAGGCAGAGAAGCGACATCGACAGCTACATCGATGAAGAGGGTCATGGTTTTCAGGAAGAAAGAGGGTAATTTGGGAATAAAATGATATGCGTGAAATAAATTCCTAGGTTTTAAAAATCTTGGGTGTATGTGTGCAAAGCAATTGGGGGGGTGTGTGTGTATAACAACCCGTTTTCATCAACACATCTAATTACGTATTTAATCTAATTTTGTTGTGAAGGGAAAAGTAGGGAAATAGGTGTAGATGGTTAAGAGCCCTAGCTTTCAATAGTGGGTTGGATACCCAATGGGCCTCATGGGCCTATTCATAACACTTCCCCTTATCCAACCAACATTGAATAAGAGGTGGATTCTTCAGGATCCGAGTTAAGATAACTGCCTTGTTAAATAAAGAACAGTTAATCCATAACTTCCCATGTTTTAGGAATGTGTCTAGGGGTGGATACTTCAGGATCCAGAGTCAACGAGGTTGCCTCGTCAAAACCTTGACTACGGAAAACCCTGTGGGAAAAAACCAGTAGCCAAGGGAAAAGAGTACAACTCTGCGGTTGACTCCCCCTCATCTGACCAAGCTTCAGGCTTGCAGATTTCCTGTGAATCTATACATCAGTCTCCTATGTATCTATGAGTTCATAGTCCTCTCATCCTGACCCAGTTTACATTTACTCACTCTCCTCATCCCAATCTCATGTACAAGTTTCTCAAAGATACTAGTAGGCAGGGATTTGGTAAGCAAATCTGCCAAGTTATTACATGATTGGATCTTCTGTACATCAATCTGCTTCTGCTTCTGAAGGTCGTGCGTCCAGAAGAACTTGGGGGAGATATGCTTCGTCTTGTCGCCTTTTATGTAGCCGTCCTATAGCTAGGATATACATGCTGCAATGTCTTCATGAAGTGGAGTAGGCGCAAGAACGTCGGTCATCAGGCCGGTGGAGGTGAGGATGTGCTGGATCACAGAGCGTAGCCAGAAACTCTCCTTACTTGCTTCGTGGATCGCTATGAGCTCTGAGTGAGTGGATGAGACGGTCGTCATGGTCTGCTTTACAGATCTCCAGGATATGGATGTACTGCCATAAATAAACATGTATCCTGTCTGAGACTTCTCTGTATGAGGATCGGATCTGTATCCTGCATCAGCATAACTAACTAAACCAGTTGATGCCCCTTTCCTGTAGAATAGACCTAAGTCTATGGACCCTTGGAGGTAGCACAGAAGATGCTTAACTCCGGCCCAGTGCCGCTGTGTAGGTGCAGCACTATATCTGGCTAGTAAGTTGACTGCAAATGCTATGTCAGGGCGAGTGCAGTTAGCCAGGTAAAGGAGTGCACCGATAGCACTTAGATAAGGCACTTCGGGGCCTAGTACTTCCTCCCCCTCTTCCAGCAGCTGGAAGGGGTCTTTATGTACATCCAATGATCTGACGACCATTGGAGTGCTGAGTGGGTGGCACTTATCCATCTGAAACTTTTTCAATAAGTTCGATGTGTAAGTTGACTGATGTAACAGGATCCCATCGTTAAGATGCTCTATTTGAAGACCTAAACAGAATTTTGATTTTCCGAGGTCTTTTATCTCGAAGGTTTCTGTCAAGCTTCTAGAAATCTCTGCGATCTCTTCAGGAGATCCGATGAGGTTCAAGTCGTCCACATAGACGGCTATGATTACAAATCTTGTTGCCTTTGCTCTTATAAAGATGCATGGACAGACTGGGTCGTTTGTGAATCCTTGTTTTGCAAGGAAATCGCTCAGTCTGTTATACCACATCCTTTCAGATTGTTTTAGACCATATAATGATCTTTGCAGTTTCACTGAGTAGATGTCACGTTCTCTCTCATTTAGTGCTGCAGGCAAAGAATAACCGTCAGGCAATCTCATATAGATGTCTCGGTCTAGGTTGCCATATAGGTATGCAGTAACCACGTCCATAAGTTGCATATCTAAACCCTCTTGGGCTGTTAAGCCAATGAGGAATCGAAAGGTGATCGCGTCCATGACCGGGGAGTATGTGGCTTCAAAATCCACCCCTGGACGTTGGGTAAAACCATGCGCTACAAGCCTTGCTTTGTAGCGAACGATCTCATTCTGTTCATTTCGTTTTCTAACAAATACCCATTTATAACCCACATGTTTTACACATTTTGGTGTCTAGACTATGGGTCCGAAGACCTTGCGTTTGGTGAGTGAATCCAACTCTACTCCTATTGCCGCTTTCCACTTTGGCCAATCATCTCTGCTTTGACATTCTGTCAGAGAGCGTGGTTCAATATCATAGTCGTAGTACGCGACGTTGATGGCAATATTACACGCAAATGTGTCATCTATGGTTGTGCATTTTCTGTCCCAATACTCCCCAGTTCGTACATAGTGTGTCACGCCCCGCTATCCTAAAATGGAGGCGAGACGTGAGAAGGTCCGCTCAGACGTGGAGCTGTGAAGCTGCACGCCAGATAAGCGTCAAATCTGAAAATATGCAGGTCCCTGTAAAGGCGAACGGAACAAAGATAATAATAAAAGAGACTGATAAAAGTTAACCGATCTCAGAATTTGTCCACAATAATATCCAACATCGCAGAAAAGCCACCAGGCTAAAAGAAAGAGTCTAGGCCCAAAACATGGCCAACAAAAGCCAACACAAAACAAAGTATTGGTGCTACGCACCGACAACTAAAGCAGTCTAAACAACAACACAAACAGTCTCTACGACTGATCTCCCGTGTCCTCAAACTCCCCGATGAACGCGGGCTCTGACTCAGCGTCAGCGAACACCACGTCCTCAGCAGCAACCTCAGACTCAGGATCTAACATGTGTCACCCAAAAGAGTAAAGGGCACATGTCAGCAAGTCTAAAAAGACTTGGGCAAGGAAACTGAAAGGAAGGTAAACTAACAACCTAGCAGTTATAGTATGATGCATAGCATGGCAAGTATAGTATGGAAGCAACAAGTAAGGTAAAGTGCAAGTAACGAGTATGGCATGGATGACAAGTTTTACATGAACAAGTACAAGTACAAAGGCAAGTCTAGTAAGCACGTCGTGCACAGAGATTCCGCCTGTTGGCTAGAGTGGCTGATCGGGCCAACTCTTATGCTCAAGTGACCGTTTATCCCTACCCCTCCACGTGTGTCGAGCCAGGGCATTACCCCCGAACACGTAATGCTCGCTTCTGGATCATGAGCCAGGAAGTGTTTTTGGCATAGGGTTGTGCCCGCTAAAAGCAGGTGCCTAGCCGGATCGAGTAGTACAAGTAATGTAGCGTGTGCTACGAATGCAACATTCAACATGGATAGCATGGCATGTACAGATAATTCGCGTACCGTTAATTGAATTTAAACATGACAGATAAGATGCATGGATGACAACAAGTGCAAATAATTAAAGGAAGTCGGATCTAGTTTCGTTGTCAAGCTAGATCCTGAAATTTGCGCCTAGGCGAGTATCATTTCGTCACCTAGTCTCTTTTACGCCTACAACAAGCAAATGGCCTAAGGCGTGGCCTAAAACCCTAAGTGGCAAGTTTCACTTGCCTGGCACCAAGGATGACGATCAACGAGGCACGTCACAAAATGTTAAACTACGGAGATGTGATCGCTGCCATGGTAAAACAATATCAGAACAATATCTAATCCGGTTTTATAATCGAATATACGACCCATTATATTAGTGTTTAACAAAAATCACAACGTGGGTTATGAGAATATTAAAGGATTGATTTACTAACCGTATCGTAGCAGAAGAACGATGCCGAGCAAGCACGGCAACGGAAGAACGATCCGGAGAACTATGGCTCAGATCTGGAAATGGCGAGAAAATCTGGAGAAAATGGGATTTGGGGGGTTTTGGGGTTGGCCGACGGCCTAAAGGAAGGTGGCCGGCGCTAATGAGGGTGTGAGGGGCTCCGGGGATGAAGGAAAGAGCTAGAGGAAGGTTGGGGAAGATCAGAGGTCAAAGGGGAAAGAGAATGGCCAAGAGAAGTGAAAGAAAGAAGAAGAAACGATCGGGGGTTTAAATAGAAAAACCCGGCGGCGGAAATGAACCCTAGGGTTTCGGGGTCAGTTAGTCGGTCCATGAAGGGCGGCTGACCGACTAGTTTGGAAACTAGTCGGTCAGTCATTCAACTGTAACCGACTAAAATCAAACAGCGAAAGAAGGAATAAATCTGGGTAATGAATTAGTCGGTCTGTGAAGGCCCGTCGACCGACTAGTTTGCAACCTAGTCGGTCGGTGAGTGTTCATTGACCGACTAACGATAAACAGTAACTTAGGTAAAATTTATCAAAGGAACTAGTCGGTCTGTGAGCAAGTTCTGACCGACTAGTTTCACATCTAGTCGGTCGGTGGTTGTTCTTAGACCGACTAAGAGTAAACAGTAACTCCTGAATAATTGATTTAATGAACTAGTCGGTTCCAGAAGAGTTCCTGACCGACTAGATTGGAATCTAGTCGGTTGGTTCCCCTTCTTGAACCAACTAACGTGCACGAAAAGTCTCGATATGGAGCGCGAAGCTCCGGGAAGGATTCCTATGGCTCCTAAGCTCAAACTAACTCTAAGATATGAGCGATATGAAGCTCGTCATGTGTGACTTACTCCAAGCTCAACGGTCTAAGGAAGAAGCTAGAAAATCACAACGAAACGAACGAAAACGAAAGCTACGGAGATGGAAAATCACACATAAGGAGAAAATCCACCAAAACATATATATATATAATATAGATAATCCACATACATGAAAAACCAGTCGTTACATCCTCCCCAACTTAAGAAAAATTCCGTCCTCGGAATTTCCCAACACTCACGTGTCCGGGAACAAAAGTGGATAGCGCTCTCGCATCTCATCTTCTCTCTCCCAAGTAGATTCTCCTGGCGAGCCGTGTCGCCACAACACCCTAACAAGATCGACAGTCTTGTTCCGAAGTGACTTCTGACGCCTGTCCAAAATCAGCACTGGCTGCTGGTCATACGTCAAATCTGGGCGAACGGTGATCTCCGAGAAATCCACGGCATGAGATGGATCGCTGATGTACCGACGAAGCTGCGACACATGGAAAACATCGTGAACTCCTTCCAAAGATGGCGGCAAGGCTAAGCGGTAGGCCACCTCGCCAACTCTCTCCAGAATGTCAAACGGTCCAATGTATCGCGGGCTCAACTTCCCCCGTTTCCCAAAGCGAATCACACCACGATTCGGGGAAATCCTCAGGAACACATGGTCGCCTGGCTGAAACTCCAAAGGACGGCATTTAGCATCAGCCCAATGCTTAAAATGGTCCTGAGCAATCCTCAACCTCTCCCGAATGTTCCTGACAACATCCACAGTCTCCACAATCATCTCAGGTCCCAACAGTTCCCGGTCACCAATGTCGTCCCAACTCAAAGGCGATCGACATTTCCTCCCGTACAGCGCGGCAAAAGGCGCCATGCCAATACTCGCCTGGAAGCTGTTGTTGTAAGAGAACTCCACCAGATGTAGATGGTCCTCCCACGAACCCTTGAAATCCAACATGCACGCCCTCAGCATGTCCTCCAAGATCTGAATCGTCCTCTCGGACGGCGCAGGACGAGCGGGGCGACTTGGTAAAACATCGCCCGTTGGATCTCAATCCAACGGTCGACAGCAGCGCAAAACGCAGCGGCGAAGCGCACGATCTGGCGGCCACGCGGCGTGTTCTCAGCCATTGATATCGAATCGAACGGCATCCGCATTGACTCAGAGGCGCACGATCGGGGCCGTTGGATTAAAATCCAACGGCGGAGAGCGAAGCGGAAGATGCGAAGAGCGGGTGAATTCTCGGGGCCACGTGGCCATTTCCGGAGCGTAGGATGCCGATCGGACGGATGGAATCAACCCCGAAGCGGATTCGGAGTTCGAATGCGGAGCGGGCGATGTGGCGAAGAGCGAGCTGTGCGATCGCGATCGGACGGTGGAGATCATCCCCGAGGCGGATGCGGATTCGCGAAGCGCTGAGCACAAATTTTGGCGAAAACGTGGCGCTCCCACGATCGATCCCGCTGCGATGGACGGCCAGGAATTGCCCCGATCCAGATCTATGGCTTGGATTGATTCGGGCACGATTTTAGAGCTGTTTTGAACCTGTTAAGCCCAATAAACCCGCAATCTCTTTATTTAAGCGTATTCTAGGGGTTTTGGGCGTATTCGGGACGTATTGGAGCATCTAGGAACCGTATTTTCTTCTGTAAAAATTCTGTAAAATTCCAGAGCCTATTTTCTTATTTCCAGAGAGTTTTGAAGTCTTTTCAAGGAGAATTGGTGATATTTTCTTCAACTCTAGCTCGTATTTGGGTGTTTAGCTTGTATTTTGCCCTTAAACCTCCGTATTTTGCTAATAAACTTATGAATTCTGATCTGAAATTTGTGTATTTCTGCACCATGAGTAGCTAAATATTTTATGTGCATGGTATGGAGTAATTAGGTGATGTGAATCGTATTCATTGGTTGTATTATTGCGCTTAATCGCTATATTTGCTAAAGTTTAATCGTCGCTCTTAAATCTACTTTTTCATATTCCAAAAGAATTGATCTAGTTGATGATCACCCCACAAGGGTGAGATTTGATCTCTCCAAAAGAGAGTTTCATACTTCATATGTACGTTTACAACTTTAGCGATATACTATTAGAATTGATGCGTTAACTCCCAAAAGGACATCTTCCGACGATTCGCTCCCAAAAGGAGGTTTCGTTGTGTTATACTTGATCAACCAAAGCTTACGATTCGCTGATCCTAATGAACACATGCCATGTACATGACTTTTATATCTATTTTTCACAAACTAGAGTTCGTTGTTTGCATTGATCGCACGTAACAATCTCATCATCACACACTTTTCATACCACCTTCACCATCACTATTAAAGTGCTTAGATTTTAGTCGTAGTAACTCTATTTGATTTGGACTTGTGGTTGTAACAGATTCTCCCAAGGATTCGACATCTGGACTCCCAGATTTTACTACTTGAACGGACTCTTGCGCTTGAGAGAAGCACCTTTCGGAGCCCACCAAGTTTTTGGCTCCGTTGCCGGGGAGAACGGTTTGTTACTACGGTTTATCTCATTCAGAAGACCTTCGGTGAGATCTTTCCACTTTATTGTATATAAACTTGTGTTTGCTTTCATATATATATATATATATATATATATATATATATATATATATATATATATATATATATATATATATATATTTGTGCTAGTTTATGTGGCATAGGACTCCTAGGACACATAGGTTGACTCGACGTTTTGATATGGCTAATAATAATATGGATGAAAACTTTAGCAACAATAACGAGAATAATGTGCAACCTGGAGTGCCTAGGACTTTAAAAGATTTACTTCGACCCACTAGGACTAGCACTGCTTCATGCTTTGTTTTACCTGCCGATGCGAATTCCTTCAATTTTAAACCTGGGGTGATCCAACTCTTACCCACCTTTCATGGGTTAGACAAGGAAAATCCATATCTCCATATTAAAGGATTTGAGGAGGTTTGCTTGACATGCTTTGATGGGAAAACTAGCGAGGACACGATATATCTTAAACTGTTCCCATTTTCATTAAAAGACAAAGCTAAAAATTGGTTGAATGCATTGCCATCACGCTCTATTACTACATGGATTGATTTGCAGGCTGAATTTCTAAAGAAGTTTTTTCCTATTCACAGGACACAGGGACTGAAGCGGCAGATTATGAACTTTGCCCAGAAAAGCGAAGAAACATTCTACCAGGCATTTGAAAGGTTCAATGAGTTGCTGCTCGCATGTCCGCACAATGGCTTCGACAAAAGCAGGATTATTGGCTTCTTCTACGATGGACTGCAGCCGCAAATGAAGCAATTTGTAGAGATGATGTGCAATGGAGGATTCTTTGATAAAGAGCCAGATGAAGCTTGGACGTACTTGGAGGAGATAGCAGAAAATGCGCAGACATGGGACACTACTTCAGACTACGAGAGAGGAGGCCATTCTGCACCATCCCAGCCTACGCGAGGAGTGGTTTATAACTTGAAGCAAGAGGATGCGTTGGAGGCAAAGATGGAGGCCATGATCTCAAACAAGCTTCATGCCATGAATCTGAAAGAGGCCAAGGCGGTTGAGATAGAGCAGACTTGCGCACTTTGCGACGTCAGTGGCCATGACACCAGTGCATGCCCCACACTTCCAGCCTTGAAGAGCATGCTAGGAAATCCTACTGGGGTGAATCAAGTGTCTTCAAATTACCAGAACTTCAATTCCAACAAGGGGTGAAGCAACAATCCAAATTTGTTTTGGGGCCCCAATCAGCAGACTCAGCAGCAACAGGCTCCCCCTCCGTTCCGACAACCTCAATACAACAATAACAACTATCAAGGTGGGAACCAGAGGAGGGACCATGAGCCAGTGCAACAACAGCAGATGCAACCATTTGGCGATGCGCTTCAGTAGCTTATCCAATTGCAACAAGCTCAGATGCAGCAGCAGCAGGTTCAATTTCAGGCTCAGCAGACTCAGAATCAGCAGATGAGCGAGAGCTTGGCGAGGCTAACAGCGACATTAGAAAAAGGTGAGCTTCCATCTCAGTCAATTCCAAATCCTAATATGGGCTCATCTTCTTCTGCAGGAAATAATATGAAGCCTTGCCAAGCGGTGTCCACTTTGATGAGTGAAAAAGAGATTCAGAAGCCTGATCCACCGAGCAGACAAGCTGAGCAGGAAGAGGGAATTCAGATCCAAGAAGAGGGAATTAAAGAACAAGAGGAGGTGCAGGAAGAGAGCACGGACATGGGTGTGAGCAAAAGCGTCACTAAAGAGAAGGAACCCGCAGCATATGTACCTACAACACCCTACCCTCATCGGCTACTTCAGAAAAGCAAAGATAAGTATCAAACTGAGATTCGTGAAATTTTTCAGAAGTGCCAGATCAATATTCCATTGCTTGATGCTATTAATCAAATGCCTGCCTATGCTAAATTTCTGAAAGATTTGTGCACTGTTAAAAGAAAGTTAAATGTGAAAAAGAAATCATTTTTGACTGAACAGGTTAGCTCTATTGTGCAACAAAATACACCACCTAAATTTAGAGACCCTGGATCACCCACCATCACTTGCACCATTGGCACTAAGAAAATTGGAAATGCTTTATTGGATTTAGGATCTAGTGTCAATATATTGCCATATCCTATTTTTGTGCAGCTTGGGTTAGGACAGCTAAAGCCTACATCTGTTATATTGCAACTAGCTGATAGATCTATTAAAGTTCCAAAGGGATGCATAGAGGATGTCCTTGTTCAGGTGGACAAATTTTACTACCCCGCGGACTTTATAGTTCTAGACATCCAGGGACCCCAAACTGTCAATGCTACTCCTATCATCATAGGTAGACCATTCCTAGCGACATGTAATGCTTTGATAAATTGTAGGGATGGTCAACTGAAAATTACTTTTGGCAACATGACTTTAGATTTGAATATTTTTAATACTTGCAAGTTGCCACATGTGGATGATGAGGTTGAGAGGGTGCATATGATTGATTCATTGGTGGATGATTATATATGTTCTGAGTTTTATGGTGATGCTTCTATTGTTGAATCTATTGTTGACGATACTGATGACATCTCTTTTGTGCAGGAGAACGTGAAGGAGCTCAATGTGGTATGGGAGCCTAGGTTCGAGGCTTTGCCACCTAATGCATCAAGTCAAATTTCATCTGAGGTGGAGGATCCAAAGCCAGAGTTGAAGCCACTTCCTGACTATCTTAAGTATGCTTTTCTTGGAGATGAAAACAGCTTCCCTGTGGTAATATCTTCCAAACTTTCTTTAGAGCAGGAAAGCTCTTTACTTGATGTGCTGAGGAAACATAGAGGTGCTATTGGTTGGTCCATTGCTGACATAAAAGGTATAAGCCCTATTGTATGCATGCATCATATTTATTTAGAGGATGACGCCAAACCCATTAGAGAAATGCAACGTATGTTAAATCCAACATTAAAAGAAGTGGTGAAAGGCGAGGTACTAAAATTGTTAGATGCAGGCATTATTTATCCTATTTCTGACAGCAAGTGGGTTAGCCCTACACAGGTTGTTCCTAAAAAGTCTGGCCTCACCGTGGTTAAAAATGAGAATAATGAGCTTATCCCAGTTAGAGCCACCACAGGTTGGAGGATGTGCATAGACTATAGGAAGTTGAACTCCCGAACTAGAAAAGATCATTTCCCTCTTCCATTTCTTGACCAAATTTTAGAGAGGGTAGCTGGACATGAGTACTATTGCTTTTTAGACGGTTATTCAGGTTATTATCAGATTGAAATTGCACCTGAGGACCAGGAAAAGACCACTTTTACCTGTCCCTTTGGTACTTTTGCATTTAAAAGAATGTCGTCCCAACTCAAAGGCGATCGACATTTCCTCCCGTACAGCGCGGCAAAAGGCGACATGCCAATACTCGCCTGGAAGTTGTTGTTGTAAGAGAACTCCACCAGATGTAGATGGTCCTCCCACGAACCCTTGAAATCCAACACGCACGCCCTCAGCATGTCCTCCAAGATCTGAATCATCCTCTCGGACTGGCCATCTGTTTGCAGATGGTACGCCGTGCTGAAACTCAAACTCGTACCCAAACTCTTCTGTAAACTCTGCCAGAACTGAGATGTGAACCTCGTGTCTCTGTCCGACATGATACTCGCGGGGACTCCGTGAAGTCGTACGGTCTCCTGCACAATTCACGTTACATCACTATTTAACTAGGAAAAGGAAATAGAAACGGAGAGTAAAGAATTTACCTCCATGTATCTCCTTGCTAGCGTCTCAGTAGACTGTCCTACTCGGAATGGAATAAAGTGCGCGGATTTGGTCAATCGATCTACAATCACCCAAATCGCGTCATTCTGTTTTGGACTCCGAGGTAGTCCAGTCACAAAGTCCATAGTGATGTGTTGCCACTTCCACTCCGGAATCGGAAGCGGTTGTAGCAACCCTGCCGTACGCTGATGCTCCGCCTTCACCTGCTGGCAAACCAGACATTTGGCTACACTCCGAGCCACGCCCCTCTTCACGCCATGCCACCAAAAGTTCAGGCGAAGATCCTTGTACATCTTGGTATCACTAGGATGTACAGAATACGGCGAACTGTGTGCCTCAACCAGCAACTCCTCTCTAATATCCCCAGCTGACACACACAACCTAGCTCCATACCTTAGCGAGCCATCCTCATGAATCAAAAAGTCAGTCCGCTGACCGGCTTCTACCTGCTCCCGAATCTTCACCAGCTTCGGATCTCCAGCCTGGCCAGCCTTGATCTGATCCACGATCGTCGACTGTATCTGCATACACATCAACGAAGAAGCCTCTCCAGGAAGAACAATCTCAATCCCAGACTCGCAAAAATCCTGCTGCAATTTCCACTGCGAAGTCAACATCATCACCGCTGGAAGCCTACTCAACGCATCCGGAACCACATTCACCTTGCCAGGGTGAAACTGCAAATCGATCTCATAATCCGCCATGAGCTCCAACCATCGACGATGTCGCATGTTGAGCTCCTTCTGAGTAAAAATATACTTCAAGCTTTTGTGATCGGTGAAGATCTTCACTTTCTCACTCAGCAGGAAGTGCCTCCAAATCTTGAGCGCAAACACGACAGCAGCCAATTCCAAGTCGTGCGTCGGGTAATTCTTCTCATGAGTCTTGAGCTGACGCGAAGCATATGCCACTACATGCCCGTGCTGATGCAACACACAACCGAGACCCTTGCCAGAAGCATCGCAAAAGATCTCAAATCCTCCACTGCGATCAGGCACAACAAGAACATGGGCAGTCGTCAATCTCTCCCTCAGAACACCAAAGGCATTCTCACAATCACCCGACCAAACAAAAGGTACATCCTTCCGCGTCAATCTGGTCATCGGCTCAGCAATACGGGAAAAGTCCTTAATGAAGCGCCGATAGTAACCAGCAAGCCCAAGGAAACTCCGGATCTCAGATGCTGACTGCGGAACAGGCCACTCTCTGATGGCCTTGATCTTCTCGGGATCCACTGAAATACCATCTCCAGATACCACATGCCCGAGAAAAGCAACTCTGTCCAGCCAAAACTCGCACTTCGAAAACTTAGCATACAAACGATGCTTCCTCAAAATCCCTAACACTGTCCTCAAGTGCGAAGCATGCTCTTCCTCCGACTTTGAATAGATCAGAATGTCGTCAATAAAGATAACGACAAACTTGTCTAAAAAGTCGTAGAAAATCAGGTTCATCAGATTCATGAAAACTGCGGGAGCGTTGGTTACACCGAAAGGCATAACCACAAACTCGTAGTGTCCATACTTCGTCCTGAAAGCAGTCTTCGGAACATCTTCCTTCTTCACCTTCAGCTGATGATAACCACTCCTCAGATCCAACTTCGAAAACACCCTCGATCCTCCAAGCTGATCAAAAATATCATCGATATGAGGCAACGGGTATTTATTCTTGATGGTCACCGCATTCAGCTCCATGTAGTCCACGCACATGCGACGCGAACCATCCTTCTTTTTCACCAGCAGCACCGGTGCTCCCCACGGAGACACACTAGGATTGATATAACCCTTCTGCAAAAGCTCATCCAGCTGCTTCCGCAATTCCTCCAACTCTGCTGGCGCCATACGATATGGTGCCTTCGAAATGGGCTGCGCTCCCGGAATAAGGTCAATCGAAAACTCGAGAGCTCGATCAGGCGGCAGTCCAAACATCTCCTCGGGGAAGACGTCATCGAATTCACGCACCACAGCCGGCCTCTCCTGCTCCATCTGCATAGCCACAAACTCCACCGGTCTGGCCCGAAATCTGACAGGGCCAAGCGAACTGCTACCCCGGCTGAACTCAAATACTGGATGTCCGGGAATCTCAAACACCACCTTCTTCTTCCGACAGTCGATCGTAGCATAGAAGCTTGCAAGCCAATCCATCCCAAGGACCGCATCATAGTTGATGATGTCGTGGACAATGAAATCAGCATAAAGCTCATGTCCACAAACCACCAACGGGCAAGAATTGCAACCACGATGCACCGAGACCACACCATTCCCCGTAACGATGTTCCAACTCTTGGGAAGAGGGGACGTCGACAAGGAATGCCTCTCCATGAAGCTCCGAGATAGGATGCACATCGATGCACCAGAGTCAAAGAGAACTCGTGCAGGAAATGTGCAAACCAGAATCACACCTACAAACAGTCTAACAATCAAGCCCTATTCTAGCAAACAATCATGTACAAGCAAACAACATAATCTAACAAACAAAACTAACTAGAAAGAACAGCTAGATTGAGAGTTACCTGCGATGACCTCATCCACAGCCCCGTTCTCCACAGCTGTCATCAGAAATGCCTGCCGCCTCGGCTGAAAAGCCTGCTGAAAGGCCTGCCTCTGTGGAACAAGAGCTGCTCCACGTCCAGCAGGAACAGGCGCTCTCTGCTGCAACGGCTGTGCTGCAACAGGTGCACCCCAAGGCCGCTTCGACTTCGGGCAGTCCTTCATGGTATGGGTAGGATCTCCACAGACAATACACTGGCCCAGGAATCTCCTACACTGCTCCTTGATATGCCCGGTCTTGCCGCAGAAATGGCAAGTCTTCTGAACAGGCCCTCCTGGCCTCTTGAACTGCACCGGCTGATTAGGCTTGAAACCAGGCCTAACCACCGCTCTGGCCTGCTCCAAAGGCCTCTTCCCAGCTCCAGCAACATGTCCTCTCCTCTGGTTCACAATCAGCTCCTGCCTCCGCGCCGCTATCAGAACCTTCTGATAAGACTCCAGATCAGAGGAAGACACAAAACTCTGAAGCTCCAAAGCAAGTCCCTGCAGGAACCTCTGAGCCCTCTCATCAGCATCCTGCACCATCTTCGGTGCGAACCGACTCAGCCTGGTGAACTCTTGGTGGTACTGATCCACCGACAAGCTCCCTTGCTTCAAATCAATGAAGCGCTGCAACATCTCTCTCTGGGCAGCCTTTGGAAAATATTCATCATCGAATCTGGACTTGAAGGTAGCCCAAGATATCGGCTCCTCCAACATCTCCTCCTCAGCATCCCACCAATTCCTGGCATTATCCTTAAACTGCCTCTTCGCCAAGTCAACCCAGCCAACCTCGTTGACCTTGAACATCTTCAAATTATCCTCAATATTCCTGACCCACTCGTCAGCAGCTAAAGGACCTTCAGTACCATCAAAATATGCAGGACCCAGCTCTCGAAACTGCTTCGCTCCTGGCTCGGAACGGGGGGCATCCTGAACTGCCCGAGCAGCTCGAACGACTGGAGCATTCTGGACTTGCAGGAGCACGCCCTGTTCCACCTGCATCATCTGAAGCATCATCCGCATCATCTCCCCATTGGTGGGCTCCCGTTCAAGCTCCTCGTCATGAGGGGGCGCACCACCAGAAGCTCGGGTATTTCGCCTTCCTTCCATCTAATGACACAGGAAACGAAACAATTAGACTCATAGCTTATGACTCGGATGTCGAATTTTATCTGTGGACATTCAAATATTATCATCGTTATTCCGTTAGTTGCCGTTACACATCGACCTGCATGGGCCACCAACAAAACCTGTCACGCCCCGCTTCCCTAAAATGGAGGCGAGACGTGAGAAGGTCCGCTCAGACGTGGAGCTGTGAAGCTGCACGCCTGATAAGCGTCAAATCTGAAAATATGCAGGTCCCTGTAAAGGCGAACGGAACAAAGATAATAATAAAAGAGACTGATAAAAGTTAACCGATCTCAGAATTTGTCCACAATAATATCCAACATCGCAGAAAAGCCACCAGGCTAAAAGAAAGAGTCTAGGCCCAAAACATGGCCAACAAAAGCCAACACAAAACAAAGTATTGGTGCTACGCACCGACAACTAAAGCAGTCTAAACAACAACACAAACAGTCTCTACGACTGATCTCCCGTGTCCTCAAACTCCCCGATGAACGCGGGCTCTGACTCAGCGTCAACGAACACCACGTCCTCAGCAGCAACCTCAGACTCAGGATCTAACATATGTCACCCAAAAGAGTAAAGGGCACATGTCTGCAAGTCTAAAAAGACTTGGGCAAGGAAACTGAAAGGAAGGTAAACTAACAACCTAGCAGTTATAGTATGATGCATAGCATGGCAAGTATAGTATGGAAGCAACAAGTAAGGTAAAGTGCAAGTAACGAGTATGGCATGGATGACAAGTTTTACATGAACAAGTACAAGTACAAAGGCAAGTCTAGTAAGCACGTCGTGCACAGAGATTCCGCCTGTTGGCTAGAGTGGCTGATCGGGCCAACTCTTATGCTCAAGTGACCGTTTATCCCTACCCCTCCACGTGTGTCGAGCCAGGGCATTACCCCCGAACACGTAATGCTCGCTTCTGGATCACGAGCCAGGAAGTGTTTTTGGCATAGGGTTGTGCCCGCTAAAAGCAGGTGCCTAGCCGGATCGAGTAGTACAAGTAATGTAGCGTGTGCTACGAATGCAACATTCAACATGGATAGCATGGCATGTACAGATAATTCGCGTACCGTTAATTGAATTTAAACATGACAGATAAGATGCATGGATGACAACAAGTGCAAATAATTAAAGGAAGTCGGATCTAGTTTCGTTGTCAAGCTAGATCTTGAAATTTGCGCCTAGGCGAGTATCATTTCGTCGCCTAGTCTCCTTTACGCCTACAACAAGCAAATGGCCTAAGGCGTGGCCTAAAACCCTAAGTGGCAAGTTTCACTTGCCTGGCACCAAGGATGACGATCAACGAGGCACGTCACAAAATGTTAAACTACGGAGATGTGATCGCTGCCATGGCAAAACAATATCAGAACAATATCTAATCCGGTTTTATAATCGAATCTACGACCCATTATATTAGGGTTTAACAAAAATCACAACGTGGGTTATGAGAATATTAAAGGATCGATTTACTAACCGTATCGTAGCGGAAGAACGATGCCGAGCAAGCACGGCAACGGAAGAACAATCCGGAGAACTATGGCTCAGATCTGGAAATGGCGAGAAAATCTGGAGAAAATGGGATTTGGGGGGTTTTGGGGTTGGCCGACGGCCTAAAGGAAGGTGGCCGGCGCTAATGAGGGTGTGAGGGGCTCCGGGGATGAAGGAAAGAGCTAGAGGAAGGTTGGGAAAGATCAGAGGTCAAAGGGGAAAGAGAATGGCCAAGAGAAGTGAAAGAAAGAAGAAGAAACGATCGGGGGTTTAAATAGAAAAACCCGGCGGCGGAAATGAACGCTAGGGTTTCGGGGTCAGTTAGTCGGTCCATGAAGGGCGGCTGACCGACTAGTTTGGAAACTAGTCGGTCGGTCATTCAACTGTAACCGACTAAAATCAAACAGCGAAAGAAGGAATAAATCTGGGTAATGAATTAGTCGGTCTGTGAAGGCCCGTCGACCGACTAGTTTGCAACCTAGTCGGTCGGTGAGTGTTCATTGACCGACTAACGATAAACAGTAACTTAGGTAAAATTTATCAAAGGAACTAGTCGGTCTGTGAGCAAGTTCTGACCGACTAGTTTCACATCTAGTCGGTCGGTGGTTGTTCTTAGACCGACTAAGAGTAAACAGTAACTCCTGAATAATTGATTTAATGAACTAGTCGGTTCCAGAAGAGTTCCTGACCGACTAGATTGGAATCTAGTCGGTTGGTTCCCCTTCTTGAACCAACTAACGTGCACGAAAAGTCTCGATATGGAGCGCGAAGCTCCGGGAAGGATTCCTATGGCTCCTAAGCTCAAACTAACTCTAAGATATGAGCGATATGAAGCTCGTCATGTGTGACTTACTCCAAGCTCAACGGTCTAAGGAAGAAGCTAGAAAATCACAACGAAACGAACGAAAACGAAAGCTACGGGATGGAAAATCACACATAAGGAGAAAATTCACCAAAACATATATATATAATATAGATAATCCACATACATGAAAAACCAATCGTTACATAATGTATCGAAACTTCATTTTCTCCCGGTTTTTCCTCTTCATGAGAGTTTGGGAGAGATAGGGTAGCAGGGTTTATAGTAACATCCTGTGGTGGTATTTGTTTACCATTGCCAATGGTCCTACTCTTTCGAGGGACTTGGTCCTTGGATCCCGGTGGTCGCCCTCTCTTTTTGAGAGGTCCAACCATTTCTGCTGCAGGCGGATTGCATCCATTTTGCGGTATGTCAATCCTAGCTGGAGTGTTAGCAGCAGGGACATGTGATTTGACAATCTTCTGGTTGTCAGTAAATTTGTCCGGCAAGAGATGTACATTGTTTTGGATGTGGAGAATCTTCAGGACCTCCTCCTCACACTGGCTTGTGGGCGGATCAAAGTGACATAATGTCTTTGTATCCCAAGTGATACATTCTGAAGCTTCGGTCTTCTTTGTCTGTGAGCCTAGTGTCATGTTTTTAACATAAAGGCAGACATGAAAACATTGGCGTACCATGGCAACTACAAGAGTGACATTTTGCATTAAGGCACAAGGTGACACATGCCATAAAGAAAAGAACTACAACAAGCTAATATTTCATAAATTGCTTTAAATGATTACAACCAACATTAAGGCATGGGTAGGGAACTTTAATGCCATACATATATGGAGCATGTGGTCATCATGGCATGGTTTTATTTTGGGTCTTTCTTTTCATTTCATAACTCTCAAATAAGGATCATGCACCTTGTGCCATGCCCATCACCATAACCACATCATACCAACATAACAACACCTCCCCATAAATCCATGCCATTGGTGCCATCACCATCCAAGTATGCATTGCAATAGAATCCTCCTTCCATGTTACATAATTCAAAGCCAATGTCCACCATTTGACATCTTTATAACCTTTACCATTTTCTCCTTTTCTCATTCATACACTTAAAACTTTAGAACCACAACATTACTCCCATAGTTCTCATTTCAACACATAATATTTTCCAACCATAACCTTTCACCCATAGTCAAAATATGCAAAGCAATTCTTTTTTTCATACTTGACTTCAAATAAGCATTACTACAAACACATGGTAGGCAAAATGACAAGTCACTTATTCAATTGAAACAATATGGATTTAATAGCAAGATAACAACTTTGTAGTATGTTGAATAATTTCATAACATGAAGAGGAATGCATAATTATTATTACGGTTAATCTCTTTAGCAATAGAACCCAACATGAGAACAACATGAAACTAGTAGCAAGATGACAACTTTTTAGTGGGATGATTAATTTCATGGCATGAAAAGAATTGCTTGTTCATAATTAATTTTCATAACATGCCTTCATAATTCAATTAAAAAGAAATGCATGTTCCAAATCAAAGATAGTCTTTTTTTAGCATGCTTAAATGAAATTGAATAATATACTATATGGAGATGGGATATTCCTACTGGGTCACGCGTTGACGTGCCCCCGTTGATTTTTCAGGTATTGGTTCTTGGAGTTGGAGGTTGGAGATAGCGGCTGGAGCTTCAGAGTTGGTGATCAGTTGTAGTATTGGGTGGTGAGGGGTGTGATGAGAGACTTGTACTTTTTGGTGTTTCTTTTCGGGTGGACCTTTGTACTTAGAGTTGTGAATATGAAGATGTTGGTGTATGTATAAGATGTATCCATGTATCAATAAAATGGAATATTGTACTTTTGTTATTTTCTCAGTGTTTTTATCTGTGATGGAGTTTTACTTGTACTTCCCAGCACGTGCGTAGTACCTGCGGTGTTCTTCCTACTCTCTTCTTTGCTTTCTTTCTACGTAACACTCGCCTCTTCGGGAATACCTGATAAGGATTCGTACTTATCGGGTATCCCGGAGACCGGGTCGTTACACCTAGTCTTGGAAACGATGTTTCATCGAATTCACAGTCTTCTAGACGTGCCTTGAAAACGTCTCCCGTAAGGGGTTCTAGGAATCTAATTATGGAGGGGGTGTCAAACCCAACATAAATGCCTAGGCGACGTTGTGGACCCATTTTTGTCCTTTGTGGTGGTGCTATGGGGACGTATACTGCACAACCAAATATTCTCAAGTGTGAGACAATTGGTGGGGCTCCAAGTGCTAGTTGCATTGGAGAAGATGACTGACCTCCAGAAGGTCTTAATTTTATTAAAGATGCAGCATGCAAAATTGCATGACCCCACGCATTCACTGGCATCTGGGATTGAAGTAATAATGGACGAGCAATCCATAGCAGTCTCTTAATTAGAGATTCTGCTAACCCATTTTGGGTGTGAACATGTGCTACAGGATGTTCGACTTCAATTCCCTGAGCTTGGCAATAGTCTAGAAAGACTTGTGACGTAAACTCCCCCGCATTATCCAGACGAAGTTTCTTTATCTGGTAGTCGGGGAAGCGGGCCCGTAACTTGATTATCTGAGCTAAAAGCTTAGACAATGCTAGGTTACAGGTGGACAGTAGACACACATGTGACTGTTGGAAGCAACGATTTAGGATCTTGGTTTGATGATGACAAACGTGTTGGTATATCTGATGTGTGTGCTTAGTGTGTTTCAGGCTTGGCGATCACTATTTGGAGGAATTGCTATTCGTATAGCATATTGGGAGAAAGAGTCTGTGTGTGCACAAAGAAGTTTGACTTGGTCAAAGGAGAGAAAAGTGGACCAAGTCAAATTGACTTAGGAGATTGGATTGATTCAAATCAATTGAATATTTGATCTCATCAATTAGATGGATTTGTGTCTACCCATTCCATATTCTTCTTCCATTCATACCCAACTTAAATTGCTATCAAATCCCAACTTATTCAAATCAAATCTTCTATTTGTGGTGCAAAGTGATAGAACCAAATCGCTAAACTCCTATTCAAAACGGGATTCCCCCGTAACCGCATCACCCTATCATCACCCTATAAAAACCCATCCTCAAGGGTTGAAAAAAGCGCGGCTGAGAAAGAAAATATTAATTGCGGCAATAAGAACAGGGAGAGAGCCATAAACAAAAAAAACCTAGTTTCTAAGCACTCACGCAAGTTTCTCATTGGCCGTTTTTTTGTGCTCTTTTCTTTTCATCAAAATCCCAAGGCCGGCCTATTAGTTGATTAGCCGCAAGTTTCTCATTTTTTTGGCTACATCATCATTAACTTGATTTCTTTTGGTATAAGAAAGGGGTCTCTTTGTTAAAACAAATTCTTTGTGTGCCATTTCTTTTGAGAAGAAGAAGCCGCCAGTCCTGTTGGAGGATCAAGCTTTGCCGGCCATCACACTCTTCAATACACAGTTTTTGTATTTCTCCTAATTCCTTTCAACCTGTGCTTCCGCATGCATTAATTAAAGTTTGTGTCTATTCTTTTTGTTTTGCAGGGAGTGTTTCATTAAAATTTGTTTTGCAGGCAACATGAGAACACAATTAAAGAGCAAAGAGATGCTGATCAAAAAGCATCCGAGTACATGCTGATTTGCAAAAAGCAAAGAGATTCTAGTCCATGGCCGAATTCTTGTTTCAATAACCAAGCCGCACTCAAAAAAAAGGGAACCAAAAGCTAAAGGTGGAGAAGTGTAAAGTGAGAAAAACAATTTGATAAAAGGCAACCACGTACTGGTTCCTTTTTGGACATTAAACTTTGTTTTTTTTATGTCAGGTGCTTTTTGATTGAATTAAATGCATGACACAAAATTGGGTGCCTTTTTTTGTGTGGTGCTAATTTAAGTGCAGGCACAAACCGAAAAAGAAAGGGGAATTGATTTAAGCCGCACTTTGCAAAACTCCCATAGCCGAAATACAGAGGGACATCCGCAAGTATCAATCTCATATTAAGGTGCCTCAAATTGTAATTCTTTGGTGAGGTGCCACAAGTTTCAACTGTTGGTGGAGGGCGCAAATTTCATCGAGAGGGGAGCCGAACTATTGGGGGAGACATCAGAGACTACTACTTGTCAGATTGATCTGACCCGTGCTTATTGACGAAGACATCGCTGCTGCACAATCTGAGCTTTCTAAACTCAATACTTTATTATTTTGTGTAGTAATTGTGATAAATCTTCGTAGGGGAAACTTTACCATTTTTGTGTGACTATTTTGGGACTTGTCTAGTTGGGACTAGACAAGTGGGACCCAGCTAGTTTGGGACTAGCTGGTAGAAAGCTTTACTAGGATTGATAGTGAGAGGAAACACTGTGTGTGGGGTACTGAGAGCCTGGCGAGTGTAGAGACGTAGAGGGTGCTCTGAGCGTGCTCTAACTTGTGGTTTTGTACCTATTGCGCTATTCAATACTAGTTCTGCTTTGGGGGCTGGAGTAGGTCGTTGGGACGACCGAACCAGGGTAAATCTGCTGTGTACTCTGTGTCTGCTTTCTATTACTCTGGTTGTGCTTTTAACTGCGTGTGATTTCTCGTGGGTTGCACGAGAATTTTTTATTAGCCTATTCACCCCCCCTCTAGGCTAGGATCCAGATCCAACAAGTGGTATCAGAGCAAGGTTTTAGGATCTAGCCTAGGATTGACCATGAATAACCATATGGATAGTGCTTTTGCTGAGGGTCAGTCTGTTTCCCGTCCCCCTAGGTTTAACGGAGGTGATTATGCTTATTGGAAAAATCGTATGAAAATCTACCTTATTTCTGTTGATTACAAGGCTTGGCAAATAATTGAAAAAGGATATAAACTGCCTGTAATTAAAGTAGAAAATGCTGAGATTGAAAAACCAAATGACAAATGGGATGATAATGATTGGAAATCTTATTCTTTAAATGCTAAAGCTATGAATGCTCTCATTTGTGCACTTGATAAATCTGAATATAATAGAATCTCACATTGTCTAACTGCACAGGAAATATGGCATACTTTGAAGGTGACGCACGAGGGAACGTCACAGGTGAAGGAGTCTAGACTTGCACTTCTGAGCACAGAGTACGAGGGATTTCGCATGCTACCATCAGAGACCATATCAGAAATGTTTGCGAGATTCACCAACATCGTCTACAAGTCTAGCTCGCTCGGTAAGCCATATTCTAGCCTTGAACAGGTGAGAAAGATATTAAGAGCACTGCCAAGCTCTTTCAGACCAAAGGTCACCGCCATCCAGGAAGCAAAGGTATTGTCTCAATTGAAGGTGGAGGACCTTATTGGTAATTTGATGTCCCATGAGTTGGAACTACAAAATGTTGAAGCAAGAGAGAAACCTGAGGAGAAAGAGAAAGCCATAAAGCCCCTTGCTTTGCAAGCTAGCGAAGAAGAGGAGGATGATGAAGACATAGCGCTAATGGTGAGAAACTTCAGAAAGTTCATCAAGACCAAGCATGGGAGAAACGAAATGGCACCCAGGTTTAATCGTTCTAACTTTAATAATTCTTCCAAGCAATTTAATGATCAGAA
Source organism: Scilla litardierei (assembly GCA_030789695.1). Lineage (NCBI taxonomy): Eukaryota > Viridiplantae > Streptophyta > Magnoliopsida > Asparagales > Asparagaceae > Scilla > Scilla litardierei. The sequence continues at coordinate 808,113,876 of CM061142.1, read as the reverse complement.
ATCTACTGATAGAATGCAATGTTTTAAATGCAAGGGAAGAGGACATCTGATGAAGGATTGCCCAAATGAAACTGCTCAGCTCGCTAAAGGAAAAGGAAAAGCGAAGGTATTAACATGGGATATGGATAGCGAAGCTGAAAGCGAGGAGGAACATGAAGCCCATTCTTGCATGGCTTTGATGGGCATCCAAGATGAGACACCGTCAGGTAGCAAAGCTGAACTTCTTAAAATTTGTGAAGAAATGCAAAATCAAATAGTAGATCATGAGTTCACTATTGAATGTCTCCAAAATCAAAACTATGACATGCAAGTTAGAGATGATAAGGTGTTTAAAGAGAATGAAAAACTTAAAATTGAACTTAATGCATGTAAGTCTACTATTGAAATCATGAAGAAGGAAAAAGAAAGCTTTGATGAAAATGCTCCTTGTATTTCGTGTTCCTCTTTATTAAATCAAAATAGCATGCTTAAACAAGATTTAATGAAGCTCGAAGCTGAAAAAGAATATGAAATAAGAGAGCTTAAGGATAAATTTTGCATGCTAGATAATGACTTTAAAAGAAAAATGATTGAATTCGAGAAGAAGGAAGAGGAAAACAAGAGGGTTTTTATAAGTAAATGCACGATGCTTGTGGAAGAGAATAAACAATTAAAAATCAAAGTCTCTCATCTTGAATTGGCCATTAAGAAATTCTCTATAGGAAAACAATCGTTGGACACTATTTTAGAGAATCAATTATATGGCAATAATAGAAGAGGACTTGGTTTTGGTCTGAAAAACGTTGAAAAGCAAAAATTCAAGAAATTCCACAATGTACCCTCTATTGCAAAGAACAAATATGCAAAGTGCTTTACTTGTGATAGTGTAGGCCACACTTCATATTATTGCAAATTTAGGAACACTAATATCAAGTTTAAACAAGTGTGGGTTCCTAAAACAATATTGGCTAACACTAGTGGACCTTGTTGGATTCCAAGGTCACACTTAACACCTTTCATGTAGGTGTGATGGAGTTTTGGCGAGGAGCGTTCAATGTTTCATTCTTTTAGCTCCTTCGTCAAAAAGCGACGAGAAGGTATAATTTTCTATCCCTCTTTGCATTTCATTGCATACCTTCATAGACTTGTTTTGAGTGCTTGATTTATTTTGTTTTGTGTGCTTGCATGGATGATTTTTAATGTTTTTATTTCTGAAAAAAAAACAAACAAAAAAAATTGAAAAATCAAAAATAAAAAAAAAATTGTGCTTGTTGAATCCTCTTATGTATCTCTTGAGTGATATTGTATGAATGATCAATTTTATCCCTTGTAGACGTCAATTCATTATTGTTGTAGCTACATGAACATGATGTTATTCTTTTTAGTAGCCATGACATGTCTCATAAGTTTCAAACTTGACTTCTACACCTACATTTGCACTTTCACGATATTTGACTTTTTAGTGCTTTTGGAGATTCTTTTGAAGAATAATGGAAAGTGAATGTAGGAATGATTAATTTCTGAAATTTCTAAGGGATATGATGTGTTTAGCCATGAATTAAAATTGAGCACAAAAGATTTGCAAATCAAAAAATTTAAAATTTGCTTCGTATGGAAAATGGATACACTTCATGGCTAATACACAACCCACGAGTATCCAACTTGTGCTACATGGGTAATCATTAGCGTTGGTGTATATAACTCGTCAAGCAATGCCATCCCACATTTAAAAGTCCTTTTAGGCCATGTTTTGGGATTCGGCAACTTGAACTCATCTTTGATGAGGTGGGAAAAATCAATCCTAGTGATATTCATGAAAATTGGAAAATGTGGGTTGATTTGGTTGAATATTTGAAATTGAATCTCCTCTTGTACTTTATTGTTTATATCACTACACTTTCACAAAGGTGGAGAAGTCCGGTTATGAAATGCTATGAACTTGAACTGTCTATTATTTGGAATACTCATGCAAATTGCACGCTGCCTCTAATAATGATTTATTTTTGCATGGGATATTCTTGTGACTTCATTAATCCACTTTTGGTGATTACAAAGGGGGAGAAAGGAAAAGATTTTGACAGCTTGATGTTGATATTATTTGTTGAAGGGGGAGCTTGAAATATACTTAACTATTTGTTGAAGGGGGAGCTTGAGAGAAGGGGGAGCATGCTATTGTATTTGTTACTTGTCTGTGCATGCCATGTTGTAGTGCTTGAGTTTTCATCTCATGATTCATATTGCATTACACCCTACAACACACTTCACACACTCATTTCTATTGATCAAATCTTTTGCGGGTTTGTCATCACCAAAAGGGGGAGATTGTTGGAAGCAACGATTTAGGATCTTGGTTTGATGATGACAACCGTGTTGGTATATCTGATGTGTGTGCTTAGTGTGTTTCAGGCTTGGCGATCACTATTTGGAGGAATTGCTATTCGTATAGCATATTGGGAGAAAGAGTCTGTGTGTGCACAAAGAAGTTTGACTTGGTCAAAGGAGAGAAAAGTGGACCAAGTCAAATTGACTTAGGAGATTGGATTGATTCAAATCAATTGAATATTTGATCTCATCAATTAGATGGATTTGTGTCTACCCATTCCATATTCTTCTTCCATTCATACCCAACTTAAATTGCTATCAAATCCCAACTTATTCAAATCAAATCTTCTATTTGTGGTGCAAAGTGATAGAACCAAATCGCTAAACTCCTATTCAAAACGGGATTCCCCCGTAACCGCATCACCCTATCATCACCCTATAAAAACCCATCCTCAAGGGTTGAAAAAAGCGCGGCTGAGAAAGAAAATATTAATTGCGGCAATAAGAACAGGGAGAGAGCCATAAACAAAAAAAACCTAGTTTCTAAGCACTCACGCAAGTTTCTCATTGGCCGTTTTTTTGTGCTCTTTTCTTTTCATCAAAATCCCAAGGCCGGCCTATTAGTTGATTAGCCGCAAGTTTCTCATTTTTTTGGCTACATCATCATTAACTTGATTTCTTTTGGTATAAGAAAGGGGTCTCTTTGTTAAAACAAATTCTTTGTGTGCCATTTCTTTTGAGAAGAAGAAGCCGCCAGTCCTGTTGGAGGATCAAGCTTTGCCGGCCATCACACTCTTCAATACACAGTTTTTGTATTTCTCCTAATTCCTTTCAACCTGTGCTTCCGCATGCATTAATTAAAGTTTGTGTCTATTCTTTTTGTTTTGCAGGGAGTGTTTCATTAAAATTTGTTTTGCAGGCAACATGAGAACACAATTAAAGAGCAAAGAGATGCTGATCAAAAAGCATCCGAGTACATGCTGATTTGCAAAAAGCAAAGAGATTCTAGTCCATGGCCGAATTCTTGTTTCAATAACCAAGCCGCACTCAAAAAAAAGGGAACCAAAAGCTAAAGGTGGAGAAGTGTAAAGTGAGAAAAACAATTTGATAAAAGGCAACCACGTACTGGTTCCTTTTTGGACATTAAACTTTGTTTTTTTTATGTCAGGTGCTTTTTGATTGAATTAAATGCATGACACAAAATTGGGTGCCTTTTTTTGTGTGGTGCTAATTTAAGTGCAGGCACAAACCGAAAAAGAAAGGGGAATTGATTTAAGCCGCACTTTGCAAAACTCCCATAGCCGAAATACAGAGGGACATCCGCAAGTATCAATCTCATATTAAGGTGCCTCAAATTGTAATTCTTTGGTGAGGTGCCACAAGTTTCAACTGTTGGTGGAGGGCGCAAATTTCATCGAGAGGGGAGCCGAACTATTGGGGGAGACATCAGAGACTACTACTTGTCAGATTGATCTGACCCGTGCTTATTGACGAAGACATCGCTGCTGCACAATCTGAGCTTTCTAAACTCAATACTTTATTATTTTGTGTAGTAATTGTGATAAATCTTCGTAGGGGAAACTTTACCATTTTTGTGTGACTATTTTGGGACTTGTCTAGTTGGGACTAGACAAGTGGGACCCAGCTAGTTTGGGACTAGCTGGTAGAAAGCTTTACTAGGATTGATAGTGAGAGGAAACACTGTGTGTGGGGTACTGAGAGCCTGGCGAGTGTAGAGACGTAGAGGGTGCTCTGAGCGTGCTCTAACTTGTGGTTTTGTACCTATTGCGCTATTCAATACTAGTTCTGCTTTGGGGGCTGGAGTAGGTCGTTGGGACGACCGAACCAGGGTAAATCTGCTGTGTACTCTGTGTCTGCTTTCTATTACTCTGGTTGTGCTTTTAACTGCGTGTGATTTCTCGTGGGTTGCACGAGAATTTTTTATTAGCCTATTCACCCCCCCTCTAGGCTAGGATCCAGATCCAACAGTGACCACTTAGTAGATGCGTCTATCAGGACCATAAAGTACCTGAACGGACCACTTGATGGGTGTATCGGCCCGCAAATGTCTCCGTGGATTCTTTCCAGAAAGCTTGGAGACTTCACGTCCACTTTCTGTGGAGAAGGTCTTGTAATCAGTTTACCCTTGTAACAGGGTGGACATGGGAATTTGCCTTTTTGAAGAATCTTCAGGTTCTTCAAGTCTATACCCATGGAGCTTTTTATGATGCGGTACATCATAACAGATACAGGGTGTCCCAGTCTACTGTGCCAGCTTTGGAATTCTGGTGTTTGGGGGCACTGCAGGTGCTCCGCCATGGATGTTTCTGGAGTTTGTATACTTGTTTGGTAGAGTCCCGAGGGGAGTCCCTTGAAACGTTCCACAATGGTTTTTGAACCATTTGTAAGAGACGTTACAAGCAAGTATTCCCTTTTATCTTCCTCGTCCGTCTCCAAGTGATATCTATTTAAACGGATATCTTTAAAGCTTAGGAGGTTTCGGATAGATTTAGGGGAGTATAACGCATTTTTAAGTGTGATTTGTGTGTTACCGGGGAGCAATATGATTGCTTCCCCTGATCCTTCGATTATGTTAGCTGGTCCTGAGATTGTTCTCAGTGGACTAGAATAGCTACTTATGCTCGTGAAGTAGTCTATGTTTTGAAGGATCGAGTGCGTCGATGCACTGTCCACTAGGCATATTAATTCCATATCTATATAAAGAAAGACATTCAAGCAGTAAATAATATGAAAAGAAAAGATCTACTTTCATAAAAAATTGCTCAAAGGAAATGTTTTGACATCGAATAAAAGCTAGGTACTATGCAGAAATGGAAGATACATTGCTAGCATAAAAAATGGTCCATAACTAGAGAGTGTCATCTCCCATGAAATCTTCAGGAGTCCATGAGGTCTCTGACAAAGCTGCGCTCTCAATCAGGTTTGTCTCAGCTCGAGGCTTGAGGCTTGCCTGGTAGAGGTCCTGGAGGTGTTTCGGGGTGCGGCAGATTCTGGACCAGTGGCCCGTCATTCCGCATTTGGAGCACTTATCCTCCCAGTCTTTCTTGGGAGTGCCACCTTTGTTGGACATCCTCTTTTGCTTCTTTTCCACGAACTTCTGGTTCTGAGGAGGAGCTGGGGGAGTGGCCTTCTTCCGCTGCTTTTGTTCTTTCCATTTCTGGAATTTTGCCTTTTTGTCCATCTTCTTCTTCTGGGAAGACTGGAAGTGTGCCTCTGCAGGAGGTGGCAGTGGAGCGGAGCCAGGAGGGCGCAAGTTATGAGTGGCAATCAACAGGTCTCTGTTCTGTTCAGCCATAAGCAGGCATGAAAGCAGATTAGAGTACTTCGTAAACTTCCTCTCACGGTATTGTTGCATAAGGATCATGTCCTTCTCGTGGAAAGACGTGAACGTCTTTTCCAGCAACATTTTCTCCGTCACCGTTTCACCGCACAACTTCAGGCGTGAGGTGATAGGGAAGAGTGCTGAGTTGTACTCAGCTACGGATTTGTAATCCTGTATGCACAGATGAGTCCACTCGTACTGCGCACGGGGGAGTATGACATCTCTCTGATGCCTGTACCTCTCCTCGAGTGCGTCCCACAGCTCGTAAGGATCCTCTACAGTAAGGTACTCGTCCTTCAGGGTCGAGTCTAAATGTTTCCTGATATAGATAATGTCTTTCGCCTTTAGTATATCAGAAACTTCCTCTGTATGAGGTGCTTCTTTTGAAGCATCCTTATCGGCTGAGGCAGTACTTGTTGTTGCCTTCTCAGTCGGTGTGAGACTGAAACCATGAGAGCGCAGATGGAACTTCAGGTCCAACTGCCAACTCAGGTAGTTTGACCCATCGGCCTTCAGGACCGAAAAGTCGACATTCGCAAGTCTGGCCATTGAATGATCTAGCAATATATAAAAACAGCATGGATCATTAAACTGAGTAAAAATAGACATCCACACATGTATTTTAAACATTTGTCATAACATGGATCTATTAAAGGAAATTTAACATGCATGCTTTTTGACGGTTTCATAACGTGAATAATTAACAAAGATTAACATCCACGCATGCTTTTTGACAGTTTCATTGTAACAGTAACATGGTATGAAAAATAATTAACATCCACGCAATTAATGTATAAGAAATGAAAAAATAACTTAGGACTATGTGGATCAGCCAGCCGACACCGAAAAGAAAAAGACAGTCCGAAATTACATCAAAAGTTGCATGAAAGAATACGTACAACTCAGGAACTTCAGAGAGAAGCACCTTTCATCTTTGTGCATATGCCTTCAGCTCCTTTTTGGTGTCCGCCGGTCTTCTTTTTACATTTATATCCTCACTTACAAATTTCTCTCAAAAGAAAAAAAATTGCAGGAAATTAAAAGTGTCGGAAACCTGGCTGATCCCTAAAAATATAGCCTAATTGCACATCCACGCAGATAATATATGGAAAATATACAACCACGCAGATAATCATATCACAGGCATGTAAAGATTAATTAAATAATCTAAATAGTGTGTGACGTGCTAAAAAAATTTATTTTTGAAAAACTTTTTACCTTTGATCCATATTTTTTAATGTTTTGTTTACCGCTTTAAATCCTTTTTATAAAGTTTCTTTAATTATTTTGGGCTTTTAGGGCCAAAAATAAAAAAAGAAAAATTATTTGTGTAAATGAGCTAATTTTCAGGCTTTTTGGGCCATGAAAACAACCCATTATGGTTAATTGGGCCTCCCCCAAAAAATTGGCCCGTTTAGGGTTAGGGTTTCCGAAAAACCCTAGGGGGGCCCGCGGCGTGCTGCCGCGACGGCTGGCCACGGCTGCGGGCCGCGGCGACCGCATCAGCGGGCCGCGGCCTGAGTCCGCGGCTGCAGTCCGCGACCTGAGGCCGCGGCCGCCGCGGCCTATGGCCGCGGCGTTTTTACCGCCGGCGGCGCTTGTGAAGCGCCGTCGTTTCGCCTTTCGGGCGTGCGGAGTTTTGGATCAAGGTCGGGGGTACAAAATGGATTTTTCAAGCATTTAGATCGCTAAAAACCCGATTTTTATTGTTTTTAGACATGCGGATCTAAATAAAAATGTGATTTTTACCGTGTTTTAAACTTTTTGATCCTAAAACATGCAGATCGATCTAACGTGAAAAGCAAGTTTAGATCTAAAAAGTTTTGATTTTTACCTCTAGATTCGACAAGGGAATCTAGTCGACGGTTGGTGAAGGATGCCCTTTTCGCTCTCCGTTGAGAAGATTACGATCTTCTTGAATCTGAGCGATTGATGGATCTCCTTCCTCGCGAGCCGCCGTCTCCTCCAACGAGCGTGATCGTGCTGATAACGTGTTGTGAAGGGAAAAGTAGGGAAATAGGTGTAGAGGGTTAAGAGCCCCCTACCCTTATATTTATAGCTTTCAATAGTGGGTTGGATACCCAATGGGCCTCATGGGCCTATTCATAACAATTTTCCACATTTTTTAAAGTTTATTTATAATGGTTAGTCAGAAGTTTTATATCAAAATGATTTCAAAAATTTATTATAAAAATATTTTGAAGTATTAAACTAGTTATAGTGTATTTCAGTAAGTTCGGATTTCATCAAAAACCTCTAAACAATTTTAATAAAAATTCATTTTCAATTATTACTGTTTTGGCTTAATAAATTAATTTTCTATACAAACATCATCAAAACGTTTTCAAACTTCTACAATATCATTCTATGATCATTTAGGGCTTCCCATATTAATTTCGTAAGTTTCTGAAATCAAATCGACCTAGAATCCGCAAACCCGCATCCTGAATGATTTGGCCTAAAACTAGTATCTCCGTAGCTCAAACCTTGAAATGGATCTTGTATTCGCGATCCTCACGACGATACGAACGCATGGCTATGTTTTCGTAATTTTTTGGACACGTTTAGTTTCAGGGGCAAAATCGTAATTTTGTATATTTGTGAGTTTACTAATTACTTTTAATTTTTAACCTAAGTTAATTAACCTTAACCCTAAACCTAAACTTGGCATCCCGTGATGAACGTGTATACAAGTTTTCCCCTTTCTCTGAGCAGGTTCATCCCCTTAAGCAAATTGTCAAAACCCCCACCAACCCCATTAATTAGCCCTAATTAATACTTAAAATATTATAATAATTCTTAATTATTATATAACCCCCTAATCACCTCCCCCTCACTCACTTGGTATACACACACAGACCCTCCCGTAACCCATCTCCCCTTCACAACTCTCTCCCTCAGCCTGCACTTCACGTCGACCCCCTCCCCGCTCATCCTCTTCGGCCTTCAGACCCTCGCCTCCTCTCGCCGGAGACAACCACAGTCGCTTCCTCCGCCGTATCTCCAAGCCACCGCCGCAGCTGCCTTTGCCCAAGCACCGTGCTTCTCCTAGCAACCACCGCAAACGCCCCCGTGACTTCGCTGCCGTAGGCGCCCCGACGCCACCACCGCCTCGCCACCACCAACCTCGACGAAGACCCCACACCCCGACAACCCCCTCCCCCTTCGTTCTCAGCCCAACCCAACCCCTGAGCTCTCGGAGTTCCGACCACGTCAAACCTCCACCCCCACCGCTCCTCCGCTCTTCGTCTCCGTGCTCACAGCCTCGAAGCCCCCATCCGATTGCAACCTCTCCCATCGACTTCCCTCGAGCGCCGTCCGCCGCAAGAACCCCATGCTCCGACCACCGGTGCTTCGCCGTGAGTAGCAGCCACTGCTCACATCCGCCGCTCGCCCTGCCTCCGGTGCTCCGCCAACCTCACCACCACCTCCCTCCGCTGCCAGTGCGTCGCCCCCCTCGCCGTGCACCCCTGCCTCCATCGCCGTCGGCGAGCACTCCTCCCCCCATATGCAACGTAAAACGAAGGGGGCGTAAGTGTTAATACGTTTTAAATACAAAATACGTAAATATATACGTAGTTAAGAGTATTTTTGTATTTAAAAAATATTATATAAGGGTAAATGGTTTTAAATTCATAAGTAATTATATACAGCTCAGAAAATTACAAGGCCAGCTCCAGAAAATCAGAAATGACGTTCTGGACCAATGTCGCTAGTTTCATCTCAATCAGACAAGTAGTTTTCCTACAATAAATTTTTAAGCCTAAAAGATAAATACGTTGTTTTCATTTAAAAATTCATAATCTGTTATTTTCACGTAAACTGATACGTGAGAAAAATATATGTTACAGTACCCTTCGAGACGGTCATTTTGACAGGTCATTTGCAACTTTCTGATTACTATTGCATCCAGAATAAATTGTTGAATAAATACGATAACTAATTAAAATTAGTTTTAAAACCTATTTTAAGCTTTTAAAAATTATAAAAATTACCAGAAGCTTCTGAAAAATATTTCCTCATGCAGTAAAATTATTTTCTTCATATCTAGCCTATATAAAAATTTAGAACGTTTTTCGACAACGTTTCAATCAGTTTAAAAATTAAAACGATTAAGTTCAATAAATAGAAAATAGTGTGTTCTTTAACCGGCTGTTTCTTGTGTTTGCAGGTACCAATTATCGTGCACCCACTCCCTTGGAAGCTCTAACCCCAGCCTCGTCTTACTACGACGATCTCGATAGTGTAAGTCACAATGAATTATAACTTTAGAAATCTAGCTAGTGTACTTAATGGTAATACCGCATGCTCAAAGCATGAGATCAGTATCTTAGTTGTTGGACTTCAAAACATTGCTCAAGACTGACATTCTCTGTTAAGGTTTCTGCCTTGACTTTTCAACAAGCGAAGCTCTTTGGAGTGTCGTTAATGCATTTGAATATCTTTACCTTTGGAACAACAAATTGACATACCGTACTGCAACATAATGATTGAATGATATACAGTGTTGACATCATACTGCAGGAGCATCCTATTGAAATTGAATGCTTGAAAGTAGTTGGCACATCATTGGGTTTTAGGGTAACTTATATTAGAGAAAGTGTGGGAGCGACCGCGAGCCATCTGCACATTGCACCATACCGACCGTCTAAAATGAAATGTACAACCTAAAGTGATTTGAGATCCGCCTGGGTGAGCGCTCCCGTGGCAGGAGATGAGCTCAATGGTTGCACACTGTACTTTCCTATATAAGTCACGTAGTTTCTAGCTTTACATTGCCTACTTGTCCTTTTTATTGTTGCTACATCCGCCTGGTTGTCTTATTATTATCATCACATTGCCTGCTGGTTGAAATGTTATTGTTACTATATGCCATGCCACAGTTGTTGCACTTGCACGTTACTTTTGCACTTGCACAGTCACCTTTACTTTATGCATTACATGCACTTTACTTACCACACCTGAGCAGCCACTAGTACTTTACTTATCGCTCTTACATGCATGTCTGTTCTTACTTTACCTTTTGCACTTGCATGATCATCTTTTTGTTTACTATAGCATGTTCCATATTTGTGCACTACTTCTTTTTTATTTGCTAGAATTGTTGTGACCTACCTACGGTTCCATCTTCATGGCACCGCAGACGCCGCATAGGTTGACTTAGGCACTTCTGAGTTCGCAGAGCCATAGCTCGATCCTGAGACTGTCGACTTTTAGATTTGGAGTGTATATGTGATGTACCTTCTATGTATTTCCCTTTCTGTACTTTACTTTCATATATTTAGTGAGAGAGTGCTGTTAGTGTTGTATTTTAAATTTGGACAGTTATAACGTATGCTGGTTTGAGTATTATTGTACATCTCTGCATCGTGGCTATATTGGTTTCACTGGTAATCTGCAGACCTGCAAATAAATCAAATAAGTAACCCCCCCAGGAGCGGGCCGTTACAGTGTGTATAGAATTATGCGAAGGATGGAAGAGTACCACATCCACAATGGTTGAACCTAGTTAGGGTGCTTGGCCCGATAGTTCTAAATGAGACACATGGTTTTACATATTTGATACCTAGAGATTTGTTGTATATTTCCAGTATATTTATACGGATTCTAATAATATAGTCATAATATGGAATAACCATCATAATGTAAAAAAATAAAACATGCATTTATTGTGGTCATGACAATTTTGAGAAAAAGCCAAAAATTTAAAATAATTATCAAAATAGCCTGAGGAAAATAATTAGCGAAATAGACCAACTTTTGGTCACGTCAGTGCCCAGAGTGTGACTGGGCGCTAACTGTGCTTGCTTCCATATGGCCGGGTTGTCAAACCTGGCCAGATCATTATGGATACAACCTAAATTTGGTTGAGGTTGGGAACCCGGCCATTTTTGTGCTAGCCTTACATTGGCTTCGGTTTTGTTTTATACTACATTAATATATTTTTTCTTTCTGCTACAACACAGACAAGTTGTCGAGTGGTATAACTGTCAGATGGGGGCAAAAGGTCATCGGTTCGATTCTTGGTATTCTAGTGGTGGGACCTTTGCTTTGCGGAAAAGATGTCTCGAGAACAATTCTTGGAACATGGAGCCTCTCATCCCTAGCCAATAGTCAATATATTATATGCAAACATTTTATATGTAGCACAAACCAAAGCTAGGCCAATATCATTACAAAATGGCCGCATTCCAGGAATCGAACTCGGAGCCTCTCACCACTTAGCCAATAGTCAATATATTATATACAAACATTTTATATGTAGTATAAACCAAATCGAGGCCAATGTCAATACAAAATGGCCGGGTTCCCAACCCCCGATCAAACTGAGGCCGTGTCTGTAACGATTTTGCTAATTATTTTTATTTTTTGGTTTTTTCTCAAAAATTGTCCTTGTGATAATTAGCAAATAAAAATCAGCTCACTCGAGATTGTTATAAAAATAAAATAAAACATGCATTTGATTAAAAGATAATCAGTTACTTTTTAGCATAATGTATGATTTATAAAATTTGTTAGTAATGCATGTTGGATAATGAAAAGAATTCAAGAGAAAATAGGGATGAACTTTCTTAGAGATAGAATGAGTAACCATGGCCATAGGCCATGGTTCTCTATATATTAATTTTATAGGGGGAGATGAAGGGCCTCTAGGAGACCAAGGGTTCCCATTACCCTTAGTAATGGGACCAATGAGTGGGTAATGAAGGATGGGAGGCCAAAAGCCTCCCTCATTCATAACACTCCCCCTTACCCATTCATCGCTTTGGTCTCAGTATCTGAGGCAAAGAGTGGTGGATACTTCTGGATCCAGAGTAAGTGTGTTTGCCTCGTTAAAACCTTAGCTGTGGAAAACCCAGTGGGAAAAACCCAACAGCTTAAGGAAAAAGAGTGCAACCCACAGGTTACTCCCCCTGATCCGTACAAGCTTCAGGCTTGCAGGTCTTTTAATTGTCGCATACCAATGTTCTTTACAAGCTTTACAAAAGTACATTTCGGCAAAGACTTAGTAAAAAGATCAGCTAAGTTGTTGCAGGACTGTATCTGCTGAACTTCGATTTGCTTGTCCTCCTTTAGCTCATGTGTCCAGAAAAACTTGGGAGATATGTGCTTCGTCCTGTCGCCCTTGATGTAGCCCTTTTGAAGTTGAGCAATGCATGCAGCGTTGTCCTCAAACAGGACGGTATGCTCCAAATCACCGGTCTTCAGGCCAGTAGATTGAAGAATGTGTTGGACGACGGATCGTAGCCAATAACACTCTCTGCTTGCTTCATGGATCGCAATGAGCTCCGAATGGTTGGATGATGTAGCTGTTGTGGTTTGCTTTACCGATCTCCATGAGATAGCAGTACCTCTGTAGGTAAAAATAAAACCTGTTTGGGATTTTGCCGTGTGCGGATCTGAGAGATAACCTGCATCAGCATAACCAAATAATTTGGGGGAGGCACCTCTCTGGTAGTAAAGTCCAAGATCAATGGAACCCTGGAGGTATCGCAGAAGATGCTTTACTCCATTCTAGTGGCGCTTTGTGGGCGCTGCACTGTGTCTGGCTAGAAGATTAACTGTAAACGCTATATCGGGACGCGTACAGTTAGCCAGATATAGAAGTGCTCCAATGGCACTGAGGTAGGGTACTTCAGGACCCAGTATCTCCTCCACCTCTTCCAGTGGCCGGAAGGGGTCATTATGTACATCTAGTGATCTTACGATCATATGAGTACCTAAAGGATGACATTTATCCATATGAAACTTGCTTAGAAGTTTCTTTGTATAATTAGATTGGTGTAATAGGATTCCACCTCTTAGGTGTTCTATCTGTAAGCCAAGACAATACTTTGTTTTGCCTAGGTCTTTCATTTCAAAAGTATGTTTTAGGCTTTCAGATATCTCATTGATCTCTGCAGGAGATCCTATGAGATTTAAGTCATCTACATATACAGCTATGATGACGAATCCTGTTCCCGTTCTTTTTATAAAGATACACGGGCAGACTTCATTATTCGTGAATCCTTGTTGTGCAAGGAAAACACTTAGTCTGTTATACCACATCTTGCCCGATTGTTTTAGAACATATAGTGATCTATGTAGCCTTACAGAGAATACGTCCCGAGGTATCTCTTTCATCTCTGGGGGTAGATTAAACCCATCAGGAAGTCTCATATAGATATTTTTATCTATATCGCCATATAGATATGCAGTCACAACGTCCATGAGCTGCATTTCTAGGCTTTCCAGAGAAGTTAGGCTTATTAAAAATCGGAATATGATCGAATCCATCACCGGAGAATACGTATCTTCGTAATCAATCCCCGGTCTTTGGGAAAATCCCTGGGCTACAAGGCGTGCCTTATAGCGAACGATCACATTATTTTCATCTCTTTTTCTTATGAAAACCCACTTATATCCCACAGGTTTTACACCTACTGGTGTTTGGACTACTGGTCCAAAGACTTTGCGTTTCAAGAGTGAGTCCAGCTCTACTCTTATTGCCTCGTCCCACTTTGGCCAATCATCTCGGCGTTTACATTCCACTAGAGATCGTGGTTCGACGTCATCGTCATATTCAGTGACGTGAACGGCAATATCGAACGCAAAATCGTCGTCGACGACTATGCTATTTCTGTCCAGTACTTCTCCAGTACGTACAAAATTTAATGATGTTTCTCCTATTGTTTCCTCTGCTGGGGAAATCAGGAGGGGAGAAGTAGCTGGTCTGAGCTCAGCATCCTGTGGAGGGATAATCTTAGTATCTCCAGGAGTCTTCCTCTTTCGAGGAACTTTATCTTTTGAACCTGGTGGGCGTCCTCTTTTCATTTGAGGTACAGCCAATTCTGCTGCCGGTGGATTGCATCCATCTATGGGGATGTCAAGCCTAGCTGGTGTATTGGCAGCAGGGACGTGTGAACAGACAATCTTCTGGTTGTCCGTGAATTTATCCGGCAAAAGATGTACTGTATTCTGGATATGAATGATCTTCATGATCTCATCTTCACACAGATTAGTACGCGGATCATATAGGGACAAAGACTTCTGGTCCCAACTAATGGTCTCAGGAGCTTCTGGCTTCTTAGACTGTGTGCCCAGTTTAGGAAAAATTTTCTCATTAAATTCACAGTCAGCAAAACGTGCCTTGAATGCGTCACCCGTCAGGGGTTCAAGGTATCTGATAATAGAGGGCGAATCAAACCCAATATATATACCTAGACGACGCTGAGGACCCATTTTGGTCCTCTGAGGTGGTGCTATTGGGACATATACCGCACAACCAAACACTCTCAAATGAGAGATATCCGGAGGTGCGCCATATGCTAGTTGCATCGGGGATAAAGTATGACCTCCAGAGGGTCATATCCTAATAAGTGATGCGGCATGTAAAATAGCATGCCCCCAAGCATCCACCGGCAACTGGGATTGCATAAGCAATGGACGTGCAATCCATTGGAGTCTCTTTATAAGGGACTCAGCTAATCCGTTTTGGGTGTGAACATGTGCTACATGATGTTCAACTTCAATACCCGTTGCCCGACAATAGTCTTCGAAGACTTGTGAAGTAAATTCTCCCGCATTATCAAGACGTAGTTTCTTGATATGGTTATCGGGGAAATGAGCACGCAACCTAATTATTTGTGCCAATAGCTTTGGAAAAGCTAGGTTGCGGGTGGACAAAAGGCACACATAAGACCATTTGGTTGATGCATCAATCAGTACCATGAAGTACAGAAATGGGCCACTTGCGGGGTGAATAGGCCCGCAAATGTCACCATGAATTCTCTCAAGGAAGCCAGGAGACTCTAATCCCACTTTCAGGAGGGATGGTCTCGTTATAAGTTTTCCCTTGAAACAAGGGAGACAAGGAAATTCACCCTTTTGAAGTATCTTCAGGTTCTTCAATTTGTGTATACGGGATTCAGTGATGATGCGTCGCATCATTGCTGTTCCAGGGTGACCAAGTCTATTGTGCCAGAGTTGGAACTCTGGCAGTGATTGGCACGTCTGGTGCTCAGTCATATTAGCTTCTATTGGTTGAATGTATGTTTGGTAGAGACCCGACGGGAGTCCCTTGAATCGCTCGCAGATGATCTTCTGGTCATCTTTATGACGAGTGACAATCAGATATTCAACCTTATTTTCATCTCTGGTTTCTAAGTGATATCCGTTTAAACGGAAATCCTTGAAACTTACGAGATTCCTATTTGATTTAGGAGAGAATAATGCATTTTTTATTAGAAGTCTTGTGTTATTTGGGAGCAATATAATTGCTTCACCAGATTCTTCGATTATTTGGGACAGTCCTGAATTTGTGATAACAGGACCGTCATATTTATTTACGCTATTAAAATAGCAATGATCGTGAAGGATTGTGTGCGTTGAGGCACTGTCCACTAGGCACTCAGACATCATCTCTAGATCAAAGATCTAGGGACGATCGTAATAATAAAAATCCGTAGATAGAAATTCCGCTCCCGAATGCCTAGGAAACGCTGCAATGAAAAACCGCAACGGATCGTCGCAACAACAATTAGATTCCTTCGCGTAGGAGTTTGATTTAGAGGGGATTTGGAATAATTTTAGTAGCTCAAAATTTTTGTAGAAGACACGTGTTGATAACGTGTTGGATAATGAAAAGAATTCAAGAGAAAATATGGATGAACTTTCTTAGAGATAGAATGAGTAACCATGGCCATAGGCCATGGTTCTCTATATATTAATTTTATAGGGGGAGATGAAGGGCCTCTAGGAGACCAAGGGTTCCCATTACCCTTAGTAATGGGACCAATGAGTGGGTAATGAAGGATGGGAGGACAAAAGCCTCCCTCATTCATAACAGCATAAATATTGATCTATTACTTATCTTTTTAATCCTTTTTTTTCTTAGTTAAATTAAAACCTTATCCATATCGTTGAAATTTATTTACTTATTCTTTAACATTGTAGGGGTGATTAAGACCTGAAACCCATCAATTTCTGAAAAACGGTCCAGAACTTCGAAATAAAGCTTGATAAATAAATGGTCATGCCTTGAACTTGTAGGAGTCCAGCCCGAACCCGACCCATTTCCCATCCTACTAAAATTGCACACACAGCTAGGGCTGTTGACGAACAGAACGTTCGATGAACTACTCGTGAACAAGCTCGGTACATGTTCGTTTATGTTCATTCGGGAAGCTTAATGAACAAGCTTGAACAGATTTTTAGAGCTCGGTTAGTAAACGAACAGAGCTTGAACATAACTGTGTTCGTTCATTTATGTTCATGAACAAGCTCGTTAAGTGTTCGTGAACAAGCTCGTTAAGTGATGTTCCTGAACAAGCTCGTTAAGTGTTCGTGAACAAGCTCGTTAAGTATTCATAGTATTCATAGTATTCATATGCAAAGACAAACATTTGTTCTCATCTTAAGTAGAACATAGTATTCATATGGTAAAAATCCACCGGTCTTTTGTTATGGTCATTATAATACATTCATGGTGGAATTGTTGGAATTTTGGTTTCTTACATTGTATTGCATTTAGACAAATACTATATTTTTATTACGCTTGAAATGAATGCTTGGAATGAGATTTCTGGAGCTATTATGCTGGATTTGTTTGTTTTTGTCCTGCAAATATTTAATCCTTTTTTAATTGATTTAGTCATTGGAAATTATGGTTAAATATTATTATTCCTGGTTAAAAAATGGACGTCCGTTTGTTTGTTTGAAAATCTGTTCATGAACAAGATTGATTGTGTGTTCACGAACATGTTCTTGAACATGTTCACGAACAAGCTTGATAAGTATTGTTAACGAACAGAACGTTCGATGAACTGCTCGTGAACAAGCTCGGTAAATGTTCGTTTACGTTCGTTCGCTAAGCTTAACAAACAAGATTGAACATGTTTTTAGGGCTCGGTTAGTAAACGAACAGAGCTTGAAAATGGATTTTGTTCATGAACAAAACCAAGCTCCTTGTTCAAGCTCGTTTAAGCTCGTTCGTCAACAGCCCTACACACAGCCGAGGGAATTAAAAAAAGGGATTCATGTAGATCCGGTAGATCAAGTGCCAAGACACAAAAAGGTGGGCTCCACAATGAGTAAGACTTGTACTTTCCACATTTTTGTGTCTTGTCACCCGATCTATTAGATCAGATTAGATCAGGTGTCAAAATTTCTACATTAAATCCTTAAAAAACACAGTTTTTGTATACATCCCTTGCGGACACAAAATAAGCATGCACAGCCACAGCCCCCTCCCACCAGCCACCCGCCCACACACAAAACACACTTTCTCTGGATTATCGACACGTACCTTGCAAACTTGCAGGCACAAAATAAGAGAATTTCTATATACATCTCAAAATGAGGTGCATGTAGTTGACACTTTCAAAAATGGTAACAAAATCCATATCATAGATCACATCTCCTCATCCCATTTCTAAATGTATGCTATTTTGGGCAACCATCACCTCTAAACAGCTCATTTTGAGGTGTATATAGTCCCCATCCAAAATAAGTGGTTTTTTAAAGTACTCAAATAAATACATGAACGTTTTACATGCATTATAGGGAAAAGCTCCCGTTCAAACTTCGACAGCCAGGGATACATCAGAATACAAAACATTTCTCTGAATGCATATCAAAATAAAAAGGGATAATGGGGATAACATGTCAAAACGACCCTTGTGTCTGTCCTGTCCTCCTCCATATGACCAATATAAAAAACACCCTCCATTCATATCTGAAATTTTGCTCCTGAAATCCAGTAAATACAACGAAGATTTCATGAGTCATTACAAGCTTGATGAAGAGAGGTATACAGCCATCCAAACTTGAGGTTGACCTGACGGTGGCCGGTTGGAAATAAACCATTATAATTGCTTCAAGCAAAGAATTTACAACAACAGCCTGAATAACCATGGTATTAGTTATGCAACCATAGGTTCTAGGAGCACTGTGAATGTAGGACCGAACCATTCAGTCTCAATAGGGACTGAATCTGTGCCACGTCAGATTGATTAACATGGACTGAATCAGAGTGATGAGATGACTGATTCCCAAGAATCAGACGACGTTGGACGACATTGATTATTGATCAGACGTCTTGTGAGATTAAAGTGGAAAAAAAGGCGGATGCTGAGTTAGCGGCTGAATGCGGGGCTGAAGCATTCAGCCCTTTCTCTCCACTTTTTTGCTAGTACCCGTTCCACGTAGGATTAAGCCCCTCATTCAGCCACCCCTCAGCCCTCCATTGGGAGTGCTCTAAGGCGAGGATGCTCCTCCATTTTCAGCTTCTCATGCCTATGCTGGCAATTCTCTATGTTATAAAAGCTGACATTTGCATGCCATGACATAATTAACAGGCCGATGCAGCTAAAGGCTACCTGTACCTGATAGAAAGAACTACGCCCATTAAGATCTTATCGAGATTCAGTTTAAACATTTACCTCCAAAATAGCTGAATTCGCCGGTGGCATGCCACACTCACCTTGCATGCGACGATTGATGGCTTGGGTTGGCGAGCGTGTTAGCAGCAGTCGGAAAAGCATTGCTTGTAGCCACACACACTCCCTTTCCAAAAATAAATCAATACACCAAGCACTACACTTAGATTTATTGGATTTGTTGCTAAAATATCAGTATTAAACCCGAAACTCTCGGCAGATGGCCAGTGGCCTAAAGACACGAAAGGATCGGTTACATTTTTCATATACTCTCCTCTTATATCTTATATATAGGACTAACAAAGAACATAGTTCTTTTTGTATCATCTGCTCCTGCTAGGAACCTAATTTGTGTTGGGTTGGTAAATAGGAATAGTACATGATGGAGCTCGAGCAAAAAGTATTGATTCATTTTTCGAGGGTATGAATCTAGGGTTAGTAACAATTAATAAGTAAGACCAACTTTGTAAGTACATCTTCAATATAGAAATCGAAGGGTAAAAATTGGAACAAGTTTGAAATGAAATAGAAACATCAAACAAATTTGTCAGAATCGGAAAAACTTTTTCGATTCAAATTAAAATAAAAGTGGATTAAAAGGTAATCTATCTTTCGTATTATCTTTCCATAGAAAGAAATAAAAAAAAACAAAAGGCATGTTGCTGCCTTTTGAAAAGGATCAAGGATCACCGAAGTAATGTCTAAACCCAATGATTTTACTGATGGCCTGGGCTGTTTAGCGTGATTGTCTTGGGTTTTCAGCGGCTCAACATCCAAAGATCTTCTCTTGAGATTCTTGTTCCGTGATTTCGGATCAGCCATTAAAATTTCTGTTTCGCAGTCTGCAATTTTTTGATCGATATTGAGATCAGCAAGCTCAGAAGCATTAAACATGTGATCGTCCACATATTTCTTGACAGATTAGTGCAGCCACTTCTTTATAGTATGATTCTTTCTGCACCAAAAACATGTTAGATTTTATAATTTAAAGAGTAGCTTTGTTGGTGGAATAACTTCTCTAAGACATTGTAAAATTAATTATAACACACTCACAAATTTAATATTTTGCTTTTTGAAAAAGGTTTTTGCTTATGACGAGTGACAATGAACGACAGCAATGCGGATTAGTGATATACATGACAACATTTTCATATATCATTCTGCCAGCCAATGAGATCACAGGACTTGGATACATATGTAGCCCCATGCTTAAGGGTAAAAGTATACCAACCCACCTCTACAGTGGCTTCCAGGATAATTAGAAACATGACACCACCAAACCTCCGACGTTCAAAGAAAGAAGCTGAAAGGGAACCATCCACAAATAATCATGTGTATCAATGTTCAAAGAAAGAAGCTGACAGATTAGAATTTGTCAAATTTGCATGCCATCATGTGTATCAATGTCCTAGAACTGTATTGGTGTACTACAGTTTACGAGTTTACCAGTGCTTAATTCAACTTATCACCATAATCATTTCCATCGATTAGGGTGCCAGTGGTTTCATAGAATTGACAGAACCTCAAAAGTCAGGATGCAATACACACACTCTGCATGTTGCTACTTAAACCACCAAGAGTCCTGTCACCGTTACAACTTGTTCTCCATATGGTGGTTGTTGGAGGACATCTACAACCATATCAATTCCACGAATCCTACTCGGAAGAAATTAGATTGTGTTATAAAAATACGAGTTTGCTCATGGATTGGTAAAAGGGAGTTTATGATTATGGGAAGTATGTTTTTGCCTAGTGTTTAGTTTATACTCACAGCTTTGTGTAGCCTTGAATTTTATAGTGTAGAAATTCATCAAATGACACATTAACAGTTTTTACCTTTCTTCGCTTCTCCTTTTTCTTCTTCCTTGCCTCTTGGCTCTTACATTCTCTTCCGTCCTTCCATCTTCTTTGTATCTTCTCCATTGCTCCTCTCTACTTCTTATTCATTGATAATTCATCTTCCACATCCTCTCCTACAAAAAAAAAGCATGTTGCTCTACCTAATCTGTTTGCGTATTGATACACGCTGGGGCTTTTTATGGAATAAATGTGGGATTTTTGTGGAAGAACACAGAAAAGAGAGATTTTTATAAAGTTTCAGATCTGAAAATAACAAGATAACTTGCCTCAATTCAAGAAGAGGCACTCTCCCAACTTTCTATTCGAGATGAAAGTCTAAGATCTCCAAAAGATGTTCGTGGACACCTTGGCCAATGGGATTCACAATTAATTAAAGCATAAACCCCATTAGGGCTGGCCCTAGGATTTTAAAACATTAAAGTGCAGATTTGCACAAAAAACCAAGAGTTCAGATTTGCACAAAAAAAACCAAAAGTTCAGAATTTACAGATTAGCCCCTGAAGTTGCCGCCGCACACCTCCTCCCACGGTAAGTGATGATCGTATCATTACTCCTCTCAAAAGAGCAACCTTGTCCTCAAGGTGGAAGTCTGGAAATTGCCACCCGTTCACCTCGTAAGACTCCAATGTAGCGTCAAAATCTGGTAGTCCCGCCATCTGATAAGCACCTCATGGGCTCCTGCTGCACTCCGACGAACCCCTTGACCTATTGTTGCTCAAGCAGTACCTCCATGTCGTAGGTCAGGGTTGGTGGAAGGGTATGTGAGTAGGGATGGCAGTAATGTCCTGACTCGCCTGGCCCGACCCGGCCCGACCCAGTTTCGACCCGGCCCGACCCGGCCAGCAGCCGGGTCGGGGCAAGCTTGGGCTTTGTATGTGCCCCGGCCCGCCCCGGTAAAATATAGAGGTTCTAAAAAAACTTACTATTTTGATGCGGACCATGCAGTCAGCGAATAACCCATAACTCATACTCTATTCCACTGTTCTCCTAATTGGGCCAATTCCCAATACCAAATTACCAAATAAATCAAAATTATCCCAATTCACAAATAAAATTTTTATTTGAGATTCATATGGATGGCAATAATGACCTAACCCGATCGGCCCGACCCGGTTTTGGTAAAAAAGTACCCGCCCCGCCCCGGCCCGCGACCCGGCCCGCCCCGGCCTGTAGATGAGTCGGGGCAAGCTTGGATAGTTAAATACCCGCCCCGACCCGCAATATTGCCATTCCTATATGTGAGAGTGTGTGGTCTCTAATAGCACGACATAGCTTGGACACATAGAACACAGGGTGGATGCTCGATATAGTCGGTAGATTCAGGCGATACGCCACCTTCCCAATCTTAGCAACAACCTCAAATGGGCCATAGTAACGGGTCGCCAGCTTCTCATTGCTCCAGTGTGCTAATGTCTTCTGTCTATATGGCCTCAGTTTGAGATAAAACTTGTCCCCTACCTCAAACTGCATCTCCTGTGCTCATCTACCTTGGCCTTTACAATCAGTTAGGTTCTCAACAAGTGCTTCTTCAGCTCCTCTAGCATGTTGTCCATCTCCTCCAAGTACTCCACCTGAAATACAGAGGTCGAACTGCAGCTGTAATGGATCAGATGCGGGGGATCCCGTTCATAGAGGAAGCGGAAGGGTGTACAATGCGACGCCAAGTGGTAAGAAGTGTTGTACCAATATTCTGCCCAAGCCAACCACTTGGCCCACTGCTTCGGCGACTCTGAAGCAAAACAGCTCAAATAGGTTTATACGTTCATATTCACCACATCCGTCTGACCGTCAGTCTGCGGGTGATAGTCGGTGCTTCTCTTCAATTTTGTCCCCTGCAACGTGAACAATTCCTTCCAAAAGCTACTTATGAAGACCTTATCTCGATCAGAAACAATGGAGGTAGGAAACCCGTGCAGGTGTATGTCCTCCTTTATGAATGTCATGGCCACTGTCACCGCCGTGTATGGATGCCACACGGGGAGGAAATGAACATATTTGCTAAGGCGGTCCACCACAACAAATATGACCGTGTAACCCTCAGATCGTGGTAGCTCCTAGATGAAATCCATGCTGATGTCCTTCCAGACCATCTGGAAAAGGTAGTGGATGAAGTAATCCGGCGGAGGCCATTGCTAAATGTTTATGACGCTGACAGACGTCACACTCCGTTACCATCCTGACGATGTCACTCTTCATCCCGACCCAGTACAGCTCCATAGCCATCTTCGTATAAGTCTACTGAACTCCTGAATGTCTCCCCACCGAACTGCCGTGGAACTTCCGAAAGGTCATCGGTTTATGGGACGAAGTTCGCGGTAGCACCAACCGTCCCTAGTATAGCAGCCTCTGTCCACTCAGTGTGTAACCCGGATAATCCATAGAACCCTGCTGTAGCGCCTCCCGGATCAGTGTCAGCCCCTCGTCGGCCTCTATCTCTCTCCCTAGTGGCTCCCAGTCCAGCAAGACATGCACTGAAATCGCTGCAACCTCTCTGCGAGAGAAGGCGACCACCGCCTTGTTCTCTAAGCCTGTTCTATATTGAATCTCGAATGTGTAATACACCAGCTTGGAGAGCCACTTCTGATGCTCCTCTGTGACCATGCGCTGCTCCAAAAGATACTTCAAGCTCCTCGGGTCGGTCTGTACAATAAACCCCCTCCCAAGTAAATATGGTCGTCACTTCTGTATAGAAAGCACTATCACCATCAGCTCTCTCATAAACCGACTTCAGCCACGCTCGTGCTGACAGGACCTGATTAAATAAGCCACAAGACGCTAATCCTGCATAAGTACCGCCCCCAAACCGTATCCTGACGCGACCATCTCCACCACGAACGGTCTATTAAAATCTGGCAATGCTAGCACTGGAACTGTAGTTATCGCCTGCTTCAGGGCCTCAAATACACTGGTCGCCTCATGCCCAGTGGAAGCTGTCATTCTTAAGTTCCGTCAAAGGCCATACGATTGTGCTGTAACCTTGGACAGACTTCCGATAATACCCTGTCAGACCCAAGAATCCAGTCCAACATAGCAGCAATTTTCGACCTATCTGCCGTCAGCCCCTCTGCTGATACTACATGTCCCAAGTACCTCCACCCGAGGCCATCCAAAGAGACACTTCTTCCGGTTAGCGAATAACTGATGCTCTTGCAGCTACTGTAAAACCATCTGAAGTGCCCTTCCTGCTCCAAACTGCGGTTACAAATCAGTATATCATCAAAAAATACTAGCACAAACCTCCGCAAGTAGGGACGAAAGACCTTGTTCATTATGGCCTGGAACGTTGTTGGGGTATTTGTCAACCCAAAGGGCATGACGAAGGAACTCGTAGTGCCCTCATGCGTTCTGAACGCCGTCTTCAGAACATCTGCCACCCTCATCCAAATCTGATGGTACCCTAGACTTCAGATCGATCTTCGAGAACACCATTGTCCCATGAAACTCATCAAGCAGCTCATAAATCACCGGGATAGGAAATTTGCCAGGCACTGTCTCCTTATTCAGGGCCCGGTAGTCTACACAGAAACACCAGCTGCCATCCTTCTTCTTCACAAGCAGGACCGGACTAGAAAACGGGCTCACGCTCGGCTGGATCACCACTGCCTGCAACATCTTCCACACCATCCTTTCAATTTCATCCTTCTGCACCTGGGGATATTGATAGGGACGCACGTTGATGGAAACGCCCCCTCCCTCAAGACAATCACGTGCTTATGGTCCTGTGGTGGTGGGAGACCATGTGGGGTCTGAAAAACCCACTCATACTAGTTCAACAGCTGCACTAACTCTGGCGATTTCTCCTGCTCCTGTCGCGTGTCTGACTCCTCACGTGATAACCCGAGAACTACCAAGAACCCTCTTACAGCCATCTGGATACCTCTAGCCATAGTTTTGTAGGACACAATTGAGAGATATAAGCTGGGGTCCCCCTTAACACTACGGTCCTCCCTCCCTCCTGGTACTCCGACCTGAGAAGCTTCCAATTCTTCTTTATATCCCCTAGGGTCTGCAATCACTTCATGCCCAGGATGATGTCTGTGATAACCCAACTCCAGAGGGAAGAAGTCAGCGATGATCTGCACCCCTGGATAGTAACAATTAAGCCCTGACATACACCACTGCTCTGCGCCATCTGTCATGTCCTCAACACTACTCCGAAACGACCTGTGTCACTGAGCTGCAACCATTGTCTTTCCACTAGCATACAGAAAATGAAATTGTGGGTAGCTCCACTATCCACTAACACCGTCACATTCAGAGTTGCAATGCGTCCCACCAATTTCATGTTGTGGTTCGGTATGAACCCCCACCTTGGAATTGAGAGATACCTCCATCATGTCCAAATGCAGGTGCTCCTGACCCTCATCCTCGCTAGCCTCGAGCTCCACCACATCCTCCTCATCGTTCACTATCAATATCTACAGACTACGGTCTCCGCATCGGTGCCCTGTAGAGAACTTCTCATCGCACTTGAAGCACAGACCCTTAGCACGGTTTTCTCGTATCTCAACATCCTTCATCCGCCGTAACTGCCCCCAGGTCGTGGCTCCGCCCCTTCTCCTTGCTGACCGTTGCTCCTCCTGTGGGCGCCTTCTATCCCCCTACAGGCGCCTGCCCTCGAAATGAGAGACCTCCCCACGCCCATCAGACTCTCCTCTCATCTGCCAGTTTGTCCACCATCCTCGCTAGCTGCATCCGATCTAGCAAATCCGTAGGCCTATAGATCCTTAGAGCTCTGATCTGATGGTGTGCTTCAACCCCTTCATAAAGTACCCCTCAAGGGACTCTACTGACACCACACGGACTCGGCCCGCTAACATCTCGAATTTCTTGATATAATTTTTAAGCATCCTCTCCTGCCTCAGAGAATATAGCTTCTCATATGCATCGCCCACATGCACCTTCTCGAAACGGTCTAGTAGGAGGGTCGTGAACTGCTCCCAAGAGCAAAAAGGCCGATGCTGCTGTATCCACCAATACCACGACAATGCATCTCCCTCCAGGCAGACCCCAACTGCCCTCAGCCACTCCGTCTCCTAAACCATTGACACCTCAAAGTACCGCTAAACCCTGTATATCCATCCGTCTGGGTCCTCTCCCTCAAAAATTGGCATCTTCAGCTTCCTGATCCGGTTCTCCGCAGTAAACCCTCCAAGTGCACCTCTCCCCTGTTGATATTCATGGTGTCAAAGCAGGGGTGGGGGAGATACATCACATCCATAGTCTCCAACAGGGTTCCGATCCCTTCCATCAGCACCATCCCACGCAGCTTAACCCCAATCCTCTCTTACCTCGAAACCTCCACGATCATCATCGTGGTGTCGATTGTAGTCCTCGTAAGGCACCATCGGGGCCCCCGATGTCCCCATCAATCTCCATAAGCTACGTCATAGGCATGCGTATGCGTTTCAGCCCCTACCCATGTTGTTTGACCCTGTGTGGGCTCGAAAACCCTTCCTGGGGGCTGTAGATGTGCCGACAGTCCACCATGTGGCTGGAATCCCCTCGGCGGTCCTCTGGTGGCTGAAAAAAAGTCGGCGGCCCCTGTCCTGGCTTCGACAGTGGCTGTTGGCCACCTCTGGTGGTCGACGAACCGCTGGGGGCACTCTGTAAGGTTGGCCGACCCTGCAGATGGCCTGCAGGTCTCAACCGGCCTTGTCGGCAAGTCCGAGGGCCGGCCGATCTGGGCTTCCGACCAACCCTGGGGGTGTCCCTTGGGTTCGGCCGGGCTTGTGGATGACCCTGGGAGTTCGATTGCCCTCTTTAGACGCTTCTAGGGTTCGTGGGTTGGTGTTCTTCTATCAATGGCTCATCTTCCTCCTCCACGAAGTAGTTGTTGATGTTGGAAAGTGACACTTCTTCAAAATTTTCCATCTTCTCATTTCCCTTCGCCAAAGCTCTCGACTTTTGCTCCAGGTCTAGGGATTCATCTATTTTTTGAGCAAGCGCCGCCACTGTTTGACCGATGGGGAGATTCGATTGTTTGATGGCTTTCATGAGTTACGAGATCTTCGATCCAAATCACCTTTTTGTTCATCCATGCTCTTCTTAATCAAGTAGTGGACCTCACCTTCAAACTTCTCCACCTTCTCTTCCAACACGTCGATTCTATCCTTGAATCTTGTAGTCGCCATGGATCGACGTGCTCTGATACCAAATTGATACAACCTAGGGCTTTTTGTGGAATTAAAGTGTGATTTTTGTGAAAGAATAAAGAAAAGAGATTTTTATAGAGTTTCAGATCTGAAAATAACAAGATAGCTTGCCCCAATTTGAAAAGAGGCACTCTCCTAACTTTCGATTAGAGATGAAAGTCTAAGATCCCCAAAAGATGTTCGTGGACACCTTTGGCCAATGGGATTTACAATTAATCAAAGCATAAACCCTATTGGGGCCGGCCATAGGCTTTTAAAACATTAAAGTGCAGATTTGCACAAAAATCACCGAAGTTCAGATTTGCACAAAACCCGCCAAAGTTCGGAATTTACAGATTAGTCCCTCAAGTTGCCGCCGCGCGCCTCCTCATGTAAGTGATGATTGTATCTAAACTCAACTAAGAACTATTGCCATTCTATTGGGACTGTAATTCCATTTGGTTTTCTGGCTTATTTTCAATCTAGTGAAAATACAATTCTTTACTCGATCCAATTGGCTTAATGATATTCGCCATCCCTCCCTTGTGAGAGGTCGAGGGTTCGATTCCTGCTTTCCGATGTATCAAAAAAATACAATTCTACATGCTAAATCCCATTGTCCACCCAGTTCATTTTAGACCTTTCGCGGACTAGGATATGGCATGTGCTCCGTGCTTAGATGAGAGCCTAAATCAGTAAAAGCAATATAAGTAGGTCCTCAGTCTTCCTATCACTGTCAAATGAATGGCTTTATGCCAGCCATATAACTTGCTCATATTAGCCTTGGTGAAGAATTAGATCCTAACCCATAAAGGCATAAACATGCTTTCACTTGTTCTATGTGAATAGTTTGACTTCAAGTTGACATTCAGACAAAGAAAATTGGACCAAAAGTTCTTTCCTAGTTTTCTCCACTCGCTGTCATGCTCCAATTTGATAGGCATTATAAGAAGATGCTGATTCTCTGAAGCATGATTTTATATTTGATAAGCTGATATGATATTAAGATACCAAGATGACATTAGGAATCCGAGATACCCATTTCTGTCTTCTTCTGACCGATCAATGAGTATGAACTTCATAGTACATCCATTAAGAATCATCTCATGAAAAATGTTGCAGACAAAAGCAATTTTTTCTGCAGTACAGAAGTGTAAACCAGTTTACTAGATAGAAATTAAAAGTAGAACAAATAAAAAGGATGTCTTAGATAGAATGCCTCAGCAGAACTGCCATTTAACACAGGTAAACCCTTTTCCTGGCTTACTGAATTGGATCACATCCCTCTTTGATAGCTATCGGCTCAACCTACTATCACCAAAAGACTCAAAGTGTTGCCGGAAAACCCTAATTTGTGTCTACCATTGTCAATTGAAGATGGTCAAACACATTGTCCCCTGTAAATAGCTTCCCTTCCATAAGTTCCCTTTTGGGCGATGTCAGTTCCCTATCATATTCGAAACTTGGCCCAATATATTTCAAAGACAATCTAAGGGATAGCCTAAAACAAAGAAAGCAACAATAATGCTGTATTACGGAGTACCAAATTTAGGGACAGATTCATCTCTCATGAGAACACAGCAAAAGCACGTTACATTTAAGAATAGCTTGTTCATCCTAAGTTTTAAGAATTGGTTGTGCCTAAACATGCCACTGGTGTTGACATTGATGTCAAAATATAGATGTCAAATGGTACTCGGGCAGGGACAGGAGGAGGGATATGCATGTTTCTGAAAATTTGCCAACGTATATCATGCTAGTTTAGCAGCATTATACCATCTTATTTTGAGTTATTCTAGCAAAAGTATAGAAATTAGACGATAGATCATACCGGTGACTTCTGAAAATTTGCCAACTTATATCATGCTAGTTTAGCAGCATTATACCATCTTATTTTGAGTTATTCTAGCAAAAGTATAGAAATTAGACGATAGATCATACCGGTGACTTCAGTGAACGTTGGCCATCTCGTCTTTCTCCTACTGCAACTTCGCAGGCTTTTTTCACGAAGGATAACAGCAAATATAGAGGCGGGAATTTTTGCTCCAGATCAAATGCACAAACAAGGTCAACAGCTTCAAAATGCATCCCCTTTGCTACCAGATCTGTAATGATATCTGTGACATATACGTGAAATATATTGTTAGATGAAACAAGAAATGATGTAATGGCAAAAAGATTGCGGTTGTCAGCTTTTTATGGAATTTTTTTTGACTTTAAGCCATTTAATGAACTTATGGTCACAATAAAGTAATGTTACAATTAATGGTTCATTTAATGTGCTTGGCAATGATAAAATTTGAAGTGCATATGTGTGACTTTGAATCAACCCAATGCCAAAAAGTGATAAAACTTCATGTAAAGGCCCACAAATTTCCCACCAACTTTTTAATTCATTTCCCTTCCTCTCTCTTTCCTTCACCCCACATCTACCCCACATCCAACCATCACCACCTTTCATTTATTCCCCAACTACTAGACCTGACCGTGCTTCGGTTCCGGTTTGGTTCTGGTTTCAAACCACCGGTTTCACTTCTGGCAGAATCTGGAACCGGAACCGAACCACTTTTGAAGCTAAAGCGGTTCGGTTCCGGTTCCAGGCCGGTTCCGGTTCGGTTGTGATGAAAAATATATGAAAAGTAAACAAAATTTAAAGGCGATAACTTAAAAAATAAATATAGTTTGTCATTAATCGACTTAATGCAAATTACTTACGAGAAAATTGGGAATGTGAAATAAAAAATAAAAAAATATTTGGGCTTGCACTTACTATGTTATCATTATTAAATTGCATACGTATACTCTAAAAAAATAATTTAGAAAAATCGAAGCACGCGTAGTTCTCTTACATTTTACATTAGTCCTCGGTGTCGTTGGTGCCTTCCGTTTCTGTACCCTCTTCGAAGAAGTCGTAAGTCATTTCATGCTCCATTTCTTGTTGTCTTTGTGCTGCCTTTGTCCAATCATCGATGCGAACTTGAACTTCAATTGAATCCAGACTCACACAAGAGCGCTTTTCATCTAATATATTTTCAGTGGCACTAAACTCTTGTTCAACAGCAACCATAAAGACTCGCGTAGTAAGAACTTGTTTGGAGATAATAGCTAAAATTGAAAAATATTTTTGGGTGCTCCCTCCACCATTGTAATATATCAAGTTCACTGTCATTTACAAACTTAAAAAAGTTATTAGATAACTTTCGAGCTCAGAATGTGTGCTCGATGAACTTTTTAATTTTTTGTTTTTTGCATTAACATTTGATAAACCTTACCAAATCTTAAGGATGAAAGTTGAGATGAAGAACTGGTTTGTATAATATTTGTACGAGATGGACCATACATATTAGCATATTCATCGTATAATTTAATAACGTCAGACTTAGCAGAAGAGAACAAAGCAAGATAATCAACTTGTAAACCTAAAATATTATAACAATATTGCAAAGATGTCTTAATGATCAAATTTACAACGTGGATAAAAAAATTGCAACCATATAAATAATTAGAATGTGTTGGTAATATTCCAACCATTTTTTCTTCATAGCATAAACAATATGTGCTAAGTTAATATCATATTCACATTCTTCAAATGCACTAACAATATTAATATATCCAATAAAAAATAAATTTGTGATGGGATAATAAACAACCGATAAATTATTGGTAGCATCATTAAAAACTTTCAATAATTCCCAATTTTTTGTGCACAAATTCCATTGTTGAGGAATAATACATATGTTACTAACATTATATTGCATAAAACTACACAATAATTCTTTATAATCATCACTTTAAACACGTAATTTATACATGCTATTCCAACATGTTGGAACATCACGTGAAAAATTAATGTGATTTTTATCGTGGGTTTTACAAAATTTTAACCATGATTACATTATTTTTGGATGTTTTCACAAATAAAGAATTGCTTTTCTAATTGGCTCAATAGAATCTTTTAGAATAGATAATCCATTTTAAACACATAAAAATAAAACACGATATGCACATCTTTGATGAAAAAATCTACCACGGAAACAATGTTGACATAACTCTTTTAAATATGGAACATCAATAATATTATTTAAAGCATTATCAAAACCGATTGCAAATTTTTTATCTTTAATCCTATATTCTTCAAAAATAATTTTAAGTTGCGATACATATTATAGATGTATGACTATCTTCAATAACCAGAAACGCAATAATTCTTTTTTGCAAAATATCCTAGCATTATCAATATAATGGCAAGTCACATCCATATAGGAGTGTGTTTGCCAATGATCACTCCATATATCTGAACATATAGATACACGACTATCAGAACATCTAAATTTTTTATCAAATACTTTTTTTCATTTTTATAAATATTAAAAAGTGTAGGTGAGTGTAGTTTGTGGAACACGACAAGCTTGTGGATTTAATGCATTATGAACATAATTTATAAAACCAACTTTCTCACCAAAACTAAAAGACAAATGTTCAACTACAACCGTTCTTGCTAACTCTTCTCTATTAGTAGAATCAGAATATTGAAATAGTTGTTTAGTAAGAATTAATGTACCTTGCTATTTGAACTTGAGAAGTTGACTTACCTAATTTGCTCAGATGTTTACTCTTTATATGCTTATAATATGTACCATAACCTCCGGATTTATTCCAAGATATTCAATGTTGCAATAATTACATTTTACCGTTAATTTTACATTGGGCGCCGTAACTTTCTTCATATGGACTTTGAACAAATCTGATGGGTTGTGTTTGCTCTCTTATCCGCCAATATCAGTTTCTGCATCACAATTATCTATATCCGTGGGAATTTCAGATGAAGAAAATTGAACATTAGCATGAGGAGATTGAGATGATTCATTAATATGAATTGCAGGATTAGAAAAGCCTTGGAAAATTAGTAAACTAGGCTCATGGAAAAAATCTTGATATTGATGAAGATCAAATTGATTATAATCATCATCAAAATAATTGATATCGACCAAAATATTTTTTCCCCTTTATTTGCTCTTGAGGAACCAACCGAGGAAAACATTTGAATAATTTAGAGTATAAAATTCAAAGAAATTAAATAAAACTGATAAAGATTAGTTCAATAGAATAATTGAAGATTGAGAGTTGAGAGAAGAATAATGTGAAGAGTTTGAAAGAGGGGAGTGGTATTTATAGGGATTTTGGGGGAGGGGTGGTGGGTGCAAAAATCAAATTTGGGGGGTTAAGTGAAAAAGGGAATTGTGGGGGTTAAGTTAAAAAAGGGAATAAGGAGGTAACGGCTAGCCCAACTAACCGTAGCCGTTGCCCCCTTTTCAAATTTGAAGGGGCAACAACTAGTGGGGCAACTAGTCGTTACCCCTTGATTGAGGTGCCGGCCTGCTGCATCAAACCGAACTGGGGAACCGTCGGTTTTGGTTCGATTCTGCAGAAGTGCAAACCGGAACCGAACCGGCTTGGACCAGTTTCGGTTCGTCGTTTGGTTCCAACCCAGTTCGGTCCCACGATTCAGTTCGAACCATGGTCAGATCTAAAGGAGAGAGCTTTTCCTTGCAGTAACCAAACTGACAAACCAGAACTGACAGTAGCAGTTCCCCGGTTCCGAAACCGGGGAACCGAACCGGAACTGGTTTGATTTGCTGCAGCAGGTCGACGCCTCAATCAAGGGACAACAGCTAGTTGCCCCACTAGCCGTTGCCTGAAAAGGGGGGCAACTGTTAGTTGGGCTAGCCGTTGCCACCTTACTCACTTTTTTCACTTCCCCCCAATTTGATTTTTGCACCAATCACCCTTCCCCCTAAAATCCCTATAAATACCCCTCCCCTCTTTCAAACTCTTCACACTATTCTTCCCTCAACTCTCAATATTCAAGTATTCTCTATTTTATTAATCTTTATTAGGTTTAATTAATTTCTTTGAATTTTTATACTCTAAATTATTCAAGTGTTTTTCTCTCATTTTTTTAATGGCAAGTGGTTCCTCAAGAGCAAATAAAGGAAAAAATTATTTCGGTCGATATCAATGATTTTGATGATGATTATAATCAATTTGATCTTTATCAATATCAAGATTTTTCCCATGAGTCTAGTTTACCAATTTCCGAAGGCTTTTCTAATCTTGCAATTCATATTAATGAATCATCTCGATCTCCTCGTGCTAATGTTCAATTTTCTTAATCTGAAAAATCCCACAGATATAGATAATTGTGATGCAGAAACTGATATTGGCGGATAAGAGAGCAAGCGTAACCCATCGGATTTGATCAAAGTCCATACGAAGAAAGTTAAGGCGCACAATGTAAAATTAACGGTAAAGTGTAATTATTGCAACGTTGAATATCTTGGAATACATCCGGAGGTTATGGATATTGGAAGCATATAAAGAGTAAACATCCGAGCAAATTAGGTAAGTCAACTTCTCAAGCTCAAATTGCAAGAATGTTTGCATTTGAACATTTGTCTTTTAGTTGGGTGAGAGTTATTTATAAATTATGTCCATAACGCATTAAATCCACAAGCTTGTCGTGTTCCACGAACTACACACGCGTACACTTTTTAATATTTACAAAAATGAAAAAAAAAAGAATTTGATAAAAAATTTAGACGTTCTGATGGTCGTGTATCTATATGTTCAGATATATGGAGTGATCATTGGCAAACACACTCCATAATGGTTGGACTTGCCATTATATTGATGATGCTAGGATATTTTGCAAAGAAGGAATTATTGCATTTCTGATTTTTGATGATAATCATACTGCTAATAATGTTTATCGCATGCTTAAAATTATTTTTGAAGAATATAGGATTGAAGATAAAAAATTTGCAATCGGTTTTGATAATGCTTCAAATAATCCTACTGCTATTCCATATTTAAAAGAGTTATGTCAACCTTGTTTTGGTGGTAGATTTTTTCATCAAAGATGTGCATATCATGTTTTAAATTTATGTGTTCAAAATGGATTATTTATTCTAAAAGATTCTATTGAGCCAATTAGAAAAGCAATTCTTTATTTGTGAAAACATCCAAAAAATAATGTAGTCATGGTTAGAATTTTGCAAAACCCACGATAGAAATCCCATTAGTTTTCACGGGATGTTCCAACCTGTTGGAATAGCACGTATAAATTATGTGTTCAAAGTGATGATTATAAAGAATTATTGTGTAGTTTTATGCAATATAATATTAGTAATGTATGTCTTTTTCCTCACCAATGGAATTTGTGCATAAAAATTTGTGAATTATTGAAAGTTTTTAATAATGCTACCAATAATTTATCGGGTATTTATTTTCCCACCACAAATTTATTTCTTGCCGAATGCATTAATATTGTTAGTGCATTGAAGAATGTGAATCTGGTATTGATTTAGCACACATTGTTTATGATATGAAGAAAAAATGGTTGGAATATTAACAACACATTCCAACTATTTATATAGTTGCAACTATTGTTGATCCACGTTGTAAATTTGATCATTTAGAGACATCTTTGCAATATTATTATAATGTTTTCGGTTTAGAAGTTGATTAATCTTGCTTTGTTTTCTTCTGCTAAGTCTGAAGTTATTAAGCTATACCAGGAATATGCTACTATGTATGGTCCGTCTCGTACAAATATTGTACAAACTGATTCTGCATCTCAACTTTCATCCTCAAGATTTGGTAATATTTAAAAACAAAAAATTAAAAAGTTCATCGAACTCACATTCTGAGCTTGAAAGTTATCTAACAACTTCTTTTGAGTTTGTGAATGACAGTGAACTTGATATATTATAATGGTGAAAGGAGCACCAAAAATATTTTCCAATTTTGGCTATTATAGCCAAACAAGTTCTTACAACGTCAGTCTTTACGGTTGCTGTTGAACAAGATTTTAATGTCAGTGATAATATATTAGAAGAAAGGCGCTCTTGTTTGAGTCCGGATTCAATTAAAGTTCAAGTTTGCGTCGATGATTGGACAAAGGCAGCACAAAGACAACAAAGAATAGAGCATGAAATGACTTACGACTTCTTCGAAGAGTGTATAGAAATGAAAGGCACCAACGGCACTAATGTAAAATGTAAGGAAACTACATAGTCTTTGATATTTCTAAACTTTTTTGTTTAGAGGATACGTATGCAACTTAATAATGCTAACATATTAAGGGCAAGCCCAAATATTGTTTTATCCTTTTCTTATTTTTAATTTTCTCATATGTAATTTGCAGTAAGTTGATTAATGACAAACTATATTTCTTTTTAAATTATTGCCTTTAAATTTTGTTTACTTTTCATTAATTTTTCATCACAACCGAACCGGAACCGGCCCGAACCGGAACCGGCCCAAAACCGAAACCGGCCTGGAACCAGAACCGGAACCGAACCGCTCTGCTTCCAGGTTCTATCAGAACTGGAACCGGCGGTTCTGAACCGAAACTAAACCGCGGTTGGGTCTTGTTGGCGCTGAGGATACCAGGCCGGGTCAATTTCTGAGCCAATCTGATCTACTATCACTTCTAGATGAGAACTGAGGAGGTATAGGTTGATGACTCAAATAACTGCTCAGGCATGTGTTGCTCACAAAGGTAATGATTGTCATCAGCAAATGGACAACACTTAAATTGCACATGGGTTTTGGAAAACAGAGTAATACACAAAGGCATATTAATTCAATGTAGAAAAAAATTAGGCATTCACGTGCATGATATTTAATCTTCCTCCCTATGCCATCTCACCAGTGGACAATGTGCATCAGGACGGATCCGCTCCTCTCGACTACATAGTATTCTTTACATTTTTCATTTTTTTCATTTTCTGAATTTTCTGAATTTTTTCAGTTGGTTTTTTCAGTCTAGCTTTTGTTCTTAAGAGGGTTTTCCGATCAAGGTGAGAATTCTTTCCCGTTTTTACATTTATACAATTTTTTCAAATTTTCAATTTTCATCTTCACACTGTTAATAATGATTCACATGAATCATATATTGTAGGTATTTAACTCGTTTGGTTTGTGACCACTTAAAGAAATATTCCACCAAGTGGATGGCCGTATTCACGTTTAATGAGATAAGTATACATAAAATATACTTTTATTTGAGTTTCTATAGTTTATATTTTCTTAGACTCCCATGCTTTTATTTGACATCATTTTTTAGCCTCTGATATGACACTCCGATATTAAGTCAATATACCCGATATTCATGTTTAACGAGATAAGTATAACCAAAACATACTTTTATTTGAATTAGTATAGTTTATATCTTCTTAGATACATCTATGCTGACATATGTCATAATTTTTAAGCCTCCGATATGACACTCCGATATTTAGTCAATATCCCCGATATATCCCCGATATCCGCAATCTGATATCAAATTTACTAGGCCGATACGCGACCGATATCCGATATTTAGAACACTGCATCTCACTATCTTCATGTAGTTAAGATCGCCACACAAAGATCATGGAGCACATGGTCTGAAGTTTAAGATCCAAGTCACCATTCATGCATTATACTTCGAGTCTAATGAGGCTTATATGCCCGTTTTTATTTTCTTTTCCTTTGCTTCCTCAAGGCCGTGCGGGCCAGATAGTGTACTCTGTTAACACAGCCATCAACAACAACAAAAAACTGGTGGGCAACCAATGTATACCAGTATTGCTGCTATGGACTACAAACACTCATAGCATGAATCTGTGTCCTATAAAACATGTATCACACATGCACCGTATGTGTTTTCTTTTCGTTATTCCCATGTGTCAACATGTCATATCCATACTAGCATGGTCGTGTTTGTAACATAGATTGTTTGCATTTTCTGGTCTATATTCTTCATTATTTGTTGTTTATCAATAAGGTATGACATCATATTTCAAGGAAAATTAAAACAATTTTGATTTAGGCGTCTCTAAAAGAATTTTAAAAGGTTTGAAATCTAGGTTATGGTATCAATATCTGCCATTGGTTTGCAATATCGGTGTCAGCTATATCGAAAGTTTGGGTAATACATACTGAAAGTATTAGCCTTTAGGTATGATTGCCTTATAGAGCCTTTTGGATTAACTGATGAAGAAAGGATCACATTGAATGAAATGTTATAAATTATGATAACCATAATAATAATTGCACATAAAGATAGTACTGAACCCAATAATCTGAGTTACATAGATGCGTGGATCAGTTAAGTAATCATTATAAGAATTTAACAAAACATACATTACATACTCAATATTGTAGATGTAATGTTCAGCATAAAATAAACTTTTCGTGTTACACAATTGTATCTGTATTGTTTGGTCTAAATGAAAAAATGGGGTACAAGTCAGCCATTAAATAATGAAGTAGTGTGTGTGGATCATGACAAATGAGACATGGGTCGTAAGAGCCATAACTCATAAGGATTATTGAACCCCTCACAATCAGATGAGTCAAACATGTAGTCATGACCATTACATGGAGTAAGAACATTTTGTACTTCAAAAAATGCATGTCTTGGTATATTAGTTGCATTTAGTTAATATTGGTAGCATGTGCATATTTCTAATGGATAGTATTGGAATGCTTGAAATCGTTTTGATACAAGGAATACATCAACTGATTTTTGAAACCATGGAATTGTACAAGTTATGTTTCGGTTTTAGATGAAAGAAAGGAAGCATTTTGTTAGCGGAAATGTTTCTCTTCTCTATTTATTTTCTCTTTTCTTGCTTTCTTTTCTTATTGGTTATATACTTATCTTCAGCCCTCGGGAAATTAAAGGGGAAAACATGATATACTGCCTTTTAGTCCCATGCATCTCTTCAAATTTGGCCACAAAGTCTTAACTCTTATAATACACTTAAAGCATATGTTGTTGCCTTAACTCTTACAACATCCCCAGTTGCATATTGCCATGTAGCACAAGAAACCCACAATCTAATATTTGATTTAAATCCCAATGAGATGTTTACACAAAAAAGTTGATCTAAACATTCTTTGTTTTTATCATGCATACTTCATTATGATTAACAAAAAAGTTGATCAAAACATACTTCATTATGCTTTTATCATGCATACTACTACTAATACAATCATTCAAAAATTATTAATATCTATCGGACTTGACGTGATGAGTACATACAAATGTAAACAATGTTAGCACAGCACTAGAAATCAGAATTAGTTGAGTATACATTATGCTGGATTTCACACGACTCCTTTCTCCACCTAATTCAACTAGTTACATTACCATCTCAAAAAGCATAGGCATATATCAAACAATCAAGGTCCTCATTGCTCATACCTGATATCTTCTGAACAAGATTTGGCGAGCGCCACGGAACATCCACTTTCTTCTTTAAGTTGCTCAACTGGAGAAGATTTAACAAATCCTTCGGACTAAACTCTGTCGGCACCCCAAAGGACTCAAGCAGAAGCATAAGCCCAAGCGCAGCCTCCGTGCTCGCCAACTCAATCCCGCCCTCACTGATAAGCTTTCTCCGCTAATCAATTGCAGCATCCATTGCATCCTTCTGAGCCAAAGCAGAAACCTCCTGGAACCCAGCAAGCAAATAGAACTCCAGCAACAGAATACCAGAAAGGCGATGCTCAATGGCAAAGGGATCGCCACGTTCGTAGGACTTCCGGCCCTGAAGAAAGAACCTGCTCATGGCCCTGAGCGTGAGCCTGGCCGGGTCTGGGGCTAGTTTGAGGGCATTGGGGACTTCTTTACGGAGGCGATCGATCTCGGATAGATGGGTCGAGATGTAATAGCGCAGGGCCTTGGGCCGCTCGTGGCCAGGGGTTCGGCAGATAGATTCGAGATTGGTGAACTGCTTGTAGTCAGTCTTCGCTGCCGTTTTCGCGGTTTTGTCGTCGTCGTTTGATTTGGCGTCGATGGAGGAATTGAAGGAGTGTAGGGTTTTCTGGAGGGCGTTGTAATGAGAGAGGAAGTCGGAGAGAGCGCCGTGAATGAATTGGAAGTGACTGATGGCTTCAGCGACGGAGAGTTTTTGTTTAGGGCTTTCTTCTTCCTCCTCCTCCTCCTCCTCCTCTTCCTCGGAGACTTCTTCGCATACAAATTCTTCATCCTCCTTCGATATCTCCACTTCTTCTTCCTCCTCCTCCTCCTCCTCCTCTTCGTCGGAGACTTCTTCGTATACGACTTCTTCATCCTCGTCCGAGATCTCCATTTCTTCTTCTCCTCCTCCTTCCGGTCCTTCGACAGGCGACGGCGACATTGTCAGAACCCTAACCGTTTGATCGATCCGGAGGATCGCCGCCGACCCGCCGCGGATTTTTGAGTGCTGTGGGCGGTTGACGAACGAGATTGAACGAGCAGGCAGCTTGGTTTTGTTTAGAAGTGCTCAAGCTGGTTCGTTAAGCTAATCGAACGAGCAGGTAGCTTGGTTTTGTTTAGAAATGTTCAAGTTTCTTCGTTAAGCTTATCGAACGAACATAAACAGACACACGTAATGTATATTTACCTAGCTTGTTCACAAGTATTTCATCAAACGTTCAAGGCTTATCGATCTTGTTCATGAATATATTTTCGAACAAACAAAAGAATGTCAATTTTTTAATTAGGAATAAATTTTTTTAACCATAATTGTCAATGACTAAATCAATTAAATAAAAGGATTAAATATTTGCAAGACAAAAACAAACAATGTAACGAATATGTACCGATCATAGTAAAAAACATAGTATTTGTCTAAATGCAATACAATGTAATGAGCTTATTCACGAACACTTAACGAGCTTCTTCACGAACATAAATGAACGAACACAGTTATGTTGAAGCTCTGTTCGTTTACTAACCGATCTCTAAAAGTCTGTTCAAGCATGTTCATTAAGCTTCCTGAACAAACGAAAACAAACATGTACCGAGCTTGTTCATAAGTAGTTCGTCGAACGTTCTGTTCGTCAATAGCCCTAGTTGGGAATTTCTTATATTTTTGGGAGGGGAATTGCTACGCTCACAACGGGTTTTGCTCTGCGCACGACCAGATTATTTACAACTTCGCCATTACTCCCATGCACAATCCACTTGTTTAAAAGTTATGTCAGTATTCCTCTTTTACCCTTGTCTGCTGGAGGAGGGGTCAGTGTTATCGGAGGAGAGAGGGGCGGAGGGACTGGGAAGACCAGTGGAGAAAAATCAGGTTGGGGAGGTCGGAGAAGCAGGCGAAGGAGGGGGAGGGGGCGGTCGGAAGAGGCGGAAGTCGGGCTGGGTAGGTTGGAGGAGGTGGCAATGGAGGGGTAGGGGAAAGATGGATAGGTGAGCTTGGAAGGTCAGAGGAGGGGGCGTCGCCATCCGAAGCTGTTAGCAAATCCAAGGACATTTTCAGAAATTTGCTCGGATTGTGTACGGTGAGCAACTTTCAATGGCAAACTTGTAAATAAATGGATGGCAACCGTGTGCACAGAGCAAAAACGGTCGTGCGCTTTGCAACTCCCAAATTAAAATGTGAGTTTTCCGCATTCATGTTTTAGGTTTTATGGGGTTTTTATGTTGAGACAGTATAGGGAACGAAATAAACAAAGAGTGAACGCAAATTTTTTAAATGAAAAAAAAACAAAAGGAGGGGAGTATCAGCCATCAGCGTGGCTTTTTTGGAGTTCTCAAGGGGGATGGATTAGAAAGTGAGAGCAGGGGGGTGTCAATTTCATCACCATACCCTCCCCCTCGCTCATCAATAACATCTTTGAATAAAAACTAAACGGACCTACAGAAATTTTTTGAAACTTGATGAAGACAACATCAGCAACAAAACACGTACAGGTTACCGTATTCTCATTCTTTTAAAGTACCCATACAGCGGATACATTCTAAAGCATCACTAAAGCATCACCGTAACAAGTATAAGCCATCGCTGGCACATTGCGCCAGCAACCCCTTGCCCTGGGCCGCTACAGCATTTTGGCATTACCAGTGATCCAAAATGCGTACCATGGCGATCTGCAGGCGACAAAGCATCGCTCAAAGAGCATAGACAAGCCCGACAATTAATTACATGTTCAAGCCAAAACAGTCCTCTATCTAAAGGTACACAACTATCACCCAGGTTTAAAAATTTCTTGATCCTCTCTCTTTGATCAGAAGAGTGTTATACATGGACCAAATCGCTAAATAATGCCAGATTTTACATGCTTCAAAAGCGACGATGGCAGGAAAATTATGCAGGCCAAGGGCGCAACTAGACGCAGCGTTATGTTGGCACCCATGATCCCTGTTATGGCATAGCACATAAGGTCAGTGTCAGAATACACCCATAAGTTGCATCAAGTTCAATCGGGAACTCACCTTCTCCAACTTCTGGTGGAATACTGTGTGCACTTCTCTTCGAATGCCCTCCAGCTCTCTTGCGTAGTCTTCGTGTTCCTCTACTTCCATTAATTTCTCTAGCTGCACCCTCATTCTGTCCAATACCCTATCCAGGCCGCAGAAATCTCTGAAATCCGAGGCATCTGTGTAGGAGAGATGTAGCAGGCTTCTGATTGCAATCAAGGCCTGCATGAAATAAATTGCAAGTAATGCTTCATATGCCACGAAACTTGCAATTAGAAAACAACAATGACGTCCATGAATGTGTGTTTGCACTCGATTTCTTCCAAACAGTCACCCAGCATAATCATCTCTAGTGACTACGAACTCAAACATAAATTTTACAATCAAGTACCTGCAATTCTCTACCGATGACACGTAACCTCTAAGGGTAAAATTGCTACATTCTAACCACAAGTTCGGAGTCTGAGGAATGTACAAAGATCTTAGGACATGCAAGTGTGGTCAATGAAGTTTATTCAACATAATTGTTCTTGCTCTTCAACAACTAAGATGATGGTAGTTTGCAGGAGATTTCTAAATGTTCGCTAAAGAATATTTGAAAATCTCATGTGAACTCATTTAAATAGAACAAATTGTTCCCTACTTCATAATCAAATAATTGAATCTCCTGTAATCATGACAAAAATAATCATATACAAAACAAGAAATCTTATAAAATAGTATTGCACAGAACGTCAAACCAAGGTCTTAAAAACTCGGTTTTGGTTTCGGTCCCTTTCGAAAAAAATTTGGTTTCGATAATTTTCGTTGGCTTCATCAGTTTCGTTTTTAAGTTTAAGTTTCAAATTTATGTATATTTTTATGTATATAACAATTGAATTGTACTAGAAGTTTTATATATGCAACATGTTATCATTGTCATTTCGTATAAAACCCAATTTATGATGCAAATTTTGTTTATTAATAGTTTAAGATTTGATTTAAACAATCTTAATGATTTCAATCACTAACTGTTGAAATCAAACCCAAACCCAAACCCAAACCCAAACCCATGTCTGAAACTATATCATTACCTTAATCCAAAGGTAGGCACAATTCAGACCCAAACCTAAACCCAACCCATCTTTATACAACAAAATCCAAACCCAAACACACATTTCAAACCAAACCCAAGCCCAAACACATTTCAAACCCGTCCATCTGCCCAAACTCAAACCCATCTTTATAAAGCCCACCTAAACCCCATCATATTCCCCATCTATCTCCCGATCTAAAGCGGCAGCGACTGCTGCTTCAAAAAAAAATAACGACGACGACACGGTCTCCTCTAATGGGAGGTGACAATGACGACAAGTAAGCTCTCTCTCCCTCTCCCCCCCTCTCTCTATCTTGCTTTCTTTTTTGCAAGTTCCTGTAAAATTTAGATTTGATCAATGATTTTTGGTTGCTATTGGTCTTCTTAACGAATTTCTAAGGGATTTAACTTGGTTCATTGTTAATGTACTGTTTTTTGATTATTTCCCCCTCCTTTTTATGTGGTTGGCAACTGAAACCGATTTCGGCGGCTTGTTTCGTTTTAGTCCCCAATGAGACCGGTACGAAATGGCCGAAACCTCTTGGTTTGGACCGAAACTTGGTACCTTGATACAAACTAACACACAAGTTTACAAATTAAAGTTAATGCATAAAACTGCTAGCATCTACTGATTTTTCCCGCATATGTCAACTGAAAGCTTCCAAATATGAGACAAACTAGCATGAAAAGCTGACTATTCAGATTTATCATGTTTGATCCGTCATCATGAGTTCACTGTATGCTTTTTCTCATTTAACTCGAGGAAAACCATATACATACCTTTTCTTGAAGGTCAAGATCAGCAGATAATGCGAGATCAACTACTGATTTCAAGAAGAGGTGATTGCCAAGAAAAGCAAGCTTCATGTTCTCGGCATTGTGTAACTGATAATCCGCTAAATCCGCTACAAGAAAAGCAGCCTTCTTTTGAAGCCTAATATCAATGCTATCATTGCTCATTATGTCCTGGAAAAGGGATCAGTACTTAAGAGTTAGCATACATGAAGATTGTAGCCCACATTATTCCACTCAGTTTATTATTTACCTGTAACATTAAATTTCCATTTGCCATATAGAATAATTCTTGACCATGATCGTTATCTCTGATTAAAGCTGAAATGGCATACAGAGCCTTTATAGCTTCTTCTGTAAAACTGGATCCCACCATCTTGATTAAGGTTTTTAACACCCCAAGCTCAAGGACCTGATACACCATAGAAGATAGTTTTAAAACGACGAGTGAGATGAATGCCAAAAATTAGAGCATAAGAAACTATGGCAGTTAAAAGCATACAAGAACATGAGCACAGAAATGTTACAACTTACAAATATAAAATAATATATATATAAATATTAGTGATAGAAGAGGCAACTTGTGCCGTGAGAATCTACTAAACAACAATACCAAACTACTTCACACTGCCAAACATCATGACTCCCCTTTTTTGTTCCAAATACAATCTTGATCAACAATTGTTACTTTACATGTTGGGTTCACCATGAGGATTGTTATTACAATAGATAACAAAATATGACCCAGTTTTGATCCCAACTCTTAAATAAGTTCAGGCACTTACTATTGATCCGGTTACCATACATGTTATGCACCAGTTCACCATCCGCCAACAAAAAGAGAAGAACCAAAATAGCTAAAGAGTATAAATGAAGTTATCATAACAAGAATATGCCCACATTCTTTATGGCAAATTGGATGAATGACAGCTAGTGTCACCATCGTTGCCTGACCAGTGAAAACTGCAGATAAGCAACACATCATCAGTGAGAAATTTATTACTATATTTGCTAATGATCCTAAACTGGACAGTAACATTACAGTGATAGTAGTCGAACACAAATATTTATATCCGATCATTGTCCCAACCCTGATTAATCTATACGGCATATAATTAAAGCTAAAACTTGCATCCTAATTCACTAAGTTTAGGGAATGCATATAACTTTGTCAAACACGCGCGCGCACAAAAAAAAAACCAAATAATGAATAAACAAA
Organism: Scilla litardierei; assembly: GCA_030789695.1. Lineage (NCBI taxonomy): Eukaryota > Viridiplantae > Streptophyta > Magnoliopsida > Asparagales > Asparagaceae > Scilla > Scilla litardierei. The sequence continues at coordinate 808,069,489 of CM061142.1, read as the reverse complement.
GAGACATGTAGCTATATTGCTATACAATGGAATCCTGATTCAACCAACTCTCAATGAGAGGAGATATGTTTATATTTTATCCCAGCACAAATTAGAGTTCATGCGTTCAATCAAGTTTTCTGGATTGACATGCCTGAATTACACCAGTAATTACAGAAAAAGTTAACTATCAAATATTGAAATAAAAACCATGGTACACCTAAAAATACTTAAACCTATCTGACGATGAACAACCGAACGTATGCGATAAACGTTATCCAATTCCATGTGGTTGGCTTACCTTATTTATCTTTCTTTTCTACAAGCACATGTGAAGAAACTCATGCAATAACCATATCTAATAACCTTGGCTCCTTGTCCCAATTATTTGTCAATCCTATTTTGCCATATTCTCATACTGAGAGCTGCATAGTCAGTAACCATTTCCCCAGTTTCAGAAAACATCATGTAGACCCCTTTTCCAATCTTCAGTGCAGATCTAGTCAACCTATTGACTAGAGTTGTGTCACTTGATGCAAACACCATACGATCAGAATGAATTCCCAATCACTTATCATCAATTGTGCGACTATATGTTAATATTTTTTTCTTGTTGTCGTATTGCTTTCCATTTTAAAACACATATACCAACTCTCTCCCATCCCTGACCCGTTCACATTTTTACTGTTGGAACCACATCTTCTTTTGATGTTGTTGATGGGTGAATCCGCACGCAATGAGATTTGTATTGATGTGGGGAACCAAAGGCACGATGGTTACAAGTTTAGGGTGGAAGACGAGGCTACTCCCGATCTGAGGACGATTGGGAGATGAGAATCTCAAGGTCGTCCGTCAGAGGGAACATGTCGCCTGCTGGATGGCGAAGGTCGCTCGCCAGTTGACGAAGGTCGCCGCAGGTCAGATGTCCGTTGGCAGCTGGGACGAACTTCCTGCAAGGTGAGCAACCCGTCAGAAAGGCTGGGCGGGCTGTCCGTCCATAGCCCCTCCGATGCTTAAGTCAGTATGTGACTTATGTGGAGAACGTCAGACACGCAGGGCGATCTTAAAGGCAGATCGACGCTGACGTGATGAACTAGTGTGGAAGGCGCGAATATGGGGAGGATATTCCGCCATAAATGTAAGTAGATGTGCTAGAGATTTTGACTCACCAACTAACCCCCACCTCCTCGTTGGTGGAGAGGTGGTATTTATAGGGCTGAGAGGCGGTTGCTTGCCATCCTGTCAGATGTCCAATCCACCCAGCTGGCACTCGAGTGGTGAAGCGATTAGGTGGCGAGCGGTGTCAGAGACATTTTCCGCATTAATGACGTCCGGTGGTGTCAGGTGCATCAGGCTATCAAAGCCGTAAATGTCAGGCGCGCTTTCGGTAGGCTGTCAGGCGACGAAGCGGCCAGGTATGCTTTTGTCAGAGTTTGTCTGTAGTGAGACTGGCGGTGATATTTGTGGCAGGTTGCCTCCCCTCTAGGGCGAACTGCTTCGGGGCGAAGAGGTAGGCGAGCTGCCTCTGGGGCGAGCTACTCTGGGACGAGCTAGCATATAATGTTTGCGGTCAGCTGGAGACTCTTCTCTTTCGATTCTGGTGGCGAGCTAATCGTTCCGCTTGGCGGTCCGCAAGGGCGCACTGCTTTGAGTCTCGGGAAGCTCTCCTTAGCTATGGCAAACTGGCCCTCGCTGATGAGGATTGTCGATGAGCTATTTGAGTGGGCCTTTATCAACTAGGCCGGCCTTTAATGCGTAACATATATGTTTATTCAACATGACATTTTAAATCAATTTCAAGAACATCAAAGGAGACCAAGGAAACCATGGATTAACTTGTATAGCATAGCAGAATCAAAAGAAAGATTCTTTTGACAAAAGTTTTCATAGAAAACCAACTAAGCAAGGTTAGAGGTCTCAGTTTCAGTCTTCTGGGAATTTTATGTTTCGATCAAGTTTTGCTCGTTTTGATGGTTTCGAAGTTTCGCTTCATTTCGTTCGTACCAAATGTTTTGATAGTTTTTCGAAACATTGCTTGTATTATTAATATCAAATACTAAAATACCATCAAAAATTAAAAATATGTATATTCTATAATTTAGAAGCATTATGCTATACACGTTACAATTTTGCTAAACATATTACACTTTTTTACAAGTTTACCATTCCATTCTAAAAGGTAATGGCAATCCTGTAAACAAATGCAACATGGTTAGCAAAATGTGTAAGGTGAATAGCAACACAATTTCATTAGTGCTCAAATCAAATTACACATTTTTATAAACAATTTACATTTACGTACACGTTTGACATTCCCTTGATTAAATGATTTAAAAGAGAATGTCAAACTTGTAAATAAATGTAACATGTTTAGCAAGCGTGTAATTTGACTAGCAACACTAGGCTCTTCCATTGTTAAATGATCAAAACGAAAGGCTTGATCCCTCGTTCTTCATCGATGGAGGTGGCAGTTCGTTTCTAGGAGGCGGCGGGATTTTTAGAGGTGGCGGATTCTTCAAAATTTCGCGACAGGATTTTTGGAGGCCAGCTGGACTCTTCGTTTCTTGGAGGCAGTGGGATCGAGTTTGAGAGATCGAGGTGAGATCTGTTGCTTCTTCATCTTCTTCCTTTTTTCTGTTTCTTTTTTCTATCTTTTTTCCTTTCCTGTTTCTACTGTTGCTTCTATATTTTATGCTCATATGCTGATTTTTTAGGTGTTCGGTCCGAAACCGAGTTTTCGATCAGGTTTTTTTGTATCGGACCTGGCCGAAACCGGTGCAAAATAGCTGAAACCCAATGGTTTCGACTGAAACATTAAACCTTACAACAAAGTATTAAAATCATCATCATCATCATCATCAAAATCACATACCATCGTTGATGAAGTTCTAGACTATATCCATCACAGAAGTCCATCAATCAACTGGGCGTAAATGTTTCTGATAGAACTCACGCTAATCTGAAATTAAATTGATAAAACTGGAAATAAAAAGGGATAACTTGGCTACAATTATAGGGGCAACCACCCTCCCAAGACGCCAAAAGAGAGGACGTCCGCACTCTTCCTAAGAATTCTCCCACAATATCAAAATTAAGCATAAAGGAAGATGGCGGCTAACCCTCGCTTAAGAATAAAACCCCCTCTAATCTAATAACAGGTTTGCCATTAAATATATAAAATAATTAGAAAGAATCGAAAACACCCCTTTTGCCTCAAATCAGGTTCGACCGGTCTTCTTGTGCGCGTGGCTGCCTGGTCCGCCTCCTCTGGTACACGCGGAGTCCACTACTACTCTATCCCCAAAGAGCCATCTTGTCCTCAAGATGGAAGTATGGAAATTGTTGTGCCATAATGTCCAGGGACTCCCACGTGCTCTCATGTTCTGGTAAGCCCTTCCACCGTAATAGAACCTCTTGCTCTCCAGTACTCCCTCTGCGAACTTCCTTCAACTCCTCTGATTCCAACCTCACCTCCGTATCATCTGTAGACGTCTCCAAAAGTGTGGGCGACGGGGTGTGGTTTTCAATAGCCCGGCGAAGCTGAGATACATGGAATACTGGATGAATCACTGATCCTGGGGGGGCCTCAGCCTGTAAGCAACTGGTCTCACATTGGCCTCGACCTTGAAAGGTCCAAAATATCTCGGTGTCAACTTCTCATTTCTCTTGTGGGCCAAGGATCTCTGCCTGTAAGGTCTCAGCTTAAGGTACACCATGTCCCCAACTGCAAAATACACATCCCTGAGGTGAAGGTCTGCCCTCGTCTTCATAATCTGCTGGGCTCTAGCCAAATGGAGCTTCAGCTCCTCCAGAATACTGTCTCTCTCAGCCAGATACTACTCCACCTCTGATACCGGGGTCGTCTCCTGTCCATATTGTAATAAGTGTGGAGGATCTCGGCCAAACAAAATCGTGAATGGTGTTGTCTGAGCTGCAGTGTGATAAGATGTATTGTACCAATACTCTGCACATGCCAGTCAACGGGCCCACTCTTTGGAATTCTCTGATATAAATCACCGCAGATGTCTCAACGCTCCAGTTGACGACCTCAGTCTGGCCATCTGTCTGCAGGTGGTAGGCTTTGCTCCGTCTCAAAATTGTACCATGCAGCCTAAAAAGCTCCTGCCAGAATCTGCTCAAGAACACATTGTCCCTATTTGAGACACTAGACTTTGAGGGCCCATGCAAGCGAATAATCTCCCTCACAAATACATCCGCCACCGACACTGCGCTGTAAGGATGCCGAAGTGGTATAAAGTGTGCATACTTGTTGAGGCGGTCTACCACAACGAATATGACTGTGTATCCCCCGACTTCGGCAATCCATTAATAAAATACATGAAAAGGTCATCCCACACACGTTCAGGCAAGGACATCGGCTGTAGTAACCCTCCTGGAGCCATCGCCTGGTACTTGTAACGCTGGCAAATGTCACACTCTGCAACCATCCTCGAGACGTCCTTTTCATCCCCTTCCAGTATATCTCCCTCGCCAATCGCTGGTAGGTCTTGAGAACCCCAGAATGTCCTCCGACGACACTGCTGTCAAAAACTTATTAGTTTTTATGAATAAATCAATGAAGAATAGTTTTGGTGTAAATGTTTAGTTTCTTCATTAAATTAAATATTTTGCATTGGTGTGCGAGAGTGTGCTTGATTGCCTGGACGAGAGATCCGAAGAATCTCCACGTGCAAAAAAAACAGAGGAAAAAAAAGAAAAAAAAGAGAACTTTCAGCAAAAAACAGAGAAGAATGAAAAAAACCGAAAAAGAAAGAAGAAAGAGAATGAAATAGAAAAAAATTCGAAAAGAAAGAGAGGAGAGAAGAACAAAAAGAGAAAAATATCAAAAAAAACCCTAACTTACCTTCGACCCAATCGCCCCCGCCCCGCCGCATTTGCCGACGTACCTCACCACTCCCGAACCACTCTGACGTCACCGCCGCCCCACTCGCAACCCTCAAACGATCCAGTCGTTCCTTCAAGTGATTGGAGCCGCAACCGCCATCATCTTCATAACAACGCGTTGATGTCACCGTCACTGTCGTTGTCAGCTCCCGACGACCCCCTCAAGAGACGTGCCTAGCCGAGGCAAACCATCCACATCAAAACCACCGTCGAAAACTGTCGTAATCAACCAGAAAAGCTGTTGGTGTCACCCTGCTACAGTATCGGCTCTGACGAGCCGTTCCCGCGGTCAAGGCGCGCCGTCACTATTCCTTGACGTAGCTGAGCTGGTACTGTTCATGGCTCAACCAAGCTGACCAAGCCGACTCAGCGGACCTGAGCCGACTGGAACCGAGCCGATCAATACTACAACGTGGCTTCCGAATTTTAGCCGATTTTTGACTGTACTTCAGCCGTATTTTAGCTATATTTTAAGCATAGTTTGGCAATTCCCTGAACTTTTCGAGTGAAATTTTCAGCCCCTCGTCGTCTGGATTAAAGCTCTACAATTTTAGAGGTCTTGCATAATGCAACAAAGTTGATCTGCATTCCATGTAATCTCTAATCTAATCAAATCCTCAATTGTTAAATTCAAAAAAATTCCTCCAGTTGATTTTGTTCAAATTAGTCGATATCATTATTATTGCATATTTTCTAGTTTCGATCTGTATACTGCACTAGCATATTTAGGATTACATCTTGACATATAGATTTGGACCTTAGAATTTTATTTTATTTACATAATTAGTTAATGCATTTAGTTGGTGTGTATGGTCTTGCATCTACATTTATGTGATTAGTTGATATTGCATGTTATTGCATAGTGACAAAAACGTAAGATTAAAGATGCATGATAATGCAATTCAAAGGCTAGAAAATCAATTTCAAAAGATGTACCTAGAACTAAAAGACAACATACATGGCATAGAAGATCGACTAAAAGCCCTAGAAAATAAATTGACTAAAGAACAAAAATCTGACATGAAGTCTAAAGAAAAATATTTACCTCCTACCTGTAGAGATTGCATACTAGAAAAACTGAACGACCAACTTCAATGAAGCATAACTATGAATGAGTACATGATTAAGTTCAACGACCTATTTGTTGAGAGTAAACTACTAGAAAATCCCATTTATATACTTGCTAGATTTCGTTCTGTATTGAGAGCAGATATTAGGTGTGAGATGCTTCCATATACTATACATAACGTGCAATAAGTATTTACTCTAGACTTAAATTTAGAGTCCATGAGAGTCCCCATAGACATAAAGACTATTTTAAAGTCGAATAGTAATTTAAGGGGTCAAGTTATAATATGACTAAATCTGAAACTAATACTACTAAAGGGAAAAGAAAAGACTAAGGTCGAAGAACCACCACAACAAATACATCATCATAAGAATCACAATTCCTTAGAATTAGAAAAGAAAAGACTAAGGGGGCAAGTGATAATATGACTAAATCTGAAACTAATACTACTAAAGGGAAAAGAAACGACTAAGGTCGAAGAACCACCCCAACAAATACCTCATCATAAGAATCACAATTGCTTAGAATTAGGTTTTGACCTTATACCAAGTGCATCTCACGAACATTTTGCATCTGATTTGAGAGCTTTGCATATCGAGACTGATGAAACTCTTACAATTAACAATGATAATCACAAGTCTGCTACAGAATCCAATAGAAATTTACAGAAATTTACAGTTATGGATGAAGAGATGATTAGAATTTGCCCAAAGAGGTTCGTACTAGAAACAATGAGAAGGCTTTGCATGCATCATACATGTTCTCGCCGAGCTTTTACTGAGTGATAATCCTGATGTGACTGAATCGAGTATTTCACAGAAGCATGAGAAGATTGAGCATATTGATTTTGTTAGCCTGAATTCTCCACATCCTCTAAACAAGAAGGTTCTATATGCTTTCATCTCTTTTGCTATTTAAGAGAATTTTACAAAAGATATTTGTCTACAGATCGACATCCTGTAATACTTCAAAATTCATAGACGTATCTTCTCTAGCTATAAAGGACTACTAAATTCTGCTCGATTATGCTATGTCTATCGATGTTTACCAGGTGGTGAAGTTCTTAAGCCATGAAGAATGATGGAGATCAAATTTAAGACGAACTCTTTTATTTTAAAAGATTTTATATTTGATGGAGTTTGAGTCCTTGGAAAATTTAAATTAGTTTGAGTCTTTTGTTATTTTAAGAATTTTAGTTTTCAAGTCTTTTGTTATTTAAACGTTATAGTTCTAGAAGTTCAAGTCCTATTAAGTTTTGAAACCCAAATTATAAGCCTACTTAAAGGACATAAACTTATTGTCTTTAATGAAAAAATCAATGAAGAATAGTTTTGGTGTAAACTTTTAGTTTCGCTATAAAATTAAATCTTTTGTATTGGTGTGCAAGAGTGGGCTTGATTGCATAGGCAAGAGGTCCGAAGAATCTCCATATGTGAGGCATGGAGTCTGTGATCATAAGATTTTCGGGATGCAAAATCGGAAAAGTTATCAATTTTCACGTCTTCTTCTTCTCCGAATTCCCACCACCTCTCTTCCCGCCTCCGTTCTGCGTCAAAAACCCAGCATTTTAAGTCAGACTTTTATTCTATTTTATTCTAGAGTATGTGTTCTTTTAGAAGTTTGAGTCTACATAAAACTTTATTTCTTTTGTTATAATATGAGTATATATTTTAACATTTGTAATTATGAAAGACTAAACAAGAAAAATTAAGCACGTAAACTTAGCTTATAATCCATTGAATATCTTACACATTCGAGGTGCGAGAGTAAGCAATCAAGTCATCTGGGTGTGAGGTCCGAATTAATCTTCTTCATGCGAGGTGTTGAAATCAATGGTTGATCTGATTTCTAAGGTGTGAGACCAGAACTTTTATCCCCTTCGCTAAAATCCCTAATTTAGGTTTCCCCCCCTAAAGTTCCAACTTCCACCACCAAGCTCTAAAGCTTCTATTCCGCATAATGCTATATTTCTGAACATGAAACTCATGAAAGAAGCCGTAGGGCAGAGAAAGAGAGGCAGACCAAAATTAATTTTGGTCTTGCAGTCCCCTGCAACCTACGAGAAATTGCCAACTTCCTAAAGTCTAGGGACGAGTCCCACACAAAAGATGAGATCACATTGGCCATTAATGTACAGCACAACTAAGACATTATTTAAAAATCATATTTGCAAATAAATAACCAATATGTAACTTTATCTTTTTTGAGATGTTAACTGAGCATTTGTCACCATATATATCAAGGAGTTCTATCACCTGACAATATATGGTTTATGAAGTAATAAAGCAGATGAAAGAGCTGAAAGTGTGAACTGCAACATGTTAGACTTGCATAGAGGTAACAACAAAACAAAAGAAAAGGACTAAAAAGAAATGTTAGAAAGACTTAAAGTTTGAAAGTAAATATGGGCAAAATATAGAACACATTCTTATTAAAAAGAAAACCACTCCATATCATCCTGCCAAGTAAAATTCTAATATTAACCTGATTTTGCACAGGGGCATTATTATGACTGGCTTTTCCAAGAATCCATGCAGAGGTTTTCCGTATATCTGGTTCAGAATTATGAAGTTCTCGAACCACAGCAACAATGCCTCCCAGTTTGTCAAGATCTGGTAATTTATAGCAAAGAACCAGTTAGTATGGGATGAAAAAGAAGGCAAACATTAGAGTGCATAGAAACTAGAAAGTATCACACGATTTGCAACATCACTTCATAACAGAAATATGTTGCTCTCAAATTTTTTAATGTGAATAGTTCTTTGGAGTTTATTGTATTGTTTAAGAATTTCTAGAGAAACGATAGCATTTTTTTGAGCCTAATTTGGGGAACTACACAAGCCCATATATCTACTTGTAATTTAAGAATGCACTCAGCAGTGGTTTTACGGAGCTTTGTGTTCCCAATTAGCTCGTGACGACGGAAACGTTTGCAAAGAAAACGTTAGCAGAAAGATAATTGGAACCAAAACCAACACAAAGGCCCCAGAAAGGACATGACACTAAGGTTGAATGTTTTTTCATAATGTACTCTTCTAGGTAAGTATCAAGTAAAAGATCCAGCTAGCAAAAGAAGTTTTTATGTCGCCACAACATGACAGAGATTTATCCAATAGCAATTTTAATCAATTTTTCTGATATATCTCCAGTATGGTATTTTGAAATGTGAATTATTGTATTTTTGTAATTGTTCATCTATTTCTTTATTTATTTGTTATCTTTATTAGTATAAGTTAAAAGGTACTTCATTTTTTGTTTCATTTCAATATACAAATATGTCTTTTAAAGTTTTTACTTTTTACATTTAGATTAACAAATTTAGTGGATGGTTCATAATTAGGATGCTAAATTTACGTTAAATTTGTTAGTGCTTATATACATGAAATATATATTTTTCATCCCCTAAAGCATACGATTTTTACTTGGTTTTCCAAAATGTCGCCCAATATTCACCATCTGAATGCACCATGAATCCAACATGTGCCATTTAGGACCTTTAGTTAATTAGTGACTGTTAAAAGGTTCTGAGATAGTTTCAGGGATTTTTTAAGTTTACTAGGGACTGTTTTAAGGTTATGAATTAGTGTTAGGAACATTCTTTTAAAAGCAGATGAACACTGAGTTAGAATAACTAGATTAGTCATAAGTAACTAGATTAGTCAGAATCCCTTAAAAGGAACGAGAAGTCCGAGCTTCAAGTCAAATAGGGTCCTGCATGTAATTATTTCTTCATTTCTGAATTAATAACCACCGTTGATTTAGAGGGTCATAGCCTGAGATTAAAAATTGTTATGGCAGTAAAATAAGCAGTTTTGAGCCCCTTGATTAGAGACATAGTTTGTGTGTCTGAGATATGCCAACGTTCAAACAACATTTTTTAGATCAAGCTTCCTACCCTGAAAAAGCTGTGATGGAACCCAGCGTATGCTGCCCTTTTTGTTTTATTTAATAACGCGTTTAGGGAACACAGTAACATGATATGGATCCCAAAAGAAGTAATGAATGATTGATGAGAGCATGATTTATGTGGAAATTAGTTGACTATCTTCTAGTTACCCCCTCATATTCCATTATTCTTCACTCCCCATGAGTTTTTCTTTTGCTGAAATTGAACGAAGGCAGCATCAGATAAGTACTAAATCATTAAATTCGAATAAGAAAAAGCACATGAGTGCAACTCACATTCCAGCCAACTTGAGTTAAGAACAGTACAAATTCTTTACATATTTGCATGAACCAAATCGGTTAAGCATATCTCACACGAGAAGTCTAAATATTGCTTTCTTAAAAGCATCACAGCTTGTTCATTGGCCAATGTTGTCAAGTAATTGTAAAAAATTGATGGTCCTACAAGGAGGATATTTTAACAATAACTAAATCTCCCTTGAACATTTCCGTTTATGTGACCTAAACCTAGACCAGCATTATGAATGCAGTAACCAAACATCATTATGAATGGAATAACCAATATTGACAAGAAAATGTAAATAAATGTACTTCCACCATTGACAACAGAAGGATTAATCAGGATAGAAATTCAGGGTTTCTATGATATTTGCCCCCAAAATCTTTTCTATTTTGAAAATAACCCTCCAGATCTTCCATATTGTTCAATTGCCCTCTAAATCATTAAGGTCTTTGAAAAAGACCCTCCTTGCATCCATTAATTTATTGAAAGTTTTAGACTACGTTACAAAAGTGCCCTTGGAACAAAGCCCCCATTACATTTTATCTGGCCGTTCCACATCAAGCTGTTCCAGTGTGAAATGTAATGCTTCATCATTGCCTAGCAGCGATGTCGGCCTGGCAACATCAAGGACAATAGTATTTAATAAGCTGAAATACTGTCATGGTATTTTGGCCTCTGCAATAACATTTGGTAATGGGTGTAGTCCTGGATGATCCAGTCGGGCTTCAAGGTTGCCTCTTAGAAGAATTTTCACAGTGGTGGGTCGAGGCAGTCGTAATCTTGGGTATTTGATGTCTTCGGGCAGGAGTCGATTGGATGTGTCCTCAGCCGACTTTGGTAGGCCTTTGGCTTTCTAGGGGGTTGAAAGGGATCAAGTTGACGAATGGCGATTTCGCGCGCGCGCGTGTTGGGGCGGGGGGGGGGGGGGGGGGGGGGGGGGGAGGTAGATAGCCTCTGTATGTTCCTTGTTGGATATGGATGAAATGTGACGACCTCTTTGGGCTAGAGATTTAGAGAGCTCAAGAAATGGGAACATATGATTAAAGGTTAACCATGAAAACATAATAATGTGAAGGTTATTATAATCATTTTTGTCAGAAATTGTATTCTAAGGTTTGAGCTAGAAGAATCAATGGAAATTTAGTGAGCAATACACATGGGTATAAGAGTTTATAAATGAGTGTCAGCTTGGCTATCTTTTTCCCAATCATTTTTTGCTTGGATAGTGTATTTCATCTTAAATGGAATCCGAAATCTTGCAAGAAATAAAAGGAAGTTGATTTCATTCCATATCTTAGTGATTTGGTTTCAAGAGAACGTAATTAGAGCAAGTACACCAGATAGCGGTGGATAATTCTGGGTGATGCCTTTGAACAATTAAATTCAGTATTGAAAACCAATCCAGCAATAGTTAGTTCAGAAAAAGAAAATGTTTTTGGCACAGTGATCAAAGATCAAGAGAATGCTAGGATTGAAAAATCAAAATTATTGTTCAACAAATACATAGGGAAAGTGAAAGTGTACGAGGATAATAAGGGTTATGTGTAGCTTTGGTTCAATTGAGAAAAAAAAAGAGAGATAACAGAGAGTGGGGGTGTTTTAGGTTAAACACTAAGTGGCAAATCTGTCATATTTAAATTTAAAGTACCCTACTTAACAGAAAATTAAAGCATATTCTCTATGGTAACGGAGGATGGTATTTTTCAAAGACTGCAATAATTTGAAGGTTCTTGAACGATATGAAAGATTTGAAGAGTAATTTTCAAAAGAGGATTGGGGGGTTAAAGATCAGAAAACCCCAAATTCATAACACTAAACTTGTGCTCTCACAAGAATATATTCTTCAAGTTACCATTTGCATTATCAATAGGCTCAACAAGAATCAAAAGATCATCCAAGGCACGCTGCCGATCTTCCAAAGAAATGGAAGAATTATTCAGGTCAGATATAGCTATTTGCATCAACTCTGCATCCGATGGTGTTTTTAGCTTCTCCATCAACTCCTGCATTATAATCGAGTCACTTAGAAAAATTATTAAGAGTTCATTAAATAACAAAATGATATTAACATACCAGATAACAACAACCACATGCACATAGAATGAGCAATCCAATACTATAATCAGAGTTAAAGAAATTGCCAGCAGCCACTATGCACAACAACAATTGTGCATTGCATGGAGAGGCATTTCATGACATGTAAAGGAGCAGTAGAGATGTGAATATGCCAATGTAATTATAGATTTGTACCTACATTTAGCTTCTTTCGTAAGAGAAGTTTTTTCCAAGGCACAATAACAGCTTCTGCTAAATAAAAAAACACAGGAACAACAAATAAAAACCAGTAGGAACCATTCGTCCGTCATGAATAGATGTATGCATGCATTATATTTGTCTCACTTGCATTGCAATATTATCTGTTTTTAGGGAGGAGATAAGTAATCTCAACCAGATATTCGTCTCTCTTTTCGTTCCTCGTGCCATTTGCAGAGACCAATTGCATTACAATCAATCCAAGCTGGAGAAGCTGATGATGCGGATAATTTGGATTGGTTATACCAACTTCAGACGATTAAAATGGCAAGTTTAGAAAGTTACTGAAAGAGTTAGCATTCAGAATCTTCTCCAAAGAGAAAAGGAAATGAAACAACAAGATTAAGATTTCTCGGATACAAAATTAACTTCCTTCTAAAATTACATGACATTTTCCTGGTCTACTGCAATTTTCGCAGGCCTATCAACAATGATGTCATGGTCTCAAATAGCATGACACTAAGGCAAGTCATCAAACTATCACACAAATTTTTTAGCACTTCCGGTGACGGAGGCAGGAAGGGATGTTGTGGAAATTGGGGGTGGGGAATTGAGAATTTGATAACTTTTCAGGCCTCGCACCCCGATAATCTAATGATTACTGACTCGTCGCACGCAACACACGTGGAAATTTTTCGGACATTTCACCCAACAACCAAGCCCACTCTCGTACTTTATGCAAAAGATTTGATTTTTCTACAGAAACTGAAAGTTGACATCAAAATTTATATTCTATTCCATCGATCAATCAATAATATAAATTAGTTTATGGCCTTTAATAAGCTTACAACTTAGCTTTTAAAAATCATATCTAATATGTGACTAAAACTCTAAAATAACTAAATCACACAAAATAAATAAAAGACTCAAATGGACTCAAACTCAATCCTAAATAAAATAATCAACAGATTCAAAATAATTAGAAGACAAGGGACTCAAACTCAAACTCTATCTCAAAAATAAAATCAAAAATAAAATTAGAAGACTATCTAAAATTCAAACTAGATGTATCATCATCATTCTTCCCGACTTGGGAACTTCACCACCTAGTGAATGACGACACAAATAGCACAACCGGGTAGAAATCGCGATTAGCTCCAAGGTAACATAAGTGAAAGATGAATAATCAATGATGCGGATGAATATCTGTCTTTAAGCTCTTGTGAAATACCTAACTCAATCGCATCAGAATCATTACTTGGTAAAGCTTGTCGAGAACCAGTATGATGCATGCAAAGCATCCTCATCGGTTCTATGACAAACCTCTCCAAACAAACTTTTATCATCTAATCATCTATAATTGTAAATTTATGTAAATTTCTATTTAATTCTACAGCAAACTTGTGAGTATCATTATTAATTGCAAGAATTTTATAAATCTCGAGATGCACATCACTCAAGGCATACACAAAATACTCATGAAATGTACTAGGAATAAGGACGAATCCTAACTCCAAGGAATTGATATTCATATGATGAGGTATTTGAATTAGTAGTTTATTAAGAATTAACCCATTCTTTTGACTTTCAGTTATACTCTTGGGTCTAAAAGGGATCAACACAATTTTCTTTCTTTCAAATATACATGTGTATGGGTTGGCTCTCCCAGAATGTGTAACATCTAAGTCATACAGCCAAAACATAACTAGCAAAATATATGTAGCATATATATGTACGACACGTCGACATCACGTCACATCACATGCTATCGTGATAACTTAAAAACTGAATATGCAGTAGACAACAATGGGTAACAAAATATAGGTTGTCATCAACCTTTGTAACGCTATAAGGTTGTGAATGAGGTTCAGCTTTTAGTCTCATCTTCTCGATAGTTGATTTGACGACTAAATTAGTACAACTAACTTCGTCAATCATTACTTTGAAAGATCTATCTCTAATTTTAAAGTAAGTAAAGAAAACATGGGTTCTTTGCCAATTGTTCTCACTCCTAGCTGTAGTACCTAGACACAAAATGACTCGTAAGCGGACACACGATTCCTTTAAATCATTATCTGCATCTAAGGTTTCATCAGATGGAATGTATTCTTCTTTGATTAATTCATCCTTATTATTAACCTCACCTACATGTAGGCTTACATTAGGGCACTGATTAGTAAAATGACCAAAACCAAGATATTTGAGACATTGCATCCTTTTAACTTTTTGTAATGGTTCTTCAACCTTGACCGTTCTATTAATCTCTTTAGCGGCAATAGTTTCAGATTCAATTATGTTATCACTTGGCAGCTTAAATTGCTCCTTGGTTTTAAAAGTAGACCTTTTGTCTATGTGGACTCTCATGGATTCCAAATTTAAGGCCAGATTGAATGTTTGTTATACATTATCTACAGTACAGAAAAGCATCTTACATCTAATGTATACTCTCAATTCAGAGCAAAACCTAACAAGGATATATCAATGGTTTTCTTGTAGTTCACTCCTAGCAAATATGTCATAAAACTTAGTCATGTATTCTTTCATAGTCATGCTTTCTTGACGTAGGTTGTTCAATTTTTCTAGTACACAATCTCTATATGTAGAATGTAAAATATTTTTCTTTAAGTTTGATTTTTATTTCATTCCATGTTTGTAAAGGTCTCAGAAGCTCTCTCGTGTTGTCTCTCTGTTGATATCCAAAAATTTTAGCAAACACTGTCAGTTTTTCTAGTATGCAATCTCTATAGGTAGAATGTAAATATTTCTCTTTAAGTTTGATTTTTATTTCATTCCAAGTCCGTATAAGTCTCAGATGCTCTCGTGTGTTGTCTCTCTATTGATATCTAGAGGAGCTCGCCTCTCTTAGTTGTTACTTGTTGCTTGACTGCATCTTTGGCCGCCTCTCTTTTGCTTGAACTGGAGCCTCTGTTTACTGGTGTTTGGATCCTCTGTTTATTGATGTTTAGAGCATCTATTTGTTGATGTTTGGAGTTTCTGTTTGTTGAGTTTGAACCTTTGTTTGTGGGCTGCCTTGTGCGTTGGCTGGGCCTTATCGATGCTACTTTTAGACCCATTTTTCCTGATGGACTTAGCCTTTGGCCATGTGTTTTTGTTGTCCCTAATTGGTTGGGAAGTTAAATTATTTCGATGATGACATTGTTCTGAGAAAATGTTGGCTTAAAATTGGAATTGGAAATCAAATCATTATTAATTGTGGGATATACTTAAGCATGCATAAATGATTATAAAACTGGATTTGATTCCCGATTAATCCTTATAGTCAAGTAATGGGTCATGCAATAATCATGTTGCTTGGATTAATTGGTCTTGTTCGCTTGGATATTTCATTATATCAGATTTATAGAGATATTTTTACGGATATTGTCCATGACCGTATAGGCCATATTCTTGACTTTAGGGATTGACTCATGATATTGCCTTCTGGCACTACTAATGTAGATGATACAACATACAGTGTTCTACATACATCACATATGATTATTTAGGTTCACACAAGATATCTGGGGATGGAGTAACTCATGTTATTGAGGGTACGGGAGCGACTAAAGCCATCCCTACTATATCCGAGTGTTGCTACTACAGTCAGAGATCTGACTGATCATGTTACTGATCATGTTACCGATCAAGTTATTGTATCATTGTTTATATTACTGTATCTAACTGGATCTGGCCCGAGTGAGCGCCCTTATTGCATGGTGAGTCGTATGTTGCATATTGTACCATTGAGTCACATGACTTGTATAGATTTACCAATAAACCTACATAGTCATGTGGACAGTGTTAGCACATCATTTTATCTGCATGTCATATATTGTTAATGTCATACCACTTGTTTACTTGATATTTCTCTATTTACCGTGTTTATTTACCACGATATTACCTTTACTATTGTGCTCTATTTACATATTTTATGTGCGGATCTCACATGTCTTCTTTTGTGGTTTTTAGAATCAACTACTAACCTGATAGTTGCTATTTTGCTTCTGTTAGGTGCTGGAGGTGGTTACAGAGAAAGCCCAATCCTAAGGATCTAGAGTATTTGGAGCATCATGCTAAGTCAAATTCCAGTTTCCTGTATTAGTGGTGCTTTTCTAATAATTGTGACGTAGATGGCCTCGGTCTATATTTTCAACTTCTTGTATATAGACATTATATTTTCCTCTTAAAAGAGTTGTAATTGAATATATTTGCTTTTGGTATATTATGCATATATGTATCGTTCTCAGGTGACTGTTAGACCCGCAGGGTCTAAACCGCCGGCCCATCTTGGGCCGGCCCATGTGGGCCGCCGGCCCCCTCTTGGGCTATTTTGTGCGCGCGCCCCTTTCCTCCTAAAACCCCTAGTTTCTCTTATAAATACGGGCTAGCCGTCATTAGGGATTTTATGCTTGATATTTGGAGATTTCTCTATTGAGCGTCCTAGGAGTAGTTCTAGATCTAGACGAGTGCGGACGTCCTCTAGGCGTCTTGGGAGGAGAATACACCTTTTTGTATTCAATTATCGTGTTTTTGCTATTGTTTTCTCAATAAAAATCCTATCTTTTGTTGGTTCCTAACAATTTGGTATCAGAGCGCGTGACGATCCATGGCGACTACGACGAGATCCCACGACAAAATTGAAGCTTTGGAGGCCAAATTCACGAGCGAAATCGACGGAATCAAGAAATCCTTGGCGGCCAATGACGAATCCATGACAAAATTGACAGAGGCCGTCAACCAATTGACGGCCAATCAAGCAAGGCACGACGACCAATTTGCACAAATGATGGCAACCCTAAAGCAATTGGCGGCGAACAACAAAGAGGAAGAAAACCCTAATTTGGGGGAAAAGGCGGCACCTTTGAAGAAGGAAAAGGAGAAAGTTGATAGCTTTGACCCAAAAAGTGCTTTTTTGGTGGAGGATCTAGCCGACGACGAAGACGAAGAGTCATGGAAGGTAGACTACCGCGAGGAGGTGCGACAGAAGGCGGTGGAGGGCCAAAGGGAGAGCGACGGGCCTAGCCGCCCAAATTGGGATCACCACGACCAAGGGGAGCATCGGCCGGACCACCGGGGGCCACGCGAGCGGCGGACAGCCAGTGCGAGAGGCGGGGGGGGCCTACCCCGCCTCTGCCGGGCCCCGAGGGTCCGCGAGGGGGTCGAGGAAGTTGACGTCCCGCCGTCCGCTGATCAGCACCGACCTGCCCCCGTTGAGATTGCCTGGCCGTGGGTTGGCCCCTCGCCTCTCCCGAGCGGCTCTCTCCCTGATGCCTACGATCGGTATCTAGGCGCGTTCCGCTCCGACCCGGGCGAGTTTCCTTCGTCAGGGGAAGGCCTTCTTCATCCACGCTTCCCGGTGGGGGGAGGAGTCGGTGTTTTGAGCCGCGGAGCTGCCGCACGAGTGGTCGAGAATAGTTGCCTCCCTCCTGATCAGGCTGCGCTGCATGGAGTCAGAGGCGACTGTTTGGCCACCTTCGTAATTCAGGCCGGCCAACAGGTAGAGTGTCTCTGCTTGTCCTCCCTCTAGCTGCTTTCGCCGTTTTACCTTTGTTGCCTTGGTGCAGTTGTCCTCGGTGGGACTCTCGATGAGGCGCCAGTTTGCGGCGCTCCCTAAGGCCAAATCCGACGCCGGGCGAGGCCCTGATGTCCACGGTGACGAGGGGGAGGCAGGTCAGTTAGATGAGGCGCGAGTCAAGTCCTTGGAGACCCGCATAACTGAGCTGTCCACTGCCCTCGAAGAGACGGACCGTGAGAGAGCCTTGGCTTTGGTTGCAAAGTCGAAGGCCGAGGAGCGGGTCGCCGCGCTTTTGAGGGACGCCGGCACACCTGGGGTGCTGACAAGATTCCCGTCTCTGTCGCTGCCCCCGAGGCCCTGGAGCTCTCCGGTCGTCTGGAGGCGGCGGAGGAACGGGAGAGGGCTCTCCTGGCTCAACTCGACGAGAGATCCCGGGAGGTTGAGGTGGAGAGGGCGGAGCTCCAACGCCAGATCGAGACCTTGCAGACTCGGGTGCGTGAGCTTGAGGAGGTGGATCCGTCCCAGATCGCCCAAGACGCTGTGGAGGAGTATGCCACCTCCTTTGTTGAGTCAGCAGTGGCTGAGGCGTTCGAGAAGGGTTTCGCTCGTTGCCAATCCGAGATCCAGAAGAAGTTCCCGCTCTCGGGAGTCAACTTCGAGGATCTCCGGGCGCACTCTGACGGCGAAACGGAGCGTGGGGGGCGACCCAAGTGAACAGCTAGCATGCGGCTCCACGGGTGCCCCTGGAGATGTTTGAGGGAGGGGAATGCCCCTCGGCCTCTTCGTACGTCTATCTGTACATCTTTTTGTTAGGCGCACGCTTATCAGGCGTCCCATTGGGCGAGACTTCCCTTGTCCCGAGTGGGTTTCTTGTGAACACATTTATCTGCAAAGGAACAAACTCAAGTAAATTTATTTCGTAGAAAACAATACATTTATTGAAAGTATTTGCGTAAGTGTTCCGTGTTCCAGGCGTGAGTGAGGATCCTCCCCTCCATATTGGCTAGACGGTAGGTTGCGGGTCCGAGGACCTTGATGACTTTATAGGGTCCCTCCCATTTAGCCGTGAGCTTCCCTTTGCGAGCAATATCCGGGTTGAAGCTTGCTTTCCTGAGGACCAGGTCCCCAAGGTGGAAACTCCTTCCCTTGACCCGAGAATTGTAGTATCGGGCCACCTTCTGCTTCTGGCGGATAATGGTGGCTAGGGCTTGCTCCCGCCGCTCGCCGAGGAGCTCCAGACCAAGCTCCAGGCCTTGCGAATTCCTGTATTCGTCGAAGCACTTGAGGCGGAGAGACTCTTCGCCCAGTTCGACCGGTACCACTGCCTCGGCTCCGTAGGCAAGCATGAATGGGGTTTCGCCGGTAGCCTCCTTGTGGGTCGTCCGGTATGACCAGAGTATCCCGGGGAGCTCTTCCGGCCAGTTTCCTTCGGCGTCCTTCACTTTCTTTCGGAGGGGCTCTATGATGCATTTGTTGGCCGCTTCCGCCATCCCGTTGGTCTGGGGGTGCGCTACAGAGGCGAAGAGGAGCTTGATCCCCCATTCCGCGCAAAAGTCTTTGAACCCCGCGGAGTCGAACTGTTTCCCGTTGTCTGTGACGATGGCCCGTGGAACTCCGAATCTGGAGATGAGGGAGTTCCATACGAAGCTTTTCGCTTTCTTCCACGTGATGGTGGCCAATGGTTCGGCCTCGATCCACTTGGTAAAGTAGTCCACCGCCACAATCAGATACTTCCGCTGCCCCCGACCCGGCTTAAATGGTCCGAGGATGTCGAGCCCACATTTCGCAAAGAGGATGGGGCTCACGATAGGGATGAGCTCCGACGGGGGAGTTGAGGTGTGGTTGGCAAACCTCTGACATTCTTGGCACTTTTGGACGTAGTTCGTTGCGTCCTGGACTAGGGTCGGCCAGTAATATCCCTGCCTCAAGATCTTCTGTGCGACCATCTTGCCCCCGTGGTGATTTCCGCAGATCCCTTCGTGAACCTCCCGTAGGACGTAGTCGGCTTCCTGCGGTTTCGTCCAGCGTCTTCGGTAGAGCGTCCCCTCATGGATCACGTATCGGAGCGCTTTCCTTTCCAGGGTCCGACGCTCGTCCCAGTCCGTCGGCACCTCCCCATGAGTGAGGTACCGTATGATCGGGTCCATCCAGGTGGGATCTTGGTCGATCGCCATCACCTCCCGCTCTTCCGTGCTGGGGGACTGCAGGTTCTCCACGTAAATGGTGCGGCCCAGCTCCTTGGTCGAGGACGAGGCTAGCTTCGACAACGCGTCTGCCCGTGCGTTCTCCGACTGTGGGAGATGTAAGACTTCCGCGCTCTTGAACCTGGACAGCGCCGCTTTGGCGACGGCGAGATACCTCTGCATTGCTTCCTCCCGCGCCTCGTAACTTCCCAGAAGCTGGTTGACAATGAGCTTCGAGTCGCTGAGGAGGCGCATGGACTCGGCCCCGAGCTCCTGGGCCAGCCTCAGGCCGTTGATTACCGCTTCGTACTCCGCCACGTTGTTGGTGGCCGGGAACTCGAACCGCAACACGTATTCCATGATGTTCCCTTCCGGAGATCGGATCGCGATTCCAGCCCCGCCTCCTGACTGTGTTGCCGATCCGTCCACATGGACTATCCATGCTCCTGGGACTCCTGACTGGACAGGGTGGAGGTGGTCAGCCGAAAGAAAAGATAAGAGCTGGGTGATTACCGTTGCTGGGCCTTCTTCCTCCGGGGGATGTTCTCCTTCCGTTGTGCATTCAGCGATGAAGTCGGCCAGGGCCTGCCCCTTGATGGCCGTGCGTGGCTTGAATCGGAGATCGAACTCGCTCAATTCCACCCCCCCAGTTCAGCATCCTTCCCATTCGATCGAATCTCTTGAGATTCTGCTCCAATTGCGAGTCGGTCAAGACCAATATGGTGTGGGCTTGGAAGTAGGGCCTGAGCCTTCGCGCCGAGAGAACGAGGGCGTACGCCAGTTTCTCCATGGGCGAGTATCGCACCTCCGCTCCCTTCAAGATCCGGCTCGTGTAGTACACCGGCCATTGCACCCCACCGTCTTCCCTGATTAGCACCGAGCTCACCGCTTCTTCCGCGCGTGCCAGGTAAAGGCTTAGCGATTCCCCTTCTCGTGGCTTGGACAGGAGAGGCGGGCTGCGAAGGTACTCCTTGAGATCCGCGAACGCCCTGGAGCAGTCTTCGTCCCATGGTATCGCCTTCCTGTTGTCTGATGGTTCCGCGATCGCTTTCCTCAGAACTTTGAAGAAGGGGAACGATCTCTCCGCCGATTTGGATAGGAATCGCCCCAAGGCCGCGATGCGCCCATTCAGCCTTTGCAGTTCTTTGATCGTCGTCGGTTCCCGCATATTGATCAATGCCTCGATCTTGTCAAGGTTAGCTTCAATGCCACGGTTAGTTATCATAAATCCCAAGAATTTGTCGGATCTTACCCCGAACGTGCACTTCGTGGGGTTGAGTCGGATGTTGTGTCGTCGCAACCGCTCGAAGGTTTCACGGAGGTCGGCGATATGGTCCTCCGGCTTTCTCGATTTGACAAGCATGTCGTCGACGTAGACCTCCAGGTTCCTCCCGATCTGGGAGTAAAAAACCTTGTTGACCATTCTCTGGTAGGTGGCCCCTGCATTCTTCAAGCCGAAGGGCATCTTCTTGTAGCAGTAGGTTCCCCGGTCCGTCGTGAAGGCTGTCATCTCTTCGTCCCGGGGATCCATCTGGACCTGATTGTACCCTGAGTAGGCGTCCATGAAGCTAAGCATCTCGTAACCCGAGGCATTGTCCACAGGGTGGTCTATGCGCGGCAGGGGGTAGCTGTCCTTGGGACAGGCTTTGTTGAGGTCACTGAAGTCCACGCACATTCGTCACTTTCCGTTGGGTTCTTTGACCATCACCACGTTCGATAGCCACTCCGGGTACCAGACCTCTCGTATGGCGTCGAGAAGACGCTCCACCTCCTCGGAGGCCGCCTTCATCTTCTCGTCACCCAGATTTCGCTTCTTCTGCCTGACCGGCTTGAAGTTGGGGTCGGCGTTGATCTGGTGGACGATCACCTGAGGATCTACGCCGGACATGTCCTCTGGAGACCAAGCAAAGACGTCAAGGTTCGCCTCCAGGCACTCGACCAGTTGGCTCCTCAGGTCGTGGCTTAGCCCTCTCCCGATTGAGACGAACCTGCCCTCGACGTCCGTGACCGGGATCTGTTCTTGTTCCTCCATAGGGGCGGGTCTCGGCCCGCTCCTTAAGTCGAGCGCGGCCATCTGGTTGACTAGACGATCCTCGGGCCCTTCCTCCTCCAGTTGGTAGCAGGTATTTGGTCTTCCCGCGTCGCCTTCGACCTGCCCCATCCCCCTTGGCGTTCGGAACTTGATAGTATGATGAAGGGTCGAGACAACTGCGCCGATGGCGTTGAGAAGGGGTCGGCCGATGATTCCGTTGTACTCCGACCCGATCCCCAATACGACGAATTCTACCGCCAGGGTCACCGTGTCTGGTGGGCCTCCAAGTGTTACTGGGAGGCGGATCGTGCCAACGATGGGGGTGGAATGACCCGTGAACCCTACCACGGGACCCGAGCGAGGTTCTAAGTCTTCCTTCCGCAGCCCCATCTTCTCCAGGGTTGACATGAAGAGGACGTCACAGGAGTTGCCGGTGTCGATGAGCAGCCGCCGTACCATTGTTGTGTCGATGATCACCGACACCACCAAAGCTGCGTCCGACCTGCGCGCTGCTACTGGCGTGCCCGTCCTCCCGATCGGTAGTAGGGCCGGCGAGGGTTTCCTGGTCTTCTCCTCATGGTCCTCCTCGCGCTGGGCCCGAGCCCTCTCTTGCCAACCATGGCGGGCCCTGTCGCCTCGCGCCTGAGCCTTGCCCTCCCTTCGTCGTGATGGGTGAAGCCGTGTCATTGCAGGTGTGGTTTGTTTTTCGTGAGATAGTTCGTTCCCACAGACGGCGCCAGATGTTTCAGAGTGTTTTCTCACTACAAAATCGTTGACCGTGGACTGCCCGGTCAATGTGGTCAAGAGGCCGATTTGGGTCCCTTGGGTGCGTCGGACACGTGTAGACGCGACGCGAATCGGAGATGCAATCGACGCAGAGCACGTCAGCTGGGCCGGGTCTGGACCCTTGGCCTAAGGGGGGCTGAGGGGGAGCCTCGGCCCGGTGAGAGGTGCTCGGCCTCGGACGGTCGGGTGACGAGGGGAAGCCTCGGCGCCTTGGCTTGGCGTTCGACCGACGCGGAGCTGAGGGGAAGCCTCGGCTCGGATGGGCGCGCTCGGCCTCGGTCGGTCGGACGACGAGGGGTAGCCTCGGTCGCCTCGCTTGATGCGCGGCTGGCGTGGAGCCGAGGGGAAGCCTCGGCACTTGGATCCAACGTCTTCCTGAACAGACGAGAACACTCGTCAGGGGGGCCGGACCTTGGTTCCGGCCAAATCCCCTCCGATCCTAAATCAGATGATGATCTGAAAGAGGAGGCTCGGCGGGGACGGTTCGACTCGAGAGGAGATCGGAACGACGTCCTCCGGCGCGAGCGGGGGGAAGGAGATGAAGTGGGGAAACTATGTCGTTGACGGAGTACCCTAGGTTTTGTTACCTCAGATGCGGTCCTTTGTCCAGTCGCCCTTCCAGCCCTTTTATAGGCCTCTCGTCGTGATTACCCATGACTCACGTCCATCGTCCGCCCCCAATCGTGCCCCCTCAATCCGCCTCCCCATCGCCGCTCCCTGCGCCATGCCAGCACCTCCCTATAACGGCCATTATGTGGCAGCGGGCCTGGGGGAACGGTTATCGCCGGAGTGGGCGAGTGACTCGCGCGTTTTCGGGGTCGGGTCGGATCGACGTTCGGGGGCCCTCTAGGGGGCTTTGTCGGGTGGGCCCGATCTCGCAGATGGGCTTCTGATCGGTAGTCGGGTTTCTGGGCTCGTGTCTTTCGGGCTTCGGCCAAATAGGCGTAACAATACCAAATTGTTAGGAACCAACAAAAGATAGGATTTTTATTGAGAAAACAATAGCAAAAACACGATAATTGAATACAAAAAGGTGTATTCTCCTCACAAGACGCCTAGAGGACGTCCGCACTCGTCTAGATCTAGAACTACTCCTAGGACGCTCAATAGAGAAATCTCCAAATATCAAGCATAAAATCCCTAATGACGGCTAGCCCGTATTTATAAGAGAAACTAGGGTTTTTAGGGGGAAAGGGGCGCACGCACAAAATAGCCCAAGAGGGGGCCGGCGGCCCACATGGGCCGGCCCAAGATGGGCCGGCGGTTTAGACCCTGCGGGTCTAACAGTGACATGTTGGACCTTCCTTCTCGTACACTTTGTATATATTGAACTTGAAGGTCTCAGGTGACATGTTGGACCTTCCTTCTCGTACACTTTGTATATATTGAACTTGAAGGAAAAAATATAGTGATTGTTTTTCCTTTGGGTTCAAAATATACTATGACTTGTCCCACGGGAATTGTGTCGTGACACACCCCGGGTATTTAACGATCATCTCGTATTATTTGTATGAAGAGACTTTTCAGACCTTTCGCCTAGGCAACCAAGCACAATGTCTCGTATGACTCTTATGTAGAGATTTTTCAGGCCTTCCGTCCAGGCAACCAAGCCCACAAGCCCACTGTCACTCTCTAATGCAAAAGATTTGATTTTCTCGAAAAACTAAAATTCACATCAAAATTTCTATTATAATCAATTGATCGATCAATAAAATAAATAAGTTTGTTGCCTTATATAAGCTTATAACTTGGCTTTCAAAAATCACATCCAATGTGAAAACTCTAAAATAACTAAAAGACTCAAAATAAATAAAAGACTCAAAAGGACTCAAATTCTATTCTAAATAAAATAACCAAAAGACTCAAAATAACTAGAAGACTCAAGGAACTCAAACTCTATGTCTATATCAAATATAAAATCTAAAATAAAATCTAAAATAAAATCAAAAGGCTCTATCTAAAATTCAAACGGGATGAATCTTCATAATCTTGCATGCAGTTTTCTTGCTACATGAATGCTAATAACAGCTAAATCCTTCCATTAGGCCTTATTGAATTTGACTGTGATGCAACTGGCTCAGTTTACGTAAAACGTTTGGACTTTCAGGTCTGGATAGATAGGTAAAAATAGTAAGATATGTATCTTATTCCAACTTCTTGCAAAATCTTTATGCAAGAAATGTCCAGGATTTAGCCCATTAATGAGCTACATAGCGTGAAATGCAATGCTACCTTTTCTTGCTCTTGCTTTCAATTCTTAGTTAAAGGAGAGCTAAACGATATTGCAGTTATAAACAAATAGTGAAGAGCATCGACAATTGAAAAGAACTTTACCAATGGGAGAGAAGGGTGTTGCTACTGCTGCTTTGTGCTTCCCTTTTTTCTTTTTACGGCACGTGTGTGTGTGTTGGGGGAATGGGGAGGAGGATAATAGGATACACGCCAAGAGCCAAGTTCAATATGATCATATTGCCTGTCATGGAGTACAGTTTTAAAGTGAAAACCATAATAATCATTCTGGAGGTAGACACTTCATTATCAAGATTCTGATTAAATGCTGATTAAGCTTATTGCCAAGTACGTATTAACCCCGTCACATTTTGGCATGCATTTTTTAGATTAAAGCCGGATGAGTTGAAGTGAAGAATGTACTGGGGAAAAATACAAGGGTACACTACTTGCGAAGTTTTTTTTTGTTTTGTGGGGGGGAGGGGGGGGGGGGTATGAGACGGGTATGACCTCAGCAATGCTTTATGGTCAAAATGTTAAGCAAAAAAGAAATAACATATCTCATATTTGAGTGTCTACATGAGAATATTGATGTGAATGAGCCAAACAAATGCTAGAGGATAGATAAGAAAGGAATAAAGCCATAAATAGTTAAAAGTAGTTTTAAAGTGTGAATGAGATGAGGGAGAATCATCCAAAGATGGTTTGCCCCTTTGTCACAGGAGACTGCTGGCACCATGTCAACCAAAAAGGTCTTTTGACAGGGGCAGTGAAATAATAATAATTAAAAAAATAAAGGTAGAACAACAGAGATGGCCTTAAAATAGATCAGATTGTCGAAGAAAGGATCTATGAAACCGACCCCAAAATTTTGGGGCAAATGCATTGCAGGTGTTAACTATCAATTCAAATAATGAACCCATATCTCATATATATACATATATAAAGTATGTCTGTACACATGCACACACGGACGCAATCTCACACACAGTTATTTAACCAACTTTCATATTTTGACCATTTTTGTGTTGATGAAGAGCTTAGAGACCGTCATAACATTAGATTTCAGGGTTTTACACATATCGGTTATTAAGGATCGTAATTTATTGAATTCTCACTTGGATGATTTATGTTCTTTTATACTGATAGGATTTCAGTTCTCTTTATACTTAGAAAACTCATCATTCTTACTCTCTGTCTTATCTTTATTCAGATACGACTACTTCAACCAATAACTAATGCATAGTTAAACATCGCTGATAATTAGGTTGGAATGAGGCACATTGCCAGCCAATACTACTAAAGCATTTGTGATATCATGAAATTGACCAGACGAAGAAATAAATTTTTTTGAGATCTTCAATGGAAAAGTGAGCCTGGTGTTTATCTTCTGGTCTTCCATGTACAAATTGCCTCAAAAATGTCAAGTGTCTGCTATCACTTCTGCTGTCTACACATTTAACCCACCTCAAAGTCATGGCTTTGCAGGAGTTCAGTTAGCTTGACATGCATTGATAGTCCATGACCTAAATGCTTCAAGCTGTAACCGCAATTAAAAGTACTTTGATGCATGTGTTATGTAGAATATATGCTTTCTGCTTCAAAATCTCCTGATTTATCAATTTATATTGTGGCAATTCAAACTAAAAGCAAAGAATTTTTACCATTATCCTGCAAGAAACAAGCTCAATTGCTTATAAGGATGTCTCTGTACCATTAGTTCTACACAACTTAAGTATTAATGACTAAAGATGCTAGACTGAAATGCGGACTGCTATCAAACAGATCAAAAAAAGAAAAACTTTAAGTAAATTACAACCTATTAGCCATGAAAAGTAGTATATTCACAAAAGAAACTTATTAGAGCCAGTTAAACATTGCAATGTCTTGCTCCACGTATGCTATACTTTGCCATACACATATTCAGTGAACTGAGAGAGAGTCAACACAGACATCAAATTAAATTCTCACATGAAAAATAAAATGAAACAAGATTATCACCTTTATTTCTAACTGCCGTTTTTTCAGTTCAGTTGCAGATAATCTTTGGACATTATTTGCTTTCTCCTTCAGTTTTTCAGGATCAGAATGACCTAATCAATTGGATAATTTGACTGATTAGAGAAGAAACTATATGCAAACATAGTTCTGATATATTGCACATAATAGTGATAAACCGCAAAAAAGTTAAATTAATAGCCTGAACATGGTGCTCATGAATATAAGTACCATTAATAACAAATGCTCTAAATAGTTTGTAAATAGATTTTATATAAAAATGCATGTACAAGGCAAATACACATAGCACATTGTATGTGTTGGGGTTTATGCATCCTTTTAAAATAAGAGTACAAAGTGTACTAGATAAAATAAAAACATTATCTTGCAAATGCATAAGATGTCCCTGGTAAGCACACGTGTATTCTTTTGAAATAAGAATGAAACAAGTAGTAAATATTTTTTTTACTTGCACAAAGATTCACTGCATTTCAACGGTCATTAAATTGATAAGCACGGCAGTTTAGAATAGCTAGGCAGATGGATGCATATTGACAGTTTGACACTTGATGACTTGCATTCATTTTAAAGAGGACGATGAGAACAAGAGCATTGATCTTGTTGCTAGTTTGTAAAGGAAAAGATTCTACTTTTTTCAATATACATGACGTTTGAGATCAAAAAATACAGACTAAAGCATTATAATTCATTGCATGTTTTCAGTTATTTGTTTATGTGCCTCTCATGCATTATGTCTTGTGTTTATCTACATTTCTGTTAATAATAACCATTACTATTACAGTACAAATTCATTAGGATCGGATTTTGGATGTTGCCTTACTTGATGGTCATTAGATAGTAGGTTTTCTAACCGAATTAAGAGTTTACGAAGTGTCCTAATAATGTTAGATTACGTATTATGATTGTCAATCAATCTAGGATAGTTTGGGCAGTACAAATTTCAAAGTTTGGAGAGTGGTTGTATCCCTCATCTGATGATTGTTGCTACATGAAGTTATTTGGATACTGTGTGAGAGCTTCTCCGCAGCATGAATCCTCTTTGTGAGAATTTCCGAGGGAGTTTTACTGGGTTATTGGATATGGTTCTCTTGTAAAAAGGAACTGCTCTGGTTGCCTTTGTTAGTGGAAGTGGCCCTTTAGGAGGTGAAACCATGCAAAGTATTAAGTTGTTCTACTCTCTCAAATTCCCTTCCCTCCCGTTATGTTTTTTTCCTCCATTTTTTTACTGTTAACTACGATAATCTCTCATATAAGTGACACTACAGCACTGGCTCTATTTCTTAGTGTGCCTGACCAATGACTAAAAATGTTCAAGTACAAAATTCAAGGTGAATTTTTATGCACAAAACAGCTTCATCTATAGTACATTAACCTTCGAGATCTTTTGCTTCTACAAGGCTTACTCAAGGTATTGCATGTGAAGGCAAGAAATCCCGGTTAGCACAATTTGACTTTTTTGGTATGTGAGGTGAGGTACAATATTCGTGGTGAGACTAGGATGGCGGGGCTGTGAGCAAAGACAAAAGAGCAACTAATAACAAGATCCTGAAGAAACACAAGTTTGCAATAACACTATAAGACAAGGTTTTAGGTCTCGGTTTCGGTCTCGGTATCGCTCTTCCCAAAATTTAGGTTTCGGTATCGGTATCGTCCGTTTCGGTGGTTTCGGACGGTAGTTTCGTTTCGTCGGTATCAGTAGTTTCAGATACTTAAAACTCTATTAAATACTATCAAATATTAGAACAAATACTTTTTTACTAGTTACACATTTTGTTAAAAGTATTATGCTAAATATATTACATTTTTTTGATCAACAAGATTGAAAATAAATGAGAATGGCAAGCTTTTGAATAAATGGAAGGGTTTGGTGGCTGAAAATGATAAGTTTGTAAATAAATGGAAAACCTTTAGTGGCTGAATGTCAAGCTTGTAATTAAATGGAAAGCCTTTAGTGGCCAGCTCACTCAAAAGGTCAAACTTCTTAATAAATGATAGCATGTGTTGGACAACTGCACTTGCACCGTGCAAACAAAATTTAAATTAAATGCTAGAATATGCTACTATGTAAGACCTCAAATTGCAGGAGGCGGGCTTCTTCGGGGATGCGGCGGGAGGCGGTCGACCATGAGGTTCGTCCATCTCTTCGTTTCTTCTTCCTTTTCTGGATTTTGGTGATGTTTCCTCCTCCTCCTTCTTCTTGTTTTCATTTTTTTAATTTTCAGTCGGTATCGGACAAGTTTCGGCCGGTATCGGCCGATACGGCCGAAACCCCGGCCGATTCGACCGAAACCCCGGCCGATACGGCCGAAACCGAGAAGTAACGTGTGGTTTCGGACCGGTCTCCTCCGTAACCGATCCGAAACGGCCGATACCGGTCGGTTTCGGCCGAAACCTAAAACTATGCTATAAGATCTTGACGAAAGAAGGTACCCCTATTAAAGATGACTTAAATCTATACAAAGAAGAAATTAACCAATGGTTATCAACAGAGATGGTGATTAATGAATAAATGGTTTAATTCAGCTACCACCCTACCATCATATAATCACCTGGTTACCGTTCTAACACTGGAAATATTTGACCAATATAGTGGGTGACAATAATTTAATTACTGAACAAACCTAAAAAGAAGCCGACCTATATTTGTTCTACTTATATAAGTTTATTGATTGGAAACCTGGTGTAAGAAGAACTCTGGAAAACCACAACGAATATCCTCGTTTGAAAAAATGGGGGAATATAAACCAAGATTGCCTGAGTCTTAATAAAAAGAAAGTAGCGAGGCAAAGTAATGGGAATCCAACTAATCCAATTGGGATTCAAATTAGTCTATATAAGGTTTGAGCTAATTTTGTATTTTAATTTTTGAGTCCTTACAGAATTTGTTATTTGAGTCTTTCTTAAAGTTTCGTTTTCTAAGAAATTTTAGTTTTTTTTAGTTTCATGTTCTAGGAACTCTTTTATTTTATTTAAAGTCTTTATTTGAATTTATTTAAGAGTTTAAATATGAGTCAAATTAGCCTTTGTTTTACCCATATATATAACCGTCTACTCAAATTTTTAAATATAAAAAGTTTAAAGAAAATTTAAAGTGATGTAAATATTGTTTACTGTTTCAAAAATCTTGAGTGTGAGATGCATAAGAGTGGGCTATGTTGTTTGTGTGTAAGGTATGAAAAATCCTCACATTCAAGGCGAAAAACTATCTCCAATAAGCAAGACCCGAAATTCTATCAAATCCATAGTTAGTTCTTTCCCAATTTCCACACATCTTTTCTTCTTCCTTTCCGCATCAAGTTGGTATCAGAGTCAAATTTCATGTCTTTCACATTCATTAGTATTTTTATTTTTTCTTTTAGAGCATAGTTTTCTTTGGCAAAAAGGAAAAAAATTCAAAAATTTCAGTTTAGCCAAAAAAATTTAGAAAAAAATTCAAATTTTTTGCTATAGTAGCGTGTGTGCTATAGTACCACGTGTGTTATAGTACCATCATGCTATAGTGTAATGCCCTGTGCCCAGGTGCCGTCACATTTATACAGTTACATGCAGGTGTCCTGCAGGTGCCAGTGAAAACAAAGAGAGCAAAGCAGAATAATAAAGATACTCATTTGATTACTTCATAACATGTTTACAAAGTTTTGAACAAGGAAATAATCAATACAATCTTACACTACAACTGAAACGTAAACACGTGGAATGAAGACTATCAAAAGCACTCATACCAAACCAACACTCAAAGCTCAACGTCCTGTACAAGAAACTCTAACTCCTCGTACTCGGGTGCCTCCGTATAATCTTGTGTGTCACCTAGTGGGACAACAGAAGTCGTACCATAGCTCAATAGAGTAAACAAACCAAACAACAGAAATAATAACGATGCACAATAAGGAGATATGATAGCAACAATTACATGGAACAGTACAAGGATGTAACATATTATGATCATTTAATGGCATCAACTACTACAAGATGGTACCTGCTAAATGTGAACCAATCCTAGGTCGTGACTTATAATGGAGAGAGTGATGTGCAACCCGAAGACCTTCTGGGACCGCGGGGTGCTAACCTGGACCGAGTAACAAGGAATCATGACACATAAACGGACGTTCTCCCAGATACGGGCCAAAAGACAGGCTCCAATCGCTCCTGCACTCCCTCAATCATAAGTTTTCCAAAACCCAAGCGAGTCAGGTGAAGTTGATTAGTTAACAGTTTTAGTGTCGTGATATATTCATGTCGTATAGCCTGAGTTTAATATTATTTAAACAACGTAGTCAAGGGGGTCCATTGTCAATAAAACGAATCTGCATACATGTAGTAGCAACCAGACCTGTCATGAGCCAATTCTCAATTCCACCAACCATTCATTATCAGTGCCATTATGAGTAACATCCCTTAGACTACGCAATTTAACATAATATTAAACTTTCCGCATGCATAGAAACAACTTCCCAAAAGGAATATCTCATGCTAACAATCAATTTAAGCTAAACATGTGATAACTGAAATAGACGCACAACTAGACAATAGATGCAACAATATCAATTTAAAAAAGGAAACTGAAACTGGAAATCTTTAGTATTACTGAAAATTACAATCAGATGGATTAGATTTGGCGTTTTTCATCCCATAGTGTGGGGAACCCGAGTCTACGGTAAAATCCACGGGGTTTCTAGTAAGGAACTAGGGGCTAACGACCAAGACAGTGGGAGAATGGAGCCCAGATCCCAACTAATTCACACCGAAACCCAGAACAGCGAGCAAGGAAAACATCTGAACCCAGAACAGCGAGCAAGGAAGCCAGCCAAACCCAAATAGCAAGCAAGAAAGCCACCAAACAACCCAGGAACCCAAAGCAGCAAGCAAGGGTCATGCCAAACCCCAAGCCAAAAATAGTAAGCGAAGAAGCCAGACGAACCCAATACAGCCCAACGTTGTGACCACATGACCCCACGGTAAGCAGGAGAGGGAACCAACCCCACAAAATAATCATATGGAATCAAACCCTAAACTCTTTCCCAAATCATCCTCTTCCGTACTCGTTAAAAATCCAATTTTTCGCACAAATACCAATGATTTCATCTCAGATTTAAGCATGCAAGAAATCGAAATTAAACTGAAGCATGTGGGAGATACAGTCTATCGAAATTACCGATAAACCAAAGAAATCGAGTAATAATTGTATTTTTACATGTATAACATCTTGTTAAGCATATATTATTACAATTAATCTAAATTTGATATCCACTCTACCTTACAAAAAAACGTGATTATTTACGTAGAGTAATTAGGTTGAGATAAAAGCAATCTTTTATGCCTATATGTACATCAATTTTATCCATTAATAGCAAATAAACCAGTTTTAACTAAAACTTAGTAATAAATCTATGTTATAAGATCACTAACCACAGGAATGTTAAATTCATACTAATAAAATAATGGTTATATATTGCAGCTAATTTATACTTTTAAAAATTAATTCATTTACGATGATGTAAACATAAACTATAAATCATTACAAGATATTTTATAGGTATTATACTTGATGTTTAAAAGATATAGAGTAGTAATCTTGTGGGGTGCTGCTAGTTACACTTCACCTTATCCTTAACACACCTCACTTTTAATTACAAGTTTACCGGTCTTTTTATTAACACACCTCACTTATAATTACAAGTTTACCAGTCTTTTTAATACATATACTACACGTTTTCTCTCTCCACGCTAAATTATGTTCTCATCTTCGAATACTCGCCTTTTCGTCACCTCCTCTTGCCGCCACCACCTCCTCGTACTATTTATCCCAGCTGTCTCTCATCATCCACATCCTCATCATCATTCTCCTCTTCTTCTTCATCCTCCCATGTCTAAATTGTAGCTCAAGTTCTCAAACCAAAGCAACTAAAGTGAAGCTCAAGTGTATAGTCCCGAGCACACATTGTTGCGCAGGTTTGAGAACCCAAACAACACTTTTTGAAAATTTATTTGACACTCGGGCCTATATTCTTGATACATCATATTTAATGTTTGTGAATATACACCCGAACGTCACAAATGACCCTCGACCTTGAAAGTCCGATCATATCGATTTTTAAGATTTTAATTAATTTTTATTAGCTTTCATATTCATTGAATTTTGTTATTTTTAAAGAATTTTTTAGGTTTTATTGAAATTATCAAAAAATAAGCCACGAGAGGATAAGACATGATGAGGAGGATGAAGAAGAAAAGTGTTTTAGGGTGTTTTCTCACCACGAGTGTTGCAGATGGGTAACCCGATGAACGTCGCTGACGTAGAGGACGTGGCCGACCTTCGGGGTGCTAGCCGAGCTACCTCGGGAAAGAGATGGCTACGGGCCGAGCTATGGATGCTGAACCGAGCCGTGGCCGAGCGATCTCCTCAGCAATCTGCAACACAGGAAGCTCGTCACGGGATCAGATCTCGGTTCCGACCAAATTCCCTCCAATACTTAAGTCTGTACATGACCAAAGAATACTCTGTGGAACTCAGTCCGAACTGTGGAGAGGTCGTCCACTAGTTCTCGGGCCGAGCTATATGGAGAAAAGTATTTGCTTGGTGGATCAGATTGTGTATGAATACATGAGCATCAAATCTCAGATATTCGTCCCCTTCTTTCCCTTTCTTAGGCTATTTGTAGGCGATGGTTTTGTCAACGCCCTCCTCCCCTAATGCTTGTGCATTCATGGCGATTATGACCTGTGATACCCGTATTGATGACAGATTAATGGTCAATCATTGATAGCCCGTCTTGGGGAGTGGACCCCGCAATCGAGAGAGCTCGACGGTCAATCGAGCTGACGTCATGAATGGAGAGAGGGTGATCCGCACGCGAGAGCCCCTAGGCTGGAGTACTGGGCCGTACTGAGTCAATCAACTGGAGGTGGTCACCCTAGGGGCTTCTAGGTCGGTCAAGGATCGTATCAAAAAGGTGGTGGTAGCTAAGATGGAGGACGAAGATGAGTTATGGAGATGGAGAGACGGTGATGGTAAAGAGGTTGGAGTTGGATGAGAGGAGGAGAATGGTGGAGAAAGTGGAGGAGGAGGATGATAAGTTAGAGGTGATGTGCAAATAGAAGCATCCAAGTTGTACAAGTTTCTTTACAGATAGTATCTTCTAATAACAATACTAGCATCAGTCGCATAAAGTTTCATGAGGTTCAAGTAAAAGTTATGGTCTTCGATGATATTTTGAACATATTAAGTTATATTCATGATGTTGATATATTGATTAAGATATTTATCAGTTATTTCATTCAAAGATCATATAAAGAATAAGAGCTCATACGTATTCAAATAGTGGCTATCATTGTAAAGATTATATAACTGATGCATAAACATATTTTGAGTGTTGCTAGCATTTCAGATATGATTTATAAAGTATGCACAATATATCTAAGTCATGTGATAATTATTTATAAAACAAATAAAAGTTCACCTCTGAATAATTAAGTATTATTCATAAAATTATTTGCGTATATAGTTATTACAACGTATAAATATTTTGAAGCTTCTTAAAGAAAATTTTATTTTGCTCATTAAAATACAACTATTAAATTTTAACCATAAAGTATAATTACACCATTATTATGATTAAAAGATATTAATAGGATTATTCGAGTCAAATGAAAGAATGTAAGATATTTACATTTATGCGACTCTTTAATCCTATTAATTGTAGCATGACACGTGTTTATATATGCATATAAGTATGAACATATATTGATATGATATTTGACATCTTATAAATATATAAAAATTATTATAGTTATCATAACTACATAGATGTTTACTATATCTTCATGATATTAAGAGAAATCCTCTTTTATACATGTGTGTGTGTGTGTTAAAAGACCTCCATGCAAAAATCATGGAAAAATATTTTTTCTTGATATTTTTTAAGATCCAAACGGTTGGATGTGTTAAACATATTAATGCAGGCATCTATCAAAAATCATGAAAAATCTCATCTGTTAAATTTGTAATGCCTTAGTTAAGGGTCAAATCCTCCTAGGTTTCGTCCATTATTTTTCTTGAGATATATAAAATATGGATTAAATCATAAAAAATTAAAAGAAAAGAAAAAAAGAAAAAAAGTTTTCACACGGGGTTGATGCGAAATTTTCACATGAAAACCCACATATATATTAATGACAAATTTTAAAAAAATCCAAAAATTAAAAATAATTACTAAAATCGATCAAATTAAAAAATATTTATCGACCAACTTTTACCATGACAGCTGACAAGCGTAAAATGGCCGGGGTTGCAAACATCGGTTATTATTAATTCACTGCCAATTTTGACAACTTTGGTCATTTTGACTGGATTAAAACCATGATTCTCGGTCAACTTCAAATCATTGTTCGAAAAATTTGTCCATATCAATAATTTCCAATTGGAGTCTTCTTCTCAATCAACTTCAATTCCAATCACTCAAATTAGAAGCATATGTCTTCATAGTAAACTATGTCCTAGAAAAAGTTTAATGTCACGTGCAGCACTCAAACATAGGCCAGATGACAAGCCGAGTAAACTATTGTTTCCTATTTTAATATTTAATTATGTTTATTGGATCTGGATCTCCTTCTATTGCAAAGCCTTTCTCTGTCTATCAATGAATTTTTTGTTCAGGAAATCAATGTTATTACTTGTTACACTGACATAAATGAACTTAATCTAATCATGTATTTTCAGTTTCCTAGGAAAGAGAATATTTGTAACCTCTCATGTAGGTAAAATGAGTTATTATTAATTCACTGCAATTTTGACCAGGGTGCCAACCCCGGCCATTATTAATTCACAAGCAACTTTGACAATGAAGAAATTCCGAACAAGCAACTATGATTAAAATGGATGGCAACCCCGGCCATTTTTAGCACGAAATCAACAATGAGGCTGACATGACAAAAATTGGTCGATTTTGATAAATATTTTTTAATTTGATAAATTTTCGTTAATTTTTAATTTTTGGCTTTTTTTCGAAAATTTGTCCATATATGAATATTTAAGTATTAGTTAAGAAAAATTAATGCTTGTTTTTGGATTAATTATTCTTCCCATCAAGAAAGTCATTGGTGTAATAGACCAGAATAACAATAAAATTGAACAGTTTTCTTCATATATATCATCAAATAAAGCTATCTTTATATTTACTTGTTTGAT
Organism: Scilla litardierei; assembly: GCA_030789695.1. NCBI lineage: Eukaryota > Viridiplantae > Streptophyta > Magnoliopsida > Asparagales > Asparagaceae > Scilla > Scilla litardierei. The sequence goes on along the minus strand of CM061142.1, from coordinate 808,033,146 downwards.
ATGTACATAAGTTGTATTTATGGATGGACAATTTTTGCAAAATAGCTAAAAATTAAAATAATTAGTAAAATTGACCGAAAAATTTAATTAGCAAAACCGACCAAGTTTTGCCACGTCAGCGCTGACCGAGATTTTTTTGGACTTTGCCGCACTTGGCAAGTGGGGCAAATTTGGCCGCACTTGCCAAGTGCGGTCAAATTGTATTGCTGACAAATTTTACATTAAGCATCAGTGGTTGGGTGGTATAAGGTTTGGTTGCGGAGTGAGAGGTCTTGGGTTCAACTCTTGAAAAACTCCTTAAATTAGATTTTTTTTTATTTTTTAACACAAAATTTGTTTAAGTCGGAATTCTGAGATTCGAACCTAACATCTCTCACCCCACAATCAACCGTCATACAGTCCAACCACTTATTTTTAGTATGAAAACTCTACCAACAATACAATTTGGCCGCAATTGACAAGTGCGGCCAAATTTACCGCACTTGCCACATGCGGCCAAGTCAAAAAATACAATACAACTTGGCCAAGTGCGGCCAAATTGGTTGCACTTGCCAGATACGGCCAAGTCTAAAAAATACCGGTCAGCGCTGATATAGAGAAACTTGGTCAGTTTTGCTAATTAACTTTTTTTCGGTCGATTTTCAAAATTATTTTTACTTTTTGTTTTTTACCCAAAAATTGTCCTTTATGGATTGTAAATCATTTATTTTTGGGAATCCCTCGATTCCCATATGGGTAATTTTTAGATTTAGGATAATTTTTAGAAATAATATCAATTTTCGACCCAAAAAAAATTTATTCTCAAAAATCGACCAAGTTTTGACACGTCAGCGGCGAGGCGTGTGGCCGCGCGGGCTATGGTGGATAATACCGCACTTGGCAAGTGTGGCATTTTTGGCCGCACTTGCCAAGTGCGGCCAAAATGCTGAGGCCTATACTTGTCAAAATATGCCAACTAAATCACTAAGGCAGTGGAAAAGCTTTTTTTGGCCGCACTTGGCAAGTGCGGTATTGTCCAATCTGCGGCTCCTCGCCGCTGATGTGGCGAAACTTGGTCGATTTTTGAGAATAATTTTTTTTGGTCGAAAATTGATATTATTTCTAAAAATTACCCTAAATCTAAAAATTACCCTTCCCATATTCAAGGAAGAAAGCTTGAATTTCAAACTCCAACGAAAGTTCATGAAAAAATCTCGAACAAACCCATAAAAAGTGGACGGAAAGGGTACCTATTGCCCATTGGAGCATGCTGTCTAGGGAGGAGAACCCGCCGGCCAGCTCATCGGATTCATAGTCGACGGTGGACGGGTCCTCCGCTTCCAATGTCGCCAAGAAATCGCTCTCATCTTTTCCCGTAGCCCAAAATATACCACCAAGAGACGTCCTATTGGATTTCTCCTCCTCCGCCGAGAGATGCAGCGCCGGCGAGAGGAGGAGCAGGATCAAGGCTATTGCGATGCAGCAGCAACTTAGGGCTTTGCCCATCAAGGAGTCTAAAAGGAGAAGATTTTTTTCGCTAAACAATTGAAAAACGAGAATATTGTGGCCGAGCTTCTGCCGAGAAAAGTATGAAGGCAAAACCGAGGAATACGCGGATGATTTAATTAATAAAAGATGAAAAATGAACGTGAGATCAGAGGTGAAATTGACGCGGAAACGGTGATGAGAATGGGTATGCCGAAAAAGACCGTTCGGGCTTCTAGTTGGTCATGTCACATCATAATCTCTATCCATCTTTCACTAATCTTTTCTAGAATTAGTGAAGTATTGGTAAGGATGATGATGTGACATGTCCAAATAAAAGCCCAAATAAAAGCACAAATAGGCTACGAACATGCATATTTTCATCCATACATGAAAAGCCAATCGGCTGCAACATGTGTCCGCAACCAACCCTTCACAGACCTCGTTGCTACATACACATGCCACTTATTTACAAATTTGTCATTCAAAATTTAAGGTGTGTCATTGAAATCTTTTCCTCTTAACTCTTCAACTTCATTCAAAATTTACAGCTATGCCATCTTCCACTTTTCTCCGCCGCTGGCACGGCCGCCACATCCACAACGCAGCCCCTCCCATCTTTTTCCTCTTTAACTCTTCACATATATTAAAAATTTACAGTTGTGCCACATTCGACTTCTTCTTCTCCTCCTCCACATCCACACCGCGGCCCCTCCCCCACACACAGCCAACCCTACTCCCTACTCATCCTTCCACTTTCCCTCATCTGTCGATCCTGCCGCCGCATCTCCCACACTCCCACCTCTTCATCTCCCACCTCTTCATTCCCCCCACCCACCCCCCCACTCGTCCGTCGCCGCCGCCGCATCCCTTCCCCCAACCCGCTTCATTCCCACCTCCCCTCGTCTTCCGTAGCTGTCGCCGTTCTCGCATCCTGAGTAGGCAGGAGCAGCGACACGGCGAACGATGAGAGGTGGAAATGAAGAAGATGGAGGCAGAGGAGGGAGTGGGGGTGGCTGTGCGAGGGGAGCAGCTGCGTCGTGGACGTGGCGACGTCCGGCGACGTCGCGAGTGTGTGCCATGTGGAGGAGGAGACGGCGCCAAGCGGCGGGCAGGGAAGTGAGAGAGGATGAAGAAGAAGATAGAGGTAATACGTGGATATGATGCGTGTAAAGTAGAAATATTGATTTTTAAATTAGTTTGAGTGTGTGTAAAGGGGTCCGTGGGAAGAGCAATTTTGTATGTGCGCATGGTAACCCACGTCCTTGGTGCACAGCGTACTGTGCTTCAAGCCATTACAACGCATCCACAATCGATCAGCCCCGTTCCTAAAGATGCCCACCGCCGCCCTTCTACCTGATTAGAGGTAAAGACGATTGCCATCGAGACATTGCCTTCTGCATCCCCCAAACCGAAACGGTCATTGGCATCGAAAGTATCCTCTCTATCACACGGGTGTTGAACATGGATAGAATCACTCCCATGTCTCAACCACTGCCTCGCCCATCCGGTGAACACTAGACATTGAACACCACAGCCAAATCCTCCTCTTTGATGAAAACAAGCCAACACAAGGAGATCAAACTTCCTACCATCAGTCAGCAAGCGGGTTGGAGCTAGAGCCGTCGTCGATCACCGACAGTAGCTCCTTCCTGGCCAGCTGCGCAGGTCACCGGTCTTCCCCATACTTTTTGAGAGACCACAGTGATGACTTGCTCAAACTCATTAGTTGGCCCGTCAATGAGCCAGACTACGATAGTATCCATAATAACCTGATACTTTCAATTGGAGGGAGACAATCGAGCTTAGCATCACCTCAACACATACGATCGTAGACACGTTCAATGTCTAACTTCGCAGATTAGATGCAACGAAGTTTCTAAAACATGACATGCAGATCGCTAATAAGTTTGCCATGACTTGTCATGGAGCCTTGCGCCTAAAAGACATCATAAACGAATTTATGTGTAAAGGTGTCAATTCACAACACAAGTTACCAACATGAACAACCATTTCCTTCTATGACTACAGTTTGTAATGGTATTACGACCATAAAAATGCAAAAAGTACCAACAAAGGAAAACACACGATAAGCACCCACCTCGAGACCACCATTTCAGCAAACCAACAAATACGCACTCGTTTCAGGATGATGCGTAGTTATTCGATTGGGCAGCATGATACAATAGACTACACTGGATGAATTGATCTACAATTGCAGCTGACGAGGCATATAATAAAGAATATATCAAGTTTTCTCTACATTTCCACCCCCTTTTGTACCATTTTCATCAAGACGACTGATGCCGATCTAGCCGCTGAGCACCCAGCTTTGCAGGGGCTGCTTTAGCTCCTCGACCTCGGCCCAGAGACAAGGGCTTTGCTCTGGTAGTTGGGGGAGGGGCTGCAATGGCTGCCCATGGGTCGTTGTCCTCGTCGACCATGACTTTCTTCTGAGGCTTTGAGGCTGATCTTGGTGGCGGTGCTGCAATAGAGCCCCAAAGATCGTCATCATTGTTGGATGACGCAGGCTTGACGTTCAGAGATTTTGCAGACGTTTTAGGAGGCGGGGCAGCCATAGCACCCCACAAATCATCGTCTTCTCCTTTTGGTGCCTTTGTTGCCATTTTCCCTTGTGAAGAACTTGTCGCAGCTGAAAAGGAGAGGACGCGAGAATCAAAACATCTGAAGGGTGATGCATTCAAGGTTCCATGTCGGACTTCTATCAGTAGGATTTATTACACTAGCAGATGAAGAGATACATGCGATGGAAACATCATCACACAGACGATAAAAGAAGGGCACGATTCAAGTCTTGACTTCACATTAAACAAGACGGAAACATAGGAGGACATACCTTGAGACGGTGGTTGCACCATTGGCCTCTTTTGAGCAGCATGTACACTGGCAAGTGGAGCTGGTTTCGGCTCCTCGATTGGGTCAAGGTCATCCCACCCTTCCTTGTCGCTATCATGATCCTCATGGGGAAGTCCATTTTCAAGTTCACCCCAACCATCTGTCGATGTAGGAGATGAAGGCTGAGGTTGATCTGGAGCACTGATGCTTGGACTTGTAAGCACCGATATGTCATCTGAGGTGTCCACTGAAAGCAGTGTATGAATTATGTTTTGAAAAAACAGAAACAAGACAAAAACATGTACAGCAATAAGAATGCAATGTTGCATTCATATGTTGAGAACTCCAGGAGAGAAAACTCATGGTTACATAAAGGGTTCGATCCAAAGAGAGAGACAACATCAACAGAAATACGTTATGTTTTGCTTACAGGTCTTGCCTTAGACATACTGCCACCTTTTGCGGGCAAGTCATATCATGACATGCTTCTTCAATATGAAGCAAACCTTTGTTTCAGGTAATTGATGTTGTAAATAGGTACACAAGTACCTTTCATATATTGCTGGTATTGAGGAGGAAATGAAGGGCACTAAACATCAAAAGCAAATATTTCTTTGATCAGCCTTTACTGAAGCCTGATTACATTATTTTAGCCATTAAAAGCAATTTTTAAAAGAAGGTGATACATGACCTCTATCATATATGCCAAAATCCATCTACTACTTTTCTGGCAGTTCAATGAAAACTGTCAAATATGTGCACAATCCAATATGTGCATGCCTTCACAGATCAATGCAAGCTCCACATACAGAAGCGAATGGAACGGGTCCGATAGCCTTCAAAACATAGGTTTTGAGATGACATGTGACCGCCAGGAGGTAGACTCACATCCAGAAGAAAATTTGATGTCATGAACAACAAAAGCAAAGTCTCTTCCTCAAAAAAAAAAAAAAGAACTAAAAAATAAAAATAAATAAGAGCAAAGTCTCCGACTTTGAGATATATAAGTAAACAATTCCAGAAATTTCCATTAATTAAAAGAAGGGATTTTAGAATATAGGTCCATATTATCCCCCAGAATTCATAATTATATATTAGCCCCTTAAATTGTGAGATACAGTCATCTAGAGTCATCTGTTATCTGTTCTATATAATCACTACTCAATTATGACTACACACATGGTTGAATAATTACCGGTATACCCTTAGGTAATTGGCAACACAGATTCCCTGGTAGAGGACAACTTCTTACACATTCATTTCCACGTTACAAGTGAAATACCCTTGCCCCTCATTAAACCTATCAAATCCTCATTTCCCTTCCCATTCCCTGTTGGCGGCAAGGACATCAGCAAAAAACCTGGGTGGTGAAGGCTTCAATGATCAAGAAGACAAAGCCATGTCTTCAACAACAGCAATGCTCTCGACATGAAACTTCCATTTTGATGGTTCAAAAACTTCTGTTTCGAACTCAAGGTATCACCAATTTTGTGATTAAATCCATTTCTCAAGAAATTTTGATTATTATACCCAGATGAGTATCAGATTTTTCCTCTGGACACTTCAATAAATTTTTTGAAATACAAAAGGATGCAACTCAATTGATGTATACATGACTTTTGATTTAAGTTTGAAGCCACTGCACCATTAAGTTATATGCTCAGTAGGATTTGGCTTGTGAATAAACGAATGCGCACATCTTTTTTTGTATCATGAGATGAATCTCAAGCAATTGGGAAAAGGAGGAAGAGCGACAGATGAAATGAAATAGATGAAACAACAACTACATACATACTACGTACATACATAAAAACATACATATAATCACTGGTAGTTTTCGACAACCTAGCCACCTAGGCAGCCCGAAATTACACAGGAAAAAGAAGAGGAAATGAGAGTGCTTATGTTTTGCCGCCAATCACCGCTGCTATGCAACAGCCTTTGCTTCCCCCCTCTCTCTTGTCAACTATCAAAATAGTGGCAATAAATGACAAGCGGTCATAAACATCAAAGAACAAAAGAACAGAAAACCCTCTGCACACACCCGGCAGGCCCCTAGGTCCACGTTAGGCGACTGCACAGGCTACTCATAAGAGAACGAAAGAATGTCAAGGTCTCTCTCGCAGGCAGGCACCTAATTGTGTACCAAGGCCCAGGTCAAGGTGCACATGCCACTTTTTACAACACTGATTTTGGGGGGAGAACTGTGTGGTTTATAGAAAAAAAGGAGCTGCTGGGAAATGGAAGAGGAGGAAGAAAGACAGATGAAATGAAATATAGGAAACATCAGATACATACATGCATACTAGAAACATGCATATATACATACATATAATCACTGGTAGTCTAATATAACCTAGCCACCTAGGCATCTAGAAATTAAACAGGAGGGAACAGAAAAGGAAAGGAGAGTACTTGCGTTTTACCACCAATCACCACTCTTTTGCAGTACCCTTTGCCACTCTCTCTCTCTCGGCAACGACTAAAAGAGTGGGTAATAAATGACAAGCAGCCATAAACATCGAAAGAACGGCAAGCTACACACACACAGGCCCATGACAGACACCTAGGCCTAAGTCAGGTGGCTGTACAGGCCACTCGTAAGGAAACAAAAGAACAACAAGGTCTCTCTGAAATGCACCTAATTGGGGGCCTAGGCCCAAGTCAGGTCACACATGCCATTGTTTACAACAATGGCTTTGGAGGAAGAGAGAGCCAAGGGGTTTATAAAAAGGGGATAGAAGCAAAAGAGAGAGATATGGTCCAAAATCTTAGGTTTGTTAGACTTAACAAAATAGTCTTTTAACTTTTTAAATGGCTTTTAACCAGTGGGACTTTCAACCAATGGATCACACATCGTTGATTAATATCCAAATAAAATATTTGTAGGTACATAACCCTTAATAAACCTAAGAAATAAATACTCTTCCAATTATGATGTAAAATGATGCTGTTATTAGCTAAATATGGAAAACCCAAAATTTGCTGATGATTAAGCTAACAACTTTAATATGTATAGGTTGTTTTAAGTGTCAAACTATACCCAACTAGAGAAATTTAGCCCAATTACATATGCTCTTTTGACTAGGAAATGGCTTCACATTACAAACATTACAAACATGACAATTTGCATATGACCACGAAGCGTAAGGATAATAGGTAACTACTCACACACAAACAATCAAATATATAGTAATTTCCAACTATATATGTCACCTCCACTATCCGATTGTGCACGATATTACTCTATTGTTCAATACTCATAGATTCACATATTATTAGTGCTTATGAATTCTATCACACTATTATTCGCATATCGATTCAAAACTTATCTAAACCAAGGTTTTAGGTATCGGTTTCGGAGAGGGTATCGCTCTCTCGAAAATTTAAGTTTTGGTATCGGTATCGTCCGTTTCGGCGGTATCGGACGTGGGTTTCGGTTGGTCAGTATCGGTAGTTTTAAATACATAAAATCTATTAGATATGTAAAAAAACTAAAGTTGCTAGAATTTTGCCTTGCACACCTACCGTTTTACTTTGCGCACGTACCACTTATTTGCAAGTTTGCCTTGGAGTTGCTTTGCGCACCTACCATTTTGCTTTGTGCACATATCACTTATTTACAAGTTTGCCATAAAATATCTTACTGTACACACAGTACACATATAACTTATTTACAAGTTTACCAATCATAATTTCCCAATCTCTATACGCGGTCTTCTCTCACTCACTCACTCTCTCACGGGAGCGCAGGAGCGGCACGGGAGCGCAGGAGCGGCAGCATGCGACAGGCGGCGGCGAGGCGCAGCGGCAGGTGGCGGCGAGGCACGACGGCAGGCGGCGGCGAGGCGAGGCGGCGAGGCGAGGCGGCGCGGCGAGGTAAGTTCGTTTTTCGGTTTTTTTGGCAGTTTCTTGCATGTTTCTTCCTCTTCTTCCTCTTATTTTTCGATTTTTGTCAGTTTCTTTCACATTTGCTGGCCGAAACCCTAGGGTTTCGGCCGATACCAATTTTATCTAGCAGTTTCGGACCGGTACTGGGCGGTACCGGTCTGATACACCCGATTCCAAGAGGTATCGGGCGATACCTCAAACCATGATCTAAACCACATGAATTCAACGAATTCTATTAACATACTGTCCATAACTCATTGCCATATGCGAAAACAAACTGTACTCGAATTTATGATGCTTAGACGAATGATGCACAAATATTTGTTAGGGACATATCATAATAATCCTTAAAAAAGAAATACAAAGCTGTAAAAATCACAGACTCCATGTACACACCATTCTATTACAATGCAAAACATAGTGGTATTAGCTAAATATGAAACATCCTAAGATATGACTTAGACTAGGCTAATAACTTTAATATGTATATGTTGCTTTAAGTCTCAAAGCCCAATTCTCCACATCCTTACACATAAACTAAATATCTTAGACACGAATCAAGATATATATATTCCAATTCCGACTACCCTTTCTACTAGGGACTGACTTCACATTACACACACAACAAACAAGACAATTTGCCTACGATGAAGAGTAAGGAAAATAGGTTATACCCAAATAAAAACCACCAATAATACAATTTTTCTAGCTACGCTATAAGCCTATTGGTCAAAACTCATAAATTCACATAGTATACAATATACATACTGTATTACACTATTATTTGCATATCGATTCAAAACTCATCTAAACCACATGAATTCAACAAACTTTATAAAGGTGCATGTCCATTACTCATTGTCATATGTAAAAGGGTCAATTGCACATACATCCCTTGTTCTATTCACTATCATTGTATAACTAATAACTCCTATCTTTGATAATCGTAGACACCATCTGATTTAACAGTGAGGGTTAGTCACCGTTAAATATTTATCTGTTTTTTGTATTTTTTTTACCATGTCTTCTCTCTCCTCTCACCCCCCTTCCTGTGCATGCACACATAACCCGCTCGTTACCAACCGCCAACCCCTCGAGGCTTACAATAGGATTTTGAGTTTTGGTTTGTGAATTGATAATTGCTGGTTTAGCTGGAAACAATCCTTCAACAGAATACTGCCATCTAATGCAAAGTAGTGAGCATGTTACTTCTATTGATTTGGGATTTGGTCTGATATGATATCTTTCCAAGTTTACTGTGTTATGTTCACTCAGGTTGAACTGAGTGAAGATTTTGTAATATAATATTTTTTCTATTTTGTTTCGTTTGTGGTCCATATTATTTTGTTGCACAAAGTTTCGTTCAGTGTCTAGATTAGGGATTTTTATAGGGATTATGGACTTTATATTTTGTTTGCTACCTTAATAATTAGCATGCATATTCCTTCAACTGTCCCCACTTCCCCCTTGCATATTCCTTTGTGGTCCATATACACTCTCATTCTTATAACAAGAAAGATCACAATCATTATTAACCTAAAAAGCAGTGGTTGTCTTTGCAATATACCCTATGTTAAAACGTACAATACTCAAATTTATAATACTTAGTAGAATAATATTAGTGATGTGAAGCAGCAGCGCGGTAAGGATCCTAGTGACTTGCCAAATATTTATTTCTAATTTGATTCAGGTTATTTGCTTTTTTAGTGAACACTCATGTCGACTGAATTATGCTTTTTTAATTAGTGAATTTTAAATTTTATCATGTTAATACCACTTAAATTTAGTAACAATATTGTTGATTCTAACTTATTTTCTCTAACATATGTATTAATTTTTTGAACACGGGTTTTTTATAGATTGATGAATTATACTTGAACATATGCATACCAAATTTTTTGCATTCATGTTATCCAAGTCCAATTTCCTAGAAGTGACAATACTGATATTTCAAATGCACATCAAAGAGCTATATTGGACTGCCTACCAATATTCTGGGCTTCCCACTAATATTCTAGGGTTGGTCACTGGACTGAATTTGTCGCAACACCTGCCAGAGAATGCAGGCATACGCAGCCTTGAAAATTCACCTAAAACCTGCATGAGTGAGGTTTGAAACCCTAGCCAAACATCTGGGCAGGTATAATCCGATAAAAACTTACTTAAACACAAACACAAATCTCCCCAAATCTGAACCCAAACCCAAATCCAAACCCACTAGAGACCTACCAGAACCAAAACATACCCTATATTTAATAAATATTGATATTATAGCATGTATATCGGGATTTTAATAAATATATTCTGAACCCTTAACAAAGTAACATAAATAACCCCACTTCATTCAAAATTCTTAAAACTCTTTGTTTACAAATTATACTCATATATCTCCATCTGCGAACATTAAATTACCGCAAACACATAGTGTTTGTTCAAACTAAACTATATGTTCGAGTATTATAGTTTCTAAACATGAGAAAATATGTTCTTAAGATTCTCTTTTTATAGATTTATAGTTTCTGAGGTTCCAAATGATCAAATTATTTGACTGTAAAGGAGGGAATTCTGTATTTCAGTTGCCCTATGGAATTCCGTGTTTCAGTTGTCTTACTTGCTCAAACCTGCCTAAGCCTGCTCATTGCTCAATTAATTTTTTAAGAAGACATCGCTCAATTAATTGAAATCCAAGCAAACACTGAGAGCCACACAAACATCAAGTACAAGTCTGGATATCACACATTAAAGAGCAGCTGGGTATCTTAACTGCAAAAAACCCAGAAAAATGGGTTTGACAGAATTGGCCAAAAACCTGACTGAGTACAATTTCCACAACATCTCAACAGCCCCTTGTAATGGTGTGATACCCATGGTCAATTGTTGTCTCTTCTCATGATCATTCTTCTTTCGTCTGTTTGCACAAGAAACTTTGGGTTTTCTCATGATTCTATCTTTGAGATTTGGGGCTCTAAGATTAGGGAGAAATCACTTTGTATTATGGCTGTTCTTTCTTAAAATGGTTAAATATTGATGTCATTATGTGTGGGCAAATGCTATTGTGTTGATCTACATAAATATGAATATTTTGTGTTTCCTGTAATTTTACTTTCTTTCTTGTGTTACTATAATTTGCTATTGTGCTACATATATTCCACTATATGTAATACCATAGTCTAAGTGTTATGCTAGGAATGCTCAATGGAGAAATAACATCATGGGATTTTAATGGAGGGTGGTGGAAATGAAAAGAAGGGTGAATGATCAAGTTCCAAGCATCACAAAGATGAAATAGAAAATGGAGCGATACAAAAGAATGCTAAGGATGTATCGATCTCGTTTAGAGCTGTGTTCATAAGAATCAATATTGGTATATATTGTAAACTAAATATTTCAAATTTAGCCGAATTTCTTTTGGAAGTACTAATGATTACTTCTGTTCTTGCGCTGCTAGGTTACAATTCTTATTCCTGCTTCTTAACTCTTGCATCACATTTGATTTTTGTCCAATCCTGTGATTCAAATGACAAACGAGTCAAACAACCCGGTTGGTTTTCCGGATCAAGTCAAGATTTATTTGGTTCACTGCTCATAATTATCAGTCAGATAACTGCTCATAATCATATGTCATACAACCTATTGTTTGACAATTGCAGTTTTTCAGCGTAAATATATTTTTGGATTTGGTACACCTTGACCAAAATTTTGTTCGATGCATTTTGTTTAATTGAGTCTATTCTTGTCTAGATACATGTTTCCTCCAACTTAAAATCTTTCCAGAAATGTTTTAATCTGGTCTTTAATTGTGTCTATATTCAGTGAGATTGGTCACAAAAAATATGCTGTCCTACCTTGTATACACATGCTTCTCGCACATCCAAATTTTGAGTGTTTCGGTAAATACAATGTTGTTGGAAAGCTCTTATTATTGTCTATACCTCGTTTATTCTACAATCCCTTTAATTAAGAGTCTGCACACATCATATCTTAATTCATCCGGTCTATCATTTACAACCCCAAATTCAAACCCAATCTTCAAGATTTGCCTCCACCCTGCACCCACTTAAGATTGCGTGTGACAAGATAATGCAATAGATTGTTAGATTGGGAATAAGAAGGCTGGCCGCAAGTAGGCGCACACGCAAGGGAGGCCGCCTCGCCCGAGGGGCATTTTCGACTCCTCTTCGATTTATTATAATTGAGTGGCAAACTTATAATTGTTGGGAGGGGTGGGGTGGTTTATTCTTAAGCTAGGGCTAGTCGTCATTTTATTTTCCTACTTGATTATCGAATTGTTTTGAGAGAGTTCTTAGCTAGATCTTAGGAGAGTGCGGACGTCCTCGATTTAGGCGCCTTGGGAGGGTGGGTGTCCCTATCAATTGTAGCCAATTTATCATTCTTTCTTCTATTTTATCTATAAAGTTCAGATTTTGCCTTCGGATCTATCATTTTGGTATCAGAGCGAGTACGATCCATGACGGCGTCAACAAGGAGTAAAGATCGAAGCGAAGCGGAGAAGAAGAACCATGCGGAGACCGAGGAGGTGAAGAAAACCGTTGCGGAAAACAGCGAGTCGATCGTTAAATTGACGACGACGGCGGATCGATTCGCCGCTAAACAAGATAGAATAGAGAAAGCCCTCGCTCAGATTGTCTTTCAACTTACGGCTCTCAACGAAAAGTTAGGGATCGACGGCGTAAACACTAGTTCTTCAAAAATGATCCCACCTTTGGAGAAGGGAAAGGAAAAGATCGAGAATTTTGAAGAGGGGTTGCTTTCAGATGCTGACGAGTACTTCAAAGAGGAGGAGGAGCCCTGGAGGATCGAGGAGAGCGTGGGACCGCGACAAGGGATCGAGAGAAGTCGGCCGCCCCCTCGGGTTCATATGGGGGCGGCTGAATCAGTTTGGGGGCGGGGGGCCTCGCCCCGCCCTGGAGGAGGGCCAGCAGGGCCAGCCGAAGCTTGCCGGCCATCAACCCTGTCGAGCCCACCGGAAGACCCGTCGGGCCATCGGCAACCCTAGCAGGGCCTGTCGGAGGCCCGACAGGCTACGACAGCCCCCTGACAACCGCCTAAGGTGTTCACCGAGCCTCCCAGCCACCGCTCTGTGCATCTTGGCTTTCCACTTGACATCTGAGGCACGAGGAGAAGTTTTGTGGACCCCCGGAGTTTTCTGGACATGGACATGCATGGGTCTACTACCACGGGACGACGGAAGGGGCCGAAATCATTATGATGAAGGCGGAGGAGAGTACGGAGGTGACTTTGGTGCTGGTGAAGGGTGAGAAGATAATGGAGGGACATACAGGAGGGCAACGAGGGGACTTTGAGACCGCGGTGGAGGGACATATGGAGGATATGAGACACAGAACGAGAGGTGACAACATCATCACCAGCACAGGCGCGCAGAGGGTAGGCCAGACCAGGGATATTTTGGGGGTGATGGCAGGGTGAGAAAACTGAAGATGCCCGTGTTCGATGGGGAGGATCCGCATGCGTGGCTGTTTCGGACGGAGAGGTATTTCACCGCTTATCATATGACGGAGGCCTAAAAGTTGGAGGCAACGGCCATTTGTATGGAGGGGAGAGCTTTGAGTTGGTATCAGTGGAAGGAGAGGATGCATCATTTTCGCAGTTGGGAGGAGCTTAAGAGTCTCATTTTGGAGAAGTTTCGAGATCCCCACCTGGAAAACCTTTACGAGCAGTTATTTTCCCTCAGGGAGGAAGGCCCGGTGAGGGATTACATTGAGAAGTTTGAGACCTTGTCGATGCGAATGCACGGAGTCACAGATGAGTCACTAGAGGGCACATTCATGAAGGGGCCGAAGCCCAGTCTTCGTGCTGGGGTTCGGCTATACAAGCCCATAGGGCTGTCAGAGGTCATGGAGATGACACAGATGGTCGAGGATGCTCAGGCTGAGGAGAGTAGAGTTAGGAGTGGGTATGGTGGTCAGGTGCATCGCGGGTCCTCAGCTGTGTCAGGGGGTGAAGGCTATCATAGGGACAGATCAGGCGAGTGACGAGAAGATTGAGGAGAAGAGCAGTGCACTGTCAGCAGTGAGTCAGGTCAGGAGGATGACTGACACCGAGATGAGAGAGAAGAGGCAGAAAGGGCTCTGTTTCAGATGCGATGGGCGATTTACCCCAGGACACCACTGTAATGTTCGCAAGCTGCAAGTGCTGATAGCCATGGCAGACGAGGAGGATGACGTGGAGGATGAAGAGGTCGGAGTGGAAGACAACTCCCACTCAGAGTAGGACCGCCAGAAACTTCATGCACCACCTTGAAGACAAGGTGGATTTTCGGGGACGGAGGAATGTTAGATCGGGAATATGGAGGCGGGCCGCGAGTAGGTGCGCACGCAAGGGAGGCCGCCTCACCCGAGGGGCATTTTCGACTCCTCTTCGATTTATTATAATTGAGTGGCAAACTTGTAATTGTTGGGAGGGGTGGTTTATTCTTAAGCTAGAGCTAGCCGTCATTTTATTTTCATGCTTGATTATCGAATTGTTTTGAAAGAGTTCTTAGGTAGATCTTAGGAGTGCGGACGGCCTCGCTTTAGGCGTCTTGGGAGGGTGGTTGCCCCTATCAATTGTTGCCAATTTATCATTCTTTCTTCTATTTTATCTATAAAGTTCAGATTTTTGCCTTCGGATCTATCATAGATCTATAGAAATAATTTTGTGACACTGTGTATTCTTGACATAGTGACATTAATTCCCGATCATTCATCTTGATACATGGATCTTATATCCAGTATGACATAACATAGGACAAAGGCGTGTCAAGCATTTGAGCATCCTAAAGTCTCTAACATTTGAAGAAGGGAACATTAGTAGGGGTGGCAATTTGAACCCCACCCAATGGGTTAAATGACAGATCAACACATGATCCAAATTTTTGAGTATGGTTAGGGGTCTAAACCGGTTCGGGTTGCGTCTAGATCAAACCCATTAACATATATATATATATATATATGGGATTAATGGGTATCATACGCCATATGAGATAGGCTCTCATACGCCCTCTCACATAAAGCAACCAAGTACAAGCCCACATGGGCTTGTACTTGGTTGTACTTGGTTGCTTTATGTGAGAGGGCGTATGAGATCATATCTCATATGGCGTATGATAGCTATTATTCTATATATATATGAGGGATTTGACGCATCTCATCTATAAGCACAAGGCTTCCATTGTTGGCCTTTTTGAGACCAAGATTCTGGATCCCAACTGTGATATTGTGGCATCTTGCTGCCCTAAAGGGTGGATACCCTTCCACAATTATTCACACTCCGCAAAGAATAGGGTTTGGGTCCTGGCTGACCCTGTTATCTGGGCTTGTTCCGTCTTCTCCTCGTCGAGCCAGCACATCACGCTCTCCTGTCGGAATGGGGAGGTTATCCATCAACATTTCCTTCGTCTACGGCCATAACCTTGCGTCGGAGCGGGTCGCTCTTTGGGACTCTCTACTTAGTGACTCATATTCTTGGTGGTGGTGCTTGGGCGGTTTTGGGGGATTTTAATGTCACCAGGTTTATTGATGAGAAGGTGGGTGGGCGCCCTCTTCTGCCTAGACTTCTTGAAGACTTCAATGGATGCATTGAAGGGTGCGGTCTTGATGACTTGCGGTGTGTGGGGGATCGCCTTAGCTGGAGCAATAACTCATCTGGGGATCTTCGCATCTCTTGTCGGTTGGACAGGGTGCTTGTTACCGCTGCCTGGACCTCCCTCCTCCCTGATGCCTTTGCCTCTTATCTTCCACCTGGCACCAGCGACTACTCGCCCCTGCTGATTCAGATTATCTCTCCCCCTGACTCTGGGCCCATGCCCTTCCACTTCTTCAGCTATTATCTTCAGATCTCGGGATTCCTTGGCCTGCTTCTCACTGTTTGGAGGGGGCGGTTCTCGGGTTCTCCCATGTTCAGATTGGCTTCCAAGCTCAAAGCCCTTAAGGATGCTATCCAAGCATGGCCTTCCTCCTGTCGTCCTTTCCCTCGCTCTGAGGATGTCAGGCAGGCTATCTCTGCTCTTCGAGCTCGACCTGAGTTTCACTCCTGCCCCGACCTTACTAGGCAGGATCGTGCCCTCTCCCGCGCCCTTGCTTCTAGCCTTGATTGTGAGGAGAGCCAGGCCATGCAGAAGAGTCGCCAGTCTTGGCTTGCCCAGGGGGACATGAACACTAGTTTTTTCTATGCTGCTACCAGAGAACGTGTGGCCAGTAACAGTCTTTTGCACTTGATTGGCTCGGATGGGGGGCCCACCGCCAACATTCATACCCTTCGCTCTGATGTCGTAGACTTCTTGTCTTCACTCTTCCACCAGGATTCGTACAGCGGCACCTTCCCTGAGGTAATCCCTAAGCGTATTCTTTCTCCGGGTGCTTGCACTTGGATTGGGAGGGATGTCTCTGATCTGGAGATCAAAGATGCGCTTTTCTCTATGGATAAGGACAAGTCCCCGGGCCCAGACGGCTTTCCGCCTTTGTTCTTTCAGGAATTTTGGGGGGTCGTGGGATGCGACGTGCTTCGGGCCGTGCACTCCTTTTTCACTTCGGGCAGTATCCTCAAGCAACTCAACCACACTTTCCTAACTCTGATCGCGAAGTTGCCAAATGCCTCTTTGGGCGACTACAGGCCGATCTCCTGCTGCAATGTGATCCATAAGACCATCTCCAAAGACCTCAGTCGTCGCCTCTCTAAAGTTATCCCCGGACTGATCTCCTGGAATCAGTCTGCTTTCATCAAGGATAGGCTCATCTTTGACTCCTCGCTCCTTGCCCACGAGCTCATTCGGGACTTCTCTGCTTCCTTGGGGGCTCGGGCGTGTATCCAGCTGGACCTGCGTAAGGCCTTTGACAGCATCAATCGGAAGTTTGTCTATTTTTTCCTCTCCTGCCTCGGGTTCCCCCCTTCCTTCATCCACTGGGTTTCGGTTTGTGTGGACTCTCCTACGTTCTCGGTGTTGGTAAATGGTTCCCGGCAGGCTTCTTCGAAAGCAACAGGGGTGTTCGGCCGGGTGATCCCCTCTCCCCCTCCTCTTTGTCCTGGTTATGGAGGCTTTCACACTCCTGATGGACCACGCCACGGCCTCTGGGGCCATCCGGCCTCCCAAGAGGGGGGATGCGCACTCCCTCCCATCATTTTTTTGCTGATGACATGCTGGTTTTCTGCAAGGCTGAGGAGGGCTCTTTTGCTGAGTTGGGTAGGCTTCTCTCTTCATTCCACCTCATGTCCGGTCTCGAGGTGAACGGGGCCAAGAGCAAGCTTATCCTTAGCAAGGGTTGTTGTGCTGGTGCTGAGTTATCCCTCCTCCTGGACATTCCTATTGCCGCCCCCTGTCAGGTATCTTGGTCTACCGCTCTCCTCCTCTTATCCTGCTACGAAGCTTTTCTCGGAGCTCGTTGACAAGTGTAGGTCCAAGATTGCTGGTTGGTCGTCATGGCTCCTTTCTACCTCTGGGCGCATTGAGCTGGTTCGTACGGTTATCCACGGCTTTGTCTCCTACTGGATTCAGTCCTTCCGGATACCCTCTTCCATCCTTGCTGAGATTGACCGTCTGTGCCGTGATTTTATCTGGGGTTCCAAGCTCCACCTCTGGCGTAGGGATGATATGTGCCTCCCCAGGAGCGAGGGGGGATTGGTTTACGCTCCTTGCGGGAGGTGGGGGTTGCTGCGGGGGCCAAACTTCTTTGGCGGTTGCTGCATTCTCCCTCTCCTTGGGCTTCCTATATGCGTGCTGCTTACCTGAAGCATACTCCTCTCTTCCAGTGCGAGGCCTCTGTCCTAGATTCTGGTTCGTGGAAGCATGTTTTTCGTTCCCGTGATGCTGCTGTCTTCTGTTTCCGTAGGATTGTGGGTGATGGGTGTTCCTCGTCCTTTTGGTTCGATCCTTGGCTCCCCTGTGGGCCCCTGGCCAGGTTCTGCACTCCCCCCGATGCCCTGAGATCTCGGCGCATTTCTAACTTCTGGGATGGGGTTGCCTGGCGCCTTCCCGCATGCATTGCCCTCCTCCAGTCCCATTTTGCCTCGGCCTCCCTTCGGGGTGGCCCGGACTACTGGGAGTGGGCGACACCGAGGGGTTGCTCTCTTCGTTCTGCCTGGTCCTCCACCCGGCGGCCTGCCCCGACCTCCTGCCTCTCGGCCCTTTGTTGGTTTCCTGGGCATGTTCCTAAGTTCTCGCTCACCCTGCTGCGTGCCTTGGTGATCGCCTCCCTACCTCTCTCACCGGCTCTCCCGGCGTGGCATCTTGGAGCAGTCCCCCCTGTGTTCTCTGTGACTCCCACCCGGAGTCGGCCCGTCATTTGTTTTTTCGCTGTGATTACAGTGCTTTTGTCTAGGCTGTCTGCAAGCTCCGGCTAGGCCTTCCCTCGTGCTCCAAGTCCATCACCGTTGAGGCTTACATACTGAGGCGTCGCTTTGGAGCAAGGGGAAGACCACTGCCCGGGGTAAGCTCTTCAGGCACGTTTTCTCTGCGGCGGTCTGGCATATCTGGCGGGAGCGCAACAGTCGTATCTTCCGCTCCAGGGCATCCCCGAAAGACGTCCTCCTCGCTAGGATCTCCTCTGATGTCTACGATACTATGATCTCTTGTGACCTTGAGGATGTTGAGTTTGTGGACCGTCCTTTTTTTTGGGAACTGGGGGCTTTCTTAAGCCGTTTTTCTGTGCCCCTCCAGTATAGTCTTTTTCCACCTTTCTTGGCATGTTCCTGGTAGTTCTAGCGTGAGGTGACTGCTTCCCAGCCTCTCCCTCGCCTACTCTGCTTGTTGGTTTGTGCCCTGATGTAGTCCCCTGTTTATATTTATATACACATTCACTTACTTTTCAATATATATATATATATATATATATATATATATATATATATATATATATATATATATATATATATATATATATAGGATCCGGTCTGGGTATACCCTTAACTGCTATATTGGCCGGGTCCGGGTATACCCTTAACTGTGTCGGGTCAAACTTGACCCAACCCATACATACGTTTGCCATCCCTAGACATAGGTACACACACTAATTGTGCATTTTTAGCAATAGGCTTAGTTTAACGCAAGTTGTCTACCTATCATGACCTTGAGATAGCTATTAAAAACAATAGGAAAAAAATTCATGATATAAGTTTGAATGACTAAGTAAAAGAACTTGAAAGATCACACTTCTTGTTTCCAATCTTTTCTTCAAAAAATGTTCATACATATTCTTTATAATCATTCCATTGTTTCTTATAAGAATACACATAATCTAATTTTCCCTTTCCAAGTGAAGTTGACATAGGTGTCACGATGAAGTGTCATGTCCATATGCCTGATATGGCAATATTTTTTAAAAACAGGATATCCTGCTGACATTGATTGCATAGTGAATCGCACGAGATAGTAAGTAAGAGATTGAAAAGAGGATCATTGGACCTCGCTCTCGGGCTTCCGGTATTTTACTAGAGGTTTCTATCAATCCACCCCTGTGTGATTCCTGTTGAATCATATACTCGGGGGGTGGCGCAGGGCGGACGAGATAAATTGCTATCCATCCTACTCAACCCCTACATAAAGTGAGTTTCGGACTGAGCAGATCTCATCACCAAGAGGATGCACAAACTGTAAGTCTACAACGTTAGGGTTTCTAATCAAATTAAAAAAAGACGGAAGCGTGGAATTTCAAAAATTTCTAATCCTAATGCAAAACCCCAAAAGCTTCAGAATTCATAATTTAAATGTTAAGAAAAAGATCATACCTTTGCATAGATACTCTTACGCGGTATCCGTTACTCTAAAACTTTTCCAGTGGAGATCCCCAATCTTCACACCGACCAAGCGCGATAGTAGTTTCACCTCGATGATGAAAATCCTTATGATTCACGAACCCTCCACGAACCCTCCACGAACTCGAACTCGGCTCCAAGCGTTGCTAGTGTTTGAGAGAACGAGAAACAAAAACTTTTTATTTTATGAGAGAGATTCTATGTTTAAGCTAAGCATTCAAGATTATTCTTTCCCTCTTTGATCTTGGATACTTGGATCTAAAATCTCTTGGATTGTTAGATGCCTAAGAGAGGAGGAGAGAACCGCCCTTTTATAGTGCTACGCTCCTTGAAATCTAAATATGTTTAGGAGTTCTAGTTAGAATCAAACTCTATCCTTAAACATGTAGAATTAAAAAAGAAAGATCTCACGATATTATTTAATCCTTTGAAAGTTTTATTTAGTATCAAACCCTATCTAAAAACTTGTAGGACTAATGAGATATCCCTAGAAATCTTACAACATTTAGAATTTCTAATTGGAGCCAAACTTCTATTAGATTGGATCTTGACCCAACAATTGAGTTAAACCCAAACCCAAACTGATCCAAATCCCAAACCAGACTAGGCTTGTCGCTGCTATCCACCACAGGATGGCTGCCGTTGGCCACCGCTAGTTGTCGTTGACAGTGGCCAACTGGCCTCAACCAGTGGTTGGCTGACCGGTCGTAGCCAGTGAGCTGTCAACCTCCGATGGATCGGTCATCACTCTGGCGACGATGTTTTGTCACTGACGATGCCATGAGCGTGGGTTCACTGAGATTTTGATCTTTTTTAAATCAAGTATTCACAACTATTTACGAACTTTTCCAGCTCGCATTCGCAACACCTTGTACTATTAAAGAGATATCCCTCGAAATCCTACAATCATTAGAATTTCTAATTTGAGTTAAACTTCTCTTATTGGCTTGGATCTTGACCAAACAATAGAGTTAAACCCAAACCCAAACTGACCCAAAACTTAAAACAGATTAGGCGGCGACTTACAGCTGTCGTCCACTACTGAACGGCCGCCGTCAGTCTGGCTGGTCGACCATCACTCTAACGATGATGTTTCGTCGCCAGCGATACCTTGGGCGTGGTTTCGTAGGGTTTTCATCTTTCTTTTTAGATCAAGTATTCGTAACTCTTTACAAACTTTTTTGCTCGCATTTGCAACACCTTGCAATGCACTCCTCTCTCTCAAGCGAATCGATCACAACTCTTTACGATCGATCACATATATCCATAAATGTTATGTTATTTTCTTTTGATTATCGTGACAAACCATCATCGTTGTCAGACTCTAAAAGTTAGATTTCTACTTCGACAGCAACCTTATCATACTCTACGATCATGTCTCAGGCACGACAGTGCCAGTAGCTACATATGAAGACCACATATATCGTAATAGTTATTATTAAGATGGTGTAAGATTGTACTCATCTCCAAACCAAATGTGTGCCTATTAAGGACAACTACCGTGCAGTCCGATCTCTTCGTCATAACTATATTGCTAATGTGTTTATGATATAAAACTCTGTCAAACTCTAATAACACCTTAATGTCGTGAGTCATGTATGTGACCCATAGTCTTAGATGAATCAAATTTATTACACTAATAAGTTTGTCCATTTTGTATTGGCCAAGAACTTACTATGAATCCATACTAACTCCATGCAACACTAACCTCTCATACCGGAGGAGATGAATCTCTTCTTGACTGTTATCACCATTCACATGCTTTGTACTATGTCTAACGAGCACCTAGCAATGATCACAATCGTCGTCGGTTAATAAAAGACAAAGCATAGCCCTCTTGCATGTAAGATTCCTTAGCGCATCTCATGCCAAGGGACTAAACTGCACCAGTTGCCACTTGAAAGCTTCACTTGACAGTGAGAGTATGTTTAGCATGTAGAAGCTTCTCGGCGAGTTATTCTGTGAACTTGTTCTCCAACAAGCACACACACATTTTCTCACGATGTCTCTACATTGAATGGAGATCAACCATTACCATCACAATAATGAAGTTCAGTACACACTGATCTATCTGAAATATTTATGTCCCGTATTGATATTCTTACGATTAGGATCATTTTAGATTTATGCTTAAATGGATCGATTATATCTTATTATCATGATCTCATTATGTTCCTAATATTTTCACATAATCCAGTGTCTTTATTCATGCAAATATCATGCTATGCACATATGTACTTAAAATGCATCACAAATTACAAATTCATATAAATAAAGATTACCAAATAGCTTACTATTATTTTGAATAAGATGTATCAATTACAATAATCGACGTAAGGACACACAAATCTCATCTTCTACTTGCACTTAACTCTAATTATTACAGTATCACATACTAGTCTTATCTGCCAAACTTTCTAGAAAGTTTTGTGAAAATAACTTCGTGAGTGAATCTACTTCATTATCATATATAAACTCTATAACTTTATATATCATGGCAATCTTGAGTTCCATGTCTAACATGAAATATCCTCAAGATATGTTTTGGATCTCTACATCCAAAATATCTCATATGTAACATTATTTACTACGATATACTCTAATTTCATCGTAGAGTATACCCCATTATCCTGCTTGGAACTCTTCCAAGTCACTAACCCCACGTTAAGGGTGAAAACATATCCCCAGACGAATAAACTATCGTCCATACCACTTTGGAAACCAGAATCAATGAATCTCTCTACTGAGATATTACTAATCCCACCGTAAACCAAGAACATCTTTAGTCCTTCTCAAGTATTTAAGTATATCCTTTACGTCAATCCATTTCTTCCTATTATTTAATTAATATCGACGGACAATGCCAAATACATATGCGACATCAGGTCTAATACATACCATCCAATACATGATAGGTCCTATAAACGAAGCATAATGAATCTTCGTACTATCTCCTCATCAGTCTTGAGAGACGTGTCCTTAAATAGAGTTATTCCATGACAAGCGGGTACATTACCTCGTTTGATGTTTTTCATGTTAAACCTCTTTAATATGTTTTCTATGTATCGAGATTGGGACAATCACATCATCCTATTTGATCTATCTTCCTAGATCTTTATACCAAGTATATATGATGATTCTCTTAAATCCTTTGTGAAAAATTTTTGCGACCATACTTTGATTGATTGCAATATTGCTATGTCGTTACCAATCAAAAGTATTTCATCCTTGTACAATACAAGGGATGCGAAAGTGCTCCCATTGACCTTTTTATATATGTATGGCCCGTCCTTAATTTTTTGATGAAGCCAAACCTTGACTCTAGCACCAAATCAGATCTCCCAGCTTCTTGATGTTTACTTTAACCTATAAATGGATTTAAGCCGACTGCATGCTTTTTCGATGTTCCTAACTTCGAAACCCTCTCTGGCTAAGTTATGTATACAATTTTCTAAATCATCATGTTAAAAAGCAAGCTTTACATCCATTTACTAAATTTCGTAATTATAGAATGCTGCAACAGTAAGCAATATCTGAACAGAGTTATGCATGACTACCAGTAAAAAGGTTTCATCATTAGTCTTAGCCAAGTCTTTTACAATACTTTTTTGTCACCAACCTTGCATATAGATCTCCACCTTTCTATCTACATCGATCTCTCTTTTAAAGATCGACTTGCTTATATTGGGTTTTATCCTTGCAAGAACATCCTCCAAAGTCTATTCTTTGTTAGAGTGCATGGTATCTATTTCGGATTTTATAGCGTCAAGTCATGTTCCAGAGTCTCCGCTCTGAATGGCTTCTTGAAAACTAGTAGGATCATCATCAAACATGATGCTATTCTAACACCATCATCTATGTGAAAATCATAGTATCTCTCAGGTGATTGGGAACACATACAATATCTCATATATGGCTCATTCGTTAAGCGGAGCATACGTATCTAGTTCTATCTTTTGATCCTTTACAATTTGTGTTTCTAGAACTTGTTCCAGCTCTATCAAACTATCATCTATCTCTTCATCAAGAGATTACTTCTCCATGAAGGTGGCATGCCAATAACCAATAATATTTTGTTCCTCGGGTTGATATAAAATATTTTAAGAATCATTTAAATATCCTACAAACTTACACATCATAGATCGTGCCTTCAAGTTGTCTAGATTCTGTCTTTTCACGAATGCAATACAACCTCATATCTAAACAAATTAAGATTGGATTTCTTACCTTTCCATATCTTATATGGAATGGTAAGCACAGCCTTAAACAGAACCATATTAAGTATGCACATTGTCATTTCTAGGGCATAACCATATAGGAAAAAGAGGTAACTCATCATCATGGATCACATCATATATAAATGGGTGCGGTTTCTTCTTTCTGACACATCAAATTGATGTGCTGTGTAAGGAGGAGTAACCTGCGAGAAAATCTTATTCGCTTTTAAATAAGGAATTCCAAACTTAAGTATTCTCATCCTTAATCCAATCGAAGAATTTTAATACTTTTTTTGATTGGTTCTCTCCTTTATTCTTATACTTTATAAATTTCTCATTGGCCTCAGACTTATGTTACATCAAGAACATATCTTTAAAACTTAAGAAGTCATCAGTAATAGTAATGAAGTAAGAGTATCCATCTCTTATTGTTGTAGACATTGGGCCGCATACATCACTATATATGAGTCCTAAGAGTTCACTAACTATTTCCATTTATCCAACAAAGGGTGTTTTAGCCATTTGTTTTTGAGATAAGACTTGCAACTTACATATGATTCAAAATTAAAAAAATTCAAGAATTCTTCCTTATGCAACTTACTAATTCTTTTCTCACCAATTATGACCTAGTCTAAATATCACACGAAGTTCTACTTGTACTCGGAGTCTTTCTTTTATTCAATCTTTGAAAGGTGCTTGCATTCAAAACATAAACGTCATTATTCAATGTACCAAAACTAAAACTACGGAAGAAAATTTTATTGAAGATGTTAATAACATTGTTTAATAAATTTGTATCTTTCATTATCCAATAAAAAAATAGAAACACTATCATATTTGGTACATAAATAATTGTGTAAAAACAAAATATTGCCACTTGGCAATTGGTGAAAATATCTACGGTAATGGTAGCAACACTTGATCATGTTCCTTCTTTGTAAAGTCATCTCACCGTCTCTAAGTCTCCTACTTTTTCTCAGTCCATATAGCCTAGTTACATATGTGAGAACCTTCTCTCATATCCAATACCCAAGTAGTAGAAAGAATATAAAGTATGTTTTGAATGACATAAACACACCTAAAAATGAAGCATCACCATGTCCCTACTTCAAGGACTCCGAGTAATCCTTTGTCCAGACTTGTGACAAAGGAAATATTCACTATTTGCAATCTCATCTTCCCTCACTCTCATCTTCTTGACGTCACCTTTAGGCCTAGTAATCTTCTTCTTTTCCTTACAAATAGCCTTAGGACAAGAAACGAGCTATTAAGAATAACCGACGTCTTTTCTTTCGAAAAGGAACTCTCTGCCCGCCTTAACATAGTTAGAAGCTTTAGAAGTGACATCCAGTTTGTTTATATTGAAATTCAATATGAACTAAGAGAATGTGCTAAGAAGAGACTGTAGAATTATATATATATATATATATATATATATATATATATATATATATATATATATATAAAATTATCCAACACAAACCCCGACTGTTCCACAATCATCTTGATGACATGGTCTTGTACTGGTGTTCCAACTGTCATATTCAATTGAAACAATTTTCTCGAAGTATCGAATCGTGCGATTCGAGATTGCTCTTCATATAAGTTCCTTTATACGAAGAAATATGAACCAAATATCCATATTTTCGTGCCTTTTTTGTAACTCATTACTCATAAATGTTACCACAAGGCATTTGGTAGTGGCACAATCTCGAGTTCATGTCTTGTAGATAGCTACATCTACATCTCTGGACGTTTTAGTTGATGTATTAGGTGGGGTTGCATCTAGAATATATGTTAGGTTGTCATATGTCAATGCAATTTTAACATTTCTCAGACAGTCTTCATAATTAGATCAAGTGAGCTAGTTCTTCTCGAGAATAAGTTAAAGGCCAAACATGATGCTGCAAATGACATATTTTAAAAGAGTTACAATAATGTAAAGTAGATGTTTCTAAATAATTAGATTGGTTTTTATCTAATTATTTTCTCCTACTAATTTTGCAAATATCTTCAACCCAAGAAAGATAAACAAAAATTAGTAATTTAATTTTATAGTGAGAATTAAGATTCAACTATTATAAGATTGATAACTTTGACGATCGCTAACAAGTTATCTTTCTCCACGAAGGTAGACAAACTCTTTGTCAGTTACAACTCATTGTAATTTCCAATTATGATTTTTTACCCCTAATCCTTTTATTAACTTGATCGTCACCAACAAATAATAAAGTATTAGTCAAGTCCGTTCCCGTACATTTATTATTCAGTTTTAGGAGTGTCATATAACCTTGACCACCGTTAACAGGGTCATATGCTACCCGACCGAATCCATCACATAGTAGCAAAAGTGCATTACTTAGTAGTGAATGCTAATGGCTTAATCATTGCTAACAACCATGTCATCAGTACATAAGTTACTCTGCACTTTTAAAATGACAGAGGGCTAAGGATAATTTTTAAAAGAATTTTAAACGTAATGGACTTAATATAATTGGAAAAACCAAGTAATGTAAATATAATTAGATAGAAAATTTATGCTAATCAATTAGCCAGACCAACTATACAATGAGAGTGATGTTTTCTGTGACTAAAACACTAAAACATTTCTTAATTAAGTAACCTCTCAATATATGCCTTTATTAGATACCAATATGAAGCAAAATTTAGAATCCAATTTTATAAAAAAGTTTTTGTAAATCTAATTTAAAAATTGGGTGTTTATATCTATTAATTAATCCAATTAATTAGGTTTTACAGCCTTGGCTTTATGAATGCAGTAAGCAAAAAATAATCATATTAAAATTTGCTTAATAATTACTTAGATCACAACTATACTATTAGGTTAGGTAACTAACAATAAAATGATTACAAGATCCTTATAATTATTATGCTCATAATCTAATTATTGCATAAAGAAAAAAATGAAAAACTTATCATGCCAAATATGTTATCACATAACGATTAAAGCATGGATTAAAATGAATTAGCAACTAAGAATAATTCTAAAACCTTTTAAATTTATTCTAGCAAAACTTATTTTATCATATAGAATTATCCATGAATTTATTTACAATAAAATCTGTTATCGTTGTAAAATTGTTATCTAATAACAAAAACATGTCAATAAAATTCTAAAATTAAAAATTACTTCTTATAAATTTTACTAATCATCACAATAAATTTTTTAAAATGTAAAATTGTAATGAATTAAAAATTTATTTATTAGCAATTTATAAATATTAACAATATAAAATCATGAATCTATAGACGGACTCTGACACCATTGTAAGTCTACATCGCTAGAGTTTCTTATCAAATTAGAATCATCATTATCTGATTGGTGTGAGACTGAACTCGCCTCCTAATCAAATCTCGGCCTGTCAGCGACAGATAAAGTGTAGTCCGGTCTATTCGTCATAAATATGTCGTTAAGGTGTTTAGGGTATGGAAATCTGTCAAGTCCCAATAACACCTTAATATCGTGAGGCATGTATGTGATACCATAGTTATAGATGGATTAAATTTATTACACAAATAAGTTTGTCCATTCTGTATAGCAAAAGACTTACTATGGATCTATACTAACTCCCTGCGATACTAACCTCATATACCGAAGGAGTCGAATCATTTTTTGACCACCACATCCCCTCGCACACTTTAGATGATACCCAACGAGTACCTAGCAACGATCACATTCGTCATTGGTCTAGAAAAAGCCAAAGTATAATACTTCAACGTGTTAGATTCTTTAATGAGTCTCAGTTTAAGAGACTAAGTTGCATTACTGTCACTTAAGAGCTTCTATTGACAATGAAAGTATGTTTATAATATAGAGACTTCTCAACAGGTCATTCTGTGAACTTGTTTTCCAACAATCACAAGCATAGTCTCATGATGTCTACACTCTCCACATCGAACAACCATGAAACTAGCCACTAACATCACACTATTAAAGAGTAGCGCAAATTGGTCTATCCAGAATATCAATATTCTATCTTGATATTCCTACGATCAGGAACATTTTGGATTTGTGCTTAAGCGGATCAGCTAAGTCTCATTATCATAATCTTATCATGATCCTAATGTTCTTATATAATCCAAGGGTTTTATCCATGCAATCACATGACTATAACCACATATACTCAAAAAATGATTCACAGCTTTACATAGATAAAGATTACCAAATAATTTACTATTATTTTGAACGTGATGTATCAATTACAATAATTGACATAAAAGCTTACAAATCCCAATACAAACTTATTCCTTAAACAACACTGTGTGAGTAAACGATACGTCAATACAATCAACTTTTACTTTGAATACAAACTAAATGTTGATTACTATATCAATGTGAATCTAAATTACCGAGCAACATATCCAACTGAAGGCTTGTTTTGTATCTGAAAGCCCATACCAACGATAGTCGTTGACAACAACATTCTACCACCCATAGTTATTAATATCATACGATACAAGATACCTATAGTACGATACGATACAATTTGAATGAATTTTGATACATATTGGTAGACCATATTCAACAATGTAAAATATCTGATTCGGGCTAATATGATACATTAGCTGATATTATAACAGTTGGCATATATCACTGTCCAAACATACGGATCGGGTCTATTTTTATTGGTTCGAGTCAGGGTTTAAAATTGGACCCTCCATACTTAAGGTTATACTTGGTTTGGCCAAGTGTTGGAAGTGGAGGAAGCATATGAATATGAGTACGTGGAGGGTGATGAAAGAAGAAGAAGAAGAAGCGAGGAAGAAGAAACCATTGTTCTTGAAGAAAATAATTATAGAAATGGATCAATTAGAATTTATTGATTCATGCCATATTAACTTCTTTTTTAGGCTTTTGAAATATTTTTTGAACTTAATGTATAAACTTCACCAATTTGAAAATGGTGAAACACTTGACTTCATGTATACGAATTTATGCCTATGTTCATGTTTGTGGCTGGAGTCAGTTGAACTTGTACGAGGCAATGCTCACATTCAAGTTTAAAATTAGAATATTTGGTATTGAAGATCATATGTTTATGTTTATGTTTGGAAATTGGAATGACCTTACATATAGTATTGAATTTTTCATAACCACATTTTCTGATTTCTATCATACCTCCTTGTTTAGTATTTGTTCAATATGAAAAAATCTCTCTATATTTTTGTGAGTATTTAGCGATGTGTAATTCTTGATTATTGCTCAAGATACGATATGCAATATAATACAATATACGCTATGATAATAGCTAAAACGATAAATTATATTTATCACAATATGATGACTTTGGGCACCTGCATCATAGCTACACAAGTTCTGTTTAAGATTCAAAGACCAGTACGAAACTGGCTAAAAGCAGTAATCATTCGACAGTTGCTTAGATAGTTGAATTGACAAGTATGACTAAGCATAAAGATACATACCCGAGTTAGCATTTGAGGTTGCAGATGTAAGTGATGTATTGGTGTTTCCAGAAGCAATTCCAGCATGTTCAGAAGGTTTCCCCTTTAGAGTCAAAGAGTTCATTGCCCATCTGTGGAGTTTTTTAAAACAGTAGTTAGCCTAACTTTTGAAAACAGAAATTAGACAAGTTCAAAGGAAGGGGGAAAAGGATGCAAAAGTTAAGCAACAAAACAAATAATGATTATATTAATGCTGGAATGATTTTCACCATCAATATACAAGATGATGTCCAAAGAAAATAGATCAGCAAACTCATCGGAACAAAATATTTGGATATAGAAACCAAGTATCTAAAAATCATAGGTACTGTGTAGAATTTCATTCATTCATTTAATGAAAATAGGGAGGGATGATCTGCCATTTTCATTCTAGCATGATGCATGAGTCATGGTGGTCGGTGTGGTTGGCTTTTACGGATGTGCGTGCATGTGAACATACATACATGTAGTTCGACGTACATAAATGAAGGGGATAAATAAGCAAGTAACAGGTATATGTGGCCAATGGCCATAGTACAGGAAGGGGATTGGTCAACCATAACAAATGTGGAACGAGCAATGATCACGTGCAAATTATTTTGATTGTAGCAAATCCTCCTCCATAGATGACTTATTATCAATGGATGAAAAGGAATTAGAATATGTTTAAGAATTTCTTCTTGAGTTTGAGTTTGTTAGGAGTTTCCTTTTATAATTTGGTTTCTTTTTACTTGGTCCAGGCTTTAAGTCAAATTAGGATTTGTAGTTTTCTTTTATTTAGAATTTTAATTTCAATCTTTTTAGCCTCGTGTATAAAATGCACATTTAGAATTCTTGTAGGAATAATTTCTTATGGGTCAAGTTTTATCTTCCCATAAATAGGCATTTACGCTTCTCGCTTTTAAATAGATTCGTGAATATTTAATTTAAACTTAATCATAAATTCTGGTTGGTTTGTGAGAATCCTAACGATTGAATCTGTTCACATGCTAGGTGCAAGTGGGTGAGCAATTCATATGAGTGCAAGACCTGAAGTTTTGTTCAATTTATACCAAATCCAAAATTTCTTTCACCACAAAACCCTTAACCATTCAGACTCCCATAGCACACATGATTCTGACAAGATAATCTAATGAAGAACAACATGCAATCATGAAGAGAAAACAACAGTTACTTTACTGGCAGCACTAAAATATCTGTTTACCAGATCTGCTTAAAATTTAGACTTTGTGCTGAAAATTAAACATGAACTAGAATTTAACTACATCCAGTAACTAACGATATCGTCAGCTACATCAAATGTAGATAACCGTGGACTAATAAGTATTCAGATTTTATGGTGCTCATATTCTAAATAAAACATGCATGATGACAAATTGAATACAACAGTTCATGGGCTGCAAAGGTCACCCAAGCAAGCTAGAGTTTCCAGGCATAAATGGTATTCCCAATAACTCGAATGTTCAGAATGAAACATGCATGATGACGAACCGACTACGAAGTTCATGGGCTACACAAACTCACCCAAGCAAGCTAGCATTTCCCGGCATTAATGGTGTTCCGCCACTCACCCCCCCACCAGCATCTCCTGTATTCAGCTACAATACACCAGATAAAACACTCAATTATAAGCCATGTGAGGTTAATCCAGAAAAACCAGATAAAAATTTATTTCCAGCAACAAAGGAAAAAGAAACCCAATTGACATGGTACTCGATAACTTTTGCACACTTTAAGAGCCAAAAGACATTCCATTATTACATAATAAAAGATATTATACTGATATAGCTTCTCAAACTAGACAACTATATACGTTCATCTATGAAGCACACACCCAGATATGAAACAAATATGACATGACATGGGCACCAAGACCCAACAAATTCTTAAATAGTAGGATACAATATACAGTGATACAACTACATACATGTGTTCATGAGTATTCATATAACATACAAATCAGTACCCCTTGTGGTTACGATGTGTTACAAACTTACAATATAAACTTCAAGGACAAAATCCACACTTCAAACCAAGTAACAAAATCAAACAAAAACGAATACATAAAGAGAACCTAATTGATTTCTAATCTCAAATGAAGTTTAGGTCTTGTTCACATAGTATCCACTTATTTTAAAAAAGATAGTATTTATGTTTGTTTACGAAGATAGGTGAATCTAAGGTGTCAGAATGTGAAGAGATTTTATTTAAAGCTAACACGGCTCGAAAACACAATGTTTTGGGTTTTAAAATCAGGCACAGCTCTGGAGTGTCCGTTATGTGTCTGAGTATCATGTAAACGTCATGCAAGTGTCGGTGTCTGACACATGTCTGATGCGGACACGACATGTTTGGACGTATTTGTGCATTATAGACTTTCATAGCTAGTAAATGTCGAGGCTAAAGATGCCCCAGCGCCTGAAATTCATTGGGAAAATAATGTCATGAATTTCAAAAATTCTTTGGAGCACAATGTGAGCACGGTGTTTTCAGAATCCAATAGTTATCACTTTGCGGCAAAGCCATGGGAATATTAATATTGTTGAATAACAATTTGACACCACAAATATTGATAGCATACCTTTTCATGATATTGCTTCGCCATAAGCAGAAAGAGATCTATTGCCTCAAAAGCCTTTGTTCTTACATCTCTATAAACACAAACCAAAAGCCACCTTAGAGAACACATGCTAAAAAATAAATAGATGTCAGTCATTTTAAACTTGAGAATTGCTAAATACACCTAATGTTCGGTGTATGGATGGGATTATCTTCCAAATTTGGAAAAAAATGAAATAATAAATCAAATCCTCTCCCCCTCTATGTCACTTCTATCCCATTTTTAGGAACTTGTCAACTCCACACACCGAAGGTCTCGGTGTATAAAGTCCTCTTAAACTTTCACTCTGGATAAAGTGATATATCAAATATGCCTCGGGGATTTAACTCCGTTCTATAGTTGCATAAGTAGAAAAATGACAAATTGGCGGGCTAAACAAAACCATTTTGGGACTCAATAGCTCGCCCAAGAAGTCACTTGACCAAAGGGGCTATTCCACATTCATTCTCCAAGTAGGATCCTACATTTAATTTCCCAATAATTAATAACAAATGTGACTGGGTTTGGATGGGAACAGTGTTCAGCATAGTAAACTCGAAGGAAACCACACACAAAATTAAAATAACAATTACCCGTCTGGATCAATAGTAAGTACAACAATATTAGGTAGGATGCGTGTTCCAATCTCCGTCATGTCATAATATGAACTAGTGGCACTTAAAGCCATAACACCTGCCACAAGCAAGTTACAGGGGTTAGATCCAGTAACCATCTAGCAGCAATTACGTAATTTCGGTAGGGAAAATGAAAATTGTAATGAAAGTTGAGCAGGAAAGCTTAGAATAATGAATAACATTAATGGCCATATACCAAAAATCATTAAAACATTGATGTAAAATAATGATAGAAAGTAAGAAGTTTCACATGCCTGCAGCACGGGCTGGAGAGAAAGTATCCCGTAAAGCACGGACAGTAAATGCATTAATCAAAACTCTCTTCCTTGTCTGCATAAAGAATTCAAAACCATTAGTAATTCCTAGAGAAACTATTTTCAACTCGATGTTATTTTTAGCTTCAGAGAAGTTTCAAAGAAAAACATTTGACCTGCTTTATAGAAACTAGTATAATGGCATTCACTTTAGTCGGTTAGCATTAACAGGTGCATATTAACAATCTTGGGATATCCGGAAAATAAAGAACAAAAATTAAAATGATGGATTCAGGACAAACCCCATCATTAAGGTAGCTGGCAATATTTCCAAGCAGAATTGTTGTATTTGTTCTAATAGCTGGTTCTTCATCCACCTGTAAAAAAAATATCATTTGGAAATAAAATTCACAGACCAACAACAAACAAACTTAATTAATCTTAACAGATCAGGACTTGCTGAAGCACAAACTTGAACTAGTGTAAGAGGAAAGCAAATAATTCAAATGAAAAGGACTAACTAGTACAGAGTGCATTAGACTCCGCAATGCAAATAAAATCCTGATATACCTGTAACTTGGAAAGATACTTCAATAGTGTTCCTGAGAGAGTACGCTGAGATAACTGCACTCCAATTCGAAAATGCAATTGTTTAGATAGAATCAGATAAATATTAGAACACTATGCTACATATTGGTTTATACTGAATATGAAAACATACATAAAACTGAAAATCAATTAAAATAAACATCATGATGATGCGATCCCAATCTGATTTTAGGGATAAAAATAGGGTTTTTGGTGTAAAGATGGGATTTTTATGGGAAAGATGGGATTTTTATGAGAAATATGTGATTTTTAAGGTGAAAGGGGGGGAATTTGGGGGAAAAGACATTATTTTTATTGATAATCAAACTTAATTACAAAGATAGGTGGCCTCAATTCGAGAGGACCGCTCTCCTAGCTTTGATTGGATATAAAGCCTAACTCTCCCATTAGATTTAAGGGATATCTACCTTATTCTCTCTCAATTCAACACAATATTCAACATCCTCCTCCATAATCCCCACTAACCCTATATAAATACTAATAAAAATAACAAAATTACAATGTTCCTAGCCTCTAAAAATTAAGAAAATGCCCTTGAAAACTGAAAAATTATGAAAACGTCCTGCAAACTGAAAATTCCAAATCTATGGGCACATCATCAATCCGCACCCAAAGAACCACCTTGTTCTCAAGGTGGTGCATGTAGTCCATGGACCACACTGCCCCAAATGGATTGCCTGCCTCCTTCTGGGTCAAAATGCCATCCAAAGTCTCTACCGCCCGAATAGATGTCCGGTGATCACGCAGCCTGGCTGAAGGTCCTCCATGCCCAAAACACAAACACACATGCTTGTGAGGTCGTCTATCTGCAAACCATGGGACATGGGGTCCCGTAAAAGTGTTGACGGGTCATGGCGGGCCCTGAAGAACTGCGAGCAGGCCTTGGCGGGCATAAAGGCATGCGACCAGTTCCTAGCGGGCATGCCTACTGTTCATAGCGACTCTCCAGGCCTGCGGGGCGGCCTGGGCAGTCTCCCTGTGGGTCGGCGATCTCTTGGGGCAGGTAGAAGGGCCCGTCGCCTTCCTCCTTGTCGTCCGCCGCCTTCCTCCCCGGGGCGTGCCTATTTTTCACATGTGCTGCAAGGCCTGCTCGTTACCAATGAAAACAATATAGACTACGTGCAGAGATATACCAACATACCCATATGGAATTTCTCATGAAAATAAACAAGAAACTGTAAATACTTACAATTTAAAAGTCAGGGTCATGTAGCTACTATGACAAAATCTGTATCCTTGTAAGCTGAGGCCTCGTCTAATTCTGAATTAACACCTGGTGGTAACACAACAATGAAGACCCACCAGGTAAATCACAATGATTCAAAAAAATTGGAATTTAAAATATGTGAATGTGGGAAGACACTAGCTAGGAAACGGGAACTGGAAACAGATAACACATTAAGAAATATTTCTTATCAGACATGCATTGTAATTTAAGACAAACATGCGACTTAGTTATTAATTAAAAGTAACACTCACATGGTCATATCACTTTATACCAAACCTAGGCTATGAATCATATTAGAGAGTACAGTAGCAACCAAGGAGTCCTCAGTACCCGAGGGAGCTCACCCGGGCCATGCCCAAAGTAGAAACGATAGGGGTTATGAGTCAACGGTGTGGAACTCATTAATTAAGTCACGCGGTACATTAGGGGTCAGATCCTGATTCATGATGTGACCCTGGCCGAAAAAACCTGATGCGGTTAAGTCATTTGGAGCGTGGCTCCAGTACTCCCACTAATATGATTTACCCCGAAACCCGTGAGTCTGAAGTACCAAGTGTGTAAGTGTCCATCTCTCAGTGCCTCGGTGATATAGTCTAGGTGTTGTTCTAAACTAGTATTTAAACGAATGATTTATAAAGTGATTAATTTTAAAGCCATATTGAACTCAATTCATATATTGGTGTGCTATATAAATCCGGTTCCAATTATATCCTCAACATTCTATTTTAACAAGTCTGAACATATATATAATTCACTGACTTTAAAGTCCTGGTTTCCATGGCACACCCAATATACCAATTAGTCCAATGTCATGGGCCACTAAGAATCATTTTAGCAAATAATGATGAGGAAACATCATAACATTTAACATGCTCTACATGTGCTATAATCAATTATCTAATCATGAATATCTACAAGACAATTAATATGCAGGATATTTCTAGTATGCTGCATAGACTGAAATTGGAATATAAATAGAAAATACGAGTGAACCTGCAGGTCGAGATAACGATCAGTGTCGCACCTTTATAATTAAGGGGGGATGGACAATGGTGGGAGGAACAATCTAGTGATCTCAGATAACTTTCATCATCGATCGTTTTCGGGACTTAACCATGTATCCATGGTTTTATATGATCCTTCAGGCAGTGCTATGATCCCACGAGTAGAAAACTTAGATCCTTCAAGCAGTAGCCTGGCGTATGATCTAACTGGCAGAAATTCACATACTTTCCAACGGCCTTTAAGGCCAAAACCCTCATCACCAATAATCGAATAATTTCTAAGCCAACTCCGATATGTGGGGTAAAACCCCGATGTTTCCATACTAACCCATGGCCACCACCAAGCCTCGCCAATCGCCACATTATCATTTACAGCCAACACCCAACACCCAATAAAACCAACACCTAAAATGGCCACATCAGGGGATAAACCCCATTAATCAGTCCAGATTAGGGCATGGAGCCCAGTTTCAATCCTGGTCAGCCAAGGAAACTGCATTTTACAACCTAAGGATGGGCCATAGGTCACAACAAGAGGGGCCATATGCCACGACAGGGGTAGGTGAAGCCTGACAATCCCGGCGAGGGGAGAAAAACACCAAAACAGCCCGCAGGCAAGGAGAAAGGGTTCTACGGGTCACTGTCAAGAGGGAGATCCCTCGGATAATAATTTCAAAGGCCAATGAGGCTGCGGCAAGGGTCGCCACCTTGCCAGGTGCTCAGAAACATCATCGCAGAAAAGGAAAAATACAAATCACAATTTAAAAAAAATCCAAAATTAGAGAATCAAGGTGATTTTACCCGAAATTGTGGACTGTCGGAGAAATCAGAAGGAAATCCCAACTCTGGAACAAATACGAGCTCAACCAGAAGAAAAAACCAGAAATTTTTCTTTGAAAAATATTTTTGTACACAAAACCAAAAAACCATGGTTTTAATCGAGCTTAAATAGAGGGAGAAATAGACCTGAGAAGCTCAGAGTAAAGCTATAGTTTTGCCATGAAGGCAATCAGCCTCGGATCGAGGTGAAATCGTGTCCAAACCTTAAGAATTTAGGGCACGAAAGAGAGGAGGAGAGCCGCGTGTCTCATGACGTGGAGAGAAGGGGTGGTCGACGGCGGCGAGTTTCCTTTGGGTCGAAGGAACCAAGAAAGAGAACGAGAGGCAGTCGAGTTTTTTTGCTGCCACTACCTCGAACGAAAACACGAGAGAGAGAGAGAGAGAGAGAGAGAGAGAGAGAGAGAGAGAGATGGGGGGTTACATGGGTTAACATGTGGGGCAGGGGAAATAGGTGGGGTGACATTAGGCCGGGTTTTTTGGGCCTTCTCTTTAAAATGAGCCTTTACATTATACCCTCATTATAAAAAATTCCGTCCTCAGAATTACAAAAATAAACAAAGATACAACAAAATGGGAAAAATACTCTTGCATCTCATCATGTCTTTCCCAGGTGGACTCCACAAGCGAGTCTCGATGCCATATCACTTTCAGCAGGTTGACAACTCTGTTTTGAATGGCCTTCTGCTGAGAATCAATGATCCGCACTGGTTATAATTCATATGACAGATCAGGCCGCACTGTGATCTCAAAGTGATCAACATGCGTCAGGTCCCATACATACTTACGCAGCTGGGATACATGGAACACATCATGCACTCCTTCTAAGAATGGGGGTAATGCAAGTCTATATGCCCCTTCATACATGCGCTCCAAAACATCAAAAGGTCCAATATAGTGAGGGCTGAGCTTCACTCTCCGTCCAAATTGGATCATGCCTCTAGTAGGAGAATTCTTTAAGAAAACATAGTCATCAAACTGGAATTCTAAGTGTCTCCGCTATGCATCTGTCCAGTGCTTGTATCGAACATGTACCACTTGAAGCTTCTTTCTAATAGTGTGCACAACATCTACAGCCTCTATAATCATCTCTGGTCTTATCAACTCCCTCTCAACCACATCATCCTAACTCAAGGACGTACGTCACTTTCTGGCCTGATGAATGTTGTTGGCCTCTATTCACCAAAGAGACTGAATCTGCATATTCTTTAGCAAGGTAGTCAACCCAGCAAAATCACATTTATCTCCATCTCCATGATCTCCTACTGCAGTCTCCACTGAGTTGTAAGTGTCATTACTGCTAGAAGACGACTCAGCGCATCATGACACGACATTGGCCTGTCCAGGATCATAATCTGCCATCAGCTCGATCTATCGGTGCTATGTCATATTACGGTCCTGCTGAGTGAAGCTCCAAACACCTTCACATGTTTCTCAAGAACACCAAATCTTTAAAAAAACTCAATGGCGTGTTCTAGAAGCAATCTTATAAGATTGTCCAGAAACACATCCACGAATTCTCGCATTACCTATGGTATATCTGGTTCTTCAACTTCCATGGTACCTACCACAATCTTTACTAGTTAGGCTCTAGATTACACTGTTCCTCAAACCTGTTTCCGCTGATAAACTCGAACTTTGGATGATAATGCATCTCGAACACTACCCTCCTTTAACAACAATCAATGGTAGTGTGAAATATTCCCAACCAATCCATCCCAAAACAACATCAAAACTTGGCATCTCTATCACCATGCAATTTGTGAATAGCTCTCGTCTACAACTACATGGCACTGGGGGTATTTACTGGTTGTCTTCAACATACCACCACTAGTACTAACATTCCAATGTGTCGTCAAGGGTTCAACAGGAATGTTGTATGGCCTAACAAATCGAGTGGCTAGTAAACAGTGAGAGGCTCCTGAGTCGAATAAAGTAAGGACGGGTCTACTGGCACCTAAGGTCAAAGATACTATAAGCAATGGGGCCGTTCAAACTAAAGGATAAACCTATGAGAGATGCCTCTAAGGTCAAAGATACTATAAGCAGTGGCTCCAGTTGCTCCAATACTCTCACTATGATTTACCGTGAAATCCATGAGTCTGCAGTGCCAAGTGTGTATTAAATGTACATCTCTCAGTGCCTCGATGATATAGTTAAGGTGTTGGTCTAAATTAGTATTTAAAAGCATGATTTATAAAGTGATTAATTTTAAAGCCACACTGAACTCAATTCGTATATTGGTGTGTTATATAAATCGAGTTCCAATTATATTCTCAACATTCTATTTTAACAAGTCTCAACATATATATAATTCACTGACTTTGAAGTCCTTGTTTCCATGGCACACCTAATATACCAATTAATCCAATGTCATTGGCCACTAAGCAACATTATAGTAAATAATGATGAGGAAACATCATAATATTTAACATGCTCTACATGTGCTATAATCAAATATCTAATCATGAATATCTACAAGACAATTAATAAGTGGTATATTTCTAGTATGATGCATAGACTGAAACTGGAATATAAATAGAAAATACGATCGAACCTGCAGGTCGAGATAACGATCAATGTCGCACCTTTGGAATTATGAGGGAAGGGACAATCTAGTGATCTTAGATAACTTTCATTATCGATCAATTTCGGGACTTAACCATGAATTCATGCCTTCATGGTTTTATAGGACCCTTCAGGCAGTGCAATGATCCCACGGGTAGAAAACTTAGTCCTTAAAGCAGTAGCCTGGCGTATGATCCAACTGGCAGAAATTCACATACTTTCCAACGGCCTTTGAGACCAAAACCCCCATCATCAATTATCGGGTAATTTCTAAGCCAACTCCGATATGCGGGGTAAAACCCCGAGGTTCCCATACTAACCCATGGCCACCACCAAGCGTTGCCAATCGCCAGATTATCATTTACAGCCAACACCCAAGAAAACCAACACCAAAAATGGCCACATCAGGGGATAAACCCCATTAATCAGTCCAGACTAGGGCATGGAGCCCAGTTTTAGGCATGGTCAGCGAAGGAAACATCATTTTACAGCCTAAGGATGGGCCATAGGTCACAACAGGTGGGGACATAGGTCACAACATCGGTAGGTGAAGCCGGATAGTCCCGGCGAGGGGAGAAAAACACCAAAGCAGCCTGTAGGCAAGAGGAAAGGGTTCTACGGGTCACTGCCAAGAGGGAAATCCCTCGGATAATCATTTCGAAGGCCAATGAGGCTGCGGCAAGGGTTGGCACCTTGCCCGGTGCTCAGAAACATCATCCCAGAAAAGGAAAAACACAAATCATAATTTTAAAATCCAAAATTAGATAATCAAGGTGATTTTACCCAAAATTGTGGACAGTCGGAGAAATCGGAAGGAAATCCCAACTCAGGAACAAATCCGAGCTCAACCAGAAGGAAAAACCAGAAATTTTTCTTTGAAAAATATTTTTGTACAATGCCGAAAATCCCAGGTCAGAATCAAGCTTAAATAGAGAGAGAAGGAGACCTGAGAAGCTCAGAGGAAAGCTAGGGGTTTGCCCCGAAGACAATCAGCCTCGGATCGAGGTGAAACCGTGTCCAAACCCTAAGAATTTATGGCGCGAAAGAGAGGAGGAGAGCCTAGTGTCTCATGATGGGGAGAGAAGAGAGGGGAGGTCGACTGCGGCGGGTTTCCTTTGGGTCGAAGGAACACAAGAAAGAGAATGAGAGGCTGTCGAGTTTTTCGCTGCCACCACCTCGAACGAAAACACGGGAGAGAGAACAAAAAGGAGACGGAGAAAATGAAAATGATGAGGGGTCACATGGGTTAACACGTGAGACATGGGAAATAAGTGGGGGGAAACATTAGGCCGGGTTTTTGTGTGCCTTCTATTTAAAATGGGCTTTTACATTCTACACTCATTATAAAAAATTCCGTTCTCGGAATTAAAAAATAAACTAATATAAAACAAAATGGGAAAAACGCCCTCGCATCTCATCATGTCTTTCCCACGTGGACTCCCCAAGTTAGTATCGACGCCCTATCACTTTCAGCAGGTTGACAACTCTGTTTCGAATGGCCTTCTGCTGAGAATCAATGATCCGCACTGGATGTTGCTCATTTGTTAGATCAGGTACAACTATGATCTCATAGTGATCAATAACATGCGTCAAGTCTCATACATACTTACGCAGCTGGAATACATGGAACACATGATGCACTCCTTCTATGAATGTGGGTAGTGCAAGTCTATTGCCACCTCACCCACGTGCTCCAAAAGATCAAAAGGTCCTATATAGCGAGGACCGAGCTTCCCTCTCCGTCCAAATCGCACCATGCCTCTGGTAGGAAAATTCTTTAAGAAAACATAGTCACTCGACTGGAATTCTAAGTGTCTCCGCTTTGCATTTACCCAGTGCTTATATCAACCCGGTACCACTTGAAGCTTCTTTCTAATAGTGCGCACAACATCTACCGCCTCTATAATCATCTCTGGTCCTATCAACTCCCTCTCAACCACATCATCCTAACTCAAGGACGTACGTCACCTTTTGGCCTGATGACTGTTGTTGGCCTCTATTCACCAGAGAGACTGAATCTGCATATTCTTTGGCAAGGTAGTCAACCCAGCAAAATCACATTTATCTCCATCTCCATGATCTCCTACTGCAGTCTCCACTGAGTTGTAAGTGTCATTACTGCTGGAAGACGACTCAGCGCATCATGACACGACATTGGCCTGTCCAGGATCATAATCTGCCATCAGCTCGATCTATCGGTGCTATGTCATATTACGGTCCTTCTGAGTGAAGCTCCAAACACCTTCACATGTTTCTCAACACCACCAAATCTTTAAAAAAACTCAATGGCATGTTCTACAAGCAATCTTATAAGATTGTCCAGAAACACGCCCATGAATTCTCGCATTACATATGGTACAACTTCCATGGTACTAACCACTATCTCTACTAGTCAAGCTCTAGATTACACTGTTCCTCAAACCTGTTTCTGCTGATAAACTCGAACTTTGGATGATAATGCATCTCGAACACTACACTCCTTTAACAACAGTCAATGGTAGTGTGAAATATTCCCAACCAATCCATCCCAAAACAACATCAAAACTTGGCATCTCTATCACCGTGAAATTTG
Organism: Scilla litardierei; assembly: GCA_030789695.1. Taxonomy (NCBI): domain Eukaryota; kingdom Viridiplantae; phylum Streptophyta; class Magnoliopsida; order Asparagales; family Asparagaceae; genus Scilla; species Scilla litardierei. The sequence continues at coordinate 807,991,183 of CM061142.1, read as the reverse complement.
TGAATAGCTCCCGTCTACCACTACAGGGTACTGGGGGTATTTACTGGTTGTCTTCAACATGTCACCATTAGTACTAACATTCCAATGAGTAGTCAAGGGTTCAACATGAATATTGTATGTGCTAACAAATCGAGTGGCTAGGAAACAGTGACGTAGAGATAGAGTCGCGTGTCTCGTGACTTGGAAAGAAGAGGGGAGGTCGACTGTGGCGGGTTTCCTTTGGGTCGAAGGAACACATGAAAGAGAATGAGAGGCGGTCGAGTTTTCCACTACAACCGCCTCAAACGTAAACACGAGAGAGAGAAAAAAGGAGAAAGAAAATGAAAATAAGGGGGTTGGCGTGGGTTAACAAGTGGGACGGGGGAAACTAAGTGTGGGGAAACATTGGGCCGGGTATTTTTTTGGGCCTTCTCTTTAAAATGGGCGTTTACATTAATCATCGCCTCCGAAGCCTTCGCTTCAGATCTCACTCCTCCATCGATTTCTTCAATCCTTTAACTCCGACATCAAGTTTCTCCACCAAAGCTTCAACCTTTTTATTTGCTTTCACTATCGACATTGGTCGTAGTGCTCTGATGACAGTTTGGTGTGATCCGGATCTGATTTTTGGGATAAAAATAGGATTTTTTAGGGAAAGATTTGATTTTTACGGGAAAGATGAGATTTTTACGAGAAATGTAGGATTTTAAGGTGAAAGGAGAAGATTTGGGAGAAAGACGGGATTTTTATTGATAATTAAACTGAATCAAAGATAGGCGACCTCAATTTGATAGGAAGACCGTTATCCTAGCTTTTATTCGAGATAAAGCCTAACTCTCCTACTAGATCTAAGGGATCTACACTATTCTCTCTCAATTCAACACAATATTTAACATCATCCTCCATAATCCCCTAACCTCATAGTGTAATGGCCTTTTTAATAAGCCCACAAGGCCCACCTCCATATATTAAAAACCCCTTTTCATTTATTTAACTCTCTCTCTCTCTCTCTCTCTCTCTCTCTCTCTCTCTCTCTCTCCACTCACAAACTCAACTCACACACGCACACGAGCCATTGACAACTCTTTCTTTCGTTTTCCCTCTCTTCGCTCGCGAGTAGCAACGAACAATGGCAGAAAATTAGGGGTTCGAAACCCAAATCCAAACCAACGATGTGTGACCCCTCTCACGAAATTTTCTCGAGGATTTCAGATCCCGATCTTCATGCGATAAGTTCCATCTCTCCCTCTATTTATACGAAGAGATTTTTCTAAGGTTTTGTTATGCGAAAATTACTTTTCCCTCTTCCAAAGCTTTCGATCTTTGCTTCTGAGTGTCAATTTGCTTTTGGGGACTTCTCTTCTTGCTCCTTGATTTCGATTCTTGCTTTTGGGACTTCGACTTTGCTCCTAGGCTATGGATCTGCTCTTGGACTTTTGGTTTTGCTCTGTTGGCTTCAGATCTTTTATTTTACTTTCGCAATCTTCGGTGAAGGTATTCGATTCTTATTAAGCTTTAATTTAATTATTTTCGGAGAATGGACAAGATGATTCATGGATTTTTTCTTGAGGGGACTACTCCCCGACGCATACTTTTGGCACCAACCCTAGTTCGCACAGCGTCTTAGCCGTTGCTTGCTATTTTCATTGTAGTCCCTTGTGCTGATAATTAGTTAAGGTCGGCCACCGAGGGAAATGCACGACCGTGGTTTGCTTGGTTGTTTTCTGTCGGTTGATTTGCAGGATTGTTCGGCTATCTTGTTAGACCTATTCGACTGCCATGTTAGTTTTCGTTTGGATCCCTTGTCATTTTTAGACGGCTGTATGTTTTTCATGCTCAGTTGCTGTTGAGTTTTTCTGTTCGGTTTGCTTGGTGTATGGGTCTTGGTTGCTTGTTGATAATCATGTTTGCCTGCAGTATAGCCCAGTTTTACATGCTGTTTTTGCATGAGTCTGCATGTAGTTTTGGGTTCAGTTTTTGCATCCTATTTGGGTTCCGTTTGTATGCAGTTTGGGGTCCATGTTGCTTGCCGTTCGGGGTTTGTCTGTTTACAGTTTGCATGCTGAAAATTGAGTCTGTTTTGCATGGAAAATTGAGTCTGTTTGCATGGCAGTTGGGGTCCTGTGTGCTTGCTGATTCGTGTACTTTTAGCTGGTCTTTACGGGTTTTGTTTGCCATTGTTCCGTTGGCGTACATGTTCAGTTAGGATGTAGAAATTCTATATACCACACTACACTGATTTCACCCAAAATTGGTATCATCCTTTAAGCAAACCTTGGTCCGAGCAACCCCTCTAAGCAGGTAGACCACAACCCCTTAATGGTGCCAAAAACATGGATCTGATCCATTTATGACTTATTATTATGTTTATCATATTCGTTACTTTTCTTTCGTCATTTCTATATTTTGTTAGAAATCATGTGATTTAATTATGCTTTTCTGGAAAACTATTAATCAATTGCTAAAAGTTGTCTTCTACACCTGAGACTGGACATATGAAAGAATTGGAAGTTTAAATTGATGGTCATCCTAAAATTATATGATTCGAAGTTATGCAATGAGATTATACAAATGATAATGGTACGCATGTTTTTCTTGCTCCAGACATGACAATCCCAAACATAGAATTGCATAGCTTTCTAATTGTTTAATTTAGGAGACAATTACATGAACATGATACTTGGCACCCTAGAACTAGAACAACTACACTTGACATCACTGGTTTGAGGTAACCTATAATTGAGAGGGTGCGGGAGCGATTGAAGCCATGCTTATGGCCATATCTGGGAGGATGTCCTTTTATGGATCCTAAGTTCTCGGTATAGTTTGACCTTTATACTCGGCACTGGGTAGCACCACGCGGTCCAAGGCGGACTTCATGTTGCACATCGTGCTATCCTCTTATAAGTCACATCATAACAATAAATCTTTTGGTTAATTACGTGATCCTTACCGTTACTTACAATCATGCTAGGTCAATAGTTTCTTTACAGTTCTTTTGTGCCTTTTAAATTCCTGGAAAATAAATTAATTAACTGTTTAATATGGATTCAATCTACTTTGTTAATGGTGGTTCAATTCTATTAGGTGTGATACCAACTCGAAGAGGAGGCTCCGCAGTACAAAAAGTTCGATTTTCCTGTTGAGGCCGCTGATTTCTGATCCTTAGTGTTACCAGGAGAGTTTTACCTTACTTTTAGTCGATTTTCTTTCAGCATTATTTTTAGTTGAGCTGTAGTTTCTCCGTTGCCTAGACAATGTAATTCTTTTCAAAGTTGAATAAAAATGAGTATCTTTATGACTTTTTGTCTCAAATATTTCATGCTTATACTATATTGACTTTACTGGTATCTGCAAGACCTACAAAATTATTGAGAGCGTGACGACAACCGTGTCTGGGGCGTTACAAGTGGCGGCACATACAGGTCCGCGTAACCACCTCGAGAACAGTATAGGATAAACATAAAATATGAATAAAATACTCAAATTATAAACTTATAACCATCCTTGAATTACAGAATGTCGAAGGTGTTTAACCGACGTACACGTGCCAGCGCTGTAATAAATACTGCTACTGCTAACGCAGATATGGAGATGAATTTGAACGGAAATGGGAACCCTGTCACCAATAATGAAGATCCCGCCATTAACAATACCAATCCTGAAGCTGGTCCCAATGTAAACGACGCTAGCAATGATGACAATGCTGAAACTGATCAGCCTCCGATGGTGCACCAGATATCTGATCGAGCATTGTGAGAAATGGTTCAATCCATACGACAGGAAGCCATGCGGCAGGAACCCATGCGGCAGGAACCTATGCAAGAAGGGGGGTACAACAATTTCGATCACTGTGCCCACTGCTCTTCACTGGATAGGAGGACCCTCTGGCTGCAGAGAAATGGCTGCGGTCCATTACTAATATGCTGAAGGCTGTACGAGCTCCTGCGGATTCATGAGTAGATATGGAAAAACTGTAGTTGACCAATGATGCCATGTTATGGTGGGATTCTGCGGAGGATCATATAACACAGCCGATCTCTTGGGCTACATTTAATGAGGCATTCAATGCTCAATTCTTTTCACCTGAGGCGTAGATGGAGCTCGATGAACAATTTATGGAACTTAAGCAAGGTTCCATGACTGTGAAAGAATACGATACTGAGTTTTCTAAGCTCAGCAGGTGCGTATTTTGACTAATAACTATTAATTACACCATATACATGGTTATGCTAAGCGATCCGTAATCTCCAGGTTTGCTAAGGACGTGGTATCCACTCCATTGGCCCGAGCCAAGAGATTACAGAAAGGCTTAAACATCAATATTCGTGATAAGTTAGTCGGGCTTAAACTGAAAACCCAAGCCGACATGCTCGCCACGGCTCGAGATTACGAGTATGTACAGCGGGAGCAAGCACGAGAGCGTCAGGTGGCTGCCCCACGACGACCACCTCTATCTTCGACAACTTCTGCAGGGCATCATAGACATCTCATGCTCCTACTAGACAGCTCCACAGGCCTATGCAGCAGACACAGTTTAAGAGGCCTACACCACCCCAGCAACACAGGCGGCCTACTCCTATCTGCCACTACTGCAACAAGCCGGGTCACATCAAACAAGAATGTTGGCTTTATCTGAATTTGTGCCTGGTCTGTGGTGCCAAGGATCACGCTGCGAGAGATTGCTCGCGTAGGGGACAGAGACCAGCTACCCCAGCCCAGACTAATGCACCAGTTTCCGCTCCAGCTCCAGCTCCAGCATGGACCAATCAGTGTAGAGCTCCACTTCCACCTCAGCAAAAAGGTGTATCAGCAGGCGCGGTCTTATGCTCCACCGCCTAAACGCCAGGTGTTTACTATGAATACAGAAGAGGCAGAGGCCACTGGCCAAGTGGTATGTAGCTTACTGCTTATTTTTATGTTTTCATACATTAGTATATATATGTTTAGACTTAGTATTCGTGACCGTTGGTATTATACTAGTTGCCAGTAGACCCGTCCTCGCCCTATTTGACTCAGGAGCTTCACAGTGCTTCATGTCTAAGCGGTTTGTCGATCAACACACCATTCTCATTTCGCCTCATGACTTTTGTTGGGATGTTAACACGGGCAGTGGAGTACTGACAACTACTAGTGCGTGTTTTTCATGTCCCGTGGAAATATATGGACACAAACTGCTAGCGGATTTTATCGTCATCGACATGCCAAGTTTCGACGTCGTCCTCGGGATGGATTGGTTGGTGGTACACTACACCACGATTGAATGTCGCAAAGAAAGAGTGGTATTCGACATGCCAAACCAGCCCAGATTTGAATTTGTCAGAACAGAGAGACCAGCAAGATTTAGAGCTAAACCGACAGCAGCAACTGCCATGGATATTGAGATAGAGAAGCCAGAGGTAGTTCGAGAATTCCTGGATGTATTTCCGGATGAACTTACTAGGTTACCTCCAGACCACGGAGTTGAGTTTGTAATTGAGCTAGTGCATGGTGCAGAGCCTTATTCCAGACAGCCTTACCGCATGTCACCATCCGAGTTGTATGAAGTGCGGATATAGTTGGATAATCTCTTGGAGAAAGGGTAAATATGTCCCAGTGTGTCTCCTTGGGGCGCTCCAATATTATTGGTGAACAAGAAAGTTGGATCCAAACGGATGTGCGTTGATTACAGGGAACTAAACAAGCTTACAGTGAAAAACAAGTATCATATTCCCCGCATCGACGACTTATTTGATCAGCTTGGAGGAACATGCGTCTTTTCTAAATTAGACTTGAAGACTGTCTATCATCAGTTGAAGGCCAAGAAAGAAGATGTGCACAAGACATCATTTAGTACCAGGTTGGACATTATGAGTTTCTGGTGATGCCGTTTGGTGTGACTAATGCACCGGTGATATTCATGAATCTCATGCACCAAGTATTATACGAGTATCTGAACAAGTTCATAGTGGTGTATGTGGATGATATTGGTATACTCGAAGAATGCATAGGAGCACGCCATGCATTTGAGAACTGTCCTAGAGACATTGAGGCGGAGCAAGCTATATGTCAAGTACAGTAAGTGCGAGTTCTGGTTGAACAAGGTGGTATTCCTAGGCCACGTGGTTTCGAGAGAAGGAATCTCCGTGAACCCAGAAAAGGTTGCAGCAGTTCAAAATTGGCCGGTTCTTAAGACATTATAAGAGATTCGAAGTTTCTTGAGACTAGCTGGTTATTACAGAAGATTCATCAATGATTTTTCGAGGATCACAGAGCCCATGACACAATTGACAAGGAAAGATGTTATGTTTGTGTGGTTAAAGGCTTGTAACGATGCTTTTCATGAATTAAAGAAGCGGATGACGACAACGCTGATATTGGTCATTCCAGCTCGTATGGGAGATTTTGAAGTGTTTTGCGACGCATCTGGTAAAGGTCTTGGGTGTGTGCTACATCTGCACGGACGCGTTGTCGCATATGCATCAAGGCAACTGAAGAATCACGATAAGAATTACCCCACTCATGATCTTGAGTTGACGGCAGTAATTTGTCTTGAAGATCTGGATACATTTTCTACATGGGGAGCGCTTGAAGGTATATACAGATTATAAGAGTTTAACATACATCTTCACGCAGAAGGATCTGAACCAACGACAACGGAGATGGAAAGAGCTCATGGCGGATTACAACATTGACCTTCAGTACCATCCTGAGAAAGTTAATATGGTACCTGATACTTTAAGCCGGCTTCCAATAATGATGACGCTTACGACGTAGTGGAGCCTACAACAGGAAATCCGTGAAATGGAGATAGACGTGATGTTACCCGGTTTGACCTCGTCATTTATGAACATGGAGATACAGTCGACGCTGGTAGACAGAATCAAGGCTGCTCAGACAGGAGATGCAAAGTTTCAATGGATCAGGAACATGGCATTGGCGGGACATGGACCAGAATTTCAGTTACATGTAGATGTGTCTTTGAGATATGCCAGTAGAATATGCATACCTTCAGGAGATGTTAGAGAAGAGTTATTAAAGAAAGCACACAGTTCCCCGTACCCTATATACCTAGGAGGCACCAAGATGTACCAAGATCTATGACAAAATTGCTGGTGGCATGAAATGAAGAGAAGCGTAGCGCAGAGTGTGGCCAGATGTATAGTATGTCAGCAGGTGAAGGCTCAACATCACCGCGTTGCCAGTCTGTTATAGCCACTACCCATCCCTGAATGGAAGTGACAACATATCACGATGGACTTCGTGACAGGACTTCCGAAGAGCAAAAAGCAACATGACGCTGTTTGGGTGATCGTTGATCCATTAACCAAGTCGGCCCACTTTATCCCTTTCAGGGTTGGACAATCTACTGACACTCTTGCCAAGAGATAGATGGAGGAAATTGTGAAATTACACGAGGTCCCAGCGAGTATCGTTTCTGATAGAGACACCCAGTTTACAAGAGAAGTTAGGTACACAGTTGAAATTCAGTACAGCTTACCATCCTCAGACGGACGGACAGTCAGAGCATACTATTCAGATTTTGGAAGACATGTTGCGGGCACGCATGTTTGATTTCAAGGGGTCATGGAACGACCATCTACATCTTGTAGAATTCACTTCTAACAACAATCATTAGGCGAGTATTGGAATGGCACCGTTTGCAGCTTTGTATGGAAGAAATTGTCGTTTGCCCTTGAGCTAGGACGATGTTGGAAACAGAATTGGTTAGGCCCAAGATGATTGTTGAAGCAGTTGACGTGGTCGAACTATCAGAGAAAAGCTACAAGTGGCACAAGACCGTTATAAGCATTGGGCAGATGCAAAGCAGCGACATTTGGAATTTCAGCCTGGAGATCATGTCTTTCTAAAGATTTCACCAAATAGAGGCATGATTCGTTTTGGTCGCAGAGGAAACCTTAGCCCACACTATATTGGACCTTTCAACATAACATGTGGGCGAGGTGGCATACAAATTTGCACTGCCTCCATCTCTGGAAGGTGTGCATAATGTGTTCAATATATCTCAGCTGCGGAAGTATGTGGTAGACCTGACTCATGTGGCCGATCATTCAGAAATCACAGAGCGCCCAAGTCTGAGCTATGAACAGTAACGAGTGGAGATTATTGATCGATGATAGAGGGCTCTCGGGAATAAAACAATGGATTTGGTCAAAGTGATGTGGCATCGTGACTCACCAGTAGAGGCTACCTAGGAACGAGAGGGGGAGATGGAGCAGTATCCGTACTTATTCACCGATTAGTGTTTTCTTTGAATTCCGAGGATGGAATTTCTTTGAAGATGTATAAGGTGTAATGGCCTATTTTTAATAAGCCCACAAGGCCCACCTCACTATACTTAAAACCCCCCTTTCATTTACTTAACTCTCTCTCTCTCTCCCCACTCACAAACTCAACTCACGCATGCACGCACACGAGCCATCGACAGCTCTTTCTTTCGTTTTCCCTCTCTTCGCTCGTGAGTAGCAGCGAACGACGGCGAAAAATTAGGGTTTCGAAACCCAAATCATAGCTGACGACGTGGCCCCTCTCGCGAGATTTTCTCGAGGATTTCAGATCCCGATCTTCACGCGATAAGTCACACTTCTCCCTCTATTTATACGAAGAGATTTTTCTCAGGTTTTGTTATGCGAAAATTACTTTTCCCTCTTCCAAAGCTTTCGATCTTTGCTTCTGAGTTTCGGTTTGCTTTTGGGGGCTTCGTTTCTTGCTCCTTGATTTCAATTCTTGCTCCTTGATTTCAATTCTTTCTTTTGGGGCTTCGACTTTGCTCCTAGGGCTACAGATCTGCTCTTGGACTTTGGTTTTGCTCTGTTGGTTTCGGATCTTTTATTTTACTTTCGCAATCTTCGGTGAAGGTAGATTCGATTCTTATTAAGCATTAATTTAATTATTTTTGGAGAATGGACATGATGATTCATGGATTTTTTCTTGAGGGGACTATTCCCCGATGAATACTTTTGGCACCAACCCTAGTGCGCACGGCGCCTTAGCCGTTGCTCGCTATTTTCGTTGTAGTCCCTTCTGCTGATAATTAGTTGAGGTCGGCCGCCGAGGGAAAGGCACGACCGAGGTTTGCTTGGTTATTTTTTGTCGGTTGATTTGCAGTATTGTTCGGCTACCTTGTTAGACCTATTCGGCTGCCATGTTAGTTTCTGTTTGGATGCCTTGTCATTTTTTATACGGCTGTAAGTTATTCATGCTCGGTTGCTGCTAAGTTTTTCTGTTCGGTTTGCTTGGTGTATGGGTCTTGGTTGCTTGTTTATAATCATGTTTGCCTGCAGTATAGCCCAGTTTTCCATTAAGTTTTGCATGAGTTTGCATGGAGTTTTGGGTTCAGTTTTTGCATGTTATTTGGGTTCCGTTTGTGTGCAGTTTGGGGTCCAGGTTGCTTGCCATTTGGGGTTTGTCTGTTTACAGTTTGCATGCTGAAAATTGAGTCTGTTTTTGCATGGAAAATTGAGTCTGTTTGCATGACAGTTGGGGTCCTGTGTGCTTGCTAATTTGTGTACTTTTAGCTGGTCTTTACGGTTCTGTTTGCCACTGTTCCATTGGCGTACATGTTCAGTTATGATGTAGAAATTCTATATGCCCCACTATAATGATTTCGCCCAAAATTGGTATCATCCTTTAAACCTTGGTCTGAGCAACCCCTCTAAGCAGGTAGACCACAACCCCTTAATGGTGCCAAAAACATGGATCTGGTCCATTTATGACTTATTATTATTTTTATCATATTCGATACTTTTCTTTCGTCATTTCTATATTTCGTTAGAAATCATGTGATTTAATTATGCTTTTCAGGAAAACTATTAATCAGTTGCTAAAAGTTAAGTTTTCTACACCTGAGACTGGACATATGAAAGAATTGGAAGTTTAAATTGATGGTCATCCTAGAATTATATGATTCGAAGTTATGCAATGAGATTATACAAATGATATTGGCACGCCTATTTTTCTTGCTCCAGACATGACAATCCTGAACATAGAATTGCATAACTCTCTAATTATCTAATTTAGGAAACAACTACATGAACATGATATTTGTCACCCTAAACCTAGAACAACTACACTTGACATCACGGGTTTGGGTAACTTATAATTGAGAGGTTGTGGGAGCGATTGAAGCTATGCTTATGGCCCATATCTGGGAGGATGTTATTTTATGGATTCTGAGTTCTCAGTACAGTTTGACCTTTATAGTTTATACTCGGCCTGGGGCAGCACCCCGCAGTCCAAGGTGGACTTCATGTTGCACATCACGCTCTCCTCTTATAAGTCACATCACAAAAATAAATCTGTTAGTTAGTTGCTTGATCCTTACCGTTATTTACAATCATACCAGGGCAGTAGTTTCATTTACAGTTTTTTGTGCATTTTTAAATTCCTGCAAAATAAATTAATTAACTGTTTAATATGGATTCAATCTACTTTGTTAATGGTGGCTCAATTCCATTAGATGATACACAGCTCGAAGAGGAGGCTCTGCAGTACATGGAGTCCGATTTTCCTATTGAGGCCGCTGATTTCTGATCTTTAGTGTTACCAGGAGAGTTTTACCTTACTTTTAGTCGATTTTCTTTCAGCATTATTTTTAGTTGAGCTGTAGTTTCTCTGTTGCCCAGACAATGTAATTCTTGTCAAAGTTGAATAAGAATGAGTAGCTTTATGACTTTTTGCCTCAAATATTTCCTGTTTATACTATATTGACTTCAATGGTATCTGCAAGACCTGTAAAATTATTGAGAGTGTGACGACACCCGTGTCTGGGGCGTTACACATATAAATACTAATCAAAACATACCAGAATTACAGAAATGTCCTAGACTCTGAAAATTACGAAAATGTCCCTAAAAACTGAAAATTACGAAAACACCACTGAAAACTGAAAATTCCATATATGCGGCCTTATCAGATGATGACAGTTCACTAAAGTTCACATTTAAAGGCAATAACTTTTACTAAAGTATGCCTCTTGAAACCACCAACTAATGTCATTGAATTCGTTGCTATATTTGTAGAATCCAGTCAAAAGAGAAGCAAATTTACTAATACTGGTGGTGGCATATGGGGGAAGTCATGTGCTTACTTTTTAAAAGCAAAGAATAATTTAATCAGAATGGATTTAGAGCAGAAATGGGAATGTATGAAATGGCAAAAAAATGATGCCTTTTTAAAAAAGGGTCGGAACAATCTTGATTCATTCATGCCTTCTAAATCATTACCTATATAATTTATGTTGCATACATTTGAATTAGGCTTAAGGAGGCCCCTCTATGCCGATACATACAACAAAAGCCAGAAATTTGATACGTGCTTCTTTAAACACTATTAATTTGCGTCCATAATTCAACATTCTTAACGAATTCATCTTAGAAACCTTGTTAACCCTCATAAAGCACGATCAGACTTAGCTCATGTGATCCCACATCATATCACAGTGCTGTGATGTCTAGCCTTGTTCGTGATATATTCAGATGTGTTACTCTAAATATTCAATGCATTAAGCAGATCATTCCACTAATTATGTCTTAACAACATAAGCTATCTTTTAGCATGTCAGAATACAGTGTTTAGCCTTAAAATTGTGAAACTTTACGGTCTTACCTATAGACCATAAGCTAGCAACAATCCTATGCTTCATCAAAAACTCGACTCTTGATGCTAATGGAAATCTTCTTCAACTAACTTTACAAAATGGAAAAGCTTGGAAGACCAAATGTCTACTACCAACCGAATAGTCGAAGCTTGCCAGAAAATCGGCAGCATTATCTAGGATCTAGCTGCCACTCACAGTCAAAGATATCAAAGTTAATCTAGAACAATGAAATATCCACAGGAATCAACTACACCATACACTTTCAGTGATACGCCTGCTGTATCTGCACTTATGGACATGGTTTTCTACTTTACATCTTACAGTAAATATTTTCAAACTTGCAAGAAAATGTATGGGAAGAAATGATGCTGCCTTTTTAATGAAGAAAATGATACGCCACCATTTTCCATAAAAAATCTCATATATTTAAGAACGAATTACTGTGATCTTAAATTTAAGCATTTAATTGAACATGTCAACCACGTTGGATAAAAATTAGTACTAGTAATCCACCCACCATTTGAGATTGCGACAGAAAATGACATGCTCAACAGGGAAACTTGACAAGAATATCAGAAATCAGCAAAATAAATATTAGCTTGACAAGCTAGACTTGACGAAATCTCATACCTTTGGTGCCAAAATTAGCATGGACTTCAGTGTCAATTCACGAAGAAAAGCGGAAGTATCAGAAAAACCAGTGGCAACATGAGGAAAAACCTACAAAAATGCATTCCTGAAGAAAATCAGGAGCTACAATCGGTTGATGGAAATTCAAACTAAAGATGTATTCAAGACTAGTTATATAATGAGTGGCCAAGTGACCGAAATGGATGCGCTCCACACTAAGGACCTACTTGTTCATCAACTGTTTGGGCTGACAACGATTCTCCAAACTGATCAATGTGTTGTAAAAGACCAACACGAATAGCTCGGTCGGTTGAGGCAAAAAGTTTAACTACAGTTGGTAATACCTGAAAAACACAAATCGGGTAGTATAGTTCATAGTACAGAAATTAATTAATAGATGCGGAGGAACACAAGTCAATATGGTCAAACTCAAGATAAACAATTCAGCTAACTAAAAAGACAGGTGATCACATTATGACCTTAATGCTGAACTCCTCTGCTGAAAGCCAGGAGCCCATTTTCAACAATGGGGTCAATGCAGGAGCAGCAGCTGAACCGAATTCTAAGGCTGAAGCTAACAGCGGGAGTAACTGCAATAGCCAAACATAAGTGGTTGAATGTTGACTGCTCTAAGCACAACCTTTTCCTTCAAGAATAATTTTACGTTCAGTGGGAAGACGATGAATACCTTTTTCAGAACAATTTGGCGGGGCAGTTGTTCCGCTATGTTTGGAAGCCTCTTGAAAAAGGAGTCTTTCTCAACACTATCTTTTAAATTCAGAATTTCCATGAACTGAATAGTTTCCACCAATTTATTATGAAAATATTCTGCCACAGTACACTCAAGATCAGCATTGGTGGAAACACCAAACGGAAACAAGCTTCCAAGGGGAAGTACAGGTTCATTTCAACCAAAAATAATAGTCACAAAAAAGGAAGACAATTAAACTGCCTAATTTGAATGCTTAAATACATGTACTAAAATTATATTGGTTATATATCATGAATTGAAAAAAAAAACAATGTTGAATATCACTAATCTAATTGCCTGGATCTATAATAATTTACATTGGAACTTCACCACACTGCAACATACCAGGGAACAACAAAATCAATTTGCAATAAAATACAGAAAACCTAGTATAATTATATATTCAGCAAAATTACCATAACACAATTTACTAGTTCAGCCTTCTACAGGGAATGTGTTATTGGAAATGATACATTGATTTAAGATTTACATAGGACGTGGAAAAAAGCCACCAGAAAAATCTTCCAAGACAAGGAACAACTAGTTGTTTATTATTCAAAATGTCATGCCTCAGCCTTTAATCCAACATTCAATAAATGGCTAAGAAAAGATTTGTAAATCTCTAGAAAACTGAATGAAAAAATAAAGGAAATTTGATATTTTGGCGAGAACCCAATGATATATCCTTACAGAATCTATGGATATAAAAGGTTTCTGAACAAAGAGGAATATTGTATTTTGATGAATGAATAATCATGTAGCTCTCTCCCGTGCACCTTCTGCATGTCTGGGTCCCCTACAAGAACCAATTAGCCTGCAAGCAAGCCAAAACAATGGGTCGCGTCCAAACACCACTTCACGTAAACAATCATGCTAAATGATTGGCAGCCAATGGAACAAACGATGTATAGCAAACGGCCTTAACACTCGGATATGGGTGCAAGTCAGGCAGCTTTATACCGATCCTATCAGACCAAAACTCTCCCTCGATTCATGTTTGGGATCTCAAAATTTTTGCATATGTCGGGTATGATCATAAATTTCAAACTGGAACTAAAATAGGTTGGCTATTGGAATGGCAAACCCGAAACAGGGACGAACTTGACCTTTGTATACCCAATGCATATTTTAATTGACCTGTTCCTGTTGTCTATAAGTAAATAAAAAAATTGAATAATAATGACACTTTTTAAATACAAACATACATTATTATATGCATACAATTTATATTTTTAGCTTGAAATTATTTCAACATGTAGGAATTAGAATCAGTTGATTGTGTTTCGAAACGGATGTGCCCGCCCACTTACAATGGACTTACATTCAGCCATATGTTTAGAGCATGTGGAAAGGCATCTTTCAAACAGAAGATTCAGTTAAAATGACAGAATAAATAGACATGTTTTTAACAAAAGTGGACATAGTAACATTATGTATGACTGAGTAATATTCTTAACAATTAGTCATTACATTTGTTAAGACTATTTATGAAATTTGGTATTTAGGCATTTGGGCTCACTAGTTGTAGACCCATACCTGTTTTGGATTTTTTCATATATATATATATATATATATATATATATATATATATATATATATATATATATATATATATATATATTGGCCCTTCATCAGAGTTCATCTTGGCCGTTCTTGGTGACTGGGACAAACAAAAATATGACTGAACTTATGACTGGGACAAAATTCAAAAAAGGTTGTGTTTTATAGAATAGATATAGAGAGAGAGAGATAGAGAGAGAGAGATAGAGAGAGAGAGATATATATATATATATATATATATATGTTGACTAGGGTCCATTCGGATGGATCAAACATGCGGATCCATCCAAGTGGAATTTAAAGTTAGACATTGTAAATAGAAAATCCGACCGTTGGATGTCATCTAACATGTTTAAACTAGCTTCAAACAAAATTTCAACTAATTTGGACACGTTTTGTCCATGCATCAAGTGGTTACAAAATCGATGTTTTTGAATAGTTATAAAATCGGCTAATTTTGCAACCCCTTGATGTATGGGCAAAACATGTCTAAAGTAGCTGAAATTTTGTTTGGAGGTAGTTTAGACATGTTAGATGACATCCAACGGTCGGATTTTCTATTTATATTGTCTAACTTTAAATTTCACTTGGATGGATCCGCATGTTTGATCCATCCGAATGGATCCTACTCAACATATATATATATATATATATATATATATATGAGAATAATGAATATCTAAAGCCATATGAGGCCTTGTCTCATATTCCCTCTCACATAAAGTAACTAAGTACAACCAAGTACAAGCACATGTGGGCTTGTACTTGGTTGCTTTATGTGAGAGGGAATATGAGGCAAGGCCTCATATGTCGTATGATACCCATTAATCTATATATATATATATATAAGGAGGAGTGGAGAAATCAACTCTCTTTACCTAAAATATCCAGTGTTCTAAAACAAGTTATATGTGGCCACATATAAGGAGGTGGCCTCTAGTCGCATGAAAAATCAGTTATGCGACCAAATTATACGGTTGGCCGCATAATCAACCGCATAACTGTTATGCACCCGCATATGCGAATATACGGACGCATAATCGGCAACTAAAACCCTCCAAACCGTTAAGAACCCCGACCCGTTAAACATAAAAATCATTCATTTTTTCTGATTTTAGGGATTTTCAAAAAACAAAAGAAAGCGGCCACTTTCTCCATCCTATCCAAGGCAAAGCAGCAGCGGATCGCAGAGAGAAGCAACGGAGCGAAGCGGCGACATGGAATAGGTATGCCCGCATCTTTTTTCCTTTCGTCTTTTTTTCTTTTTCTGATGGGGGTTATATGATGATGTTGGTAATGAAGCTTAAGAGGAAGATGATGAGCAGATATAGAATGAATCTTTTGTTATTTCAAAATACTTAAGTTTGGCATGTTTTTGAATTGGATGTAAAACTAAATATTTATATTTTGTTTGTGTAGATTGCTTTAGACTTTAATTATTTTATTTATTGATCGCCTTGATGGTGCTAATATTTTAGCATGAATTAATCCATGTTTTAAAAGTTAAAATGATTTTTTTCTTGTTACCATCTTTTAGGATTTTTTTAATTTAATATACACAAACATATATATGCATATATACTTACTGCTTATTTATTTATTAAAATATTCATTTTCATGTAAACCGCATAATCCGAATAATCGGCCGCATAATCTGCATATGCGTTATGTGCTTCTGAACCGCACACATAATAAAACCGCCTTTAGAACACTGAAAATATCTAATTCTTACAATTATCAGAGCCATGATCATTTCCCTAACCATAATTTTCTTTCTTTCCTTTCCTAACACCAAAATAGATTAACTGTAATTGTACCTCGTCCAATATTGTTCAGATGAATATTGTGCTTGATCAAACCAGTTCTCGCCAGATCTTGTCAGTCCAATCAAGTTTGACGGTGTTTTGGCTATCTCTGATGCTGTTCGAGTTCATCTTAACGTTCCCAAACGTCATTTGGTTTTGCAGTAACGAGATCTCGCATTCTTCAACAAAATCGACATGCCCCTCTTTCCACTTGATTTGACTTTGCCGGTATTCATTGTCTTCTCTTCTCAACAAAGATGACACCACCACCCACAATGACCACACCAACGGCACCAACAGCAAGGTCATCCTGATGTCACTCCCTCACCATCCTCGCGTTCGGATCTGAATCAAATCCATTCAATTCTAAATAGATCTGAACTCTTAAAACAAAAAAAAAAGAAAAAAAAGGTTATTGTTCTGATGTGATCGTCACCTATAGGAGGTGGCGGCAAAAGTAAGTGCAAGGGGAGCCAGCAAACCCTTGGATATCATTTTCGTAATTTCAGATTAGAGGAGATTTTGTATTAATAAGAGGGCATGCGTTTTTAGTTTTGACTATTGAAATTTTAGTAGAGATTAGATTAGAAACTTAGATATTATGAGAGTTGGACTTCCTCTCGAATTGGAGGCCGTATCTTTGATAGATCAACGGAAATTCAATAAAAACTCTAACTTTTTGCCCAAAAATTATTTTCCAATCCTATCAAATTGGTATTAGAACAGTCGATTCTAGAAACAAATGTCGGTGAGAAAGGTGGACACTTTGGAGGAGAAATTGAAGAACAAATTGAAGGTCATCAAGAAAACGAAGAAGGAACGACGCCAAAAGATGGAGGTACGACACAAAACGATGGAGGAAAGGTTTTCGTCTACCATGTTGAGGCAAATATTGGAGATGAATAGCCGTCCACCACCGGTGATGGAATCTACCGAGACGAATCTAAACGATACGGACCTAGGAGAGGACGACGCGGCCACGGTAAACGCCAACATTAAGGGCAAGGCCGTTATCGTTGAGGAAGAAAACCGATCATACGACAAATCGGAGAAGGTGGAGCAAGGCGACACGTGTTTCCCACACGCATGTGCTGAATACACACTCCCAATCCATGTGGGTGTGGCCGATGAAGGCGACAAGGCAGCTTGGACCCAGGAAACAACCTAGGAGGCGACGACCCCTGGAACAGCTGTCAGTGGCCCCACGGCCCTTGGGAACCATTTGGAGGGGAGACAGCCAATGGGACAGCTGTCAAGGACCCTGTAGCCCTCGGGAAACATCCAGAGGGGCCGACTGGGCTCGGCGTCCAACCCCAAAGGGCGACAACCCCATTGGGGCATCAGCGAGGGCGATGAAGCCCCCAAGTTTTTCGACGACAGATGGGAGGATGACGACACGACTGTAGGAGTTCCGATGCAAAATTTGGTGGTCATACAGACACAAATATGAACGCATACCAGCAATTTCAATGCGGACAGCCAGATGAAGAGCCAGGCAGGGGCACTTTGGCGTCGATTCGAGGATCGAAAAAGATACCGATTTTTGAGTGAAAAGATCCTTATGAATGGGTTAACCATGCCGAGAGGTACTTCACAGTGACCCATCTTATAAAGGATGAGAACCTGATGGCGGGGGCTCATACTTGGAAGCGAATGCGTTGGCATCGTTCTAGTGAAAAGAACAGGAATAGACGGTGCGTTCGTGAGAAGAGTTTAAAGATTACTTGTTGGACCGTTTTGCGATACTCAAGGTGGTGAGCTGCATAAGCAGCTCTTTACACTCAATCAGAAGTGGACAGTCAGAGATTACATGGAGAGGTTCGAGTTACTCTGATGCCGAATGAGAGAAATATCGGAGGCGGTATTAGAAGAGAACTTCATGAAAGAGCGTAAAGCAGACATTCGAACTAAGTTATGCGTACATAGACTGAGGGGACTAAGTGAGATAATGGAGTTTGCCCAGATGATTGAAGACATGAATATAGCAGGATGGCAAGCCAAGGGCACATGTGGCACCTCCATTTTTTCCCAGCCAGACACTGACAGGGGGGACAGAAGACACAGACAGGAGAGGGCCAAACCAGCAGAGACAAGAACATCGAGACACGAACATGTGGACAGTTTAAACGCCTCACAGAGACTGAGATACAGAACAAGCGAGCGAATGGGCTGTGTTTCCACTATGATGAGAAGTTCTCTCCAGGACTTCGTCGTCGAGACCCCACCCTCCAGGTATTGACAGTTTGTGATGAGGATGATGGTGTTGAGGTAGAAGAGGAAGAAGTAAGAGAGCACGAAGGAATGCAGATTTTTAGTTAACACCATGAAGTTAACAGGAAGAATTGTGGATCAGGATGTCATCGTGTTTATCGACAGTGTGGCCACCAATAATTTTATTTACAGGTGATGGACCAGCAGAGTATGCAGCTGGAGGACTCATGGAGTTTTGGTGTGATAATGGAGACATGTAAGATAGAGCACAATCGGGGAATATATTGCGGGCTGATTTTGGCACTACCTGGCATTCAGATATTAGAGGACTTTTTACCACTAGATCTGGGCAACACAGACGTGATTCTGAGGATGAGATGGCTACAGTTATTGGGAGAGATGAAGGTCAACTGGAAACAGTTACGCATGAAATTCCAAGGAACCGACTAGGGACACTTTAAGGGGATCTGAGCTTATGCCGAACTTTCGTTTCCTTGAAAATCATGGTGAAGGCATTACAGACAGAGGGGATGGATTTTTAGTGGAGTTACATGGCTTTGTAGAAGAGGCCGTCGAGGAGCATGATATTTCTGCAGCAATACAACAGCTCCTGATTTGATTTAAGAAAGTGTTCCAGACACCTCGTGGTCTTCCTCCACCGTGGGATCACGAGCATGCCATGGTCATGCAAAATGAAGCCTTGCCTATCAGTATAAGACCATGTCGATGTCTCCAGGTGCCGAAGGATGAGATAAAGCAGATGGTAAGGAAGATGTTACATGAAAGAGTCATTCAGCCCAGTGTGAACCTATTTTCGAGCCCAATCCTATTAGTCAAGAAGAAAGATGGTAGTTACAGATTTTGCATTGACTATTGAGCGTTGAACAAGAATTTTGTTCCAGACAAATTCTCCATCACTGTGATCGATGATTTGCTTGATGAGTTGCAAGGAGCAACAGTGTTTTCGAAGACTGATTTAAAGTCGGGCTACCATTAGATTCAGATGCGGACAGAAGACGTGACAAAGACCACATTCATGACTCATAAGGGGCAATGAGTTCCCAGTCATGTCATTTGACTTGACCAACGTCCCAGCTACCTTTTAGGCACTAATAAATAAGGTATTTTGGCCATATTGCGAAGGTTTATAATGGTTTTCTTTGACGAGATATTGATGTATAGCTAGTCTATTGAGGCACACATGCAGCATCTGGAGGTACTTTGCAGGAGTTGCAGTATCATCCCTTGTATACTAATAAGAAGAAATGTGTATTTACACATACAAAGTGGAGTATCTCAGACATGTTTCAGCAGAGGTGGTTGCTGCTGATAGGTCCAAGATAGCAACAATGATAGATTGGCCACGACCTACGACACTGAAGGATCTACGAGGATTTATGAGGCTCACATGATTTTACAGAAAGTTTGTCAATGTTACATTACCATTGTTTGGCCACTGAAAAAGCAACTGAAGAACAACTTCCATTTGGGTAAAGAGGCGACCTAGGCTTTTGAGGCATTGAAATGAACCATGACTAGTATGCCAGTGTTAGCCTTACCGGATTTCAACCGGCCTTTCATTGAGGAGACAGATACTTTAGGACATGGACAAGGAGCGGTATTGATGTATGACCAGCGGTCAAGCTTATTTTAGCTAGATGTTGACTACGAAAGCTTTGCTCAAGTTAGTCTATGAGCGCAAGCTAATGGCTATCGTTATAGTGGTGCAGAAATGGATGCCATACCTATTGGGTCGAAGCTTCATTATTTGGATTGATCAGAGGAGTCTCAAGTTTCTACTAGAGCAGCGGAAGGTGACGAAGGAATATAATCATTGACTTTCCAAATTACTGGGATATGACTTTGAGATTCAGTAAAGGTCGGGGTTGGAGAATAATGTGGCTGATGCTTTGTCCAACTGAGGAGAGGATTCTTAGTTGGCAGCATTGTTTGTTCATGTGATAATTGATTGAAAATCATTGTTACAAGAGAATGAGGTGGACAAGGGCTTAGCAAAGATTCAGGCTGCATTAATGCAGGGTTCGACAGAGTACCCATGCTATTCTATATTAGGGGGCGGCTTGTATTGCCTCAGACATTTGCCCGCATCTCGATGTTATTAACGGAGTTCCATGGGAGTGCTCTTGGGGGAGGCACTGTAAGGGCCCGTCCCCAAAGGCCCAAGCCCACACGGGCCTCCCCCTTTATCCCCCGCGCTCTCTCTTTCCCACAGAAGCCATGAGCCCCTTAGGGCTTCTTCGTCGCTGCTCCTCGCCCCTTTCGCACGCTCGCAGCGAAGCGACGAGCTTCCGTGGGCCTTCAGTCACGCCGCTCCTCTCTCTCTCGTGTGTCGCGTGGGTCCCTCGATGGAGCATCCGCCGCCCTCATCACCTCGCTGCGAGTAGTCCCCTCCATCATCTGATTCGACATGATGACGCCATCCCTCATCATTCGTCCTCTCGCAGCTCCTCCGCCTTCTTTAAAACCCCATGTTCCCATCCTTCAAGCTACCAGAGCTCTGTAAGTATTTTTCCTCATTTTCAAAGCTGATTTCGACTGATTTCCTCGGCTTCGTCGATGCTGGCCTTGAGTTCTTAATTTTCTGATTTTCGTCTTCAAATCAGGTAGATCCTATCTCATTGATTTCAATTCTGATTTCAATTCTTTTGGGGAAAGGATGATTTGGGGTTAGGAATTAGGGTTTTATTGTCCCTATTGCTATTTCGTGGGGTTGGACGCCCTCGCCTACTTGCGTGGGGTCCCGGGGTTGCCGTTGGGGCTGTTTGGGGATTCGGTGGCTTCTCCCTCGCTGTTTGGTTTCCGTTGGGGCGCTGCTCGCTGGTCGGGGTTCCTCTTGCTTGCTTACTTGGCTCTGTGGGTTGCTGTTTGTGCTCGGCTGGTTCCTTCTACTTGGTTTGGTTTGGTTCCGTGGGCTGCTATTTGTTACTGGAATATCCCAGAGGACGCATACTAATGTTGAGATGCAATTGGGATCTACCTTGTTAATACAAAACCCTTAACTATGAATTTAAATGAAAAGAAACATAGGTTTTCCTGAGAGCTACAATCATATACGGCATTGACACAGCTGATATGCAACCTAGAAAAAAGTAGACAATTAAATAACCTTACATTACATGTACTAGCCACATAACAATCACACTGATAACTTTAACTTTATATGACTCACTGGGGTTTTGGAAAACATATAATTGAGAGAGTGCGGAAGCGATTGGAGCCATGCTTTCGGCACGTATCAGGGAGGATTTTTGTTTTTGGATCCTAAGCCACTGCCACAGTTGATCTTTAGACTTGCCCGGGGCAGCACCCTGCGGTCCAAGGTGTCTCCGGGTTGCACATCGTGCTCACCATTATAAGTCACGACTTATTATTGGTTAACCTTAACAATACCACCTCCTATTAATTTGATTACATTGAAACAATCATAACACGTTACATTTCAGCACCGTACTATTTATACATGTTCGTCATTATATCTTTGTTTTGCACCGTTACTGTTGCTTGGTTAGATATAGTCTAATCTACTGAGTAGTGGTATAGTTCATGGTGTCTCCGCTCAGTGATGAACAGGAATACGCTGAGGCACCTGCGTATGAGTCAGAGTTACTTCTTCAGGATGCAAATTTTGATTTCAGGGTGAGCAATGAGAGTCATGTTGTAGTTTCATTTCATGTATTTCCTTTTCAGCATGAGAGGTGTATTTTTTTCCATGCGTCAGAACTTGTAATCCTTGTAGTGAAGAACATTAATGAAATGAGTATCTTTATTTCTTCCTTGACATTGCTTTCGCTGGTATCCACAGGACCTGCTTTGCATGAAAACAACCACGCCCTTGGAAGCGTGGCGCGCCAGACAATCTTTTTGTTCTTCTTCTTCTTCGATTATCAAGTAGGTTCTTCTAATTATTTAAATTACTTTTTATTCCTGAATTTGGTTTGTTCTTAGTTGGTGATTTAGGGCTTGGCTTTGTCAGGGGTTCACGTTGATGCCTTAGAATGAATTACTTTTGATATTATATTCCATTTGGGGCTGCTTGTCCATGTTGGCTTTGGTTAGGTTCTCATAAGGATGTTTGGCTCCGTTGTTCATTGTTTACTGTATTTGCTTCTTGCCATCCTCAGTTATGCTCGGTTATCCTTTTGGGGGCTATTTGCTCCTTATTTTGGTTCATGTTTACATGCAGTTAGATTCGATTGTTCTTACTAGGACTGTTTGCTTCCTGTTGACTGGTTATAACTCCAAATTGGATCTCAGCCTAAGTATTTCTTCGGGCTTTTCTTGGGACATTTAGGCATAGACGAATATAACTAAGGTTCGGGATTCAAACCCCTTACAGTAATGAGTTGGGTCCTGTGGGTGTTAATATATCTGATATGTTGGTTAAATTGGTAATTTGATAATGTCCTTGTTGCTTATCATTATTGCCTGCATCTGGTGTACATGAGGGCTTAGTTTATTTATTTATGCTATTGATAATGTCCTTGTTGCTTATTATTATTGCATGCATCGGGTGCACATAAGGGCTCAGTTTATTTATGCTATTAACTGCCAGTCCCTTATATGCATAGGTCCAATCACATCCATGAGAATTGTTACATGCCATCTACACTTATTGGGTATGATATTAAAACTGTTTCGTCTTTTTATGATGTGTTGTACATGTCCCCAAGCCGGAGTCACCCTACTTTATATTTCAGCTTTACATCTTTATTGATTCGATGGTACGACCTAAAAGGTTGAAGACTCTAAATAGGAACTGTGATAAGTTAGATAACTTTATAATTTATGCATGTCACCTTGCTTTGTTATATTATTACTCAACGCATATGCTTGAGATGGAAACTATACATGCTTGCTATATTTGATTTACCATGCATGTCTACTGTAATTAACATCGACCTGTTGCATGTTTATTACACCTGATACCATACTGCTCACTGTTTATGTCACCATATCTAGCATATGATTACTCAACCTTACATCATATCTATTATTATGTGACAGTCACTACTTATGTTACGAATTACATTTTCACTGATCATGACACGATATCTATCATTGTACCTTATTACCATACCTGATACTGTATTTATTATTGCACAAGATTATTGTACTTGATTACTTGATATTATGCATGTTCATCGTAGATAATGCACTATTATATGACACGTGGGGGGAAACTCGTGATCATAGCATATGCAGGTGCAACATGGGTCCTTGATGTCTTTATGTTTTCCACCTTCTAGCAATAGATGTTATGTTATGTATCCATATTTTCCATCTTTCCGCAATGTATGTGAGGTTATACTACTATATCCATATTTTCTATCCTCTAGTAAATGAAGGCGGTGGGTTATTTATAGTTGTCACCTACAGGTGTGCAACCACAGGGCCCATGGCCCTGATTATACCCAAGTTGTAAATCATACCCTCGGACATTATCCCAGCACTAGAATAGGAACATTACACAGTTAACGTTACACATTAGGGACACCGTCTTATTAATATTTAACTTGCTTAGTCACTATCTGTTTGTTCATTAATCATGTTTCTATATCATTGTATTTGATTATTCGTTGCACCTCATATATATATATATATATATATATATATATATATATATATATATATATATATATATATATATATATATAGAATAATGGGTATCATACGCCATATGAGAGAGAGAGCCTCATATGCCCTCTCACATAAAACAATCAAGTACAACCAAGTAAAAGTCCATGTGGGCTTGTACTTGGTTGCTTTATGTGAGAGGGCATATGAGGCCCTCTCTCATATGGCGTATGATACCCATTATTCTCATATATATATATATATATATATATATATATATATATATATATATATATATATATATATATATATATATATATATATATATATATATAGATCATGTTTGTTATTCATTAATTTGTTGATTTATTTTTCTGTATTCATTTTAGTTGATATTATCATTTTATTGGATTTATGAAACTTACAAAGTAACCACTCACTGACAGGTATTTCTGTTTGTTTTTTTCTTTTGAAATACCTATCAGGTTAGGCGATCGATCATATTTGAGTGATAGCTTGAGTTTCTAACTTTTTACGCTATCAATCATCATTACCTTTACCGTATTCACTCATATCATTATCCTTTACTATTCATTTCTTGCCATCTTCCATACTTGACCTGTAGATTTTATATGACATTATTTCAGTTGCTCATTATCAGTTAAAAGCAAAAGAACATGCAATTTTATTACTGGCGCTTAACATATTTAAGTTGAGAGTGTGAATCCTACCGAGCTTAAATATGTACGGGCATATCGTGTTTCTATTTCCTGGTAGAATGACATACATGGAGTGACATTAGACCTAATATTAACAAGATATTTAATTTACCTTTAATATGCTACCCTGTATTCTGTATCATTGCCTATAAAATCAAATCACTAAAAGATTTTCAGTTTATTGTTCTTCATTATTTTTCATTTTTCTTATTTTTAATCAATTTGCTGTTATTTTTTAAATAATCCCCCCCCAAACAAAAAAAAGCTTGCTTCGCTTCGCTTTCAACTTTCCACAACAGTGGTCATTACTTGTTTTCGGGATCAAACTGTATATTCTTCCACCAAATAAATTGCTCACAAATCATTGTGATGGTATTCTACATAATAATTAAGAAACATCTGAACATATCATGGACATATGAGCATGAATTTATCGTCCTCTGATCCTATTGGAAAAGCTCCAATTAGATCATGAAATCAGATACATTTACATGTCAATACCATTCAAAAATGATATAAAAGGTATCAGACAAATCAAATAAATGATCCAACAAATATACGCAAACATCTGAATAATAATAAGTGGAGCTACTGCCATAAAAGAGTTACTTTCTGAGAAAGTATGCTAGCAAGTGCAAAACCATGCCATAGAGCTTCATGATTATACAAAAGCACTTTGATAATTTAATACACTAATAAGAAAATGAACTTGCCACTGTTATCAATGAGCTTTGAAGGATTTAATCTACGGGAAGGCGTCGAACTCAAGAGTCTCTGATAGTCTGGAAGCAATGACTTGACACAAGAGAAGTAGACATAATTAGTGGTAACAAAACATGTAGTGAAAAATTAGAAATGAGGAATGCATTGTGAGTCACAAAAGTTACAAGAATAAGAACAATTTAATATATAAAGTTGGGTAGAAGATAGATAAAATGATGTGCAAATCCAATTAGTACTTTAGCTTACTCTTGTGCCCACGAGATGAAAGTGGTCAACTATAGAAATGTTCATCCAACTTTTTCATCTAGACTCTTCCATAGACAGAGTTGAAGGGGGTTGCATAAGCTTAAAATGCATAGCCAATAAAGCTAAGTACACCAAAACCAACAGGTGTCCAAGAATGTTGGATGGTAGGGCCTATCTAGCTCATACTTGCCTTGCCTAGGAATTTAACACCAACTCATTAAAGGTTGCTGACAGACAATCAAAAAAAATCAAGGTCAATTCTAGTGTGTAGCTTTCCCATCATGGTGAAAGCTGAACCAGTTCATTCAAAAGGCTAAGATTATGATCAAGAAGATAACCATCTAGAATTTTAAATTTGAGTTAGAAATATAAAACAAGAATATTCAGTCTGAATAGTATCAATTCCCAAAATTCAAAACACATTTCTACAACAGGGAAACATGAATGCCTGAGTTTCAAGTACCTTTGGTATAGCACTGGTGTTACGCAGCTCCTCTGTTTTTGCCAGCTTTGTTCCAGAAAAGATTTCATAAATCAAACATCCTGTCAAGAAATTGAAGTAATCAACTTCTCCATATTGTATTACCCTGCTACTTGAGTGACATTTCCAATCCCGACCGTGAAATAATACCACATACACATGTCAATTATAATCTAAGGGTTGAAATCTCGGCCGATACATATCCACCCATATCAAATTGGATTGTAAACATGCTGATACGATCACATCCAAAACTGGCCGATACCGCCGATACTAACTAATAACAATTAACAACGAATATACGAAGAGCATTGAGGTTTGAGTTACAAAACTTTGAAATTCCATTTTCATTCATCTAATGTTCGAAAAAAATCTTGCTTAACCATCAAATTCATGGTTTGAAATGTTTGGCCATTGATCGAGTTTGTTTGAAAAAGAGAAGATGGTGCCCTTAATAATATAGATAAGTTATGAATAGATGAAGCACTTATTGCAGATGAATATATGCATGTAACTAACACCTATGTTGAGCTAAGTCAATCGATACATTAAGTATGATACCTTCTATCAGCTGATCTCGGTACTATAAACTGTTATCGGTTATCCGATAACGAGACGATAACGAGACTAAAACCGAAATTTTGGACCTTGCTCAAATCAATCATGCATAAGCTTGGCCTCTAGTTTTTACTACATGTAATGTAAATGACCAACTTAAATCATCCCTCTAGAATGCATTTCATTCTTTACAGTTCAATGCATGAATGTAGAAGAAATTGTGATCCATACACTCATTCTTGCAGAATGACAATACTGAACTCAAGTAACAATCACTTCAAAACAGCTAACATAGCAGTTTATGAAATGTTGTTAAGACACAATATGCTAACATCGCAGTTTATGAAATGTTGTTAAGACACCATATGCCACACCCGCACAAGATACTAGGCAGTAGAGACCATGAAATATACCATTTTAAAAAAATCAGCAACACAATTCGTCTTACAAAACCATAAGTATTAATCAAGATGAGGTTCACATAAGTCATCAACATACTTGTGTTTGCCTAAAGAATGCCAACTTCATTTTACACGTGCACAACATAAGACATTGGTAAAATCTCACCGGACAGTGCACCAGGATCGATTCAGATCCAGATACTACGACGTTTTTTCCTAAAGAAACACACTTGATCCATTTTATTCTTGTATTCTGTTACCAATATTACATGGTTCTTCGTCTCCAGGATATCATTTCTTCAATAAACAGGAAGATAGACCAAATAGTCTACAGCATCATAAAGTAAGGCAACAAATAACTCCAAACAAATTTAATGTAATCAAGCAAACAAGAAATTGAAAGCTTACCCAAACCCCATGAATCAATTGCCCAAGCAGGTGACTTCTTAACAGTTGCCCAGTCCGATTTTACCAACTCCATTGGCTTGTATTGGGAACCAATCAGCCACTCAAATTGCTGCTTTGCATTGGACAAAGCACAATTATCAAATTAATTTTAAAAACTAATTTTAGCCAATGTACATTTGCATATATGAATTGTGGGTAGGAAAAAATTAACTACTTGTTACTAATTCAAAAAAATGAAGCAATACACGCTGATAAATTAAATAGTTACTGCATTAAAACTAGATTTGAGAAAACTAAGTGTAAGTTTATAAAGTGAGAGTTTATTTTTCATAGCTGTGATCATAAAGAGAATTTAATCAAAAGGCCTGAGATATGACAAAGTTTACTGGTCCCGCATTATTCACAAAACAAAAAAAACTGTACAGAAACAACTGATTTCTGCTCTAGGAAAGATGAATCTCTATAGCATCCTTCCCAGAATCCTATTTTCCCATAAAAAGGATGTTCGAGTGGATCTAGGAATTACGCATTACAGGATGATAGAAAATTGTTTGGGTTTAGGTTTAGATCTTTCTAAAGCATGGAATAGGAACGTTTGACTTCGGTTTTATTTGGATATTTCCAGAAATTGACAGGTAATAGATATCAAAAGTTATATGTTGATCCCCTCCAGAACATTGTTACCACAAGTACAATGAGAAAGAAAAAATGGGAGAAGATCGACTTTTAATATAGGGAATTCTAAGTTTGAAAGCTGGATAAATAGGTGTTTGTACTTGGGGTTTCTCATAAATAACTATAGAACAAACAGAAAAAAGAGGGGGCATGGGATATTCATTATTGCAGATTGAATGTCAGGGAGAGCCTCATAAAACCACGCAAAGGCAACTGCCTCCAACAAGGTGGCAAGGTCATGCATTGCTCAAGTTTTTTTAGGCAGGCATCATGGAGCACTATCTGATCAAAACATGCTGCAATAGAACATGAATCCAAATTGTCACTACTCCATGGAAAGTCAGAACAATACAAAATGGCCAGATGTCAATGAATTCCTAACTTGATGCCAAATATCTAACAAAAAACGTAAGGGCTTGCTGACAGGTAATGAATACTCCATTGTATCCTGTCTCATGCTATCAATATAACCAAATAGCAACCCACCAAAAATCTGCTAAAGCGGACTGTAAAGAGGGCTGAAGCCGAATGCTAGTTAAAATGGAATCCATTTATTGTCCAGAGTCATACTACAGAGTAAATGAAGGGAAAATATAGAGAATAGGATATAACCTTATGCACTCTATAGGAATATAATTATGACTTCTATGGCACTGGGAGATCGATACACAGACAGAAATATTTTCTAACTTACTTTTTATCATCCAATTAATTTGTCCACATTTTTGAAATTATATCAGTTGTATATTTACAGTTCCACTATATAATCTGCAAGGAATTTTATCTTATAAACCTTTCTATTTTTCATATATTCCCCCTCCTTTAACATTTCATGGTATCAGTGAAATACATGATTATAGCAAGTCAAAAAATTTAAAAGAAATTTTTGGAATCAGTTGAGTGCAAATTGATAGACCCGCATTGTGCGGGTCTAATTCCCGCGCCATGGGCCCAGGCCCATGGTTGGCCGCACCCCCCCTTGGCCTTCCTTTCCTAGCCGCAAGCCCTCCCTTTGCCCTAATTCTTATTATATAAGGTGGAGGGTAGCCGTCATTAATTTTCATGCTTGATATTGAGATTATTCTATTGAGCGTCATTAGGAGTAGTCCTTAGATTAAACGAGTGTGGACGTCCTCTTTGGCGTCTTGGGAGAAGAGCACACCTCTTTTGTGCTCAAATATCTTGTTATTTCCATTGCTTTATCTATTAAAAATCGTATCTTTGCTGGTTCCTAACATTTTGGTATCAGAGCACGTGACGATTCATGGCGGCTACGACAAGATCCCACGACAAAATTGAAGCTTTGGAGGCCAAATTCACGAGCGAAATCGACGGGATCAAGAAATCATTGGCGGCCAACGACGAATCCATGGCAAAATTGACAGCATCCATCAACCAATTGACGGCGAACCAAGCGAAGCACGACGACCAATTCGCGCAAATGATGGCACCCTAAATCAATTGGCGGCGAACAACAGAGGGGAAGGAAACCCTAAATCGGGGGGAAAAGGCGGCACCTTTGAAGAAGGAGAAGGAGAAGGAGAAAGTTGAGAGCTTTGATCCGGAAAACGGCTTTTTGGTGGCGGATCTGGTCGATGATGAGGACGAGGAACCGTGGAGGGTTGATTATCCGGAAGAAGTTAGGTGAAAGGCCGTGGAAGCCCAAGGATGGACCGGCGACCCCGACAAACCCCGCACGAGGGCAAACGAAAGAGGCGGGGGGCAGCGGCTACCCCCCAGGGGGCCGTTGGCCCCAGCAACTCCGGGCGACCCCGGCGAACCTTACCTAAGGTCGCCGGGGTGCGGCGGCCCACCCTGGGGGTCCGGCGAACCCCCCGACATTGGGGGGCACTGGGGCCCCCAGGATCACCGGGGGGGTCCGGCGAACCCCCCCCCCCCCCGGGGTCGGCCGGGGGCGTCGACCCTTCCTGGGGGTCCGGCGACCCCCGCCGACCCCGGGGGGGCCGCTGGGGCCCCCAGGATCACCGGGGGGTCCGGCGAACCCCCTTGGGTTCGGCCGGGGGCGCCGACCCCTCCTGGGGGTTCGACGACCGCACCCGACCCACGGGGGACCGCTGGGGCCCCCAGGACCCTTCAAGACTACCGCGCGACGCGACAGGGGCTGTTGGCGGCAATTTTGGGGGCTTTCAGCAGGATCCGCCACAGCGAGAGGCTCCGGCACGTGTTTTCGAGGAGGATTTGGGACCCCGGAATTTTCAGGAGCACGGAGACTACGCCGAGGGCTATCGGGAGCCTCCCGACCCTCGTTTTGACGATGGGGGGTGGCAGACACCGCCCCACCACCAAGAGAGACGCACAACAGGCACCGGAGGGAGGTACGGAGACTACCAGGAGTCGCCGGAGGGCGGTCTTGGAGGCGACGAGGGGCACGAAGACCGAGTAGACTATGGGGGTCACGGAGGAGGGCCACCCAGGCGATACGAGACCATGGACCAGAGGTATCAGCATTACCAGCCGCATCACAGAGAGGAGGGGAGGCCCGAGCAGGGGCACTTTGGATGAGATTGCAGAGTCCTGAAGCTGAAGATGCCGATCTTTTCTGGGGAGGATCCACACGCCTGGTTGTTCACAGCGAAGAGGTATTTCGCGGTGCATCACATGACCGAGGCGCAGAAGCTGGAGGCGGCAGCCATCTGCATGGAGGGGCGAGCTTTAGGGCGGTTCCAGTGGAAGGAGAGGAGGCAGCAGATCCGGAGCTGGCGGAGCTGAAAGACTTGGTTCTAGAGAAGTTTCGAGACCCCCGCTTGGGGAACCTACACGAGCAGCTATTTTCCCTCAGGCAAGAGGGGCCGGTGCGAGAGTACATCGAGAAATTTGAGACACTGGCAAGGCGAGTTCATATGGTGTCGGACGAGTCGCTGAAGGGCACCTTCTTGAAGGGGCTGCGACCTAGTCTTCGAGCTGTGGTGAGGCCATACAAACCTCGAGGGCTTTCGGATGTCATCGAGATGGCGCAAATGGTGGAGGACTCCCGATCTGAGGATAGGAGAGGCGGGAGCGGCTACATTGAGCAATTACAGCGGGGCACCACGATTGGGACAGGCGGAGCAGGGTTCACTACGGAGACAGTTCAGACAGGGCTTGAGAAGACGGGTGAGCAGACCCCAGCACTGGCCGGGGGCCCATTCCGAAGGATGACCAATGCAGAGATGAGAGAGAAAAGGCAAAAGTGGCTCTGTTTCAGATGCGACGAATGCTTCACTCCCGGACACCGCTGTGTGGATCGAAAGCTCCAAGTGTTGATAGCGGAAGAGAACGAGGATGATGACGTGGATGACAAAGGAATTGACTTACAGGCACCACCTTGAGGACAAGGTGGCTCTTTCGGGGGGGAGTATTGATAGACCCGCACCGTGCGGGTCTAATTCCCGCGCCATGGGCCCAGGCCCAGGTTGGCCGCACCCCCCCACTTGGCCTTCCTTTCCTAGCCACAAGCCCTCCCTTTGCCCTAATTCTTATTATATAAGGGGGAGGGTAGCCATCATTAATTTTCATGCTTGATATTGAGATTATTCTATTGAGCGTCATTAGGAGTAGTCCTTAGATTAAACGAGTGCGGACGTCCTCTTCAGTGTCTTGGGAGGAGAGCACACCTCTTTTGTACTCAAATATCTTGTTAGTTCCATTGCTTTATCTATTAAAAATCGTATCTTTGCTGGTTCCTAACACAAATCTTGGATAAGCAAGTAAGATAAATCAAATAATAATTAGGTTCTGAACCTTGGACAAAGTAAATCTGTCAGGAAGACGAGAATGACAAGGGTGAAGAAAATGGAGCTAAAGGGATCATCCAAAATAAGAGAAGAAACAAGGGTGCAAGGTTGTTTGCTACCTTTATCATACTCAAATTAGCATGTGAATGCGAAAAGTGAACTGGAAGGGCTGTATCAGGCATAATTAAAGGAAACCCTAAGCAGCAACATGGGGGAAATGCAAGCTTGGGTGAAAAAAATGATTATGAAGTACTAAACAATCGAAAAAATACAAAACAACTTGCAGTTTACCAGGTATACAAGTTCTACATAAATCTAGAAGTCAGTGCAAAATAATTGATGAGGTCCACTCCAACATGGTTGCCAGATAGGATATAAAGTACACAATCATATAATGTCGCACCAAGAATCTACAAAGATAATCTATGAAACTCATGCCGGAACAACATGTATGGCTGTATTGCTAGCTCCTGTGTTGATGCTACTATTGGGATTGTTGATCATGTTTTTTCGTCTACACTGCTGTTTCTGGTTTCTCGAGTGCTTTGGTGCTTATTGATGACTAATTGGAGGCTGCTGCTATGGTGTTCCTTTTGGTCATTCAGTTTCTGGTAGAATACTGTTCTGGGTTCTGATGCAGGTCTTTGGTTTTTCTTCTTTTTGGAGACGTATTAGCTGAGTAGTTTTGTTACTCGTTTTTTTGGTTTTGGTGCTTGTTTATGGACCTTTGTACTGTTCAGTTATCAGGGTCGTGGTTTACTAGGATGAACTTTGAAAAATATATATCTGTGTGTAAGAGAATAATGGGTATCATATGCCATATGAGGCACCCCCTAATATGCCCTCTCACATAAAAGGGGCAGGTACAACAAGTACAAGCCCACATGGGCTTGTACCCTACCCCTTTATGTGAGAGGGCATATTAGGGGGTGCCTCATATGGCATATGATACCCATTATTCTATCTATATATAGTAGTATTCGGGTGCAAAAAAGAGGCTT
This sequence comes from Scilla litardierei, assembly GCA_030789695.1. Lineage (NCBI taxonomy): Eukaryota > Viridiplantae > Streptophyta > Magnoliopsida > Asparagales > Asparagaceae > Scilla > Scilla litardierei. The sequence goes on along the minus strand of CM061142.1, from coordinate 807,958,107 downwards.
TTCACTCCGTGCGAAAAGAATTTTTTTTTGAAATTTTTTTAAATAAATTTTTTGTTGTTTAATTCATATAATTATATACCCCGGGGAAATAATGGGTGAACCCTAGGGGGATTTAAGCACTGATCAACCCGTTACAAATTTAACGGTTTCAGAACATGCGAATTTGTTGTAATGCCTTGATCGAATGCCAAATCACATTATTTTTCAACCATTATTTGTTGAGGGATGTAAACAACATGAAATGAATGTGGAAAAAAACTTTCAAAAAATCTTTCAAAAATAAAAAAAACATTTCGCATCGTGCGAAATGTTAGCATTTGAAGATTTACCTATATTATATATATATGGGGGTGTGTGTTGAATAATGGGTACCATATGACATGCGGCTTAGCCTCATATGCAGCCTCCAAAACTCACATATCCATTATTTTTTCGGAGTATTGGAACCGTTTATTTCACTGAATTTCGGGTGAACCCACGGGGTTTTGCACGTTGATCCACCTGTTGTAAAAGTTTTATTCATGCAAAAACAGTTGAATTTGATATGGACGGATTTTAGAATATGTAGATCAAAATGAACGGTTTCAATTCTCCGAAAAAGAGCATTGGTTGGGGTTTTGAGTCGCATATGAGATGTAGCCACATGTCATATTATACACATAATTCTCATACACACACACTAATCATAACCCGTGACCATAGCTCACTGGACATTCAAAATATTTTCCCAAAAATTTTTAACTCATTCAAAATCTCTCCCAAAAAACTTGCAACCTCATTCAAAATTTCATACCCCCAAAATTCAACCGCATTCAAAATCCCCTCATAAAAAATTTGCAGCCACCTTCAAAATATTTCCCACCCAACAAAATTTTTAACCACATTCAAACTAAAATCTAGTTCCTCCAAAGAAATTAGTTTTTCCCCAAAAAAATTAGCTCACTCTAAAATTTAGTTCCCACTAGATTGAGTTACCCAAAAAATTAAAAATTTTAGTTCCCTCAAAATTTAGTTCCATCTTAATTTAGTTCTCCCAAAATTTTAAATTAAAATTTAGTCCTTCAGAGAATTCAATTTTCCCTAAAAATTTTAGTTCCCCAAATTTAGTTTCTTACAAATTTAATTCATCATAAAGTTTAAATTTTCAATTTTCCCAAAGTTTAATTCCCTCCAGATTTAGTTCCCCCTAAAAATTTTGGGTTCCCTCCCAAATTTTCATAAACTCTCCTTCTAACTATTGATTCTCTAATATTAAATATTAACCGTCTTTCTACACACCTCTGTCATAGTCAACAAACACATTCAAAGACATCCCTCATTTGTATAATAGATATGTATGAGAAAAATGAGTATCAGCTGCACAAGGAGGAAATTTTCTCCTTGGTGGCGTGAAACCTACAACTTCACATTTTTCCATTCAATCTGAACCGTTCTTTTTTATCTTTATGTTCTTATACCTTAAACCATTAATTTTCAAGTGATTACAAGGAGTTTTGCTCATTCGTCCGCCCGTCGCAAGTTTAACAGCTTCGTCGTAACCGAACTTCTCTGTAACAGTTCACTGAAAGATCAAAAGATTTTATACCTTAAGAACACTCTGCCCATTATATATATACTAGACATAACCAATGACCATAGGTCGCATGGCACTTAAAATATTCCTCCAAAAAATTTCAATCCATTCGAAATCCTTCCTCCCCGAAAAAATTTTGTAGCCGCATTTAATATATCATACCCCCAAATTATAGTTTCCCTAAAATTTAGTTTCCTCAAGATTCAGCTCTTCCTAAAATTTAAAAATTTTATTTCACCACAATATTTAGTTCCCTCCTCCAAAATTTTAAATAAAATTTAGTTTTCCCAGAGTATTTCGTTCTCCCAAAAATTTTGGTTTCATACAGATTTAGTTTCCCCAAAATTTAGTTTTCTCTCGATTAGTTCTGCCTAATATTTCAGGGTTTTTCTTCCAAAATTTTTATACTCCTAACATAATCATTAATTCCTTAAGATTAAATCACAGCCTTTCTAACCATCCATTTGTCCTAGCCAGCAAATCCATTCAAAAACATCCCTCATTTGTATAAGATATACATATATATAGAGAATAGTGGTATCAAATGACATATAAGTCTAAGCTTCATATGCACCTCTGAAACTCACATCTCCGCTATGTTTTCAAATGATCAGAACCGTTCATTTTGATCTATATGTTCTAAAACTCCAAAATCAGGTGAACCCATGGGGTTTTACATGTTCAATCATCCATCGCAAATTTAACGGTTTTGCAGGAGTAGAACTTTTGTGACGGATGAATGGACGGGCAAAACCCATTGGGTTCAACCAAAATTCGGTAATTTGGGGGTTTTAAACATGTAGATCAAAATGAAGAATTTCGCTCCTCTAAAAATAACGAAGGGTGGAGTTTTGGAGGTCACATATGAGGCTTACCCAAAAATGTCATATGATAACATATATACATATATATAGACACATACACATATATATACATACAAATATATGAGAATAATGGAAAACACATGACATATATGGCTAAACCACATATGTCATCCTCTAAAATTCTATCCTCCCATTTTTTTCATAAGATCGGAACCGTTCATTTTGTTCTCCACAATCTAAAACCCTAAAACACCTAATATCGGATAAACCCAATGGGTTTCACACGTGCATCCACCCGACACAACAAGTTCGATTCATGTGAACCCGTTAAATTTGGGACGAGTAGATGAACTAGAAAACCATGTTGGGTTCACTTGATATTTGGTGTTTTAGGGTTTTAGAATATGAATTTTAAAATAAAAGGTTCTGATCATCTCTGAAAAATAAGAAAAAATGGAACTTTAAGGCGAATATGGCCACATATTGTCATATGTTTCCTATTATTATATATATAATAATATGGGCCTAAGCTGACAGCACAGGAAATTTTTCCTGTCAGCAATTTTGCGCCCAAAATAATTTTTTTCAAATTTTGTTGCACTGTGTTTTACAACTTGTTGGCCACATCCCCACCAAATTTCAAGCCAATCCAACAATTTTTGAGGCTCCATCCATGAGTTTCAAAAAACCGCTTCAGAAATCCGAACTGTCAGCGCAACTTTTTTGAAACGCATGGATGGAGGCTCAAAAAGTGCTGGATTGGCCTGAAATTCGTGAGGAGGTAGCTACCAAGTTGTAGAACACTATGCAAAAAATTGGGAAAAATTTTTTGGGCCCAAAATCGCTGTCAGCTCAGGCTCATATTACTCATATGTGTGTGTGTATGTATATAAGTATAAATATGTATATACATATAAATATGTATATAGATATATATGTTATACACACACATAGACAATGTTCTAAATATCGGATATCGGTCGTGTATTGACCTAGAAAATTTGATATCGGATTGCGGATATCGGGGATATTGACTAAATATCGGAGTTCAACATCACATTCTCCCTCTCCCAAGAGTCCAAGACTACAAGCATTACAACAAATTTTTATGAAAAAGTAAAACCAAACTGCAACAAATTGCAGAACGTAAAAACTAAAAAAAATTAACACTGAAAACACACGGCAAAACTGCAAAAAATTAAAAAAAATTACTGTAATTGACGAAGCAAAACCGAGCGACGATATGGCTGGCGGTGATCACTTGAATAGCGAAGACAAGTGGAAGAGATCGACGATCACCTTGAGCGCCAAAACTAAAAAATATTAAAAATTGAAAATAACGGGAAAACTGAAACAATGAAAAAAGAAATAACGTAAGAGGCGAAGCGTCTCCGAGCAGGGAGATTACCTGAGCGGAGAAGATAAGTGACTGAGACCGACGACCACTATGACTTGAGAACACCAAAAACTGGAAAAAAATCGAAAATTTAAAACAATGGGAATAAATGAAAAAAATGAAAAAAAAACTTACCTTTTGCTGCTCCTATTTTTACTTAGTCCAACCCATCGGCCCACGAGGCCCAAGCCGCACACATCTCTCTCTCTCTTTCTTTCTTTTTTTCTTCTTTTGTTATTCTCGGGGCCCGTCCCTTCGGCCCAAACCCGAAGGCCCACCCGCTAACCCTCACCTAACTCCCTCACACCCCTCTCACGTGACCCTCCCCAACTCCCCTCCTCTCTCGCGATCCTTCTCTCGACATCGGACGAAGCCCTAGACCGACTCCCTCTCTCCTCTTCCTTCGGCGGGAAGAAAACCCGACAGCAGTAAACCCGAGCCCCTCTCTCTCTCCACCTCACCCGACCTCGACATCGGACGAAGCCCTCGATAGTCTCCCTATATCTTCTTCCTTCGATGGAAAGAAAACCCCGACAGCAGCAAACCCGAGCCCTCTCTATTTCCACTTCACCCGACCATCAAGCCCTAAACTCAGGAGGTTCCTCCATGTATCTCACCATAATTAACTGTTTTGGAACCGATCTTCTCTCTCATGGCAACACCTCATTGGTGGCAAACTCACAGCTCCTTTGCCCTCTCATAAGCTCCACATGCTCTCTCGCTCTCTCTAAATACCCTTGGATTTCTAAGATTTTGGTTTTCAAAACAAAAAAATTTCCAAAGAATTTTCAGTGTTTATCTCTTTGAGTTTGGTTTTAGTGTTCAGTTTTCTCCTCTGCACTAGTAGCTGCAGCCGCTCAACGGTGAGGCAGCGTAGGTCACCGGCATTCTGTAAATCACCTTAATTCTCGAATTTGGTTTTAAAATTCTTATTTTGCTTGCAATGATAATTTTGAGCAAGTCTCGATTGTTCTCGGGGCTTGGTGGCAACCCCTGTTGTCGCATCTTGTCGTTGACGTGGCTCCCATTGCCTCTATTGTGACTGTCATGTGGCCTTGACCTTAGCCGTGACTGTCCTAAGGGGCATAGCCCTCTGTCATGGCTCCTTGTGGCCCCTTTGCCTTGGCCGTGACTTATTTCGGGCTTTGCCCCTTCTGCCGTGACTATCTTGTTGAGTTTGGTATTGATTGGTGTTGTTTTGGGTGGCATTTGGTGTTGTTCTTGCTGGGTGTTAGTTGTAGGGTTGTGCAGTGGAGTTGGTTTGCTGTTTTGGTGATGTTTTGGCTGTTGTTGGAGCTTGATGACGGCCGTGAGTTTGGTATTGGTTGTTCATGTTGAAGTTGGTCTTGTGCCTTGCCTGACTTGTTAGACTTGGGCTTTTTCCCTTCTTACTTGATGGACCTTTGGTCTTTGTCCCTCATTGTTGGCTTGGGTTTCTGCCCCTGTGGTTGGCTTTGGACTTAGGCTTTGGACTTTTGACTGAACTTTGCCCATTTACTGCATGTTGGATCGTAAAGTTAGTGCATGTTAGATTATAGGTTACTGCCCATTGGAACATATGAAAATCATGAACATACGGTTATGACCATTAGAATGATCGATGATGAGAATTATCTGAGATCACCGCAGTTGTCCCTCACACATTGCCATTCCCCACATATTTCAGTTGTGATATCGTTCGTTATATACTATCCAGGTTAGAATAGTTTAGTAATTATTACATGTTCATCTTAGACTGTTTTATCACTTGCTATACGCTTAGTCTCTTGTTTTGTGGCTACATGTCATCAACATGCTACATGTTTCAAGTTTAAATTGGTATATCACATGTTGCATGCTACATGTTTCACGTTTATTTTATTATATCACATTTTGCATGCTATTCCATGACATCAAAAATAGTAATATATTGGATGTGCTACTATATCGAAGTGATTTTTGGAATATCTTGATGCTGGCATATCATGTTGGAATATCTTGATGGAATATCTGTTGGATATTGGACTCCCCGGATTTGGTTTTGGATGATGAACAAACATAAATATATTGTGAACTAACAATTTGTGAGCGCAGTTATGGAGATCGTCGCCAAATTCATATGAACATCCAAAGCGACGTCTCGAGAATTCTCAAAGCACGTGATCGTATGCCTAAAGCTTTGTTGAAGCTTTTGGACCATTTTAGAAGTCATGAAGATTCGGATCGAAACTTTTGAAGACGGTTCGTCAAGTTTTATTTATTGTCTTTTAGCTTCGTTCCGTAGAATGTTAAGCCTTGAGTAGGTCTTACGTTTTAATTTTCATATCGCTCCTATCTTAGAGCTAGGAACTTGTAAGAAGTCCATACTAACTTTCCCGAAGCATCGCGCTTCGTTTCGCGACTTCTTGTGCATGTTAGTTGGTTCAAGAAGAAGAACCAACCGACTAGATGTTGATCTAGTCGGTCGGCAAAGCTTCTTGAACCGACTAGTTTGCCTTCTCAATTCTAAGCTCTTTACTGTTTACAGTTAGTCGGTCTACGTTGACTCACCGACCGACTAGTTTGTGAACTAGTCGGTCAGTGATGTTTCTTAGACCGACTAGTTGAGCTTCTACTGTACATGCCTAGTTACTGTTTGTCGTTAGTCGGTCTATGCACATTTGGCGACCGACTAGTTGATGAACTAGTCGGTCAACTTTTGTTCTTGGACCGACTAATTCAATTTGTACTCAGACTATTTGTTTTATCTCTTAGTCGGTCTAAGTTGACTCACCGATCGACTAGTTGTGAAACTAGTCGGTTGGCAAGTGTTCTTTGACCGACTAGTTCCTTAAGTCTGAACTTCGACATATTCCCTGTTCACCACCTAGTCGGTTCATGTTGATTGACCGACCGACTAGTTGATGAACTAGTCGGTCAGTGGTTGTTCTTTGACCGACTAGTTTGGTTCAGAATAGAGCCGTTGGAGCATTAATTGAAACGTTTTTCTCTCTCTCTCTCTTTCCTCTAACCTATATATACTTGTTGAGCTGCATTCATTGCACTCAAGGCTGATATTAAGAGAAGTTTAGAGATCAAAGAGAAAGCATTCATTCCTCATTCAAAGCTCTTGCTTTCCAATCTTGAATCTCTTCTCACTTTTATTTCAAAAGAGAGATTCATTGATTGTGAGCCTTCCAAGCCAAGTGCTTGATCCTAGGTCACCATCAACCTCATAGCTCTCCATCGCTGATCTTCATCTTGGAGCTAGGGTTTGGTGCCTCTTCATCTTCCCCAAAATCCGTTTTGCCCTAAATCGTAAGTTTTACTCAAGGCATAGGATTTTGTCGGTAAGCAATTTCTATTTCAATTTACTTTGATATTGTAAGTGATTCACTCTCGGTTGTGAGAGTGTGTTTGTGATCCCGGGTTGTGGGAGTCACAATTTTCATTTGTGTATGATTTGACTTGTGAAGGTTTTTCACAAGTATTTCATAGTGGAAATATTGAGTTAGAGTTTCTAACTCAAGTATCCGGAAGTGATCCGGGTGGTTGGGACGTAGGATCACCGGAAACAAGTCGGGAAGACTTGGGTGGATCCGAACCCAGTAATATTGCTTGTTTGCGATTGTTTCTTTGTTGTGTAACATTTACATTTCCGCATTTTCGCATTGTTTGGTAGAGTTTGCAAGGTAATTAGGAATTAGCCTCTTAATTATTTTAAAGTACTATTCACCCCCCCTTTAGTACTTGTGCAGTAGCTTAGCAGGGCATTACATTTGATATCAGAGCCAAGTCTATAGCTATGTTACCAACGACAACAAAACCGTTCGTCCACCTTCCGACTATAGCACCTTCAAGAATCGTGAAGGAGCGTCTTCGGTGATGGAAGGACACTCCTCAACGAGGCCTCCATTCTTCAACGGTACCAACTACGGGTACTGGAAATGCTGGATGGAAACTTTCCTCCGGAGTGCTTCATTATGGAGGGCCACGATGAAAGAGTATGTCGAGCCCGCCAAAGAAGATTTCGAGAAATGGACTACCGCGGAGGTCGCCGCGGATGTAAGCAATGCCAAGGCAATGAACGCCTTGCAATGCGCTTTGGAGCCGGAGGATTTCAACAAGATATGCACATGTAAGAGTGCATATCAAATATGGAACTCCCTCCTCATCTTGCATGAAGGAACGAGTAGGGTAAGAGACTCTAAACTCGTTGTAGTTAATAAAGATTACGAGTTATTTCATATGCTACATGGTGAGAAGATGAAGGAGTATTATGCTCGCTTCGTCGACATCACAAACGAGTTGGAGGCACTCGGTAAGACCTACATCCAAAAGGAGAAAGTCTCGAAGATTATCGATGGACTTCCTTCTAGTTGGGAGAAACGTACCTTCGCCATCGAGGAAGGTAATGACATGAAAACTTATACCGTTGTTCAACTAATGGGTACCTTGATGTCTTATGAGATACGCAAGTATAGCAAGTTGAAGTTGCAGGAAAAGATGAAGTCCTACCTACAGCAAGACGAGCCAAAGAAGAAGGTTATTGCTTTCAAGGCCGCTCCATCTACTTCCACATCGACCGATGATGAAAACTCGGAAGACGAGTTGGACTTGGAGTCCATGGCTCTCATGGCAAAGAAGTTCAACCGGTTCTTCCGGAAATGTAACTTCAAAAACAAATCGAAGTTTAATTCTTCTAACGCCTCCTCTTCTTTGTGCTTTAAATGCAATAAGCCAGGACACATGAAAGCAGAGTGTCCTCTAAACAAGCAAAAGGAGAAGTGGAAAGCGCCGAAGTTCGACAAGTCCAAGAAGTACAAGAAAGTGTACAAAAAGGGGCTTGTCGGGACATTCACCGACTCCGAGGATTCCTCTAGCGGAGAGTCGGATGATGAGCAAGTGGAGCAAGCACACATGTGCTTCATGGCTAGAGAGGAGCAAGATAAAGATTCCTCTTCCGATGATAGCGACAACGAAGGCGATGAGGTAACAATAGATGACCTTAGGAATGCTAATTCTCAATTATGGTCTAAATACACTAAGTTAGTAAATAGGTATACTAAAGTAAAAGATGATTTAGCTAGCATCCAAACCTCGCCTAAAACTATCATCACCAACAACGACATCGTTGTTGAAGAGTTGAAGAATGAGATTGTAAATCTCAAGTCTCAACTTGAACATGTTAGCATTGAGGATCCGGAAGAACACAACATAGCGGATTTGACTTCTCAAAACTCGACTTTGAGTATTGAGAATGAAAATCTCAAATCTCGTGTTTATGTGCTCACATCGCAAGTATCCACTTTGGATGCTTCTATGCGTTCTCTCACCGAGAAATATGAGAACACATTAGGCCGAATTAATAAATTCAATAAGGGTAAGAACCATTTGGATAAAATCCTAAGTGACTTACTTCCGGCCAATCACCACATTGGCTTGGGGTATACGATGGGAAGTTCATCCAAATCGGCCACTACTTTTGTTAGGCCAACTTCCGGTTACTCAACGAGTGGTAGCAAACACTCTATTGGAAGTTCATCTACCAATGGTGCTTCCACCTCGTTCACACCCTCTTTCGAAAAGAAACCCACTTTGGGTGGACCTCCAAAGAAGGGTCATGCCTACATGTACACCAATCCCATGCCACGTAGGAACACACGTCCTACTCCACCAGCTCACACATATGATGATTTTTACGCTACACGTTCACGGGCATGTGCACACCATGTGAGACACCCTCATGCACGTGTTCCTCCACATGCATATGTACACTCACATCATCGTATGAATACTTATCCACATGCAACATTTCATCATGTTCCTTATGCCAATCCACGACATGCATCACGTAGAAACCAACAACGCATGCATGCACCCAATAGGATGAGGGCTCCCAAAATATTCATAATTTGGAGCCCAAAGGACACAAGCGTGGACGAAAAACAAGTTTCCATGAATGCTTATTTTTCGAATGTTGTGCATAGTAGTAATTATGTGGGGAAGTCTAAGTCCAATTGGACTTGGCTTCCAAAGGTCTAATCTTTTGGACCCAATGACCTTGGGTACCATGATACGATATTTTCTATCTTTAGGTACTCAAGAAAAAGAAACGGAGCAACAAATTTAAATTTAGCTCCAAGGGGAATTGGATACTCGATAGCGGGTGTTCAAAACACATGACGGGTGACGCTCAATTGCTCTCCGGAGTGGTGCCCATTGCAAATGGAAACCGCGTCGTCTTTGGAGGCAACGAGAGCGGAACCATCATAGGTGTTGGTAAAGTGGGTAATCCTTCTAAACCCCTAATAAGTGATGTTTACCTTGTTAAAAGATTAAACCATAATCTTATTTCAATAAGCCAACTTTGTGACAAAGGTTACAAAGTTAGCCTTGCGAAAGGAATGTGCCATATTTTAAGAAAAGATAATGAATTATTGTTTTCCGGCACACGTCATAAGGATATATACATCCTAGATCTTCCAAGATCACATGAACAATGTCTCATTACCAACACAAGTGAACAAGTCATGTAAACTTTGAAAAACTATTTAAGCTTTCCAAGTTAAATTCTATTAGAGGCTTCCCTAAGCTTGTCTTTCAAAAGAAAAGCTTTTGTGACTCGTGTCAACGAGGCAAGCTTCCAAAATCGTCTTTTAAACCTAAGAAAAGCATTTCTTCTAAGCGACCACTAGAGCTATTACATCTAGATTTATTTGGGCCAACTAGAGTTGCTTCATTAGGAAATGCACGATATGGACTTGTCATCGTTGATGACTTTTCTAGGTTTACTTGGGTATTTTCATTATGTAATAAAAATGATGTCTTTGAAAACTTCACAATTTTTGTTAAGAAAGTACAAAATCTCATTGGAACCACCATTGTCACTATTCGTAGTGATCATGGAGGGGAATTTGAGAATGAGTCTGAGACATTTTGTGATGAAGTTGGTATTACACACACCTTCTCTTTCCCTCGTGCACCTCCTCAAAATGGTGTAGTTGAGAGAAATAATAGGACGCTAGTGAAGTGTGCTCGCACTATGCTTGATGATAGCCAACTTGGCCATCAATTTTGGGCGGAAGCGGTACACACCGCTTGCTATGTGTTTAATAGAATACTTTTGAGGCCCGGCACTAAACAAACTTGTTATGAATTGTTGTTTGGTAGGTTGCCTCAAGTTAAACATTTTCGTGTTTTCGGTTCGAAATGTTTTATTAAAAACACGTATGGTAGTTTGGACAAATTCGATCCAAGATCCGATGAGGGGATTTTTGTTGGATATTCCTCACGTAGCAAAGCCTACCGGATATACAACAAACGAACCTCAACGATCGAGGAATCGCTTCATGTTTCATTTAATGAAGGATTTGTTCCAACTAGAATTACTAATGATAATGACTCCATGGATGTCTTATGTGATTCAATTGGTAATTCTAACTCTATTGATTCTATTGATACTAACCCGACTAACGAAGTTGTTGAGAATGTTCCTAGTGATCAAGGAATTCCCAAACGGCTTCATACCGTTCGTGACCATCCTCATGAGCAAGTCATTGGCAATATCCATGATAGTGTCAAGACGAGATCTCAAGTCAACCACTTCGCTCATTGTGCCTTTGCCTCCTCGATAGAGCCAAAGAATGTTAATGAAGCATGCGAAGATAGCGCTTGGATCCTTGCCATGGAAGAGGAACTCATTCAATTCGAGAGGAATGAGGTTTGTGAGCTTGTTCCATTGCCATCGAAGAACCACACTGTCATAGGGACAAAGTGGATCTTCAAGAACAAGACCGACGAAAACCAAGTCGTCGTCCGGAACAAAGCTCGGTTAGTAGCTCAAGGCTATCGGCAAGAGGAAGGTATCGATTTCGAAGAATCCTTTGCTCCGGTAGCTAGATTAGAATCAATTAGATTATTGTTATAGTTTGCATGCCATAAGGATTTTAAATTATTTCAAATGGATGTTAAAGTGCGTTTTTAAACGGAGATGTTGAGGAAGTTTATGTTTCTCAACCTCCGGGTTTTATAAATGAAAAATTCCCAAACCATGTTTTCAAACTAAAAAAGCGCTTTACGGTTTGAGACAAGCTCCTCGAGCTTGGTATGACCGTTTAAAGAATTTTCTTTTGGATTTAGGTTTTAAAATGGGAGAAGTTGATTCCACATTATTTGTTAAGTATTCGAATAATGATATAATTTTAGTTCAAATTTATGTTGATGATATCATTTTCGGTGCTACTAACTTTGCTCTTTGCGAAGAGTTTTCTAATGTGACGAAGGATCAATTTAAGATGAGACACATGGGTGAGCTCAAATATTTCTTAGGTCTCCAAATTCGCCAAATGAACGATGCAATCTTCATCCACCAAACGAAGTATACGGTGGAGTTGCTAAAGCGATTTGGAATGGAGAATGCCTCCGGGAAAAAGACTCCAATAAACACGACTACACATCTTGATAAAAAATGCGGGCGGAAAAGATGTAGACATTCGTCTATATCGAGGTATGATAGGTAGTCTACTATATCTTACCGCAAGTAGGCCCCGATATTATGTTTGCTGTATGTGTATGTGCTCGTTATCAGTCTCAACCTAAGGAGTCACACTTAGTAGCGGTAAAGCGTATTTTCCGTTATTTAAGTTATACACTTGATTTTGGATTACTTTATCCAAAATCTAGCACATATAAGTTAATCTCATATAGTGACGCAGATTATGCGGGATGCAAATCCGACAGGAAAAGTACTAGTGTCACCTGCCATTTTATAGGAAATTCTCGTGTCTCTTGGTTTTCCAAGAAGCAGAATTCCATCACTTTCAACCACCGAGGCGGAATATATTGCCGCCGGTGCCGCGTGTGCTCCAGTTCTTTAGATGAGACATACACTTAAAGACTTTGGTATAAACTGTGATACTTGCCCTATCATGGTTGACAACCAAAGTGCAATGTCTCTCTAAGAACCCGGTACACCATTCCCGTTCTAAACACATAGATGTCCGACACCATTTCTTAGATGATCATGTTGCTAAAAAGGACATCATATTAGTGTACGTTGAAACCCAGAAGCAAATCGCCGATATTTTCACGAAACCCCTAAAGGAAGACTCCTTTGTACGGTTGCGTCGAGAATTGGGGATTATGGGTGAATCCGAGATTTAGGATTCATGTTATGTTCAATAATCTTGCATGCTATTCAATTCTTTATATTTGCTCATGCTAGATTAATTGAAATTTTCTGGATTTTTCGTTGAATTTTCGGAATTTTCGCTCGATTTGTGCGTAATCGTCAAATTTCAAATTTTCAATGTTTAATGGGGTAGTATAATGATTAATGAGAGTATTTCGATGTTTCGTCCAAGTGCGGTTAGGAGAGAAATCAAAATTTCAAAATTTTCAATTTTTGGACTCTCTTAGTCGGTCCAAGTTCAATGGCCGACCGACTAGATTTAGTTCTAGTCGGTCAGTGAATGAGCTTAGACCGACTAATTCTTGTCAGTAAATTTGGCTTCAGTTACTGTTTACAATTAGTCGGTTCAAGCTCATTGACCGACCGACTAGATCGTGATCTAGTCGGTCAGTGCTTGAACTGTGACCGACTAATTGTGACGGGGACAGTTGCGTCTTTTGAGCTTCCAACCGACTTAAATCCAATCTAATCGACTTATAACTCAGCCCCCGACCGACTAGTCTCTTTTCTAGTCGATCAAAATCCCTCTCTCAGCCCCCCCCATGACCCTTCGACTCCCTCTCTCCCTCTGTCGTGTCCGATCAATTTCTGGCCATCCCCACCGTCGCCGTCCGTCGATCTGCCTCCCTAGGTGACCCTCCTCCCTCGTCTAGCTCTCTAGGGTTAGGGTTTACCTCCTAGGGTTAGGGTTTATATCATTTCCTATTTCTAGGGTTTCGGCCTAGGTTCGTTTTTAGGGCTTTCAATCTTAGATTTCTCGGTTGATTTGTACGTGTCGTGTCGCGCTTATGGCACGTACACGTATTCCGATCCGTCCTACGAGCCCATCGCCTATGACCGTAGAGCCATCCCCTACGGATCCCAATCAACCTACGCGAACCCCTCCCAAACGCCGATCGAAGACCACCCAACCTTCTTTGTCTTCGCCCCCTCTTAAGCGTAAGAGGTCGGCACAGCGAAGCCCCGATCCCAATCTCAGCCCAAGCCCAAGCCTATGTCTCTCCGTGCCCCCACTCCTCCTTCGGATTCCGACATCGAGTACATACCCGAGACTGAGACCCATAGGGATCCCTCACCTCCTCCTAGGCAACCTGAGTCTAGCTCCCGACCCCGTACTTCCTCCCGTCAGCCTAAGGGAAAGGGTCCGATGCCGGTGGGCGGTGTCGATATTTCGTTGTGTCGCGACGACCCGTTGTGTCTCGCGGCTTACAACCGTATCGAACACTGTCCGCTGCTTCTGGAGCATTTCATACAGTTTTCTGACTTCCCTGGCCTAGCGGATCTTCTGTCGTCTTCCGGTCTTATCGATTACCTTCGATATGACCCTAAGGCGAATCCACACTCTTACCCTCGCCTGGGCAAACTTTTCTACGCCAACCGTGTCCGGGGTCAGTACGACGAGACCTACTCGATTGAGACTACTGTCTTGTGGACTCCGATAGTCCTCACGGCAGAAATCTTAGGAGAGTTGATCGGTTGCTCGTCGTCTGGCCTCCTCCCTTCAGATATTTCCGTCGATGACATCTCTTCCCTCGATCAGGTCATCCTTTCTGAGATTTTCCACGAGATTCCTCCTGCCATGATTGGCGTCCCCTCGAAGTCTTTCAAGCCTAATGGCTGGGTCCTTAACTTGATTCTGAAGTCATGCTTACTTCCTAAGTACGGCTCCTCTTCTTTGCCTTCCCAGCCATTCCTGAAGTTGATCTATGTCATCTTCATGGGTAGCGAGATTAACTGGGCTCGGATTATACTCGATAAGATGGATTCTTTCGAGTGTATCCGGAAGTCCACGAAGTCTGCGCATATCCCATATCTGTGCTTGTTGACACTTGTTTTTTGCCACTTCCGTGTCACACTTCCTCCTGATGATGAGCGTCCTCTCGGTCCCCCTCTGAATGCGACGGCTGTCAAGAAGTCTCTTGCGGCGCTCCGTCATGTTCAGAGGACGACCCCCTCTGCTTCAGCGTCAGCTTCTGCCTCAGCTGCTCCTGCTCCCTCTTCCACTCTTGACGAGCTCGTACGTTCAGTGAGACGTATGGAGTCTCGTTATGCTCGGACTGAGGAGATACTTGCTCGTATCGCCTCACGTTTGGGTATTGAGATCTCTCCGTCAGTCTCTGACGAGGAGGAGTTGGATGAGGAGGAGATTGAGGAGCTTGTTTGTGTTTCTACTCGTGCCCCCGAGGGCACTTCTGGAGCTGCTGCCTCTTCTGCTGGTGACCCCGAGAGTACTCATGTTGCCACCGCTCCTGCGGTGGATGCTACGACTGGTGCTCCCGAGGCCACTACCGTCGCTCCCGTGGACACTTCAGCTGATCCGGTGACCACTACTCCTGCTGCTGCTGCAGATCCTGCCGTTGCCTCTTGAGCTTCTCTGAGGACTCTCCCGATGCACTTTGGATGATAGATCTAGTTGAGAGAGTGTTGGGTAGGATAAAGGGTGGTTCTGGATATTTTTGACATTTTGATGTATCTTCATGTATTTTGATGATATTTTGATGTAGTGTGATACTCTGATGTCCGGTGTGACATATGTTGTATGTTGTTATATTTTGATGTATTTTGTGCCCCGATCGTTGGATCGATATTACGTATGTCGGCGATGTATCTTTTTGATGTACTCATGCTTCATTTATATATATATATATATACATCGATGTTGACATTTCATTATGTTGTGCACATTTTAATATTTTATGTCTCTGAGGTTTGATTTTGTCGCTCGACGATAATACTTGGTTAAATAGAATTCATTTTATGAAAACATAGAATTGTTTTCCATGCACTAAATTAACCAAGAATGTTGATATTGGAGAGTATATTACATAACTCAATTCGTAAAATTAATTTGAGTTTTGATGATTTTATTTATCGATTTTCGACTTTGGTCTCATTGACACGCTTTGATTTCATTCGTATTTTTCTTTGGTGTCATTTGGACTGTGGTCGTATTCTACGACTCCCGTGCTTTTATTTGAAGCCATTGTTGTTGTCGTTGATCTCCACCCGCTCTTTTTGCTAATGCCAAAGGGGAGAGATATAATAATGACATGTGCTAAATGATAATTTAAGCATTATTTCCAAGAATCTAATTTGATATGTTAGATTCAGGGGGAGTTAAGATATAAAAATTGGATTTCAAATCCGAAATTTCAATATTTGATTCTCATTTTATATATACGTCACTCGTCTGCTTGATGCGTATTATTATTGTTTAATTTGGAATTAATGTGTCATCAATGCAGGTGGAGTAAGTAAATTTCAATTGAATCATTATTTTTGATTATTATTTATGTTGGTTTGTCATCACCAAAAAGGGGAAGAATGTTGGATATTGGACTCCCCGGATTTGGTTTTGGATGATGAACAAACATAAATATATTGTGAACTAACAATTTGTGAGCGCAGTTATGGAGATCGTCGCCAAATTCATATGAACATCCAAAGCGACGTCTCGAGAATTCTCAAAGCACGTGATCGTATGCCTAAAGCTTCGTTGAAGCTTTTGGACCATTTTAGAAGTCATGAAGATTCGAATCGAAGCTTTCGAAGACGGTTCGTCAAGTTTTATTTATTGTCTTTTAGCTTCGTTCCGTAGAATGTTAAGCCTTGAGTAGGTCTTACGTTTTAATTTTCATATCGCTCCTATCTTAGAGCTAGGAACTTGTAAGAAGTCCATACTAACTTTCCCGAAGTATCGCGCTTCGTTTCGCGACTTCTTGTGCATGTTAGTTGGTTCAAGAAGAAGAACCAACCGACTAGATGGTGATCTAGTCGGTCGGCAAAGCTTCTTGGACCGACTAGTTTGCCTTCTCAATTCTAAGCTCTTTACTGTTTACAGTTAGTCGGTCTACGTTGACTCACCGACCGACTAGTTTGTGAACTAGTCTGTCAGTGATGCTTCTTAGACCGACTAGTTGAGCTTCTACTGTACATGCCTAGTTACTGTTTGTCGTTAGTCGGTCTATGCACATTTGGCGACCGACTAGTTGATGAACTAGTCGGTCAACTTTTGTTCTTGGACCGACTAATTCAATTTGTACTCAGACTATTTGTTTTATCTCTTAGTCGGTCTAAGTTGACTCACCGACCGACTAGTTGTGAAACTAGTCGGTTGGCAAGTGTTCTTTGACCGACTAGTTCCTTAAGTCTGAACTTCGACCTATTCCCTGTTCACCACCTAGTCGGTTCATGTTGATTGACCGACCGACTAGTTGATGAACTAGTCGGTCAGTGGTTGTTTTTTGACCGACTAGTTTGGTTCAGAATAGAGCCGTTGGAGCATTAATTGAAACGTTTTTCTCTCTCTCTCTTTCCTCTAACCTATATATACTTGTTGAGCTGCATTCATTGCACTCAAGGCTGATATTAAGAGAAGTTTAGAGATCAAAGAGAAAGCATTCATTCCTCATTCAAAGCTCTTTCTTTCCAATCTTGAATCTCTTCTCACTCTTATTTCAAAAGAGAGATTCATTGATTGTGAGCCTTCCAAGCCAAGTGCTTGATCCTAGGTCACCATCAACCTCATAGCTCTACATCGCTGATCTTCATCTTGGAGCTAGGGTTTCGTGCCTCTTCATCTTCCCCAAAATCCATTTTGCCCTAAATCATAAGTTTTCCTCAAGGCATAGGATTTTGTCGGTAAGAAATTTCTATTTCAATTTACTTTGATATTATTGTAAGTGATTCACTCTCGGTTGTGAGAGTGTGTTTGTGATCGCGGGTTGTGGGAGTCACAATTTTCATGTGTATGATTTGACTTGTGAAGGTTTTTCACAAGTATTTCATAGTGGAAATCTTGAGTTAGGGTTTCTAACTCAAGTATCCGGAAGTGATCCGAGTGGTTGGGACGTAGGATCACCGGGAACAAGTCGGGGAGACTTGGGTGGATCCGAACCCAGTAATATTGCTTGTTTGCGATTGTTTCTTTGTTGTCTAACATTTACATTTCCGTATTTCCGCATTGTTTGGTAGAGTTTGCAAGGTAATTAGGAATTAGCCTCTTAATTATTTTAAAGTACTATTCACCCCTCATCTAGTACTTGTGCAGTAGCTTAGCAGGGCATTACAATATCCTGTTAGAATCATGAATACATGACTGGATTTAATTACATAACGCACCAACATATTAGCTAGTTTTCGATGTTGTCCTGAACTTAACTGATTTCATAATTCATATGTAACCAAATAAATACTACCAACTTAGAACAACACATGTGATATATCACTAAAACATTGGTAGATGTACACTTAATATACACTTGACACTTCAGACTCACTGGGTTTGGGGGTAAATCATACTGGTAAGAATACGGGAGCAACTGTGAGAAATACTTCTGTCATTGTCCCTTTCTGTTGTTATTATTGGGCAAAAAAGTGAGTCACTTCCTATTGTTAATGTTGGGCAAATGAGGAAGCCCTTCTTGTTGTTACTTTGCGCTCGGGCCCGGGTGAGCGTCCTTGTGGTACAATGTAGACTCATAATTGTTTACTATACTCTCCAATATGATTTACAACCTAGGATTGGTAAACATGCTAGAACCATGATAGTACAACCTTGAAATGTAAAATGTGTTGTATGTATGTTTTGTTAACTTGTTTCTCATTCCTGCTTGTTAGTTAGTTTTAATTATGCTCGTATGAACTATTTATATTCCAATTCTAGAATTGCGGTGGTAAAATTTACCACTGATCGTAGACGACACTTCATTTTTGTTTTGTCGTCAGGTGCTTGAGTCAGAGGAGGCGCATACGTTTCATGACACGAAATTTGCTATAGAGACCGCAGATTTCTGATCTTAAGGTAGTATGTAATCTTAATAGATCTTCCTTTTTGTATTTTGATAATATGTAGTATGATGTAATCAACTTTGCAAATTTGCATGTAAAAATGGAATTTCTATAAGTATTTTGATACATCTCTACTCGTAACCTAAATTGTTTTCACTTATTAATTGCAGGACATGTCACTTCATGCAAAAAACAGTCGCATCGCCGGGTTATGAAGCGTGACAAATGGCATATAAACTACGACAACGATGATTCAAGTTTAATCAAAGGATTCTAAATTAACTAATCCTAACTAAATAATGAATTTTCATAGTAAAGAGAGAAAATCCTAATCAAAAAGGCTTTCATTAATAGGACTAATTTACAAAATTTTTAATTTGATTGACCTCCTAATTATTAATAATATATAATTGATTGATTGATTTAAATATATTTAGTAAAATAATTCTTAATTATAATTGACCTTTACTTTAATATGTTTCCTAATCTACTATTTGAGTTCCTTGATAATAATAATACAGAAAATGAAAAAAACAAAGCCTTAAATTTAAAACATGGAAAAAATAGAATAAAAATAATAATAAAATAAAAAAGAAACCATTAAGGAGGCTCACTTTGACCTAAAGGGGGGAAACAAAATCCAAAAGAAATAACAAAAGATAAAAACACAAAGGAAATGATAGATTGACAGAAAAAGAAAAAAGAAAAGGCGAATTTATAAAGTAGTAAAAAAGAAAGTGAGAAACGAAAGGGAGGGGAAAAAAGGGAAAACTGAAAAGAAAGAAAAGATATAGAAAAAATAACAATTATCACGGTTCATTTTGATCCAAAGAGGAAAAATAGGCTCAAACATAAAATTAAAGAAAAAAGGAAAGTATGGAAGGAATGAGAAAATATAAAATAAATAAGAAAGAAAGAAAAAAATTAACAAAATTTAAAACCGTTACGTAGACAAAATGGAAATATGAACAAAATGGAAAACGAGAAAATAAAAAAATAAAAAAGAAAGGTAAGTTGGAAAAAAGGAGAATCTGAAAAGAAAGAAAAAAATAAAAAATAAGGGTGTTAAAAATGAAAAGACAGGTTTTTGGCAGCTATGATTCGAACCCTCAACCACTCGAAGCAAGGCGTTGCATGTACCTACCTAACTGAACCACCCATATGTGAGTATTGGCTAACTAAACATAGATATTTATTATATAATAAAAACATCGACCTAGATTTATCAAATAGAATCCAACATCAAGAATTTTTGGACATGTATATTTTTGGTATTTCATCATCGATGGAAGAATTGTTATAACCCAGCATCGAAACTTGCTCTTTATAGCAGTGTGTGTGTGTAAGTGTTACATTAGAGAATTCTCTCCTGTGTCAGTAAAAAACCTACCATCTATATATTTCTTTGACAATCGGCACCGTTCAAATTGATTTACACGTTGTTATACATTGATGGACCAAAAATCTTATGGTTTCCATATTATTTGCACATGCATCGGATCATTGGAAGTTTAAAACTTTTACTAATAGGCCTACGGTTCACTAAAACTTCGGTATTTTGTAGTTTTAGAATATGAAAATCAATTTGAACAATACATATTGCCAATAAAATGTTAGTGGACTTTTTAACGTCATATGATTGAATTCTATCATATGCCACTTTATTCCTTGTATTATATGTATATAGAAAGATACATGGTGCCAACTATCTAAGGATAAACTCTTTATACAATTGTCAAAAGGACCAATGTTCACTATTTTTCTAGATGATCGGCTCTATCATTTTGATCTCCATATTCTAAAACACCAATGCATCAAAGATCTAGTAAACACAAATTATTTTACTCAATGATCTAATCGTTGCAAATTTAACAATTTTATAAGAATATAACTTTTTAAAACAACTAGATGATAGATTCGGTACTTTTTATGAGTTTTGGGCCCATTATGGGCATTTTGGGCCTTTTTGTCATATTTTATTATTTTAGGGGGTTTATGCAATTGTGCAAATAATAGAATTATTATATAAGGGAGCACGGCCGGTCGGCCCTAGGGGATGCATATTTTGATAAGAAAATTGTTAAAGATATGAGAGAGTTCCTTGTTCTTCGGGAGAGTGCGGACATCCTCTTCAATCAGTGTCTTGGGAGAGCGATTACCTCTACAATTGTAATCAATTTATCCTCTTTTAATTTCAGTTTTGAGTAATAAATTTCAGATCTTTGTTTTTTTTCCTACCAATTTGGTATCAGAGCATCTAAAATCCATGGTGACAGTGACGAGATCTAAAGACAAAATCGACACCTTGGAGGAAAAATTCAACGGCGAACTTTAAGGCGTGAAGCAAACCCTAGCGAAGCAAGGAGAACCCTTGATGCCCTCATGAAGCAAAGCGAAGCCCTAGCGAAGTTGGTGGAAGATCAAGGAAAACGAGGTGAAGCCCTAGCACAACTCATGCAACAATTCATGGCGGCTAATCAATCCAAAGAAGGTGGAAACCCTAATCAAGCAAAAAAAGTGTCACCTTCGAAGAAGGGCAAAGGAAAGATGGAGGATTACGAGAAAGTGCTACTTTCCGACGCCGACTACTACTTCGAGGTGGAAGATGAGGCCACGATGATCGGCAACAACTTCAAAACCCCTAGAAGGCCAAGACATGGCCCGAAAACACACGCGGCAGAAAACCACGGGCTATCGCCCTTGCAAACACCCCAAGGAGGCGTCAGGGGGCGTTAGCCCCTACAGAGGCCCCAGCAAGGGCCGACGCCCCTGACAGAAGCCCCACAGGGCTTCGGCAAGGGGCGCCAGCCCCTGCAAAGGCCCCAGCAGGGGGCGCCGCCCCTAGAAGAGCTCCCACAGAGGGTATGGTGGGCATCAGCCTCCCCTAGCCCGAAAACATCAACCAGCGGATACTTTTGGGCGGTGAAACATTGTTGGCGAGAATTCAAGAAGCCGACGAGGGCCCCGGGCCACCCGGTGACACGCTACGACGACAACGACCCTCCAGATTACTCATGGGAGCCCGACGACGACGGTGACGATTTTCGAGAGCCCCACGACCCTCGTTATGGTGCACAGAGGCGACGAAGTCTACTCCCGACTTATGAGTACCCAGGTGACTGAGAGAGGGGGACATGGAGCATGATGTTCAGGACATTTATGCAGGCGGCGAACACTGGGGAGACTATGGAGGCCGAGAAAGGGGCCCAAGGGGAGGCTATAGAGATAGGGATGGAGACCCACAAAGAGGATTTGAGCGCACATGGAGAGGTATAAGAATTACCATCATCCCAGGCATGCATGCGGACGAGTAGACCAGGGGACCTTTAGGGTGGATAAGTTATGGAAGTTGAAGATGCACATATTTGAGAGAGATGATCATGTGGCATGGATTTACATGGCGTAGAGATTTTTCAGGGTGTCCCGCATGACTGAGGAACAGAAGCTGGAGGCGATGATGGTGTGTTTAGATGGGAAGGCCCTTGCATTGTACTGGTAAGGAGGGAGGAGAGGCGGCTGTTTCACTCGTGGGATGAGATTAAGGATGGTTTGGTAAAGAGATTTTGTGATACTCACATAGAAAACTTGAAGGAGCAGTTACTTTCTCTCAGGCAGGACGGCACGGTGAAAGATTACAAGAACCAGTTCGAGGCACTATCAGTGCGGGTGCATGGAATTTCTGATGAGATGATGGAGAGCACATTCATGAAGGGCTGAAGGCCACCATTCGCACAGAGCTTCGCATATAGAAGCCCCAGGACCTGATGGATGGCATGGAGATAGCCCAGATGGTGTAGGATCGACTGGTGGAGACGAAGAAATCTGGAGGGACTGGAGGCGGATCCTCTTCTCACACCCAGCTCACAGAGGGAGAACAGCAGAAGACCTTGACAGGGACGGACCCGTCCAGTCAGGGAAGAGCGGGGTGCACCGCAAAGAGGGCAATTTAGAAAATTGACATATGTGAAGATTCGGGAGAGGATGCAGACGGTGTTGTTTTTCAGATGCGAGGAGAGGTTCAACCAGGGCACCATTGTGGGGTATGTAAGCTGCAGTTGCCGATGGCTAGAGATGACGTGGTCATATTGGAGGAAGAGCCCGGAAGGGATGACCACCTCCACTTCGAGTAGGACTGCCAAAAACTTCAAGCACGACCTTGAGGACAATGTGGTTTTCGGTGGCGGAGTAATGATAGATTCGGCACTTTTTATGAGTTTTGGTCCCATTAGGGGCATTTTGGGCCTTTTTGTCGTATTTTCTTATTTTAGGGGGCTATGTGCAATTGTGCAAATAATAAAATTATTATTCAAGGGGGCATGGCCGGCCGACCCTAGGTGATGCATATTTTGATAAGCAAATTGTTAAAGAGATGGGAGAGTTCATTGTTCTTGGAGAGTGCGCTCGTCCTCTTCAATCAGCGTCTTGAGAGAGCGATTACCTCCACAATTGTAATCAATTTATCCGCTTTTATTTTCATTTTTGAGTAATAAATTTCAGATCTTTGTTAGGTCCTATCACTAGATGTCACTATATCTTTGATGTACTGAGGTTTTAGACTATTTAATTAAAATGAACATTGCCTATCATCCAAATAAATTATAGAGCATGGACTTATTAACCATAGGAGGGAATTCCTTCTTGAATAGCTGAGGCTAATATATCTCATATATAGATATATGAACAATGGACCGTATGGCTTTAATCTAAACATGTTTATAATTGGCAGGTCAGGGGTCAGGTGGCAGGTCAGGTTTAGATCACAACCAATAGTGTCAGCTACCAAGGAGGAATTCCTTTATATGCACTCGTTATAATTGCCCACTCTTTATTATTTCTTTAAATGATTCAATCTATATCTTAATCTCTCAAGAAACGAAGAGCTTGATCTAGCTAGCCGCTTGTGATTAAATTCTGATTTTAAAAAAATATTAAATAACAATCTCTGCCTTTTTTTCTTAGTCCCTCTTTGGTGACGACAACAGAAATAGGCGATGTAACAAAACAAATATAGGTTGTTTTTTTAAAAAAAAACTTCATCTAACACTATCTCTGTCTCTTTATCTCTTCCTCTCCGATGACATTAACAACAGCAACTTCAACGACAAGTAATTTTCATTTTTCATTTTTTTAATTTTACAATGACATTATTAACTATTACATAGATTATCAAAAATCATAATTTAATTGTTTGTAATTTGACTTTTTAGGACTAATTTTTAGACTGATTTTAGGCTATTTTTTATTTTTAGACTAATTAATTATTTAATTATTAGTAATTTTGGTCCTAATTTTTAGATAATATAAAGCATGTAAATTTTTTAAGTATTTTTAGAACTAATTTATTTAATAAATTATTGTTAGGACTAATTAAGACGGATTTCAAACTAATGTTTTTAAATTTTTTGACTAATAAATTATTTAATTATTTGTAATTTTAGGACTAATTTTTAAACAATATTAAGCAGGTAATTTTTTAAATTATTGTTAGTGCTAATTTGATTAATAAATATAATTATTAGGACTAATAATTGTTGTAAATTTACGTTTTTAAACAAATTTTGTAGATAGAATTTTTTAATTGATTTTGACATGTATCTTTTATCATATGTATATGAAATCCATATGACATCTATATATTAAAACCATAGTTTTAGGTTTCGGCCGAAACCGACCGGTTTCGGCCGTTTCGGATCGGTTTCGGAGGGGACCGGTCCGAAACCACACGTTACTTCTCGGTTTCGGCCGTATCGGCCGGGGTTTCGGCCGTATCGGCCTGGGTTTCGGTCGTATCGGCCGGGGTTTCGGCCGTATTGGCCGATACCGGCCGAAACTTGTCCGATACCGACTGAAACTTAAAAGATGAAAAGAAGAAGGAGGAGGAGGAAACATCACCAAAATCCAGAAAAAGAAGAAGAAACGAAGAGATGGACGTACCTCATGGTCGCCCGCCTCCCGTCGCATCCCCGAAGAAGCCCGCCTCTTGTAATTTGAGGTCTTACATGGTAGCATATTCTAGCATTTAATTTAAATTTTGTTTGCACGGTGCAAGTGCAATTGTCCAACACATGCTAGCATTTATTAAGAAGTTTGACCTTTTGAGTGAGCTGGCCACTAAAGGCTTTCCATTTAATTACAAGCTTGACATTCAGCCACTAAAGGTTTTCCATTTATTTACAAAGTTATCATTTTCAGCCACCAAACCCTTCCATTTATTCAAAAGCTTGCCATTCTCATTTATCTTCAATCCTGTTGATCAAAAAATGTAATATATTTAGCATAATACTTTAAACAAAATGTGTAACTAGTAAAAAGGTATTTGTGCTAATATTTGATAATATTTGATAGTATTTAATAGAGTTTTAAGTATCTGAAACTACCGATACCGATGAAACGAAACTACCGTCCGAAACCACCGAAACGGACGATACCGATACTGAAACCTAAATTTTGGGAAGAGCGATACTGAGACCGAAACCGAGACCTAAAACCTTGATTAAAACACGTTTTTTGAATCCTAGGGCTGACTGGGACAAGTCCCAGTCACCAACGGTCAGGATGCATCCACATCCTTTGTATCCAAGAGTCAAGATTTAATTCAAAAAACCTCACACAATCACTACATTTGCACAGAATACCGCCTCTTTCCCCTTTTTGCTAAAAAAACCCTCTCATTTCACTTTTTACCCTAATACCCTACACACACCCATACTTTGCACTTCCCACATTCATTTTCGAGCTTTTCTCCCGGGTTAAATTTTTTGTCGGCGCCCCGCTAAATTTTTTTACGCTAATTGGATGTTCTGCGCCGAAGGTGTCTGCGCTGAAATTGTTATTCTATGCTGAAATTGTTGTTCCGTGCCGAAGGCGCACGTGCCACTAAATATTTTTATACTAATTTATTGTTCTTTTAAATTTTGGCTGTGGAAATAATTTTTTGGGGAACAAACATTTCGCGAGGGAAAATCTTAAATGAACTGTGCCCGCGGGCACGGGTTATGACTGGTGTACATATAGTTAAGTATGTATATGATATCTATATGATAAGTACCTTTAGAATCCGACATTATGATATTTTGAAATTTGACAATTTGAAATTTGACAAATATCGTCAAAATTTTACCAACAATCGATATCCGGCATTTGAACATTGGCTACGAATGCGATCTTTTCCACCATCAATACCTCCTCCATCCGACATCCAAACCATCCCTGGATTTCAAGTCCTTCTAGCACTTACAGCCAATAATTTCATCTCCATCCAAACCACATCTCTTATATTTTCTTGATTTATTCTCTCTTAATTTCATCGTTATTAGTTGAGCATTTCTTTTGCATGTAAATGTTGATATTGTGAATTAGGAGAGGCGTTAAGTGTTAAGTTTTGCAAAAATAATTAATAGAAAGAATAATTCATAAGAGATAAATGAAAAAATAATAATCAGTCTATAGTAAACATGTTTATTTTTCAAAACATCAAATTAACATAAGATTGCATGTCTTTATGGAGCAAGAAGCTATCATCATAATATAAGGCTGAATGTATACCTGGTCTTCATAAGATGCGTACTACTTCTAGAGAATGTCAAGAGTGATGATGACAGTTTTGTTTGAACATTTGTACATATGAAGACTGTATTCTAAAGCATTAATGATTATTTTTTATGATTAATTTTATTATGGCTTTATTTAAAGAAGTGATCATATTTTCTCCTTAAGTATGAAAAAGTTATCAAATGTATTGGTTCCTTCACAGGTCAAACTATTCGCTCGCGGGTTGACCCATATACCTGTGGGTCGGCAGTAAATGGAATATAGAATCAGATTCGTTTGAAATTTTGTACATTGATATTTTCGAACACAGATCACATCTAGTGGAAAAATTTTCAAAAAAAGTTTTCTTATAAACTTTTTGAGGTGGACCGCACTAAGTGCTTGGTGAGGTCCGGCCTCAATAGAAAATTTACATGTGTGTGTGTCCCCACACACAGAAACCAAAAATAACCAACATATATTATCATTATCATCGTCATTATCAGCATCATCGTTGTTATTATTGCTATGAGAACTGTACATGTGCATTGCACATGCATATACATACATATTGTAGAGAGGAATTTCATAACATGACTCTTTGTTCTCTCTGTAAGTGGTTACAGTCAGCATTATCAAGAATGGATAAGACAATGATCCCAAAGACCAGCTCCTATATTTTAATCATCATGTATGAAGATAAGAATCTTGGGTACTGAATTAATATTTGCAACCATTATTTAAAAGTAAAATTCATGCTCTTAAAATAGACAATATAGGTATCCTATTTTATACAATATAAAAAGAAAGAAAATGAAAGCGCATTCTCAATCGTCATTAACTTACCAGAGTAGGGTTGCCAGAAGGATCATTGCTCGCATTAAAATCGGATAATACATCAAAGGCATGAAGTTTCCAGTCCAAAGTTTGAGTCACAACAACACTGGCCAAACAGACATTACCATGCACCTGCAATTTTGATTTAAAAAGAAAGGGCATTAGCAATTAACACAAATTTTCATTAACATGTTGCTAGATTTCTTTCAGCATACAACTTCAAACAAAATATGTCACCCTCAGAGTATCCATTCAACGAGAAAGGCCTTAACAAAAAAATAAAATAAAATCTAGGATTCAGGTATGCATGCAAAAGTAAACAACAGACTTTGTAAAGTACATGAATTTACTACGGCAAGTTAGGCATCATTGACCACCAAGTTATGTGTACTATCATATTGAAGAAAGCAACCCCCCCCCCCCCCCCTCTCTCTTCCTCCATGCATCATTTCAAATCCAACTTCTCTGTTAGAAGGTTATGAATCGGGGACTACTCTTCCTATAAGAGAAGATGAATTCACATTCTTGAAATTTAAAAGGGTACGTTACTTCACCTTCACTACCGGCGGAAACAGAACTCTCGACTATATAGCGCAGAGGGAGGGATGGATGGATGGAGAGTGGGGGGAGATAGAATGGTCTCTGATACAATTGTGCCAACGGTCACCTCTAATAATTCAACAAAATAAGGGAGAATCTGTAATGGTCCGAATTTTTCTTACGATGTTATTGGAAACTTTTTTGTAGATTTTTCCAACATAATTTTTTCTCCCTTCTTTTCTTTTCTTTTCTTTTCTTTAACTTCTCTTTCTTTTTCTTTCTTTTTTAGGCCGCAAGCCAAAAGCCTGAGCTCACAGCCCAACTGTTTTCTTTCTTTCTTCTTCTCTTCTTTTTATTTTACTTCTTTCTTTTGATTTGTTTGGCCCAGGTCCATTTTCCCCTACCTAAAACACGCCCCCTAAGCCCAATCCCCACACTCAGCCTAATTCATGTTATCTCCTCTAAACCATGTATCTCCTCTCTTTGACAGAGGTAGCTGCCGCTCCCTCTCTGTACTTCAACAAACGGAAAGGCACCATCTCCTACGAGAAATCCACCCCTTTGCGCCTCCTCCACGCGTAATCGACTTCCCCTCGTCATCCCCTAACGGCTCGTTCTCCCCCCATTTATAATTCTTCTCTTTTTTAGGGTTTTGGAAACGCAAAAATAATTTCTTTCTTCCTCAAAATTTCTGATCTCTTGGAATTTGGTTCGTGTCTTTTGTTGGATCTTTTTCTACTCGTGGATCAAGCTACCATCCTCATCGGTGGAGGGCTTGAGCGAGGAGTTTGTGGAGTTTGGCCATCTACGACGAACGGTAGATTATTTCCACTCCAAGAATTATTTCGATTTAATTTTTATTCGTGTTGAATTCTGAAATTATTTGAGATTGAAACATTATTGGAAATTGTTCTTGGGCATGTGATTTATGTTGGTCTGTTGGGATTTTTGATTAGTTTAGGGATATGATGCACACAAAAATTATCAAGGGGTATTTCCCGAAGTGAACAGGCTTTCGGCAACCCTGACAGGCTTGGCAGCGATCCTCGCCGCCGTCTCCTTGTTCTTTATCTTGGTTGTATTTTCATATTAGTTGGCTGCCAGCATGTTTGTCATCGCCGTAAATTTTTTTTCCAGGCTTCCTTTCGATGGATGTTGAATTTGGGTTTTTTTTTCTCTTTTTCAGGAAATTAATTTTTGGGCCGTTAGCTCTGCAGTCCCTTTTGGCCCATGGGCCCTTACTGTTGATAATTGGATTAATTCTATTGATTTTCCTTGGGCCTTAGTTCTTGTGCGGTTGGTTTCCGGGATCCCTTTCCCTGCTAGGGGTTCTCTGTGGGCTTTTGCTTCTGTGGAGTACCTGAACCTTTGCTCGGATTAGTTGTCTTCACAGGCTTTTTGCCTTGCAGTTGTGGACCAGTCGTCGGGCCTCACTGGTTGGACCTACAAACGGTTTCCTGTTTCTCATTTCTCGTTTCCTATTTCATGAAAACTATGGCTATGGCAAAACCCCCTACGCTGGTAGACCATAAGACTACTATTTTGTTGACGAACTGTGAATTTGATCCTAATCTTGTTACATTTATTTCTTTCCTTCTTAAAAAAGAAAAAAAATTAAAAAAATATGTTTTAAATAGATTTTCAGGTTTTATGTGACATGCTCTTGTGTAGGAAATAAGTTACATCAGATAGTTTTATTTGGAGGAAAACTCTAGTGTATTAACTTGTTATCCGTTACATATCATGCCATTGTTCTTAATGAATGCCTGAAATTACGCATCATACTTGCAATAATTGGAATCGTTAGTTACATCTTTAAATTGCGTAGTTAAGGGTGTACACTTCCTTAGAACTACAATTCCTGACATTGACATTGTTGACATGCAAACCTAAAAACATCTAGCATCTAGAAAACATTACTCTACCTATATATCACACGTGACACACAAGACACTAACCAACATTACATTTGACTCACTGGGATTTCGAAAACTAATAATAGAGAGAGTGCGGGAGCAATTGGAGCCACGGTCCAAAGCTTTTGGACCATATAAGGTAGGATCCCACTCCTGTTCTTGTTCCAACCCGATCGTTACGACCGAGACCTGTTATATCGGATGGATCCTGAGTCCCTCATGTTTCTTGTTTTTTGACTCGACTCGGGGTAGCTCCCCGTGGTACATGATGATTTTCGGGTTGCATAGTGTGCCCTCCATTATGAGTCACGGCTTAGAAATGGTTAATTAAACACAACATTCTAGAAAATTAATGACATTGGAAACCTTCATTATATGTTACGTTTCATCAGTAGTTTACTTTACAGTCTATTTAAATGTCTAAAATGTTCCTAACTTGTTATATTCATGTAATGTTGTTACTTTTACCTGCCAGTTACTATATATATCTTTGCTTCGTACTTAAACCGTTCACTTGGTTGTATATAATCTACAACTAAGCTGGCAGTGCATTCCTTTATTGTTTCCATCAGGTATGGAGCAGAAGTATACCGAGGCACCCGAGTACGAGGATTCGGAGTTTTCCGTGGAAGACGCGGAGTTTTGAGATTAGGTAGAGTGCGAGTGTTACATTGTAGTTTCTTTTTCATATTTCCTTTCCAGCTAAGAGATTGTACTTTGTTTTTATGCATTAGACCTTGTATTCATCGCTACGAAGGAAAATTGAATAAAATGAGTATTTTTTATTTTGGTTTATTTTCTGTTTTTCCTTATATTGATTTCACTAGCACCTTCAAGACTTGCTTTGCATTAAAAACAGCTACGTCCCCTGAAAAGCGGGGCGTGACAGAATCCTAAACGGAAAAAAATCAATAAACCTCGCTATCTTTACCACTTGTAAACAATCCTCCCTCGCAAAAATAAGAATTTCTGAACAAAAAGAGAAAGAACTGAAAAAAAACAGAAAAAAAGGAGAGATAAAGAGAGGAAAAAAGGGAAATCGCAAACCCTAACACTAGTCGTTGTCTCCCGCCGTCGTCGCTCCACCATCAACGTCGCCACCAGTGGAATCTCTGACTACCGCCACTTTGTCGACTCTCGCCGCAGCCCAGATCTGCTACAACGTCACTGAAGACGACGCCAGTCCACAAACTCCCGCCATTCAAACCCCTCAGAGTAATAAAACCCCACGCCGCAGTCCATACACCAGCGTGCGAGTTGGTAATCGAAAGATTTCCGGGGTGCAAGATCCGAAAATTTATCAAACCCCTAATCTGCTTCTTCCCCTAATTCCCACCACATCCCTTCCCGCTTCCGTTTTGCGTCAATAACACTTAAGAGTCCATATCTTATAGTTCAGAGGTAGTTTTGCACTTACATGTTTTAAATTATCATACATATTTCTATAAAAATCAAGTAACTTTTATCATTCAGTAACAATTAATATAATTGTTTTCTCTGAATTAAAAATTTAAGAGTATAAGGTTTTCTGTATGAATTTTCAGATTTAATTTTGTACTTATCTTTACAGTTTTTCAAATCGTTACAAACTGTTGTCACATTGACTCACATTTGCAAGTATATAGAGATCTTTAGTCTTAATCGCTTAGTATATAAATATTTTTGTTATGGACCGGATGCCAAAGAGAGATTTGGAACCCAACTCTAATTAATCGCAAGTTCAAATATATTAAATCAAACCCCACTCATTCTCCATACTCTACACAGTTAATATCGGATTTCGGATTGATATACTGTTCAACTTAGTATGGTATATACAACATATATACATAAAAACAAAAACAATCTATGTTAGTTAAGTATTCATAGTGTTCGGACACTGGGTCAGGAAACCATCAAATATTAATCCAGATTCACAGGTAATCCTAACTTGCATTTGCTTCATTTTAGATGTAGATCTGGACAATCCATATCTAGATACTCAGTCTAAGCAAATTCTTAGACAGATTTGAATAATATGCTAAAGGTGAAACTCATGCCACCTAAATCTAAATAGAATTTTAGATTGTTACAAATACCATTCAATATGAAGTATGAACGATATACCACCCAATATATCATATTTAGGATCTTCTTCTACAATGTAACAAGAAAAACAGGTGTGTCACTTTCATCCCATATTGGCCAAATATTTTGGATAGTGGCAAAATATCAATAGCCAATATATCCTTGGAAAATGTCGGCCAACATGGTGATACGATTATCACGTTTGAGAGGAGGCGTAGGAGGCCGAATGAGTAATCTTCTATGCGCACCGACGGTTTGGAGGAAACTTCTTTCTGCACCATTAGTTTTGCTGTACGCACCACGCCTAAACACTATATAAGTGAGGGTGTGGGCTAGGGTTAGGGTATCGAATTGTTTAGCCGTCATTTGACATTTCCTAGAATTCTCCAACGAGATCTAGAAGAGAGTTTAGGCTTTTCCCTTAGCAAAAGCTAGGAGAGAGGCCAACTCTCCCAAAATTGGCTATCTATTCCTTTGTTAACCCTATTTCTATCAATCAAATCCCTAAATTCCACCATATAAACCCTAATCCGCATCAAATTGGTATCAGAGCTTTAATCCAATGGCGTCAACAAGATCATCTACGGCAAAATCTTTGGAAGAAATGCTAGATGCGGAGGTCGTCGAAAGGAAGAAAGAGTGTCGGAGATCAAGACGAAGATTGACGGCGTGGAAACGAAGATCGACGACAGCTTAGAACAGATGAAGGAGATGCTTGCACACTTTATGGCACAAACCCTAGCCGCGCCTCAAATCTCGCAATCGAAGGAAGGATCAACCTCAGATCTGAATCACATCCGTGCAGCGAAAGGGAAGGCGGCGATGATCCTAAATCAAGAGGGGGTGATCTTGGGAGAAGTAGATCCAGATCTATATCTCGAAGACGACGAGTGGCAGGAGGATCTCTCTGAAACCCAAGGAGAGAGCTCCGAGGAGGAGCAAGGGTCGCGGTGAAGGCAGCGCGCGCATACGACAACCCTAGGGGCCGCCAAATGGCTGTCGAACCCATGACGGCTTGCCTGGGGGCCGTCGACAGCAGACGGCCCCAGGGGGGCCGGGGCCGTGGACATCAGACGGCCCCGCAGGGGGCCGTCGAGGCTGGGCGACCCCACCTGGGGGTCGCCGAAGGCGGGCGACCACGCAGAGGGGCCGCCGAGGCTGGGCGACCCCATCTGGGGGCCGCCGATGGCAGGCGGGCCCGCCAGGGCTCCCGCAGGCCACCGGCGGGCCGCGCGGGCTTTGAGGAGCCCCCTGCATACTAAGGGGGGCGACGGTGACCTGGAGGGGCGTGGCGAGGTGTACAGGAGCCAGAATACTCAGATGACAGCGATAGGGCTCCAGGGAGACGACGGCAAGCGGTGAAACATGGCCCGTAGTACGAAGAGCCCAACCGCTATCATGATGACATGTATGAGGAGTATAAGCGAGATAGGAGGGAAGATAGGCTGTAGGGTCATGGAGGAGCCAGATTTAGAGATCACCATCACCAGCAGCAGCAGGATCGCTTCGACGGGGTGATCCACGTGCCGATGACCGCATACAAAAACTCAAGATGCCTTTATTCGAGGGTAGTGATGCCACGGGGTGGATCTATAAGGCGGAAAGGTATTTTGAGATGGCGAGGCTGACGGAGGTTGAGAGATTGCGAGCGATCGCACTCTGTTTGGAGGGGAGGCTCTGAATTGGTGGCGGTGGAAGGAGCAGCAGAGACCTTTGAGGACCTGGGACGGGTTCAAGTAGGCAGTACTACACCAATTCCGAGATTCCCAAAGGGGTTGGAGCTTACGAGCAGCTGCATGCCTTGAAGCAGGTCGGGACGATGCGTGACTACATCAAGCAGTACGAGGTATTGACGAGTAGAGTGTGTGGGATGCCAGCAGAATCCTTAAGAGGGTTTTTTCTTGGACGGATTAAAGCCTACCATTAAGGCTGAACTCCGCACTCTCAGACCTCGAGGGCTTGAGGAGCAGATGGATCTGGCACAAACGGTCGAGGACAGAATGGCAGAGGAGCACCGCGCCAGAGGGGCGTTTGGAGGGCAGTTTCCCAACCACAGACTGTTCCAAGAGGGGACAGCCTAGGACTACAGGAGGTACACCGGCAGGCGGAGGGAGGCCAGGAGATGTGAGGCCGGGGGCCTTACAAGAGGATGACAGATGCCGAAATGCGAGACCGTTGGGCAAAGGGATTGTGCTTCAAGTGCGATGAGAGGTTTACCCCGGGGCACCAGGTGTACGCTGAGGAGTTGGAGGAGCGAGCAGAGGGGGAGCGACGGACCACGAGGGGGACAACGAGCCCCTGCTCCTGGAGGCAGCTGAGATTTCACTCATCTCCATAGCGGGACTTACACGAGTCCACACTATGAAGCTGGCTGGTAGAGTTCGGGACATGGACGTGGTGATCCTGATAGACAGTGGGGCCACCCACAACTTTGTATCCCCTAGGGTGATTGAGGGACAGTGGATCCAGCTCACCGAGACGGAGGGCTTCGGGGTCATGTTATGGACCGGCAAGATGAAGCAGAGCAGAGACATCTGTCGGGACTTGACGGTGTCCATAAGGGAGGCTGATCACAGGTAACTTCTTGCCCTTGACCTTAGGCAACGTCGACCTGATTCTGGAAATGCAGTGGTTGCAGTCACTGGGGAACGAAGTTTAACTGGAAGCTGTTGCGGATGGAGTTCCAGGTAGATGGAAGGAAGGTAGTACTATTAGGCGACCCGAGCTTGTGTTGTTCGTCAGTGTCTTACAAGACTATGACGAAGACACTTCAGATGGAGGGAGGTGGATTCCTGATCGAGCTACATGGGTTGGTTCCCGAGGGGACAGAGGGCACGTCGGTGGTGTCACTGGAGGTAGAGCAGATGTTGCAGTGATTTGAGGGGGTGTTTCAGCCACCTAGCGGCCTTCCACCGCCGAGGGATCATGAGCACGCCATCGTGCTTAAGGAGGGGGTCCCCTATTAGTGTGTGGCAGTACTGATATATGCAGGTGCAGAAAGATGAGATCGAGAAGCTGGTCCAGGAGATGTTGCAAGCGGGGGGTCATACGACCTAGTGCGAGCTCTTTTTTTAGTACAGTGTTGCTGGTAAAGAAAAAGGACGGCAGTTGAAGGTTCTGCGTTGATACCGAGCTTTAAATAAGAAAATTGTACCAGACAAGTTTCATATACATGTGATCGACGAGCTGCTGACTGAGTTGCACGGAGCGGTGGTCTTCTCTAAGATTGACCTGAAGTCTGGTACCACCAGATCCGCAAGAAGACGGAGGATGTGCAGAAGACAGCCTTCAAGACTCACGATGGCCACTATGAGTTCCTCGGCATGCCGTTTGGGCTGACGAACGCCCCCGCCACCTTTGATGAATAAGGTCTTCAGGCCTTACCTACTGAGGTTCATCTTGGTCTTCTTCGATGATATTTTAGTATATAGTGATCCACTGCATGATCACTTGGGCCATTTGGAGATAGTCCTGCAGGAGTTGGAGGACCACCAGCTACAGGCCAACAGGAAGAAGTGCATGTTCGGACAAGCACAAGTGGAGTACCTTGGGCACATCGTCTCGG
Organism: Scilla litardierei; assembly: GCA_030789695.1. Taxonomy (NCBI): domain Eukaryota; kingdom Viridiplantae; phylum Streptophyta; class Magnoliopsida; order Asparagales; family Asparagaceae; genus Scilla; species Scilla litardierei. Next base: position 807,922,918 of record CM061142.1, on the reverse strand, counting down.
CGGAACGAATGCCGGCCGATCGGTCGAAGATTGCAGCTATGTTGGATTGACCGCAGCTGAAGACGTTACGAGCTCTGCGGGGATTCCTGGGGCTCACAGGCTATTACCGGAGGTTCGTGACAGGGTACGGCACCTTGCGTGGCCCCATACCGAACAACTAAAGGACAGTTTCTGCTGGAGAGAGGAGGCGACGAGGGCATTTCAGGCCCTCATCAAGCAGGCTATGACGACAGTGCCAGTATTAGCACTTCCGGATTTTGAGAAGCAATTCGTAGTAGAGTCCGACGCTTCAGGTTTTGGTTTGGGGGTCGTGTTGATGCAGGAGCAGAGGTCGATCGCCTAATTCAGACAGGTCTTATCAGCTAGGGCCAGGCTGAAGTCCTTCTATGAGAGAGAGTAGATGGCTATAGTGTTGTCAATACAGAAGTGGCCGTCATACTTGATGGGGAGAGAGTTCGGGGTACGGACAGACCAGAGGAGTCTGAAATACCTCCTAGAGCAGCGCATAGTGGCCGAGGAGCATCAGATGTGGTTGTCCAAGCTGAGCGGATACAAGTTCGAGATACACTACAAGCCCGGCACGGACAACAAGGCGGCGGATACGCTTTCACGACGAGATGAGGGGGTACATGTGGTAGCCCTATCTATTCCAGTGATACTGGAGAGAGCGATGCATTACTAGCGGAAATTGAGACAAACGACGGGCTGCAACAGATTGGGGAGGCCATTACTCGGGGATCAGAAGACTTTCCAGGTTACTCATTGAGGGGCGGACACTTCTGTATAATGGGAGGCTGGTGATTCCCGTACGTCTGCACACATCCATATTCTTTTCCAGGAATTCCACAGCAGTGTCGTGGGAGGTCACTCAAGGGGATATCAGACATATCAACGGATGGCTCGGGAGCTCTATTGGCTCGGCATGAGAAAAGATGTCGCGCAGTTAGTCTCGGAGTGTGACGTGTGCCAGCGGCACAAGTATCAGGCGACATCATCGACATGCCTCTTACAGCCCTTGGATTTACCGGAGAGTGTGTGGGAGGACATCTCGATGGACGTTGTAGAGGGGTTACCACGATCAGAGGGCTACAGTACTATATTTATTGTGGTTGATCGCCTCATCAAATACAGCCACTTTATTCCCCTTTGCCATCCATTTACAACAGCATCAGTGGCAGCCGTCTTCTTGAGGGAGGTAGTGCGGCTACATGGCTATCCTCGTTCTATCGTGTCGGAAGAGATAAGGTGTTTCTGAGCACCTTCTGGAGGGAGATGTTCCGTTTACATGGCACGGCACTTCGACACAGTACCGCTTATCACCCACAGACGGACGAACGAACCGAGGTGGTAAATCGGAGTGTGGAGACATACCTTCAATGTTTTGCTTCAGAGACGCCCAAGAAGTGGGCCGGGTGGCTGATGTGGGCTGAGTATTGGTACAACACTTCGTACCACTCAACTGCGAAGATGACGACGTTCTAGATTGTTTATGGCCGGGACCCACCCCACTTAGTCTACTACAGCAGAGGAGCTACCCACTGTCAGGACTAGAGCAACAGTTGGAGGAGCGTGATCGGGTCTTGGAGGAGTTGAATCGACATTTGTCACGATCCCATCATATCATGAAGGGGAAGGCAGATGCACATCATAAGGATGTAGAGTTCACAGTAGGAGAGCAGGTGTATCTGAAGCTCTGACCTTACCGACAGCGCTCGATGGCTCAGTGGCGCAACAAGAAGCTAGCAGCAAGGTACTATGGGCCTTACGAGATTGAGGCCAGGATCGGCAAGGAGGCCTATCGACTGAGGTTACAGCCTTCTACTCGTATCCATCCAGTTTTCCATGTCTCACAGTTACGCCGAGCGATTAGAGATCATGCAGCGTCCGCTACACTACCACCGACCTTGACAGACGACATGGAGGTATTATTGGAGCCTGATGAGGTTACAGGAGTACAGTCGAGCGCTACTGGGGCGAAGGAGGTATTGATCCGTTGGTCGGAACTACCAGAGTGCGAGGCGACTTGGGAGCCTTATGATCAGATATTGCAGCAGTTTCCTGACTTCCACCTTGAGGACAAGGTGAAACTCCTGAGGGGAGTAGTGATACGATTATCACGTATGAGAGGAGGTGTAGGAGGCCGAATGAGTAATCTTCTATGCGCACCGATGGTTTGGGGGAAACTTCTTTATGCACTATTATTTTTGTTGTACGCACCACGCCTAAACAGTATATAAGCGAGGGCATGGGCTAGGGTTAGGGTATCGAATTGTATAACCGTCACTTGACATTTCCTAGAATTCTCCAACGAGATCTAGAAGAGAGTTTAGACTTTTCCCTTAGCACAAGCTAGGAGATGGGCCAACTCTCCCAAAATTGGCTGTTTATCCCTTTGTTAACCCTATTTCTATCAATAAAATCCCCAAATTCCGCCATATAAACCCTAGTCCGCATCGCATGGATCATATGCATCGTGTTCGGTTTACTCGTAAAAATTGGTTCAAATTCCAAGTTGAACACAAATTTCTAATACTTGCTAAAAGTCAAACCTACTACCCACTTTATTTTAAATCCAAGTATCCATTAATGATCTTTCTGTTTTGTGGTCACTTGATTTTATGGGCAACAAAAACTTAAGGAACTCAACTTCAAACGAATGGATCTTTTAAGTGGATACCAATCAATCATCTAGATCCCATATGTAGGATTTGGTTCCATATCTTCCTAGACTAACTCTATATATCTTTTATCTTTATTGTCATGTCCATAATGTACATGTGTTTGAGAATTTTTAAGATTTTGTATATCTGTGTATCCATGGATGGTATTATCCATGTGTATGCAACAAAGGAGAGCCAAGCTTGTTTTAATTGGAAATGGCAGCAACACTATTGCTGCTGTGGTTCATAGTGATGTGATTTTCAAAATACGTAGGAAGTATCAAATTCAATTACTCATTCTTAGTTGAAAAATATCATACTTAAAGGATACACTAACTTCGGCAGTGTGGATTACCGCAGAATCTATACATAACTATGTCCATCTATTTCTTCTTTATAGCAAACAAAATCCAAATAAAATCGGTTTCCTAAATGTTAGGCCCCTTGGCTTCCTGATAGAAACTTTTTTGGCACCTACATAATGCAAGATGAGAAAAACTGTATTGACCAAATGAATGGTTCTCAACTGAATAAAGGGAAACCGATAAATGTCTGATAGATAGGTTTCAAATGACCAACAAGATGGAAACATATATAACCACTGCTAAAAATTATTATGTAATTGGATTGAAATGTAAAATTAACATAAAGATGAAGTGCATACAAGTTTGCAGTCGTTATTTAGGAAGCTCACAGCTTTAGATATCTGGTGGAGTCCCCAAGCAAAATATTCATCCCTGCATTAGAGATGCAGTCTCACAAACTTGGAAATTCATAAACAAACAAATACAAAAAATGAGTGAAACTGACTGAAAGAAACTACCGCTTTCACTTCAGAGTTGACAAATTGCTAAGACATGCAATATGAAGATGCTCATCACATGCAATAACAAGTTTTGGTAGATCGATTGTAACATTAGCTGAGCCATCATAACGTGTATTTCAAACATCTACCCAGTTTGTTAACAATATAGCAGCTAGGACTGAGAATTGCGCCAAGCATCACCTGGGTCCAACCAGAGTCCAGCCCGTTAGTGACAGGTTTCACCCAAACATTTGAACATTTAATCGGGCTTGGGACTAGGTTTTCGGCCGATTGTTAAACAGGGTAAACAGGGTTGGTTTGCACGTAGGTCCCAATAGGCTGAATGTGTTATATACACATATCAATTTAATTAATGGTTGTGGATTTTCTATAATAGATATGTATTTCTATTGTTCTTATTTCCATACATATATCAATTGTTATATCATATATGTACATAATACTGACTAAATTTTATAATATGATATATTTCATGATGTTATAGTTGGTGAAGAGTAATAATCCCAATTCATTTATGAAGTTAGAATAAGAATGTCATTGAATAATGGCAAAAATTTTATTATTATTTAGCACGATTGTAATTTGTCTACAAAATTTGGACATAAATTTTTTTAAAAACTTATTTGCTTTAATTTATTGTTCACTTAGTTAATGCACAAAGTTATGAATTATATCAAATTTATTAGTTAATATTGAGGGTCCAAATGTGACCGACCCTGGACAATTTATTTAGAAAATGGGATCGAGCTTGGAGATTCAAGCTCAATATGTAAACAGGACAGACCTAGGCTATCAAAATTAAATAGACCTATGTGTGAGCATACATTAGTCCAGCCCAATCCTGGAAAATTCCCTCTGGGTCCATATCGCGGATGGGCTACTTAAGCACTAAGCAGCTACAATTAATGATAAGATAATAACAATCAAATTGCAGTAATACGCTGCAAAAATAACATTAAATGACTGTAATTAAGAAATGAATAGAGACAAACAAATCAAAAAATTATCAATCACAAACACAGGAATATATCCTAATTCGGTCTCCCAGATCTACTCCAACCCTCAAGCTCATGACTTGAGATTTTCCACTATAACCCTTGTCACGCCCCGTAACCCAGGACGCAATGCTTTTCACAAGAAGTGACAAGTCATATGATTAACCAGTGAAAACAATCGAGGCCACGAGCAGAGATGCATCAAAATGCTTAAGGAAGTTTTCATTGATACATGCGAATTTATAAAGGCGTTTACATCATACTATCAACATACTATCAAAATACATCCAGAAAGTATGACAGGGAAACGCTCATCACCTCACAATCAAAAATTAGTTGTCTCCACGACAACGTCTGAGTCGTCAAACACTGAAACGTCCTTTGTCTCCGTCTCAGCACCTGACGGTGCAACAAAAATGAAGAGCCGCCAGTGGTAAATCACAGTAATTCTAGAACTTTGGAATGTAAACAGTGATACGAGCATAATGAAAACTAACTAGCAACATGGAAACAGGTAAGTAAAAAGAGACAGGCAACACATTTAACAATTTAAGGTTGTATTATCATGGTTCTAACAGTTATACCAATACTAGGCTATGAATCATATTGGAGAGTGCAGTAAGTAACCAAGAGTTCACCTCGTACCACGAGGACGCTCACCTGGGCCAAGCCCAACATTAACAGGAGCGCCAAACTCATTGACTCATTGACTCAATTACCCAACAATAACATGAATGGGCACTGTGAACAGGAGCATGGCTCCAGTCGCTCTCGTACTTTCACTTATATAATTTATTCCAAAACTTAGTGAGTCTGAAAGTGTCAAGTGTATGTCAAGTATACATCTTTTAATATCTCAGTGATGTGCACATGTTGTTCTATGTTGGTAGTATTTATTTGGTTTACGCAGAAAACATGAAATAAGTTTACTAAGCATGTTAGAGTCGCATCGAAACGAGATGATATGTTGATGTGTTGTGTGTGTGATTCAATCCAGTCACGTTTCCATGATTTTAACAAGATGTTCCATCAATATATTCCAACGAGATATTCCAATCAAGATATTCCAACAAGACGTTCCAACAAGGCATTCCTACATATTGTTCCAATAACAGTAGATTCCCGTATTCATTGCTTATCATAGCACACCCTATATATCGTTATTTTCAATGTCAAGGACTATGGTGCAACAAGTGATATAAGTGCTGAAACAAGAAACAAGTAGCATGTAGTAAGTTCTTTAAACATGAACCATTTAGCAAGCAACAAGTGACATATCAATTGTAGCATATCATAATTTAAACATGCATCATATGGATGACAGGTAGCAAGTGAGATATACCTAAGCAAGTAACAAATATTATAACATGTAACAAGCAGTAAAATACTCTAACCTGGATAGCCTGTAGCGAACAGTGCATTACTTTGAAATAATGGGGGATTGACAATGGGGAAATGACAACTGTGGTGATCTCAGAGAGTTCCCATCATTGATCGTACTAAGGATCGTAACCATATGTTTATGGTTTTCGTATGATCCAACAGGCAATAAACATATGATCTGACAGGTAGTAATCTTATGATCCATCAGGAAGTAATCATATGATCCGACAGGCAGTAATCTTCAATATAATGGCCTCAAATGGTCAAATCCTCATTTACAGTCATAGTGTAACACAAATCCGACATGTAGGTCAAAGCCCAGGTTCTAATTTTATCATGAACAACCCACACCAACTCACAGCCAACGGCCAAACCACATCCAACTTTCAAAGACCAAGTCAACAAAACCAATACAATAATTTAACATCAAAGTATCCTTAAAATAGTACGTCGCCAACATCAAAGTCATGGCAGGGGATAAAACCCCAATGCAGGTCACATCAAAGGGCATGGTAACCCAAAGCAGTCACGGCAGAGGCAATGGAAAGTCACGGCAAGGCTAAGGAACTACGAGGCAGTCACGACAAGGGGTAAACCTCAAAACAAGTCAGGCAGTGGGGAAGAACCTCAAGGCAAGTCACGGCAGTGGGTTGGGTGCCCAGCGGAGCTCATGATAGGGGTAACACCCCAAAACAGAGTCACAATCAAGGCATGAAACCCAAGGGACAGCCACGGCAGAGGCGAGGGGCGACAGCGGGAGTCGCCGCCAAGCCCCAAAGACACCCGAGACTTGCTCAGATTTATAATCGTAAGTGAAAATCATAAATTTAAAATTAAAAATACAGAATTAAAGATATTTACCAGAAATCAAAGACCAACGGGGGAATCCAAGCCACGTCGCCATGCCGAAGGACGGCTACTACTGCTCGACAAGGAGAACGATGAAAACCGAAAGCAAAAATCCCTTCTCAACTGAAAATCCTTTGAAAAACAATTTTTCGCTTGAAAACCGAAACCCTAGGATTACCTATGCTTTTATAGAAGAAGAGAGTAACCCTTGGAGTTTGGAAAAGGATAGAAGAGTTGTGGTTTTGCCACGAAGGGGGTTGGCGTCAAAGTAAGGAGAGATCATGGCGAAAATTGTACGATTTAGGGCATGGTGGATTTGTGAGCTTGTGACACGTGTTCGTGAGGTGTAGCGAAAGAGAGGGAGCCTCAGTTGCTACGGGATTTTCCTTCTCGTCAAAGGAACGAACAGAAGAGGGGGGAGAGAGAGAGGCGTGTCTAGGATTTTTACCGCCAGAGAGAAATTGCGAGAGAGAAGAGGAAAAGTCGGTGAGTGTATGGGCTGGGTTCGGTTGGGCTGGAGAAAGAAATAGAAATAGAAAATACAAAAAATAAAGTGTGTGAGTGGGCCATGGGCTGGGCCTTGGGGATGGGCTGCAGGAAAAACAAAGAAAAGAACGAACGAAAAGAACGAAAGAATATATATATATAATATATAATATATATACAACTTAAAAAAGTTTGGGGCCTTTACAACCCTCTTGCAAACCGGCAAGACCCTTATCAATTACATACCCCAATTTCTATGACATGAGAATGGAACTAGTATCAGACCAAAGAGCAAACCTCCCTTAACATCTTACGGTAAAACCTTTCGTTAGAAGAATACAAATACTCTTATAGCATTGAAATCACATGCATATGGATCTAAAGGTGACTAAGGAGTAGTTTTCTGTTCTATAGAATGAGAACTTTGGAGAATAGAAATTTGGACAGTATATGGACTCAAATATAAATGAGAAATCAAAGTTTACATGAGGCTAATTTTTCTGTTGAACATCTGAGGGTTTAATCCTTATTTATAGAGGACAAAATTCATCAAAAAAGGTTATAAAAATAACCCTTCTAACAGATAAAAATCAATTATATTTTAAAAGTGAACACAATCAACATCTCTATTGCTAGTCGACTAATAGATCCATTAGTCAACTAATAGTTCAATATAAAAAAGAGTTGGCATTCTGTATTAGTCGACTAGAATGTCTATTAGTCGACTAATAGAATCATTAGTCGACTAATTATTCTTCTAGTCAACTAATATTTCAAATAGTGAAACATTATATTCTGTATTAGTCGACTACTAAAAGAGGTTAATCGACTAATGAAATCTGGAATTTGATGTTCATTTATATGAGATATGTTAGTCGATAAGAAGAAGTTATTAGTCGACTAACTCACACTTGAATGGATAATAAGCTTAGAATCAAGATTAGTTGATCATGTTTGACATGGGTATAAGTCATAAACATATGGTTTAAAGTGTGTATGAGTGTATTTTTAAGACTTTAACATTACTACTATGACAAATAAATACATGTACATCACTAAACAAAATTGCAAATATATTGAGCTCGATTGATGTCAATAAAGTCCTTATTATAGGTGTTGTCATCCATTCTTGAGCATTGACACTTTAATCAATGCTTCTGTATAAATCATATTAGTGCCAACATAATGTTTTGATCACCATCAAAATTTATTGGGATAAGCCAATATCCAATAATTCCCACCCTAACTAGCAGCAAAGACAATTTTATTCATAAGGCAGAAGCTAATCCAATGGGCAGTTAGTTATAGAGGATTCTAACATTCAGGAACTTTCAGAATTAGAGATTAATAGGAGACTCTAGTAAATTTTAACATTAAAGAAAGCACCAACTGATCAGAATACAAACTGGAGTTTCACTTGAGAACCAGTAAGGTGTGCATACATTCGTATATGGAGGAAAATGTCAAATCCAAGAATCCAAATAGGGCTCTTGGATTCAGAAACTCATCATTGTTTGGGAGGTGCATACAACAGGCATGGCATGATGGCATCTGGGTCTCTTCACGCATCTCCTTTCTTCCTCCTTTCCACATCTTTTTACCCTCATCATTCAAACACCACTTTATTTCCTTTAACCATTATTCTAATATACTGTTAGGATCCAAGATAAAAAGACGATTTTTATAGAGAAAACAATGGAAATAACACGATAATTGAGCACAAAAGAGGTGTGCTCTCCTCCCAAGACGCCCAGATGACGTCCGCACTCGTTTAATTTAAGAACTACTCCTAATGACGCTCAATAGAATAATCTCAATATCAAGCATGCAAAATACTAATGACGGCTACCCCCTATAAATAGAAGAAACTAGGGTTGCTAGGGTAATGGTGAGCGCGCGCGCAAAATACCAAAGGGGGAGGCCGGCAGCTAGAATTGGACCCGGCCCATACTTGGACGGGTCCAGACCTACGGGTCTATCAATACTCCCCCCCAAAGAACCACCTTGTCCTCAAGATGGTGTAAGTACCAGCGGGACTACTCCGAGTGGGAGTCGTCCTCCCCTCCAATGCCTTCGTCCTCCACGTCATCTTCCTCATCGGCTTCCGCTATCAGCACTTGCAGCTTTCGATCCACACAGCGGTGACCGGGAGTGAAGCGCTCGTCGCATCTGAAACATAGCCTCTTTTGCCTTTTCTCCCTCTTCTCCGCATCGGTCATCCTTGGAAATGGGCCACCGGCCGGTAGTGGGTTCTACTCTCCCGTCTTCTCAAGCCCTGTCTGAACTGTCTCAGCAGTGATCACTGCTCCGCCAGCCCCAGTTGTAGTGCCCCGCTGTATCTGCCCACTGTAGCTGCTCCCGCCTCTCCTATCCTCAGCTCGGGAGTCCTCCACCATCTGCGCCATCTCGATGACCTCGAAAAGCCCTCAAGGCTTGTATGGCCTCACCGCAGCTCGAAGACTAGGACGTAGCCCCTTCAAGAAGGTGCCCTCCAGCGACTCGTCCGACACCCCATGAACTGGTCCTGCCAGTGTCTCAAATATCTCAATGTACTCCCGCACCGACCCCTCCTGACTGAGGGCGTACAGCTTCTCGTGTAAGTTCCCTAGTCGGGGGGTCTCTAAACTTCTACAGCACCATGTCCTTCAGCTCCTCCCAGCTCTTGATCTGCTGCCGCCGCTCCTTCCACTGGTACCATCCCAAAGCTCGCCCCTCCATACAGATGGCCGCCGCCTCCAGCTTCTGGGCCTCGGTCATGTGATGTGCCGTGAAATATCTCTTTGCTGTAAACAACCAGGCATGTGGATCCTCCCAGAAAATAGCGGCATCTTCAGTTTCCGGACTCTGCAATCTCCTCCAAAACGTCCCTGCTCAGGCCTCCCCTCCTCTATGTGCTGCGGACGGTACTGTAGACGCCTCTCGTCCAGTGTCTCGTGGCGCCTAAGTGACCCTCTGCGACCCCCGTGGTCCGCACGGCGATCTCCACGCCGGCCCTCAAAATCGTCCCAACCTGCGTTGTCGCCGAACTCTGCCTCATAGCCACCCCTACCGTCAGAATAATAATCTCTCCCGCGTCTGTCGCCGTATAGAGGGCCATCTGCTGCTGGTCGCCGCTCCGGAGGGTCAAAATAGTCTCCCGAAAACTGCCCGTAGCCCTCCTCGTTCGCTGTTCGCTGTCCGGGAGGCTCCAAAAAATCATCTGGTGGCTGTCTGTGCATCCTCTGTCCGTCGGGAGGCTGCTGGGGGGTTCCCGCCCCTGGCGGCCCCAACCGTGAGATCCCCCGCCCCCTGGCAGCTGCCGGGGGCCTCCGGCCCTTCACGGTCGGGAAACAGGCCCCTCCGGGGGCCCTGGAGTAGCGGCAGGCCCTGCCGGACCTCTGGCAGGGCCGGCGGGCCCTGCCGGAGGTCCGACAGGGTCGTCGGACCCTGTCGAGCCCCGGCAGGGCTTGGCCGCCCCTGTCGGGGTCCGGCGAAGGCGGGGGAGGCCCCCCGCCTGTATCCCGCGTCGACCGACCCCCTAGAGTGTTGTGGGGGTTCGGCCGGCCCTCATGGGCGTGGCCCCCCTCATGGGGGTGGCTAGGGCCGTCGCTCCTGCTTTGGCTCTCCAACACCTTCCGCCGTAGCTCCTCGCGGTAGTCCACCTTCCATGGCTCGCCATCGTCTTCATCATCTAATTCCTCTACCAAAAAGGGTTGATTTTGGGTCAAAAGCTCCACTTTTTCCTTCTCTTTCTTCAAAGGTGCCGCCTTTTCCCCCGAATTAGGGTTTCCTTCCCCTTTGTTGTTCGCCGCCAATTGATTTAGGGTTGCCATCATTTGCACGAATTGGTCGTCGTGCTTTGCTTGATTTGCCATCAGTTAGTTGATGGAAGCCGTCAACTTTGCCATGGATTCATCGTTCGCCGCCAATGATTTCTTGATCCCGTCGATTTCGCTCGTGAACTTGGCCTCCAAAGCCTCAAATTTGTCGTGCGATCTTGTCGTAGCCGCCATGGATCGTCGCGTGCTCTGATACCAAAATGTTAGGATCCAAGATAAAAAGACGATTTTTATAGAGAAAACAATGGAAATAACACGATAATTGAGCACAAAAAAGGTATGCTCTCCTCCCAAGACGCCTAGAGGACGTCCGCACTCGTTTAATCTAAGAACTACTCCTAATGACGCTCAATAGAATAATCTCAATATCAAGCATGCAAAATACTAATGACGGCTACCCCCTATAAATAGAAGAAACTAGGGTTGCTAGGGTAATGGGGCGCGCGCGCAAAATACCAAAGGGGGAGGCCGGCGGCTAGAATTGGGCCCGGCCCATACTTGGGCGGGTCCAGACCTGCGGGTCTATCATATACATGGTTTGTATCCCCGCATTCAAGCTCCAATCCCAAACTATGGACCAAAATCTCGATGCCAACATCTAAACCCTTTATCAGACATATAACGAATTAACTAGTACTGAATCTCGCAACCACTCTATGGAACAAAATTCGAACATAATTGGTTCAATTAATTATAAGTGTAATTACAACAGAGCTTGGAGAAAATTTTCTATTAAAATGCTCGTGATTCCTGTTTTCCTATGCTGTTAATTTTTGTTTGCTATTCATTTTGAAAGTAGCATAATTGATAGACTTTTGCATGCTTAGGGCATGAGTGCCCACTAGACGAATGTCTTCAATGCTGAACAAACTTGCATCACATCTACAGAAGAAATCTATTAAGCTTCAACCACCAATTCATCTCAGGAACCATAAGAAAAATATTGTGAAGACTTCTAAGTTTGTGATCATATTGCAACAAATGTATTGCATGTTATGTTTGTCAAAGCATTGTTCATTGTTATCTATGCAGCTTAACTCAATTGCTAATAACCTTTGAAGTTACGAGCTTCCAATCAGACAACATGGGGCAGCAAAAAAACGATATGTATGTGCAATAATCTAGCCTCAGTATATACAAGTCACGTTTGACAGATATGTAGTTTGGACCATTCTGACATTTCAAGGTTTTTAAACTTTCGTTTCCTTTGGATGCCATGGCAACTAAAGCAGTAGAGAGTATAAGACTGGAGGAGAAAACTTTGTTAAATTTGCTGTTTCTGTGTAACAAGACTCCCTATAGATATCAAAGAGCTCCCATCTGTGTGACACCATGCAAAGAGAGTATGCATGTTCAGACTAGCTATATGGATGAATCTTTTTTATGGTACTTTATCCCCATGGTCCTCTATTTTGTAAATATATAATTAATGCATAAAAAAATTTGGTAATGTAGTTTTTATTTATTCTATAATTTATTGGACATACCTATTCAAAGTATAATATGAAACTGTTTAAGGCATGTTCACAAATAAGATGGGTGTATTCATTATTAAAACTAACATGACCCATTCAAAAGTTGAGATGACATGTGAAATCTTAAATGTATATACTTTCCATATTTGGATAATTAGTTGGACATCATAGAGCATGCACGTGTAAGAGATCACATGGCACCGGTAGGTTAAGGACTGATAGAATACGAGGATGTAGCAATGCACTTCGCTCCTGTTACTTTGTTAGAGTTTTAATTTAAAGATCTATCTTAATTTTTTATGCACCAATTTCTAAAACCCATAAATATTAATAATGACTTTCATGCACATGTTGTAGGAATGGAAAGCCAACCGTCTGAGAATGCATCCAGTATTGCTATTTCAAGATAGCTTCTCGAACGCATAGTTGATGAGGTACAGTGAAATAGATGAATATTCGGAGATTGATAATTGACCTTCAGCAAGAATTTTATACCCAAACTGAACGCCATGCTTCCAATAAACAAGGTCTCCAACGATACAAAGAAAAAGCAGCATAAGGGGAGTAGCATCGTAACCATTTGAGTGCATTTAGAAGTATGTCGAGGTTGGAATGGAAAGCATGTTACTCAAATCCTAACTGTTGGGACACCATAGGTTGCACAGGAAGTGATAAATGTGCATATACTAATAAAATATTCTAATTCACATAATTTATTATTATGTTATTAGGTTTTGTGTGTTTGTTCCATGTCAATTTTAATCAGTGAGTAACACAAACTGGAAATATATTGGAGTAATATGTTTGAGAAGTATGACGACTTTAGGGTAGACAATCTAAACACACCCCCTTGAAAAGATGTGCTAGGAATATGGAACAGATGGGAATGAACAGACATTCTTTCTTGGTCCAAAATGAGAGTAAGAATGAAGTGACTGAAGAACAACAAGAACCATCAGTTAGAGATGGAGTCACTAGAACGTCAATTTTTTCATGCTCGTATCACCAGTGCCATGATTCTGCCAACTAGAAGCCGCATGACGTATTTAAAGTTGAGCATCTGAGAAGCTTCTCTGTACTACTAGAATCAACCATTCTCCACGGATCCATGATATGTTACGAGGATAAAATGCAATCATGGGGATGGGTCACGTGGTTACTTTAGAATTAAATATTGAGGGAAGTAGAATCATGATAAGATGGACAATTTGAACAATATTTCTTATTTTGGCTATTTAGATGATAATGGATTTATCCCTTGTGTTTTCGTTTCACTTTTTTCCTTTTTCTTTTTTGTTCTCGTGCCTGAGTAGTGTCAAGCAGTTTACTTATATGCCCTTTCTGATCACCTCAAAAATACTTCTGACACTACCATGACAATAAGATGTTCTATGTATTCTGTCAAATACCACCTACGACAAAACTATTGCTCTGTATAGTGTGAAAAGGAGCAAATTTTAAAATCAAGAACTGACAGAAGTAATTGTTGTTGTTGTTACCAGGTGGTTGGCTTTCATAAATAACAATAGTATATTAAATATGAACAGTAAGATACAGTATATGTATTAGCTGCACCAAGAGCAAAATCATCAGCTTTCCCACACATCTGAGCGGTTGTATGTGCTTAAACGTATGTGTGCAAAAGACAGTATATAGAGAACAAAATGGACCATCTGCCGATCGCTTAGAAACTTCCCAATCACATAACTTCGTGTACATACAGGTGGAACAAGATGAACAATGCGGATCTCCAATTATGGCACATACCATGCAGTTCATAGGTGAACACACGTTTGAGTTTGTTCCCAGAAACTATAAAGCCTTGCATGTGCATGCATGTAATGAGGGTAAAGTATTCCTCAAGTGACTCAATTATCTAAGAAGTCGGCTTTAAAACACATCATGGAGCAATCTGCTAGACCCACGGACCAGCCCGCAAACCACGCGCGCGCAAGGGGCCGGCTCAACCTTGGGTCGTTTTCGACTTTCCTTATTTTAATTAATTTTAATGGTAAACTTGTAATTGTCTAGGAGAGGGGTTTATTCTTAAACTAGGGCTAGCCGTCATTTTAGTTTTTATGCTTATTTTGATAATTGAGAGAGATTCTTGAGAGTTCTTCGAGAGATATTAGGAGAGTGCGGACGTCCTCGCTTACCAGCGTCTTGGAAGGGTGGTTGCCCCAATATTTTAGCCATTTATCTTCTTTATTCGCTGTTTTTATCAAGTTTAGTTCAGATTTGGGGTGATTTCTATCAATTTGGTATCAGAGCACGTGACGATCCAGAGCGACTTTGACAAGATCGCAAGACAAAATTGAGGCTTTGGAGGCGAAATTTACAAGCAAGATCGACGGGATCAAGAAATTGTTGGCAGCAAACGATGAATCCATGGCAAAGTTGACGACTTCCATCGAAAAATTAACGGCAAATCAAGCAAAGCACGACGAACAATTTGCGCAAATTATCTTCCAATTTACGGCGAACAATAGAGGCAATGGAAACCCTAAATCGGTGGGAAAAGCGCCACCTTTAGTCAAAGGGAAGGAAAATTTGAGATTTTTGATGCGGAAAACGTCCTTGTAGAGGAGGAATTCGTCGAGGATGAGGAATGGGAGCCGTGGAAGGTCGATTACCGCGAGGAGGTGCGGCGGAAGGCGGTGGAAGCGCAAAGGTGGGCCGACGGCCACAACCAGCCCCCCATGGGGCGCGGACACACGCGGGAGAGCCGCGGGGCACCCTCCAGGGCCCCGCCGCCTCCCAGGACCAACGCAGGGGCGACGGCGGCCTCCCCTGGGTTCGCCCAGGGGCGACGAAGCCCCCGGGGGCCGGCGACCCCCCGACCCAGGGGGCCCTGGGGCCCCGGGGAACATCAGGCGGGGCCGGCGGCCCTGCCCCATGCAGGCCGCGGCCCCGCAGGACAGAGAGGAGCTGGGCTATGTTTTTTCGAGGCAGAAGGCGGCGATTTCCAGCAATTACACAACGACCAGCCCCATCGGGAGGTGTCGGCGCCTGATTTCGAGGAGGAATTGGGTTCCGGGGATTTCGGGAGTATAGATACTACGGCGAAGGGTTTCGGGACCCTCCCGACCCTCGATTCGACGACGGTAGGGGCAGCCTCCACCCCACCACCAGGAGGGACGCACAGTAGACTGGGGAGGTGGTTACAGAGACTTCCAGGAGAGGTCAGAGAGCAGGTTTGGAGGTGACGAATGGGGTGGATACGGGGACCGAGGAGAACCCCCCATGGGGTCACGTGCGACACGATGAGCGATATCAGCACTACCACCAGCCTAGACACGGAGGAGGCCGCGGGGACCAGGGGATTCAATATGGACCGACTGAGAAAGCTGAAGATGCATATATTCGATGGAGCGGACCCGGTCTCGTGGATCTACGGGACGAAGAGATTCTTTAGAGTCACTTGCATGACTGAGGAGCAGAAGTTGGAGGCTGCTGTCATATGTCTGGATGGGAAGGCCCTTGCGTGGTTTCAGTGGACGGACGTGAGATGCCCTTTTCGCTCATGAGAGGAGATCAGGGACCAGATGGTAGAGAGGTTCAGAGTCCCCTATCTTGGGAACGTACGGGAGCAGCTGCTATCACTCAGTCAGAAGGGCACCGTGAGAGATTATCTAGAGAGGTTTGAGGCACTATCAGGACGGTGCACGTCGTATCAGATAAGACGATGGAGAGCACCTTCATGAAGGGGCTGAAGGCCACGGTTCGAGCAGCGGTTCGCATGCAAAAGCCTCAGAGCCTGATGGAGGCCATGGAGTATGCTCAGATGGCGGAGGACTGGTAGATAGAGGAGAGAAAGGCAAGAGGTTGGAGTGGACCGGTTTCGCGGAGTGTCCTGACCTCGACGGGAGAACAGAAGGCAGCTACAGGGTCAAATCAAGCAAGTATTGAGAAGACTAGATAGCAGAGCAGTGCACCGCCAGTAAGGGGTCAGTTTAGGATGATGACTGACACCGAGATGGGTGAGAAGAGGCAAAAGGGGCTCTGTTTCAGATGCGATGAGAGGTTCACTCCAGGACACCACTGTTGGGGTCGCAAGCTGCAAGTATTGATAGCTGAGACAGACGAGGAGGATGACGTGGAGGATGAAGAGGTCGGAGTGGGAAACGGCTCCCACCTGGAGTAGCACCGCCAGGAGTCTCATTTTCCACCTTGAGGACAAGGTGGATTTTCGGTGGCGGGGTAATATTAGACCCACGGACCAGCCCGCAAGCCACGTGCGTGCATGGGGCCAGCTCAACCTAGGGGCGTTTTTGACTTTCCTTGTTTTAATTAATTTTAATGGTAAACTTGTAATTGTTTAGGAGTTTTAATGGTAAACTTGTAATTGTTTAGGAGATGTGTTTATTCTTAAACTAGGGCTAGCCGTCATTTTAGTTTTTATGCTTATTTTGATAATTGAGAGAGATTCTTCGAGAGCTCTTCAAGGGATATTAGGAGAGTGCAAACGTCCTCGCTTACCGGCATCTTGGGAGGGTGGTTGCCCCTTTATTGTAGCCATTTATCTTCTTTATTCGCTGTTTTAATCAAGTTTAGTTCAGATTTGGAGTGATTTCTATCACAATCCTATGGATAGTCTACTCCGTTCATCATGATGTCCATGCTCTAAAATGGTTGTGTATGAAAAACCATGACATTTTGACATTTTTTGCATGTTGATCAAATGACATGGTTTGTTATGTTATTGAGAAACCATTCATTTTGTAACCACTTAATGCATGTATAAAACACATCAAAAGTGTGTATTTTTTTTGTACGCAACGATTATAAAACATGAAGATCATGATGAATTGAGCAGATCTTTCACAGAGTGATTTAAGGAGCCCATTCAGAACATGGTGTGGTTTAAGGTGACTCCTTCGATAATTATCTAAGTGGTATATTTGTGTGTGTATAGATGTGACTAATATGGGCATCAGCTATCTGAGGAATATCATATCCACTCATCATAAAAGTCGCTCTCCATGATATTTTTGAATGATCGGCATCGTTCATTTTAATCTTCAATTCTACAATCACAATACATCAAAGATCTAATGAACGCAAGATGTTTTGTTTGTTGATCTAATCATTGCAAATTTTACAATTTTACAATAATGGGACTTTCTACAATGAATATATCAACGTGCAAAACATCTTGGACTCACTAGATCTTTAGTGGGTTGGATTTTTAGAATATGAAGATCAATATGAATGAAGCTCATCACCTAAAAATAGCAGTGAACTTTTTAACAAGTGCCTAGAGGAAAATTCATCAGTGGGTAATGGACGCTCATATGACTCTCTTTATTTATATTTATATATATAGTATATATATAAATATAATGATGGGTATCATGACATATGAGCAATTGCGTTATTTGGCACCCAAAAAGTTCACTCTTCGTATTTTTTTACTATCGACGCCATTTATTTTGATCATCATATTCTAAAACACAAATGCACCAAATATGAAGTGAACCCAAGAAAATTATTGTTGATCGGGTGAAAAAAGGTCTATTGTTCTAAAACATTAACTTTCCAACAAGTAGATCACGTGAAAAAAGCTTTGTATTCATTAAATCTATGGTGTCTATAGGTTTTAGCATATGAAAATCAAAATGAAAGACACCGATCGTCAAAAAAATTGAGGGTCGACTTTTTAGGTTGTCATATGATACATGTGCTCATGTGTCATATAATACATATTCTCCTCGTGTCTGTATATATAATTGGGTTAGACATAAACACTAAGAATACAAATACTTCCACTTTGATTTCAACAATGAAGCTATCAAATGAGAAATCTGCACTGCTAGAAGTGATCAATTATTTAAAATATAAATACACAAAGTTTTAAAGGATTTCAACATGATTTACTCATAACACATGTAAGCAAAAAAAATCAACACCTTTGAGTAATACTATAGTACTTAAATATTGACAACTTTGATGGATGGCAAAGACATGTCAAAATCCCCTGAATTTTGTTTATATATAGTTTTCAAATAATAGCTCACATCTAGCGGTATGGATTTTTCATTTGATAGATGCCTTGTTGGATTCAAAGTAAGAGCAATTGCATTCTTAATGAATCCAAAAGTAGTGTGCCCAACTCTCTCTCTCTCTCTTTATACACGCACACAAAGAGAGAGAGGAGAATGGGTATCAGCTATCCAAGAAGAAATTCCTTCATATACAATCGTTGAAAAGTCCTTTTAGCTTTTTTTACATGATGGGCACAGATTATTTGATCTTCATATTTTAAAATCCCAATACACTAAATATTTGGTGAACTCAAAGTGTTTTTCTTGCTAATCTAGTTATTTTAAAAGTTCTATTGCTACAAAACCGTTAAAGTTGCATCGAACAAATCAACAAGCAAAACAAATTGGGTTTTACTAGATCATTGATGCATAATGGTTTTGAAAAAGAAGATCAAAATAAATGGTGCCAATCATTTAAAAGAATTGCGGAGAGTGAAATTTTTCACAATTTTATAAGAGAGAACTCCTCCTTAGTAGTTGATGCCTACACACACATACATATATCAGAATAATGTATATATGTTGTCAGCACATGAAATTTTCTAGCGCTGATGCACATTTACCCTTTTTTGTTTTTTTTTGTTTTTTTCGGATATGTTCTACACATTATAGTTGATCACTATACCAAAAATCAAGTGAATCCAACGATATTTGTTCCTCGATCCGATTGTTACAAATTCACCAGTTTTAGAACAATAGTACTTTTTGTAACGAATCGATCGAATGTCAAATCCTCATGGGGTTCACCAATATTTTAGATTTTGAGGTATTAAAATATGTACAACCTCAAGAAAATATCAAAAAATTAATGGTTGATGGGTTTTTGTTGATGTCAGTGCAGGAAATTAGCCCATACACATTAACCTCGTTTATATATAACGGGTAGCATATGACATTTGAGCAAATTTGCTCAAATACAATGGCATGGTACAATCTTCTTTATAAGGAAAATAGTATCACATGAAGGTGTATTTTTACCCACGTGATCTTTTTTTGGATGAGATTGACATGTCATCATCTATGACACAAGTACATATATGTCAGATGATATTTACAACAATCTCTATATATTTGTGTATGACTAAAGAAATTAGAAGAACCTGTGTCACCAAAGAATTTTCCAAATGTGGTAAAAAAGTCCACTCACCACTTTTTCCTTAGATGATCAGCACCAAAGGATCTAGCAAACCTAGGTGCTTCGCTCGATCTACAGGTGCTAGAAATGTCATTACTATAAACCCATGTATCTTCCAACAATCCGATGCATGTACAAACATGGAAACCACAAGATTTTGGATGTAACTATGTTTTATGATATGTAGATCAAGATGAACGGTAATGATCGCCCATGATTGACTTTTTCACTGCCACTTAAGGAAATGTCCTCCCCCCCCCCCCCAATGCATGCACGCACGTATGCATAAACATACTCTAGTTTTTTTTTAACTCTTGCTGTTTTTGTTTTTATATGTTAGTGATGATTCTTATAGATCAATCTTCAGGAGATACGACTTTCTGTTGACTCTGCAGTTTGTCACATCTGAGTTTCAGGTGTTCAAGTTAGGGTCAGCTGCAGATTATTGAAAAAAAAATAGAGACCTTCTCATCAATTAAACCCGGATTAAGATTGTGCAATAAGATAATACCTTGAATGATTTAATTATTATCAAATTAAATCATCCAAGTCTGAAATCCATGGCAAATCCAAAAGTATCGTGGTGTAGTAGTAGTAGTAGTAATAGGGAGTTTACAGATTTAGATATTTGATTGGGGTATTCACAATGCATATTAACAATGTACTTCTAGTTTGGGACTCACAATAAAAATCAAATATTCACCATGCAAATAGCATATCTAATGATATTTTCAGATGCACTGAAACAATCTTGATAGCTAGCACTGAAAGAATGGTTTGCTATTGAAGGGCATTTGATGTCCATGGTGGAAGATTGAATTGCTGCTTGTTTGGTAATTCCGCTAAATTGCTACTTAGAAGAATTGGTAAGTAAAAGGAAATATTAAAGATTGTTAAAATGAACTAAATGCAGGTTAGCAAAAGACCTCCAGGCTCTTGTTGGCATTACCCTTGATTAGATAGAAATCTCGCCTCAAAATTTTACAGAGTGTTAGCATCAACTGGGTGACACAAACAGGTTCTTGCAGACGGCATCAGCAAAGAGAGTTGTGATAATTTTAATATAGTGAGATGCACTATACATAAGTAGGGTGCAACTATAGTAAACAAAATTGTCATATCGTGTATCATATAGTATATGCTTTTGGTCCCATATGTAAGGTAGTGCCAGGAGAGAGTGTAACCACTTGGCATAAAAATTTAATCATAGAAATGCATCTTACTAAATGGTAAAAGAACCATAAAGTTAAGATAGATCCTAAAATTAAGTGATGGAAATTAAAGGATGATACACGGGAGATTTTTAAAAGGTTTCTTAAATAGACTAATTGGGAGTTCAAGGTGGACACGAGTGCTATGCGAATGAAGATGGCTGATTGCATTAGAAAGATAGCCACAGAAGAACTTGATATATCTAAAAACATTGGACCACCAGATAAGGAAATATCTTGTGGAACGGGAAAGTGAATGTTACTGTCATAACTAAATGTGATAGCTATAGAAATCTTGAGAGATGTAATAATGATGATGCCTTAAAGAGATATAAAGTAGCTAAGAAAGAAGCAGAAAGAAGCTAAAAGAGCTATCCAAGAGGCTAAATATGCTTATAAAAAGTTAGATACGGTTGATAGAGATAAGAACATGTATCAATTAGCACAAATGAAGAACATAAAGCAAAAGGACGTGTGTGTAGTTAAATGCAATAAAGATTAAAACCAAAAAAATTTGATCAAAGATAAGAAATCAAAGGTTGTCACGCCCCGCTTCTCGGGTGGCGGGACAGTTTTTCACATGTGATGCAAGTCCTGTCGTTTATCAGTGAAACAATATAGGCCATGAGCATATATGTACAAAAATACTTGATTGAAAATTCTCATTAATACATGGAAAATACAAAGTATGATACGGTAGATATACAGATACAAGCTTTCAAGTACATAAAGAAAAATACATAAGAGATACACTCACAACCTCACAATCAAAAGTCTATGTCCTACACTGCAAACTCAGACTCCTCACAGACTAGGGTTTCTGCATATTCCTGTTCAACACCTAAGGGTGTAATAAAACAAAGGGCCGCTAGCAATCAGACATAAAATCACAATAATTCTAGAATTTGAAATTAAAATAATGTACAGAAGCATGACGAAAAAAGCAGGAACTGAAAATAAATGACTATAGACAAGCATGCAAAACAGTCTAAAGTGAGTGACTAAGGCAAGCATGCAAGACAGTTTAATGTTGAGCTGACAATATTCTAGCAGTTATACCAATCATATATAGTAATATGTCCATGTATATTTTTTCAATGAAGGATTTCATAAAATAATGTGATTTACGTATTAATCGGAGATTTTTTCTTTTGAAAATTTTCCAAATATCCTTCTGTGATTCCGATCTTTTATTTTTATCATCACAAGTTAGAACTATTTTTTCTTGTCTTTTTTTATTCCTTCTATTTGAGCCCTAATTGTGATTGTCTTATTAGTAAGATCCGATACGTTATTGTATTGATGCAGATATTTCTCTTTCTAACCACACAATTACTAGTACCCATATTGTGATTCCCAATATAAGGGGGAAAATAGGAACAAAAATCCATGAGTCCATATGCTTCTTTTAAGGATTCTAATCTAGAAAAAGAATTGATAGCTTGCACTTCTACTTCTGTCGTATCAATTATCATTTCAACGTTCAATTTCTCCCATAATGATATATATACTACCTAGTATCGTCATGATATCAGCCAATGTCATTCTCTTAACTAGTTGGGGGAGAATTTGCAAATTGATGAAACCAGGTGGACGAATTTTCCATCTCCAGTGGAAAAGACTACTATCTCCTATCAAATAAATTCCTAATTCTTATTTTGGGGCTTCCACTCTCACATAAAGTTCTTACTTCGACAATTCAAAATCCGGTGAAAGTTTTTTAGTAATAAGTCTATATTTAAAATTAGTCCATTCGGAATTTTTTTCTCTATCAAAACGTCAGACTTCTAAATTCTCATAGGCCCCCCGGTAATTTCTTCTAGAGCATGTTCAATAATTTTTATACATTCATTCATTTCACTGATTCGTACTAAATAACGAGCTGGTGAATCTCCTTCTTTTTGTCATTGGACTTTCCAATCGAATTTATTGTAACACTCATAACGATCAACTTTACGAATATATATATAAGAATAATGGGTTTCATACGCCATATGAGGCACCCCGCATACGCCATCTCACATAAAGAGTGCAAATACAAGCTCATATGGGCTTGTACTTGGTTGTACCCGCCCCCTTTATGTGAGAAGGCATATGAGGGGGTGCCTCATATGGTGTATGATACCCATTATTATCATATATATATATAATATAAAATACAACTGTTTTTGAATTCTAGGGCTGACTAGAACAAGCGGATTGGGATAAAGAGTGGCTGAGATTTGATCTTGATGAATCAACGATTGGGATGAGGTTTTAAGGAAATTTGGGAAAAACATTTGATTTTTGAGAGGAAATGTGTTGGGAAAAACCAAGGTTTTGAAAACTGAAAACTCTCCCCTCTCTCTTCCCAAAAAATCTGCATGGAATCAGCACAATTTGTTGTGGAGTTGAAGAGACCATGCTCATAATTTACAAATTTAATGAGCAATTTGCTGTTAACTACACACAATTTGTTTGCTCACAGTTTGCTTGCTGTCATTTGCTCACAAATTGCGTGAGAGAGCAAAATCATGGAGCCCACTTGCTCTCAACTTGCACAGTAAATCGTGGGTACCCTTTGAATAAACATGTTCACAAATTTGATATGGATTTGAATAAACATGTATTTAAACCGTATCCGAATTTTTTTATCTAAATATAATTTAGATTTGGGATGCCGAATTTTTTAATAAACAAATTTGATTTAGATAATAATTTTAGATCATTTAAATATATCGTTACTGCGCTGAAGGCGTCCGCGCCAGGTAAATTTTTTTACGCTAATTTATTATTCCGCGCCGAAGGCGCCAATACCGAAATTGTTGTTCTACGTCGAATTTATTGTTCTATGTCGAAGACGCATGCGCCGAATTTGTTGTTCCGCACCGAAAGCGCCCACGCCTAAGGCACCCGTGCCGCTAAATATTTTTACACTAATTTGTTAATCTTTTAAATTTTGGTTGTAGAAATAATTTTTTGGGGAACAAAGATTTCGCGAGTGAAAATCTTAAATGAATCATGCCCGCTGGCACGGGTTATGACTAGTGTATGTGTTGTGTGTTTTGTGTGATTAGACTGATTAGACTGTATAGCCGACCTTCAGGCCAATCCCTCATAGTTGTGTTTTTGGGTCATACTTGAGTTGATTCACTAATTATGTTGATTATCTTGATGATTAATCCATGATATTGAAGATGGATATTGGATTTGATTGGTCTGCTAATTACAGTTACTATCCCTTAAGTATTGGCCTAATTCATAACTACAATGATTGTCACATGATTTATATCCATCTTGGGTAGGCAATGAGACGATGTCCCTCTTCTATGACATACATCCCATATTCCTTCAGTCACGTTATCAACCTAACAATTATTTAAATAAAATGGATTAATTATCAGTCAAGTAATATACCGATGTGTTATGCCTACTAATGTCTTATTATTTTGCCATGGTTATTTTACTGTATCGACGTTTACGGTACTTGTGATATGATTTGCACTATACATGTTCACTATTATATTACAATCACTACTCATGATCACTATATATATATATATATATATATACATGATACTCATTGTACATGAATACATACTCATGATATTGTACTGCGTATTGTTCTCAATTGCGGCACTTGATCACATGGTACCGTACCTGCTATCATGCTTGACATTGTATCTCGTAAATAACACATGTGGATAAAGAACTCATTATCTCAAAGTATGCTGGACCGACAAGAGTCCTTACTGTATCCGTATTTTCTGTCTCCAGTAATGGATGTGGTGTGATATTATTGTATCCGTATTTTTCGCTTTCCAACTATGAAAATGGGGTTTACTGCTTGCTTCGTATTTTATGCTCTCCAGCAATGGAAGCAATGTTATTTATTGTTGGCATACTCAGGTATGCAACCACAGGACCTGTGATTTTAATTATATCCAAGTCATGCGGCATACCTTAGACATAAGTTCAACACTAGATTAGAGACACCGAACTATTCCTATTACCTATATGTTACGCAGCATGGTCACTATTCATATGATGATTTCTATATAACATTGTTCCTGTTCATGCTACTACTACTATTATCATGTTATATTGTAGATGTTCATCTTATTCATATTGCATTTTGTCATACCTTTATTACGATTTATTTTTATAAGGAAAGCATACGTAAGCATATCTTACTGATGGATATTCGGATATTCATTGTTTCTTGTATTTTGGGGAATATCCGTCAGGAGATTTCTCATAGATTCTTCGTGATGAGCATGTATTCATTCATGAGACTGCTTCGCTCTGCAATTATGTAAGTCTTCTCCATTAGCCTTTTATATCCATAGCTGCATTATATTCCTATCATGCTAGCTACTAATACTTGATAATTCTTTTCTTATTGTTATACCCGCATATTGATATATTTATTGATATTAGAATATGTATGTCATCTTAATTGTTGTTCATTATTAGTTACAAGCAGACAAACCAATATTTATTATAGACGCATTAGTATTTAGGTTGAAAGAGGAAATCCCGAGTGGACCTAAGTATGTACGGGCATGTCACCTTCCGGTTCCCTTTGCAATCCGATAAGTAGGGCGTGACAATCCAGTTCTGATGGAACATACAACAGAGAGGAACCTTGACCAGTAGTCACACACAGTCGATTGTCTATAAACCTGAGCATATTTGAAATGGAAAGATATGTACAGTGTCCATGCAATATAGCATGAGCATTGGATAGAGTGCAGGTGGCAGGGACACATGCAAGCATCATCTCTGTCCATGAAGTCTTGGTGGGGCCGAATCTAATATTTTAGTAGGCATAATGCAATTGGAGGGGGATCGAAGAATTGGTTCAAACTGAAAATGTGGTTACCATGTTTATGCAGTTACAAAAATCAATGAAGATTATATTAAAACGTAAATTGAACTTTCTGCTTCTCTGCAGTTTAAGCTTCCATGGTTTGCCATGCACCACACATGTTTGAACTAGGTTCATATTCCAACAAGATTCAAAACCAATTGGCAAGATTATATTGAGATGTCCCTGTTGCAGAACGATGAGACCACATTGACTAGTTTCAAATGCAAAAGGGATACTCTCTTCCCCTATACACAATGATGTAAGGAGGGAACTGAAACCGACTCATAAGTCTAACCTAACTTTGGTCACTCCCCCAGCTATCAACTTTGTCTATGCACAGACAGACAGGTTCGGCAGTCTTCACTACTTCTCTCTTTCTCTAGCTGCTTGGATAGAAAGAAAAGGAGAAGAAAACAAAAGAGAAAACACATAGAGATTGACTTTATTTAAGCTACAAAAAGAGTATCACACCCCTCTGGATTTATAGGTCATGTGGTAAGTTGAATATGAAGCATCCGTTACAACTAGCAAGAAGGCAGAACCGAAATCTAGATTTACTTCATGATAATGTACTGCAAATGAATAAATCAGGAAAGTCAGATGCATGTTTTTGTCCTATTCTGTTGCCTTTAAGGTCTATATCACCAGTGAACATCAGTCATGTTGCGGGGGTAAAAGAAGGGGGTGTCAGAAGGCAGAAAAGGAATGGCAGTAAAGAAAAATTCATAAAAATAGAATGGGAATATGTTTAGCTTGAATTACCAAACTTTACATTTTTTTGTTTAAGTCTTCTTATTCCAAACTAAAGATTAGTATACGTATGGTAGCTGAAGCTATTGACTACTGCAATCTGATAGAGTTGACCTGCGTCAAGACTTCAACAATGACAAAGGATATACCTTTTATAAAGTAGATAAAACAGCACATTTTTCTGATGTCCTACATGGGACTTAAGAAAGATGCTTATATAGTAAATCATAAGTATAAGATCAGAGGAATCAAGACATGAAGTTACAACATATGCATCTGACCCTGTAGAGAGTGTATCTATCAAAGTCTCATCACAAAAAAGAAATTAGGACACCTATAGATTAACTGCTTGCATATATTATCTTTCCAACAACACAGTTTGTTATTCATCTAAATGCTAGAAGCATATCATTAAGATTGTTGTCTTCAATTTTAGATAGAAGCAAGCACAGACATGTTCTCCAAATTATGTACTTAGTACAAGACCCCATTTAAAAAGTAGCCAAAACAGCACACTAGATTCTTCTAATGTCATACATGTGTGTTGCGAAAGATGCTTATGTAGTAAATCATAAGCATAAGATCAGAGAAATTAAGACATGAAGTTACAACATATGCATCTCACTCTAAAAGTGCGACTATACAAGTCTGATCACAAAAAAGAAATTAATACGCCTACTATAGATCAACTGCTTGCATATATTATCTTTCCAAAAACAAAGTTTGTTATTCATATAAATGCTAGAAACACATCATTACATTTGAAAACTAAAATTTTAGATAAAATTATACAGACGTGTTCTACAAAATATGTATTACTTGAGAAATACCTAATGGAAGTGAAAATTCAGTTTTTTGGCACAAAGCATACGTTGACACATTCACATTTAGCAAAAGAATGTTCATATACCTCCGTGTACCTTCCAAACCTAATTCCTTTATCTTCTCAGAAAGAGGCGTAACTGGCTCAGTCACAACATAAATAGTAAGCTTGGAGGTGGAGCCATCAAAAACTTCAGCCTCGGTACTATGAAGAAAAGATAAGATATTCGGATGCCTGACCTGGAGCAAAAAGGTCGAATAAGCTTCTGAGCACGCAAACTTCAACGAGTACAAATAAAAGCACCAATTGTGCACTAAGATTGAATACATATATACAAAAGGTGCAAGACAAGTTTTGAAGCTACAAACTAAGTTTTAATAAAGTCAAAAATCAAAGGAATGTTAAAAGATCAGTGCAACGAAGTTTAGGAACTCAAAATACAAAACATTAAAAAGTTCATACCAGATGATCAAATAGTTCTAGATAAGCCTTAATTTCTCCTCTTGATAGATATCAAATTTAAATTTCAGACGAAGCCTTTTTTTAGATTTTATATGTGAGATAGATTTTATATGCAAGACGGAGATTGAGTTTGAGTCCTTTGAGTCTTCTAGTTATTTTGAGTCTTTTAGTTATTTTATTTAGGATGGAGTTTCAGTTCTTTTGAGTTTTTTATTTATTTTTGAGTGTTTTAGTTAGTTTCAAGTTTTAGTCCCACGTTGGATGTGGTTTTTGAAACCCAACTTGGAAGCCTATATAAAGACCACAAACTTGTGTGTTTTGGATATCAATGAAAAATATAATTTTGGTGTAAACTTTTTGTTTCTCCATAAAAATTAAATCGTTTGCATTGGTTTGCGAGAGTTGGTTTAGTTGCATGGACAAGAGGTCCGAAAATTCTCCAATTGCGAGGCGTGTGATAGTTAAGTTTTCATGATGCAAGGTCAAAAAGTTATCAAATCCATAATTTCCTTCTTCCAAAAATCCCCACCACATCCCTCCTGCTTCCGTTGAGCTAAAACATAATTTGTCTTTTTTCTTTTCCTCATAAAAAATATTTTTTTCATTTAGTTAGGTTTTAGATAATAGTTCAAAAAAATGTTACCTTTTCTTTTCTTTTTATCCTTTTCCTCATTAAAAAATCTTTTTTCTTTTTAATTAGGATTTTAGATTCAAAAAAAGGTGAGATCAAAAAATAAAAAATAAAAGAAAGATAAAAAATCAGAAAGAGAGAGATTTGAAAAAACGAAAAACAGCTCAAAAAAGAGAGGTAAAAATTCAAAAAATTAATTAAAAAGAGTGTGATCAAAAAAACCTTTAAAAGAGAAAAAATCAACAAAAAAATTTTATAAAACCAAAGAGAGATAGAGAACAAACAGAAAAGAAAAAAGAAAAAACAAGCCCTAACCCTAAATCATCGCCGCCACGTCCACCGCTATCGACGTCGTGCCCGGACCACTCTGCCATCATATCAGCCTATCTCGAAACCCTCGGGAGCCCCCGCCTCCTCCAGTGACAGGAACCATCGCCATCGAGCTTCCCATTCATTAATGATGCCTCCTCCGACGACAATGACAGCCCCACAGATCCACAATCAGGTGCACCACATCAAGGCGAATGCCCAGCAGCATGAGTCGATGGACGCTTACAAATTTAGCCAGAAAAACCATCGGCGCTAGATTGCTACAGTATCGAGCCATTTTCGTCGTCGAGCCATGCTGACAAACCGTGCCAAACACAGTCACTGATACTGATAATGTTCATTGACTTGGTCGAGCCGACACTGTTCATCAACTCAGTCGAGCCGACCAAGCCTGTAAAGGCCCAGGGCCCAGCCCGCTGGGGCCTTCCCCCTTTTTATCCCCCCTCTCTTTCCCGCAGAACCCCGAGCCCTTTAGGGCTTCTTCATTTTGCCTTCTCTCCCTCTCGATTTCGACAGCAGACGAAGCCCACGATGCATTCTCTCTCGCTCTCTCCCTCTCGCACGCTCGCGACGTCTGCAACCCCCCTCTCTCTTCTTCGATGCCAGCGAAGCCTCGTGGGGCCCTTCGATCACATGTCTCCCTCTCTCGCTCCCTGCACGTCGTCGTGGGTCCCGAGATGGGCTCTCGCCGCCCTTGTTGCTTCCCTTGTCCCCTCGCGCGTCATGTAGGACCCCCGACACGTCTCGCCGCCCCTGTCACCTCGCCCTGAGCTCGACTGAGGCGGTTTGTCTCTCTATTTAACCCCCTCTTCTCCTCCTTCCTGCTGCAAGCTCGGTGAGTATTCTCCTTTGTTTTCCGAAGCTGATTTCGACTGATTTCCTCGGCTTCTTCGTTGCTGGCTTGAGTTCTTAATTTTCTGATTCTCGTCTTCGATTCAGGTAGACTTTATCTCCTTTCTTCCGCTTTGATTTCGATTCTTTGGGCGAGGATGATTTGGAAGTAGGATTAGGGTTTTATTGTCCCTATTATTATTTCGTGGGGTCGGACGCCTCGCATACTTGCGTGGGGTCCCGGGGTTGTCGTTGGGGCTGTTTGGGGGTTCTGCTCCCTCGCTGTTTTGGTTCCGTGGGGGCTTGGTTGCTGGTCGGGGCTCCTCTGCTTGCTGTTTGGGCTTCCCCTTGCTTGCGGCTAGGTTCTTGCTTGCTGACTTGGCTTCGTGGGTTGTTGTTTGTGCTTGGCTGGTTCCTTCTACTTGCTGGTTTGGGTTCAGTTGGGTCCCTTGCTCGATGTTTGGGTTTCTGTGTGGTATTACTTGGGTTGTGAGCCCCGTTCTCCAACGGTTTTGGTTGTTAGCCCCTAGTTCTCTACTACGATCCCTGTGGACTTTGCTGTAGGTACGGGTACCCCCACTGTGAGATGAGAAGACCCCCAATCTGATCCCCTGGCCTAGACTCTCTAGCGCCATCCGAGTTGACTTTTGGTCTTTCTTTATTTAAGCACTTGTGATGTTTTCTTGGTTCATGTTTATACCAAGAATCAATTGGTGTTGCTTCTTTTATGTGTGAGCTCAGTTTGGATTAGCTTGCCATGAGGAATATCCGTGTTACTTGTCACTTGCTATTTTCTTGATCTTGTCGTTTCATAAGTTTATTAGTACCATGTTAGTTTAATATTAGTTTAATATTGTTAAATTGTGTAGCCTTGGGATGTTCTTATGATGGCACGCTACTATGTTGGTACTGGATGACTAGTGGACTATCCTGAGGTTGACTCTTGACTTGACAGGTTACTATTACTGGTACGGTAATAGATTCCACATGGCTACATAGTTTAATCAATATTGAATCCCACGACACTAATAACTAATAAACTAATTACTTTCTGCTTGACTCACCGGGTTTGGGAAAACTTATGATTGGAAAGTATGTGGGCAACTGGGACCTGATCTCTAGCAACCAATCGTTTGGTTGTTAGCCCCGAGTTAGAGGGGACTCCATCATGCAGATGGGTCCTGAGTCCTGGGGGCAAACAGGAACGGCCATCTTGATGGGTCCTGGAGCCCCGCCACAGGCCACAGTGTTGCAGCTCTTACAGGTTTCACAGTTCTTACATGTTTTGCAGCTTACGGTACTTTACACTTTTTGACTCTGCCCGGGGTCGCACCCTCACGGTCAAGGTAGCTTCCAGATGCTTATTGTACTCCCACTCATAAGTCACGGCCTCAGATCGGTTCACTTTAGTTAGTACCCTCTTTACAATAATTGTGCTCATTTTCGACATGTCTCTCTTATGTACCCTTTCTGCTACTGTCACATCGTCTTTTGTGCTTTCTTACTCTTCAGTGGCGTGGATTTGTGGATTAGCAAGTCAGATTACTTCTTGTTCAATATTATCATAATAGTGGTTGTCTTGTCCTCTTTTTAGTGACCCTTACTTTTCTTGTCTCTTGTTTAGATATTGTCTACTCTATTGAGCGCGGTGCGCCTGACGTGCGTTTATATTTCATATATTCACGCACGTTTTCTTCTGTGTTTTTCCGCTATTTTCCGCCGTCTTGTATTCGTTTTCTCGTGTTTTCTTATTTTCTTTCACTTTTCCGTGTTTTTGTATGTTTGCAAGAGTTTGCCGGCGTAGGGGACATAAAACGACGATATCATGAGTCCCCGGAGCAACGGGAGGAGTCACGCGTGATCCAAGGGGGTCAAACGACGAAGATCGCATCTTTCAGCCCTCCACCCGACCGGTTGGTCACTTCCAACCGATCGGGTGTGCACCACCCGGACACAAGCTGGAGCGGTCAGAAAGTCAACCGGTCGGTTCAGAGACCGGTTCACACGTCCCAACTCTCTGGAATTTGATGCTGAATGCCAACCGATCGGGTGACCTTCACCCGATCGGTTCACCTGTAGCCAATTCTCCGAAGCCAAGACACGGAGAGCTCAACCGACCAGTTCACCCGACGGCGCGAAGATCCAACCGGTCAGCTTCAACACTCAACCGACCGTGTCGTATGACCGGGTGACGTCCCATGCTGAGCTGCCGAAGAACGAAGCAGATCACCCGATCGGTTGACTTTTCAACCGATCGGATGATATCGTTTTCTATATATATGACCCCTAGGTTTTCCAGAAACGGGAGTTGTTATTTTTTGCTGTTTTTTCTCTCTCTTGACGGCTGTAATTTTTCAAATATTAGTAAGTTGTCTGATCTTTGTTAAACTTTAATATAGTGTTATTTGCATTGCTCTTACTACTTTTCAATCGCCGGATCATGTTTCTAACGGTCGATTTTGATTTAGATTTTTTTTAGTAAATATGTGTGAGTAGTTCCCAAATCTGGGATTTTTGTGGAAACCCCTTCGTGGGTTCTCCCCGATGCGTCCATAGAACTAGGAAATCGATAGGGATTAGGAATCTATCGGTCACGCGGTGTGTTTTATTGTCATCGGCGGAAAAAAGACCGCCTTTGACCGTTGGGCCAGGGGGGAATAAACTTGGCGGTTGACTCCCTAGCCATAGCTCACGCACTTAGCGTAGACGTCGAATCCTAGCGCGCGGGAGCGGCAGGATGAGACGTTGGAAGTTATCGTTGCGAGCTTAGTGCTCCCAGAATCGGTCAGTGTTAATGGACATGGAAATGCCCACTGACCGAACCCGAGAAGTCCGGCGTATCATCCTGGGCACCGACCGGAATATCGGGCCCATGAGACGCTGGTACCACTTTTAGAGGCAACGTCTCACCATTAGACCCTAATTCCGATCGTTATCCTACCCGTAGGCCGTATCGGCGAGAATCGCACGCTAGGGTGGAAACAGAAGTCCCGGGTTTTCCCTTTATATTGTTTATCCCTCGCATTCTATTTTCTGTGACAACCCATCATCCGATTCGGGCTAGCTCGCCCATGGGGTGAATCCGATCCTTCTTGACACAAGCACAACCACGCCTCCTTGAGTTCGACCCCCAAGCCACACTACAACACCGTGCGCTTGCGGTTATAAATATTTAAATCTCACGCCCCCAATTATATATTGCACACATCTGACGCGCAAACGCAAGGGACGTCAAGCTTTATGGCGCCGTTGCCGGGGAGGCAACGTGCTTGTTATTTAGGATTTCATGAACCCTTGAGTCTAGCTCACATCTCTATCTCGCGATAATTTTCGCATTCTTCTTTTTTCCTTTTTATTTTCTTGTTTTTATTTTTTATTTTATCAGTTTCTTTCCCACTTTTCGCTTCACAGGTGTTTGTTGTTTTTCAGGCGCAGGAGTCTCGACGACTTGATTCCCGTTGATCCGGAGATAAACGCCACCCTAAGGCGTTTGGCCGCCGAGAAGCGAAAAAGAGAGGATCCTGAAACCATGGGGGAGAACACCCCACCTCACAAGTCCCTGCTGGAGTACTCGATGCCATCCATCGAGTCCACCTCCGCCATCCGTCCTCCTGCTATTACGGCGCAAAGCTTCGAGCTTAACCGTCTTTGGTGACGTGGATCCAGCAAGATCAATTTTCGGGTGCACCCAGAGAGCCCCATCGAACATTTGGACTCCTTCTTGGAGAAATGTGACACCTTCCGGATAAACGGCGTCACAACTGAGGCGATCCGTCTGAAGCTATTCTCCTTCTCTCTGCGAGATAAGGCCAAGCTGTGGCTTAGGGGGAAGGACCCAAATACTTTCAACACTTGGAAGAAGCTTTCAAACGCTTTTCTGACGAAGTTCTTTCCTCCGGGGAAGACCATGAAGCTGAGGAGTGAGATCTCCTCCTTCTCCCAAGCCAACCACGAGTCTCTGCATGAAGCTTGGACAAGATTTAAAGAGATGCAGCGAAGATGCCCTCATCACGAGCTTCCCAAATGGCAGATAATTAATCTGTTCTACAACGGATTGAGGGAAGATTTGAAATCATCGATGGACGCCGCGGCTGGGGGGTCCTTCATGTCCAGAAGTGAGGAAGATGCCGGGAACATTCTAAGAAAATATGGCATCTAACAATGAGCGGTGGTGTGACGAGAGAGCCACACCTAGATCTGGGGGCATCCACAGGGTCGAGGACGTCAACAAATTATCCAGCAAGTTTGACTTGCTGTTGACCCAGATCTCCGCACTGATGGTAGGAGCCGGCAGTGCCGGTACGCAACATATTGCTGCGGTGGAAACAGAAGTCATGGGGGACTTCGAGGGTGGTGACATCTCACCACCGTTGGACCAAGCGATCGCACTATTCTACAATCCTACTGGAAATGCGACGTATCCACCACGGACTAGCTCCAATCCGGCCTACTCTCCAAATAACCGGAACCACCCACACCTTAGCTACCGGGCAACATATCAGCAGTCGCCGCCTCAGCAGCAGCAACAACAGATATATCAGCTGGCTAGGCCTCAGCAGCAGCAGTTTCAGCAGCAGCAGCCTCCACAACAATATCAGCAATATGCTCCAAGGAATCAGCAACCCATTCAGCAGCAATATGGCCAGCAGAGGGCCATCTCTCCGGTTGAGTCCCTCTTGACTCAATACATCGCCAACCAGGAGAAGATCAATTTGAAGCTGGAGATGGGGCAGAGAGTTCTCACTGATCAGGTGACCCAGCTGGGGTTACAAGTGGCGAACCTTCAGAGGCCGCAGAATCTATTACCGCCACAACCTGAAGTGAACCCGAGGGGAGCAAATCAGACTTTGGCACTCAAGCACGAGAATGCGAACGTGTCCGCTATCGTGTTGAGAAGCGTGACACAAATCCCCACAAGAGTGCCCCCAAAGAACCGAAAGCACCGTTGGTCGTAGAACGACCAATTGAAAAATTGAATGACGACGGTGCTTCGTCGCCAAAGCAAACGACTCCAGAGGGATCCCCTGAAGAGGAGAAGAAGAACACCGAGGAAGGGAGCCTCAAAGTGTTCAAGCCCGTTGTGCCTTTTCCACAACGGCTAGCCCAAGCCAAGATAGACGAAAAGTATGGCAAATTCTTTGCCATGGTCAAGGATCTAAGCTTGCAAA
Source organism: Scilla litardierei (assembly GCA_030789695.1). Classification (NCBI taxonomy): domain Eukaryota; kingdom Viridiplantae; phylum Streptophyta; class Magnoliopsida; order Asparagales; family Asparagaceae; genus Scilla; species Scilla litardierei. The sequence goes on along the minus strand of CM061142.1, from coordinate 807,888,189 downwards.
TCCCCTTCCTTGAAGCTATCGAGACGATTCCCTCCTACGCCAAATTTCTGAAGGATTTAGTGACGAGAGGATCCAGAAAGGAGGTCGTATTGACGGCGGAATGCAGCGCTCTCATTCAGAGAGCAAATCCGCCTAAGCTTAAAGACCCGGGGAGCTTCTCTATCCCTTGCGCGATCGGTGAGGTAAAGATCCATCGTGCGCTCGTCGATCTTGGAGCGAGCGTCAGTTTGATGCCCCTGTCGCTGTATAAGAGGATAGGAATGGGCGACTTGGAGCCCACCGGCGTGACATTACAGCTTGCAGACCGTTCGGTCAAGTATCCAGTGGGTGTTGTAGATGACCTCCATGTTAACGTAAGAGGGGTGCATATGCATGTGGACTTCATTGTCATGGACATGCCTGAGGATGCACACACCCCCATAATCCTTGGACGGCCTTTCATGACCACTGCCGGCGTTTAAATAGATGTGAAGAACGGAAAGCTTTCCCTTAACGTCGGGCAACGAGAAAGTCGAATTTGACTTGGGGTTGTCAATGAAGCACCCCGATCCCCTGGATGATCCAAGATGCAACATGCTGGAGTTAGAAGAAGAGAGAGTTGTGGATGCAAGCTCCTGGGAAATTCTTTCAAGAAATCCCCCCCCCCCCGATGGTTTGGGGGACTTAGAAGAACCAGTCGGCCTGAAGAATTATGACGTTGCTGGGAAAGTGGATGTGGCACACACGGTCCCTCCCGGATTTCAAAATGCTCCTCCGACGAGGAGGAAAGGGAAAGAGCCAATGGGGCTCACCGGAGAAGAGGTTCGGATCCTGAAACGAGTGGCGGTAGACGCCAATTTAAGGGAGAAGCCCCCGAATCCCGTCAACAAAGGGAGAGTCGTTGAGCGAGTCTTCTTGTCGCCACCGACTACACCAAAAGCTACCAGCTCTGAAGCTGAGGCGATGCCAGACTTTGGGCATCACCCGTATCGCCCACCTTGAACATCATCTACGGGCGTCGAGCTAACGACGTTAAACAAAAGCGCTTCATGGGAGGCAACTCATGCTCTAAACCTTTGTTTCCAATTTTTAGGACTATTTTTAACTTTATTTTATCTATTTTAATAAATAAATCCAGCCGCAAGAACTTCCGTTGAGGGACTTAGGCCATTTGTGGACTTTTGCAGAAAACAAGGCCCCAACCGATCGGTTGATAACTCAACCGATCGGTTGGGACGTATCAGCTGAAGGCCGTATCAGTCACTCAACGAACCGATCGGGTGAAGATATGTGAAACCGGTTGGCAAACCGGGTGAACTGGGGCTAAAGTCTCGGGAAATTTTCAGATTTTGTCAACCGGTCGGGTGATGAGAAGCATGACCGGTTGACTGAACGGGTGAGTTGTACTAAACTTTCGGGAAAAAGTGTTCTCACTGATCAGGTGACCCAGCTGGGAGATGGGGCAGATGGAGATGGGGCAGAGAGTTCTCACTGATCAGGTGACCCAGCTGGGGTTACAAGTGGCGAACCTTCAGAGGCCGCAGAATCTATTACCGCCACAACCTGAAGTGAACCCGGGGGAGCAAATCAGACTTTGACACTCAAGCACGAGAATGCGAACGTGTCCGCTATCGTGTTGAGAAGCGGGACACAAATCCCCACAAGAGTGCCCCCAAAGAACCGAAAGCACCGTTGGCCGTAGAACGACCAATTGAAAAATTGAATGACGACGGTGCTTCGTCGCCAAAGCAAACGACTCCAGAGGGATCCCCTGAAGAGGAGAAGAAGAACACCGAGGAAGGGAGCCTCAAAGTGTTCAAGCCCGTTGTGCCTTTTCCACAACGGCTAGCCCAAGCCAAGATAGACGAAAAGTATGGCAAATTCTTTGCCATGGTCAAGGATCTAAGCTTGCAAATCCCCTTCCTTGAAGCTATCGAGACGATTCCCTCCTACGCCAAATTTCTGAAGGATTTAGTGACGAGAGGATCCAGAAAGGAGGTCGTATTGACGGCGGAATGCAGCGCTCTCATTCAGAGAGCAAATCCGCCTAAGCTTAAAGACCCGGGGAGCTTCTCTATCCCTTGCGCGATCGGTGAGGTAAAGATCCATCGTGCGCTCGTCGATCTTGGAGCGAGCGTCAGTTTGATGCCCCTGTCGCTGTATAAGAGGATAGGAATGGGCGACTTGGAGCCCACCGGCGTGACATTACAGCTTGCAGACCGTTCGGTCAAGTATCCAGTGGGTGTTGTAGATGACCTCCATGTTAACGTAAGAGGGGTGCATATGCATGTGGACTTCATTGTCATGGACATGCCCGAGGATGCACACACCCCCATAATCCTTGGACGGCCTTTCATGACCACTGCCGGCGTTTAAATAGATGTGAAGAACGGAAAGCTTTCCCTTAACGTCGGGCAACGAGAAAGTCGAATTTGACTTGGGGTTGTCAATGAAGCACCCCGATCCCCTGGATGATCCAAGATGCAACATGCTGGAGTTAGAAGAAGAGAGAGTTGTGGATGAAAGCTCCTGGGAAATTCTTTCAAGAAATCCCCCCCCCCGATGGTTTGGGGGACTTAGAAGAACCAGTCGGCCTGAAGAATTATGACGTTGCTGGGAAAGTGGATGTGGCACACACGGTCCCTCCCGGATTTCAAAATGCTCCTCCGACGAGGAGGAAAGGGAAAAAGCCAATGGGGCTCACCGGAGAAGAGGTTCGGATCCTGAAACGAGTGGCGGTAGACGCCAATTTAAGGGAGAAGCCCCCGAATCCCGTCAACAAAGGGAGAGTCGTTGAGCGAGTCTTCTTGTCGCCACCGACTACACCAAAAGCTACCAGCTCTGAAGCTGAGGCGATGCCAGACTTTGGGCATCACCCGTATCGCCCACCTTGAACATCATCTACGGGCGTCGAGCTAACGACGTTAAACAAAAGCGCTTCATGGGAGGCAACTCATGCTCTAAACCTTTGTTTCCAATTTTTAGGACTATTTTTAACTTTATTTTATCTATTTTAATAAATAAATCCAGCCGCAAGAACTTCCGTTGAGGGACTTAGGCCATTTGTGGACTTTTGCAGAAAACAAGGCCCCAACCGATCGGTTGATAACTCAACCGATCGGTTGGGACGTATCAGCTGATGGCCGTATCAGTCACTCAACGAACCGATCGGGTGAAGATATGTGAAACCGGTTGGCAAACCGGGTGAACTGGGGCTAAAGTCTCGGGAAATTTTCAGATTTTGTCAACCGGTCGGGTGATGAGAAGCATGACCGGTTGACTGAACGGGTGAGCTGTACTAAACTTTCGGGAAAAAGTGTTCTCACTGATCAGGTGACCCAGCTGGGAGATGGGGCAGATGGAGATGGGGCAGAGAGTTCTCACTGATCAGGTGACCCAGCTGGGGTTACAAGTGGCGAACCTTCAGAGGCCGCAGAATCTATTACCGCCACAACCTGAAGTGAACCCGGGGGAGCAAATCAGACTTTGACACTCAAGCACGAGAATGCGAACGTGTCCGCTATCGTGTTGAGAAGCGGGACACAAATCCCCACAAGAGTGCCCCCAAAGAACCGAAAGCACCGTTGGCCGTAGAACGACCAATTGAAAAATTGAATGACGACGGTGCTTCGTCGCCAAAGCAAACGACTCCAGAGGGATCCCCTGAAGAGGAGAAGAAGAACACCGAGGAAGGGAGCCTCAAAGTGTTCAAGCCCGTTGTGCCTTTTCCACAACGGCTAGCCCAAGCCAAGATAGACGAAAAGTATGGCAAATTCTTTGCCATGGTCAAGGATCTAAGCTTGCAAATCCCCTTCCTTGAAGCTATCGAGACGATTCCCTCCTACGCCAAATTTCTGAAGGATTTAGTGACGAGAGGATCCAGAAAGGAGGTCGTATTGACGGCGGAATGCAGCGCTCTCATTCAGAGAGCAAATCCGCCTAAGCTTAAAGACCCGGGGAGCTTCTCTATCCCTTGCGCGATCGGTGAGGTAAAGATCCATCGTGCGCTCGTCGATCTTGGAGCGAGCGTCAGTTTGATGCCCCTGTCGCTGTATAAGAGGATAGGAATGGGCGACTTGGAGCCCACCGGCGTGACATTACAGCTTGCAGACCGTTCGGTCAAGTATCCAGGGGGTGTTGTAGATGACCTCCATGTTAACGTAAGAGGGGTTCATATGCATGTGGACTTCATTGTCATGGACATGCCTGAGGATGCACACACCCCCATAATCCTTGGACGGCCTTTCATGACCACTGCCGGCGTTTAAATAGATGTGAAGAACGGAAAGCTTTCCCTTAACGTCGGGCAACGAGAAAGTCGAATTTGACTTGGGGTTGTCAATGAAGCACCCCGATCCCCTGGATGATCCAAGATGCAACATGCTGGAGTTAGAAGAAGAGAGAGTTGTGGATGCAAGCTCCTGGGAAATTCTTTCAAGAAATCCCCCCCCCCCGATGGTTTGGGGGACTTAGAAGAACCAGTCGGCCTGAAGAATTATGACGTTGCTGGGAAAGTGGATGTGGCACACACGGTCCCTCCCGGATTTCAAAATGCTCCTCCGACGAGGAGGAAAGGGAAAGAGCCAATGGGGCTCACCGGAGAAGAGGTTCGGATCCTGAAACGAGTGGCGGTAGACGCCAATTTAAGGGAGAAGCCCCCGAATCCCGTCAACAAAGGGAGAGTCGTTGAGCGAGTCTTCTTGTCGCCACCGACTACACCAAAAGCTACCAGCTCTGAAGCTGAGGCGATGCCAGACTTTGGGCATCACCCGTATCGCCCACCTTGAACATCATCTACGGGCGTCGAGCTAACGACGTTAAACAAAAGCGCTTCATGGGAGGCAACTCATGCTCTAAACCTTTGTTTCCAATTTTTAGGACTATTTTTAACTTTATTTTATCTATTTTAATAAATAAATCCAGCCGCAAGAACTTCCGTTGAGGGACTTAGGCCATTTGTGGACTTTTGCAGAAAACAAGGCCCCAACCGATCGGTTGATAACTCAACCGATCGGTTGGGACGTATCAGCTGATGGCCGTATCAGTCACTCAACGAACCGATCGGGTGAAGATATGTGAAACCGGTTGGCAAACCGGGTGAACTGGGGCTAAAGTCTCGGGAAATTTTCAGATTTTGTCAACCGGTCGGGTGATGAGAAGCATGACCGGTTGACTGAACGGGTGAGCTGTACTAAACTTTCGGGAAAAAGTGTTCTCACTGATCAGGTGACCCAGCTGGGAGATGGGGCAGATGGAGATGGGGCAGAGAGTTCTCACTGATCAGGTGACCCAGCTGGGGTTACAAGTGGCGAACCTTCAGAGGCCGCAGAATCTATTACCGCCACAACCTGAAGTGAACCCGGGGGGAGCAAATCAGACTTTGACACTCAAGCACGAGAATGCGAACGTGTCCGCTATCGTGTTGAGAAGCGGGACACAAATCCCCACAAGAGTGCCCCCAAAGAACCGAAAGCACCGTTGGCCGTAGAACGACCAATTGAAAAATTGAATGACGACGGTGCTTCGTCGCCAAAGCAAACGACTCCAAAGGGATCCCCTGAAGAGGAGAAGAAGAACACCGAGGAAGGGAGCCTCAAAGTGTTCAAGCCCGTTGTGCCTTTTCCACAACGGCTAGCCCAAGCCAAGATAGACGAAAAGTATGGCAAATTCTTTGCCATGGTCAAGGATCTAAGCTTGCAAATCCCCTTCCTTGAAGCTATCGAGACGATTCCCTCCTACGCCAAATTTCTGAAGGATTTAGTGACGAGAGGATCCAGAAAGGAGGTCGTATTGACGGCGGAATGCAGCGCTCTCATTCAGAGAGCAAATCCGCCTAAGCTTAAAGACCCGGGGAGCTTCTCTATCCCTTGCGCGATCGGTGAGGTAAAGATCCATCGTGCGCTCGTCGATCTTGGAGCGAGCGTCAGTTTGATGCCCCTGTCGCTGTATAAGAGGATAGGAATGGGCGACTTGGAGCCCACCGGCGTGACATTACAGCTTGCAGACCGTTCGGTCAAGTATCCAGTGGGTGTTGTAGATGACCTCCATGTTAACGTAAGGGGGTGCATATGCATGTGGACTTCATTGTCATGGACATGCCCGAGGATGCACACACCCCCATAATCCTTGGACGGCCTTTCATGACCATTGCCGGCGTTTAAATAGATGTGAAGAACGGAAAGCTTTCCCTTAACGTCGGGCAACGAGAAAGTCGAATTTGACTTGGGGTTGTCAATGAAGCACCCCGATCCCCTGGATGATCCAAGATGCAACATGCTGGAGTTAGAAGAAGAGAGAGTTGTGGATGCAAGCTCCTGGGAAATTCTTTCAAGAAATCCCCCCCCCCCGATGGTTTGGGGGACTTAGAAGAACCAGTCGGCCTGAAGAATTATGACGTTGCTGGGAAAGTGGATGTGGCACACACGGTCCCTCCCGGATTTCAAAATGCTCCTCCGACGAGGAGGAAAGGGAAAGAGCCAATGGGGCTCACCGGAGAAGAGGTTCGGATCCTGAAACGAGTGGCGGTAGACGCCAATTTAAGGGAGAAGCCCCCGAATCCCGTCAACAAAGGGAGAGTCGTTGAGCGAGTCTTCTTGTCGCCACCGACTACACCAAAAGCTACCAGCTCTGAAGCTGAGGCGATGCCAGACTTTGGGCATCACCCGTATCGCCCACCTTGAACATCATCTACGGGCGTCGAGCTAACGACGTTAAACAAAAGCGCTTCATGGGAGGCAACTCATGCTCTAAACCTTTGTTTCCAATTTTTAGGACTATTTTTAACTTTATTTTATCTATTTTAATAAATAAATCCAGCCGCAAGAACTTCCGTTGAGGGACTTAGGCCATTTGTGGACTTTTGCAGAAAACAAGGCCCCAACCGATCGGTTGATAACTCAACCGATCGGTTGGGACGTATCAGCTGATGGCCGTATCAGTCACTCAACGAACCGATCGGGTGAAGATATGTGAAACCGGTTGGCAAACCGGGTGAACTGGGGCTAAAGTCTCGGGAAATTTTCAGATTTTGTCAACCGGTCGGGTGATGAGAAGCATGACCGGTTGACTGAACGGGTGAGCTGTACTAAACTTTCGGGAAAAAGTGTTCTCACTGATCAGGTGACCCAGCTGGGAGATGGGGCAGATGGAGATGGGGCAGAGAGTTCTCACTGATCAGGTGACCCAGCTGGGGTTACAAGTGGCGAACCTTCAGAGGCCGCAGAATCTATTACCGCCACAACCTGAAGTGAACCCGGGGGGAGCAAATCAGACTTTGACACTCAAGCACGAGAATGCGAACGTGTCCGCTATCGTGTTGAGAAGCGGGACACAAATCCCCACAAGAGTGCCCCCAAAGAACCGAAAGCACCGTTGGCCGTAGAACGACCAATTGAAAAATTGAATGACGACGGTGCTTCGTCGCCAAAGCAAACGACTCCAGAGGGATCCCCTGAAGAGGAGAAGAAGAACACCGAGGAAGGGAGCCTCAAAGTGTTCAAGCCCGTTGTGCCTTTTCCACAACGGCTAGCCCAAGCCAAGATAGACGAAAAGTATGGCAAATTCTTTGCCATGGTCAAGGATCTAAGCTTGCAAATCCCCTTCCTTGAAGCTATCGAGACGATTCCCTCCTACGCCAAATTTCTGAAGGATTTAGTGACGAGAGGATCCAGAAAGGAGGTCGTATTGACGGCGGAATGCAGCGCTCTCATTCAGAGAGCAAATCCGCCTAAGCTTAAAGACCCGGGGAGCTTCTCTATCCCTTGCGCGATCGGTGAGGTAAAGATCCATCGTGCGCTCGTCGATCTTGGAGCGAGCGTCAGTTTGATGCCCCTGTCGCTGTATAAGAGGATAGGAATGGGCGACTTGGAGCCCACCGGCGTGACATTACAGCTTGCAGACCGTTCGGTCAAGTATCCAGTGGGTGTTGTAGATGACCTCCATGTTAACGTAAGAGGGGTGCATATGCATGTGGACTTCATTGTCATGGACATGCCCGAGGATGCACACACCCCCATAATCCTTGGACGGCCTTTCATGACCACTGCCGGCGTTTAAATAGATGTGAAGAACGGAAAGCTTTCCCTTAACGTCGGGCAACGAGAAAGTCGAATTTGACTTGGGGTTGTCAATGAAGCACCCCGATCCCCTGGATGATCCAAGATGCAACATGCTGGAGTTAGAAGAAGAGAGAGTTGTGGATGAAAGCTCCTGGGAAATTCTTTCAAGAAATCCCCCCCCCCGATGGTTTGGGGGACTTAGAAGAACCAGTCGGCCTGAAGAATTATGACGTTGCTGGGAAAGTGGATGTGGCACACACGGTCCCTCCCGGATTTCAAAATGCTCCTCCGACGAGGAGGAAAGGGAAAAAGCCAATGGGGCTCACCGGAGAAGAGGTTCGGATCCTGAAACGAGTGGCGGTAGACGCCAATTTAAGGGAGAAGCCCCCGAATCCCGTCAACAAAGGGAGAGTCGTTGAGCGAGTCTTCTTGTCGCCACCGACTACACCAAAAGCTACCAGCTCTGAAGCTGAGGCGATGCCAGACTTTGGGCATCACCCGTATCGCCCACCTTGAACATCATCTACGGGCGTCGAGCTAACGACGTTAAACAAAAGCGCTTCATGGGAGGCAACTCATGCTCTAAACCTTTGTTTCCAATTTTTAGGACTATTTTTAACTTTATTTTATCTATTTTAATAAATAAATCCAGCCGCAAGAACTTCCGTTGAGGGACTTAGGCCATTTGTGGACTTTTGCAGAAAACAAGGCCCCAACCGATCGGTTGATAACTCAACCGATCGGTTGGGACGTATCAGCTGATGGCCGTATCAGTCACTCAACGAACCGATCGGGTGAAGATATGTGAAACCGGTTGGCAAACCGGGTGAACTGGGGCTAAAGTCTCGGGAAATTTTCAGATTTTGTCAACCGGTCGGGTGATGAGAAGCATGACCGATTGACTGAACGGGTGAGCTGTACTAAACTTTCGGGAAAAAGTGTTCTCACTGATCAGGTGACCCAGCTGGGAGATGGGGCAGATGGAGATGGGGCAGAGAGTTCTCACTGATCAGGTGACCCAGCTGGGGTTACAAGTGGCGAACCTTCAGAGGCCGCAGAATCTATTACCGCCACAACCTGAAGTGAACCCGGGGGAGCAAATCAGACTTTGACACTCAAGCACGAGAATGCGAACGTGTCCGCTATCGTGTTGAGAAGCGGGACACAAATCCCCACAAGAGTGCCCCCAAAGAACCGAAAGCACCGTTGGCCGTAGAACGACCAATTGAAAAATTGAATGACGACGGTGCTTCGTCGCCAAAGCAAACGACTCCAGAGGGATCCCCTGAAGAGGAGAAGAAGAACACCGAGGAAGGGAGCCTCAAAGTGTTCAAGCCCGTTGTGCCTTTTCCACAACGGCTAGCCCAAGCCAAGATAGACGAAAAGTATGGCAAATTCTTTGCCATGGTCAAGGATCTAAGCTTGCAAATCCCCTTCCTTGAAGCTATCGAGACGATTCCCTCCTACGCCAAATTTCTGAAGGATTTAGTGACGAGAGGATCCAGAAAGGAGGTCGTATTGACGGCGGAATGCAGCGCTCTCATTCAGAGAGCAAATCCGCCTAAGCTTAAAGACCCGGGGAGCTTCTCTATCCCTTGCGCGATCGGTGAGGTAAAGATCCATCGTGCGCTCGTCGATCTTGGAGCGAGCGTCAGTTTGATGCCCCTGTCGCTGTATAAGAGGATAGGAATGGGCGACTTGGAGCCCACCGGCGTGACATTACAGCTTGCAGACCGTTCGGTCAAGTATCCAGTGGGTGTTGTAGATGACCTCCATGTTAACGTAAGAGGGGTGCATATGCATGTGGACTTCATTGTCATGGACATGCCTGAGGATGCACACACCCCCATAATCCTTGGACGGCCTTTCATGACCACTGCCGGCGTTTAAATAGATGTGAAGAACGGAAAGCTTTCCCTTAACGTCGGGCAACGAGAAAGTCGAATTTGACTTGGGGTTGTCAATGAAGCACCCCGATCCCCTGGATGATCCAAGATGCAACATGCTGGAGTTAGAAGAAGAGAGAGTTGTGGATGCAAGCTCCTGGGAAATTCTTTCAAGAAATCCCCCCCCCGATGGTTTGGGGGACTTAGAAGAACCAGTCGGCCTGAAGAATTATGACGTTGCTGGGAAAGTGGATGTGGCACACACGGTCCCTCCCGGATTTCAAAATGCTCCTCCGACGAGGAGGAAAGGGAAAGAGCCAATGGGGCTCACCGGAGAAGAGGTTCGGATCCTGAAACGAGTGGCGGTAGACGCCAATTTAAGGGAGAAGCCCCCGAATCCCGTCAACAAAGGGAGAGTCGTTGAGCGAGTCTTCTTGTCGCCACCGACTACACCAAAAGCTACCAGCTCTGAAGCTGAAGCGATGCCATACTTTGGGCATCACCCGTATCGCCCACCTTGAACATCATCTACGGGCGTCGAGCTAACGACGTTAAACAAAAGCGCTTCATGGGAGGCAACTCATGCTCTAAACCTTTGTTTCCAATTTTTAGGACTATTTTTAACTTTATTTTATCTATTTTAATAAATAAATCCAGCCGCAAGAACTTCCGTTGAGGGACTTAGGCCATTTGTGGACTTTTGCAGAAAACAAGGCCCCAACCGATCGGTTGATAACTCAACCGATCGGTTGGGACGTATCAGCTGATGGCCGTATCAGTCACTCAACGAACCGATCGGGTGAAGATATGTGAAACCGGTTGGCAAACCGGGTGAACTGGGGCTAAAGTCTCGGGAAATTTTCAGATTTTGTCAACCGGTCGGGTGATGAGAAGCATGACCGGTTGACTGAACGGGTGAGATGTACTAAACTTTCGGGAAAAAGTGTGAAGCGACGAATCGATCGGTTGAGTTCTCAACCGATCGGGTCGCCTGTAGCCAACTTTCAGCAATAATTTCAACCTAAAAGTCAACCGATCGGGTGACATTTCACCTGATCGGTTCGACTTAAAATCCTATATATATCCGCCCTCCACCCGTTCATTCCCCCCTCGCCCGATTTTGAATTCTCATCGCCGTTTCGACTTCTCCTCCCTCGCCCGACCTTGTTCTTCCTCTCAACCGACCCAAACCCCACCCTAATCGATCTCTCCCCTCTTCTTTCCCATCTTTCCATCGATCTCTCCCCCTTCCTCTTCGAGTTCACCCGCATCAAGCCCTAATTTTCGCCCATTTTCCCCCAATTTCGAAACTTATTGAAAGGAGTCGCCGCGGCTTCACACTTGTTCCAATTGCGCTGCGTCGGGACATCTACGAGCGAAGATCTTCTTCTCGATTGGGTAACTTCGCTCCTTAGCTCAATTTTATATTTTGCCCTAGAATTTCATTTTGCTCGATTGCCGTGTTAGTGTGTATTCATCGTATCTTGCATACACTCACTCAGACACACGACTCCTGCACAATGCCTCCTCGTCATGCTAAACCCACCAACGCAAGCACTTCCAACCCTAGACCCACCCGGCGCGCTCGTCGCACACAATCCCCCACCCAACCCAACACCGCCACCAATTCATCCACCACCCACACGCCCCTCTGCCCCCGTTTACATTGGCGATACCGAATACCAGGTGTCATTCCATGACGACGACCAAGCCGACCGGTTCATGTCCATGCTCCTCCTAGCAGGAGTTGGTGGTCAGGCAACTCAGCAGTCAGTCGAGCGTGACCTGCCCGTCCTTCAAAGCCTCATTCGTCACATTCGCACTGACTCGCCCGATGTTTCCGAGCTTGACATCCCACCCCCCACCACTCCTGGTCCTCAGCACAGGCCCCCATCACCACCCCCAGAGGGTGGTGCATCTGCTTGACATATTCCCATCCAGTTTCTGCCTCCCCCTATTTTTTAGTGCACATCTGTCTTTGTGGGGCCCTGCTTTACCACAGCTAGGAGGAGGACCCATTCACGCATCCGGTCCCTTCTTTTTTATTTTTATTTTTATTTCCATTCTTTTTATTTTATTGACCCCCTTGCTTCTCTCTGGATATTCACGATCGCATCATATCGCTAGCACTGTCACGTCTAGCTTGGGGGAAGTCAAAATTTTTCTGTGTGCTGTCGTATGTCGTTTTTCTTTGTGTGTTTGTTTATTTGTTGTGTCGTGTGATTTTCCTGTTTTTTTATTTTCTGTTTATGTGTGGTGTGGTGTGATTTTTATCTTTATTCTTCTTTTCAGTTTCGTTTGTGTGATTTTCTTGTCTTTCGTGTCTTTCTGTATCTGTGCGTATTCCCCCCATATTCATTGCCCTCCCGTATTTAATTCTATTGCATTGAGGACAATGCAAGTTTTAGCTTGGGGGAGTCGCACTTCGTGCGTCATTTGTCTCTTTTTCTTCGTTATTTGAGTCGTTTTTCTCCGTGTTTTTCTTTTTCTTTTTCTTTTCTTCTTTTTATCTCTTTCTCCTAGAGATGAACCATATGATGAATTGCCACAAAAATCACACGCACACCCTGCACGGCTTCAATAATCACATTCACTAGCCTTAGGAAGTCGAGTCCTCTTGCATTTCATGCATCGTGGGTCCACTTAGCTTTTATGTGAGTCGTGTGTCGTGACTAGAGTTGGGTGTGCTTCTACTTTGTGATTGTGTTTTATATACCTGTCCAGGAATGACCCCTAGATTATCATCCTTCGATTTGAATATGCGGAATTTGTTTCTCTTGTCTGCTTCTGCATGCTATATATATCGTATACTTCATTTCGCATGTGTCGGGATTCCACAATTAAGGACTAAGATAACCCATTTAGCCCATGCTCTAATTAGCGAGAATAGTTCCATTTGCCCAAGTGTTTAGATTCCGATTTCTTTTTTATTTTACTTGGTGCAAATCCCCTCGTCGTGTACCGTTCTCCCACTTGGGAGAGTACACATGTGTATAGGCAAAAACCCAAAAATTCAAAAAAAAGAAAAGAAAAACCCAAAAAGAAAAGAAAAGAGAAAATTGTATAGCGAAAAAGCCAAAAAAACACATATATCCAAAACCAAAAAAAATATGAGTGTGAATATTTTCCTACTTACCGAGAATAAAGGGAAGGCGAGAGTTTGCACCGAGTGTTCTACTCCACATCATCTCAACCCCCATCGTTTTCGAAAACACTTGGCTTAGGAACTTTTTAGCTATTATCTTAGGCTATAGTGTGGTGATTTCCTTAACCCTAGTTGTGAAGTCCCTGACGCATGATATGTTTCGATTCTTACTCTATTCTCATGCATGCTTGAGCCATATATTCACCGCTTAATTCAAATCGAATCGATATTTGGGTCATTTCTTGGATTTGTGTATATGGAGCTTACTGCACGATGTAGATAGTGACACCGAATGCTAACACACGACCACACTCACTCGCGCTTCACCGCGTAGGCCCACGGCACTTGTCTGGACTCGTATTCCTTGGTTTAGTGATGTGATATGGCGTTTGTCTGCTTGGTGTGTCGTTTTTGGTTTTGTTGGCCCTGACGGGCGATTTAGGATTTAGAGTTCTCTTCTTTCTCTCTTTCTCTCTATTTTCTCCCTCCGAGCTCCTACTCTCACTCGTCTTCCTCGAGGACGAGGACGAGTTCAGCTTGGGGGATTTTGACGTGCGTTTATATTTCATATATTCACGCACGTTTTCTTCTGTGTTTTTCCGCTATTTTCCGCCGTCTTGTATTCGTTTTCTCGTGTTTTCTTGTTTTCTTTCACTTTTCCGTGTTTTTGTATGTTTGCAGGAGTTTGCCGGCGTAGGGGATATAAAACGATGATATCATGAGTCCCGGAGCAACGGGAGGAGTCACGCGTGATCCAGGGGGTCAAACGACGAAGATCGCATCTTTCAGCCCTCCACCCGACCGGTTGGTCACTTCCAACTGATCAGGTGATGCACACGTGCACCACCCGGACACAAGCTGGAGCGGTCAGAAAGTCAACCGGTCGGTTCAGAGACCGGTTCACACGTCCCAACTCTCTGGAATTTGATGCTGAATGCCAACCGATCGGGTGACCTTCACCCGATCGGTTCACATGTAGCCAATTCTCCGAAGCCAAGACACGGAGAGCTCAACCGACCGGTTCACCCGACGGCGCGAAGATCCAACCGGTCAGCTTCAACCCCCAACCGACTGTGCCGTATGACCGGATGAAGTCTCATGCTGAGCTGCCGAAGAACGAAGCAGATCACCCGATCGGTTGACTTTTCAACCGATCGGGTGATATCGTTTTCTATATATATGACCCCTAGGTTTTCCAGAAACGGGTGTTGTTATTTTTTGCTGTTTTTCTCTCTCTTGACGACTGTAATTTTTCAGATATTAGTAAGTTGTCTGATCTTTGTTAAACTTTAATATAGTGTTATTTGCATTGCTCTTACTACTTTTCAATCGCCTGATCATGTTTCTAACGGTCGATTTTGATTTAGATTGCTTTTTAGTAAATATGTGTGAGTAGTTCCCAAATCTGGGATTTTTGTGGAAACCACTTCGTGGGTTCTCCCCGATGCGTCCATAGGACTAGGAAATCGATAGGGATTATGAATCTATCGGTTACGCGGGCTGTTTTATTGTCATCAACGGGAAAAAGACCGCCTTTGACCGTTGGGCCAAGGGGGAATAAACTTGGCGGTTGACTCCCTAACCATAGCTCACGCCCTTAGCGTAGACGTCGAATCCTAGCGCGCGGGAGTGGCAGGATGAGACGTTGGGAGTTATCGTTACGAGCTTAGTGCTCCCGGAGTCAGTCAGTGTTAATGGACATGGGAATGCCCACTGACCGAACCCGGGAAGTCCGGCGTATCATCCTGGGCACCGACCAGAATATCGAGCCCATGGGACGCTGGTACCACTTTTAGAGGCAACGTCTCACCATTAGACCCTAATTCCGATCGTTATCCTACCCGTATGCCGTATCGGCGAGAATCGCACGATAGTGTGGAAACCGAGGTCCCGGGTTTTCCCTTTATATTGTTTATCCCTCGCATTCTATTTTCTGTGACAACCCATCATCCGATTCGGGCTAGCTCGCCCATAGGGTGAATCCGATCCTTCTTGACACAAGCACAACCACGCCTCCCTGAGTTCGACCCCTAAGCCACACTATAACACCGTGCGCTTGCGGTTATAAATATTTAAATCTCACGCCCCCAATTATATATTGCACACATCTGACGCGCAAACGCGGGGGACGTCAGCGCCCTTTGTTGCCCACCAGATACGAAGCACATGATCATCCAGAGGCGACTGAGCACGAGGAGTTGGAGCTTTCGCTACAAGACCTTGAGAAGAGTCAGAACTCCCAGTGCAGGACTGTTGAGCCGTGGCATTGCGGCAGGTACGTGTTCCATTTACTTTCAGCAGTAGTGTAGTCTTAATGTCTGTACCTGCTTTTACTGCCTTTCCTTTATTTAGAACTGTGTAGCTTGTTATGACTAGAGTGTCTTATTACTTCCTGCACTGCTCCACATTGACTTCACTGGCATCTGCGGGACTTGCACACTCGTGTTTCAATTGTAGCGGCACCTCCCGGGAGGCGGGGCGTTACAAAGCCGAAACCGACTGAGCCGACCCAAGCTAAGTCAAGCCGGCCGAAGCCGACTGAATCGTTGACAAGTCAATGGCTCCGCCCATCAAGTAAACAACCCCAAACGTAATATGCATGGCTCAATTCACATCATATCAAAAGGAGGAAATAACTCTCAAATAATTATAAACTAAGATTAAACCAAAAATTAGAATCAAGTAAATTTTCGATCCCTGAAATCACGTCTGAAAAGAGGCCGAGCCTCATCGTCGTGTCGTCGAGCGGCTGCAGCTGCTCGTCGAATGGGGGAGGCAAAAACCAAGAAGAAACCAAGTGATAGATCTGTAATTTTGGCCCATTAGGGGCGTTTTGGGCATTTTCGGATTTTTTAGGGGCGTTTTGGGAATTTGGATTTTTCTGTAATTTTTATTATTTTTTAACTCTATTTATAGTGGGAATGGCTGAGGGACTTCTTAGGCTATTTTGAGAGAATATTGATATTGGAGGTGAGATTATCCCTCGTCTTCGGGAGAGTACAAACGTCATCTAGAATTGGCGTCTTGGGAGAGGATCACCTCTTCGATTATGGTCAGTTATCTTTTTATTTTTAGTTTTATCTAATAAAAATCAGATCTTTACCTTGGTTCCTATCAATTGGTATCAGAGCATCAAAGATATATGGCGGCGACGAGATCCAAGAAAAAAAATCGAATCTTTGGAGGAAATGTTCGACGGCGAAATCAAAGAATTGAAAAGGCTTGTGGAGGAGGGAAGGGTTACGACAGACAATGATCGAGCGACGACAAGACAAAGATTTGATGTCATGGAGCGAACTCTAGCGCAGATCTTACAACAAATCGTGGAGCTCGTGACGACTAATCAACCAAAAGAAGGCGAAAACTCTAATCTTGGGCGAAAGGTGACGGCTTTGGAGAATGACAAGGCGAAGATGGAAAAATACAAAGAAGGGTTCCTTTTCGATGCCGACAAGTACTTCGAGGAGGATGAAGAGCCCAAGATGGAAGATGGCTTCCCTGCAAACCCTAGGAACAACGGGGTTGGTCAGCCGAGCCCTAGAAGCACCCAACAGTGCCATCCGAACCCTCAAGGGCCTCTGCAGGGCCAGCCGACCCCTGCAGAGGATTTGCAGGGGCGCCCGCCCCTGCAGAGAGGTTGGCCGACCACCTAGAGTGGTCGGCAGGGCCGGCCGGCCCCTGCAGGCCATCTGCAGGGTCTGCCGACCCTGCAGGACGGTCCTGGGGGGCCGCCAGCCCCCAGGCACCCTCGGCAGCCCCTGCGACGGCAAAGCAGGGTTTGTCGAGCCCCTGGCAGCTGCAGGAGCATCCTGCAGAGGGAAAATGGAGCCGGACAGCAGCCACAAGGCCCGGACAGCATCAGCAGGGGTTTGGCAAAGAATTTGGAGAATGGCGGGGACTTCGGGCCCACCGGTGATGCACTACGACGTTGATGATCCCCCGGAGTATGCGATGGAGCCCGACGACAACGGTGATAAGTTTCGAGAGCCCCACGGCCCCCGATATGCTGCAAAGAGACTACGACGCCCACCCCGGCCCATGGGGGTACCCATGTAACTATTGCAGGGGGGACATGAAGGAGGATGATCGGGATTCCCATGTAGGTGGAGATGACTGGGGGAGTATAAGACCGAGATGGACACCGGAGAGGATTGGAGCGGCCCAGGGAACGGTGGCGACACACCTACCATCCCCACCAGCCCATCAGCCTAGATACGCAGGCAGACGAGCAGATCAAGGGAACACTGGGTCGACAACCGCATGAGGAAGCTAAAGATGCCGATCTTTGAAGGAGATGACCCATATTGGCTGGATCTACATGGCAGATAGATTTGTCTCGACAACACATATGTCTGAAGAGCAGAGGCTGGAGGCTACGACGGTGTGCCTCGAGGGAGAAGCGTTGTCTTGGTACTTGTAGAGGGAGCAGCAGGTGGAGGCGATCAGGTCATGGGAGGAGCTAAAGGACCGAATGGTAAATAGGTTCAGAGATACACCGTGGGAGAACCTTTAGAAGCAGGTGATGGCGCTGAAGCATGAGGGCACCGTCTGGGAGTAAATGAAGAAATTTGAAGCATCGTCAGGATGGGTTAGAGGTATTTTTACGGAGACTGTGGGGGTGTTTCATGAAGGAGCTCAAGGCCAATGTCCAAGCAGAGCTACGCACCCACCAGCCTCAGGGGTTAGTGCGGACAATGGACCTAGCACGGCTGGAGGAGGATCGTCTTAAAGAGGAGCATAGATCCAGAGGGATTAGGGGCGGCTCCTCTTTTCATAGCCAGCTCGTGACAAGAAGACAGTATAAGACGGGTACAGTGACAGAGCCGTCCAGTCAGAAGAATGGCATGGTGCCACTACACATAGGACAATTCAAGAGAATGACAGATGCAGAGATGGGAGAGAAGCGGCAAAATGGTCTATATTTTAGATGCCACGAGAGGTTTACCCCAGGGCACTATTGTGGAGTGTGCAAGCTTCAGCTGCTGATTGTGGGGGAAGATGAGGAGGATATATTGGGAAGAAGAGCTCGGTGGAGATGAACGCCTTCACTTGGAGTATGGCGGACGCGGACTTCATGCACCACCTTGAGGGCAAATGTTTTTTCGGGGGCGGAGTAATGATATATCTGCACTTTTGGCCAATTAGAGGTGTTCTTGGAATTTTCGGATTTTTAGGGGTGTTTTGAGAATTTTCAGTCTTTTGGGTTTTTCTGTAATTTTTATTATTTCTGAACTCTATTTATAAGTGGGAGGGGGCTGAGGGATTTCTTAGGATATTTTTGAGAGAATATTGATATTAGAGGTGAGATTATCCCTCGTCTTCAGGAGAGTGTGGACGTCCTCTATAATTGGCATCTTGGAAGAGCGATCACCTCTTCGATTGTGGGCAGTTATCTTTTTATTTTCAGTTTTATCTAATATTCCCAAGGCAAAGATCTGATTTTTATTAGTTAAAACCAGTGTAGTTAAGGCACATCAAGGCGCGCACCTAAGGCGTGCCTAGGTGCAAGGCGCACCTAGAGGGCCTCGCCCAAGGCCAAGACTCCACCCATTTGTGAGGCGACCCAAGTGACCCAAGGCGCGCGCCTTGGACCCAAGGCGAGGCGACCCCAGGCACGCGCCTTATGCCCATTAAGGCTGTGAAGGCCAGTTATCTCTTTCCCTCATTTTTTTCTTTCTTTTTCCTCCTTACCCGGCCCAAACCCGAGGCCCACTTATTTTACATGCAGCCCACTTCCCTCACTAACCCCTACCGCACGTGCACCACTCTCTCTCGTTCGCTCCGCCTATCTCGCTCGATCGAAGGCGACGACGAAATTTCGAGCGCCGACTCTCTCGTTCGCTTCCTCTCTCCTCGTTGATTTGACAAAAGGAACCCAAACGGTCCTCCTCTCACCTCTCCGCCTCACACCACACGTGGCACAGCCTCGTGCCTCCACCGCGTCCTAAACCATAGGGCTTCCGACACGATTTCGCCTCGAATCGAAGTTGATCGCCTTCGTGGCGAAGCCACAGTTTCCTCAGGTCTTCTCTACCCTCTATTTAAGCTCAATTAAGTCCATGAGGTTTCGGTTTTATATATATATAATATTTTACAAGGAAAATTTTTTGTTTTCTTCCGATTTTGAGTTTGGATCTATTCTGGTGTTGGGATTTCCGTTCTGATTTCTCTGACAATTCGCAATTTCGATAAAAATCACTTTGATTCTCTAATTTTGGATTTTTAAATTTGTGGATTACATTTCTCTTGTTCATGTGCTAATGATTCTGAGCTCCGGGCATGGCGACGAACCTCGCTGCAGCCCATTGACCTTTGAAATGATTATCCGAGGGACTTTCCCTCGTGGCCGTGGCCCGTAGAACCTTTTCCCCTTGCATGCGGGCTGTTTTGGTGTTTTTCTCCCCTCGTCGGGACTGTCTGGCTTCCGTTCTCCCATGCCGCAATATGTTACCCTTCTTAAGCTTTGCAGTATCTTTCCTTGGTTGACCATGGATGAAACTATGCATTGTGCCCTAGTCTGGACTTATAGGGGCAACTTCTAGTGCAAGGCCAAGTGTACCAGAGAGAGTTATCAACGCTACTTACATTAGAAGGAGACGATGAGCACTAGGGAGAGCCTCCACATCATCCATTCATCTTAGAGATGAGCTCTAAGAGGAAGAAGAATCACAGGCAGACGATGATGCAGACGCAGTTGATGATGATGAGAAGACCCATGAGGATGAGATCGACTTTCATGATGCATATGATTGATCTTTCTTTATTACTAGATGAACCGTGGACGATGGACATGTTGGTATATTATTGTTTTGTCTTTTGGATATCTGTTATGTATATCAAACTATGGATTATTGATTTTCGACTTGGTCACTTAATTATGATATATGATACGTGATGTTATATTATGAGTTTTTATCGTGATTAATTCTAGTTCATATGCAAAATTTATTTTCGAAGTATCATTACCTTTTCGGGGTTATATATTCATTTTTTATTCACTATGCGCCTTTTCAAAAAGGCGCGCGCCTTATTTGCGCCTTGTGCCTCATGCTCCAAATGTCATGTGCGCCTTGCCTTACGTCTTGCGCCTTGATTATACTGGATAAAACTGAAAATAAAAGGATAGCTGACCACAATTGAAGAGGTGATCGGTCTCCCAAGATGCCAATTATAGAGGGCGTCCACACTCTCCCGAAAACGAGGGATAATCGCACCTCTAAAATCAATATTCTCTCAAAAATAACCGAAGAAATCACTTAGTCCATCCCACCTATAAATAAAGTTCAGAAATAATAAACTTTACAGAAAACCCCAAAAAGACTGAAAATCCCCAAAACGCCCCTAAAAATCCGAAAATTCACAAAAACGCCCTTAATGGTCCAAAAGTGCAGATCTATCACCAAGCCTCCACTACAAAATCTGAACCCAGAATCAGAATATAAAAGTTTGAAAAAAGAAAATAATTTTCTTTTGCAAGTAAACCAACAAAGGAAAATATATAGAGGGAAGAAAAAGCCTGTAGAGGATGAAGGATGCGTGCGTCGGAGGGGTAGCAGTCACCAACGATCGGTGATTGGACTGGGAGCAGCGGACGTCTGGAGAGGGAAAGGGGCTGTCGAATTTGCCGGGTGTGGGGGTTGTCACAGAGATAGAGAGAGCGACGAAGATTTGAGATGTGATGGGGGAGAGAGAAAATAGATTTGATATAGGTTCGCTATGGTTTTGATTCGGGGAGCTACATGTCGTTGCGTGTGTGAGAGATGAAGGAAAATTGGAGGAGACGTGCAGAGGGGAGAGTGTGTGTTAGGTTTTGATAAGGGGAGGTTGGGCAGAGTTAATTAAAGGGAAGTTAGGTCGTTGGGTTGTGTGCTTGAGCCTTGCAAAGAAAGGAAAGAAAAAAAGAAAAGAAAGAGAGAAAAGGAGAACGACGAGCTGCATGGGCTTGGGTTTGGACCGAGTGGAAAAAGAAAGAAAAAGAAGAGGAAAATGAGAAAGAAAAGAGAAAGGGAATATAAGAGAAATGTTTGGATTAAAATATGTGAAAAAGTGAAAATTGCAAATATATTTCTAGAATTAATATGTAAAAATACATGGTATTACAATAATTGAAAAATCAAAAGAATGGGTTAATCATTAATAATCAACTAACTCAAATACATCATCAGGTAAATCCCAGTTCCTTAGAGTTAAGCTTTTTTATTGGTTTTAGTGCATTTCATGAGCATTTTGCACTTTGCATCTCAAGACTTATGAAATTCTTGCAATTAACAATGATACACATACGGCTGTTATAGAATCAAGTAGAAATTTACAAGAATTTATCGTTATGGACGACGAGATGATTAGAATTTGCCCAAAAGGTTTATACTAGAACCAATAAAAAGGCTTTGCATGCATCATACAGGATATCGACAAGCTTTACTGAGTGATGATCCCGATATGACCGAGTCAAGTATTTAACGACAGCTTTAGGAAATTGAGCATATCGAGTTTATCATCTCAAATCCTCCATATCCTACCAACAAGAAGGTTCTTTATGCTTTCATTTTTTTGATTTGGAAAAACTTTTTAGAACATATTCATCTGTAAGTCTACATCTTACTATAATTCAAAGTTCATATACATATTTTCTCCAATTACAAGAGACTGCTAATTTCTGCCTTGTTATGCTATTCTAGTCACCACTCACCAGTGGTGAACTTCTCAAGCCAGAGAGAATGGTAAAGATCAAATTTAAATTTCAAATGAAGTCTGTTTTAAGTTTTAAATGTGAGATGAAAATAGATTGAGTCAATTGAGTATTATAGCTGTCGAGTCTTTTAATAATTTTTTAAGATAGAGTTTCAATCATTTTGACTCTTTTATTTATTTTTGAGTATTTTGGTTATTTTAGAGTTGTAATCCAAAATTGGATGTGGTTTGGTAACCCAAGTTGAAAGCTCATATAAAGGTCACAAACTTATTTGTTTTGGAGATCAATAAAGAATAGAAATTTCGGTATAAACTTTCAGTTTCGGCATAAAAATTAAATCTTTTGCAATGATGTGCGAGAGTGCGCTTGGTTGCCTAGGCGAGAGGTCCGAAAAATCTCACGTGCAAGGCATGCAATATTGAGAAGTTAACCCTACTCACGCCAAATAACAAGCAAATAGCCAGTCATCAATAAATGCTCCAGAACAAAAAGACATGCACCTATGGTATGTCAAAAAGCCACAAAAGGGGCGGCCAAGATATAAATGCTCTAGAACAAGAAGACATGCAACTACGGTTTGTCAGAAAGCAACAAAAGTGGTGGCCAAGATATCATGAAGAAACTAGATAAGGATGCTATGATGTCCTCAATAACAATCTATCCCATTTAAGTAACCAAATGCGGCCAAGGTACAAGATACAGCAGCATCAAGTTCAAGGTTTTAGAATAAAAAATGGGACAATAAAAGAAGTTTGGGCCCTATGGTATAAAGAATCACTTTAACAAGTATGCTTTATGAGGGAACATTGGCAAAAGAACTATAGAGTCAGAGTATATCTAGTTATGAATGTGAGGTAGAGTTTAACAAGAAAACAGCTCAGTGTGCAATGAAACTTTGTTTGTCATTGTAGAGATTTGATGTGCAATTTTTTTTCGCAGGGGGAGACTTGGTAAATTAACTAACAACACAGCATTTGAAAGGTAACAAAGATTAAACCAAGAGCCTATTTGAGGAAAACTACAGAAACAGAGATAGGAATTCCAACTAGCCAACATTTGAGTTGTAATCTCAGCCATGCCCAGACATTATCATTTGAAATTTTCATTGGTGTGTTTTCCAACACGATCGACCTTGATGCATTATTGATCTAGGCAAGTCTTCCATCTTAACATCCAATATGAAACTGGAAAGTATGGTTCTAATACCTATATATTTAGTTTTATGGATCACATTCATTAAGAAAAGAATAAAATGAATGACAACCGCATAATAGCTTACCGTTGACGAAAAGAAATGAATCATCAGGGTGTCACAGGACACATTTAACTGACTAAAAGATGGCATGATGCCCTTCATTTCATAGTGTCACATTTCAAATAATTTGGACAAGGGAAAGGGTGGTTACTCACTTAAATTTTATTTAGCTCTGGGTCTCAACACTCCTAGCGTGTGGCACCTGAATCAAGTGTTTCCCTCTCAACACTCCTAACATGGGACACCTGAATCAAATGTTTCCCAAATATAGGCTACAGCACGCTGGCTTCCTAGACAATCACAAGCATAAAGGAAAGGGAATCTGAATACTTATATTAAATAATGTTATGATGATATATTAAATGAGTAGTTGGGAGATGAGTGACATAAGTGTGAGTAGTTGGGAGAGTGAGATAATGTTAAGACGTATTAAATAAGTACTTGGAAGATAAGACGTATTAAATAAGTACTTGGAAGATGAGTAACATAAGTGTGAGTGGTTAGGAGAGTGTAGTGAACAAGTGGTTGGGAGAGTAACATAAGTGTGAGTGGTTAGGGGCTTATCATATATCTATAAATAAGCTAAGATTAGACGAACGAAAATTATCCAATTTACATCCTAATCATTCAAAATCCCCTTGTACTTCATATTCTTTTCAAATCCCATCTGATTCTATAGAATCAGAGCCATCGTGATCGAATAAGTGGTTGTTGTGCGAAGACCTAATCGACCTCAATTTTATCGTTGGGGTTCAGATCTGATTACTCTAATCACCTCATAAGCTTCTTTGAGCCTCCCTGACTACTGCTCAATGGGTTTGAAAAGTTTTCACCTTTTACCCAGTTATATAGCCAAGTAATATAGTTAAAACATACATATGAATATAAAAATAGATTCGTTTTTTAAATATTAGAAATAATGTTTAGGTGATGTTTGAAGATTTGATATAATTGTTTGATGTATGGCATTTGACGTCTAATGTATCTAATGTTTGATTGATAGTTGATATTTAGTTTAGTGTTGACGTTTGCTGTTTAGTGCTTGTCTTTAAGAGTAGGTAGGTGCTTAGACGATAGATCGAAGGCTGCATTTAGATCATCTATAACACCAAAACTAATTTTTCCAAAGATTACCAATATAAAGCTCGACTGGATCAATTATAATCAATGGACATGCTTGGTGAACACTTATCTTGAAGGTGAAGGAAAGGATGATCATTTAACTGATGATCCTCAACCAGTTGATGCGGCCAATTAAAAGCATGAGGATGCTCGAATAAAGAGCCAACTATTGAACTCCATGTAACATGAGATTCAAGATAATATGAGTATGCAGAAGACTAGAAAAAAACTTGGGCACTACTAGAGACTTTATACTCGGGGAAGAACAATTTCTCTAGGCTTATAATATATCATAATTGTTTTGAAAAATCCAGCAAGGATAATAACCATTATATCGGTATTATGCAGACTTCCACAAGCTACATGATGAGTTGAATTCCATCTTTTCAATCATGATAGCTGTGAAGAAAATAAAGAAACAAAAGAAATAACGGGAACTCTCGGTATTCTTGAGAAGTTTACACCTAAAATAGGGCGCAACACACATTCATATCATAGCAGGCAACACTCTACTCTCTTTATTAAGTTAGTTTTCACACTTTGCTATAAATTTTTTAGGAAGTAGCTTTCCAGAGTAGGGGTGGGCAGAAAACCCAGTTCCGATTCCAAACCCGGTTCTGTACCCGAATCCAATGCTGTTGGGCTTGGATTCTCTCTATGCCCACCGATGTGGGACAACTAAACAATGCACTGGTAGGAGCTCGCTGAAGAGACCGAGCGGCATATGGATGCGCTATACATAATCCCACATCGGGCAAATTCGGTAGATATTTGCACTATAAATTAGAGGATGGGTGATGGGTTTTCGATATTGGGCTTTGGCTTGGAGGCTCTCGTGAGCGGGAGTGCCACAAGCCCAACGGCCTAGTCGCAGTCGGAATCGAAATCGGGTTTTGTGTTAGGATCCGATTAGAAATTCGGTATAGTTTGTAATGGTTCTGCTTGTGCGGAATTGGATTTCGGACTGTTTTTTCCCATCCGAAATAAATCGGATTTGGATTCGGATTTGTCCAAAAAATTCGAGTTTACCCGATGCCTGCCCCTAGTCCAGAGATAGAGAGTTTGAGCAAAAAATTAGCGTTAGCGATACAGCATGCTTTGGAGGCATATATGGATATTTGATGTGATTGGGAAGGAGCTATCAGATGAGGCAGAAGTGGTCGATGTATTGGTGTTTGTGGCAAGGACAAAGGAGTACCTGGTTCAAGAGGTAGAGGCGTACCAGAGGTGAGGCCCTCGAACGAGAAGCTAATTTATCACTATTGCAAGGAGTTCCTTCACAAAGTTTGCTTGTCCCAAACTTCAAGATCCACATAGTGAGGGTTTGGATAAAGCATTGCATACATAATATCATAAGAAGACTCTTTTCAATCAAAAAATGTTCAAATATCTAATGACAAGTGGAGCCAATACCGTATGTTTGAAGTTTCATGAAGCTCAATTGCAGTTGTCTCATACCACTGCAACTTTAACCAAATTTGGTAACTCAACTATATGAACGTCTATATCAAGTTATTCGATTTGGAAAATAAATTCATGATCCTCTACTCATATATATTTCAGGTGTCATGTATACTATCTTCTTTTTGTCCATTCACTTGTAAACAAATAGTGATATTAGCAAATAGTATCACATCTGCCGTTGCAGGTGTTGACTCCATTAATATTACATCTTCGTTACCATGATATCGGTTTTGTATTTGCCTAAATATTCACTTAATCTGCTTTGCTTTCACCAATTGACATACGCTTTAAATTGATCCATAACTTTCTTTCAGGATCGTTGTCTTCCAAAAGATTGGAATGAAGAGAATGATTGGCACAGTGTGTGTGACTGGATGTCTTTATTACCTGGATGTTGAGGCTGGATCATTAGCTTACTTTGTCGTTACTTCCCCTTCATCACATACTACAGATTGGGTCATCCAGATCTTTCAAATTTGAAACTTTTATATCCCGAGTTTAAAAGTCTGTCTAGTCTAAGTTGTAAGTTTTGTCAGTTGGAAAAATACCACCAAGTATCTTACTAATCACTTTCTAATAAATTTGCTCAGAAACCTTCTGAGTAAGTTTATTCATATATATGTGGATCTTATCGTATTAAATCCAGATGTGGCTTTAGATATTTATCACATTTGTGAATGATTTTCACGTTTAACATGAATTTATTTGATGAAAAACAGATCTTAAGTGTTTGTAATTTTTCAAAAATTATATTTAAAAAGAAACATTTTGGTATTTTTATTAAAAAAATTAAGAAGCGATAATGCAAAGGAGCATTTTAGTAATCAATTTGCAGCATTTATATCAGAATTTGATATTATTCACCACTCTTCATGCGTAGGATGACTGAATGCAAAACCAGATATTTACTAAAAATTGCATGTACACTTCTATTGCACATAAATGTTCCAAAGATTTTTTTTGAGCTCATGATATCTGAACTTATTATTATCTTATTAATCATTTACCTTCATTTGTGATTAATGATTTGATTCATTAGTGGTTGATGTTTACTTAAGGCACATTGGTTTCCCTTAGCACCTAAGATTTTAGGATGTGTTTGCTTTATCCATAATTAGGTTACTGCTGTAACAGAAAGACTATAAATGCTACTCTCTTACAACCAAAAAATATTTTGTCAGTTGATGTCAAATTTTTGAGTCGTAACCATACTTCACCAAATCCAGAGATGACAACCAACCATTAAACTATGACACTGACGATGAGTTTTTATTTTGTGTGTTTCCATCGCAAAAGTCTGAGATTAATCATATATATCAATGATGGAAAATGACCAGTTCAGCTCACATTGCATTTGTCTCTTCATCTCCATACACTGTGATGTCTTCCTTGTTGATTCTTACTCTTGAAATTTCCATGAGTGAAGATGAGTTTGTTTTTAATTTGAATTTTCCGTTTGACTATAGAAAAGCTACCCGTTCTTGCACAGCTTATACTCTTCACAAGCATGTAACTTATCACATCTTTCTTCACAATACATAGCTTTTCTCTCTACCATTACTTCTCGTCAAACTTCCAAATCTATTTTTGATATTTTATCGCATCCAGGTTGGTGTAACGTTATGTTAGAAGAAATAAATGCGCTTGAACTTAATGAAAATTAGGATCTAGTACCTGCTCCACCAGGTACTAAGGTGATTAATTGCATGTGTATATACTGTGAAGTTGCATCCCGATGGTTCCCTTACTCAATTGAGAATCAAGCTTGTTGCTGAAGGCTATTCACAGATGAATGGCATAAATTACCCGAGACAAAGATGACCTATGTTCGTATATTGATCTCTTTGGTGATCACACATCACTAACTATTTCATCAGTTAGATGTCAAGAATGCAATCCTTAATGATATTCTTTAAAAAAGATATACATGAAACAACCGTCATGTTATATTGCCCAAGGAAAGTTGGTAAAGGCGTGCATTTAAAAAAGAAGTCTTTGTAGAACATGACGTAGTCACCAAAAACTGGGGTTGGATACTTTTCAGACTCTATGGATCGATTTGATCTCAAATGGTGTCAGGGTGATCACTCCATCTTCTATCAGACCCATCAG
Source organism: Scilla litardierei (assembly GCA_030789695.1). Classification (NCBI taxonomy): domain Eukaryota; kingdom Viridiplantae; phylum Streptophyta; class Magnoliopsida; order Asparagales; family Asparagaceae; genus Scilla; species Scilla litardierei. Next base: position 807,860,477 of record CM061142.1, on the reverse strand, counting down.
AGTTGACGAATATTGCTAGTGGAATGTGTTGATGATATTGTAATTAGCAAAGATGATGCCTTTGGGATTCGAGATTTGAAGCAAAAATTTCAGACGGCTGATCTTGAACCATTTAAACACTTGGAATAGAGGTCAGATAACAGAAGAAAAGATCTATTTATCCCAACGAAAGTATATGTTGGATAGGTTATCAGAGATGGGTTTGTCAGGATGTAACCTTATCTCCCATCAACGGATCAATACTCTAAACATGTACCGGATCAGGGAGAGCTACTACATGATCCAGGATTATATATGAGATAGATTAGGAAATTGAACTATCTTACAATGACACATCCTGATGTTGCCTTTTTAGTGACTGTATTGAGCCAGTTCATGGCTAATCCGTGACATACGCATTGGGATAATACGGTGTATCTTGAGATACTTGAAGAATGCATTGAGAATAGGACTTCTATACTCTGCTTTTGGGCATCATAGAATTGCAACCTTCTCAGATGCTGAATGATTTGATTCACTATTTAATCGACGATCGATCGATAACTGGCTAAAGTGTTTTTGGGATGTAATTCGATATCTTAGAAAAGCAAGAAACAATCGGTTGTTCTGGATTCAGTGCAGAATCAGAATACAAAGAAATGACCAACATCACTTATAAATTATTATGGATTTAGCAGTTGCTCTTCGAGTTAGGACACGTGATACTAACACCAATAAGGTTGTATTATAATAATAAGGATGATATATATATATATTGCTAACTTGATCTAGTTAGTAACATGTTCAGTTAACTAATATATCCAGCTTTTTCAAATCCCCAGTTTTTCCAAAGAATGACCAGCATTTTAAAATCGTATTCAAAGTTTCAAAAAATTGATATCATTCTTACAAAGTTTATTTGAGATCCATGTTCTATGATTAACATGAATATCATAAAATTGCCGAAATGACCAAGAAATAATCAAAATGCTGGAATAAGAATTCCGCGTTACGAAAATGATTAGTAAGCAACATGTGTTTAATTGATTTATATTAATATATGTATCCAATGATTGAATAATTCAATGCTCCATTTGCAAATTTAAAATTATTTGCATAGTATATGAGAAGTATATAGATTTTTCGAGAATTTTACTTTATTTTGAAGACTCTTTGTAGACTTGTCTACAAAAAGGTAAAATTGTTTAAGAAGTGTTTAGAATTTTATTTATTACAAAATCTTTTTGTTTCCTTTTCTATAAAAGCAAGTCTTTATGATTTTAATTAATGTAGAATATTTTCTTAGGCAACAAATTAGGACTTTTGTAAAAACACCTTTTCTTGTCAACAGATATGCTTGTAATAAAATGGACTTTCTTCACGGTTTGTTTCCTCTTCTTCAACCAGTAATTGATGACTGTTGGTGGTGAAAACACTTGTTAAGGTGCAAGGCCTTTGTCCAGTGTGAAACCAATGTGACGCTGTGATGCTCGGCTCTATCTGTTTCCTTTTTCTCAATCGTAGAAAAAAAACCAAGCTGCCACCCCTCACACTCAAACCCTAATTCCCACACCAAATTTGGTAGCTATAAGTCATCCTCTTTCAAATTAAATTATTAAGCTTTACAAAGAACCTTCAGTTGGAGACCGGCTTTTGCTTTCCTACATCTTTGAACGATAGGGGTAGCGTGAATCGTTGTAGATCTTCTCTCTGCCTTACCTCCAAGCATGAGTCCATCTTGAGCAATGGTTTAGGTTTTTTTGTTGGCAAAGACAAAAGAGAGGAACTCTCTATTTGACACCAAGCCAAGGTATTGTGGCATATTGCTGCTGATGACTTGCTGAGAAATTAAGGAAAACCATGACCAAACAAATGGAAGTTCTCTGTAGACTCCCATGCTAGGTTGGTTGCTTTTGTAAACTGAAGTCACGTATAGCACCAACTCATAAAGCATCAGATGCTGTTAACCCTATTAAGTGGTTACTTGCTGCTGAATAAGTCTGCTCTCTTCAGCAGAAATTTGAGTTTGACGAGACAGGTTAGGGATGGACTTCCTGATAGATTATACATTTCAAATTTCCGAGACTAGAGCCAATGTAGTCTACCTTACTTCAGCATCATCTCAACTCCGTTCCCATCAAAATGGGATCGACCATGGAGTATGACTCAAACTTGAGGAAAAACTATTATAGGATCGAAAATGTACACATGATGGCTGTGGACATGACGTCAATCATCTGCACACTGGTGCCAAATTCCTGGCAATGATGACTAAGTGGATGTCCAGCCTTAAAACCAAAAAGCAGTTGATGGTTGTGTACACCAACCTCTTAAATAATAATGAAGAAGACAATTGCATTATGGTTATAGTAACTGAATCGTTAAACTTAAATACAGACCCCGAACTACAAAAGCAGATTGGTTGAATCAAGATTCGAGTAACTGGTTCTGTAAAGTAGACAGCGGCTCTGGATCCAAAGGTTTTTCTCACTAAGACCCTAGTGTGCACCATACTCAAGACGTCAAGCTTTTTATCTGATCTCATCAATATGTTATCACTGCAAAATTAAGTTTGCAGACTACAGTTCTTAAGTATGTTCAAAAGACAGACATATAGGTAAATATAAAAAAGAATATGATCTTACAGTGAGAGTAGCAGTAGAAAACCTGGGAGAACAGATTACCAATTCCTCAGAAAATAAGTGAGACCATTGTAGCACAGCATATCAGAGGAAATAAACCAATATCATGATTATATAGCACATTTTATAAACATAATCATAGTACACAAAAGGGATTGCTAACTGAAACTCCATAGTTTTTTTTTTCACAATTCCCAAAAGCCAAACATGACTACATGAAGAACAAGATATACTAACAGGAATTACGGGCAGGACATGGGCATATGAATGTTTTAGAAAGAAACAGATGTATATGTACTAATTTTCTATTGCCACATAGAAAATCATAAGACTATAGGATGTAAAGCAACGATGTCAATGACTTACAGTACGCAAGCGCTTAACACCATTGCGAGCAGCAGCCAAGTGTCCATCTTGACTGTTACTTGATGAAAATGAAAAGATGGAAACTGATGACCCATCATCCTGAAAAAACAGACAGTATGAACTGAGAGACCCAATGAAAGACAAAAGAGGCATCTGCATGCTGCAGCATCACTCAGTTTCCAAAACCAAGAGTGTACTAAACTTTTCTCTAAAAGCACGAAATGAATCAAAACTTAAATAAATTCTTTTGCTGGCATAATGTAAATAGAATATTAGCAACTTTAGAGAAATATGTCAGCACACAGTGTCAAAATACTACTGTTTTGTACCAGAGAAGGGCATGCACTCAATTAAGTTCCTGTAATGTCTAAAATGCATCACTCCCAAAAGAAACATTTAAAACGTAATATAAATGTGCAATTAGAAGTTTAGAATTTAGCATAAATGTGTAATTAGAATTTTTGTCATAGTTAGTTTATGAGCTATCAAAATTTTCTGCACAATTGCCTACCTACAACGGCATGAAAACATTAAAAGCTGCATCGATAGCATTCCCAATCCATGAACACAGAAGAAGGCCATAGACCACAGGTTTTAAGAATCTTTTGATGCAAACTTAAATTATATAATTGAATTTAGCTTCTTCCCTAGGGTCAGAGAATAACGGAAACTGTAATGTTCCTAATATAGCATGTGTACCTATCCAACTGACCAACCAAGCATTAAAAGAAGATACTTGCAGCCAAAAAGATGCCAAAGAAGTATTAGCCATTGAGGTACGAACTGCAACTGAAATGCATCATCTAGTTTTGAAGTGAAGCCTTCTTATTGAATCATCTCCAGCGAAATCAGATTATCGCATTGTTCCTTTATTATAAACTTCTATAAACGAATTGACTTTTAAACAGCAATTTTCTAATTTGGAAGTTCTATAAAAGTGTTTGTTTAATGCCACGCTGTCCGGAATGGAATGAGAATACCAGCTGAGAAATGACAGCCTCTCTCTCTCTCTCTCTCTCTCTCTCTCTCTCTCTCTCTCTCTCTCTCTCTCTCTCTCTCTCTCTCTCTCTCTCTCTCTCTCTCTCTCTCTCTCCCCTCCAATTTTCTCATCCCACTCAGGCCCAAGCCCACTCGGGCTTATTTTATTTTTTTCCCCCTCTCATTTTCACGCCGCGAGCCCTGTGGGCTTTGATTCGTTCGATCGCCACCCCCTCGCCCATCACTTTCAATCGACGAAGCCCTCTGGGCTTTCGATCGCGTCTCCGTCCCCCCTTTCTCTCTCACGCTTGCAGCAACGGCACTAACAGCCCCTAGGGCTTGTCGACGCGTCTCGATCTCGCTCTCTCGCTCTCTCGCTCTCGCATCAAGTGGGTCCCTCCATGTGAGCTTCGCCGCCGCCTCTCGTCACCTCCTGCGGCTCGTCCATCACCCCTCGCTTCGACATCATCGTCCTTCTCTGGAGATATCTGCGGCTTCTATAAGTTCCTCATTCCCCCTCCTCCTTGATTACCAGGCTCTGTAAGTGATTTTCACCCAAATTTTCGAAGCTTTTCAAACTGATTTCCTTCGGCTTCTCTGCGGGATTTTGTTTTGGACTCAGTTCTTAATTATCTTGGTTCTTCGGCATCTTACGATAGACTCTATCTCTTTTACTTCAATTTTGATTTCAATTTTACGTGGGAGAGGATGATTTGGGTGATTAGTGTAGGGTTTGATTCCATACAATTATCTCGTGGGGTTGGATTTCCCTCGCTTGCTTGTGTGGGGTCACAGGGTGCTTATTTTGGGTTGTTCTAGGGTTCAATTGAGCTTTTTGCTTACTGTTTTGGGTTTCTGTGGCTCCCCTCCTTGTTGTTTTAGGTTCGGTAGGTTTTGTTTGATGTTTGGCTTCCCATTACTTGCGGATTGGCCTCCTTGCTGTTGTGGGATTGTTGCTTGCTGGTTTGGCCTCCTTGCTGGTTGTTGGCCTCCTTGCTGGTTGTTGGGTTGTGGCTGACTTTTCTGCTGCTTGTTTGGTTCGGCTAAGTCGCTTGTTCGATGTTTTGGGTTTCGATATATTCTACTTGGGATCTGAACTCCGTTCTCCCGATGTCTTAGTCGTTGGCTCTGGTTCCTTGCTACACCCTGTGGATTTTTCCGTAGGCACAGTACCACCCACTACGTGATGAGAAGACCCCAAATCTGATCCCTCTGGCCTATGTCCTCTAGCGTCATTATGAGTTTGACTTTCGGGTTTCTTTTATCAAGCAATTATTATATTTCATTGTTTCTTGGTTCATTGCATGAAACAGCTGGTGTTGCTTCTTTTCATATCGGTTCAGGTTGGAATATCAGGACATAAGAAACACACGTGCCTTACTTTATCTTCATGCCAGCTTTATCATCATCTCATTTAATTATCTCTTTGAGCTTGCTAGTACCATGAAGTTTAATATTGTGTTAAATTGTGTAGTCTTAAGATGTTACTTGTGATGGCACGATACTAACACGATATTGGATGACTGGTGGAATTGAGTTAAACTCTGGACATGTCTGGTTACTACATTCAATTATTCTCTATGGACATCCCCCTTGACTACGTAGTTTACATGATATTAAACTTAGTCAACATCACGATACTAAAATTAAAATGTTAATTAATCTTAGCTTGACTCGTCGGGTTTTGGGAAAACTTATAATTGTAAGAGTGCAGAAGCAACTGGGACATGTCTGTCGGCCTTGTCTGGTAGGATTTCCATTCCACACAATACTATAATGTTCTCGATACTTGTTCCTGATACTGTTCTCGATACGTGTTCCTGATATTGTGCTCGCTAGTACTAACATTAGCGTATAGATCCTAAGTAGTCTGTTACTCGGCCCGGAGTAGCACCCTTGCGGTCTTAAGAGGGTCTTCGTGTTGCACATCGCACTATCTCTCATAAGTCACGACCTAGGATTGGTTCACTTTAGTGAGTACCTCTTTAAAATAGTTGTGGACATTTTAATAAGCATATCATGTTATCTTTCTGCACCATTATCTCGGTTGCTATCATATCTCCTTTTGTGCACATTTACCTTTCTGTCATTGGTTTGATATTGTCTACTCTATTAAGCTGTGGTGCGACTTATGTTGTCCACTAAGTGACGCACAGAATAATACGGATGTGCTTGAGCACGAGGAGTCAGACTTCCAGTGCATGACGTTGAGTCTTGAGCTAGCAACAGGTGAGTGTTCTATTTACGTTTCAGCTGTAGTGTAGATTTTACTGTCTTTTCCCTATTTAGAACTGTGATAACATGTCATATTTTGAGTATTTCATTTCTTTCTATACTGCTCCACATTGACTTCACTAGCACCTGCAAGACATGCATACACTTGTTTCAATTGTGACGACACCCGAGAGGCGGTGCGTTACAACTTATGCCTTGTCGGAGAGAAAGGTAAGGTGTTATTTCCAACTATAAGTAGGTATCAATTTGACAATGCCCTTCATTATCATGGTTAAGTGATCAAGGAATTGGGCAGCAATATGTTTTAGCATGATTGTCGGTCACATGACTTGAATGTAGCTCATGATGGTTGGGTATTGAAGCCTCCAAAACAAAGCATGAGATGAAGGAAACATATGTCGTTCTTCAAAAACTGGTAGCACTAATTTGAAAAAGACTTGTCACTTCTTCCCTCTGACACTGTGACCATGTCTTGAATGTACCACATGATGATGACTTGTGATTAACCCTCCAAAACATGTCCATAATGTAGAAAGAGACCAAAGAAAACATATGGTTGTCTTAGAAGCAAAATGTTGATCATGATAATAGGAGGTTAGACAGGGCATGACATGGATGTAGACACCGCAAGTTTGTAAGATACATGAACACAAAAATAATCGGTGTTCTAAAAGACGGTTTCATTATCCATTCAGTCCAAAAGCACATAGCGCATAATCGGATACGGCCAGTTATACAGATTATGTGAAATACATGAAAATGAATATTTTAATGTATAAATAAGAATTTATATATACACACACATATATATGTATGTGTATTTTAAATGTAAAAATGTCTAAAAGTATGGTACAAGAAAAAATATTATGAACTTTTCAATACAAGGTTAATGTTTCATATATGTGTAGATATATATTATACGAATACAACAAGCAATATAAAATATTGGATTCACGAATAAAAAAAGCACAATTCTTAGACAATATTAAATTTCCAGTGTACTACCAAAATTAAATTTTACTTGGATTTGTAATAGGCTTTTGCTTCTTTGTATTATTCATTTTATAATCAGAACTGTACTTGTGATTCAGCATTAACTAAACCTTATTCACTTTTCAATAAATTTCTAAAAAAATCTGATTGCTGATGAATAATAAAACAATAAAAGTAAAGAAAATTCTTGCAATGTATAATTTGAAATTGGTTAAAATAGTGTTATTGCGAAATATGTAATAATACTAAAATATGATAATTTACGTAACTAAAATAAATAAATTTTAATAACTCAAATTTACTTATTTCGAGTCTTATTAGACCCCTTATCTAATCATCACCATTAACATGAAAATGATTATGCTCATGATATCATAACTTTACACTGTCCTAAACATGAAAAAGGTTAAATGTAAGATTCTTTCTTAAGTAACAAAATATCAAAATAAACCAACAAATCAAAAACAAAATCAAACAAGCTGTCAATCCCACTTCTCCAAGAATTTCCTCAATGATGTGTCAGTCATTTAAGTAAGCACCCACTAATCCAATAACTAACCCACGTCACACCTCTCTTCAACTTCCCCCACTAATTATTAACTTCCCAAAACTCCTTCTTTTCCTAATCAAATAATTAATCGCACCAACTCTTAGCACAACACAACCACAACAAAAAAAAGAAAGAAGAAGAAAAGAGTAACAAAGAGTAACAAACAACTAGAAAATATGTGCTATAGGAATTAAGAAATCGGTATCTGAATTCCCAATTGCTAGAGCCCTAATTTTTGCAGCTATAGATAGCTATCGATTGCCGGAGGTGTCGCTTGCTAAAGGTGGTAGAAAGCGAGAAAGAGAATAGAGAGGAAAATCCTTACTCATCAATTATTCTCTTTTATATGAACTATTAATAGGTCGGGTCTGGTTAGTTGGTTTGATTGTTTTATTTATTTTTTGAGTGCAATGTGTTTTCTCTCGCATATGCAAGCACATAATGAGTATGCACCTGCGTATGCAGATGTCCGCATAATTTGACCGCATAAGTCAAATTAAGGGCGCTAAGAAAGTGCATATAAGGAAGTATATGCGGCCGCATATGTTGTCGCTTAGAACACTGAAAAAAATGAAAGCTATACTACTAATTGATTGATTAGAACAGAATAACATTGGATATTTGATATATGATAACGATAAAACAAAAATTACTAATAATAGCAATATATTAACATATGACAGTAGAATAGTATGTAAGCTAGCACAAATAATACCAAAATCAATTTTTTAACATATGACGGTAAAATACACTATTATAGTAAAAATCAACAAACGTCAAGAGGTTAACTCCATGTGAGTCATCGGTCAGCCAATCTCTCTCTCTCTCTCTCTCTCTCTCTCTCTCTCTCTCTCTCTCTCTCTCTCTCTCTCTAAATCATGCATGGAACTTGAGAAATCGCAATGAGCCACTATGGGATTTGGTATAGTTAAAAGTATTGGTTATTACGTGAGCAAGTTACATTATAGACCAATTTAAATCTCATTAACCCAATTGAAGAAAGGTTATCGACGCGCATTTTATAAATAAAAAGTTTTAGCTCGAACTCAGTTTGGTGTGTCGAACACAGTGTCCATGGAGCCTCAACCCTCCATGTCAATCTAATGTTGGGCACGTGTACAATGCAATAATGTGTTATTTCACTAACACACTTGTACACTATTAGGACAAAAGTTTTGATATCATTTAGGATAATAAGCACGGCTTCAATCGAAAGAAATTTACAAAACTTGCTCCAGAATATTCTCAACTTGGAGCATCGACCCTCAATTTCAAATCAAATGTTGGGCACGTGTACAATGCAATAATGTGTTATTTTACTAACACGATTTTACATTATTAGGACAAAAGTTTGGATATCATTTAGGATAATAAACACAGCTTCAATCTAAAGAAATTTTCAAAACTTGCTCCAGAATATTCTCAAAACTAGTGTGAAGCACCCCAAAACCAAGACGTTTTCACCGAAACACGGTTTCATCCTGAGGTTGACCTCTAACCAACAAGAAGAGAGATCTTACATCATGTATGAACTATGAATAGATTTAAATGAACTTCATTATTTGATCAAGTGTACCCAAATAAATATTTCATATTGCAAGCCCTACTCCTCGTACATGTGTTTTAGCACATACTTCTACATTATGATATTGGTTCTCTAGAACCGTTTCTGATCGGGCCTTTTGGATACAAGTACAATTGAGTATCCTAACTCAATACTCGTCCCAACAAATTGATATTTAGAACGGTCCGCTACATTGTGGATACTACCAGTTATGAGTCACTACCATTAATAACCACTATCTTTTTGTGCGTGTGATGCACGTGATTATAAACTTAGTTGTCACACAATTTTGAACGCAATGCAGGTTACCGTGCTCTAAGGAAACAGGGCTTGATGTTTTGATTTTGATTTTTTTAACAAATTAGGAACACTGGAGAATTAATAGGTAATAGATTAGGTAGTGTGGTATAATTTAAGTTTTTGGTTGAACTCATGCTTTAAAAAATATGTTCAAGCTTTCTTCCCGAGCCATCGGGTCTCTGTCTCATATAACCAACCCCCCCCCCCAAAAAAAAAAAAAAAAAACCACTACCAAAACAAAAAAAACCCAAAAAGAGATAGAGACAAAAAACCACCAAAACCTCCGAAGAACCAAAAGCCTTTATATTGACATTATTAACTCAGCGTCGCCACTCCACACACACACACACACACACACAACAAACAAACAAACCCAAAGAAAGAGAGAGAAAAACGAAAACAACCAAAACCTCCGAAGAACCAAAAGCCTTTATAATGACATTATTAACTCGGCCTTCACCAAGTATGAATCTAGAACCCTTGGGGAACTGATCTCCATTTGTTTTTTAAACTTCATGGAATACAATCAGATATTAATAAAATATCTCAGTTGACTGAGAGCTTTCTGCTCATCTAACAAAGGCTAAAGTACACATGGACCATAGTGCCCGTAAATCCCATCATACCAAGTGCACGCACTCAGGCCTCGATTGGTATTTGGAGTTCTCACACCACAAATTTTTTTTCGAAGGCAAGTTAACTCAACTCTAAACCCCAAAAAAAATTGCCTTCGGATTTCATTTTAAAGTCCAATATCTAGGCTCGGATATAAATAATCAACTTCACAATTATTTCAACAGGAACCTGTAAATTAAGCACATCTCGTATAATTCTTCACACGCACATGGAATCAACATCAAATTAATTGTCTACTTACCATGACATTCAGCTAAGAACACCAAAATTTATCGCATATCCTTCTTTAATTTAGATTATGAGAGAGTAGAAAAAAAGGGATCATGGACCTTGTTGGTGCCGCGATAGTGGGTCCACGTACCCCAGGCGGAGGAGTATGGCTCGCCGATGTTGTAAGGGAAGTCCTTGATGCCGGCCCCAGATCCGGCGACCACTCCCTTCAGAAATTTTAACATGTTTCGTCGTCTCTTTGATCCGACGATTTTTAATCTTTCTTATCTCTGCGCCCGGCCTTGAAGAAGCTTGCGAGGTGAGAGTGCAAGAAGTTCCGGCGCGAATCGAGAGAGTAAAGTCGGGCGGGGTCGGATTTCGCGACGGCGGACGTCGGCGATGGATCGAGCGAGCGAGGGCGACGAGGCGAAAGATCTCGCAGACGGGTAATATGAGAAGAAGAAGACAGAAAAGAGATCAGCATCGCGCCGAGTAGAAACGGAAATTGCCCGATATAGACCAATCCGGATCCGATAGTATTTGGGAGCTTATTGGGCGATCCCTTATTGGATCTAGACATGACTTTTAAGGATCCAACTGGAAGTGTACACATGAAAGATGTCTCTTTTATACATCACGTTCTCTGTTACCAACACCTTGGAAGTACATCATATACCAAAGAGAAGGCGCCCATGGTGCGGACGTTCGCTAATGCGCTCGCTAAATTTTGGTTCTTTTAAATTGTGCAGTGGGATGTTATATGTTTCAAAATTTTGAAGGGGAAAATAATTTTTGTGAAACCCAAGATTTTAAATCAATCGTGCTCCGGAGACGTGGGTTATGACTAGTCATAATATATGAGAAGAATTTTACTCATTATTCTCTTTTAAAAACACACTGAGACACGAGTTATGACTAGTCATAACATATGAGAAGAATTTTACTCATTATTCTCTTTTTAAAACACCGTTTTAATTTGCCACCTTAGTAAGATAACAACCCAAAATTTCATTCTCCTAATTTTAATGCTAATGATTGATTTATCCATGAATCTTGCCTTCCATGAAATTCCACTCTCTTCTTGATCAGTCATTGTAAGAGACTCCGCTGCTACTCCGGAAATGGCCGGCGATAACATAGAGTTGGCAGCGATGGGTTTGAATCAAGTAGCCGTTGGGAAGAGCTGCGTCGTTGGGAAGGAGGAGGAGGAAGCGTTGGATCACAGCGAGGAGGGGCATCCACCGTTCAAAATGATCTAATCTCAACCGCTAAGTACCGTAAGTGAAATAATTTTGATCGTCCCTTGTCCAACGGTTGGATTGCTACAGTAAATCCCAACCGTCTGAAGCCTTATCTTCTACGTCGGGCTGCTAGAGAGGGGGGCCCAGCTAACAAATTCTGTTAGAGAAATTCGTGGGTTGTCAGATGCTAGCTGTCGAGATTAGCGACGAGTATTAATAGCTGAGCTTCAGCTCCTATGTTTTTAGCTTATGAAATTGGATGAAAATCGAAAATCTCTTTGAGATTTTCTCCACTTTTTTCCTTTAAACTTTTGTGTTTTCTTTTGTTCTTCTTTGATCTTTTGAACTCCTTTTTTTTATTGTCATGAATTGACACTGTTCGGAGGGCTATCGATCATCCGAAGAAGAAGGCTGAGGAGGAGGAACCAACGGCTGCACCGCTGGAGTCGGGGGTGAACCCACAATTGGTATCAAAGCAATCCAGTACGAGCCATGGTGAGGGGCCGGAGGATGAAGTGAACTCCATTAATGATGATACTTGGACTGAAAGATTCTTGAAGCTCGAAGAAGAGCAGAGGGAAATTCAAATCCGATTTCAACAGCAATGGGAGAATCTCCAACAGGAGCAAAAGCAGCAATGGAGTGTCATTCAAAAGCAATTGCAGCAGCAAATGACCATCAATAGCGCCCAATTTCAGGAGCTCTCAAGTAAGATTGAAAACCTCTCAAAAAATCAGCTGCAATTAGTTACTTGCGTTGATAGCTTTAGCAGACCAATACAAATGGAAGGGAATCAATCTTTCCACAATGGGGGAAATTATTCCTGTAGTCACGGGGGTGAGAATGGCGGATCCAGGGAATGTAACCCTAAGGGTATAAGACCAGAGTTTCCTGTGTATAAGGGGGGAGAAGAGGTAGCAGCTTGGGTGAGTCAAGTACTACAAATATTTGAATATTATAAAACTGATAAGCTTGGTTGGGTAAGAATATGTGGATTCTATTTGAAAGAGTATGCTCTCATGTGGTTTGAATGGGCTAGTACTAGCGTAGAGAACTTCATGGTGTGGGAAGTTTTTAAGAAGGATATTCTAGCTAGGTTTGGTCCTCCAGAAATGAACAAGCCTTTCCAAGTGTTTGCCAGGTTGACGCAAGAGGGGTCTGTGCGTGAGTACTTAACGAAATTGGAGAAAGTCATGGGTTTCTTAGACAGACTGCCATTGGATTATATCCTGGACAAGTTCATTGATGGGTTGAAAGAAGAGATACGTTATGAGGTATCTGCAGCTGAACCCCAAAGCCTATATAAGGCCATCCAATTAGCTAAAAACTTTGAGGAAAAATTCTTAATGTCCCGGAGAGGGGGGAGAAATACACTGGGTCCTGGAAATCCAATGAAGGGACACAACGCAACTACCTCCACCCATAACTCAGCAGAGAATTCTAAGAATCCAAGTTCCTCTACAACAACTCCCGTTTCCAGGAAATTAACACCAGAGGAGGTGCAGTATAAAAGAAGGAATCACATCTGTTTTGCTTGTGATGAAAAATGGAGCAGGGATCACAAATGCAAGAAACTGTTTATGATAGAAGGAGTTTGGGGTGATGATGATCCTGAAGAGGAGGAAGAAGTTCCAGCAATAACTCAAGGCTATGACAGGAATCAAACAAATGACCATGAGGAAGACCCAGCTGCAATATCTCTACAGGCCATGTGTGGTATTACGGCTGCGCACACCTTGAGGTTGGTGGGGAGTATCAAGGGACAGACAGTGCAAGTGCTAGTTGACTCAGGCTCTACTCACAGTTTCATACACCCTAAGATAGCCAGGACATTGGGATTGAAGGTTGAAGACTCAAAAAACTTCAAAGTACTTGTGGCCAATGGAGACAAGTTGGAAGGATCAGGAGTATGTAAAGGGGTTTTACTCAAGTGTCAAGGTATCACAGTTCCACTAGATCTTCTCCTTTTACCCATGGGAGGGAATCAAATTGTGTTGGGTGCACAGTGGCTGGAGCAATTAGATGATATAGTCATGAATTTCAGAAAATTGCAAATGAGGTTTCAATATCAGGGCCACGAATGCATTTGGCAGGGTTCTAAAGAGGACTCTCAAGTAATCAGTGAACAACAAATGAGGAGAACCTTAAGGCAGGAGGGAGCTGGGTTCATTATTCAACTAAAGACTCTAACAATGACTTCCAATGCTGCTTGTTGGGGGCTGAAGGGAATACAGGACCAACCTCCTGAAGTGCAACATCCGATCCAAAAGTTTTCAACCATCTTTGAAGAGCCTAAAGAGCTGCCACCACTGAGGTATTGTGACCACAACATACCACTTGTTGAAGGGGCCAAGCCAGTCTGTGTCCGACCATATCGCCATGCTCATTTTCTGAAGGAAGAGACTGAAAAGCAAGTTGCTGAAATGCTAAACTCATGAGTCATACGAGCCAGCTCAAGTCCTTATGGGTCTCCCGTAGTGATGGTGAAGAAGTCCGACGGGTCGTGGAGGATGTGTGTCGACTATCGAGCCCTCAATCAGCAAACGGTGAAAGATAAATTCCCTATTCCAATCATCGATGAGCTGATGGATGATTTACATGTGGCTGTTGTATTCTCCAAGTTGGATCTACGTTCGGGGTACCACCAAATTCACGTCAAGAACGACGACATTTTCAAGACGGCGTTCCGAACTCACGACGGCCACGATGAATTTATGGTTATGCCGTTTGGACTTACAAATGCGCCGTCGACCTGTCAATCACTGATGAATCACATATTCATGTCAGTGTTAAGAAAATTTGTTTTAGTTTTCTTTGATGATATTCTCATCTACAGCTCCGACTACAATTCACATTTGGCTCACCTGGAGGAAGTTTTTGAGATCCTCAAGGCACACCAGCTGTTCGTTAAATTGTCTAAGTGCCGGTTTGTTAAGGAAACTGTAGACTATCTAGGCCATGTGATATCGGGAGAGGGGGTTGCAGCTGATCCTAAGAAAATTGAAGCAGTGGTTAGTTGGAAGGAACCCAAAACTGTGAAGGCATTGAGGGGATTCCTAGGTCTGGCAGGGTACTTGTAAAGACTGGTTTTTATGTACTTGGAATATCTATATTATATATATATATATATATATTATATGTGTTTTGGTGGACTTTCGCCTTATGTGTGGTTTTCGTCTCCGTAGCTTTCGTTTTCGTTCGTTTCGTCGTGACTTTCTAGCTTATTCCGTTGATCGTCGATTTCGGAGTAAGTCATTCGTGACAGGCTTCATATCGGTCATATATTATTGTTAGATCAAGCCTAGGAGTCTTAGGAATCAATCCCAGAGCTTCGCGCTCCATTTCGGAACTTTCTGTGCATGTTAGCCTGTACAAGAAGGGGAACCGACCGACTAGATGACGATTTAGTCGGTCGGCAAACCTTCATGGACCGACTAGTGGGCTTTGTTAATTATTCAGGAGTTACTGTTTATCGTTAGTCGGTCTAAGAACATTTGTCGACCGACTAGGTTGCAAACTAGTCGGTCAGCAATCGTTCTTTAACCGACTAGCTCTATGATCATTTTTGATACCAAGTACTATTCCTTCTTAGTCGGTCTAAGAACGTTCGTCGACTGACTAGATGAGAAACTAGTCGGTCAGTGGTTGTTCTTTGACCGACTAAATCTAAATCCTATTTTTCGTCAGGAGTTATTGTTTACGCTTAGTCGGTCTGCGTTGGTCAACCGACCGACTAGTTCCCAAACTAGTCGGTCAGAGATTGCTCTTTGACCGACTAATCAGTGTCGAAACCCTAATTTGTGGGCGGCCGCCAGCTCTTCCTATTTAAACCCCCAAACATTTTTCTTTTCTTCTTCATTTCTCCTGAGCCTCTTTCTTCCCCAAATCATCATCCATCTAACCCTAGCCCTCCTCCTTCATCAAGAGCTCCTCTCCCTCTCCATTTTGGCCGGCCACCACCTCTAGGTCGCCGGAAAACCCCCAAAAATCCCCAAAGCCCCATTTCTCCAGATTTTCTCCCCATTTCCAGATCTGAACCGTATGTTCCCCAGACCATTTCTTCCGTCGCCGTGCTTGCTCGGCATCGTTCTTCCGCTAACGATTCGGTAATAACTCGCCCCTTTAATATTCTCCTAACCCATTTGGTATTTTGAAACCCTAATATAAATGGATGTTGTTTTGATGATTGTTTCTCCGCAACAGCAACTTTCCCCGTAGATTAGCGATTGTGAGACGTGCCTCGTTAATCGTCATCCTCGGTGCGAGGCAAGTGAAACTTGCCACTTAGGGTTTTGGGCCATGTCTTAGGCAATTTGCTTGTTGTAGGCGTAAAAGAGACTAGGCGACGAAATGATACTCGCATTGGCGCAATTTCAGGGACTAGCTTGACAACGAAGCTAGACCCGTCATTTATCATGTTGCATAAGTACTACCACGCCATGTTTATTCTTAATTAACGGTACGCGAATTAATTGTCATCCATGCTATCCATGTTGAATGTCGCATTCGTAGCACACGCTACGATACTTGTGTTTCCTGGCTCGTGTTCCAGAAGCGGGCCACGTGTGTTGGTTGATAGCCAATGCCCGATCTACTTGTTTCTGGCTAGGCACCTGCGTTGCAGGCATAACCCTACGCCACACGTGTTAAATACACTTCCTGGCTCGTGACCCAGAAGCGAGCATTCCGTGTTCGGGGTAATGCCCTGGCTCGATACACGTGGAGGGGTAGGGATAAGCGGTCACCTGAGCTTACGAGTTGGCCCGATCGGCCACTCTAGCCAGCAGACGAAATCTCTGTGCACAACTTGTTTACTTGACGTGTTTACTTGACGTGAACCACTTGACTTGTACTTGTCCGTGTTTTACTTGTAAAACTTGTTATCCATGACATACTTACTACTTGCTACTTGTACTTCCCTTTACTTGTCACTTCCATACTATACTTGCCATGCCATGCATCGTACTATAACTGCTAGGTTGTTAGTTTACCTTACTTTCAGTTTCCTTGCCCAAGTCTTTTAGACTTGCTGACATGTGCCCCTTTACTCTTTTGGGGTGACACATGTTAGATCCTGAGCCTGAGCTCATTGTTGAGGACGAGGTGTTTGCGGACGCCGAGCCCGAGCCTGTGTTTAACGAGGACTTCGTGGACACGGGCGATCAGTCGTAGAGACTGTTTGTGTTGTTGTTTAGACTGTTTTGTTGTCGGTGCGTGGCACCAATACTTTGTTATGTTTGTCCTTGTTGGCCTTGTTCTGGGCCTTTAGACTCTTTCTTTTAGCCTGGTGGCTTTTCTGGATGTTGAACTTAATTTTAATGTTGGACAAATTCTGAGATTTAGGATTTTATTTCTGTCTCTCCTTGTGTTATTATTGTTGTTCCGTTTGTGGTTACATGGACCTGCTTATGTCAGATTGACGCTTATCGGGTTTGGGGCTTCACAGCTCCACTCTCGTGCGGACCTTTTCACGTCTCGCCTCCATTTTAGGGAAGCGGGGCGTGACAGGTTTTGTTGGTGGCCCATGCAGGTCCTCTCATCTGTAACTGCGAATATCGGAGTAACGATAATAATATTAGAATGTCCAATAAACTAAGTTCGACATCCGAGTCATAAGCTATGAGTCTAATTGTTTCGTTTTCTGTGTCATTAGATGGCAGGGAGGCGAAATACCCGAGCTTCTGGTGGTGTGCCCCCTCATGACGAGGAGCCTGAGAGGGAGCCCACCAATGGAGAGATGATGCGGATGATGCTCCAGATGATGCAGGTGCAGCAGGGCGTGCTCCTGCAAGTCCAGAATGCTCCAGTTGTTCGGGGTGCTCGGGCAGTTCAGGATGCCCCTCGCTCCGAGCCGGGAGCGAAGCAATTTCGGGAGCTGGGTCCTGCTTACTTTGATGGGACTGAGGGTCCTCTAGCTGCCGATGAGTGGATTCGGAACATTGAGGATAACTTGAAGATGGCGAAGATCAGCCTGGCTGGATGGGTTGATTTGGCGAAGAGGCAACTCAAGGATAATGCCAGGAATTGGTGGGATGCTGAGGAGGAGCTGTTGGAGGAGCCGATAGCTTGGGCTATCTTCAAGTCCAGTTTCGATGCGGAGTTCTTTCCGAAGGCTGCTAGGAAGGAGATGCTGCAGCGTTTTATTGAGCTGAAGCAAGGGAGCTCGTCGGTGGACCAGTACCACCAAGAGTTCACTAGGCTGAGTCGGTTCGCACCGAAGATGGTGCAGGATACTGATGAGAGGGCTCAGATGTTCCTGCAGGGACTTGCTTTGGAGCTACAGAGTTTTGTGTCTTCCTCTGATCTGGACTCTTATCAGAAGGTTCTGGTCGCTGCAAGGAGGCAGGAGCTGAACCTGAGCCAGAGGAGAGGACATGTTTCTAGTGTTGGGAAGAGGCCTATGGAGCAGGCCAGGGCGGTGGTTAGGCCTGGTTTCAAGCCTAACCAGCCAGTTCAGTTCAAGAGGCCAGGAGGGCCTAATCTGAAGACTTGCCATTTCTGCGGCAAGCCTGGCCACATCAAGGATTAGTGTAGGAGATTCCTGGGCCAGTGTGTTGTCTGTGGAGACCCTACCCATACCATAAAGGATTGTTCGAGGTCGAAGCAGCCTTGGTAGGCACCTGTTGCAGCACAGCCATTACAGCAGAGAGCGTTTGTTCCTGCTGGACGTGGAGCGGCTCTTGTTCCCCAGAGGCAGGCCTTTCAACAGGCTTTTCAGCCGAGGAGGCAGGCTTTTCTGATGACCGCTGTGGAAAACGGAGCTGTGGATGAGGTTATCGCAGGTAATCCTTAATCTAGCTGTTGCTTTCCTAGTTAGTTTGATTGTTGGATTATGTTTGGTTACTTACACATGATTGTTTGCTAGACTATGGCTTGATTGTTAGACTGTTTGTAGGTGTGATTTTGGTGTGCACATTTCCTGCACGAGTCCTCTTTGACTCTGGTGCATCGATGTGCATTATTTCTCGGAGCTTCGTGGAGAAGCATTCTTTGTCGACGTCCCCTCTTCCCAAGAGTTGGAATATTGTTACAGGGAATGGTGTGGTCTCGGTGCATCTTGGTTTCAATTCTTGCTCGTTGGTGGTCTATGGACATGAGCTTTACGCTGATTTCATTTTCCACGACATCATCAACTACGACGCGGTTCTTGGGATGGATTGGCTTGCGAGCTTCTATGCTACGATCGACTGTCGGAAGAAGAAGGTGGTGTTCGAGATTCCCGGACACCCAGTATTTGAGTTCTACCGGGATAGTAGTTCACTTGGCCCTGTCAGGTTTCGGGCCAGGCCAGTGGAGTTTGTGGCTATGCAGATGGAGCTGGAGAGGCCAGCGGTTGTGCAAGACTTCGATAACGTCTTCCCCGAGGAGATGTCTGAATTGCCACCTGATCGTGCTCTGGAGTTTTCTATTGACCTTATTCCGGGAGCGTAGCCCATTTCGAAGGCACCATATCGTATGGCGCCAACAGAGTTGGAAGAGTTACGAAAGCAGCTGGATGAGCTTTTGCAGAAGGGTTATATCAATCCTAGTGTGTCTCCGTGGGGAGCACCGGTGCTGCTGGTGAAGAAGAAGGATGGTTCGCGTCGCATGTGCATGGACTATCGGGAGTTGAATGCGGTGACCATTAAGAATAAATACCCGTTGCCTCGCATCGATGATATTTTTGATCAGCTTGGAGGTTCGAGGGTGTTTTCGAAGTTGGATCTGAGGAGTGGTTATCATCAGCTGAAGGTGACGAGGGAAGATGTTTCGAAGACATCATTCAGGACGAAGTACGGACACTACGAGTTTGTGGTTATGCCTTTCAGTGTAACCAATGCACCCGCAGTTTTCATGAATCTGATGAATCTGATCTTCTATGACTTTTTGGATAAGTTCGTCGTTATATTTATTAACGACATTCTGATCTACTCGAAGTCCGAGGAGGAACAGGCGTCGCACTTGAGGACAGTGTTGGAGATTTTGAGGAAGCATCGTTTGTATGCTAAGTTTTCGAAGTGCGAATTTTGGTTGGACAGAATTGCTTTTCTCGGGCATGTGGTGACTGGAGATGGAATTTCAGTGGATCCCGAGAAGATCAGGGCTATCAGAGTGTGGCCTGTTCCGCAGTCAGCATTTGAGATCTGGAGTTTCCTTGGGCTTGCTGGTTACTATCGGCGCTTCATTAAGGACTTTTCCAGTATTACCGAGCCGATGACCAGATTGACGCGGAAGGATGTGCCTTTTGTTTGGTCGGGTGATTGTGAGAATGCCTTTGGTGTTCTGAGGGAGAGATTGATGACTGCCCCCATTCTTGTTGTGCCTGATCGCAGTGGAGGTTTCGATATCTTTTGCAATGCTTCTGGTAAGGGTCTCGGTTGTGTGTTGCATCAGCACGGGCATGTTGTGGCTTAGGCTTCGCGTCAGCTCAAGGTTCATGAGAAGAATTACCCGACGCATGATTTGGAGTTGGCTGATGTTGTGTTTGCTCTTAAGATTTGGAGGCACTTCTTGCTGAGTGAGAGAGTGAAGATCTTCACCGATCACAAAAGCTTGAAGTATATTTTCACTCAGAAGGAGCTCAACATGTGACAACGTCGATGGTTGGAGCTCATGGCGGATTTTGAGATTGATTTGCAGTATCACCCTGGCAATGTGAATGTGGTTCCTGATGTGCTGAGTAGGCTTCCAGCGGTGATGACTTTGACCTCGCAGTGGAGATTGCAGCAGGATTTTTGCGAGTCTGGTGTTGAGGTCGTTCTTCCTGGGGAGGCCTCTTCGTTGATGAGTATGCAGATTCAGTCGACGATCGTGGATCGGATCAAGGCTGGCCAGGCTGAGGATCCGAAGCTGGTGAAGATTCGGGAGCAGGTGGAAGCCGGTCTGCGGACTGACTTTTTGATTCATGAGGATGGCTCGCTGAGGTTTGGAGCTAGGTTGTGTGTGCCAGCTGGGGATATCAGGGAGGAGTTGTTGGTGGAGGCACACACTTCGTCGTATTCTGTGCATCCTGATGGGACCAAGATGTACAAGGATCTTCGTCTGAACTATTGGTGGCATGGTATGAAGAGGAGCGTGGCTCGGAGTGTAGCCAAGTGCTTGGTTTTCCAGAAGGTAAAGGCGGAGCATCAGCGTACGGCTGGGTTGCTGCAACCGCTTCCGATTCCGGAGTGGAAGTGGCAACACATCACTATGGATTTCGTGACTGGACTACCTCGGAGTCCGAAGCAGAATGACGCGATTTGGGCGATCGTAGATCGATTGACCAAATCCACGCACTTTATTACATTCCTAGTAGGACAGTCCACTGAGGCGCTAGCGAGGAGATACATGGAGGTAAATTCTTTTACTCTCCGTTTCTATTTCCTTTTCCTAGTTTAGCTAGTGATGTAACGTGAATCGTGCAGGAGATCGTGCGACTTCACGGAGTCCCTGTGAGTATCGTGTCGGACAGAGACACGAGGTTCACATCTCAGTTCTGGCAGAGTTTGCAGAAGAGTTTGGGTACGTGTCTGAGTTTCAGCACGGCGTACCATCCGCAGACACATGGCCAGTCCGAGAGGACGATTCAGATCTTGGAAGACATGCTGAGGGCGTGCATGTTGGATTTCAAGGGTTCGTGGGAGGACCATCTACATCTGGTGGAGTTCTCTTACAACAACAGCTTCCAGGCGAGTATCGGCATGGCGCCTTTTGCCGCGCTGTACGGGAGGAAATGTCGTTCGCCATTGAGTTGGGATGACTTTGGTAACCGGGAGCTGTTAGGACCTGAGATGATTGTGGAGGCTGTGGATGTTGTCAGGAACATTCAGGAGAGGTTGAGGATTGCTCAGGACCGTTTTAAGCATTGGGCTGATGCTAAACGTCGTCCTTTGGAGTTTCGGCCTGGGGATCATGTGTTTCTGAGGATTTCCCCGAATCGTGGAGTGATTCGCTTTGGGAAGCGAGGGAAGTTGAGCCCGCGATACATTGGACCGTTTGACGTTCTGGAGAGAGTTGGCGAGGTAGCCTACCGTTTAGCCTTGCCGCCATCTTTGGAAGGAGTTCACAATGTTTTCCATGTGTCGCAGCTTCGTGGATACATTAGCGATCCATCTCATGCTGTGGATTTCTCGGAGATTACCGTTCGCCCTGATATGACGTATGACCAGCAGCCAGTGCTGATTCTGGACAGGCGTCAGAAGTCACTTCGAAACAAGGTTGTCAATCTTGTGAGGGTGATGTGGCGACACGGCTCGCCTGAAGAGTCTACTTGGGAGAATGAGGATGAGATGCGGGAGCGTTTCCCACTTTTGTTTCCGGACTCGTGAGTGTTGGAAATTCCGAGGACGGAATTTTTCTTAAGTTAGGGAGGATGTAACGACTGGTTTTTATGTACTTGGAATATCTATATTATATATATATATTATATGTGTTTTGGTGGACTTTCTCCTTATGTGTAGTTTTCGTCTCCGTAGCTTTCGTTTTCGTTCGTTTCGTCGTGACTTTCTAGCTTATTCCGTTGATCGTCGATTTTGGAGTAAGTCATTCGTGACGGGCTTCATATCGGTCATATCTTATTGTTAGATCAAGCCTGGGAGTCTTAGGAATCGATCCCGGAGCTTCGCACTCCATTTCGGAACTTTCTGTGCACGTTAGCCGGTACAAGAAGGGGAACCGACCGACTAGATGACGATTTAGTCGGTCGGCAAACCTTCATGGACCGACTAGTGGGCTTTGTTAATTATTCAGGAGTTACTGTTTATCGTTAGTCGGTCTAAGAACATTTGTCGACCGACTAGGTTGCAAACTAGTCGGTCAGCAATCGTTATTTAACCGACTAGCTCTATGATCATTTTTGATACCAAGTACTATTCATTCTTAGTCGGTCTAAGAACGTTCGTCAACCGACTAGATGAGAAACTAGTCGGTCAGTAGTTTTTCTTTGACCGACTAAATCTAAATCCTATTTTTCGTCAGGAGTTACTGTTTACGCTTAGTCGGTCTGCGTTGGTCAACCGACCGACTAGTTCCCAAACTAGTCGGTCAGAGGTTGCTCTTTGACCGACTAATCAGTGTCGAAACCCTAATTTCTGGGCGACCGCCAGCTCTTCCTATTTAAACCCCCAAACGTTTTTATTTTCTTCTTTCATTTCTCCTGAGCCTCTTTGTCACGACCCGCTTCCCTAAAATGGAGGCGAGACGTGAAAAGGTCCGCACGAGAGTGGAGCTGTGAAGCCCCAAACCCGATAAGCGTCAATAAAACATAAGCAGGTCCCTGTAACCACAACGGAACAACAATAATAACACAAGGAGAGACTGAAATAAAATCTCATATCTCATAAATTGTCCAGCATGGAAAATAAGTCCAACATCCAGAAAAGCCACCAGGCTAAAAGAAAGAGTCTAAAGGCCCAGAACAAGGCCAACAAAAGCAACGACATAACAAAGTATAGGTGCTACGCACCGACAACAAAACAGCAGTCTAAACAAAAGGAAAACACAACGAAGACACTAGGACTGGTCCCCAGTGTCCACGTACTCCCCGTCAAACACAAGCTCGGGCTCGGCGTCAGCAAACACCTCGTCCTCAACAAGGTACTCAGGCTCAGGATCTAACATGTGTCACCCAAAAGAGTAAAGGGGCACATGTCAGCAAGTCTAAAAGACTTGGGCAAAGAAACTGAAAGTAAGGCAACTAGCAACCTAGCAGTTTTAGTATGCATGACATGACAGTTATAACATGAGTGCACAATTTAAGACATGGTGAACAGTAAGTACAAGAGAACAAGTATCGGGACAAGACAAGAGTAACCAAGCTACTAACAATCTCAATGGGGGAGAAACTAGGGTTTTGGGTCGAGTGGAGGAAGAAGAAAACGTTTGGGAGGGGTTTAAATAGGATGGGCTGGCGGCTGCCCAGAAATTAGGGTTTTAACACAGATTAGTCGGTCAAAGAGCAACCACTGACCGACTAGTTTGGGAACTGGTCGGTCGGTCGACCAACGCAGACCGACTAAGTGTAAACAGTAACTCCTGTACAGAATTAGGATTTAGATTTAGTCGGTCATTGAACAACGGCTGACCGACTAGTTTGGCATCTAGTCGGTCGATGAACGTTCTTGGACCGACTAAACGTAAACAGTAGCTAGTGTCAAAAATAGTTAATGAGTTAGTCGGTTAAAGAAGCATTGCTGACCGACTAGTTTGCAACCTAGTCGGTCAACGAACCTTCTTAGACCGACTAACGACAAACAGTAACTCCTGAACAAATTAGAAAGCCAACTAGTCGGTTCAAGAAGGATTGCCGACCGACTGGATCGTCATCTAGTCGGTCGGTGCCACTTCTCATACCGGCTAACGTGCACCAAAAGTTCCGATACGGAGCGCGGAGCTCCGGGATCGATTCCTAAGACTCCTAGGCTTGATCTAATAGTAAGATACGACCGTTATGAAGCCCGTCATGAATGACATACTTCGAAATCGACGATCCTAAAGAAGAAACGAGAAAACACGACGAAACGATCGAAAATGAAAGTTACGGAGACGAAAACCACACATGAGGAGAAAATCCACCAAAACATATATTATTTTATAATAAATCCAAATACATGAAAAGCAGTCGTAACATCCTCCCCAACTTAAGAAAAATTCCGTCCTCGGAATTTCCAAACACTCACGTGTCCGGAAACAAAAGTGGGAAACGCTCTCGCATCTCATCCTCATTCTCCCAAGTAGACTCTCCAGGTGAGCCGTGTCGCCACATCACCCTCACAAGATTAACAATCTTGTTCCGAATCGATTTCTGACGCCTGTCCAGAATCTGCACTGGATGCTGGTCATACGTCATATCGGGGCGAACGGTAATCTCCGAAAAATCCACAGCATGAGATGGATCGCTAATGTATCGACGAAGCTGCGACACATGGAAAACATTGTGAACTCCTTCTAAAGATGGCGGCAAGGCCAAGCGATACGCTACCTCACCAACCCTCTCCAAAATGTCAAACGGTCCAATGTATCGCGGGCTCAACTTCCCTCGCTTCCCAAAACGAATCACACCACGATTCGGGGAAATCTTCAGAAACACATGGTCGCCTGGCTGAAATTCCAAAGGACGCCGTTTAGCATCCGCCCAATGCTTAAAACGGTCCTGAGCAATCCTCAACCTCTCCCGAATATTCCGGACGATATCCACAGCCTCCACGATCATCTCAGGTCCCAACAGCTCCCAATCACCAACGTCATCCCAACTCAATGGCGATCGACATTTCCTCCCATAAAGAGCGGCGAAAGGCGCCATGCCAATACTCGCCTGGAAGCTGTTGTTGTAAGAAAACTCTACCAGATGTAGATGGTCCTCCCACGAACCCTTGAAATCCAACATGCACGCCCTCAGCATGTCTTCCATAATCTGAATCGTCCTCTCGGACTGGCCATCCGTCTGTGGATGGTACGCCGTGCTGAAACTCAGACGCGTACCCAAACTCTTCTGCAAACTCTGCCAGAACTGAGATGTGAACCTCGTGTCTCTGTCAGACACGATACTCACGGGGACTCCGTGAAGTCGCACGACCTCCTGCACGATTCACGTTACGTCACTATCCAAACTAGGAAAAGGACATAAAACGGAGAGTAAAAGAATTTTACCTCCATGTATCTCCTTGCTAGCGCCTCAGTGGACTGTCCCACCCGGAACGGAATAAAGTGCGCGGATTTGGTCAATCGATCTACGATCACCCAAATCGCGTCATTCTGCTTCGGACTCCGAGGTAGTCCAGTCACGAAATCCATAGTGATGTGTTGCCACTTCCACTCCGGAATCGGAAGCGGTTGCAGCAACCCGGCCATACGTTGATGCTCCGCCTTCACTTGCTGGCAAACCAAACACTTGGCTACACTCCGAGCCACACTCCTCTTCATACCATGCCACCAATAATTCAGACGAAGAGCCTGGTACATCTTGGTGCCACCAGGATGCACAGAATACGGCGAACTGTGTGTCTCCACCATCAACTCCTCTCTAATATCCCCAACTGGCACACACAACCTGGCTCCAAACCTCAGCGAGCCATCCTCATGAATCAAAAAGTCAGTCCGCAGACCGGCTTCCACCTGCTCCCGAATCCTCACCAGCTTCGGATCCTCGGCCTGGCCAGCCTTAATCCGATCCACGATCGTCGACTGTACCTGCATGTACATCAACGACGAAGCCTCCCCAGGTAGAACAATCTCCACACCAGACTCGCAAAAATCCTGCTGCAATCTCCACTGCGAGGTCAAAATCATCACCGCCGGAAGCCTACTCAAAGCATCCGGAACCACATTCACCTTGCCAGGGTGAAACTGCAAATCAATATCATAATCCGCCTTAAGCTCCAACCATCGACGCTGTCGCATGTTGAGCTCCTTCTGAGTGAAAATATACTTCAAGCTTTTGTGGTCGGTGAAAATCTTCACTTTCTCACTCAGCAGGAAGTGCCTCCAAATCTTAAGAGCAAACACAACGACAGCCAACTCCAAATCATGCGTCGGGTAATTCTTCTCGTGAACCTTAAGCTGACGAGACGCATACGCCACAACATGTCCATGCTGATGCAACACACAACCGAGACCCTTGCCAGAAGCATCGCAAAAGATCTCGAATCCACCGCTGCGATCAGGCACAACAAGAATAGGGGCAGTCGTCAACCTCTCCTTCAGAATACCAAAAGCACTCTCACAATCACCCGACCAAACAAAAGGTACATCCTTCCGTGTCAATCTGGTCATCGGCTCGGCAATACGGGAAAAGTCCTTAATGAAACGACGATAATATCCCGCCAAACCAAGGAAACTCCGGATCTCGGAAGCTGACGAGGGAACGGGCCACTCCCTGATGACCCTAATCTTCTCGGGATCCACCGAAATTCCATCTCCAGTCACCACATGCCCGAGAAAAGCAACTCTATCCAGCCAGAACTCGCACTTCGAAAACTTATCATACAACCGATGCTTCCTCAAAATCTCCAATACCATCCTCAAGTGCGAGGCATGCTCTTCCTCCGACTTCGAGTAGATCAGAATGTCGTCAATAAAAATAACGACAAACTTATCTAAAAAGTCGTAGAAAATCAGGTTCATCAGATTCATGAAAACTGCGGGCGCGTTAGTTACGCCGAAAGGCATAACCACAAACTCATAGTGTCCATACTTCGTCCTGAACGCTGTCTTCGGAACATCTCCCTTCTTCACCTTCAACTGATGGTAACCACTCCTCAAATCCAATTTAGAAAACACCCTCGAACCTCCAAGCTGATCAAAAATATCATCGATGCGAGGCAATGTGTATTTATTCTTAATGGTCACCGCATTCAACTCCCGATAGTCCACGCACATGCGACGCGAACCATCCTTCTTCTTTACCAGCAACACCGGTGCTCCCCACGGAGACACGCTAGGATTGATATAACCATTCTGCAAAAGTTCATCCAACTGCTTTCGCAACTCCTCCAACTCTACAGGTGCCATACGATACGGCGCCTTCGAAATCGGCTGCGCACCTGGAACAAGATCGATAGAAAATTCTAGAGCTCGATCAGGTGGCAAACCAGACATCTCCTCGGGGAAGACGTCGCCAAAATCACGCACCACAGCTGGCCACTCCAGCTCCATCTGCATAGCCACAACCTCCACCGGCCTGGCCCGAAATCTGACAGGACCAAGCGAACTGCTACCACGACTGAATTCAAATACTGGATGTCCGGGAATCTCGAACACCACCTTCTTCCTCCTGCAGTCAATCGTAGCATAGAAGCTCGCAAGCCAGTCCATCCCAAGAACTGCATCATAGTTGATGATGTCATGGACAATGAAATCAGCGAAAAGCTCATGTCCACAGACCACCAACGGGCAAGAATTGCAACCACGATGCACCGAGACCACGCCATTCCCTGTAACGATATTCCAACTCTTGGGAAGAGGGGACGTCGACAAGGAATGCCTCTCCACGAAGCTCCGAGAAATAATGCACATCGATGCACCAGAGTCAAAGAGGACTCGTGCAGGAAATGTGCACACCAAAACCACACCTAACAATCAATTAACAATCAAACCCTAGTCTAGCAAACAACCATGTTCAAGCAAACAACACAATCTAACAATCAAAACCAGCTAGGAAAGTAACAGCCAGGTTGAGGATTACCTGCAATAACCTCATCCACAGCCCCGCTCTCCACAGCGGCCATCAGAAAAGCCTGCTTCCTCGGCGGAACAGCCTGCTGAAAAGCCTGCCTCTACGGAACAAGAGCTGCTCCACGACCAGCAGGAACAGACGCTTACTGCTGCAACGGCTATGCTGCAACAGGTGCCCTCCGCAGCGGATTCGCATGCCGACAATCCTTCGCGACATGGGAAGCATCACCACAAACCAGACACTGGCCCAAAAACTTCCGACACTGATCTTTGATGTGGCCAGGCTTGCCGCAGAAATGGCAAGTCTTCAGAATAGGCCCTCCTGGCCTCTTAAACTGAGCAGGCTGGTTCGGCCTGAATCCAGGTCTAACCACAGCTCTCGCCTGCTCCATAGGCCTCTTCCCAGCACCAACAACAGACCCCCTCCTCTGGTTCACGAGCAGCTCCTGCCTCTTGGTTGCTACTAGAACCTTTTGATAAGACTCTCGGTCAGAAGAGGTCACAAAACTCTGGAGTTCCGAAGCAAGTCCCTGCAGGAACCTCTGAGCTCTCTCCTCAGCGTCCTGCACCATCTTTGGTGCAAACCGACTCAGCCTCATGAACTCTTGGTGATACAGGTCCATCGACGAGCTTCCTTGCTTCAAATCGATAAAACGCTGCAGCATCTCTTCCCTGGCAGCCTTCGGGAAGAACTCACCCTCAAATCTAGCCTTGAAGGTAGCCCAAGCTATCGGCTCCACCAACATCTTCTCTTCCGCATCCCACCAATTCCTGGCGTTATCCCTCAGCTGGCGCTTCGCCAAGTCAACCCAACTAACTTCGTTGACCTTGGACATCTTCAGATTGTCCTCGATGTTCCGAATCCACTCATCGGCAGCCAGAGGACCCTCAGACCCATCAAAATATGCGGGACCCAGCTCCCGAAATTGCTTCGCTCCTGGCTCAGAGCGAGGGGCATCCGGAAGAGCCCGGGCAGCTCGAGCAAGTGGAGCATTCTGGACTTGCAGAAGCACGCCCTGCTGCACTTGCATCATCTGGAGCATCATCCGCATCATCTCCCCGTTGGTGGGTTCCCGCTCAGGCTCCTCATCATGAGGGAGCGCACCACTACCCCCACCACGGGTGAATCGTCTTCCTGCCATCTAGTGACACAGAGAACGAATCAGATTAGACTCATAGCTTATGACTCGGACGTCGAACTCAGTTTATTGGACATTCTAATATTATTATCGCTATTCCAAAAATCGCAGTTACAGAAGGACCTGCATGGGCCACCAACAAAACCTGTCACGACCCGCTTCCCTAAAATGGAGGCGAGACGTGAAAAGGTCCGCACGAGAGTGGAGCTGAGAAGCCCCAAACCCGATAAGCGTCAATAAAACATAAGCAGGTCCCTGTAACCACAACGGAACAACAATAATAACACAAGGAGAGACTGAAATAAAATCTCATATCTCATAAATTGTCCAGCATGGAAAATAAGTCCAACATCCAGAAAAGCCACCAGGCTAAAAGAAAGAGTCTAAAGGCCCAGAACAAGGCCAACAAAAGCAACGACATAACAAAGTATAGGTGCTACGCACCGACAACAAAACAGCAGTCTAAACAAAAGGAAAACACAACGAAGACACTAGGACTGGTCCCCAGTGTCCACGTACTCCCCGTCAAACACAAGCTCGGGCTCGGCGTCAGCAAACACCTCGTCCTCAACAAGGTACTCAGGCTCAGGATCTAACATGTGTCACCCAAAAGAGTAAAGGGGCACATGTCAGTAAGTCTAAAAGACTTGGGCAAGGAAACTGAAAGTAAGGCAACTAGCAACCTAGCAGTTTTAGTATGCATGACATGGCAGTTATAACATGAGTGCACAATTTAAGACATGGTGAACAGTAAGTACAAGAGAACAAGTATCGGGACAAGACAAGAGTAACCAAGCTACTAACAATCTCAATCAATTCACTATTCACGTTTCACGTTGTTTTGTAGATGTTTACGCCCTTCAGCTGAATGGTACATCATTCACACTGATTGGCACTAAACACTACCCCACCCCAGAGTTTACGCCTTACAACTGCAGTTGATGATCGGGCAGACTCCCAGTTGAATGGCTGCTTAACCCTTACCCCATCCCACACGTAAACAAGCCAGGGTCCCTGTACATGAGCCCAGCTAGTGAGCCAGGGTTGCCCCGCACGGGAGCTTGTTTCTTAGTTCACAATTCAATATCGAGCGTTGGGGTTAGCAACTCATTATGCTCGCTTCTGGTCACGAGCCAGGAACACAAGTATTGTAGCGATGCTACGCAATCACGTGATCACTTAAAGAATGCAATGACATGACAATTAATTTGCGTACCGTTAATGGAATTTAAACATGACATGGTAATTGTGCAACATGATATATGTCGGAACTAGCTTCGTTGTCAAGCTAGTTCCCTAATTTGCGCCTAGGCGAGTATCATTTCGTCGCCTAGCCTCTTTTACGCCTACAACAAGCAAAATGGCCTAAAACATGGCCTAAACCCTAAGAGGCAAGTTTCACTTGCCTAGCCCCGGGGATGACGATCACGAAGGTTCGTCTCGCGGATGCTAATCTATGGGGGAAATCGCTGTTTTGGGGAAACAATCATCAACCAACATGAAATTTCATTAGGGCTTCATAAAAATACAAATAGGTTATGAAAACATCGAGAGATCGATTTCTTACCAAGAGGAAGCGGAAGAATCACTCCGGAGAACCCTAGGACCAGATCTGGAAACAAATGGAGAAGTTTGGAGAGTTAGGGTTTTTGGGTGATTTTGGGGATTTGGTGAGATTTTGGGGAAGATGAGAGGTAGAATGAGTTGATGGAGGGTTTAGATGATGGATCTAGGGCTTGGGATGAAGGAATAAGGCTTGGAGGAAGATGGGGGCTCAATGGGGGAGAAACTAGGGTTTTGGGTCGAGTAGAGGAAGAAGAAAACATTTGGGAGGGGTTTAAATAGGATGGGCTGGCGGCTGCCCAGAAATTAGGGTTTTAACACAGATTAGTCGGTCAAAGAGCAACCACTGACCGACTAGTTTGGGAACTGGTCGGTCGGTCGACCAACGCAGACCGACTAAGTGTAAACAGTAACTCCTGTACAGAATTAGGATTTAGATTTAGTCGGTCATTGAACAACGGCTGACCGACTAGTTTGGCATCTAGTCGGTCGATGAACGTTCTTGGACCGACTAAACGTAAACAGTAGCTAGTGTCAAAAATAGTTAATGAGTTAGTCGGTTAAAGAAGCATTGCTGACCGACTAGTTTGCAACCTAGTCGGTCAACGAACCTTCTTAGACCGACTGACGACAAACAGTAACTCCTGAACAAATTAGAAAGCCAACTAGTCGGTTCAAGAAGGATTGCCGACCGACTGGATCGTCATCTAGTCGGTCGGTGCCCCTTCTCATACCGGCTAACGTGCACCAAAAGTTCCGATACGGAGCGCGGAGCTCTGGGATCGATTCCTAAGACTCCTAGGCTTGATCTAATAGTAAGATACGACCGTTATGAAGCCCGTCATGAATGACATACTTCGAAATCGACGATCCTAAAGAAGAAACGAGAAAACACGACGAAACGATCGAAAATGAAAGTTACGGAGACGAAAACCACACATGAGGAGAAAATCCACCAAAACATATATTATTTTATAATAAATCCAGATACATGAAAAGCAGTCGTTACACTCTTTCTTCCCCAAATCATCATCCATCTAACGCTAGCCCTCCTCCTTCATCAAGAGCTCCTCTCCCTCTCCATTTTGGCCGGCCACCACCTCTAGGTCGCCGGAAAACCCCCAAAAATCTCCAAAACCCCATTTCTCCAGATTTTCTCCCCATTTCCAGATCTGAACCGTAGGTTCCCCGGACCATTTCTTCTGTCACCGTGCTTGCTCGGCATCATTCTTCCGCTAACGATTCGGTAATAACTCGCCCCTTTAATATTCTCCTAACCCATTTGGTATTTTGAAACCCTAATATAAATGGATGTTGTTTTGATGATTGTTTCTCCGTAACAGCGACTTTCCCCATAGATTAGTGATTGTGAGACGTGCCTCATTGATCGTCATCCTCGGTGCTAGGCAAGTGAAACTTGCCACTTAGGGTTTTGGGCCATGTCTTAGGCAATTTGCTTGTTGTAGGCGTAAAAGAGACTAGGCGACGAAATGATACTCGCCTTGGTGCAATTTCAGGGACTAGCTTGACAACGAAGCTAGACCCGTCATTTATCATGTTGCATAAGTACTACCACGCCATGTTTATTCTTAATTAACGGTACACGAATTAATTGTCATCCATGCTATCCATGTTGAATGTCGCATTCGTAGCACACGCTACGATACTTGTGTTTCCTGGCTCGTGTTCCAGAAGCGGGCCACGTGTGTTGGTTGATAGCCAATGCCCGATCTACTTGTTTCCGGCTAGGCACCTGCGTTGCAGGCATAACCCTATGCCACACGTGTTAAATACACTTCCTGGCTCGTGACCCAGAAGCGAGCATTCCGTGTTCGGGGTAATGCCCTGGCTCGATACACGTGGAGGGGTAGGGATAAGCGGTCACCTGAGCTTACGAGTTGGCCCGATCGGCCACTCTAGCCAGCAGACGAAATCTCTATGCACAACTTGTTTACTTGACGTGTTTACTTGACGTGATCACTTGACGTGAACCACTTGACTTGTACTTGTCCGTGTTTTACTTGTAAAACTTGTTATCCATGACATACTTACTACTTGCTACTTGTACTTCCCTTTACTTGTCACTTCCATACTATACTTGCCATGTCATGCATCGTACTATAACTGCTAGGTTGTTAGTTTACCTTACTTTCAGTTTCCTTGCCCAAGTCTTTTAGACTTGCTGACATGTGCCCCTTTACTCTTTTGGGGTGACACATGTTAAATCCTGAGCCTGAGTTCATTGTTGAGGACGAGGTGTTTGCGGACGCCGAGCCCGAGCCTGTGTTTAACGAGGACTTCGTGGACACGGGCGATCAGTCGTAGAGACTGTTTGTGTTGTTGTTTAGACTGTTTTGTTGTCGGTGCGTGTCACCAATACTTTGTTATGTTTGTCCTTGTTGGCCTTGTTCTGGGCCTTTAGACTCTTTCTTTTAGCCTAGTGGCTTTTCTGGATGTTGAACTTAATTTTAATGTTGGACAAATTCTGAGATTTAGGATTTTATTTCTGTCTCTCCTTGTGTTATTATTGTTGTTCCGTTTGTGGTTACAGGGACCTGCTTATGTCAGATTGACGCTTATCGGGTTTGGGGCTTCACAGCTCCACTCTCGTGCGGACCTTTTCACGTCTCGCCTCCATTTTAGGGAAGCGGGGCGTGACAGTACTATAGGAAATTTGTGAAGGGATTCGGTAGCATTGCAGCTCCTCTTACAGACATGTTGCGGAAGGGTGAGTTTACATGGAGCAATGAATCCCGGATAGCCTTCCAACTGCTGAAGGAGGCCCTAGTGTCATCTCCAGTCTTGGCCTTACCTGATTTTGGCAAGATTTTTGTGGTGGAATGCGACGCTTCGGGACAGGGAATTGGAGCTGTGTTGATGCAAGATGGGAGACCACTGGCCTATTTGAGTTCAAACCTGAAAGGAAGGAATCTCTTTCTTTCCACCTATGAGAAGGAGTTATTAGCTCTAATAATTGCAACAAAGAAATGGAGCCACTACTTACTAGTAAGAAGGTTTGTTATACGGACAGATCACCATAGCCTTAGCCATCTTCTCAATCAAAGTCTTCAACATGGAATACAAAGTAAATGGCTGGTTAAATTACAACAGTTTGATTATAGGGTGGAGTACAGGACAGGAAGAAGTAATGCTGCTGCTGATGCCTTGTCCATGGAGCTAGGAGTGGAGGAGACTTGGGAAGAAGAACCTCACTCTTTGTACCCTATGTCAACTGTTCAAGCAGATTGGTTGCAGGGAATTAGAAATATGGTGGCCTAGGATGAGTTTTTTAAAGAGCTGGAGCAAAAACTGAAGGAAAGTGCAAACTTGAGGGAGGAAATTAAAGTAATAGAAGGAGTTTATTATTATAAAGGGAGAATATTGGTGAACCCACATAATAAGGAGGTTGTGTGGATCCCGATACATGAGTATCATGGAACTCCTATTACAGGACATTCGGATGCTGTCAGGGCATGGCATAGGTTGAAGGAAGTTTTTTTTGGGGAGGGCATGAAATCTGATGTGAGAAAGTTTGTTGGAGAATGTGAGATATGCCAGCGTAACAAATCAGAAAATGTGGCTTCTCCTGGGTTATTGCAGCCTCTTCCTGTGCCAAATAGAATCTGGGAAGAGATATCTATGGACTTCATTGTTGGGTTACCCCCTTGTGGAGATGTCAGTGCCATCTATGTGGTAGTGGATAGGTTGTCCAAAGGTGCCCATTTTTTCCCACTCAAATACCCATTTTCTGCAAAACAGGTAGCTCAAGTTTTCTTTAATGGGGTTTTTAAATTGCATGGCTTACCCAAGGTGATTGTCAGTGATAGAGATCCCCTCTTCACTAGCTCATTTTGGAAGGAGCTTTTTAGTCTACAGGGAACAACTTTGGCTATGAGTTCATCCTATCATCCCCAATCTGATGGGCAAACAGAAAATGCTAATAAGCAGCTAGAATGTTATCTACGTTGTTTTTGTGGTCATAAGCCTAAGGAATGGGTGAAGTGGCTGCCTCTGGCAGAGTATTGGTTCAATACCAACTGGAAATCACCAACCCAGACCACTCCATATGAAGCCATGTATGGAAGAAACCCACCCTCCTTACTCCATTATATGCCCCATACTTCTCATGTACAACTGGTGGATGAGGAGTTGTTTTCTAGAGAAGTAGCTCTCCAGTCATTGAAAGATAATCTGAAGAAGGCTAGAGAGAACATGAAGAAGTATGCTGACAGGAGAAGATCTGAAAGGAAATTTGATGTAGGGGATTGGGTGTTCTTGCGTTTACAACCCTACAGACAAGTAACAGCTGCTATGCGAAAGCCTCATAAACTCTCTCCAAAATATTATGGGCCTTATAAGGTGTTGCAGAGGATAGGGGAAGTGGCTTATAAGTTGGAAATGCCTTCAACTTCTAGAATCCATTCTGTTTTCCATGTTTCACAGCTGAAGAGAAAATTGGGAACTCACACGGTGCTGCAGAAGGATCAACCTTGCTACGTTGAAGAGATAATTGATGAACCTGAACTCATTTTGGAGCGTCACACAATTCGACAAAGGAATGCTTTGGTATCTCAGGTCTTAGTTAAATGGTGGCAGAGGGAGATTGATGATGCCACCTGGGAGAGTTATTGGGATCTGGTGAAGAGGTTTCCCACATTCGACCTTGAGTCAAGGTCGAAAATGGAGGGGGTAATGTAAGAGACTCCGCTGCTACTCCGGGAATGGCCGTCAATAACATAGAGTTGGCAGCGATGGGTTTGAATCAAGTAGCCGTTGGGAAGAGCTGTGTCGTTGGGAAGAAGAAGGAGGAAGCGTTGGATCACAGCGAGTAGGGGCATCCACCGTTCAAAATGATCTAATCTCAACCGCTAAGTACCGTAAGTGAAATAATCTTGATCGTCCCTTGTCCAACGGTTGGATTGCTACAGTAAATCCCAACCGTCTGAAGACTTATCTTCTCCGTCGGGTTGCTAGAGAGGGGGGCCCAGCTAACAAATTTTGTTAGAGAAATTCGTGGGTTGTCAGATGCTAGCTGTCGAGATTAGCGACGAGTAGTAATAGCTGAGCTTCAGCTCCTATGTTTTTAGCTTATGAAATTGAATGAAAATCGAAAATCTCTTTGAGATTTTCTCCACTTTTTTCCTTTAAACTTTTGTGTTTTCTTTTGTTCTTCTTTGATCTTTTGAACTCCTTTTTGTTATTGTCATGAATTGACACTGTTCGGAGGGCTATGGGTCGTCCGAAGAAGAAGGCAGATGAGGAGGAACCAACGGCTGCACCGCTGGAGTCGGGGGTGAACCCACAATCATCCTAAGTTCTTTTTTTCCTTCCTTTTTTTAACAAATTTAAGAAACCATTAACTATTGCTGTGTTGGTCTCAAGTGAATACCAAGATTGTTGCAATGTTGAAAATGATCCACCAAGCAAATGAAAGGATGAATAGAATAGGTTTGAAGTTTTGTGGATTTTGACAATTACGGGATGTAAATATGAAAAATCAAAATTTGAGTTTTGTTTTTGGGAAAAAATTGTGACCTATTCATGGATTGATGTTTATTGTGTTCCGATATATTGAGGATTAATTTCTTTTCCAATTTAAAATATAAATTTTGAAACCTTGTTGTTGGCTTATAAGTTTTGGTGCGTGTGAGATTTTCATTTTCTTATTTTACAAGATTTGTTAGGTTTTTATATTTTAAATATAATCATAAATGAAAAGGCATTAATTTTATTAAGTTACTTCATCATTCGTTGTCTTCTCTTTTTCTGCAACGACAAATTTCATGGAAAAAATGTTCGAGCTACTGTCACATCCTAAAAACCTCAATTAGTTTCCAGAAATTTCAATCGTACTTCCTTCGAAATATGCAATCACCCGTCGCTAACAATATCCATCGTTTTTATCAAACAATGTTAAAATTTCAAGTTAAAAACACATACAATTTATAAGCATATATTTATACAATAGAAATGTACTAATTGCACATTTAACAACTAAAGCATGAATTAGCTAGAATGCTATATATATAATGACATATGTGTAAGGATGTAAATGGGTTCAGATTATCCAACTAGGATATGCATCTGTATCTGTTTGGACGCGGATAATTTTGATATCAAAATTTCCCATTTGATCGAATGTGGATACTAATGCAAATTTTAGATGTATTTTCCCGGATATGGATACAATATATGATATATGATATGTTGAAAAAGTATTAGGCTCGTACCTGATCTATACTTGATTACTTTCATCCATTATCATATATCGATATATATCGGACACTTAGTTAGCTTGAACTCAATAATAGCACAGAGTCGCTACTGTTTGTAGCTATTATATATATACTAGAAAATACTCGTGCACATAGTGCACGGGGATGGAAAAAAATCGGAGGGAAGCGGTGGGCCAAAGAGAGAAAAAAAAGAATGGGGTGTGTGTGGGAATTGTGTGGGGGTCAAAACGCAATTTAATGGGTTTGGGGGGTGGTTTTGGCTTTTATTAAAGGGATTGGCACATTTGTAGTTAATAGGAAGATGGAGCTTTTTTGTTGGTGGAAGCCATGTGGCATGCCACATTGGACAAAGATGGGGTCCACACTTTGTCCCAACAAAGTGCTCGTTTATATAATAGACTAGTCATAACGAGTGCCATTGGGCACTGTTCATTTAAGATTTTCCCCCGCGAAATTTTTGTTTCCAAAAAAATTATTTCAACAGCCAAAATTTAAAAAAACAACAAATTAGCATAAAAATATTTAGCGGCATGGGCGCCTTCGACACGGAACAACAAATTCAGCGCGGGTGTGTTTGGCGCAGAACAACAAATTCGGCGTAGAACAACATATTCGGCGCGGAACAACAAATTAGCGTAAGAAAATTTAGCGGGCGCCTACTGTTGGATACAATAATCAATGACTTCGTGTTTGATGATAACAAACTCATGTGAACATTTTTGATGTGTTTGCTAAGTTTTCCAGGAGTGGCAATGATGTAGTTATGGGTAAGAACAGAGTAGGTGGCAAACCTGTGAATATTCAAGCTGGACTTGGTCAAATGATGGTGAGATATGGAAATCTTTTAAAGATTGAAAACCAAGCTCAAACGATGGAGGGATAAGGAAAGTTTTTCAAATTGAAGATATTCAAAACCAAATACAATCTTGATCAATTTGAATCCTAGCCGAATCCCTGGAATCAAGTAGCATGTTTTGACTCAAACTTCTTCACACACACCTATATAAGCCCCTCCTACAAAAGATGAGAAGCATGTGGCTAAAAAAGAAAACCCTAGCTTTAAACCCCCTTGCCGAAAGTTTGAAAGTAAAAAACCCTAGCATCTTCTCTCTATGCCGCAAGTACTAATCCCACAAAACTGAAGCCTCAAGCATCTCCATAGACAAATCATTAAGCCATCATCTTCTTGCTACCTTGGAGATCCATCTACGTGCCACTGTGAAGGATTGTGTTCGCTGCATTGAAAGGTAAGCTCGTTGTCTTGGAGATCTGTCGCTGCTTTGCTTACTGATCGACTCAACCACCGCACCCCAATGTTTGCTGACCGAGGGGAGTCACGCATCGCACCATAAGCAGGCCATCAAGCCATGGCATTGGCTGCTTGCTGCTCACATTGTCAGCTGAACGAGAGGAAGCCCCGCATCCAAGCTGTGCTGACAAAGACAACCCGCCACAAATCATCCTTGCTGACCGAAGGGAGCCCGCACCACTTAGCCACGCTACAGCAGTGTGCATGGAGCTGTGTTGACCGAAGGGTGCGACCGCATTTTTGCCATGTTGACCGAAAGGAGTTCCGCACCCAACCACTTGATGACCGAGAGCAAGCCCCTTCCACACATCCTGTTGATAACCGAGTGCAAGCTCCTCTGCACTCTTGCTTGCAAACCGAGAGGATCCTCTGCATATTGGGCTTGCTGACCGAGGAGCCCCACGCACCCAAGCACTTGCTGGCTGAGGCCTCCTGCCATCATCCAAGGGGTTTGTCATGACTTCAATGCATCAGCTTCACAGATAGTCAACCACTTGGAACACTTTACGCAATTGACTCCTGAAGGGCCTCAACTTTTCATCTAGACATCAGGTTGGGGAACTGCATTTCTTAGAGCATAGCTGACCACGGGCTAAACGACATAGACTTGAAAACTGTAACGACCAGTATTGAATAATGCGTATTTTACTTTTGTCTTGTAATCTTCCATGCTTATATGCGTAATCGTATTACGTACGTATTTTTAATAGCTATGATTATATAAATCTATTACTATATGATTTTATATGTGTAATTATTTTGAATGAAAAATTCAAAATTCCTTCCATATTTAGATAGGAGACTTTTACCCATTTTAAATGATAATAAAACTCTATCCTTAATTACAATTATTTCCCTTGTTCTTTCCTTTTTCTCTAAGCTTTAACTACTTCCATTTTTATACAAACTATAACCCATACAACTTATAAACACGCACATCCCACTACAAAAAACAAATAGAAAAACCCTAGGACATCAATAGACAACCATGTGCTTCTCCACCGCGCACCACCTCCACGCAACAAACCCTAGCCCAAAGCAGAACCGCCGACGTCCTTCTTCCTCCACCTCGCCGACACCAGCATCTCCGACCATCACCCAGCAGCCCAGCGCCCCTCCGGCGATCTGCACCACCCCTCCTCCGACCAGCAACAAACACCGTCCTCCTCCCTCCAGCCCACAACTCCGGCCATCTCTCCAATGCGCCCTCAGCCACCCACAACCCAGCCAAGCGCCTCACCATCCCGACGCCACCAACACTTCTCCCTCAGCACAGCGCAACACCATGCTCCTCCATCTCCGACCAAACCTCACCCCTCCCCCGACTGTAACCCATTAATTCGGGATATAAATTGCTTATTCCCCCTCATTTCTGGGCATTTTATGTGCTTATCATGATTATATTAGCTTTGATACGTGTGTATTTTTGATATCGTGAATTATTAAAGCCTATTCCTATTTTATACATAAAATGCAATTTCTATGGACTAATTTTAGCTTCTCTTATTTTCAAGTACTCCTGGGAATTTCCTGGATTTTATGAAATATTTCCAGGATTTTTGGAGCTTGGAGCTATTTTTTGGAAGCAAAGGGAGGAATTTCTGGGATTTATTAAAATGAAAAAACAAAAAAAAAGAGAAAATGGGCTTCGACCCGCGGCCCGCTCAGTGAGCGGGCCGCTGTAATTTAAAAAACACGAGGTTGCGGGCCGGCCTACCTGGCCGACCCGCTGATTTTCAAGCGGGCATGCGCTCCTCGCGTGTCCGTTGATGCGGGATGACAGTCGCCCGCAAATGCGGGCGGCTACGCGGGTCGAGTCTCCGACCCGCTCTGCTCCAAAGCTGAGGCGCGCATGTTTTAAGCTGCGGGCGGGTCGGGTGGCCAGCGCACGACCCGCAAGGCCATTTCAAGCCCGATTTTTGGGGTTATTTCGGCCTGTGCAAAATTCCAGCGGGTTGTTGGGGGGGGGGGGGGGTTTGACAGATTTTTGGGGGTTTTGGAGCCTATCTTCTTCCCCAAAATACTAGGGCTAGGGCTTGGAGGCCATGTGAGGTTAGAAGCTTCGAGGAAGAGCAAATATGAGGGGCAAGGGCACATTTGGGAGACATCTTGGGTGAAAGCTTTCATTTTCCTTTTGTATTTTTATATCTCTATTTTGTATTGAACTTGTGATGAATTTTTATGAGATTCTCATCTTGTTTATTATGATTGAGTAGTGTTAATTTGCTTGGGTTGTGATTCTTTGTGATCAGCTGCTAATTAGAGCTTTAATTACCTATTGCCTATTTCAATGAATATGTTGAATGAATCATTAGGGCACAATTTTATTGGTTAAGTCCCAAGAGGGCACACTTTGAGAAAAGTCCATGATCCTATTTTGATTAGTGCCATGATGACGCATCCATCCTTATTGCAAATTATTGTGTTCTTGAATGCTAAATATTCCTATTGAGTTTCCTTATCCGGATGATCGATTGAGTAATTTGAGGCAGTAGAGTTTGATTGACACCAATCTTAGTGAACCCACAACCCATGCTCTCTCTCCTAGCTATCCTAACTCCCTATTTGGTTCTCTAACCCTACATACATAGGTTAGGATTGTAGATTCACCACACATTTTTCCCACTTCCATTCACTTAGCGAGGTGGTTACATCATGCTTTATGTTTCTTTATCGATCAACCTTGCGAGTGTAGAACGACTTGTCCCTGTGATCCGACCCGGTACTCACCGGTTATAAATTTTATATTGAATTGACGCTCCTACACTTGGGAGTGGAAGGCGTGCTTTCCTTGCGCGTTTTTCGGTTCTATCAATTGGCGCCGTTGCCGGGGACAACGGTTTCTACTACTTGCATTTTTTTATTGATTTTGAAAGTTTTAGTGTATACTTCTATCTCTTAGTATTGTGTCTTTTCATTTTATTTATTTTCCACTTATTGAGTCTTTTGGTTGTTTATTTTCATTTTCTTGAAAAAAAATTTAAAAAACAAAATGACATCATCTTCAAATTTTTCCGACATTGATTTGGAGAATGCAGGAGAATATATGCCCATAAGGCAATTTATCCGAAAGTATACGTCTTGTGCATACCGTATATGGTACCTATTATTCTAAGTATAAATAGTTCGTATTGATATACTTAGATAATATCCATAGACTTATAGTTATGTCCTTACGTATCTAGATGAGATCTCGATTATGAGTAAGTAAGTGACCGAATAGAACGTAAGTCTTAAACGATTCGTGGTCATAGATGTGTCGAGAACTGGATATCGACACATCGGATAGACCATTGTGTCTTAGTCTTACCTTAGGGTAATGATGATCTCATAGTCATTCGACTTGGTGAAGTCGGAGACGGGACACAGGTGCTCATTAGAGAATGAGTTCACTGAACGACCACATAAGAGTTATTAAATGGTTGACTTTAACTGAACCGTCTTTAATAACTCTAAGGTGATGATAGGTTAGCTGGTCCTTAAGACTTGAAGTCATTTGTACAAACCTGTGAGTGAACGGTGTAGCTTAGACCTATGATCTAGCTTCGAGGCTAGGCCTGCTGAAAGATCTTAGGTTGAGCTGCACCCGAAGCTCTCGAGACGAGTAGCTGACTAAGATGGGAATCATCACTTTCGTTAAAGGGAAGTTAGTGTTACAGGCTCAGTACGGTCTTTATGTTAATCCTCGGCCGGGGTGCGTTGTAAGAAGTACAACGTGTATATAATAAAAACCGCAGTATACTGACCAATGTTGTCTAAGAGGGTTGACAGTAAACCTTACCCTAGGCCAACAGCAACACAGTCTTGACGAAGGGACTACGCCTAACGGAGTTCATCACTGACACAGCCAATGTAAACCCAATGATGCTTTTGTCAAAGGGTCGATCACGTTATGATGATTCTGAAACAGGGACGACAGCTACTGTTCGTAGTGACCGTCATCTAGGGGTTCCGAGCCCCAACCTGTAGTAAGGTCAGACTGTAGGGTCTCACACCGAGTAGTGTTCGTGTCTTAGTAATAGGAAGATATAATAGAGAGAGATATCATTTGATGATATTCACAAATCTTGTTGTGAAAGTTAGTCGCAATAGCAATAGGGACAAACGTTGCATTTGATGCAAACTATGATTAAACGTGTCGTAAATTGGTTACGACAAATTTAGTAGGAACAAATATATTGGAAGGGGTTACCTGGATGACGGTATCGTCCCGGTCCAAACACAGGTTTAACCGTGTCCAAATCGGAGCTCAAACGAGCCCGAAAACGCGAAAACAGTCCAAGGCGAAGTGGGTTAGACCCACTGGGCTAATAAGCCCATAGGCAAAGGCAAACGGGCGCAGCCCGCTGGCTGCAGCGGGCGCACGCCCGCTGTTCAGCGGGCGTGCGGCCCGCCTTTGCCCCCTTGGGCGGGCGCGCCCGCTAAGCTTAGCGGGCGCGCCCGCAACTTAAGTTAATTTAGGGTTTTTTGAAACCCCAAATGACGGCTACGAAAATCGATTGTTTGCCCAACTTTGGGCAATTGTTTGAGGGGTCAAACGAAGTCGAAATTCATCGCCGTCGATTCCTACGCGTTCACCATTCGAAGCTCTTCAGATTGATAGCTTGTTTGGTGTCTAAAGTTTAATAAGCAAAGAGAATTAATTAGTTAAAGTTTGCTTTTATGAAGAGCTCACTTAAACTAGAAATTAAGCCAAATTGGCTTAATTGATTTTTTCTCCCATTTTGTGAATGTCCCACATTGCTCGCAACGAAGGAGTGAGTGCCGACTCCCTATATAAATAGGGGTGCACTCTCTTCGTTGAAAAACACACCAAATCATCGATCGAGTAGCTCCAAACTTTTAGAGCAAGCTCGATCGGTGACTAAATTATTCTCTCTCTCTCTCTTCCTGTTCTCCGGAGTAGTCCTAGCAAGACTACGAAGGGGTTTGGATTTTGATCCGGACGTCTAAGACGCGTGTTCTTCTCAAGTGAAACTTTCTAGCACGTGTGATCGGCTCGGAGGCGAAAGTCGGCTCGGGCGGATCGGTGCGAGGGTGCGAGGCGGCTCAGGCGGATCGAGGCAAAGCGGCTCGGCTACGAGGAGCTTCTAAAGACGGTGCGGTACATCTTGCCTGCTCCAGGGCCGAGATTCCGGGTATGTGGTTAAGTAGTTTTAGTGTTTTTTTAATTATTCGCTTTAGAGTAGATCCCTCTTGGGGTGGTCAGATCCACCCCAAGTTGGCATAGATCGGGCTAGGTTCTGACTCCCTCAGAGCCTAGCTAAATAGTTTAGCTAGTCTAGAAAATTTTGATTTTCGATTTCCGCTGCGTTTTTGTGCCTATGTGGTCCGTCCAACTTAGGACGGACACAGATCCGAGCTCTGGGGGTCTGTCAAAACCCCAACAGTGGTATCAGAGCTTGTTGAGCTTGAGTACGAGTTCTCGGGTTATGAGCCGACCCGAAGTAATCGCTCTTACCGTACCAAGTCCCGATAAGATGGTGATCTTATAATGGGTTGGGCATTGTCGAGAGGCATGCCGTAAAACAAGTTTCTGAGGTATCTTGTGACGGGTCTAGGGTGCCATGGATGATGGGCCTTAACAGCGTCGCAATGATACCAGAGTGATACC
Source organism: Scilla litardierei (assembly GCA_030789695.1). Lineage (NCBI taxonomy): Eukaryota > Viridiplantae > Streptophyta > Magnoliopsida > Asparagales > Asparagaceae > Scilla > Scilla litardierei. The sequence goes on along the minus strand of CM061142.1, from coordinate 807,816,791 downwards.
CAACAGTGGTATCAGAGCCAGGTTATGTTATAGATCTATTATAGCGATTTTTTACATCTTTAAAAATTGCTTAATTTTGAACATACAAACTATTTTAGCTTTATGTTAAATTAGTTTAAAATTGTTTTGTGTTTTAAAAATTGTTTTTACAACACGGAAATTCTTTTATGAGATGATTTAATTTTATGCGATAATTTTAAATGAATCTCGAATATTCAAATGCTTTATTAAATTTTTTTATGAGATATAAATATTTTTTTTCGAGCATTTAAATGTTTATGTAATTTTAAGAAATATTTTATTTTTGAAATTTAATTTTTTTCTTAAGTTACATAAAGATTAGAAATTTTAAAAACTTTATTTGAAAGCTTTTAAATCTATTTCTAATGATTTTGAAAGTGTTTTAAAATTGTTTTAGAGGATATGTAAATTATAGAAATACTTTATTTTCATGAGATGAAAGATAAATTAGTTTCTTTTAAGTTACATATAAGTTTCTAAAATTATTTATGCGATATTTCAATTTTAGAAATAATTGATTAAAATTTTAAAGCCCAGGTTTTAGAATTATTTGATAATTTTATACCTAGTTTTATGTGATAAAATGTTTTGAAGCTTTAAAATTTTTTATCTTCGAATTTAATTGTTAAATTTTAAGATTTGCGTGTTTTATTATGTAGATAATTTTAAACTTGCAAATACTCGTTTTGTGTCACAAATATGAAACTTTCATTTATGCGGATAAATTAGTTGTTTCAAATTTTAATGGACATATTGAATAATGTATTCATAAACCTTATTAGGTTAGCCATTAAATGTTTAAAATTTTATGAGATGAAATTTTAAATTAACTAGTGACATGTTATGTTTGATAAAACAAAACAACATCAAAATCTAATATCAGATTAGGTTAGTCCCTTTGTTTGTAAATCATTTCATTAAAACGTTTAATTGATGATTTTCATAAAAGACAGATGTTGAATTGTTTTATAAAATCCTAATTAGATTGGGGTAGCACGTTGAATGAATGGACCTTATAGTTGATAAGGACTTAATAAAAATTGTTCAACCAATCCATAAAATTTCGAATTTTAGGATCCACTAGTTGATAAGGATTAACTAGTTTCCTTAATAAAAGCCATTTAGTTGTTTGGACAAACATAAAATTGATGAAAACTCCTTCAATGGATCATGATGTCGGTCAATGTGCTTGGCTAAGTTTGCTGGACCAACCTAGCTAGACTGGGTAACAAGTGGTCCGAGCTTAGTCAATTCCCTGGCCGCGTCCGCTGGACCACAAGGAGTCGATTCATGACTATGAAAGTCCATCGACTATACCTAAGTCAATACGATAATAATCTTGTTCAAGATAAATCGTAGCTCTCCTTGTTTTAGGAGTTGGCAACTGTAAGAAACATGTTACGGTTGTTGAGCTACACTCAAGCCATGATATGTCAATCTTATAGAAACCGATTTCTTGATTGACATCTTGACCTGACTGAAACCGTTGTCTCATCCTTCGAGCATCGGCATAAGTCTAACCAAGAATGTAGTCTAAGTCCTGACCCAAACCGACGTGTCGTGCATACACCGAGCGGCGGGGCAAGTCAGGCTAGACACGAAAACAAGGGTCCGACTAGGGTAGCCATTGGATCCGGTTGAGCACACTCATGATCACAAATGACTAGGGGTAAAAATCGATAGGGAATCATAGTTAATATGATTGAAGACGAGTTCGTCTACCGACTGCAGAGTCGGACAACTTGTTGAGATACACTTAAGGTTGTCAGACTCGGGGTAGTCGGATCCCTCTCTCACAAATGTTATTTTATAATAAATTGTTTATTATTATGGCATTAATAAATTTAGTGGGAGTATATAGTTTTATTAAAAACCATTAAAACTATACTACGAACTAATACTAACTAAAGTATCTATTAAATGCAGAATGGATTCGGGTCTTAGATATATGGTTGAGAAGAACGTGCTCGATGGAACAAACTACAAAGACTGGCTTAAGAACATCAGGTTGGTCCTTCCCCTAGCCGGGATAGGATACGTACTGTTCGAGGACGCTCCAGATAAGCCCGATGAAGATTCGACCATCGAGGAAAAGGAAGCCTACAAATTGTACCAGAGGGATGCAGAGAAGGCCAGGTGCCTTACTCTGGCTTCGATGAGTAACGAGTTGCAGAGGAAGCATGAACATATGGATGTTCAAAGTATGCTTCTCAATGCACAAGAGTTATACGGCAAGCGATCTCGAGCTGCTAAGTTTGAAGCCACCAGCAACCTCTGGGGCACAAAGATGGGGGCAGGGCCCGTACAGGATCATGTTATCAAGATGATCGGGTACGTAGAGGACGCCGCCCAGTTAGGATTTGTCCTGGACAATGAGATGTCCATAGACATTATCCTAAATTCTCTGACTCCTGAATTTAAGCCTTTCATCACTGGTTTTTTAATGAACAGTCTTGAAACGGATCTTCCTGGTCTCCTCAATATGCTTAGGCAATTTGAGGAGATTGAGAAGAAGCCGACTGCATTGGTTGTTGGCTCTGATTCTTCCGACCAGCCGAAAGGCAAGGGTAAGAAGAGGCAGGTCCCGCAACCTGCGAAGGCGAAGAAAGGGAAGAAAAAGACTAAAGGGGCCCCGTCGAAATCTGAGTGCTTCCATTGCCACAAGATTGGCCACTGGAAGAGGAACTGTAAGATCTATCTTGCAGAGAAGAAGAAGGGGCATACAGATGCCTCCACCTCAGGTACAAATTCAATTCAATAAAACGTAATTATTTCCGATCATATAGTATGAGATACTAAAAGACATCTGTGTAATGTGGCTGATATGAAGCGGAGATTGGGAGAAGTGCGGAGGATGGTCGACAATCTGAGCAATTGTTGCTGCTAGAGCCGTTCAACGACTTCAAGAGACATGATCAAGAAGGAGATGATACTAATCTTAGTTTAATAAATTGTATCATTTCTTGAAAGTTGAAAACAATGATTGAGTGTTCTGCACTCAAAGTTTATGGGATAAACAAATTACGGTTCATCTTAATGAATCCATTGTTTTAATAAATGTCTCGGAAATTGCGTTTTTTGTAGAGTTGAAATTTGATTGGCTTAAATTTTCTGTGATTGTGGCTTTCTGAGATGGTTGCGAAATTCTCGAATGATGATGCGAAGCTTCGGAAAATGTTGATTTTTGAGCTGACTTAATGTTATAGTCAATTGGTAGTTAAGTATAGGTTCCAAGGGAGTATAAATTGTGTGCGATCACAATTATACGCATATTAAGATTAATTCTTAATAAACTGCATTTAGAGTTAATATTAAATATGGTTAAGGGAAAAGTACAATGTAGGATGTTTTGATTGAGTGAGTCAATGTCAAGACTCCTTAAACTGATCTTGACTTGACTTATTCGTCAAACCGAACCTGACACTAGTACATTCCATCTAAAGCACTTATCAAATGGTTATATCTTCGTATATATAATCTAAATTTGATTTAGATATAATATTGAAGTATTTAACCAGGTAATTCTCAAAGTCAGTGGGAGCCAGCTCGTATACTTGGTTCCGGTCTTTCGGACTAAGTAAAAAGGATTTCCACCTTAAATAAATATTATATATAAAACATTGAATCAAAATTGTTTTGATTTAATCGTATATATAGAGACTTATGGTGTCATGTATGTACTTGACATATTGACACAAGAAAAGTGGAATGAGTTGTAGATACTAGTTAGTAAAACCACTCTTAGGTTTGTCATATAAATATCAATGTGACTGATATGCTATAACGGTATGAGATACCGAGATAAATAGCCTAAGTGCAAGTGGGAGATGTAGGAGAATATATGCCCATAAGGCAATTTATCCGAAAGTATACGTCTTGTTCATACCGCATATGGTACCTATTATTCTAAGTATAAATAGTTCGTATTGATATACTTAGATAATATCCATAGACTTATAGTTAGGTCCTTACGTATCTAGGTGAGATCTCGATTATGAGTAAGTAAGTGACCGAATAGAACGTAAGTCTTAAACGGTTCGTGGTCATAGATGTGTCGAGAACTGGATATCGACACATCGGATAGACCATTGTGTCTTAGTCTTACCTTATGGTAATGATGATCTCATAGTCATTCGACTTGGTGAAGTCGGAGACGGGACACAGGTGCTCATTAGAGAATGAGTTCACTGAACGACCACATAGGAGTTATTAAATGGTTGACTTTAACTGAATTGTCTTTAATAACTCTAGGGTGATGATAGGTTAGCTGGTCCTTAAGACCTAAAGTCATTTGTACAAACCTGTGAGTGAACGGTGTAGCTTAGACCTATGATCTAGCTTCGAGGCTAGGCCTGCTAAAAGATCTTAGGTTGAGCTGAACCCGAAGCTCTCGAGGCGAGTAGATGACTAAGATGGGATTCGTCACTTCCGTTAAAGAGAAGTTAGTGTTACAGGCTCAGTACGGTCTTTATGTTAATCCTCGGCCGGGGTGCCTTGTAAGAAGTACAACGTGTATATAATAAAGACCGCCGTATACTGACCAATGTTGTCTAATAGGGTTTACAGTAAACCATACCCTAGGCCAACAGCAACACAGTCTTGACGAAGGGACTACGGCTAACGGAGTTCATCACTGACACAGCCAATGTAAACCCAATGATGCTTTTGTCAAAGGGTCGATCACGTTATGATGATTCTAAAACAGGGACGACAGCTACTGCTCGTAGTGACCGTCGTCTAGGGGTTCCGAGCCCCAACCTGTAGTAAGGTCAGGCTGTAGGGTCTCACACCGAGTTGTGTTCGTGTCTTAGTAATAGGAAGATAGAATAGAGAGAGAGAGAGATATCATTTGATGATATTCACAAAGTTTGTTGTGAAAGTTAGTCGCAATAGCAATAAGGACAAACATTGCATTTGATGCAAACTATGATTAAACGTGTTGTAAATTGGTTACGAAAAATTTAGTAGGAACAAATATATTAGAAGGGGTTACCTGGATGACGGGATCATCCCGGTCCAACCACAGGTTTAAACCGTGTCCAAATCGGAGCTCAAATGAGCCCGAAAACGTGAAAACAGTCCAAGGCGAAGTGGGTTAGACCCACTGGGCTAATAAGCCCATAGGCAAAGGCAAACGGGCGCAGCCCGCTGGCTGCAGCGGGTGCACACCCGCTGTACAGCGGGCATCGCCCGCTGGCTGCAACGGGCGGGCGTCCCCTGCAATAGCGTGCATGGCCCGCTGCACAGCGGGCCAGCGCCCGCTGCATGCAAGCGGGCGCACGCCCGCTGTTCAGCAGGCGTGCGGCCCGCCTTTGCCCCCTTGGGTCAATTTAGGGTTTTTTGAAACCCCAAATGACGGCTACGAAAATCGATTGTTTGCCCAACTTTGGGCAATTGTTTGAGGGGTCAAACGAAGTCGAAATTCGTCGCCGTCGGTTCCTACGCGTTCTCCATTCGAAACTCTTCGGATTGATAGCTTGTTTGGTGTTTAAAGTTTAATAAGTAAAGAGAATTAATTAGTTAAAGTTTGCTTTTATGAAAAGCTCACTTAAACTAGAAATTAAGCCAAATTGGCTTAATTGATTTTTCTCCCATTTTACGAATGTCCCATATTGCTCGCAACGAAGGAGTGAGTGCCGACTCCCTATATAAATAGGGGTGCACTCTCTTCGTTTAAAAACACACCAAGTCATCGATCGAGTAGCTCCAGACTTTTAGAGCAAGCTCGATCGGCGACTAAATTATTCTCTCTCTCTCTTCCTGTTCTCTGGAGTAGTCCTAGCAAGACTACGAAGGGGGTTTGGATTTTGATCCGGACGTCTAAGACGCGGGTTCTTCTCAAGTGAAACTTTCTACCGCGTGTGATCGGCTCGGTGGCGAAAGTCGGCTCGGGTGGATCGGTGCGAGGGTGGGAGGCGGCTCAGGCGGATCGAGGCAAAGCGGCTCGGCTACGAGGAGCTTCTGAAGATGGTGCGGTACATCTTGCCTGCTCCAGGGTCAAGATTCCGGGTATGTGGTTAAGTAGTTTTAGTGTAGATTTAATTAGTCGCTTTAGAGTAGATCTCTCTTAGGGTGGTCAGATCCACCCCAAGTTGGCATAGATCGGGCTAGGTTCTGGCTCCCTCAGAGCCTAGCTAAATAGTTTAGCTAGTCTAGAAAATTTTGATTTTCGATTTCCGCTGCGTTTTTGTGCCTCTGTGGTCCGTTCGACTTAGGACGGACACAGATCCGAGCTCTGTGGGTCTGCCAAAACCCCAACAGAGGATATCCCACTCCTGACATACTTTCATGGCTCGGAGTGGAAGAACCCTCATTTACATATGAAAAAGTTTGAAGAGTGGATGTATTCTTGTCTTGGTGGGAAAATTTGTGATGATTGCATATTTTTTAGATTCTTCACTTATTCCTTGAAAGATAATGCTAGATTGTGGTTTGATTCATTGTTTTTGATGGGAAAGGGTGTGGCCATTTGGTTATATTTTGTTTTCTTCTAAGGAGTGGGTAGATGAGTTGATAACTCATGTTTAGAATGAGAAAGAGAGATTATATAACCGAATGTTTTTTCCTAATCAAATTGAGTAGCCGGTGCCCCACGAAACATTAGAGAGGATGCCAAAGATGAGTTTTAGTGGACCATTCCATTCCGTTGTCTATATAGCGTTATCGCGTGTAGGATCCTGCCAAAACAGAGTTAGGATCGATAATATGAAGTTTAGACTTACTTTTGCGTATGCGGCACGGTAGTCTACGAACTTCGCCTTCGGATTCGCCACGACGGATCGAGTCTTCTCACGAACGGAGTAAGGCTACTAATCCACAATCTAAATCTCTACTTTAGATTAAGAACTTGGATAGAGGAAGAGAAAGGATTTCTGCAGAGCTTCGCTATGATGAAGTTGCATGCATGAATTTCATGCAAAAGGTGTAAGAAATGGCTTACCCTTGGGTCTTATTTATAGCCCCCAAGGTAGTTATTTTAGGATAAATTGTTCCTTTGGAACAATTTAACTAAGGTGTACCATCGTACATGGCATATTATAAGCTTAAGTTGTACCATATGCATGGTACAATATAAGCTTAAGATATTACCCCTTTATTAGCCATATGTCGCATGCACTTATGCACGTATAATGCGACTTTCCCATCAATCTAGAGATCCTCTCCGCAAGGGAACATATTCCCTTTGCGTACGACTTCGTGTACGCGACGTTCGAGGTCCGTATTCCCTCGTACATCCCCTACAAGGGTGTACTAACGTCTTCCATATCCAACATCTCCCACTCACACTTGAGGGGATTGTAAGAGAACGTCTTTCTCTTAGTTCTTTCATCTATCATAACGAGAAATAGACCGTGCGACCGTCATGCGCGTAGAGTCTGTTGTTGTGCACTTGTTAGAGATACACAACGACCTCGAAGGTGCAAAGTTGAGTAGTTCAACGCATGCTTTACCCTAGATTATTTCTTCACATTTCTTATACTTTATATTCAACAATTAAATCCCGTCTGGATCACAATTGGCTGGCCAGCTTTGAATCATTAAAGTCCAAATGTGAATATGAAATCAATCTTCCTCTTCTTGCGAACCTTCTGATCTTGACTAGACTCGCTTTTCTAACGTGCCCCGCCGAGCCGAATTATCATAGCCCATAAGTAACACGCTAAGATAGCGATCATCTCGTCAAATCTAAAGGAACCAATTGGAGTCCTTGAGGGTAAGAGTTAAGACCCATATGGCCTTTGAGTCTCACATAATAGCAAACACTATTGCTACTAACTCAGTGGTCGAAATGCATACGTGGTATGAACACGTATTACAACATCACTCCTTTCCCTGGGAGAGTATGTCTTAATGATGTTGTACGGATGAAAGATCAGACACCACAGTGCCTATCTTTTTGAGTCCCCTTACTACTCGTGAAATATTCACGGACTCTCATCCTGCATAAGACAGATAGGATTTCAAAAAATCCAATGAGATCTTTATATCCTTGTGATACAGATCTCAGATCTTTTGTAAGCATCCATATGATGCAGATCTTTCATTCGACTATCTTGTTAAAGTCATAACTCTAAATCATTCGTCTAATGATTTTGACTTTAAACTAGTCTCATCTCTATCTTATCCATCTGATAAGATAAGGCGGTTGCTCATGTGAGAAAGCCAACCTTAATCTGTCCGACATACACACAATTCAGCTGAGATTTCAAAAATGTACACAAACATTTCTTAAGAAATTCATATGCAATGTTGAAAAAAGAACTTATTCTTTTATTAATTTTGATCATTTACAGACATGGGAATTTACATTGGTACAACTCAGCTCTTACGCAATCCTTGAGATGATAAGTGTTTGTAAAACACATTTCTGGGGATCGCCTTCGTAAGCGGATCCGCTATCATCTCATGCGTAGATATGTACCTTATGTCTACCTTCTTGGTCTTATCATAGTCTTTTGTAAATTCGTATCGGATATCAATGTGTTTGATCTTACAAGACACATTATCCTCTTAACCGCTTTCCAGTGTACTTGCCCTGTATTGGACTGGTAACAGCTTACCATTTCCAACGGCAAAACAGATGTCCGGTCTCGTACACACCATAGCGTACATAAGACTATCAACTGCACTGGAATATGGAACTTTTTCCATAATTTCCTTTTCCTTTTGGTTCTTTGGACATGATACCAGATATAAATTATCGCATATGCTTATATGAATATCAATGGACTTGCAGTCCTGCATATTAAATCGTTCTGGAACCTTCTTTATATAAGTCTCCTGTGAAAGAGAAAGAAGTTTCTTCGAACGATTCCTTGAAATCTTAACTCCAAGGATATATGCGGCTTCTCCCATGTCTTTCATCTCAAAAACTGATGAAAGCCAAGCCTTGATATCCATCACAAAGCCCTTGTCATTTCCGGCTATTAAAATGTCATCTACATATAGAGACATGATAATATACTTGCTTTTAATCCTCTTGATATATACTCAGTTATCTTCATCAAGCATGGTAAAACCATTTGATAACTTTATGAAATCGTATATACCATTGCCTCGAGGATTGTTTAAGATCATATATGGACTTATGAAGTTTACAAACCTTATGTTCGTTTCCTTCTTTTACAAACCCTGTTGGTTGTTCCATATAGATCTCCTCGTCCAATTCTCCATTGAGAAAGGCAGTCTTTACATCCATTTGATGTAATTCGAGGTCTAAGCAAGCTACCATTGCCAGAATCAGTCGAATCGAGGTAAAACGCACAACAGGTGAGAAGGTCTCTTCGTAGTCTATCCCTTCCTGTTGCGTAAAACCTTTCGCGACAAGGCGAGCTTTATATCTATTTATAGAGCCATCAGCCTTATGCTTGATCTTGAGAACCCATTTGTTCCCAATTGCTCTATGTCCTCTGGGTAAGTTAACTAAGTCCCAGACTTGGTTAACTTTCATGGATTTCAATTCCTCCTTCATCGCTTCCATCCATTTGTCTTTTTGCAGGGCAAGATACGGCCTGTTTGAAAGTAGCAGGCTTGTCATCTTCTTGTAATAAAGTCATAAAGGTTTGCGGAAATTCATCCTCAAATCTTAGAGGAGCCAACCTTGTAAGACTACTACGTTGTATTTGAGATTCTTCAAGTCCTTGTTGACTTGAGTTTAGATCAATTCTAATATCACTCCCACTTGGAATGTTGTTAGAATTGCTCCCACTTGGATCATTATTCCCGTTTGGAATAGGATAATCGTCATTCGTATAATCCATTGGTGAAGGTTGAAACGTATTTTCATCTTCACCAAGAATTCTCCCACTCGAATGAGGTAATCCTTTTTGATCATAAATCTCAAACAGAGATAAGTCCTGACTTATCTCGCCCTGTCTTGGAAACGTGTTTTCCAAGAAAGTGACATCCCTCGATCCAAACTCGATTAGCCCACCATTGTCTTCCTGACTGACATAAAACATAACCTTTGGAGTTTTCTGCGTATCGTATAAAGATACATTTCCTTTCCCTTGGCCCAAGTTTGCCATACTTATGGGAGGAAATATGTGCGTAGGATGCACAACCCCAAGGTTTCAAAATGTTTAAGTCAGGAGACCTTTGGTTCCACAACTTATAAGGAGTGGAGCTAACTGATTTCGAGGGTACGCGGTTCAAAATGAAAGCAGCCGTCAATAGTGCATCACCCCAAAAGGTGATTGGCAAGTTAGCTTGCACCATCATTGAACGGACCATTTCCATTAAAGTCCTATTCCTCCTTTCTGCAACACCAATTTGTTGAGGAGTATAAGGCATAGTTACCTGATGTACTATGCCTTTTTCATCACAAAGTTCCTTTAAACTTGTTGATTGATATTCACCGCCCCTATCGGTTTGCATGACCGTAATCTTGCGATCTAATTGATTCTCCACTTAACTCATATAGTTTTTAAAGCAGGTTTAGTGCTTTCACTTTTGTGGGATATCAAATAGATATGACCGAATCGGGTGAAATCATCAATAAAAGTGATGAAATAGGACTTCCCGCGTCTTGTCTTGACATTCATCGGACCACATATGTCCGAATGGATAAGCTGTAATGGAACCTCGGCCCTTGTGCCGGTTCCAAACGGCTTGCGACAAGATTTCCTCACAAGGCAATGTTCGCAGGTCGACATTTCAACCTTTGAAACATTGGATAGAAGGCCACGTTTGGCAAGTCTATCCATACGCGTTGGTCCAATATGACCAAGCCTTGCGTGCCAACAAATTATATTAGACTCATTAGTCAAAGAATTTGTCACAAGAGAATTTTCATTACATGAGGAATCATACATTGTACTTATTACAATAAATCCTTTGAAATACAAACCCAGTACCAATGAAGGAATTATTACAAAATAGGTCCATATTACAATCATGAAGGAACCAACTATAACCAAGACCCATTAAATTGACCACAGTTTTAATATTCCTTTGAATATATGGAATGAAGAGAACATCATGAAGTAGGAGAGTGTGGCCGTTGTCCAAGACTAGCTTGCGAGTCCCAACGCCTTTCACTTCAACACGTGTGTTGTTTCCTACATTGATCCACTTCATTCCTTGGGGTATCCGGTGATACTCCACGAAGGACCGTCTGTCCCTTGTTATGTGGTTGGTGGCACCTCGTCACTTCCACTCGTACACGAACGAGCATAGTGACCGAGCTTGTTGCACTTGAAGCACTTGATCCTTTTCAAGTCTTTCTTCTTGTGCCATTTGTTGTGCCCACCCTTATGTTTGGGTTCCTTGGTAGACTCAGGTTGCTTATTACGTTCATTAGAAGACTTCGAACGATCTTTACGTTTCTTTCCCCCGTATGAGGAACTAGCAACCATGTGCACTTCTGCACTTGGCTTGGCAGCCGCAAGCCGCTCTTCCTCTAATTCGAGGTGCTTGGAAACATCGTTGAAGGTCTTGATGCTCTCATTATGAGTGAGATGCATCTTCATCTGATCCCACCCATTTGGTAGGGAACGTATGACTGCTTGGATTTGTTGCTCATCAGTGAGCACATGACCTGCGTCCTTTAACTCCGAGATAAGGTTCGCCATATGTCACAGATGTTTCCCCATGGAATGATCTGGACATTTCTTATATGAATCGAACCTTATAGTTAAGGCGCGAAGTTTGGACACCGATGTGCCACCGAACTTCTCCTCTAGCTTGGACCATATGTCCATGGCTAGGTCATGTTCTCGGAAGATGCGCATTATGTCATCAGCCATACTGCTTAATAACGTAATACGCGCTATCTTGTTCTTCCGAGACCAAGCATCAAAAGCTTCCTTGTCTCGTCGGTGTTGGGCCGTAGTGCCCAACTCGGGTTCAATCATAATGTTCTTTAGAGTTTCGAGCACTTCTTGCTCCTCTAGAACGTATTGTATCTTGATGGACCAAAGTTTGTAATTATCGCCGTTGAGTTTTTCACCTTTGTTTAACTCAGCGACGATATTCTTTGAAGCGGAAGACATTTTACTTTTAAAATGCTGCAAAAGACACAAAACCGAAGGTTTGATCAAAACATTGCATAAAAATTCTTAAAATATAACTCCCACTTGAAATGATAATAGAATATCCCATTTGGATAGTTCTAAAAATTCAAATCCCACTTGGAATTATATTATATTTGATAAGTTACTTTCGAAAAATATTGAAGATGTTGTTCTAGAATCGAAAAGGTCTCTTCGATTCCAATCACCATCTAGAACAACCTTCAATATTCCCCCATCACTTATCAAACAATAGTACTCTTATAGTACTAGCAGCGGAAAACGAGTTTGAAAACGTATTTTTCAGATATAATTCCCACTTGAATTGATAATAGAATATCCCATGTGGATAGTTCTAAAATCAACTCCCACTTGGAATGATATTCATAATTTGATAAGTTACTTTCGAAAAATATTGAAGATGTTACTCTAGAATCGGAAAGGTCACTATGTTTCCAATCACCATCTAGAGTAACTTTCAATATTTCTCCCTCACTTTATCAAATGTTAGTACTCTTATAGTACTTTGCATCGGAAAAGCGTTTTTGAAAACGTATTTTTCAAAACGTATGAAAACGTATTTTTCAAAAAAAATGTATATTTCAACTTAGTACCCTTATGATACTAGTGAAATATTCGGCACTTCCTGACCATTTGTCGGGAAATGAGCCGTAGCCGTGCCAAGGTCGGATCCCCCTTTTGGGGTTTTTTTCTGCAAATTATCGTCGCCGGCTCCCGTATGGATCCAGGCGTTTCCCCCCCGTATGAGAGAATTTTGATGCAGACGACTGTCGTTTGGCCCCGTATGGGCTAGTCGGCACCTTCACATTTGACCAAGGTAGTTATTTTAGGGTAAGTTGTTCCTTTGGAACAACTTAATTAAGGTGTACCATGATACATGGCACATTATAAGCTTAAGTTGTACCATATACATGGTACAATATAAGCTTAAGATATTCCCCCTTTATTAGCCATATGTCGCATGCACTTATGCATATATAATGCGACTTTCCCACTCATCCAGAGATCCTCTCCGCAAGGGAACAGATTTCATTTGCACACGACTTCGTGTACGCGACGTTCGAGGTCCGTATTCCCTCGTACATCCCCTACAAGGGTGTACAAACGTCTTCCATATCCAACATCTCTCACTCACACTTGAGGGGATTGTAAGAGAACATCTTTCTCTTAGTTCTTTCATCTATCATACCGAGAAATAGACCGTGCGACCGTCATGCGCGTAGAGTCTGTTGTTGTGCACTTGTTAGAGATACACAACGACCTCGAAGGTGCAAAGTTGAGTAGTTCAACGCATGCTTTACCCTAGATTATTTCTTCACATTTCTTATACTTTATATTCAACAATTGAATCCCATCTGGATTACAATTGGATGGCCAGCTTTGAATCATTAAAGTCCAAATGCGAATATGAAATCAATCTTCCTCTTCTTGCGAACCTTCTGATCTTGACTAGACTCGCTTTTCTAACGTGTCCCGCCGAGCCGAATTATCATAGCCCATAAGTAACACGCTAAGATAGCGATCATTTCGTCAAATCTAAAGGAACCAATTGGAGTCCTTGAGGGTAAGAGTTAAGACCCATATGGCCTTTGAGTCTCACATAATAGCAAACACTATTGCTACTAACTCAGTGGTCGAAATGCATACGTGGTATGAACACGTATTACAACATCACTCCTTTCCCAGGGAGAGTATGTCTTAATGATGTTGTACGGATGAAAAGATCAGACACCACAGTGACTATCTTTTTGAGTCCCCTTACTACTCGTGAAATATTCACGGACTCTCATCCTGCATAAGACAGATAGGAAAAAATCCTATGAGATCTCTTTCAAATATCCTTGTGATACAGATCTCAGATCTTTTGTAAGCATCCATATGATGCAGATCTTTCATTCGACTATCTTGTTCAAGTCATGACTCTAAATCATTCGTCTAATGATTTTGAATTTAAACTAGTCTCATCTCTATCTTATCCATCTGATAAGATAAGGCGGTTGCTCATGTGAGAGAGCCAACCTTAATCTGTCTGACATACACATAATTCAGCTGAGATTTCAAAAATGTACACAAACATTTCTTAAGAAATTCTTATGCAATGTTTGAAAAAAGAACTTATTCTTTTATTAATTTTGATCATTTACAGACATGGGAATTTACATTAGTACAACTCAGCTCTTACGCAATCCTTGAGATGATAAGTGTTTGTGAAACACATCTCTGGGGATCGCTTTCGTAAGCGGATCCGCTATCATCTCATGCGTAGATATGTACCTTATGTCTACCTTCTTGGTCTTATCATAGTCTTTTGCAAATTTGTAGCGGATATCTATGTGTTTGGTCTTACAATGGAATTTCGGATCTTTGACATAGGCTATAGATGCTTGACTGTCGCTGTGTATAGGTACAGCACCTGAGTCACTTGCATTAATTAGCCTGTCTAAGAACTTCCTAAGCCAAACAGCCTCTTGAACTGCCATGCTAAATGCTACAAACTCGGCTTCCATGGTTGAAAGTGCGATGCAGGATTGTTTCTTGCTACTCCAGGATATTGCACCAGATCCGAGTAGAAAAACATATCCTGAGGTCGATCGTCGCTCATCGAGATCACCCGCCCAATCAGCATCAGTGTAGCCTTCGAGCCTCAAGGCATCTCCTTGATAGCATAAAGCAAAGTCTGCAGTTCCTTTGAGATACCGCATTATCCTCTTAACCGCTTTCCAGTGTACTTGCCCTGGGTTGGATTGGTAACGACTTACCATTCCAACGGCAAAACAGATGTCCGGTCTTGTACACATCATAGCGTACATTAGACTACCAACTGCACTGGAATATGGAACTTTTTCCATAATCTCCTTCTCTTTTTGGTTCTTTGGACATGATTTCAGACATAAATTGTCGCACTTGCTTATTGGAGTATCAATGGACTTGCAGTCCTGCATATTAAAACGTTCTAGAACCTTCTTTATATAAGTTTCCTGTGAAAGAGAAATAAGTTTCTTTGAATGGTTCCTTGAAATCTTAACTCCAAGGATATATGCGGCTTCTCCCATGTCTTTCATCTCAAAAACTGATGAAAGCCAAGCCTTGATATCCATCACAAAGCCCTTGTCATTTCCGGCTATTAAAATGTCATCTACATATAGAGACATAATAACATACTTGTTCTTATTCCTCTTGATATATACACAGTTATCTTCATCAAGCATGGAAAATCCATTTGATAAGACAACCTCTTGAAATCGTATATACCATTGCCTCGAGGATTAAGACCATATATGGATTTAAGAAGTTTACAAACCTTATGTTCGTTTCCTTCTTTTACAAACCCTGTTGGTTGTTCCATATAGATCTCCTCGTCCAATTCTCCATTGAGAAAGGCAGTCTTTACATCCATTTGATGTAATTCGAGGTCTAAGCAAGCTACCATTGCCAGAATCAGGCGAATTGAGGTAAAACGAACAACAGGTGAGAAAGTCTCTTCGTAGTCTATCCCTTCCTGTTGCGTAAAACCTTTCGCGACAAGGCGAGCTTTATATCTGTCAATAGAGCCATCAGCCTTATGCTTGATCTTGAGAACCCATTTGTTCCCAATAGCTCTACGTCCTCTGGGTAAGTCAACCAAGTCCCAGACTTGGTTAACTTTCATGGATTCTAACTCCTCTTGCATCGCTTCCATCCATTTGTCTTTAGCAGGGCAAGATACGGCCTGTTTGAAAGTAGCAGGCTCGTCATCTTCTTGTAGTAAAGTCATAAAGGTTTGCAGAAATTCATCCTCAAATCTTAGAGGAGCCAACCTTGTACGACTACTACGTCGTATTTGAGATTCTTCAAGTCCTTGTTGACTTGAATTTAGATCAATTCTAATATCACTCCCACTTGGAATGTCGTTAGAATTGCTCCCACTTGGATCATTATTCCCGTATGGAATAAGATAATCGTCATTCGTATAATCCATTGGTGAAGGTTGAAACGTATTTTCATTTTCACCAAGAATTCTCCCACTCGAATGAGGTAATCCTTCTTGATCATAAATCTCAAATAGAGATAAGTCCTGACTTATCTCGCCCTGTCTTGGAAACTCGTTTTCCAAGAAAGTGACATCCCTCGACTCAAACTCAATTAGCCCACCATTGTCTTCCTGACTAATAAAAACATAACCTTTGGAGTTTTCTGCGTATCGTATAAAGATACATTTCCTTCCCCTTGGCCCAAGTTTGCCATACTTATGGGAGGAAATATGTGCGTAGGATGCACAACCCCAAGGTTTCAAAATGTTTAAGTCAGGAGACCTTTGGTTCCACAACTCATAAGGAGTGGAGCTAACTGATTTCGAGGGTACGCGGTTTAAAATGAAAGTGGCCGTCAATAATGCATCACCCCAAAAGGTGATTGGCAAGTTAGCTTGCGCCATCATTGAACGGACCATTTCCATTAAAGTCCTATTTCTCCTTTCTGCAACACCGTTTTGTTGAGGAGTATAAGGCATAGTTACCTGATGTACTATGCCTTTTTCATCACAAAGTTCCTTAAAACTTATTGATTGATTATCACCGCCCCTATCGGTTCGCAAGACCTTAATCTTGCGATCTAATTGATTCTCCACTAAACTCATATAGTTTTTAAAGCAAGCCAAAGCTTCACTTTTGTGGGATATCAAATAGATATGTCCGAATCGGGTGAAATCATCAATAAAAGTGATGAAATAGGACTTTCCGCATCTTGTCTTGACATTCATCGGACCACATATGTCCGAATGGATAAGCTGTAATGGAACCTCGGCCCTTGTGCCGGTTCCAAATGGCTTGCGACAAGATTTCCCCACAAGGCAATGTTCGCAGGTCGACATTTCAACCTTTGAAACATTGGATAGAAGGCCACGTTTGGCAAGTCTATCCATACGCGTTGGTCCAATATGACCAAGCCTTGCGTGCCAACAATTCACATCAGACTCATAAATCTTAGAATTTGCAACAAGGAAATTTTCATTACATGAGGAATCATACATTGTACTCATTACAATAAATCCTTTAAATACAAACCCAGTACCAATAAGAGTATTATTACAACTTAAGTCCACATTACAATCATGAAAAAACCAGCTATATCCAAGACCCATTAATACAACCACAGAAATTATATTCCTTCGAATATCTGGAGCGAAGAGGACATCATGAAGTAGGAGAGTGCGGCCGTTGTCCAAGACTAGCTTGCAAGTCCCAACGCCTTTCACTTCAACACGTGTGTTGTTTCCTACATAGATCCACTTCGTTCCTTGGGGTATCCGGTGATACTCCACGAAGGACCGTCTGTCCCTTGCTATGTGGTCGGTGGCACCTGAATCAATTATCCAAAATGGATTAGATTCCACAAGAAATATTGAACTAGAAACACATATGTAACTAGTATATTTACAAGTTACCTCGTCGCCTCCACTCGTACACGAACGAGCATAGTGACCGAGCTTGTTGCACTTGAAGCACTTGATCCTCTTCAAGTCTTTCTTCTTGTGCCATTTCTTGTGCCCACCCTTATGTTTGGGTTTCTTGGTAGACTCAGGTTGCTTATTACGTTCATTAGTGAACTTCGAACGATTTTTCCGTTTCTTTCCCCCGTGTGAGGAACTAGCAACCATGTGCACTTCTGCACTTGGCTTGGCAGCCGCAAGCCGCTCTTCCTCTAATTCGAGGTGCTTGGAAACATCGCTGAAGGTCTTGATGCTCTCATTGTGAGTGAGGTGCATCTTCATTTGGTCCCACCCATTTGGTAGGGAACGTATGACTGCTTGGATTTGTTGCTCATCCGTGAGCACATGACCTGCGTCCTTTAACTCTGATATAAGGTTCGCCATATGTCGCAGATGTTTCCCCATGGAATGATCTGGACGTTTCTTATATGTATCGAACTTTATAGTTAAGGCACGAAGTTTGGACACCGATGTGCCACCGAACTTCTCCTCTAGCTTGGACCATATGTCCATGGCTAGGTCATGTTCTCGGAAGCTGCGCATTATGTCATCAGCCATACTGCTTAATAACGTAATGCGCGCTATCTTATTCTTCCGAGACCAAGCATCAAAAGCTTCTTTGTCTCTTCGGTGTTGGGCCGTAGTGCCCAACTCCGGTTCAATCATAACGTTCTTTAGAGTTTCGAGCACTTCTTGCTCCTCTAGAACGTATTGTATCTTAATGGACCAAAGTTTGTAATTATCGCTGTTGAGTTTTTCACCTTTGTTTAACTCAGCGACGATATTCTTTGAAGCGGAAGACATTTTACTTTTAAAATGCTGCAAAAGACATAAAAACCGAAGGTTCGATCAAAAACACATTGCATAAAATTCTAAAAATATAACTCCCACTTGAAATTATATTATATTTGATAAGTTACTTTCGAAAAATATTGAAGATGTTGTTCTAGAATCGAAAAGGTCTCTTTGATTCCAATCACCATCTAGAACAACCTTCAATATTCCCCCATCACTTATCAAACAATAGTACTCTTATAGTACTAGCAGCGGAAAAACGAGTTTGAAAACGTATTTTTCAAATATAATTCCCACTTGAAATGATAATAGAATATCCCATATGGATAGTTCTAAAATCAACTCCCACTTGGAATGATATTCATAATTTGATAAGTTACTTTCGAAAAATATTGAAGATGTTACTCTAAAGTCGGAAAGGTCACTATGTTTCCAATCACCATCTAGAGTAACTTTCAATATTTCTCCCTCACTTTATCAAATGTTCGTACTCTTATAGTACTTTGCAGCGGAAAAGCGTTTTTGAAAAACGTATTTTTCAAAAATTTAAAATACATTGGCTAATCTCCGTAGAGTAGAGCACAACGTCATAAGTACATTGGCTAATCTCCGTAGAGTAGAGCACAATGACATGGCTAATCTCGCATGAAGTAGAGCACTATGGCTAGTCTTCAAGGAGTAGAGCCCAAAAAAAACTTCATTAAAACGTTAGTCCCGTATGAACTAGTTGGCACTTTGGTTAGCCCTGTATGGACTAATCGACACATTCGAGTTTGACCAAGGCCTTTTGTTACCCCGTATGGGTCATTTGGCAAGTTTGTAATCGACCCAGACCATCTGTCGGATTGGTCGACCAAAAACACTAAATTGGTCGACCAATTTTTGAATTGCTAACTTCTTCCCGGCCAGGGCCTCTGCCCTGGCCGGGGCTTGGCCAAGGGCCGGCCAGGGCCTCTGCCCTGGCCGGCCAGGGGCCCTGGCCCCCTCGGCCAGGGCCCCTGCCCTGGCCGAGGCCGGCCAGGGCCGGCCATGCCCTGGCCACTGCCAGGGCCGGCCAAGGCCGGCAGGCCGTGGCCGGCCATTGCCGGCCTGGCCATGGCCGGCCACTGCCGGCCTGGCCATGGCCGGTCATGGCCAAGGCCATTCTTGTGCATTGGCCGGCCATGGCCCTCTTGGCCATGGCCGGCCACCCCCTTTGAATGTGGTTGCCGCACACATTCCTCCCCCTTGATGGGGTTGTCGCCGGTGGTTATTGGCCGTAGCCAACCCCCTCCGCAAGTGGAGGGGGGGTGCATAGCCTTCATAGCCCATTTGGCCATGGTGCACATGCACCAATTTCCTCTTACCTGATGGAAATAACTACCATCATCTTCCTCGATGAAGCACCCGTTCGTCGATGAAGCACCCGTTTGTCGAGAAATTAGTTATTTCCTAATGTCCGTGTGCCAAAAATGAAAAATAACATACTACGTGAACGGTCGGTTCTTCCCGTCACGGAGAGTTCCTACCATATCCGTAATGATAGGAGACCCTAACGTGAAAGGAACAACCGCTGCGTTCTCTCCGTCACGAAGCGTTCCTACTATATCCGTAATAGTAGGAGACCCATTCGTGAAAAAAACAACGACTCGTTCATAGTTTCGACGGGGTGGCGGTTTGACCGGGGCGAACCCATATGGCTCTGATACCAATGTAGGATCCTGCCAAAACAGAGTTAGGATCGATAATATGAAGTTTAGACTTACGCTTGCGTATGCGGCACGGTAGTCTACGAACTTCGCCTTCGGATTCGCCACGACGGATCGAGTCTTCTCACGAACGGAGTAAGGCTACTAATCCACAATCTAAATCTCTACTTTAGATTAAGAACTTGGATAGAGGAAGAGAAAGGATTTCTGCAGAGCTTCGCTATGATGAAGTTGCATGCATGAATTTCATGCAAAAGGTGTAAGAAATGGCTTACCCTTGGGTCTTATTTATAGCCCCCAAGGTAGTTATTTTAGGGTAAGTTGTTCCTTTGGAACAACTTAATTAAGGTGTACCATGATACATGGCACATTATAAGCTTAAGTTGTACCATATACATGGTACAATATAAGCTTAAGATATTCCCCCTTTATTAGCCATATGTCGCATGCACTTATGCATATATAATGCGACTTTCCCACTCATCCAGAGATCCTCTCCGCAAGGGAACAGATTCCCTTTGCACACGACTTCGTGTACGCGACGTTCGAGGTCCGTATTCCCTCGTACATCCCCTACAAGGGTGTACAAACGTCTTCCATATCCAACATCGCGTGTATGCAAAGGTGGCGGTGTTTGCATTTCATAGCATTTCATAGCATGACTGCGTGAATGCAAAACATAAACATAAAACATACAAAAAAGAGAGAAAAAGAAAAGAAAAAGAAAAAATGAATGAATAAATGAAAGAATGAGCAACATGAGCGATACAATCTCATCTCCCACAACTTGGAAGGAATTTCTTTTGTTTTGGCCACTTACTTGAAAATTATAAACTTTGCCATTTGTGATATATCCCGATAAATACGATACGGTGCTTCTTACTTCACTTTTCTTTGAATTGGATTGAGGGGAATGTCATTTGTTGTTTACTTTCATACATTGTGTATATTGGCTTTGAAATCACTTGAAAATAACATTTGGATTATGCAATGATGATATTTTGAGTTCGGTGCATGTTTTCCATTTAATCCGAATTTATCGCATATTAGGGACTAGCAAAAAGTTAGTTGGGGGTGTGATTCGGGATATAAATTTCTTATTCCCCCCTATTTCTGGGCATTTTATATGTATATCGTGATTATATTGGCTTTGATACGTGTGTATTTGTGATATCGTGAATTATTAAAGTATATTCCTATTTTATACATAAAATATGATTTTTATGGACTAATTTTAGCTTCTCTTATTTTTCAAGTACTCCTGGAAATTTTCTGGATTTTATGGAATTTTTCCAGGATTTTTTGGAACATGGAGCTATTTTTGGGATTTTTGGAAGCAAAGTGAGGAATTTCTGGGATTTATTAAAATGAAAAAACAAAAAAAAGAGAAAATGGGCTTCAGCCTGCAGCCCGCTCAGCAAACGGGCCGCTGCAATTTTAAAAAAAACGAGGTTGCTTGCCGACCCGCTGATTTTCAAGCGGGCACTCGCTCCTCGCGTGTCTGCTGATGCGGGATGACAGCCGCCCACAAATGCGAGCGGCTACGCGGGTCGCCTGACCCAACCCGTGCCGCTCCAATGTTGAGGCGCGCGTGTTTTAAGCAGTGGGCGGGTCGAGCAGCCAACGCCCGACCCGCAAGGCCATTTCAAACCCGATTTTGGGGGTTATTTCGGCCAGTGCGAAATTCCAGCGGGCTGTGGGGGGTTTTTGACAGATTTTTGGCGGTTTTGGAGCCTATCTTCTTCCCCAAAAGACTGGGGTTAGGGCTTGAAGGCCATGGAAGGTTAGAAGCTTGGATGAGGAGCAAATAGGAGGGGGCAAGGGCACATTTGGGACACATCTTGGGTGAAAGCTTTCCTTTTCCTTTTGTATTTTGATATCTCTCTTTTGTATTGAACTTGGGATGAATTTTTATGAGATTCTCATCTTGTTTATTATGATTGAGTAGTGTTAATTTGCTTGGGTTGTGATTCTTTGTGATTGGTTGTTAATTATAGCTTTAATTACCTCTTGCCTATCTCAATGTATATGTTGGATAAATCATTAAGGCACAATTTTATTGGTTAAGTCCTAAGAGGGCACACTTTGAGAAAAGTCCATGATCCTATTTTGATTAGTACCATGATGATGCATCCATCCTTTGAGCAAATTATTGTGTTCTTGAATGCTAAATTTACCAATTGAGCTTGCCATAGCCGGAGGCCCAATTGAGTTATACGTGGGTAATTTGAGCTTGATTAACACCAACATTAGTGAACCGACAACCCATGCTCTTCTCCTAGCTATCCTAACTCCACATTTGGTTCTCTAACCCTACCTACTTATGATAAGATTGTAGATTCACCACACTTTTTTCCACTTTCATTCACTTAGCGAGTTGGTTGTATCACGCTTTACCTTTCCTTACCGATCAAACTTGCGAGTGTAGAACGACTTCTCCATGTGATCCGACCTGGTACTCACCGGTTATAAATTTTATATTGCATTGACGCTCCTACACTTAGGAGTGGAAGGCGTGCTTCCCTTGCACGTCCTTCAGTTCAATCAATTGGCTCCGATTGAGTTTCATTAGCCGGATGATCGATTGAGTTATTTGAGGCATTAGAGTTTGATTGACAACAATCTTAGTGAACCCACAACCCATGCTCTCTCTCCTAGATATCCTAAATCCTCATTTGGTTCTCTAACCCTACCTACTTAGGTTAGGATTGTATATTCACCACACATTTTTTCCACTTCCATTCACTTAGGAGGTGGTTGTTTCATGCTTTATCTTTCTTTATCGATCAAACTTGCGAGTGTAGAACGACTTTTCCGGTGATCCAAACCGGTACTCACCCGTTATAAATTTTATATTGCATTGATGCTCCTACACTTGGGAGTGGAAGGCGTGCTTTCCTTGAGTGTTTTCCGGTTCAATCACACGTACTCCTCCCGTCATCCTCCTTGCTCGCTAAAACCAGCGCCTCACCACCCCGTCCGACTCATCCTCCACTTCCCCTCCGCCTGCAACAGCCCGACACGCCGCTGTCCAGCCCCAGTCACCGGTGATCTTGCCTGCAGCGACACCCCGCAATCCATCCATCCCGACACGCCGTCCTGCGCCTCTGCCTTCGCAGTAGCCGCCGTTGCCTCCAACCTGCAAGAAAACGCAAGAGGCGTAAACACGCAAGTTTCTAAAACAACATGTTAGTATTAGTTAGTAAGATTAGGTGTTTTGTTATTAGGTTAAAATATATTAGTTGCTAAAAATCAGTTTAAAATATTATGTTAAGAATCGGTTTAAAATACATATTGTTAGATTTTCAAATAATGTTATACTAACTGTTCGTAAATTAGTTCAATAATATTAGTTCGTTCAGTTAGTTTATAAATAACAGTTAGTTTATAAATAATATTAGTTTATAACATTAGTTAAGATATTAGTTAACATCATTAATTCTGTTAATATGAATAGTTTTAATATATTAACACATATGTAGATTAACAGTTATAGCACAATTAGTTAAAATTTTGTTATTATAGTGTTAGTTTAAGTTATAAGTTAACATAATTTAAATTCTGTTAGTTTAAATAGGTTAATATGTATTAGTTTTATTAATAATCTATACATAGTTTATAATAATATTAGTTTAGTAATTAACATGATGTTAGTAAATATTAGTTCTGTTGATGTATATATATGTGTGTGTTAATATGTATATGTTAATATCAGTACTTTTTGTTGACATAAATATAAGTTTTAGTATATGACAATATGTTATATATAATCTGGTATAGGTTAGTTATAATGGTAATTAATTAGTTTAAAACTCCCGTTTGATATCAAATCTGTGATGCAGTTACAACGCACCTCACGCTACGATCACCAGGAATCCACCATCGCCTCCAGGCAAGTACTTTATTGAAATTGAATTTTGGGATACACTGCTTAAACTGGTGCTAAAATCTTATTTTGAATATGATTGTCAAACTTAGTAACTAAACTGCATGCTCTTGCTAAGCCTGTTGCATCTGATTAAAAATGAGCATTATATATTAATGTTTCTTTGGTAAAAGAATAACTTTTCCTGCTTGTCATCAAATTGAACCAAACTGGATAAAGGGTAGGACACAACCCTCGAAACAAAAATGAAAACCCATCGACTACAGATGGAAAGGAAACTAGTCGATGACTATTTATGACACTTGAGTGTGGTTGGTCCATTGTAGTAGGGTTCATAGATGTAGCTTGACCACCTTATGGCTACCTCCATACCACACTAATGGAGGCAAGCATCTTTGCCATTTTCCAGATTAGGAATGGAAAGAAGCGTCACTGTTGATTCAGGATATAAATTGCATATTTTCCCCTCCATTTCTGGGCATTTTATGTGTATATTGTGTTAATTTTGGCTTGATACGGGCGTGTTTATGATATCTTGGATTATTAACGCCTAATCTCTTTTTATACATAAAATGTGTGTTTTATGAACTAATTTTTGCTCTTCTTATTTTTCAGGTACTCCTGGAATATTTCTAGATTTTTTGGAATTTTTCCGAAATTTTCTGAAACTAGGAGCTATTTTTGGGGATTTAATTGGAGCAAGAAGGGATTTCTGGATTTTAAAAAAAGAAAAACAAAAAAATGTATTTGGGCCGGCCCAATTCCCACGGCCCGCTCCCAGGCGAGCGGGCCGCTGCGTTAAACTATTTCGTAAAAAAATAAAAAATAAATAAAAAGCGGGCGGCCCGCTTAATATTGAAGCGGGCCGAAGCCCCGCTTCTTTGCTTGCAGCGCACGCTGGCATCATGGGGGCAGGCGCTTTGCACGTGCCCCGCGATTCGAACGGGGCAGCGACCGCTTTTCGGGTCGAATCAAACCCAGATCTGACCCACAACGCCTCAAACAGGGCCTGGGTGCGATTTTTTTGAGGGCAGTTAGTTTTTTGATCTTTTTTCGGCCAGAGTGTGTTTTAGGGGGTTTCTTCTTCCCCAAAGCTAGGGCTTGGGCTTTGGAGGCCATGGGAGCTTGAGGAAGCTTGGAGCTTGGAGGAGCACTTGAGTATGAGGATTCCATCTTTGAGTGACACATTGGTGAACTCTTTCTTAACTCTTGTGTAATTTTGATTTAGGTTTTTGTGTTGTAATTTGGATGATAATTTTGAGTAAAGATTACTCCTTTTTCATCATGATTATCTAAATATTACTTGTGTGGCTGTGTTGTTTGATTGTTGATGTTGGGTTGAGAATTGTATCTCTAGCACATTTTCATTTCCAAATTTGGTGGATGAAACCCTAGAACTTTGTTTATTGGAAGCCTAAGGGGAAATCCAAAGAGTGGATCATCCTAGCGGACCCTCTCTGATGTGCTCATTGTCGATTATTCATGAGTTTCATTCATTACTTATTGCACCCCACTTGTTCGATGAAATGCCGTATTTTCTGATTGAGCTTCCTTAGCCGGATAATCAATTGAGTTATATTTGGGATGATTTCTTGAGCCCACGGCCTCATTCACACACACCACATAAGTCCTCCTCGTTACTTGCCGATTCGACTCTCCAACCTTAGTGCGTAGGCTAGAATTGTAGATTCCACACACGTTTTTCCCACAGTCATCCACCGTTAGCGAGGTGGTTGTAACACGCTTTATTTTTCTTTATCGATCAAACTTACGAATGTAGAACGACTTGTCCCTGTGATCCGACCCGGTACTCACCAGTTATTTATTATTGCATTGACACTCCTATGCTTGGGAGTGGAAGGCGTGCTCCTTGCGCGACCTCCGTCACAACAACTGTAAACCCCCGATGATAGGGTGCATCAAGAACATACTACCCCCCGGACATGGACTTATCACGAGCACAAATAACTTAAATACTCAATTTGCAACTGCTTTTACTTTTGAACTGCAATTCATATGTTAACTGTAGCATGCTCATGTTTTACTTTATGCACTCATTACTCATAAATGTGTACTAACAATCTTTTGTTCTTTTCCAAGTTAATTCCTTATTCCATTACTTTAAAGATCTTACCGAGCTTTCTCGCTGATATATATTTCAAATGGAAATGTGAAATATATGTTAGGTTCAAGGTCATGATACGTTGAAGACCCCGCTTTTGAGGATCCCACTTTGGGGGTTGATCCAGCCGATCAGAGCTGTAAGGACACTGAGATCATCCTTGTTGAAAACTAGTAAGAGCTGCTGTTGTTCTGTTATATTAGTTTTAATTATTGTTTCAGGTGTGTTGCATTCACCAATAAGTTGTACGACCATGCTAGGCCTTAATTCCTTTATGTACTCTGTTTTTGAACGCTGGAATAAAAATGAAATGAATATTTATGCTGCTCTAACAATGCTCGCATGTAAGAACCTGCCTAACTAAACAAACTCTTATTGTGCTTAAGTCAAAGAAGAAAGAAATGAATAAAAGTAATTCTTCTTTGCTTTAAGCACATGCGGACCCGCTCGTGTACTCACTCTAAAGTATAATGGAAAGCAGAGCGTGACATGTTTTAGTGATGGCTCATGCAGGTCCTCCTCTTGCACTCTGCGAAAATACTTCAGAACAGTGTAAATATCATCACTAACTAGATCGTTTGAATAACTTCGTACACAAACGTTTACCTTGTTTCTTTTACAGCATGGCAATAAGACTGCACACTCGCAACAAGAATGGAGCCAGCGGAAGTGGTGTTTCCGACATTCATGAACTCATGGGAGTCATGAGAGGCATGTTGTAGATCCAACAGCAGCTGATTCATTAAGGACAATATGCTGTGCAACCTGCACAACCGCCTCCCTGAACTGAATCTGGAGCCAAGCAATTTTGGGACATGAGTCTTTCCCATATTGATCAGGCAGGATGGGTGGAAGTTGGCAAGAAGCAGCTGTCTGGAAATGCTCGGAACTGGTGGGATGCTGAGGAAGCCCGTCTGGTCAAGCCCATCAACTGGACCATGTTTCGAGAGCGTTTCGATGCTCAATATTTTCCTCGATCAACTAAGTGGAAACTTCAGCAACGATTTGTCAACCTGGAGTAAGGC
This sequence comes from Scilla litardierei, assembly GCA_030789695.1. NCBI lineage: Eukaryota > Viridiplantae > Streptophyta > Magnoliopsida > Asparagales > Asparagaceae > Scilla > Scilla litardierei. The sequence goes on along the minus strand of CM061142.1, from coordinate 807,789,755 downwards.
AATCGTACTGTTGACGGGTATGAGGCAAAGTTCTCTACGCTTAGTCGATTCGCTCCATATCTGTTGGAGGACCCCGAAGACCGTGCATATCAGTTTCTCCAAGGTCTGGACCTGGATATTGAGGCTTCAATGTCTTCGGGAAATCTGACTACACATCAGCACGTATTGGATGCTGCTCGGAAGCATGAGCTTATTATAAAGAGTAAGAAGGCGCTTCAGACTGGAGGTAGAAGACGTCCACCGGAGTAACTCATAGGCAATCTCAGGCCTACTCAGACTACCCAATTCAAGAGGCTTGCTGCTCCTGCCAACGATCGACCTCAGACGGTGTGCTTTCACTGCAATCGAATGGGACATGTCAAAAAGGAATGCCGAGTGCTACTGAATCTATGCTTGATATGCGGAGCATCTACACATGCTACCTGAGACTGCCCTCGTCACACCAACAAGCCGACGACTACTGGAATTTTTGAATCTACTCAGCGTGGACCATCTCCGGCTCCACAATAGAACGCTTTTGAACAGGTGATGCAGAACCAGCTGATGCGTCAGGCATTCACCATGACAGCCATAAAGGCTGAGGCTACAGAACAAGTGACTTCAGGTAATGCCTAACTCTTCTTTATAATGCCTATGGTATATGATAGTAGATCTATTTGTATGAATTATGATGTTTGTAGTGTGTGTGTGTGTGTGTGTGTGTGTATAGTGTGTGTGTGTAGACCCATGTGTGTGGACTTCTGTGCCCTACTCATGTATGAGTGGGCATACTCTTGGTATATTAGTATATTATGATTGCATATTGTCTTGTATATGCATATGCGGTGATATACATGATATATATGAAGGGTTTTTGGCGGACCCTTAGAGCTTAGATCTGTGCCCGTCCTGAGTCGGACGGACCACAGAGGTATAAAGCACAGCGGAAAATAAAAACATACTAGCTAAACAATTTAGCTAGGCCATGGGAGAGCCAGAACCTAGCTCGATCTATGCCAACTTGGGGTGGATCTGACCACCCCAAGAGGGATCTATCCTACCGCGAAGAAATTAAATTACACTAAAAAGCTTTAAATAACATACTCAGAATCTCAACCCTAGGGCGGACAAGATGTACCACACCGTCTTCTTACGCTCCTCGTAGCCGAACCGCCTTGACTCAATCCACCCGAGCCGCCTCGCACCTTTGAACAGATCCACCCAAGCCGATACCCGCCTCTGAGCCGATCACTTGCGGTAGATGGTTTCACTTGAGCAGACCCGCGTCTTAGACGTCTAGATCCGAATCCAAAACCCCCTTCGTAGTCTTGCTAGGACTAGTCGGGAGAATAGGAAGAAGAGAGGAAGAATAGTTTAAGTCGTAGATCGAGCTTGCTCAAAATTCGGAGCTACTCGATCGAAGACTTGGTGTGTTTTTCAACGAAGAGAGTGCACCCCTATTTATATAGGGAGTCGGCACCTCTCTTTTCGTTGCGAGCAATGTGGGACAAAGATTAAAGAAGATGGATTTAATTTGGCTAATTGAAGTTTAGTAAGCCTTTCACAAAGGCTAACTTCAACGAATTAAATCTCATCATCCATTAAACTTTAGACACCAAACAAGCTATCATTTCGAAGAGCTTCGAATGGTGAACGCGTAGGAACGAACGGCGACGAATTCCGACTTCGTTTGACCCCTCAAACAATTGCCCAAAGATGGGCAAAAAGTCAATTTTCGTAGCCGTCAAAAAAGTTTCAAAAACCCCTAATTAACTTAAGTTGCGGGCGCGCCCGCTAAGCTTAGTAGGTGGACCCGTTTGCCCAAGTGGGTCTAACCCACTTTTGCCTTTGACTGTGTTTGCGTTCCGGGCTCATTTGAGCTCCATTTTGGACGCGGTTTGAACCTGCGTTTAGATCGGGACGATCCCGTCAACCAAGTAACCTTTTCCAATGCTTTTGTTCCTACAAATATTTTTGTAACCAATTTACGACACATTTAATCTTGTTTGCATCGAAAGCAACATTGTCCACATCTACGACTCAGTCTCATAACTAGCTTGTGAACTTAACTATTCCATTTCATCGAATGAATTCCTCTTATATATCTTCCTATTACTAAGACACGAATACTACTCGGTGTGAGACCCTACAGCCTGACCTTACTACAGGTTGGGGCTCGAAACCCCTAGACGACGGTCACCACGAGCAGCAGTTGTCGTCCCTGTTTCAGAATCATCATAACGTGATCGAACCCATTGATAAAAGTATCGTTAGGGTCACATTGACTGTGTCAGTGATGAATACTGTTAGCTATAGTCCCTTCGTCAAGAATGTGTCTCTGTTGGCCTATGGTACGGTTTACTGTCAACCCCATTAGACAACACTGGTCAGTATACAGCGGTCTTTGTTGTATTCACGTTGTACATCTTACAACGTACCCCGGCCGAGGATTAACACTAAGACCGTACTGAGCATGTGACACTAATTTCCCTTTAACAGAAGAGACGAATCTCATCTTAGTCATCTACTCGCCTCGAGAGTTTCAGGTGTAACCCAACCTAAGATCTTTCAGCAGGCCTAGCCTCGAAGCTAGATCATATGTCTAAGCGACATTGTTCACTCACATGTTCGTACAAATGACTTCAGGTCTTAAGGATCAGCTTATCTATCATCACCCTAGAATTATTATAGACAGTTTAGTTAAAGTTAACCATTTAATAATTCTAAGTTGGTCGTTTAGTGAACTCAGTCTCCAATGAGCACCTGTGTCTCGTCTCCGACTTCACCAAGTCGAATGACTATGAGATCATCATTACCCTTTGGTAAGACAAAGACATAATAGTCTGTCCGATGTACCGATATCCAGTTCTCGACACATCTATGACCACGAACCATTTAAGACTTAAGTTTCTATTCGGTCACTTACTACTCATAATCAAGATCTTATTTGGATACGTAAGACCTAACTATAAGTCTATGGACATTATCTAAGTATATTATTCATTCGAATTTATACTTAGGATAATGGGTACCATATTATATCTTAACAAGACGTATACTTAGGATAAATCGCCTTATGGGCATATATCCTCCTACAATATATATAGTTGTATGTATGGTAGTAAGTGTTCTATTTATACATATGTATGAATAACTACATCATTACAGGGAGATCTGTGTGTATTAGAATTGGTGTTTGACAATCTACTAGGGGTGTGTACATTTTGGATATACTTCTTAATATTTGTAATTATATGTGCATGTTGGGTGTGACGCACATGATAATATGTGTGCTTATAGTTGGGTGTACATATTTATTGAATGACATATCTATTAGTGACATATGTGTGTGGGTTTTTGTTTGTATCTATGTATAAATGTGTATATGTAGTATTATACTAACTTTATGTAAATTATCATGGTTGTGCATACTTGCGTGTATATATTGTATGTATGTCTATGTTTTGCGTAAATATAAGATAGGTGTATAATAATGTAAGTATGGATCTGTGTGTAATGTGTATGCATGCATAAATATTTGTATGTATGTGACTATATGATGTATGTATAAGTGTATGCATATGAGTGTACATTGCTTTTGTTGTAGTGTGTGGATGTCTGGGGTAGAGTGACCTTAACATTTAGGTTTGCCATCCTTAAGTTTGTCCTATCCAAGGAAGTCTAAGGACGGACTAGATTTTAAGGTGGGAAGATTGTAATGGCCTTAGAGCCATATAAGTAGGGCATGTCTATATTTGTGTATGGTATAGTGTATTGTGTGCATATACATGTGTAGTGATATGTATTAAGTGGTGTGTATAGTGTATTATGTAGTGTGTAAAGTGATTGTACTGTTGAGGTGCTATTTGACTGAATATGATTGTACTTATGTATTACTATTGAGTAGTGTGATTATACGATATGTAGTATTAGATGATTATGGTTATATACATATGACAATGCATGGTGTACTAGTAATAATGTTGGTACAAGGTAATGTCACACTTGCAGTTAGTAAGTTGATATGTGTCTTGGTTATAATATTGGTCTTAATTGTATTGCATGATGGTATTGTATTAATTGTATTATGTTTTAGTTGTGGTATAGTAGTGTTAATATTGATATGTAATTGGTGATGTATGTGTGTGTATATTATTATTATTAGTATGGTCATTAATTAGTACCATTAGTAGTATTACTATTGTTATTAATTGTAGTTTTAGTAATATTAATTGAGTGTTATTCATGATGGCATGGTTGTTATATATTGGTGATGTGTGTGCATAGTAGAGAGTGTGGTATGCGTATATCGGTAGAGGAAATACATGAGCCCTATCTTTATCTATTTCCCGCACCCTGTTTGATAGAAATTCGGAGGGCGGAATTTTTCTTAAGGTGTGTAGAATGTAATGACCAGTATTGAATAATACATATTTTGTACTATTTTATTTTTGTCTTGTAATCTTCCATGCTTATATGTGTATTTGTATTACGTACGTATTTTTAATAGCTATGATTATATAAATCTATTACTATATGATTTCAGATGTGTAATTATTTTGAATTCAAACTTCAAAATTCTCTTCCATATTTAGATAGGAGACTTTTACCCATTTTAAATGACAATAAAACTCCATCCTTAATTACAATTATTTCCATTGTTCTTTCCTTTTTCTCTAAGCTTTAAACCCTTCCTTTTTTACACAAACCCTAACCCATACAACTCACGCACGCACACATCCCTCTACAAAAACAAATAGAAAAACACTAGGACATCTATAGACAACCGCACACTTTCTCTCCCAAACCCTCTCCTAAAAACCCTGTGCTTCTCCACCAAGCACCACCTCCACGTAACAAACCCTAGCCCAAAGCAGAACCGATGTCACGCCCTGCTCCCCAAAATACCTGGTATTTCTATTTTTTTTCCACATTTTTTCCCAAGAATCTTGAACATGCAGAGGTAAAGGAAGAAAGATGCGAGGGAGAGAAAGCAAAGGCAAGCCACTGCGCACATGCTGGGATAGTACAAGTGAAGCTCCATAAACATACCCAGAAACAACCTCATAGTACATAGAATTACAACAACAATCATATATATAACAACTTCCATTTATGTACATAGTCCAGGTGCGACACTACACAAACACCACCTCTCTCCATCTCCCAAAACAACCTAGTCACAATACAACTACAACTCTCACCAAAGGCTATCCCTGAAAACCCAACTCCAAGTCACCACCAACCATAATGCCCCTGCTACCTGAAAAATAAGGAGGAGCACGTCAATGCGTGCCCCAGTAGGAACCAACTTGGATTTGGAACACCGTTTTAAGGTTATTAATCCACAAGACAAGGCAAGAGAATTAGGCATGCAAACTAAGTGTCGTAATGAAAAATAAATAGCTAGTAAGGGATCATACCTGCGGTCCAAAGTCGAGCTGCTGCAAGAAATGGGTTAGCACGAATAATAATAATAACAATAATAACACAAGTATCCAAGCAACCATTATCCAATAAGATAGGTGCAAGTGCCTGAGGTATGACACAGAGTCACAAAGAAACATTCAAAGTGAAGGGGAAGTGCTGCCAGTAGAAGGAGTAACACACAAATTCTTATTTTATTATTTTATAATTGAATTAATTGAAACTTGGGTAAACTGTGTGATATCAGGACCTGGACTTCACCCCAAATTTGGGGTGAATATAGCACACGACGCAGTGGACACGGGCACTGTACGCCGGGCCTCTCAGCTCCCCCGTCACTGGCAGGAGTGAGGCTCTCCACATAATAACACAACCTCCGTATGCCCCTACACTCCCGGTAAAGGCGAGTGGGTATAAATATCACATATCACATATCATTTCCCCCAACTTCTCAGTCCAGGCCTCATATCCACAATTTACTTAAATCCCACTTAAAACCCGGGTTTTGCTAACTCACCCTCATTAGAGAGGATTAAGACTTATTCAATTTTATAAGTTAACATCATAAGTGACACGTTAGGGGTCATGATGGCATGGGTATGCACATATCACCTCAGCTGTCCATCATTAGACATAGGGTCATGCACTCACGTAACATGCCCTCTATCACAACACATTATCCAATCACAAATACGGGGTACCCATGCCATTCAAGCCTCTAACTTTACCAATCATCAATGTGGCTCAAGGCCAACACTTACACATACACGTTTCTCAAATTACTGGATATTGCCTTCATTGAGGCATTTCATCGAACACATGACGGGCGTCATTCATATCAAAGCAACAAAATATCATTTACATGTGCCAAGAACATGAACGTTCATTTCACCACATAATCATATTACGTAAGAATAATGATGGCCAATTAACCACAATTAATGAGTAACAACATTACTTAATGAATTCAGCTTGCTGAAATTAGTAGAAAGTGAAAATCCATGGCCATATAACATTAGTTTGCAGTGGGAATTTGACAATTTGTCTCAAATTAAAGTTATAGATATATTAGTCCTGGATTCACAGATAAAATTTCATACAAAAATATTAAGTTGGTGATTTATGGTGAATAATTTGGTGAAGTGTGTCAAGTCTGTTTTTCAGACAGATTTCAGGGTCTGTATTGAAAGCCAATTTTGGGCATGTTGCAGCCGGAAATTCGGCATATAAGAACCCTGAGGAAATTTTAGATAATCTTGTTAACTTTCCAACGAGACTAAGAACAACAAATTCCATTGTGTGTTCTGGTGTCTAGGCCAATTTTGCTAAACTGTGTCAACACTGAAAATCAAACAGACATGTTGTAACGATAGATTTATTGCTCCTAATTTCTGAATTGAACCTATGAAAAAATTTATATTATTTTGGGGTATAACTTCAAGATCTATAAGCTCATATATTTTTTGAACCCTAATTCGAGCTACAGTAACCTGAATCAAAGCAACAACAGACATCAAGATTTTAGAATTTCAAAAAGAGATGACTTTGCTAAGAATTTCAAAGGGAAATTGTGAAATTGAGCCATAGCATGTAAAAATTGACTATCCTCATCACATATTGGATAAAACATGCTATAAAAATATGATAGCAAGAGCCAATTTAAAGGAATTCCAAATCCAAGATGATTCCTACCTCAAATCTTGATTTTTCCTCTCTCTTCTTTTCTTCTCCAACTTCTTCCCATATGCAACCCACGTGAGATACTTCATTTTTGTGAGGGAGAATTAGGGTTTTTGGAGTGAAGAAGAAGGGGAAAAGGAGAGGGTATGGCTGGCCATAGCTAGGGGAAAAAAGAAAGGAGAAAAAGAGAAGTGAAGTGAAAGTTTAGGAAAAAGAAAGAAAAGATTTTCATGTAGAAATTTCTGAACATCTCTTGCTCCATAAGCCATGGTTTGCCTAAAATGACTAAAATACACTTCCAAAAATGCCCCTCAACTTTTGGGTATTTACAAGTTTGCCATTACTTTATGCACACACAACTTTAGTATGTACGCACAGCAGTTTTAGTCCAAATGACCGTTTTGCCCCTCGCCTTTCTAAAAATTTACGGGGGTTGCCATTGACCCCTAACCCTGTTCACACTAGCATGTCTCTCTCTACACACACCCACGCACATCCTTGCATGCATACAAGCATCTCACAGACACGTCTAATACATACACGTTAAATAATACACACGGCATTATTTGCACTTCTCCCGCACTCATACTTCGCATTCACTTCCCTTAGCCACATTTTACGGCCCCATCCCCCTTGTCCTACGTCACATACGTCGACATCTACATTTATTTCATGCCCACGCACGCATCGTAAGTAGAAATACCATGTGTGTTCAGTAGAATACACGTATAGTGCTAAATAGGGCATGTCATCCTACCCACCTTAAAATAAAGTCCGTCCTCGGACTTCCTATGGTGTAAACCTTGTCGAGGTCAGCTAGGTATGATGGTCTCACTACCATGAAGTACAAACAAGAATACGTATCTACACCACACTTATATACTTTATATGCTTCACTATCATCCACACATTCGTATCGCACACATGTCACAGATACATCATATTACTCATCTAGCAGCACATCCATAGCACTATATGCATCATTACATACACATACGTATATGTTCTTCACATAAACATCTAGGCACACACATTCACACATTAACATATACATCACACACTACAATTAAGTCTCTATACGTATTATTACACGTGTTTAGATCACTACTCACATCTATGTGCATACGACATCACATCATATCCACATCATGATACCTTCAAGTATAACGACTTATATTCTACATGCTTATATATATACATATACGTCTATATCCATGCACAAACGCACAACAATACACATTAATCTACACACCATCTCTTGATAGACATGGTCACTATCACGGTGTCACACCATATGTACATCTGATCCCTATACACCCAATACTTAGTCATATGGGCTCACTTCCATGTATAGGCACATAAATATCTATATACACACATCATTTAGTCACATTCATACATACATTCACGTGCACGTACTAACACATGCATGATCGAGTCACATAAGGTTGACAATCATACTATAAATAAATTTACACATAACCTCACCTCCATAGCAGTGCACCTACTACCTCACACAGATAGGCACATATACCACACACAATACACACAAGAGTGCACAAACATAACACATCCCCTGCCATAAGATATATATATATATATATATATATACAAAAAAATGTACCTAAGAATGACCTCGGGTAGAGATACCTGAGCACACCCCCTCTGTTCGGGCTTTGTGAGCATTTGTTTTTGAAAATTTTTTTTGCAGTAGGTAGATATACTTGTTATGTAGCTCCCCACAAAATTTCAGGTCAATCCGACACCGTTTGGGCCTCCGTTCATCGATTTCAAAAATGTTGCGCAAAATTGTCCAAATTCTGGACAGTTTTGCGCAACGTTTTTGAAATCGATGAACGGAGGCCCAAACGGTGTCGGATTGACCTGAAATTTTGTGGGGAGCTACATAACAAGTATATCTACCTACTGCAAAAAAAATTTTCAAAAAAAAATACTCACAAACCCCGAACAGCGGGGGTGTGCTCAGGTATCACTACCCGAGGTCATTCTTAAGCACATTTCCCTCATATATACACACACACACACACACACACACACACACACACACACACACACACACACACACACACACACACACCAGTCATTACCCGTGCCCATAGGGCACGGTTCATTTAATGGCTGAGTTTTTCTCCCCCACAAATTTCAAGTTCCCCCAAATTTCAAGTTTTCCCACAAAATTTCAAGTTTCCCCCCAAATTTAAGTTTTCCCCCAAAATTTAAGTCCCCCCACAATTGTCATTACCACCAAGGACAAACTTGCCACGTAGGACAAAGCTTTGTCCTATTAGGATAAGATTCAAAATCTTCATAGAACTGAAAAAAAAATGGCCGGAAGGGGTGAGAATAAAAAGTGTGTGTGTGTGTGTGGAGGGTCCATAGGCAAAAATAAAAAAACCGGGGTTGTATGTGCAAAATTCCACACCTCCTCTTTTATCCCTCAAAATCGCATCTCTTATATTTTCTCTTATTCAATTTCCCTGTTTTATATAATAGATATCCAAATTCTCTTATCCAATTTCTCATGTCCAAATTCTCTTATCAATTTCTCTTGATAACATCCGTCTTTTATATAATAGATATCCCTTATCCAATTTCTCTTGTCCAATATCTCTTATCCAATTTCTCTTGATACCATCTCTCGTTTGTAATATAGATATCTCTTATCCAATTTCTCTTGATAACATCACTCTTATCCAATTTCTATTGTCCAATATCTCTTATTCAATTTCTCTTGATAACATCCCTCTTTTATAATATAGATATCTCTTATCCAATTTATCTTGTCCAATATCTCTAATCCAATTTCTCTTGATAACACCCCTCTTTTATAATATAGATATCTCTTATCCAATTTCTCTTTTCCAATATCTCTCATCCAATTTCTCTTGATAACATCCCTCTTTTATAATATAGATATCTCTTATCCAATTACTCTTTTCCAATATCTCTTGATAACATCCCTCTTTTATAATATAGATATCTCTTATCCAATCTCTCTTGATAACATCCCTCTCTTATAATATAGATATCTCTTATCCAATTTCTCTTGTCCAATATCTCTTATCCAATTTCTCTTGATAATATCCCTCTTTTATAATATAGATAGTCATTACCCGTGCCCATAGGGCACGGTTTATTTAATGGCTGAGTTTTTCTCCACCACAAATTTCAAGTTCCCCTAAATTTCAAGTTTTCCCACAAAATTTCAAGTTTCCCCCCAAATTTAAGTTTTCCCCCAAAATTTAAGTCCCCCCATAATTGTCATTACCACCAAAGACAAACTTGCCACGTAGGACAAAGCTTTGTCATAGTAGGATAAGATTCAAAATCTTCATAGAACAGAAAAAAATGGCCGGAAGGGGTGAGAATAAACAGTGTGTGTGTGTGGGGGGGGAGGGTCCATAGGCAAAAATACAAAAACCGGGGTTATATGTGCAAAATTCCACACCTCCTCTTTTATCCCTCAAAATCTCATCTCTTATATTTTCTCTTATTTAATTTCCCTATTTTATAATAGATATCCAAATTCTCTTATCCAATTTCTCATGTCCAAATTCTCTTATCAATTTCTCTTGATAACATCCGTCTTTTATATAATAGATATCCCTTATCTAATTTCTCTTGTCCAATATCTCTTATCCAATTTCTCTTGATAACATCTCTCGTTTGTAATATAGATATCTCTTATCCAATTTCTCTTGATAACATCACTCTTATCCAATTTCTATTGTCCAATATCTCTTATTCAATTTCTCTTGATAACATCCCTCTTTTATAATATAGATATCTCTTATCCAATTTATCTTGTCCAATATCTCTAATCCAATTTCTCTTGATAACATCCCACTTTTATAATATAGATATCTCTTATCCAATTTCTCATGTCCAATATCTCTTATCCAATTTCTCTTGATAACATCCCTCTTTTATAATATAGATATCTCTTATCCAATTTCTCATGTCCAATATCTCTTATCCAATTTCTCTTGATAACATCCCTCTTTTATAATATAGATATCTCTTATCCAATTTCTCTTTTCGAATATCTCTTATCCAATTTCTCTTGATAACATCCCTCTTTTATAATATAGATATCTCTTATCCAATCTCTCTTGATAACATCCCTCTCTTATAATATAGATATCTCTTATCCAATTTCTCTTGTCCAATATCTCTTATCCAATTTCTCTTGATAACATCCCTCTTTTATAATATATATATATATATATATATATATATATATATATATATATATATATATATATATATATATATATATATATATATATATATATATATAACTACCTTTGCACATCCTACGCACATACTGCCATGATAGTCAAATAATTATAAATATACATATACACCCCACATACGCGTATACATATGCAAACAATCACACACATCAGTTTCATTCACTTATATTCATAAATACACACACACACACACACACACACACACACACACACACACACACCTATATTCCATATCTATCACAGTTACATTTACATTGCACATTTACGCACCTACACACATGCTCTGGTACAGACCTATATATTCTCTATACAAACAAGAATACATTTATCCAAGGCTTACCAAGATACACCTGGATAGACAACCTTATAGGATAGATCAGCAGATAAACAAACAAGGATATGTACCAGTATATATATACTCATTCACCCAATATACACATCATTACATATTCTCCTACTACACATTTCACATACATGAACACATCCTTACACTTCATTGTGACATGTATAATAGAAATCCATACAATTATAATACCTATGCACATATACACATCAACCAATACACCACAGGGATACTCTATACAACCCAATTATATGCACATACTCATTAGTACACGCAGAGGTATACGTATCAATCCCATATATAGATATCTAAGCCTACACATAGTCAAATACACGTTCGCTCATACACACCAGATTATTATTCTAATAGTAGGTATGCATACAGACATGCATATATACCTATTAGGATCCATGCAACCATGCACATACATTCCCAGGTATGGGCACACACCCATACACACATACCATGCATATCCTGCTTTTACACATATACAGTCAAGCTACTCAACTATACTAGCAGGTAGTAGGTAGCTACCCATACCACTATATACATAACATCCAATATATCCACACTTTTACTAGTATACTAGTACATACACTAATAAGTGTACTTCAATATTCATACACATTCAGTATGTAGTCACACCCCATATACGTATACATTCATATACTGATACATGTATATCAGAATAGGGATCATTCACATACATATACGTATGACCACTCATAAGACATACACCAATACACGTTCAATAATAACAACACATATACACAATCTCACCACACCAGCTGCAACACACCTACATACATACAAATATCTCATATACCAATACACAATCACCCCGCATGCCACTATATACATAAGGGTACATGCACTACATATACACCCAAATGGTTCTATAAACACCATTCTACGGGGTAGGCGTATAAACCATAACTCCACTTAACTATGCAAACCCCGCCATCCCATTTATACACGTACTCCATGATATCAAACCCTTATATCCATCAGATCCTACAAGTGTTACACATCACACTTATATCTATATCCCATATTAGGCACGGTATATATCTAAGGGCCTCAACTTAGGTGGATGGGTCTAAAGCACCAATACCCACCTAAGGATACATCTACTCCAAGCACCTTGAAACATTACTCATACTACCCATGCGTCCATTACTTATCTATATCGCTACATACACACCATATATGGCCATAGCACAACACCTATCTTCACGCAATAGTACAACCCACAACCATATACTAAATTAAGACAATATTCCAGTTCATATAAGCACATAGACAACACATACACATACTTATAGTCATTCGAAATTTTAACACTTTAGAAATTTATGCCCTAGCAATGCAACACTAGCAATATATATATATATACTAGTATTTCATGCATATATCTACACCACCTGCCCATACAAATACACATATGTTCACTCACATACACTTTCCCCCATGTCCAAAGACAATATAAACATTCCACTACTCTATCCATACAAGGATAAATACACACACATGGGAAAACACTTACATGCACTCATATCATACGTGCATATCCTCACTCACACCTTTACAACTCATACGTTCCCAACAGCTTATATATACCCACCAATATACATCCACGAATATACATATACGTATCACCTATGTTTCAGAGTCACACAAGTATAACACATACCTACCTCACATATCCGTATCATGTACTTTTATAGAGACGTAATATACATACACTCAAGTATTAATGCGCCTAGTACATACACTCACACCTCACTCACACCTATCCATACATGCAACTTTCATGCCATTCAAATACATATATATATATATATATATATATATATATATATATATATATATATATATATATATATATATATATATATATATATATGCTGATTACAAGTATATATGCGACGTCTAGATAATTCAAATGTCCAAGTACATCAACTGCATTTTTATACACGAATTCTTATTATTATATATATATACACTGATACCAACAATTATACATCTATAGTATACTCCACTGTAAGGAGTTCATCCCCTAACCTCCTAAGCTAGGGGTTTAAGGGTGGATCACTTAAAGCTCTAAGGTCGCTACCCACCTTAGGGCTAATCTATCCCAATCATATACTGGAGTATTACATGTACTATCCTTACGTACAACGCAGTGCGGTGACCTGCATGGACCTCCAAAAACTGTCACGCCCTGCTCCCCAAAATACCTGGTATTTCTATTTTTTCCACATTTTCCCCCAGGAATATTGAAGAGTCAGAGGTAAAGGAAGAAAGATGGGAGGGAGAGAAAGCAAAGGCAGGCCACTGCGCACATGCTGGGATAGTACAAGTGAAGCTCCATAAACATACCCAGAAACAACCTCATAGTACATAGAATTACAACAACAATAATATATATAACAACTTCCATTTATGTACATAGTCCAGGTGTGACACTACACAAACACCACCTCTCTCCATCTCCCAAAACAACCCAGTCACAATACAACTACAACTCTCACCCAAGGCTATCCCTGAAAACCCAACTCCAAGTCACCACCAACCATACAGCCCCTGCTACCTGAAAAATAAGGAGGAGCACGTCAATGCGTGCCCCAGTAGGAACCAACTTGGATTTGGAACACCGTTTTAAGGTTATTAATCCACAAGACAAGGCAAGAAATTAGGCATGCAAACTAAGTGTCGTAATGAAAAATAAATAGCTAGTAAGGGATCATACCTGCAGTCCAATGTCGAGCTGCTGCAAGAAATAATTTTGCTTGCCATTACACTATTCACACCTTCTAGTGTGTGTAGCCCCGCAGGGTCCTAACAAGTGGCATCAGAGCCTTGGTTTGGTAGTTTTGCAAGAATGACTTCTAAATCTCACCAACCGCTCTTCATTCCTGTAATGACCCGCTCTCGGGGGCCCGTTACTTATTTGATTATTTCGCAGCTCTGCAGATTACCAGTGAAACCAAAATAGCCACGATGCAGATATGTAAAAAATACCCAAATAGTGTCCAATTATTACAATCCATACTGTACAAAATGTTCCAACAACATACATGAAAGAAAGAAAGTACAAAAGTGAAAATAACTCCGAAAGCTGCGGTCTCCGGGTCGAACTCTGGCTCTGCAAACTAAGGGGCAATTTCTTCGATCTTATCGTCGTCTGCCGGTGCCATAAATGGAACCGAAGGTAAGTCACAACAATTCTAAATATAGAAAAGAAGCAGTGCACAAGTATGACAAAAGTAACAACGTACAAGCAGACCAGAGAGAAAAGTAAAGTACCGAGCAAGAAATGTACACAATTGAATAGTAAAAGTAAACAAAACTAAAAGAAGATAACAACTGTACTATGGTAGAGCAAGTGTAAAGGAGGCTAAGCAAGTGAAACAAGCTACTGCTGTAGCTAAAAGTACGACAAGTAAGGTACTGGTGACTGCATGGGTATAGTAGATAAAGTGTATGTACTGCGTAATGTAAATGTGACTGTGCAAAAGTAACTACACTACGTGACTCAAGTCGGAGAGTACAATATGTGACTATTGAGTTCATCTCTTGCCTGGGTGCGCTTACCCAGACGAATGCTGAAACACAGGCACAGTACATGTATTTTGCCGAAACTCAGACATCGGGATGAGATGTCGAAACACAGGCATCGGGACGGGAAGATGAACTCCAGTCACTCCCGCACTCTCTCAAACTAGGAGTTACCCCCAAAAACCACAGTGAAGTGTCAAGTGTTATACGTGATGTTCCACAAGATGTTCCATACGGTGTTTCACATGATGCTAGTCGAACCAAGGCAACTGGTTGACTTGCTTATTGAAAACCAGAAAGTAGTAACTCCTTCCAAAATAGAATGTGTCAAAGCGAACTGAGGATAAAGACAAGTCCAACAACTATAATACCGATTCCATGCTTCGAGCACGTGGTAGTGTTGTTTAGCACACAATTTACACAAGTTGATGGTTGTGTGCTACAACCACTAAAGTCGAAAGTTGGCAAAGAAATCTGTGGTTGATTACTTTCCTATTAGATTAGGTCTCTAATTTGGTTCAAGGCGAATAGCCGTTCTGAAGCTATAAGTAGTGTTCTTAAGTTCGTACGAGGACACTAGCTAATTTTCTAATTTTAGAATTCGTCGTGACTTACAGATTTCAAGGTTGTCGTAGCAAGCCGGGACTGGATCTAGGGCTTCCACAAAAGTTGGTGCACAAGAATTTGTGCCTGCAACACAAAAATAATTGATTAGAGAACACGACATTCCTATCTGAATAATTTGATCGTTTCGATTTTTAAAACTGATGAAACGGTGTCGAAAAATGTTCTAAATTTTTATATAGTCTGAAAATGAATTATATAATTTTACTGCAAGAAGAAAATATTTTCAGAAGCTTCCGGTAATTTTTATAATTTTTAGAAGCTTAAAAATCAATTTAAAAACTACTTTTAATTAAGTAACATAATTATTCAATAATTTATTCTGGATGCAATACTAATCGAAATGGTTCAAATGCGCTGTCAAAACGACCATTCCAAAAAGTGCTATAACATATATTTTTCTCACATATCAGTTTACGTGAAAATAAGAAGTTACAGATTTTTAAGTGAAAAAGACATTGAAGTTTTAGGGTTAAAAATTTATTCTGGACAAGCTAAGCGTTTGATTGAAATGAAACCAGCACCATTGGGTCCAGAACGTTATTTTTGATTTTCTGGGCCTTACCTGTCATTTTTCTGGTTCATATATGGTTTATTATCAATTTTAGACCAATAAATCCGTATAATAATTATTAAATATGTATATACGCTCGTATATACGTATCCATATTTTTGCATCGTTACCTCATTTTCTTACGCCTGCATGCAGAGGAGAGCGGGGGGTTCGCTCCATGCGCCCTCGTCGTCGGATGGCAGCGACCGGCGGCGGAAGGGTGGCGAGACGGTCGAGATGGCGGCGGCGGAGCGGTGTCGTAGGCGGGCTGTGGCGATGGGCGGCGTGAAGCTCGTCGAAGCTCTGAGGGGGGGAAGAGCGAGAGGAGGGGGCTTTGGGCTTGAGAGCATGCAGCGGCGGAGCAAGGCTTGGGGATCGTCTTTGGACGGAGGGAGAGCTTGTCGGAGCGTCGTGGGGAGTGGTAGGCTTCGGGGGGGTGTAGTGGTCGGAGGGGGCCTGAGGGGGTCGGATCGGGCTCAAGCTGATCGGAGAAGAGGTGTTTGAGTGGGAGGCGCTCTGGTGGGGGACGTCGGAGCATGGCGGAGGGAGAGAGAGGAGTCGGAGAACGGGGCTGGTTGCCGTGGGTTGCTGCGGTGAGAGGGGAGCTGGGCGAAGAGGTCGTCGAGCGAGGGGGTGATGCAGTTTGCGTTCGACGTGGGTGGAGGCAGTAACGCTGTGGGCTGGAGACAGCTGTTGGGGAGAGGAGGCGGTGGTCTGCTGTGGTCGGGCGGAGGAGGAGCTGGGCAGATGATGGTGGAGCGTGAAGCGCTGGCGGAGCTTGTCGAGGTGGGTGGCGGATGACGCTGGGGCTGTAGAGGGACATACGAAGGCGGAGCTTCGGTGGTGACTCGATGGGGGTTCGTCGATGGGGTGGGGAGAATAGCGTCGAGGGAGAGGGAGATGAATGGGCGAGGGGTTGATGAGGGGTTGCCCTGGAGAAGAGAGGAAATAGGGGAGGGGTTTGCTTGGGTTTCGACGTGAGAGAGAGAGAGAGAGAGGGTGGAGCTGCTTGTGTGTGTAGATGAAGGGGAGAGAACGTGAGTTTAGGGGTTTTGGGTTTGGGTCGAGAAAGAGAGGGTATGGGGGCTTGCGTGCATGAAGAGAATGGGTATGGGTTTGAGAGCCTGTGTTTTAGGGAGAGAACGAAAGAGAGGAAGTGTTTTGGGTTTTAACATAGGAGAGAGAGGGCGTTTTCCTGGGAGAGAAAGAGAGAGGGTTTAGGGGTGTTAAATAGGATTAGTAATTAATACATTAAATTTTTAGTCAAAACACAAATTAAATGAGTTAGGTTTAGAGTTTGACTAAGATAAGTAAAGGGTTAAGCAAGTTTCACATGGGCTGCCATCGGGTAGGTAAGGCAGGTGACTAGGTAAAATAATTACAGCGTTAATCAAGGTAATTAGTGTTAGGTAAATGGTGATTAGTAAAATACTATGAAATTATGTTTTTGCCCCTGGTAGTAAACGTGTCCGAAAAATTACGAAAACATAACCACGTGATCGTATCGTTGCGAGGATCGCGAATATGAGATCCATTTCGGGGTTTGAGCTACTGAGATACTAGTTTTAGGCCAAAACGTTTAGGAAGCAGGTTTGCTGGTTCTCTATTGATTTGACTTCTGAAAATTACGAAATTAATATGGGGAGCCCTAAATGATCATATGATGATTCTGTTGAAGTTTGAAAACGTTTTGAAGATGTCTGTATAGTAAATTAATTCATTAAGCCAAAGCAGTAATAATTGAAAATAAATTTTATCAAAATGTTTAGGGGTATTTGATGAAATCCGAACTTACTAAAATACTCTATAACTAGTTTGATACTTCAAAATATTTTTATAAGAAATTTTGAAATCACTTAAAACTCCTGATCAACCACTATAAAATACTTTTTTTAAAATGAAAATATGTTAAATTCTTAATTAACTGTATTGAAAAAATACGATTCGTTACATCCTACCCTCCTTTAAATAATTCCGTCCTCGGAATTTCTCGAACTATACAATAAATGTTATGAAGAAGCTCAAGCAAATAAAATGATAAAATGATAGTGATCTAATAAATCAGGTTGTAAATAACATGAAATATAATGTGATATCATAGCATCAAGAAAACAAGAGACGTTGTTTATGAATACATACTATTGACATCACCATAGCTTCCGTAATTAGTCCTGAGAATAGTATTGTCATAATAATTAGCTTGACTTTTCAAGTAGCCAAGAATTAATATGAGCTAATGGCGTTACATGAAAATGATAGTTATTATGATGACGACATCTGTTCGAACTTGGAACTTGAGGTGATAAGCAAGCTATATAAACTACATCAAAAGGTAGATCATACTGGGTCTAGCCAAGGATGTTATTCATAACATAGCATACAAAGGGGGCATCTACGAATCCATATGCTTTCGTGCTTTTACTCATCACCATCCAAGCACCAAAGACATCAATCTCCATAATGCCCAACCATAAGCTAACGTCCAAAACAACATCCAAAGGTAAGTACAAGGCCAACACCCAACGACAGTACTTATTGCCAGCATTCCTTCCATCAATCTCCATAATATCCCACAACAAACCAACACCCAAGCCCTCATCCAGAGCCAAGCACAAGGCCTACATCCAACTTCAACGCCCAGGGCTAATATCATGCCAATAATCATCGCTATCACTACTTCCGTAGACCAATACTTGACATTTGCAACACTCAACATCATCCAACATGTAAACAGCCAAAAACTCGCTTTCCAGCAAACCCGAAGAAGTGGATGCTAGAAGAAACCCAAACGGGATCTCAACACAGGCGAGACACAGGGCAGGGAGCCCAAGAGAAGCACAAGAACCGTAACTTCACAAGATCTCATCCACATAGCGGTAGCGAGGGTGACGGCGAGGGTCGTCGCCAAGGCCAAAAATCCCAAAGCATATCGTCGAAGGGCCATCGGCGGTTGTTGATCCATGTCGTGCGACGGTTGTGATTGCTCAGTGACGACGAGTGACATGGCGGAGCTTCGAAAGAGACCGGAGGAGCTTGAGGTGAGAGGGGTTGGTCTCGCTGGGAGAGAGGCATGGGTAGGAGAGGGTGTCGTAGGGGAAGCCACGAGATGGGTTTGGTGAGGGGAGAGATGAGGGGTTTAAAGGGGATGCCGAAAGTCATCGGTAAGGTAGGATAGGTTAGGCGGGACCGGGGCTCGAGGAGAGGATGAGGACAAAGGTAATAATGAGGGTGAAGACGATGGGCAAAAAAGATTCAACCCATGAGAAATCAGGTACAGAATAGATAAAAGAAGACTGCAAGTTCAAGAAAGACGAAGAAGAAGTATCTGCTCACGCTTGCACGTCTCGGTTTGGTTTGTCTCAAACCATCCTTGATGCTAGGCGTGCTTATGAGCATCCTTCGTAAACGTCGTGGAAGATGACTACCGCGATTATATCCGAACGCTCGTGGAATACTTGGTTCATGAGACTCGTGAATACCAGTGGTGGGTTGTCCACACCAATGACATTATCAAGTATTTGTAGCAGTCATCGACATATCGTCTTTTAACTGGTACTATCTTCTCTTCCAATTTTTCTTGATCCTTCATTATAACCAGTGCGAAGAAGACGATGTTCGCTCTTCACAATCACTGTATCCAGCGATCATTGATACTCTTGCGCCAAGATCCATTCTTTTAGAAGCATTCCAAGTTTAAGTCGTATCCATTCTTTTCGCAACAGATCATCCATCCGAGACTAAAGCTTAGATGGTGTTGTGCGTAAAGTGCCTCCGATATCAACCGATTGAGTGTCTAACACTAAATCAATTGAAAACTTGAGGACGTGATTCAAAATAATCCTAGGAGATCATTCAGAAATACGTCCATAAGTTCTTGAATCACTTCGAGTTTCTCTTGCCTCAACTTCTATTGCAGTTGTCACTGCCTCCGTAAGTCTGGCCTGATCTCCACTGGTTCTTCTTGGTCACCTTTTGTTGTCGAACTCCAACTTCTGGTGATCGAAAATTTGAACGCTATCCTCCTTAAAAAAGACGTAGCTAGAGTTCAAGTGAACTAAAAATAGAAAGATTCTAAGAAGGTCAATCGAAAGGTCATTAAGCTAAAGGAAGGGTGATGATGTTGAAGTGAAAGAATGGTTCAACTTATGAAAAATCAATTTAACTGCTAGCAAAGAAGGTTACTAGGAAAGGTATATCCAAAGAATGGAACACGAATTCCTAGACAAGGGATAAGAGTTCAAAGGAAGTGATGAAGATCAAGGAGGATCAAGGAAGCTGGGTAATAAGAACACTTCGCCCGTATATCCAATACAGGTGAACACTCGAGACGTCATGTACTCGAGAGTTCAATTTGAGTATTTTATATTGTACACCTTGATCTTGCTAATTTTTTCACGAGGTAGTTAGCACAGACCTGCATGGGCCACCAAACTTGTAACAACCTGCTCTTGGGGGCCAGTTACTTATTTGATTATTTCGCAGGTCTGCAGATTACCAGTGAAACCAAAATAGCCACGATGCAGAGATGTAAAAAATACCCAAATAGTGTCCAATTATTACAATCCATACTGTACAAAATGTCCCAACAACATACATGAAAGAAAGAAAGTACAAAAGTGAAAATAACTCTGAAAGCTACGGTCTCCGGGTCGAACTCTGGCTCTGCAAACTCAGGGGCAATTTCTTCGATCTGGTCGTCGTCTGCCGATGCCATAAATTGAACCGAAGGTAAGCCACAACAATTCTAAATATAGAAAAGAAGCAGTGCACAAGAATGACAAAAGTAACAACGTAGAAGCAGACCAGAGTGAAAAGTGAAGTACTGAGCAACAACTTTACACAACTGAGTAGTAAAAGTAAACAAAACTGAAAGGAGAGAACAATGTACTGTGGTAGTGCAAGTGTAAAGCAGGCTAAGCGAGTGAAACATGCTACTGTTGTAGCTAAAAGTACGACAAGTCACGGGTGTAGTAGGTAAAGTTATGTACTGCGTAAAGTAAAGGTGACTGTGCAAAAGTAACTACACTACATGACTCAAGTCGAAGGGTACAATATGTGACCATTGAGTTCATCTCTTGCCTGGGTGCGCTTACCCAGACGAATGCCGAAACACATGCACTGTACATGTATTTTGCTGAAACACAGGCAGCGAGACGGGATGCCGAAACAGAGGCAGCGGGACGGGAAGATGAACTCCAGTCACTCCTGCACTCTCTCAAACTATGAGTTACCCAAAAACCACAGTGAAGTGTCAAGTGTCAAGTGTTATACGGTATGTTCCACAAGATGTTCCATACGGTGTTTCACATGATGCTAGTCGAACCAAGGCAACTGGTTGACGTTCTTATTAAAAACCAGAAAGTAGTAACTCCTTCCAAAACAGACAGTGTCAAAGCGAACTGAGGATAAAGACAAGTCCAACAACTGTAATACCGATTCCATGCTTCGAGCACGTGGTAGTGTTATTTAGCACACAATTTACCCAAGTTGATGGTTGTGTGCTACAACCACCAAAGTTGAAAGTTGGCAAAGAAATATGTAGTTGATTACTTTCCTATTTGATTAGGTCTCTAGTTTGGTTCAAGGCGAATAGCCATTCTGAGGCTATAAGTAGAGTTCTTAAGTTCATACGAGGACACTAGCTAATTTTCTATTTTTAGAATTCGTCGTGACTTACAGATTTCAAGGTTGTCGTAGCAAGCCGGGACTGGATCTAGGGCTTCCACCGAAGTTGGTGCACAAGAATTTGTACCTGCAACACAAATATAATTGATTAGAGAACACGACATTCCTATCTGAATAATGTGATCGTTTCGATTTTTAAAACTGATGAAACGGTGTCGGAAAACGTTCTAAATTTTTATATAGGCTGAAAATAAAAAATATAATTTTACTGCAAGAGGAAAATATTTTCAGAAGCTTCTGGTAATTTTTATAATTTTTGGAAGCTTAAAAATCAATTTAAAAACTAATTTTAATTAAGTAACGTAATTATTCAATAATTTATTCTGGATGCAATACTAATCGGAATGGTTCAAGTGCGCTGTCAAAACGACCATTCCGAAGAGTGCTATAACATATATTTTTCTCACGTATCAGTTTACGTGAAAATAAGAAGTTATGGATTTTTAAGTGAAAAAGACGTATTTAAGTTTTAGGGTTAAAAATATATTCTGGACAAACTAAGCGTTTGATTGAGATGAAACCAGCGCCATTGGGTCCAGAACGTTATTTCTGATTTTCTGCGCCTTACTGGGTATTTTTCTGGTTCATATATGGTTTATTATCAATTTTAGACCAATAAATCCATATAATAATTATTAAATACGTATATACGCTCGTATATACGTATCCGTATTTTCGCGTCATTACCTCGTTTTCTTACGCCCGCATGCAGCGGAGAGCGGGGGGTTCGCTCCGTGCGCCCTCGTCGTCGGATGGCGGCGACTGGCGGCGGAAGGGCGGCGAGGCGGTCGAGATGGCGGCAACGGAGCGGTGTTGTGGCGGACTGCGACGATGGGCGGCGTGAAGCTCGTCGGAGCTCCGAGGGGGGAAGAGCGAGAGGATGGGGCTTCAGGCTTGAGAGCATGCAACGGCGGAGCAAGGCTTGGGGATCGTCTTTGGACGGAGGGAGAGCTCGTCGGAGCGTCGTGGGGAGCTGTGGGCTTCAGGGGGTGTGTGTGGTGGTCGGAGGGGGCTTAAGGGGGTCGGAGCAGGCTCAAGCTGATCGGAGAAGGGGTGTTCGAGTGGGAGGCGCTCTTGGGGGGGACGTCTGAGCACGGTAGAGGGAGAGAGAGGAGTCAGAGAACGGGGGATGGTTGACGTGGGTTGCTGCGTCGAGAGGGGAGCTGGGCGAAGAGGTCGTCGAGCGAGGGGTCGATGCAGCTGGCATTCGACACGGGCGAAGGCAGCGACGCTGTGGGCTGGAGACGGCCGCTGGGGAGAGGAGGCGGCAGTCTGCTGTGGTCGGGCGGAGGTGGAGCTGGGCGGATGATGGTGGAGAGTGAGGCGCTGGCGGAGCTTGTCGAGGTGGGTGGCGGACGACGCTGGGTCTGTGGAGGGACGGACGGAGGCGGAGCTCCTGCGGCGACTTGACAGGGGTTCGTCGATGTGGTGGCAAGAAGAGTGACGAGGGAGAGGGAGATGAATGGGCAAGGGGTTGATGTGGGGTTGCCCTGGAGAAGAGCGGAAATAAGGGAGGGGTTTGCCTGGGTTTCGACGTGAGAGAGAGAGAGAGGGTGGAACTGCCTGTGTGTATAGATGAAGTGGAGAGAACGTGGGTTTATGGGTTTTGGGTTTGGGTCGAGAACGAGAGGGGATGGGGGGCTTGCGTGCGTGAAGAGAATGGTATGGGTTTGAGAGCCTGTGTTTTGGGGAGAGAACGAAAGAGAGGAAGTGGTTTTGGGTTTTAACACAGGAGAGAGGGGGGGGGGGGGGTTTGCCTGGTAGAGAAAGAGAGAGGGTTTAGGGGTGTTAAATAGGATTAGTAATTAATACATTAAATTTTTAGTCAAAACACAAATTAAATGAGTTAGGTTTAGAGTTTGACTAAGATAAGAAAAGGGTTAAGAAAGTTTCACATGGGCTGCCATCGGGTAGGTAAGGTAGGTGATTAGGTAAAATAATTACATCGTTAATCAAGGTAATTAGTGTTAGGTAAATGGTGATTAGTAAAATACTATGAAATTACGATTTTACCCCTGGTAGGAAACGTGTCCGAAAAATTACGAAAACATAGCCACGTGATCGTATCGTCACGAGGATCGCGTATACGAGATCCATTTCGGGGTTTGAGCTACGGAGATACTAGTTTTATGCCAAAATGTTTAGGAAGCGGGTTTGCGGGTTCTTTATTGATTTGACTTCAGAAACTTATGAAATTAATATGGGGAGCCCTAAATGATCATATGATGATTCGGTAGAAATTTGAAAATGTTTTGAAGATGCTTGTATGGTAAATTAATTCATTAAGCCAAAACAGTAATAATTGAAAATGAATTTTTATCGAAATGTTTTGGGGTATTTGATGAAATCCGAACTTACTAAAATACTCTATAACTAGTTTGATACTTCAAAATATTTTTATAATAAATTTCGAAATCACTTAAAACTCCTGATCAACCACTATAAAATACTTTTTAAAAAAATGAAAATACGTTAAATTCGTAATTAACTGTATTGAAAAAATACGAGTCGTTACACTTCCTCCCGTCTTCAAAGGCAAACACTTCTTAAAATGGAGGAAGAACAAGTTTCGTTGGTTTGTTGTGCATGATGAGTCAAAGTTTATTGCCTCGGCTGCTCAAGTTTGGAATGCATTGCGCAATGCCATCTCTTCGAAAATTGCAAAGAAAGTAAGTAATTTAGAGGTGGCACATGAGATATGGAAGTATCTTGATGAAGAATATGGTGGAGAGGAATCTTGTGATGATGAGAGCATCGTTGGTAATGCGGCATCTCGTAACTCTCTTTGTCAACGTAGTAATTTCAATGAAAATGATAATGCGTTGTTTATGGGCTCTCTTAAAGCTGATAAGTTTAAGCTTAAAGAGAGATGCTCACACTCACACACATCTTCATCATCCAATCTTTGTGCTGATACATGCTTTGTTTCTCTTGATTCTCATGTATGCATGTTGAGCAAAGAGAATGACTCTATTAAAGCTCGCATTAAGTATGATCGTGATTTTCACAAATCTGTGAAAGATATTCTGTATGCATCACATAATGTTGAACTTAATTCTTTGTATACCGAGAAAGATACTCTTCTTTCTCAATTAAGTGTTTTGAGAGATGAAAATTCTTCTTTCAAACTCCAACTGGAGAAGATGAAAATTCTTCTTTGAATGCTATGCATGATGTGTATACTCATAGGAAATCTTATTATTGCTTGCATGCTATAATTGATGATAAACTTTGCATGCTTCACATGTTCCTATGCATGGTAGAATTGCTTGTGTGAATATTTCTAATGAAAAATCTCATGTTTCACACACGGGGCACACCAATGTTTATGTTCCACCTCATAAGTGTGCACCCTCACCTCCTACTCACGCCTTAACTACCATTCTTCTTAAGAATCCCAAATCACTTTCTTTGTGGATTCATACGAATGTTTATAGCCTTGACAGGAACTCGTATATAGATTCATATGTTCGTAAAGTTATATTTTCATATGACTATAAATAGAAATCAAACTCCACTTTTGTTTGGTTTCAACCTTGCTAGCTCACTCACATTGTTATTCATTGTTTGGGTACCATGCTTGTATGTTTACTTTTTTGTACAATATTTTTGTGAGTGTGTCCATTACTCCCATGTTTGCATGTTTTGTATGATTAAAGGGGAGTATGAAATTTTTGCTTGCTATCATTATTTTTCCATTCATATGTCACATTGAATGTGATTCGCATTATGTTTGTGCATATGGGTGGTTATTTCTCTAGCCATTGGTTTTCCTATTTGGCTATTACCCATCTTTTTAATATGCCAATGGGGGAGAGAAATAGGTTAGATAAAAATATACCTTGTGCTTTTTATGCATTATTATCAATTGGTATGTTTTTGCACAATATCCATCAATATGATTTGTGCTTTGCATGTTTATATTTTGTGCTCGTTTGCCTATTGATTAGGGGAGTTTGTTAGCACACATTGTTTATTTCAATGTTTATTATATTTTGACATAATGGATTGTCATCATTAAAAAGTGGGAGATTGTTAGTTCTTATGTTTGAGACTAACGTTGTTTTGATGATGATCAATACATTATGTTAGTGTGCTAATTAATCTTATATTTTAGTCTCAGTTTATCTTAATGATTGTATATTGATGAGACAAAGTATAATGATTGGAGGATGATACAATGGAAATATTAAAGACCTCCAAGAGTGATGGAGTGCTCAAGCTTGGATGAAGTCATGTAGATCATCTAATGTAGCCAAAGCTTGAGCATCATGATGGATGGACATCAAGAGGAGCAATGACAAAGCTTGGACTCAAGGGGTGCCAAAGCTTGGAGATGATTGGGAGCATCAAAGTGTCACGAGCTTGAAGATTTAGACTCTATGAGATGCAATATGTAATCCATGTAATTTCAACTACTTGCATTTCTCTTTTTGAGTCTAGGATTACTGTAATGCCTTGATAGATTGTCATACTCTTATGCATATATATTTAACCATCTTGTGAGCCTTTGGATTATCATAGAAACCATCCCATTAGGTTTAGCTTGCCTTAAACTCTTACTGGAGTTTCTGGCTCTCCCACAGTCGACTGATGAAGGCACGACATGCGACTGGATGACCTCCAGGCGTCTGGCCAGCCTTCGGCCCTTCGACTGTCATGCACAGCTCAAGTCAACATTTCTTGACTCTTTCTTGAGCTCTAGGAAATAGTCGACTGACGTTCAATTTACAGTCGTCTGTCTTCCATCAAGCGCTTGGAAACTGTTTTACATTCGTCTGTGTGCTAAAGTGCGTGTAATGACCCTAGTCCTCTATATGTGGGGTGTATATAGTAATGTATATGTGTATGGTATTTATACTTGTCTGCTTGCGTATAGTGTGTAGTGGATGCAGTAAAAGTGTTGTGAGTATATTAATTATGTAGTGTGTATAGTAATATTATATCGTTGTTACATGCAAGCTTTGGGTGCGGGTATATCTATATGGATGACCCATTGTAGGCATGTGAAGTGTATGTACATTAATGGAGTTAGTGTGTGTGCATAGCAATAATGTTGTGTATATAGTAATTTTGTGGTGTGCATAGTAATTTGCCTATGTGGATGAGTGTGTGCCTATATGGATAATCTATTGAATGAAGTATGGTTGTAACTAAGTGGTGTAGAGAGTGTTACCACTTGTAGTGATGTTTGTGTAGTGATTTTCAAGAGGATGTGTGCTTTAAGTGGGTTTAGCTCTTAAGTGGTGTTGGGCTTTTAAGAAAGATGTGGTCATGGCTATTGGGCGTTCCCTCTAATGACTCATGATGGGCTTTAAAGATGTGGGCTTTGGTTAATTAAGAAAGAAAGAAAAGATGAGAATGGAGACAAATTAAAGGAGGCTAAATAGGACAAGAGAAGTGTGTGGAATAATGTGGAGTTTTCCTACATCATTACACCCTTTACAAAGCTAATCTAACCTCAATCTCTCTCTCCTACTCTCCCCACTTCAGTTATGGCCGACATTCATCAAGGAAATACAAAGAAAAAGAAAGAAAGAAAGAAAGAGGAAAGGAAAAGGAAAGAGAAAGAAAGAAAGAAAGAAAGAAGAAAAGAGAAAGAAAAGGGGAGAGGAGGAGCTTGAAGAAGGAGGAGCCAAAGGGACTTGGGCTACCCCCTTGTCTCTCATCACTCTAGATGTAGGAATCCCTCTACTAATTGTTTATTATGCTAATTTTTGTTAAATCAATCTAGTTTCATGCACATACCACAACTGATTTTGTGGACAAACTCTGATGCATGTTCACCTGAGTATATCTCCTAATTTAGGCAGAATTAAATTCTTCAAAAATTATATTTGTGTAGATCTTGAAGTTCTACCTCAGAATCATATAACATTTGACATATATTTAATTCAATAATTAGGAGTAAAAATTCCATCTTTACAACTTGTCTGAATTTCATTCAGACTGGACACAGTTCAGTAACACTTAGCTCAGTCTCTACACACTCCATGGAATTTTCTATTCATGGTCTTGTTGTAAATTTAGCAAGTTTTTCTACAATTTCAGCTCATTTCATGTTTTTCAAAATTCTGACTGAAACATGCCTAAATTAGCAATATTTACAGCCCTCAGAATCTGTCAGAAAAACAGATTTGACAGGCTTCACCAAAAATCACCTAGGATGTATTTCTGCATGAAATTTTATATGTGAGTCCAGCACTGCTATGTCAAAAACTTTTATTTAGGAAGTTTCATCAAATTCATGAAGGAAATATATGATAACTGCCACTATTTATGACTGTCTGCACTTTTCCTGCAAGCTGAATTGCTTAAGTGGTGTTTTGAAATGTGTGTTGTTGCTAATCTTAATTCTATAGTACGTGATTATCGTTGTTACATGAAAGGGAGCTTATTATTATGGGTTGTTAATGGATTTACCAATGTGCTTGTTGCCATACTCATGACGCTCATCACATGTTTGTGGAAATGTATAAGTGAAAGAAAGTATGATTATGTTGTTTATGCAAATGCCCAAGTGAAGGCAAATGCAAGAATGTAAGAAATACCCATTCCTATGGGTCGTGATATGATGTTGTTAGGGACACGAAGGTGGAGTGCACGGGCATGGACAAAGTTACCGCGGTAGGAGGTGGGAGAATTCGCCATGGGCCACCTCTTGATCCATTAGGTGACTCCACATTGATAACGGAGTAGAATCACGATACACTTGCACGCCGGCACATTCATGGGATCCCATTGCATTGGATTGCATTTCATGTTGCATCATGCACGTCATTACGCCTCTTTATGTATCATTACGCATTATGTGAGATGTGTTGCATAAGATTGTATGTTTGTTTGCATGTGTTGGGGTGATGTATGTATGTTGGTATGTGAGCTTAGTAAGTGCTTTGTATATTTGTTGTGACTTGTTGTGACATGTGTGTGTTAAGTGGTTGTTTCACATGTTATTTATCTCTAAGTGCAACTTGGGATTGTGACATCAAGAGGAAACATGGCCACTGGCCTAGTGGTATAAAAGTGAGATAACTTGAGATTTGGCTATGGGTCATTTGATATAAGATA
The DNA here is from genome assembly GCA_030789695.1 of Scilla litardierei. Lineage (NCBI taxonomy): Eukaryota > Viridiplantae > Streptophyta > Magnoliopsida > Asparagales > Asparagaceae > Scilla > Scilla litardierei. The sequence goes on along the minus strand of CM061142.1, from coordinate 807,760,555 downwards.
ACATGATGCGACTATGAGCCAAGTGATGCATAACTTAAAATTCGCCAGTTGTTGGTTATTTTGGTTGATATTGCTTTCAGTTAATTGTTTCACTTAGATGTTTACAGTAATTGTTTCCTTTCTTCCCTTACTTAGTTGTGCACTTACTTAATTGTTTTCCATGCAGTTGTATTTACTTGATGTAATTCATCTCGTTATAGCTTGTGATGTAGCTCTATTACTTTATGACATGCTACGCATGCTTTCTTAGCTTATTTATATCTAATTACGCCTTGCATTGTTGCACCCTTGGTTGAATAATATGCCATTAGTATTGGGAATTCCTACTGGGTCACGCATTGACATGCCCCACCGTTGATTTTTCAGGTAGTTGGCAGTTGGAGGATCTTAGAAGGCAGAGTATGAGATTGGCTTGGGTGAGATGTTGTTGTAGTGTTGTACCTTGGGTTGTACCATTGAGGGTTGGGTTAATTTAGTGTCCTTGAATTGGATAAGAAATGTATTGGAGATTATGTTGTATACTATTGTACTTGAGAGAGTGTGATTAAAACTTGTCTTGTATTTGTAATATTGTAATTGGACTTCCCTATTTATTGTTATTTGTTGTACATTATCATTATATGTTGTTAGCAAATGATGTTACAGATATACATTGTACTCTTGAGTTGTATTTTATTAGTGGAGCATTACGTGTACTTCCTAGCACGTGCATAGTGGACCTGCTAGTATCATTGTATTGTATTTCCTTTTTCCTTCGTAACACTCGCTCCTCTGGGAATACCTGGGACAGATTCGTACTTTCCGGGTATCCTGGGGAGCGGGACGTTACAGTGCGCAACTTGCATTTTTTGGGTTTCATCCCACTTTGCAAGTCAGTCGACTGATGACAAGATTTCAGTCGCCTATCAATTTACAGGCGCCTGTGTTTTGGTCATCTATTAACTGAAGGCGCTAGTGCAAAAGTTGCATTTTCCATCTCCGTTTCCATCCCAAGTGACAGTTGCCTGTTGAAGGTTATATAGGTGCATGCTCATTTACAGGCGCATGTGTAGTCTTCTACAGGTGCCTGTCCTGGCTCAGATTATATTTGTTGGGATTTTTATATCCGTTGACCAGTCGACTGTCAGTTGTTCATAAGTCGACTGACTGTTCCGTAAACTGCCAAAATCTAGCAGTTGCAGATTTCTTCCCCTTAGGGTTTTGGTTGGTTTTATGGGGCTCTTCTTGGCTTCCTTTATGTAGAAGTTGGCTTAGTTCATTTAGAACTCTTGAAAATCATTAGGAATACATTGAAGATCAATTCATCTCTTTTCTAAGCCACTCCCCCCATTCACGCATTAGAACTTCAATCGTATGCTATAGCATCTAAGCTCTAAGGAATTTCTCTAAGAGATTTCAATCTCATTTCTTTTCTTGGAGAATATCTTTCTTCTCTTCATTCATACACGCAAGTGAGAAGTGTTAGGATTCATTCCTAGAAGAGAGAAAGATCATCAAGTGTAATCAAAGCCTCATCTCAAGCACTTGAGTTTCACTTGCATGCCTTCTTCTTCACATTGGTAAGATCAAATCAAGGCATATGTAAGTGTTATTTCGTTTTATCGTTTGTGAAACACCGAATTCTCTTGTGAGAATTAGTTATTCTCTTTGTGAGAGTTACTCTCTGTGTGAGAGTTTGTGTCTATGTGTGGGACAAAGTCTCTCTGTGTGAGAGCACGCGTCTCTCTGTGTGAGAGCAAGGATATCTCTTTGTGGGAATCCAAAATCCTCTGTGTGAGATATCTCTATGTGAGATTGTATTCACTTCTCTTTGCGGAAATTATATTGGATATTGGTGTGGCTGGATGTACCCAAGTTTGGGAAACCAGTATAAAATCATTGTATTTGTGATTGTTGTTGTTGAGCATACTTTTTATTTTCCGCTGCTTATTGTGCTGTAATTTTAGTAACTTTTAATTAAGCACTTTGCTTGCCATTACATTACCCTTCTAGTGTGTGCGTGTAGCCCCGCACTGTCCTAATACGGCGCGGGCGCCTTCGGCCCGGAACAACAAATTCGGCGCGGACGCATTCGAAGCGGAACAATAAGTTAGCGTAGAACAACAAATTCGACATGTACGCCTTTGGCGCGGACCCGAGCCCTCGGGCATAGTTCATTTAAGATATCCCCTCAAAATCCTTGATTGTAAATTATTTTAAAATATTGATAATGTTGTGAATAAAAATAATATGCTGCTTTGGCTTGTCCTAGTCATACCTGACACAATATGCTACTTTGGCTAAACTAAAAACATGACACCATGCAAATTAAAATATCAGTAATATCACATACCTTTTTCCAACAGTGGGCCCAAGAAAAGATCCTCATAAAATTCCAATACGTGGCAACCACATGGGCGGTTGCGAAATTTTTTAGGGATGCATGCTGATTACTACCATCCAATGCTGGTTCAAGTAGTCAACCCGTACGACGCACGAATTCAATGAAGATTAATCTGGGCACGTTTTGTTGCAATTATTTGATTTTGGGTTACTGTGAAGTTCATGTTTTTGATCAGGGACATCTGCGTTTTTCCATAAAAATTTCAAAATTTTGAGTTTTCCAACCAAATTGATTCACCCCAAAACTATCTCAAACTCATATTAACCATCCATTCTTCAAGAACAAATCCTAGCCACTCTTTTAGTCAGCCCTAAAATTCAAAAACAGTTGTGTTTTAATAAATAGATAGATCATTTATACAAAGAGAATAATGGGTATCATACGCCATATGAGAGGGTGTCCCATATGCCCTCTTACATAAAGGGGGTCAAGTACAAACTTGCCCCTTTTATGTGAGAGGGCATATGGGACACCCTCTCATATGATGTATGATACCCATTAATCCCTTATACAAAAGGAGATCATATATAATAGATAGATGGGTTTTTCTCATATTAGTCCCTTAAATTACGTGTATTTTGATATTAGTCTCTTAAATCTTTGTAATTTGAATTTAGTCCCTTCAATGTTTAACGTTAACCTAAATAGTCCTCTTTGGATCATTTACGTTAAAAAACTAACCTGACTCAAATTTGTGTTAACCTTCGACAAACTTGCTCTTGAGTTAACGAAACATGTGATGGTAACGTGTATGTGCCTAAAACCAGCGGGGGTAAAACTAATCCCAAAAAATCCCGCTAGACCCATTTCTTTATGCATTTCATACGAAAATTTCACCATAGACTTTCACCCTAGCATCGCTGGCGCAAAGAGGGAAGAAACGGTGGCAAATCAAGCGAGATTTTTTGGACGATTGAGTTCTAGCAGTTTGGATACGAAAGAGTTAAGGTAATAGCTAGTTGATTTTGATTGTAATTTGCAAACGATTGAAAAATTCCAATGTAGGCATCAATTTAAATGCTAGTTGATTTTGATTTAGGGTTTTTGATGTTAGTTGTTGTTATAAGTGATTTGGGTTCTTAGAAGTTGCTGTTAAATGTGTTGAGTATTGATTCCCCGGATTTGGTTTTGATGATGAACAAACATAAATATCGTGAACTAACTCCTTGTGAGCGCAGTTATGGAGATCGTCGCCAAATTACTTCGTACATCAAAAGCGATGTCTCAAGACTTCTCAAAGCGTGTGATCGTGTGCCTGAAGCTTCGTTGAAGCCCTAGGAGCATTATTGAAGTCAAGAGATTCGGATTGAAGCTTTGAAGACGGTTCGTCAAGTTTATTTTATAGTCTTCTAGCTTCTTTTCGTAGAATGTTAAGCCTTGAGTAGGACTTACATTATAATCTTCATGTCGCTCATATCTTAGAGCTAGGATTGTCATAGAAGCCTTTAGAATCTTTCCCGAAGCTTATCGCTTCTTTCCTCGGCTTCTTATGCATCTTAGTTGGTTCAAGAAGAAGAACCAACAGACTAGATGGCAATCTAAACGATCGGCAATCCTTCTTGAACCGACTAGATATCCTACTCTAATTCAGCTCATTCACTGTTGGCCACTTAGTCGGTCCAAGAAGGTTCACCGACCGACTAGTTGTCAAACTAGTCGGTTTGGAATCCTTCTTAGACCGACTAGTTATGCCTTCAGTTTCACAGCCTGAGCTACTGTTTATCGTTAGTCGGTCAAAGAACAACTGTCGACCGACTAGTTGTGAAACTAGTCGGTTGGAATTTGTGCTTAGACCGACTAGTTCTCTTGTGTTCACCTTATTGGATTTCATCTGCTTAGTCGGTCAAAGAACACTCACCGACCGACTAGTTGACAAACTAGTCGGTTGGCAAGTCTTCTTAGACCGACTAGTTCTTTATCTCCTGAACTTTCCTTATTGGCTGTCTACCTCTTAGTCGGTCCAAGAAGAATCACCGACTGACTAGTTGAGAAACTAATCGGTCAGTGATCCTTCTTAGACCGATTAAACTGCTTCAGAATAGAGCCGTTGGGGGCATTTAATGCCACGAATTTTGTGACCGTTTTGTCTCTTCCCTATATAAGGTTGTGTGCTTCCAACCAGGGATTAAAGGCTGATAATATAGACATTTTCACACCCAAGAGAGGAGCCAGTCAATCTCATTTCTAAGCTCTCTCTTCTCACAAGAATCTCTCCCTCAACTTCTTGAGCCCTAACCCCTCAAGAGAGATTCTCTTCATTGTGAGCCTTTCAAGCCAAGAGCTTGATTCAAAGTCACCAATCTCTCCCTAGCCACCTATTGCTGGTTATCTTGGTGGAGCTAGGGTTTGGTGTCATCTTCTTCCTCAAAATCTTCCTTGCCCTAAAATCGTAAGTTTACTCAAGGCATAGGATTTTGTTGGTAAGTATTTCATTGTTTTATTTACATTGATATTGTAAGTTGTTCTCTCGGTTGTGAGAGAAGTGTGTGATCCTGGGTTGTGGGAGTCACATTTTTATTTGTGTATGATTTGATCTTGTAGAGATTTTCTACAAGAATTTCATATTGAAAACTCGGGTTAGTGGTTTCTAACTTAAGTAGCCGGAGGGGATCCGGGTGGTTGGGACATAGGATCACCAGGAACAAGTCGGGGAGACTTGGGTGGATTCGAACCCGTTATATCGCATGTTTGGATTGTCTTATTCTTGTTGTTTGTAGTTATTCCGCATTGTTGTTTGTGTTTGCACAATAATTAGGAATTATACTCTTGATTATTTTAAAGTACTATTCACATCCTCTCTAGTACTTGTGCAGTAGCTATCAGGACATTACATTTGGTATCAGAGCCAAGTTCATAGCTATGTCTACCAACGACAACAAGACCGTTCGTCCACCTTCAGACTATAGCACCTTCAGGAACCGTGAAGGAGCTTCTTCGGTGATGGAAGGACACTCCTCAACTAGGCCTCCTTTCTTCAACGGTACCAATTACGGGTACTGGAAATGCCGGATGGAAACATTCCTCCGGAGCACTTCACTATGGAGAGCCACGATGACGGAGTATGTCGAGCTCGCCGAAGAAGATTTCGCGAAGTGGACTACCGCGGAGGTCGCCGCGGAGGTAACCAATGCCAAGGCAATGAATGCCTTGCAATGCGCTTTGGAGCCCGAAGACTTCAACAAGATATGCACATGTAAGAGTGCATATCAAATCTAGAACTCACTCCTCATCTTGCATGAAGGAACGAGTAGGGTAAGCGACTCCAAACTCACCGTTGTTAATAAAGAATACGAATTATTTCACATGCAACAGGCTGAGAAGATGAAGGAGTACTATGCTCCCTTCGTTGACATTACAAATGAATTGGAGGCTCTTGAAAAGACCTACACCCAAAAGGAGAAAGTCTCAAAGATCATTGACGGACTTCTTTCTTGTTGGGAAAAGCGTACCTTCGCCATCAAGGAAGGTAACGATATGAATAAATATACTGTCGTACAACTAATGGGTACCTTGATGTCTATGAGGTACGCAAGGACAGTAAAATATAGATGCAGGACAAGATGAAGTCATACTTGAAGCAAGACGAGCCAAAGAAAAAGTCGATTGCGTTCAAGGCCGCTCCATCTACTTCTACCGATGATGAAGAGTCGGAAGCCGAGTTGGACATAGAATCTTTGGCCGACTTGGCAAAGAAGCTCAACCGATTCTTCCGAAAAGGTAACTTCAAGAATAAATCAAAATTGATTTCGACTAATGCCTCCGCTCCTTTATGTTACAAATGCAACAAGTCAGGACACATCAAGGCGGATTGTCCTCTCAACAAACACAAGGAGAAGTGGAAAGCACCCAAGTACGACAAGTCGAGAAAGTACAAGAAAGGGCTTATCGGCTCATTCACTGACTCCGAAGAGGACTCCTCAAGTGGAGAGCCGGATGATGAATAAGTGGAGAAAGCAAACATGTGCTTCATGGCTAGAGAGGAACATGATCAAGAGTCCTCCTCCGATGAAAGCGAGGATGAAGGCGATGAGGTAACGATGGATGACCTTAGATTAGCTAACGAACAACTTTGGTTTAAGTTTTCTAAATTGGCTAATAGATATATTAAGACCAAAGATGAGCTAACTAGTTTCCAAACCTCACCTAAGCCTATCATCATCAACAACGACACCGTTGTTGATGGTTTAAGAAATGAGATTGTAAATCTCAAATCTCAACTTGAGCATGTTCTTATTGAGAATTCAGATGAACGTGAGATGACGGATTTGACTTCTCAAAACTCAACTTTGAGTATTGAGAATGAGAATCTCAAATCTCGTGTTTATGTACTCACATCGCAAGAGTCCACCTTGGATGCTTCTATGCATTCTCTCACCGAGAAGTATGAGTACACATTAGGCCGAATTAATAAATTCAATAAAGGTAAGGGCCATTTGGATAATATCCTAAATGACTTACTTCCGGCCAATCATCACATTGGCTTAGGGTATAAGATGTGAGACTCATCCAAATCGTCCACCACCTTTGTAAGGCCAACTTCCGATGCCTCAACGAATGGGAGCAAACACTCCATTGGTAGTTCATCTACAAATGGTGCTTCTACTTCGTACACACCCCCGTTTGGAAAGAAACCTGCTTTGGGTGGACCTCCAAAAAGGGTCATGCATTTATGTACACCAATATCATGCCACGTAGGAACACACATCCTACTCCACATGTTCACATGTATGATGACTTTTATGCTCCACGTCCACGAGCACGTGCACACCAAGTGAGACACACTCATGCACGTGTTCCTCCACATGCATATGTTCATCCACATCAATATCATATGAACAATTACCATCATGCATCATATCATATGTCGCCACCACCATTTCATCATGTGCCATATGCTTATCCATGACATGCATCACGTAGACATCAACAACTATGCATGCTCCCAATAGGAATAGGGCTCGCAAGAAATTCACTATTTGGGGCCCGAAGGACACAAGCATGCATGAAAACAAGCATATATTAATTCGTATTTCATGAATGTTGTGCACAATGATGATTTTGTTGTGAAGTCTAAGTCCAATTGGACTTGGCTTCCAAAGGTCTAATCTCTTAGGACCCGACGACCTTGGGTACCATGGAATGATATTTTTATCTTCAGGTACTCAAGAATAAGAGGAGTAGCAACAAATCAAATTTAGCTCCATATTATGTTTTCTAGGTTCAATCCACCGTGGGATACCAACCCTACCATCTCCTTGATTTGCAAAGTTTTTCATTCAAATGGAGTTGATGGTGCTTAAGTGATGCACCAAAGTAGGGGGAGCTTAATGTTGTAAGTATAGTCTTACATATGGTATCAATGTGTGTTGAATGCATGTAGATGTCACTTTGTGTTTTAGACTATCTCATGCATATCTTGATGCTTGCCTTGAGCCTATGTTATAATTCTTATCTTTCTTATGCTCATGGCATTCCATGCTTTTTTATTGACTCATTTAGAGAGTATCTCGGAATGCATGCTAGTACTTTGGTTCTTTTGAACATTGTTTCAATTAGTATCCTAGTGTACTAGATTGTGTATGCCATAAGTTTTATGAAGTTACTATCTATTTTTGGCCTAACACTTTTGCATGATATTGATAGTTGATATTCATTTTGTTTTAGTCACCTTGTCACCTCACATCGCACACTTCACTTAGATTTGGTATGCTTACCCTTTGTGATCCTTTTCGATCGATGTTGTGACATTTGGTGTTGTATGATGTGTACATCATGTTGCCATTCGTTTCTTGTGCACATTGTATTTATGTCTCTGATATTGACTTCGTCGCTCGACGATTATTTTGATTAAATAGAATTCTTTCTATGAAAACATAGAATTGATTTCCATGCACTAAATTCATTAAGAATGTTGATATTGGAGAGTATGTTCCATAACTCAATATGTGAAATTGATTTGAGTTTTGATGATTTCGTGTTTCGATTTTCGACTATGGTCTCGTTGGCACACTTTGATTTTCTTCGTGATTTTACGTTGGTGTCATTTGGACCGTGGTCATATTCTTCGACTCCTGTGCTTTTATTATTTTTAGCCATTGTTGTTGTCGTTGATCTCCTCCCGCTCTTTTTGCTAATGCCAAAGGGGGAGAGCATTAATAATGACGATGTGCTAAATGATAATTTAAAGCAATTTACCGTGAATCTAATTTGATATGTTAGATTCAGGGGGAGTTAAGATATAAAAATGGATTTCAAATCCGATATTTCAATAATTGGATTCACATTTTATTCTTTCCTCGTCTGCTTGATGCGTATGATTATTATTTAATATGGAATTAACGTGTCATCAATGCAGGGGGAGTAAGTAAATTTCATTTGGATCATTATTATTGATTATTATTTATGTTGGTTTGTCATCACCAAAGAGGGAGAGAATGTTGAGTAATGATTCCCCGGATTTGGTTTTGATGATGAACAAACATAAATATCGTGAACTAACTCCTTGTGAGCGCAGTTATGGAGATCGTCGCCAAATTACTTCGTACATCAAAAGCGACGTCTCAAGACTTCTCAACGCACGTGATCGTGTGCCTGAAGCTTCGTTGAAGCCCTAGGAGCATTATTGAAGTTAAGAGATTCGGATTGAAGCTTTGAAGACGGTTCGTCAAGTTTATTTTATAGTCTTATATCTTCTTTTCGTAGAATGTTAAGCCTTGAGTATGACTTACATTATAATCTTCATGTCGCTCATATCTTAGGGCTAGGATTGTCATAGAAGCCTTTAGAATCTTTCCCGAAGCTTATCGCTTCTTTCCTCGGCTTCTTATACATCTTAGTTGGTTCAAGAAGAAGAACCAACCGACTAGATGGCAATCTAGTCGGTCGGCAATCCTTCTTGAACCGAATAGATATCCTACTCTAATTCAGCTCATTCACTGTTGACCAATTAGTCGGTCCAAGAAGGTTCACCGACCGACTAGTTGTTAAACTAGTCGGTTTGGAATCCTTCTTAGACCGACTAGTTATGCCTTCAGTTTCACAGCCTGAGCTACTGTTTATCGTTAGTCGGTCAAAGAACAACCGTCGATCGACTAGTTGTGAAACTAGTCGGTTGGAATTTGTTCTTAAACCGACTAGTTCTCTTGTGTTCAGCTTATTGGATTTCATCTGCTTAGTCGGTCAAAGAACACTCACCGACCGACTAGTTGACAAACTAGTTGGTTGGCAAGTCTTCTTAGACCGACTAGTTCTTTATCTCCGGAACTTTTCTTATTGGATGTCTACCTCTTAGTCGGTCCAAGAAGAATCACCGACCGACTAGTTGAGAAACTAATCGGTCAGTGATCCTTCTTAGACCGATTAAACTGCTTCAGAATAGAGCCGTTGGGGCATTTAATGCCACGAATTTTGTGACCGTTTTGTCTCTTCCATATATAAGATTGTGTGCTTCCAACCAGGGATTAAAGGCTGATAATATATACATTTTCACACCCAAGAGAGGAGCCATTCAATCTCATTTCTAAGCTCTCTCTTCTCACAAGAATCTCTCCCTCAACTTCTTGAGCCCTAACTCCTCAAGAGAGATTCTCTTCATTGTGAGCCTTTCAAGCCAAGAGCTTGATTCAAAGTCACCAATCTCTCCCTAGCCACCTATTGCTGGTTATCTTGGTGGAGCTAGGGTTTGGTGTCATCTTCTTCCTCAAAATCTTCCTTGCCCTAAAATCGTAAGTTTACTCAAGGCATAGGATTTTGTTGGTAGTATTTCATTGTTTTATTTACATTGATATTGCAAGTTATTCTCTCGGTTGTGAGAGAAGTGTGTGATCTCGGGTTGTGGGAGTAACATTTTCATTTGTGTATGATTTGATCTTGTAGAGGTTTTCTACAAGAATTTCATAGTGCAAAACATGGGTTAGTGGTTTCTAACTCAAGTAGCCGGAGGGGATCCGGGTGGTTGGGACGTAGGATCACCGGGAACAAGTCGGGGAGACTTGGGTGGATCCGAACCCGTTATATCGCATGTTTGGATTGTCTTATTCTTGTTGTTTGTAGTTATTCCGCATTGTTGTTTGTGTTTGCACAATAATTAGGAATTATACTCTTGATTATTTTAAAGTACTATTCACCTCCTCTCTAGTACCTGTGCAGTAGCTATCAGGGCATTACAAAATGTGATTTAGGGATTTCATTCCGTAAAGGTTGAATTTTTATGTGGTCATGACATGAATATTGGGTTGAATGTATATGTGTTGCATGCATGAAAAGGTATTTGTTGTGGCATAGTTAGTGCTGACTGCATGATTATGTATATGTATATGAATGGGCCACAATTTTTATTGAGTTAGGCTGGCTGCATGTATATGTAGAAGGCTGACTGACTTGATTTTGTGAGTTTGGCTGGCTGCAAGTATATGGATATGTGAGTTTGGCTGACATGCGTGCCTGTTTGACAACAATATGTATATGACTGACATGCAGGACAAGTTATGAATAAATTGCTGGTTAACAGGATAATACATGATGGAGGATGGTGTTGTGGAGATAACCCTCAGATATAATGGCTACTGGAGAAACATACCAAGGACATGGATAAAGAAGTATGCGTGTGGGAATATAAAGACAGTGAGAGTGGAAGTGAGTAAGTTTAGTTTGGAATCTTTTTCAGATTATGTTGGTGAGTTGTTGCCTCCTGCAAAAGAGTATATGCAGAAGTTTTCGTATACAGGACTTGGTTCAAATCCTAAGAAGTTTAAGAGGATTAAATCAAATGATGGTTTAATGAAGGTGATGAGAACACATGATGTGAAGAAAGTGAGAGTGGATATGTTTTTAGTGCTTGAGCAGAGAACTGATGCTAGAGGCATGAGTTATACACCTTATAGGAGTAGAAATCCTCCAAGAGAAGGTTCAAGGATGTCCAATTCAACATGTGAAATCCACATTGAAGACAGCTCCAGTTCTAGTGAGGATGAAAGTTACTCTCCTGAAGATGAGGCAGATATTGATGGGAACAATGTGAACTATGACCAATATAATGCTGCAGATAACATGGTGGTTGAAGGAGATCAATTACATACTGACAATGAAGAAGTTGGTAATGATGATGCAGATGACTGCTACTCTGAAGATGGATACCATTCTTGGAACAGCTCTGAAGAGGAGGACATGTCAGATGATGATGAAGTTGGGGAGGGTTTGCATGAAGAAGTGTTCAAGGTCAATTGGGATGATCCATTGATGGATGTGGGTCAGAAGTTTAAAATGTGAAGGAGGTGAGGTTATGCTTGCAACAATTCAGCATAAAGCATAATTTCAATTACAATTATGTTAAGAATGATGCAATAAGAGTTGTGGTAAGATGTTCTAATAAGGGTTACAATTGGTATCTTAGAGCTAAGAGGTTGGTGGATGGGCAGACAATGGAGATAAGCAAAGCTGTTAGGGTGCATTCATGCATGGGAGTGAACACTTGCAGGAACTACCAGGCATCAGCAGCTTGGGTGGCCAAAAACATTGAGGCAGAGGTGAAGCAGAGGCCTAGCATCACTCCAAAGGAGATTACTTAGATGATGCAAAACAAATATGGAGTCACCATCAACTATAATATGGCATGGAGGGCAGGGAGAGAGCAAGGAAAAACCTGTATGGCAATATTGAAGATAGTTATAACTTGGTGGAAACTCTACATCATGAGTTATTGAGGACAAATCCCGGTAGTCACATAGCAGTTAAGTTGGAAGAAGACAAGGCATTTCAGAGGATGTTTGTATCCTTTAAAGCATCAATGGTAAGTTTTAAAGATGGTTACAGACCATTTGTAGGACTTGATGGATGTCATCTGAGGTCAAAGTATCTGGGGACATTACTGTTTGCAACAGCCCTTGATGGAAACAATGGATTATTTCCAGTTGCATTTGCAGTGGTAGAGGGGGAGAGTAGCGAAACATGGTATTGGTTCTTACAACATCTATTGCATGCATTTGATGGAGAAGTGGGGAACCTGACGATAATTTCTGATCAGGAGAAGGGATTGTTGGATGTTGTTAATGTGTTGATGCCTAATGCAGAACATAGAGTATGCATGAGGCATTTTTGGAAATCATTAAAGAAAGATTACCCTGGTGATTTCTTTGAGCAAACGATTTGGGAGGTAGCAAGATCCTTTTTTAAACCTGATTTCAAGCTTCATTTGAATGTGTTGAGGTCAGTTTCTGAGGCTGCATACACTGATTTGATATGGAGAGACAAGTATACGTGGTCTAGGAGTCAATTTTCTGTAGTGACAAAGAATCTCTACATAACAAATAACTTGTCTAAGTCCTACAATGCATGGATCATTGATGCGAGATATCAGCCTGTTGTGGATCTTGTTGACATGATTAGAATTAAGATTCAAGAGAAATTTTATCAAAGGAGCAAGTGTGCAATGAAGTGGAAGGGAGTATTGGTGCCATATGCAGCAAGGTACTGTCAGGACATCAGTAAGAAGGTTGAAGGGTAGTTGTTAGACATGTAAATGAGTTCATGGTGAAAGTGGAGAATGAAACATGGAGAATGATCATCAATTTGCAAGATAAAACATGCAGTTGTAGAAGGTAGCAGTTGACTGGTCTTCCATGTATCCATGCAGCATCTTACATAGCCTCAGTTCGGAATGTAGAGTGGAGCATGTATTGTGATGAGTACTTTACTGTTGAGAGGTAGTTATTGGTATAAATCAAATTAGTTTACTATATTAGATTGTTGATAAATGTAATTATTGGGTACACTTTGAATATGCAGGTACACGAAGGCATACAATTTGTCAATTGGCCCTATGACTTCTAAGGACCAATGGGAGGAATTTGTGAAGGAGTATAAGATATGCCCACCTCATGCAAAGAGGCCTAGAGGGAGACCAAAGAAGAAAAGGACGAGGGGGGAAGGATGAGATTGATGTGAAGACGGTGTCTAAGAGGGTGCACAAATGTAGTAGATGCAAAGGCCATGGGCATCACAAGAATGCTTGTAAGATGCCCATCAATCCCAGATCAGTTCCATCAACAACTGCTGCATCTACTGCTGATATTGGGCCAGAACAAAGTCAACCAACTCAGCAAGCTTGTACTGAATTTGATGGGTAATATGTAACATGTCAATCTAATTTGTAGTTATGAATCTACTGTTTAACATGTCAATCTAATAGGTATTTATGAATCTATTATTAAAGTCTACTTTTTTAACATGGTAGAAGAGGAATGCATCAGTATCATATGACTTCATTTGGAGCACTCTACAATCTCAGGAATCAAGGTATATTCTCATTTTCATGCAGTACACAGTGTAAACTCTACCTTTATAACATGCTAGCAGAGGAATGCAATAGTACACAGTGGATTCAGTTGGAGCACCCCTACAAACTCAGAAATCAAGGTACATTATACATTTCAAGAATGCAAGAATGATATGCATATTGTTGTCTCATCTATTTACAATTGAGACAACCTAATAGTAAGAGGATGAAATTGCTTAATAAGGTTAATTGCTTAATAATGTTATTCATATTCTTGTCTGCAATAATGCTTTTCATATTGTTGTCTCATATATCCGCAAGAATACTTTTCATATTGTTGTCTCATATATCTGCAAGAATACTATTCATATCGTTGTCTCATATATTTGGAGCACCCCACCTATTAATGTCTCATATATTTACACTTGCTTATATGCATACGATAGGTCTACACCCGCAACTGGAAGAACAAAACTGGCATCATCAAGAGGAAGAAAAGACCCATGTACCAAGACTTAGGACTGGTGTCATTTTTGGTACTCCTAGAGGTGCTAAACTGTTAGGTACTGAAAAGAGAAGAAAGAGTAAGGGAATAGCAAGGGGGCATGCATCAGAGGAATTCAACATTCCAATGTCTTACTGCAACATTCCAGCTGAAGTCAACAATCCAACATCTCAAGTCAATAATACTAGTTATCAAGGCAACATTTCAGCAACATCAATGCAAGTGAATTCTGCAGCAACTCCAGGCACCAATCCTGTTGGTGTGATGGGATCTCAAGAATCTGAGCAGTTTTATACTAGTTTTCCTATTGGAAAGGTCATCTGGAGGTAGGTAGTAATATATGAATCAGTGATGGGGGAGACTATGGTTATAGAGTAGGCTGGCATAACTTAGTTTTTGTATGTATGGTTTTGATCAGTGATGGAAACAACTATATTTTGTATGTCTGGTGATACACTAATTTTTGTATGTACATGGTGCTGGAGGATGGTGATATATCAAGTACATGGTGATGCTATGGGTTGTGTTTGTATGTAAATGGTGATGCTGTCTGTTGTAATCAGATTATGAATGTCAGTCAGTTGTGGTTTATGAACTCATATTTCTGGATTGGTTTTTGTTGAGATGAGTAATTGGTTCCATATGTTTGCTGTTGAGATGAGTAGTATGCAATACATCAATTCCAATTGGTTCCATATGTTTGCTCCATATGTTTGCTGTTGAGATGAGTAGTAAGCAATGCATCAATTCCAATTGGTTACATATGTTTGTTGCTAATACTCTCACTTTTTGTTGTCAGTACTCTCATTAATTGGTTCCATATGTTTGCTGTTGAGATGCAATGCATCAATTCCAATTGGTTCCATACGCAAACAAACAACTTCAGCGCACTTCAATGCAAATCAAACAAATCCATACTTTTTCTTCCCAAGATTAGAAAAATCATGTTGGCCATCTACAGACAGTTTAATCACTGGAAGAAACAATATTGCTTCATCGTGATCATCTCTACCAATGCCCCCCACTTTTGGAATTACATTGCAAGCACAATCTTTCCCATTTGATTTGTTGACACAAAGATAAGTTCCAAGCTTCTGCCTCTGTATCAGACCCCTTCTCCTCCTGGATGTGCACTGACATATAACAGTAACACATATCTGTTTAAGACCAAGCTTCTTCACCCCCACACCTCAAGCTACATTCTTGATAATCAATAGTAATTGAGTCATTTCCCATAAGCCATCACCTTCTTCCAATCTTGAATTTCTCAAGTTCAAAACAGAAATTTCACTTGAATTTCTCAAGTTCAAAACAGAAATAATCATACAGACACAACACACACAACTGCAGTGCACTTAACACCAATACCAAATAGCAGGCATCCCTTGTTTGGTTTGGTGTCTTGCTGATTGCTTGGTTCACATCAACACCAACAAGCAGCACAATTGCATACTTCATCACATATAACACATTACACCCACCTTTATTGCATATCAACTCTTGAAACTTTGCTATTTACAAGGCATCACATAAGAATATGAAATACAAAGAAAATGAACCAAACACATATAAACATCCATTCATTGGGGGCATTTTAACAAACACTTTGAGTTCACACCATATTCAACGTGGATTTCAATCAGTACAACTAGCATACTCTCCCCAACATTGGAGATATTACATTTACGTACTACAACCATCCTCATTACATTAACTTCCCAATTAAGAAAAGAAAAACTACTAAACCAAAAATCACAGCACATTTCAAATATAGGAGAGTTGAATCAATTTTCTCCACTAATACTCCTAACTCTTTCCTTAGCATCATCCTTACATTGTTCCTTGGATCTTCAACCCACTCAAAATACCCGCAACCTTTGCATGTAGGACCCCTGTATTTGGGGCAGCCGAAAAAAATCCAAACCTGCATTATCTCCCTTCTTGCATTTCCACACCTTGCATGCCAGTCCACAGTAACACGTCCTTGAGCTTGTGCCACTAGAGACAGACCCCTCTGCATAATCATCTTGGTTGCTCGTCGTCATTGGAGTCTGGATTTTGGGGTACGTTGGGGAGAGCTGAGGGAGATGACCCTTGCCGCAGTGTCGTTGGTATGGAATTTGATAGACAAGAGAAAGGATGAGAAGAGGAGGGTTTGGGTAATAGAGCTGGCGGCTTGTTTTGATTTGGTGACCGTTGATTTATAGGGAAGAATATGAGGGGGAGGTAGCCGTTAGGTTTTTTAACGTTGGGGGCTGACAGGGGTAAAACGGTCAGCCCGTATTAAAGTTTAACAGAGTTAGCAGTCATCGTTCAAAGTTTGACTGCTGCTAACTCGAAGGACTATTTAGGTTACATCTATTAAATTTTAGAGACTAAATTCAAATTACAAACATTTAAGGAACTAATATCAAAATACACATAATTTAAAAGACTAATATAAGAAAAACCCTAGATAGAAATATATGGAGATGCTGCGGTGAGAAGGGAAGCAAAAAAAAGCTTTAAAAAGCTTAAAGTGAGCAACTTCTTCCCAGTCGTCGGATCAGAAGCAACGGATCAGATCTTCCCCGCCCAGCTCACTCGCTGCGCACGTGCTTACCAAAGACACGGCCCCATTCCCAGCTCACTAGCGCAAACACCCTCCCAGCTCTCGGTTCCCCCTTCTTCTTCTCGCGGACGAAGCCCCCAAAACCCGATCGACAGACAGCATCATCTCCCTCTCTATCTCGGACGAAGACCCCAAAAACCAATCGCGTCCTCATCTTCCTCTCTCGACCGCTCTCTCTCCCGAAGACCCCAAAGAATACCCGAGCTCCTAACCATCTCGCGATCACTCTCTCCCGACCGACCCAAAAAAACCCTAACCCCTCCCGTACACAGCAGAAGACCCCAGCAAAATCGAGCCATTTGTCCCCAAAAATTCTAACACTAGGCCCATTTGCCCACATCTGCTTCGAGCGAAACCTTCAATTGCATCAAAACCATAGCTTAGCACCCACAAGGTAAAATCTGTGAATTTTTTTTATTTGATGGTTTTATTAATTAGTTGATTTACTTCCTAAGAATCTTCTTTAGTACAACATTCTGTCATTTCAAATTAGGAGTGGTGAGCCGGAACCGGTGCAAGCATTCTGTTTCCTGATTGTTATGTCTACTGAATCTTCCATTTAAACTTTGAAATGTCTAGTGAATCTTCCAACAATTCTTCAACAATTAAAACATAGCCACTGAATGTGAAAGAACTTTTCATGTCAAGTGTGCAAATGAGCAAATAGCCCGTAGAGATAAGCTTTTTGTATTCATGCTGTTCTGTTAACTTGTAGGCATGTTGACGGAATGCATCATTGTAACAAAAATATACTAGAGCTTCATGGCATCAATACCTATTTTGAGAAGAAAATTAGAATAGTCATTGCACACTTTCACAATCAAAGAGGAATATTAGCGAAAGATCTAAACTCTGTATTATTTCTAACTTCTAAATTAAGTTACATTTGTCTGCAAGTGGGGAGGATTATCATATTCTTTTTAGTCTGAAATTAAATGTTTGTAGTGAGTTATATGTATTAGGACATTGTTAAGAACTATTGTTTTCTTGGAGTGACACACAACAGTTAATGGAGAAATTGTGTGTTTATGAGGCTTGTTTGATACTCAACAAAACATAGCAAATTTAGGGAGAAATTGTTGATGAATTATTCTATTTAAACTTGAGCTCAAATCCAACAAATTATCGGATTTAAATCCTCACAACACATCTGATATGAAACAAGAAGTTATCAATTGGAAAGAAATCAGTAGATAAATAAACCTCACTCATACATTCCTCAAAACTGCACATACTGTTGATGTTCCAAAGTTCTCCACTGCTTGCAACTAACATGACCCCTTGCAAGTTCGACGTCAAACTTCAGTGTAAGTACCTGGTAATATCATGTGCAAGTAGAAAACAAAACTTAAAGCACCTATCTACCTATTAAAGAAAAAGATATATTGATGAAAAAAGGATCCTAACCGCAATGTAGCACAGACGCATTTATAATGTTGTTGTGTTGTGTTGGAGATGTGTCAGACACGCATGCGGGTGGCACGTATCCTATACCGAGGCTCAACGTGTCATGTCTATGGCGGCATATCCATGTCAACACTGTTGGGGCCCAAATCACACTGATAGTTTTGTGAGACGATGATAGCACCTGTTTCATACGTGTCAATCGGTGGATCAAAAAGTCAAATGGTTGAAGACAAGAATCACATGACAGATTCAATAAAAAAATAAACATGCTCAGTTGGCCTTTTTGTACTAACATGCCTGGTAGACGTTGATGGATATTTAATTAGCATCAAACTTAGGTGAAAACTTTCAGATCAGCGGCAACATCGATAAAAATAACAAGTATGTCTCCTTTATTGATTTGGATCCGCTGTGTGAATTCTTTCTCTACTCAGATCATACAATGGCAGTTTCTCCGTTCAACACTGTTAACAACTAAATGACTACATGAGAGTTCACAGTTGTATTTGTGGTATGAAATTGGAATCAAAATTTGGGTTGTTTTCAATCAATAGAAAGAAACAAGTGCACTTTTACTTGTCGTATACGTAGTGGCAATATTTGCTATTGAATCCCAAGTTAGAAACTGAACTGTCCTGAAGACTGTTTCACCTATGATATTTTATATAAAAGGAAATCACTTTTGAAAATCTGATGCCAAGCACCAAATGGATTTCATGATTCTGGGATTTTATAGCTAGCAAGATGTTCAGAAGGAATGGACTTAAGTGCAGAGATGCTGGATTTATGAGTGGAATGAAAAATGTCATATGGTCAGGAATGAAGACTGTTTCACCTTTGATATTAAAAAAAGGAAATCACCTTTGAAAATCTTATGCCAAGCACCAAGTGGATTTCATGATTGCTAGATTTTATAGCTAGCAAACTGTTCAGAAGAAATGGACTTTAGTGCAGAGATGCTGGATTTATGAGTGGAATGAAAAATGTCATATGGTCAAGAAATATGATTCTACTTTGGTTCCTTAATATAGTGGGATCTTGCTTGTCCCAGATCGTTACTTGGTTTTTGACATATTTAAGAAGGTATATATTCTTGGATGGACAGAGTCGGAAGATAATGTTCCATGTTCAGTTCTTGTTTTTTTTGGTCCGTTCTCTAGTCCCGATTTCCCTTTTTGTATGCGCATTAATACATAGAGCGAAGTATGACAATTGTTAAATTAATTCATGGAAGTTTCAATGTGTTTTGCTATCATTAATACAATAGTTATAAAATTGGCACGATCCTTTTGGCCCATGCTTTGTATTTCCTTATTTTTGGGCTAAAGTTATACGGATCAATTAGCATTTATTTTTTTATGATCATGTGAAAAATGAAGTTAGATGATGGAAACTTGTGTAAACAGATTTGTTTTCCCCCGTTGTAAAACCAGTGGCATATGTTTTATTACAAGAATAAGGGTGCTAAATGAGAAATCAGTGTTTGGTTTTCTCCATTTTTTGAACTCCTAGCTACACAAGGTCAGTTATTGAAAGGACATATCTTTCAGAATATACTTCCTCGTATCTTACTAATCAATTTGTTGTGTTTTGTCTGTCCTTTTTACTTCTGAATTGCTTTATCAGTTTATAGTATACCTAATTTTTTATTGTTATGACTGCAAGTTGGGACCCTGGGCATGGTGGTCTTACTAACTGGATCTCTTAGGACTTACACTTTTTTATCGAGCAAGGTTTTTGTGCAGAATGGCATGACTTCTGAATGAAGTGACTAATAAGTTGATGTATCTAAGATTCTAAACTATAGATCTCAGTTACTATTGTTCTGCAATTCAATGTGGCGCAAGAGTTGAAGCTTTACAGCTAATTAGCATGTTTACTAAATTTTGCATCGACTGTAAAGTTTTCTCCAATCTAATTATTTTAATATGAATGCAGAAACGACTGTTAATACTGTTTCTACGTAATGCTAACAAAAGGAAGAAAAGTAGTTGGGAGGGAAGAGACTGCGGCACACTATGCATTTGGTCCTCTTGAAGATGATGTGATAATCAAACACAGGCTTTTGACACGCACCACCACCACAAGGGGGGAGCCGCCACTAAAGAAGCTTCAGAAGAAGTTCATCTCATTTGCATTAGAAGTCGAGAAGGAATCAGATAATTATGGTGACTGTGAGAGACTTTACAAGGCCTTCTTGCAAGAGATGGCCACTTTTGAGCTGCCACTGCTCAAGAGCAAATCTGTAGTTGATGCAAACCAACGCGAGAAAGAGAGCTTCAACGAGCTTCAGGAACAAATTCAGCGCCAGATCGTTCAGGCTCAGGCCGACATTGAAGACCTAAAGAAGCAGCTGGAGGCGAGCAAGATCGAGAGGAAGCACAAGGAGGAATGCGAGGCGATAAGGAGGCTGATTGCGTTGCAACCTCCAAGATCTGAAACCCAGAAGATTATATCAGATCTTGAGAAGGAAATAGCATCCTTGGAGGCTGAAAACATTGCAGGCGTGAGGACATTGGATCTGAGGAAAAAGCAGTTCTCTCTTCTGTTGCATGTGGTATGTTTTTGTGGTCCAACTCTTTTTCTTGTTCATTTCTGTTCATTTATATTTCACCTTCTAAACAACATATACATGAGAGAATCCTTGTATTAGGGTTTAAAGATGCTAGTGGAATTTGCAAACTAATCTTAGGTTGATGGTCTAGATCTTGGGTTGGCCTTTGTAAGTTTGGGATTGTGGACATATAATCAAAGAATATAGAATCACGAGGAAGAATGGAAAAGTAAAAAATCAATACAGATATGGAAAACCCTTAGAATAATAGAACTAAATAACAAAATGTTGTGCTCCATTGATGGGGTTCTTTGCATAGTTTGTCCTTAAGGGAAGCAAAATGGTTAATAATTGACTACAAATATAAACTAGAGAGTCAAAACACATGAATACTCCCCAATAGAAATATTTCCCATGTCTGAAATATTGTGAAGCTAAGGGTACAAGTCACCACAGGCACAAGTTGTGGAAAACATGAATATAAGTTGTCATTATTGTGATAAATCTGTGAGATCAGCTCAGTATATGATTTGCTTTTTGGTTTGATCAATCTGGCAGTGAACTATTAATATTTGGAGTGGTAATAATCATGGGGAACTTCTTTGAAAGGCTGAAAGCACAGTTGACATAGAAAGGATATCCATTTTAAATCACAATTCGTACAAGAAAATAACTTGTTTTGTATAGTAATATTTGCAAAAAAAGACTGATTAGAATGATATTTTAAATGTTCCTTTTAAGAATTTGGATAAATTAGATTAAACACCCCAGTGTCGATTCTAGGTTTTTTTTTGATCCATCGGAAAGCAGATGTCGATTCGAGTATAACGTTATATATAGTACTATCAATTTTTTAGGATAACCCTGCCTGACTAACACTACCTGACTGACTAGATTTTGTTACCTTTTTTTTTCTAAATCTGAGCCTCGTTTTACAATCAGTTGGTATCCACATGTGTTTCTACATAGTTAATCCTAAACAATTATTTAATATAAATGTGACCTAACTGACTGCAAATAGGGCATAAATTAACAAAAAATAGCAAAACTATCAATCAGAATGTGTTATTTTTGAAAATCTATTATAAAAATGAGAAAGGTTTTTGCTTACCAGGACAAAACCCAGTTGGCATGGTTTGTCCCGTGTGGCGAGGGGAGTGGTGTGCCACCTCATCCCCCACATGGGTGTGAGGGGGTGTGTAATTTGGGGTGTGGGTTTGGAGACCCAAAACAAACGCCCCCCTCATTCCCATTAATTGCAAGCTTGAGATTGCTTTTTCATAAAGCCCAAAGCCCCTTCCTTTTCCACCTATTTACATGTTTGCCATCATTTTTTTGCACTTTGGCCCCATTCTTTTTTTGCACTTTGCACCCCCCAAGTTTTTTTTTACAATTTAACCCCTTTTACCCCCCAACAATACCCACACACGCCCACGCTTCTCTCTCATTTTCGGTTGTGCGTGGGCCTTTCAGCCTCCCGACGATACCCATACACACACTCTCTCTTCTTGCTCTTTTGTCGGTTTCGCGCTAGAAAATAATAGTACATAGGAGACGTTACACTAGAATCTAAAAAAGTAGAGTGGTGTTAATTTAATTTACCCTCAGAACTTTAATGTTTTACTACCCTTCATCATTACTTCAAGTAGAAGATATTTGAGATCCTATGGGTTTGACGTCAGGTCAACAAACAATTGGGAAACTTGGCAAAATCTTACATGAAGCCTTACTCCATATCCCACTCAGTTTCATGAAAAAAAAGCTTAGATGATGCCTTGATATAAACTATTAGAAATAAAAACAAAACATGAGGACCGATGCTTTGAATGATGCATCCATATTCGTCTGCAGGTTGACGAGCTGCAGAACACCATCGAGGATGAGCAGAAGAGTTTAGCGGACGAGCTGAGAACGATCATGGAAGAAACCAAGACTGGCTTCGAAGATGGCACTGGTGGGGGCTCGGAAGCCATGGCTGTCGACTAGATTCCTGGCACGCCGTATCTTTTCCTTTACTGTTTTCTCTTGCAATATTTTGGCCAAGGGGGTGTATCTGTTTGTATCTTTGAACCCTTGACAAGCAAACAATATGTAGGGTTGTTTGGATGGTATATTTGTATGCAAAACAAGGATATCAATACTTGGCTTGGGTCAGACGAGAAACAGAGGAAGATATGCAACTGCTTTGATCTGTTAGAAATTTCTGTTGGCCAAAATCTTATGCACTGCAGCGTATTAAACTAGAATAGAAGAAAGTTTGGACAATCATACATTGTTTGCATACCAAACTAACCGTAACATCTAAAAAGCAGTGGGAATAATTTATATCTATAACCAATCAAACTAATATTAATTAGGAAGTCGAAAATAAGATCCACTTTTTATAGAAAGGTGTGCAGATCTATATAACTGTGGGCTTTGGAATTTTTTAAACTACATGTATGTTTAGAGTAATCTATACAATCTAATACCTTGATAATGAATGATCCTGTCTTGTTTTAAATTTTTGGTAAATTAGACAAAACACCTTTAAACTTCATGAATTCTAGTTTTAACTCGATATGCTACCATTTTTCTAGTTTAGATCCACTTTTTGATGACAGTTACGTTCGCTATTCATTTCACATGAATGGCTTTAATTGAGACGACGTGGATGCAATCGATTGTTGTTGGCGACATACTTGGGATTTGGGGGGGGGGGGGGGGGGGGGGGGGGGGTAGAGATTATCAAAAATTACAGACGCAGAGCACATTCAGCCCTTTCTAGCATACAATGGATTGCAAGTCTGAACTGACACATCAACAATATCCAAGTAAAAGAAAGTAAAATTCTTTAACAATTTTTCGACTAAACTAATGGACAAGATTTGAAAAGTTGTCAACAATTCTTACACGCTCGCTGACAACTGGGTTCCGGTCAACAGTGAAGGGGGTTGACGTGGACTCCTTTGATGAGGTGGAGCCTCATCAGCTGATGATGTGAGACATATGGTTAGTAGAACCATGATCGTTGAAGGCTGGGCTTCGAGCTTCAGGATGTAGCTCGACTTGTCTCTCGGTCGAGTAGACCAATCGCTCAACCTTCCAGCTGGGTCGTAGCTTGAACGGCCTTTCTGTTGGGTCGTGCCTCGAGGTACCTGCACCACAAACGATCGTTAGGGGGTGTCGGATCTGGATTCCGACCCAAATCCCCTCGATGCTTAAGTTAGGCGCTGCTTAAGTAAGACTCAGGGCTGTCAAGATCGACCCATTGAGGATCGTACTGAGGCAGTCACCTCAAGCTTGTGAAGGAAGAAATTTAATAATGGACATGCAAGGAGTAAGTTTGTCAGAGTACTTAGTATTCTGTACATATGAATTCTCCCCTCTTATATTTGTCCCTTCTTTATTTATTGGTGGATGTGTTTCTTCAGCGACGTTGGAGAATAACGGTCACCAATTATGATGGCACCTTCACTCTTCTTTGTGGGCGTAACCGCGGCCGACTCCGCCTGCCATTTATGATCTGATCATCAACTTCCTCCTCGAGCTACGAAAGCTCAACGGCTAGACGACGTGCAGCCTTTGACTAAGCTAACGGCTAGCCTTCTTCAAAGGCTGGCCCAAGGGTTCAATTTTGGCTGGTCATGAGTTTATTCTTTGCAGTGGGCTTCGGGGCTATTGGGCCGATGCGGTCTGTTTTCGATGGGCCTTGCCCCCTCTAGTAAAACTCTTCTGCCAACTTCGTGGGCAGGACCCATATATCAACAATGGCCCTTGTCATTTGACTCAAACAATTTGTCTTACCGAGGTCAGGTGACATGATCCCTCATTAATGGGCCGCGGCAGTCGAGGCGATGTATTTGAGTTTAAGCGCAAAAACCCCTCGTTCTCTTGATTTGGTCGCTGCACCGGTTGAGAGTTTGGGATACAGACATGCTTGGATTATCCACACGTGTCCCTTGATGATGAGGCCTACTTAGATCACCGTTAGATGTTCTTGTACCTTGATAAGGAAATTGTGAGTGAGAAACTTCATCACCCTAAGCGTTTCGAGATTGATCTTCATTCTCAAACGTTTGCCATGGCTTATTCTTCTTCCTCCCATGCCCCAGTGTAAGGTCCCTGGCTATGAGGAAAACACTAGAAGGGGGTTGAATAGCGTTTATGCAATTTAAAAATATAGTTATGCCAATTTAAATTCCTAACCGACAAATAGTGCGGAATAGAAATAAACCCAAAATGAAACAAATGCAAACGCAAGGATGTTTCAAGGTTTCGGATTACCCAGGTCACTTCTCGACTTGTTCCCGGTAATCCTACGTCCCTTCCACCCGGTTAACAACCAGATACTCAAGTTAGAATCCTAACTTGAGGTTTCCTTAAAACCCATTTGTAGCAACCTACACATGAAATCGAAATACAATCGATTGACCTTGACTCCCACAACTTGGGAGCAAGCAAACCACTCTCACAAACCGAGAGTAAATCCAATAACGAAAGTTATGAAAATATGAAATAGAGCAACACTTAAAATCACCTATGACTTGAAGTAAAACTTGAAGGAGAAGTGTGTTGTGTGTTGAAAAGACTCTCTTGGAAGAGAGGAAAGTCCTTTCTCTTGACTGCACCAAATGCCTAGAAGATTTCTCTTTGGTTCTAGGTTGGAGAGCAAGAGATTGAAGATTGGAATTTTAGGGCTTTAGGATTTGAGAGCTTTGATCTTGAGAGAATGAAAGCTTGAATGTTTTAGCAAGTGAGTTGGTAACCTCTCAATGGAACAGTAGAGGCTCCTTATATAGGTTTCTCAAACCCTTCAAACGAAATCAGCAAAAACCCCTTTGAAATCTGTGAGGAAAAACTCAACGGATATAATCTGCGCCCGCGATAGTCGACTGCTGCACGGTGACAGAGGGTAGGTGAGAATTCATAACGGTAACTTACCACGTGGATAGTCGACTGATGAGGCATAGACAGTCAATTGTTGAACCAACAGGCGACTGTAAATCCTACTACAGGCGACTGGCCGTAAGTTGGGTAAGTTGATGAAATCTGGAAAACGTCTGGGAGAACAGGACAGACGACTGATGAAGATAAGACAGTCGACTGCTAATCTGAACAGGCGACTGTAATTCCTTCTACAGACGACTGTCACAACCCTGAGATTTTTCAGAGAGTTGAGTCATCAAATTGGCTCACAGACAGACGACTGTTGAAGCATTGACAGTCGACTATTCCATTGGACAGTCGACTGTAAATTCAATAGTAGTCGACTGGGCAGAATAAACAGAAAAATAGAATTTGGGCTAAAGATAGACATGCGACTGATTAACAAACACAGTCAAATGTCACTGGGACAGGCGCCTGTGAATCGTTCATAAGTTGCCTGTGTGAGTTAAAGACTTAGAAGCCCAAAACTAGACTGTAAAAGTTTGTGCATAACATGCGACTGTAGAACAAAACACAGTCGACTGTTTTGAGACAGGCGGCTGTAAATTATTCAACAGTCGACTGTTTTAAACATGAAACACACAATCTAGATAGAAATAAATTGGAGTCTAAGGAAGGTTGATCTAATGATATCCTAAGACTGAAATGAAGATGTGTGTGCTCCAACAAAGTTCTACTTCTAAGCTACATACTAGAAGAGAAACAAGAAAGTTACATTTGCCGAACTCTCTCTTCTATCCAACGCATGAGCTTGAAGTCTTCTAGGAGCTTCAATCACCATCTACGATCATCCAATCTATTTCATTTGCTTTCAATGATCTTTGAGTGTCATCCATTGCACGTAGATCTTCATAATAAGCTTACGCAATGGATTAACTGCAAAATAGGGGATTAGTCACAAGTATTTATGTTTGCTCATCATTAACACCAAGTAGGGAGAAGTCCATTACTCAACATTCTCCCCCTTTTTGATGATAACAAACAAACATAAACAAAAAGATAAATAATTGTGCTTAAAGAAAACTTACTCCACCTACATAGATGCCAATCAAGTTAGTCAATACGTATTAGGGCATCTATATATCAAATGAAGCAAATGAGTAAGATATACATGAGTGAAATGAATTCATGAAATCTAGGGTTTAAAATCCATATTCATTGTATCTTACTCCCCATGAATCTAAGGCAAATTCAATCTTAGATTCAAGTGTTATTAGTATATACTTAGCACATTCATTATGAATCTATATGTTTATTTCTCTCCTCCTGTGGCATTATTCAAAAGGTGGGAGGAAAATAACAACAATCGTGCTAAATAAGAACTAGTAACAATAACAAGAGTTTAAAGATATATAAACCAAAACTCATAAAACCACATTATAAACTTAGGTGATTAGAGGAATGAGAGTCCAATATCAACATTGAGATACAAGAAGAAAACATATTGTCTCAAATCACATCACATGTAGAATACAGTATATACGGAGACGATATCTCAAAATTCACACAGATATGATGAGCAATTAGTACATTGTGTGAAACAGACGAAGAAACTGCAACTTCATATATATATATATATATATATATATATATATATATATATATATATATATATATATATATATATATATAGGGAAATGTGCCTAAGAATGACCTCGGGTAGAGATACCTGAGCACACCCCCGCTGTTTGGGGTTTGTGAGTATTTTTTTTGAAATTTTTTTTGCAGTAGGTAGATATACTTGTTATGTAGCTCCCCACAAAATTTCAGCTTGATCCGACACCGTTTGAGCCCCCGTTCATCGATTTCAAAAACGTTGCGCAAAACTGTCCAGAATTTGGACAGTTTTGCGCAACGTTTTTGAAATCGATGAACGGGGGCTCAAACGGTGTCGGATCGAGCTGAAATTTTGTGGGGAGCTACATAATAAGTATATCTACCTACTGCAAAAAAAAATTTCAAAACAAATACTCACAAACCCCGAACAGTGGGGGTGTGCTCAGGTATCTCTACCCGAGGTCATTCTTAGGTACATTTTTTGCATATATATATATATATATATATATATATATATATATATATATATATATATATATATAGTAAACGGGAAATAGGGTGTCACAGGAGAGAATCCTCTCCTGTATCGGTCAAAAACTCCAAACTCCACAAGTTTTTTGGAAGATCCGATCGGTTCATCTCGATCTCCACCCTCTAAACCCCCTATCCACCAATTTTCAGCCCGATCAGAGGTGTTTTGCACGTTCATCCACCATTCACAAAAGTTCTATTGATGCGAAACCGTTAAATTTGGGTCGGATTGATGAACGGGCAAAACACCTCCGATCAGGCTGAAAATTGGTGGATAGGGGTTTTAGAGGGTGGAGATCGAGATGAATGGATCGGATCTTCCAAAAAACTTGTGGAGTTTGGAGTTTTTGACCGACACAGGAGATGATTCTCTCCTATGACACCCTATTTCCCGTTTCCTATATATATATGTATATGTATATGTATATATATGTATATGTATATGTATATATATGTATATGTATATATATATATATAAAAGACCACATGAGTACAAAACATATGAACAACATCATGTGTCTCAAAAAGAACAAAATACATCATTCATCATATATCATCACTACACAAAATATCCAACATACATACACCAACCCTAACCAAAACACACAAAAAAATCTAGGTCTCAGGGTGAGTGTCCAAAAATAGCAACTGCAGCATCAGTCAATGTTGATGACAGTGGGGGTCCGAGGGACGACCAGACGAACAGAACATCAGCTTGGCAGAGCGGCGAGTAGGATAATCATGAGCCTTCCACTTGGAAGACGATGCACGTGCGATAAAGGTTTCCGCATGAGTAAGAACGGGGGTATGGACCTCAGAAGGCACAGGCACAAAGCCTGGAGGAGGGGGGACAGCAGCATGAGCAGTATCCCCAGACGGAGGAAACATGGCCTGAAGTTCTGCAGGAATGGGAAACCCATGAAGCACGAAAGACTTGTACTGAAGCTCGAGAAGGAGAGTGAGCTTCTGATCCATAGAGGCAGCAATCTTCTCGATCGAAGTGACACGGTCACACAGTTGACTAAGAAGGAAATCCTCGAGAGGTACCGAAGGAGGAGAATGGGGAGGATGATCGGCTGGCTGAGAAGTGGGTTCAGCGACGTTTGTCGAGGGAATAGGATCACCAACCAAGACGTCTAAGAACTCCCCAGATGATGGAGTCGTAGAGAGAAGCTGCTCAGTTGGTGGAGGAGAGGGTTCAGCGAGAAAGATATTCAACGTTTCTCCTGACGACGACGGACCAGAAGGATCCATGAAATCGATCGACGGAAGCTAGGTCAATAAGCAACGAGAGAAACACAAGAGAAATCGAACCTAAATCGAGACGAAGGATAGTCAGTCGACGAAGCACAAGATAGGCGTAATCGACTGGACGACGAGAGGCGATGACGAAAAGTGCCGGAGGAGCGATCGACAGGGTCATTCGAATAGGAGGAGATGAAGGGTTTTTCAATCGAAGGAGAGAGAAAACATGCGATCGAAATGAGGTTTCTCGTTGAAATAACGAAGGGGCAAGTGAACCTGGGCCGTTGGATCGAAGAATCGATAGCTCAGATCAAATGTACGAACCACCACAATAAGAGACAGTCGACTGATGAACAATAATCAGTCAACTGGTTGAAGTGATAAGAAGTAGGCTTAGGATGACAGACAGTCGACTGTTGGGTAACTTACAGTCGCATGTCTGTGAGACATTCGACTGTATTATACTCATCAGTCGACTGACTGAGAATCAATAAAATTGATGATAAACAGAGACTACTGACAAAATTGACAGGCGCCTGATGACTAAAATGCAGTCGCCTGTTGATCCAACAGTCGACTGTAAATTTGTCATCAGTCGCTTGGGTGAAAGATACAGTCTGCAGACAGAGAAGATAGAGTAGGGCAGTCGATTGTCGAAGGAAAGACAGTCGTCTGTATTGGTCCAAAAATGCACAGTGAGGTTAAAATTCAGAGGACATGCACAACTCACCCTAGGACCTATATTCTAACATACACTCATCATAAAATCAATATCAAACGATAAATCATTTATGACATAAATCTCTTAAAACAATCTTAAAACTCATGTAATCCAAGAAATCTCAATAGCCTTTCTTAAAACCAATATATGATATATCAAATGAAGAGAGGCAACATGATGATATGATATATCAAATGAAGAGAGGCAACATGATGATATGAGTTCAAAAGAAGTTATAACAGGCAACTTGAACTCCTAAATTTCAGATTCACCCATAATTCCTAATTCTCCACGCAACCTCACAAATGAATCTTCTTTAAGAGGTTTTGTGAAGATGTCGGCAATTTGTTTTTGGGTTTCAATGTACTCTAAGATGATGTCCTTCTTAGCTACATGATTATTGATAAAGTGTGTCTCATATCTATGTGTTTGGTATGGGAGTGATATACCTGATTCTAGGAAAGACATATAGCACTTTGGTTATCAACTAGATAGGGCAAGTATCACAATTGACACCATAGTCTTTAAGAGTATGTCTCATCCAAAGAACTTGTGCACATGCAAGACCTACGTCAATATATTTCGCTTCAGTCGTGGACAATGATACCGAGTTCTATTTCTTGGAGAACCAAGAGACTAAGGAATTTCCTAGAAAATGGCAAGTGCCACTAGTACTTTTCCTATCGGATTTGCATCCGGCAAAGTCGGCATCACTATATGAGATTAACTCATATGTGCTAGATTTAGGGTAAAGTAACCCATAATCTAGTGACTGATTGAGATAACGAAAAATTCGTTTAACCGCAATCAAGTGTGACTCTTTAGGTCTAGCTTGATTCTAGCACACAAGTATACGGAAAACATGATATCGGGCCTACTAGCAGTTAAATAGAGTAAGCTACCGATCATACCTCGATATAAACGAACGTCTACATATTTTCCGTTCTCATCCTTGTGTAGATGGGTTGTCGTACTTATGTGAGTCCTTTTGCTTGAAGACGATTCCATCCCCAATCGCTTGATAAGCTCCCATGTGTACTTAGTTTGATGTATGAAAGTCACATCCTTCATTTGTCGAATTTGCAATCCAAGGAAATAGTTGAGCTCACCCATATGGCTCATCTCGAGATCATCCTTCATGGACTTAGAAAATTCTTGACAAAGATTAAAATTAGTAGAACCAAATATTATATCATCTACATAAACTTGAATAAATAGGATGTCATTTTCATAATCCTTAATGAAAAGTGTTGAATCAACTTCACCCATTTTAAAACCTAAATCCAAAAGAAAGGTCTTGAGTCGATCATACCAAGCTCTAGGAGCCTGTCTTAACCTATACAATGCTTTCTTAATTTTGAAAACATGATTTGGAAATTTTTCATGAATGAAACCGGGAGGTTGAGAAACATGCACTTCTTCATTGACAATACCATTTAAAAATGCACTTTTAACATCCATTTGAAATAATTTGAAATTCTTATGAGATGCAAAAGATAAAAGCAATCTAATAGCTTCTAATCTAGCTACAGGGGCAAAGGATTCTTCGAAATCGATACATTCTTCTTGCCAGTAACCTTGAGCTACTAACCTGCTTTATTCCTTGTGATGACCTCGTTCTCATCGGTCTTGTTCTTGAAGATATACTTGGTCCCAATAACTTGATGACCACTTGGAAGAGGAACGAGCTCCCAAACTTCATTTCTCTCGAATTGCATTAGGTCTTCTACCATTGCCACTATCCAAGAGCTATCCTCACAAGCTTCTTGGATGTTTTTTGGCTCAATGGTAGAGACAAATACGCAATGAGAGAATTCTTCAATTCTAGACCTCGTTCGAACACACACACCAACATCTCCAATAATTTGGTCATGTGGATGGTTGCGAATGGTTGGGTAAGCTTTGGGTATTCCTGCATCACTTGGAACATCTTCAGCAATCTCATTAGTACTGTTAGTCTCAATAATTGAATCATTAATTTTGACATTACTAAGAGAATCACATATAGCATCTACACTATCATTAATAACATGAGGAGAATAGAAATCTTCATAAAATGATACTTGTAGTGATTCCTCGATCGTCGAAGAGGTTTTTGTTGTATATCCGGTAGGCTTTGCTACGTATGGAATATCCAACAAAAATTCCTTCACGGATCTTGGCTCAAATTTATCTAAATTACCAAAGGTGTTCTTGATAAAACATTTTGAACCAAAAACTCGAAAATATTTAACTTAAGGCTTTTTGTCATAAAATAACTCAAAACAAGTTTTGTTCGTTTGTGGTCTCACTAGGATCCTATTGAGCACATAACATGCTGTGTGCACTGCTTCTGCCCAAAATTGTAGTCCAAGCTGACTATTATGGAGCATAGTATGAGCACACTCGATTAGAGTCCTATTCTTTCTCTCTACAATACCATTTTGTGGTGGTGCCCGAGGAAGAGAAAAATTGTGAGTTATCCCTGTGTCATCACAAAACTTTGTAAAAGACTCATTCTCAAATTCTCCTCCATGATCACTACGAATAGTGATTATGGTGGATCCTAAGAGATTCTGAATCTTCTTTGCAAATATGGTAAACTCTTCAAAAGCTTCATTCTTATTAGTTAAGAATGAAACCCAAGTAAATCTAGAGAAGTCGTCAACAACAACTAATCCATAATGAGCATTGCCTAAAGAAGCGGTTCTAGTTGGTCCAAACACATCTAGATGAAGTAGTTCTAGGGGCCTTTTAGAAGTAATGCCTTCTTTAAGCTTAAAAGATGATTTACTAAGTTTACCTCTTTGACATGAATCACAAAAGTTTTTCTTACTAAAAGCAATTTTTGGAAAACCTTTGACTAGATCATACTTAGCTAACTTATATAAGTGCTTGAAATGAACATAACCAAAACAACGATGTCATAATAGTTGTTCATTTGTATTAGCAACTAAGCAATGTTCTACGGTTTTAGGCAATCTCAAATAATACATATTTTTACGCCTAATACCGCTAAATAAAACATGTGAATTAGAATCAACAATTTTACACATACCCTCTCCAAAATTAACCGTGTAACCTTTGTCACAAAGTTGACCAATGGAGATAAGGTTGTGACATAAACCACTAACTAGAAATACATTAGTAATTAAAGGTTTGGAGGAATTTCCGACTATACCTACTCTAATGATGGTTCCTTTTTGGTTACCTCCAAAAGTGACCGTTGCACCATTCTTGATGCTAATCACTTCGGAGAGTAATGAAGGATCTCTCCCGTCATGTGTTTGGAGCAACCACTGTCGAGAATCCATCCTTTCCTTTTAGAGCTAGTTTGACCTTTATAGCTCTCTTTCTCTCTCTTGGGTACCTACATAGTATACCATAAGCTCATGGTACCCAATTTTTATTGGGTCCAAGGGGATTAGCCCTTTGGAAGCCAAGTCCAAGTGGACTTCCGCTTCCCAACATAATTACCATTATTAATAACATCATGAAAATAGGAATCAACATATGCATTCCTATCATTTAAGCTAGTGTTCTTAGGACCCCAAATGGTGTATGTTTTGGGAGTCCTTTTCCTAGTTGCATGCATAGTTGTTAAATTTCTATGTGGTGCATGCTTCTTAGGAACATGGTTTCTAGTATAAAAATGAGGTAATGGATATGCATTGGACATACGAGGATTATATGTATACTTAGGAACATGCATGTTGTATGAGACATACGGGTCATGCATGACATGTGGAGGATGTGCATACATGTAAGAATGATGCTTATGAGCATATGTGTGTATAGGAGCACGTACATGAGTATTTCTTATGTGTGGATTTGTACGTGTCCGTGGGTGTGGAGCATAGAAAGTGTCATGAGTTTCCACTTGTGAAGTAGTAAATTTCCTACTTGGATGAAGGTAGGTGTACATGTAAGCATGGCTTCTCTTTTGATTTCCACCCTTAGTGGGTTTCTTGCCAAAAAGAAGAGACGGTGACGTGGTGACTTTCTTAGTAGGTTTGCTACCTATAGTGTCTTTGACACCACTTGTGGATGAACCGGAGGATGGCCTCACAAAGTCTATAGTGACACCACTATAGGAGGTGCGAGTATTGGATGCATTTGCTTCCACAAAATCAAGACCAACACGATATGTGGCCGAAAATTCAAGTCGTTGACCTCCTCGATGGCGATAGCTCTTTTTTCCCACTTGGAGGTCATTCCCATTATGATCTTCATTACCTTATCTTGTTGGGAATATACTTGTCCGAGAGCTTCCAATTCATTAGTGATAGCGGTAAAATGTCCGTACATCGATGCTATGCTTTTATTTTC
Organism: Scilla litardierei; assembly: GCA_030789695.1. Taxonomy (NCBI): domain Eukaryota; kingdom Viridiplantae; phylum Streptophyta; class Magnoliopsida; order Asparagales; family Asparagaceae; genus Scilla; species Scilla litardierei. The sequence continues at coordinate 807,726,532 of CM061142.1, read as the reverse complement.
CTGCATATGAAACATATCAAAATTTTGCACGGCAACATAGAGTTTAGAAGGTTTTACCTTGTTCGTTCTTTCATGGGTAACGATGAGATGGTTCCAAATTTGATATGTACTCTGACTTGTGCATATCTTGTTGAACTCATCTGGGTCCAACGCACAATGAAGAGCGTTCATTGCTTTTGCATTGTTGACTTCGACGGATTTCTCGAAAGCCGTCCATTTTTCGAAATCCTCTTTGGTGGGCTCGACGTATTCCTTGTGGAGGGTTCTCCAAAGGGAATCACTCCGTAGGAACGTCTCCATCCGGCATTTCTAATAGCCAAAATTCGTGTCATTGAAATGCGGAGGACGCACCGTTGATTGTCCTTCGAAAACTGTGGACGCTCCATCACGATCGTGATTGTTGTACGAAGTCTATGGAGGAACGTTGTTGTTGTTGGATTCCATAGTTATAAACCAGTGCTCTGATACCAATTGTAAGGTCCCTGGCTATGAGGAAAACAGTAGAATGGTGGTTGAATAGTGTTTATGCAATTTAAAAATATAGTTACACCAATTTAAATTCCTAACCAACAAATAGTGCGGAATAGAAATAAACCCAAAATGAAACAAATGCAAACGCAAGGATGTTTCAAGGGTTCGGATTACCCAAGTCACTTCCCGACTTGTTCCCGGTAATCCTGCGTCTCTTCCACCCGGTTAACAACCGGATACTCAAGTTAGAACCCTAACTTGAGGTTTCCTTAAAACTCACTTGTAGCAACCCAACAAGTGAAATCGAAATACAATCGATTGACCTTGACTCCCACAACTTGGGATCAAGCAAACCACTCTCACAAACCGAGAGTAAATCCAATAACGAAAGTTATGAAAATATAAAATAGAGCAACACTTACAATCACCTATGCCTTCAAGTAGAACTTGAAGGAGAAGTGTGTTGTGTGTTGAAAAGACTCTCTTGGAAGAGAGGAAAGCCCTTTCTCTTGACTGCACCAAATGCCTAGAAGATTTCTCTTTGGTTCTAGGTTGGATAGCAAGAGATTGAAGATTGGAATTCTAGAGCTTTAGGATTTGAGAGCTTTGATCTTGAGAGAATGAAAGCTTGAATGTTTTAGCAAGTGAGTTGGTAACCTCTCAATGGAACAGTAGAGGCTCCTTATATAGGTTTCTCAAACCCTTCAAACGAAATCAGCAAAAACCCCTTTGAAATCCGTAAGGAAAAACTCAACGGATATAATCTGCTCCCGCGATAGTCGACTGTTGAAGAATTCACAGTCGACTGCTACACAGTGACAGAGGGTAGGTGAGAATTCATAACGGTAACTTACCACGTGGACAGTCGACTGATGAGGCAAAGACAGTCGACTGTTGAACCAACAGGCGACTGTAAATCCTACTACAGGCGACTCGCCGTAAGTTGGGTAAGTTAATGAAATCTGGAAAACGTCTGGGAGAACAGGACAGACGACTGATGAAGATAAGACCGTCGACTGTTAATCTGAACAAGCGACTGTAATTCCTTCTACAGACGACTGTCACAACCCTGAGATTTTCCAGAGAGTTGAGTCATCAAATAGGCTAACAGACAGACGACTGTTGAAGCATTGACAGTTGACTGTTCTTTTGGACAGTCGATTGTAAATTCAACAGTAGTCGACTTTCTAGAATAAACAGACAAATAGAATTTGGGCTAAAGATAGACAGGCGACTGATTAACAAAACACAGTCGACTGTCACTAGGACAAGCGCCTGTGAATCGTTCATACGTCGCTTGTGAGAGTTAAAGAATTAGAAGCCCAAAACTAGACTGTAAAAGTTTGTGCATAACAGGCGACTGTAGAACAAAACATAGTCGACTGTTTTGAGACATGTAACTGTAAATTGTTCAGCAGTCGACTGTTTTAAACATGACATGCATAATCTAGATAGAAATGAATTGGAGTTTAAGGAAGGTTGATCTAATGATATCCTAAGACTGAAATGAAGATGTGTGTGCGCTCCAACAAAGTTCTACTTCTAAGCTACATACTAGAAGAGAAACAAGAAAGTTACATTTGCTGGACTCTCTCTTCTATCCAACGCATGAGCTTGAAATCTTCTAGGAGCTTCAATCACCATCTACGATCATCCAATCTATTTCATTTGCTTTCAATGATCTTTGAGTGTCATGCATTGCAAGTAGATCTTCATAATAAGCTTAGGCAATGGATTAACTGTAAAATAGGGGATTAGTCACAAGTATTTATATTTGCTCATCATTAACACCAAGTAGGGAGAAGTCCAATACTCAACACCAAGCTGGAACTTCGACCTCCGCCCCTCAGAAGAACAAAGGGAGAGTCATTGTCCCCGACATAGTCTCTGGCCAAGCTTCCCGGGTGACGACTGATCAAATCTCCGGTTTCCAAAGGAAATATGTAAGTGGTGTTTATCAGGTTCAGTTGCCGTGGTCGGAGGAGAGAGTTCATTCCCCTAGTGATTTTGAAGTGGGTGTCTATGTAAAAGCTTTCCACTTAGGGCTTCAATTCCACATGCACCCTTTCATGCTCAGCGTGCTCACCACCCTAGGCCTCTCTCTTTGTTAATTGATGCCGAACGGGGTGGCACTATGGTCAATTTCACAGTGCTATGCTTGTTGAACAATGTCGAACCATCGATGGGTTGTTCAACTTCTTTTTCACATTACTTCCTCCCCTGTCTTTGGGTTGGTTCGTGCTCATTGCTCGCTGAGGTAGAAAACTGTTTAAGGACTTACCCAGCTCCAACCTAGGATGGAAGGAGCAGTTCGTATTTGTAACGCCCCGATCCCTAGAATACCCGGGAAGTACGAATCCGTCCCAGGTGATTCCAGAGTAGCGAGTGTTACGAATGAAGAAAGAAAAGAAACACAATAATCAGCAGGTCCACTGCGCACTGCTGGGGTAGCACCTGTAATGATTCCAAGCAACAACAACAAGGCTGCCAGACAATACGAGATAACAACTATATAGACCACAAACAAAGCTAAACAACAACCAAGAACACCAACTAAGTCAACCAGAAAACACCACTAAAAGTACATCATCCATAAATTCATACTACAATAACTGATACACCATCTCAGTTCTACCCCACAAGTAAACCCCAAGTACAACAACTCTCTATCTCATCACCTCTCCCTAACCCACACTCTCAACTCTGCCACTTGATGCCCCTGCTCCACCTGCTACCAACTCTAAGAGCCAACACTTGAAAAGTCAACGGGGCACTTCAAACGCGTGTCCCAGTAGGATATCCCAACTTCACGTAGTATATCATTTACAGGCATGGACTACATACAAGATTGATATGGCTAGGTAAAGTAAAGGCAAGGGAGGGAACGTACCTGCCGCACGGTGACAAGATCCTGTAAAAGATAGTTAGCACTACGAACAACGAGTAAAGTAAAGAGAACTAAGGTGAACGACACCAAGGTATAGGCCAGAAAACATGGGTATGCTAAGGAAGGAACAACAAGTATACAACATCCACCAATACAAAAAAAAAGTAATAAGAGTTATCACGTAGTGTTTTGGACCCCAAGTAGTGAGTAGAGCATCTTGGGACTGGACCTCACCCCAAGTTGGGGTGACACAGGCAAACTCTCCCAGCTAGCTGTGGCACTCGGCCCAGTGTGCAATGCTGTTAAAAAAGGAGCCCTTTCCCCCTTATTTTCCCTTCCATTTTCTTCAATTCACCTCATTTCTGCCACTCCTCGCCACTTGGGCACGACAAGAGGGCCACCAACCACCATAACTGTCCATCCCCTCATGTTTTCCCACTACTTAGTGTCCCCCAATCCCGTGTCACCATCTTTTAAGAGGACTTAGTCATTTTCATGATTTACAAAATGTAAGGAAGAACACCAGGAACATAAAGCATACAAGATAAAGGGTGCAAGAGTGTACAAGTGGTGTAAAGGACGTAAACTTAAAGAGCATAATGGGCATCTGATGCACATAAGAGCATGACATATAAAGGGTATAATGGAGCATCTACAAGACATGGTAGAATACCAATAATATTGCCCACACATGCACAAGTTGGGGGAGAGACATGTATGGTTCAATCATTCCCATTTCACCGTCTCCTTTCCACGCAACATCTTTTCTTTTCCATAACAAGGGTCATGCCTCTTAGCGCCGTGCCCATCATCCATTTCACATATCACACATCAAAAATGTCATACCTATGTTCTCCCACCTCCATCACATTCTTAACACATGTTCAATAGGACGACATTAACACCAACATCAACATGCACATCTTCTGCCACCAACACTCGCATGTTCATATCATTTCATATAAGCAAGATGCATTTTTGACATAAGAGTAATGCACAAGGCACCCATACAATGCATCATAGGCACATGCACATGTATCACAAAAATCCATATGGGCACACGGCAATGTGTACTACATGGCTACAAATAAATCCAGCTTGCAGGAAATTGCAGAAAGTCATAAAATAGGGCCTGATATCACCAATTTATAAGAAGAATTTAACAAAACTTCCTAAATAAGAGTTGTAGGTATGGTAATTTTGGATTCACAGATAAAACTTCATGCAAAAATATTAATTATATGATTTATGATGAATTATTTTGTGGAGCCTGTCAGATCTGTTTTTCAGACAGATTCCTGGGTTTGTCTTGATTGCTATTTTTGGGCATATTGCATTCAGAATTTCGAAAATTATGCACTGGGATGAAGTTGTAGAAAAACTTATTAAATTTACAACAAGACTAAGAACGTAAAATTCTATTTGTGTGCAGGTACCGAGATCCATTTTTCTAAACTGTGACCAGTCTGAAAGAAATTCAGACAGGTTGTAAAAATCGAATTTTTAACCTAACTTCCAGTTTGAATTGGAAAAAGTTTTGAACATGAAAGTTGTTAAGGACATCAATATACACAACATATATTGTTTTCAAGCAATTTCATGTAGCCAATTAAGAGCAGAGCATCACTAACGTTTCAACTATTCAGTACATATTTCCAGCAACAACTATAAAGACCTTTCATAATGTTAAAACATGGATTACACTAATAATCATGCATGCAATGATCCAACTAAGTGGAGTTAAGATTCCTACCTCTCCCAAGATGATGTGAGCTTCTCTCCTTCTTCAAGCTCCTTACAAGATCTCCTACAAGATCTCCATCTTAGCTAGCAAAACTTCCTTCTCCTCTGCTCAAACTGATCCACTTGGTAACATATAGGACTAGGGACTAAATGGAGATGAAAAGAAGAGATTTTGGTGAGAAAATGAGAGCAAGAGAGATGGAAGGGAGGGGGAGCACGAAATTGAGAAGATGGAGAGAAAAAATGGGAGAGAGAAGAGAGAGGTTGGTTTTAAATGCTAACGGGTTTTTTCTCCATCCTTCTACACAATTCTTCTCTTGTATTTTTCTTTCTCTATTCTTTTCTTCTCTCTTTTTCTTAATTCAATCTTTATCTTTTATTCATGATGAGAGGAATCATCCTTATGCACACCCACTTGCTTTATGCACACCCCTCTCTTTAATTACTAAAAGTCTTTACTATACAAACACCCCACTACCATGCACACACCACTCTCTTAATAACAAGTATGCCATTCTCTACACACTCTCCCCCCTAAAACAACAAGGCCATCCATATATAATTAAAGAATCATGTTTACTACAACTAGAATTCATGTAATTATTATAAATAATACAACTAATACAATAGGAACATTTTCCATACACACCACCACACAAGAAGCAACCATATATTTATCCATAACACCCTCATTCAAGCAACCATATGCATACAAATAATACATTCACGTAGGCATACATTCATCCATATAAGCATCCACATAAGCAATCATTAGGGTACTTATGTTGAATATTGGACTCCCCGGATTTGGTTTTGGATGATGAGCAAACATAAATAATTCATGAACTAACAATTTGTGAGCGCAGTATTGGAGATCGTCGCAAAAATCATGAGAACATTCAAAGCGACATCTCAAGACTTCTCAAAGCACGTATTCATGCCTAAAGCTTCGTTGAAGCTCTTGCGCCGTTTTGGAAGTCATGAAGAATTAATCGAAGCTCTCGAAGACCATTCTTTAAGGTTTTATTTATAGTCTTTTAGCTTCGACATATAGAATGTTAAGCCTTGAGTATATCTTACGATTCTAACTTCATAACGCTCATATCGTAGCTCTAGGATCTTAGTACAAGTTCATTCTAACTTCCTCGAAGCGTCGCGCTTCGATTCGGACTTGTTTGTGCATGTTAGTTGGTACAAGAAGAAGTACTGACTGACTAGATGGTGATCTAGTCGGTAAGAAACTCTTCTTGGACCGACTAGTTTGCTTCCTTAATTTCTTGCATCTTACTGTTTACAGTTAGTCGGTCTACGTTGACTCACCGACCGACTAGTTTGTGAACTAGTCGGTCAGTGATGCTTCTTTGACCGACTAGTTGTGATTTACTGTACATGCTAAATTTCTCCTAAGCTACTGTTTATCGTTAGTCGGTCTAAGAACGTTTGGTGACCGACTAGTTGACAATCTAGTCGATCAACTTTTGTTATTGGACCGACTAAGTCAATTTGTATTCAGACTATTTCACTTTGCCTCTTAGTCGGTCTACGTTCACTGACTGACCGACTAGTTGTGAAACTAGTCGGTCAGAAAGTCTTCTTGGACCGACTAGATTTCTAGGTCTGAATTTCTATCTCTTCTCAGTTCCTCACTTAGTCGGTCCATGTTGTTTGACTGACCGACTAGTTGATGAACTAGTCGGTCAGTGGTTGTTCTTTGACCGACTAGTTTTCTCAGATTTCTATCCGTTGGGAATTGACCTAACTTGTTTTTATGGGACCCTATAAATACGAACCTAGGTCATTTCTCTCTAGGTTAGAGCTGCCATTAAGAGATTCATTGAGATAGAAAGAGATAGCCATTCTCACTCATTTCTAAAGCTCTCTTCCTCACAAGAAACCCATTCTCTCACATTCTAGATCTAGAATCCATCTTGAGAGAAGTTTGTTCTTGGTGAGCTCTTCAAGCTCTAGCTTGAATCAAGTCTCCAAATCACTCCTAGGCACCCATTGCTGGTCATTTCCTTGGTGCTAGGTCTTGGTGACTTCATCTTCCTCAAATCCTTCCTTTCACCTATTTGGTAAGAAAAACTCAAGGTATAGGATTTTGTGGTAAGTTTGTTTATTTCAATATAAACTCATTTATATTGCTTGTTGATTCTCTCGGTTGTGAGAGAAGGTTGTGATCCCGGGTTGTGGGAATCACTATTGCCATTGCATGTATGATTTGATCTTGTGAAGGTTTTTCACAAGATATTCATAGTGGAAATCTTGGGTTAGGGTTTCTAACCTAAGTATCCGGAGGGGATCCGGGTGGTTGGGACGTAGGATCACCGGGAACAAGTCGGGGAGACTTGGGTGGATCCGAACCCATTAACATCTCTTGTTAGCATTGTTAATTTTGTTGTTGTCATTCAATTTAAGCTTCCGCAAATTGTTTTGGTAATTGTTTGCACTATAATTTGGAATTATACTCCTTGTTATTTTTAAAGTACTATTCACCCCCCCCTCCAGTACTTGTGCAGTAGCTTGTAGGGCATTACAACTTACTATGCACACTACATAGATTTTGGGTGAATCCGAGATATAGGATTCATATTTCATTCAATTATCTTGCATGCTATTATATTTCGCGATATTTCGTTCATGCTAGATTTATTGAATTTTTGGGATTTTATGTGATATGTTTGAATTTGTGCTCGAATTCGTATTTGTATGTCGTATTTAAGATTTCGACGTTTTATGGGGTAATTTAGATGACTAATGAGAGTGTTATGATGTTTCATCCAAGTGGTTTGTGAAGAGAACTCATTTATCAATTTTTGGACTCTTCTAGTCGGTTTCAGTTCATTAGTCAACCGACTAGATGCTCATCTAGTCGGTCAGCTAGTGAACTCAGACCGACTAGATCAAGCTTTAATCTTCCTATTGTCATTTTCTTTCTTTAGTCGGTCACAGTACACTTACCGACCGACTAGATTGAAAACTATTCGGTCAGTGAGTATACTGCGACCGACTAACTCTAGACCTAAAAATTTCCTGTTTGCCTCTGTTTCGACTTAGTCGGTTCAAGCTCATTGACCGACCGACTAGATCGTAATCTAGTCGGTCAGTGTTTGAACTGTGACCGACTAAGTGTGTTAGGGCAAATGTGTCTTTTCGCTTTCCAGACCGACTTAAGCTCTATCCGACTGATCTTTTTCATTTCTAGTCGGTTGTTTTCAAAGCTCCATCCCGTAAAAACCCTATCCCCTCTCGAGACCCTTCGGCTTCCGACGTCTCTCCGGCCATCTTTCCGGCCATCCCCGCCGTCCGTCGCCGTCGACCCTCTCTCCTAGGTATAACCCCCCTTCTAGATCTCGTTTTTCATTCCTAGGGTTTGATCTATTTAGTGTTTTCACTTCCTAGGGTTCTAGGGTTTCGGTTTTACTATATTAGGGCTTGTTTATTTCGATTCTTTTCAGCTCTAGGGTTTGTGTTGCTACGCTTGATTGTTCTCGTCGTGCCACGCTCATGGCAAAGACGAGGATCCCTATCACTTCATCTGGGGCATCCCCCATGTCTGTAGAGCCTTCTAACCCTAGGAATCGGTCTAAGCCCAAGCGCCGTGCTAAGTCTACCCAAGCTTCTCCGTCTTCGCCTCCTCTGAAGAAGCAGAGGACGGCGACCGTCAAACCCGGTAAACTATCTAAGTCTAGAAAGCCCATACTCCACACTCCCTCTACTCCTCCTGATTCCGATACTAAGTTTATACCTGAGGCTGAGCCTGGCCATAGGGAACCCACTCATCCACTTCGTCCTAGGACTCGCCAGCCTAAGGAAAATGGCCCAATGCCAGCGGGTGGTGTTGACATATCGTTGTGTCGCGACGACCCTATGTGTCTAGCGGCCTACAACCGTATTGAACACTGTCCGATGCTATTGGAGCACTATGTTCAGTTTTCAGATTTCCTTGGCTTAGCTGACCTCCTCTCCTATAGTGGGCTCCTTGACTACCTTCGATTTGACGCTAAGGCGAACCCTAGACCATATCCTCGCCTGGTCAAATTATTCTACGCCAATCGTGTCCGATGCCACTACGATGAGAGTCACTCCATCGAGACTACTGTCTTGGGAACTCCTATAGTTCTCACGGCAGAAATCTTGGGGGAGATACTTGGTTGTTCATCGTCTGGTCTCCTTCCGTCGGATATTTCTGTTGATGATATCTCCTCCTTGGATCAGTCCGTTCTTTCTGATATCTTCCATGTGATCCCTCCTGCCTTCATTGGTGTTCCTTCGAAGTTGTTCAAACCTAATGCATGGGTGCTTAATCTCATTCTGAAGTCGTGCTTGCTTCCCAAGTACGGCTCATCTTCTCTGCCATCCCAGCCTTTTCTCAAGCTGATTTACGCTCTTTTCTTGGGTTGCGAGATTAATTGGGCTCGCGTTATACTCGATAAGATGGACTCTTTTGAGTGTATTCGCAAGACCAATAAATCTACGCATATCCCTTACCCGTGTCTGTTGACCCTGGTTTTCCGTCATTTCAGTGTTCCTCTCCCTCCTGACGATGAGCGTCCTTTGGGTCCTCCTCTGAACGCGACGACCGTTAAGAAATCTCTTACGGTGCTTCGTCACATGCAGAGGTCGACCACATCTGCTTCCCAGGCCACTCCCTCAGCTGCTGCATCCCCCACTCCTCCTGCTACATTAGATGATGTCGTACGCCTTCTTCGTCGGCACGAGTCGCGTTTGGCTCGTACCGAGGAGGTCGTCTGCCGTATGGCTCGTATGATGGGCATTGAGCTTCCTCCTTCCGTTTCTGAGGCCGAGGAGATGGACGATGAGGATATTGACGATCTTGTCACTTCCTTGGCTCGTGGCGATGAGGCCACTGCTGCTGCTGCTGCTGCCACTTCTGCTCCTGGAGTTGGCACCTCTTCCGGTGATCCAGAGACTTCTGCATCAGTAGTTCAGACTTCTGAGGCTGCTGCTGTTCCTGCTGACGAGCCTGCTCCTATCTTACCTGCTGATACTCCTGTTGAGACCCCAGCTGTTGAGCCCGTCGTTTCCACACCTGCCCCGACGATCTCGTCTGTTGACACGCCTCTCCTCCCTGCAGAGCCTGAGTCCACTCCGTCGACTAGACCCACGGATACTGCAGATCCAGCCACTTCCTCGTGATCGTCTGTTTCGAGGACTCTCCACTGCTCTTTGGATGATATACCTTTTTGAGAGTGTTTTTGGGTTAGGATGGGATGGAGTTTGGTTGTTGATTTGTTGTATTTTGATATGTTGGATGTCGGAGTATGTGTTGTATTTTTTGTTGTTGGATGTTGATGATGGTATTCTGATGATGATGATGTATCAATGATGTATGATGTATTTCTTTTTGATGGGTATGTTGCATTTGATGTATCGATATCTTTTTGGATGTACTCATGATGTTTCTATCTATATATACATCGATGTTCATGTTGTGATATTTTCTTCGTCGTGCACATTAATTCTCATTCAATGTCCATGCTATGTGAAATCGTCGCTCGACGATTGAAAAACTTGGTTAAATAGATTGAAATTCTATAATTGTATAGAATTGTTTTCCATGCACCAATTTAACCAAGAATATTGAATATTGAAGAGTATGTTTCTTTATTCAAGAAATGAATAAAAATTTGGTATTTTTGATGATTTTAATTATCGCTTTTTGATAATGGACAATTTGGCACACATTGATTTGATTTCACCACTTTTCCCTTGGTGTCAATTAGTTCCATCGTCATTGTCTACGACTCCCGATGTTGGATTTTCCATTTCCTAGTTGTTGTCGTTGTATGCCCCCCATTTTTGGGATAATGCTAAAGGGGGAGAGATAATGCTAATAAATAGGTCAAATGAAAATTTAACTCATTTTCCAAGAATCTAATTTGATGTGTTAGATTCAGGGGGAGTTAAGATATATATATAAGGATTTTCAAAATCCGATATTTCAAAAATCGATTCTCTTTATTTATCTTACTCGTCTGATTGATGCAATTCATATATATTCATTTTGGAATTAACGTGTCATCAATGCAGGGGGAGTAAGTATTTTTCATTTGAATCATTATTTTTGATTATTATTTATGTTGGTTTGTCATCACCAAAAAGGGGGAGAATGTTGAATATTGGACTCCCCGGATTTGGTTTTGGATGATGAGCAAATATAAATAATTCATGAACTAACAATTTGTGAGCGCAGTATTGGAGATCGTCGCAAAAATCACGAGAACACTCAAAGCGACATCTCAAGACTTCTCAAAGCACGTATTCATGCCTAAAGCTTCGTTGAAGCTCTTGCGCCATTTTGGAAGTCATGAAGAATTAATCGAAGCTCTCGAAGACCATTCTTTAAGGTTTTATTTATAGTCTTTTAGCTTCGACATATAGAATGTTAAGCCTTGAGTATATCTTACGATTCTAACTTTATAACGCTCATATCGTAGCTCTAGGATCTTAGTACAAGTTCATTCTAACTTCCTCGAAGCGTCGCGCTTCGATTCGGACTTGTTTGTGCATGTTAGTTGGTACAAGAAGAAGTACTGACCGACTAGATGGTGATCTAGTCGGTAAGCAACTCTTCTTGGACCGACTAGTTTGCTTCCTTAATTTCTTGCATCTTACTGTTTACAGTTAGTCGGCCTACGTTGACTCACCGACCGACTAGTTTGTGAACTAGTCGGTCAGTGATGCTTCTTTGACCGACTAGTTGTGATTTACTGTACATGCTAAATTTCTCCTAAGCTACTGTTTATCGTTAGTCGGTCTAAGAACGTTTGGTGACCGACTAGTTGACAATCTAGTCGGTCAACTTTTGTTCTTGGACCGACTAAGTCAATTTGTATTCAGACTATTTCACTTTGCCTCTTAGTCGGTCTACGTTCACTGACTGATCGACTAGTTGTGAAACTAGTCGGTCAGAAAGTCTTCTTGGACCGACTAGATTTCTAGGTCTGAATTTCTATCTCTTCTCAGTTCCTCACTTAGTCGGTCCATGTTGTTTGACTGACCGACTAGTTGATGAACTAGTCGGTCAGTGGTTGTTCTTTGACCGACTAGTTTTCTCAGATTTCTATTCGTTGGGAATTGACCTAACTTGTTTTTATGGGACCCTATAAATACGAACCTAGGTCATTTCTCTCTAGGTTAGAGCTGCCATTAAGAGATTCATTGAGATAGAAAGAGATAGCCATTCTCACTCATTTCTAAAGCTCTCTTCCTCACAAGAAACCCATTCTCTCACATTCTAGATCTAGAATCCATCTTGAGAGAAGTTTGTTCTTGGTGAGCTCTTCAAGCTCTAGCTTGAATCAAGTCTCCAAATCACTCCTAGGCACCCATTGCTGGTCATTTCCTTGGTGCTAGGTCTTGGTGACTTCATCTTCCTCAAATCCTTCCTTTCACCTATTTGGTAAGAAAAACTCAAGGTATAGGATTTTGTGGTAAGTTTGTTTATTTCAATATAAACTCATTTATATTGCTTGTTGATTCTCTCGGTTGTGAGAGAAGGTTGTGATCCCGGGTTGTGGGAATCATTATTGCCATTGCATGTATGATTTGATCTTGTGAAGGTTTTTCACAAGATATTCATAGTGGAAATCTTGGGTTAGGGTTTTTAACCTAAGTATCCGGAGGGGATCCGGGTGGTTGGGACGTAGGATCACTGGGAACAAGTCGGGGAGACTTGGGTGGATCCGAACCCATTAACATCTCTTGTTAGCATTGTTAATTTTGTTGTTGTCATTCAATTTAAGCTTCCGCAAATTGTTTTGGTAATTGTTTGCACTATAATTTGGAATTATACTCCTTGTTATTTTTACAGTACTATTCACCCCCCCTCTAGTACTTGTGCAGTAGCTTGTAGGGCATTACAACTTACTATGCACACTACATAGATTTCTACACATACTACATGTTTACATGCATATATACAATATCTATCACACAAAACTATAGGCCCTAATGTATATGGCACTATGGGCCATTACAGTATTCGTGGTCTTCCCAGGTGAAGCTAGTTTCATCACCCAATGGGGGAATCCCGAGCTTGGAATGAAGGAAGAAATGCCTCTTTTTGAAGAAGAGAAGAAAGCTCGTGCCATTCAGTTGAAAATGCCGGAGGACAGTCGATCAACGAAGTGGCTTATGTCTAATGAGATATTGCTCAAAACTATATGGAAAAAAGGTCAAATCCTTTTCCTGCTTCCAAATTCAATTTTCTGCTTACTGAATTTCCCCCCTTCCTTGTAGGTTTGATCGATCAGGAATATCACGTCGAACAAGAGGCTCGGGAAGCACTCGAGGCATCAATTCGAGAAGCTGAGATGAACGTTCCCATCCATCAAGCGAGCCCTATGAGGGTCGATCCAATCAAAGTCGTCAGGGGTTTATCTCTAGTGGTCTGAGAATCTCCTCTGTCGACCCAACCGTTGAAGAGGAAGAATAAAGAGCCCTCGATCAAAGTCGAGAGAATCAAGACCAAAAAGAAATCAGGGAGGAAGCTTGTCATTGAAGACTCAGGCTCCTCCGAGACTAACGTAGTTACCGCTTCGATCGTGGACCCTGAGTGAATTCAGGCTCCCTCTCAAGAGGAAAAGTTGAGGGGATCTACCTCGTCCCACGAACCATCCTTCAGCGAGGATTCTTGGCCTTTTGGGGGTTTGTTTGCTCAGGAGCCATTGGCCGAGGTTATTTAGGTCGATCTTTTTGGAAGACAGATTGCCTCAAGCTCTGGCGGGTCGTTCTGAAGAAGAGCTTTTTCTTCCCGAATATCCAATGGGGAGGAGCAAATCAGCTCTTCTGAGTTGCGGGGTCGCTTCTCGACTTGTTGAAAATTCGACCCTCCCTCAGGACATGGCCATTTTGTAGAGGGCTGACCATGAGAGGCTGGCCACCTCTGTAGCCCAACGAAGTATTCAGGTACTAAATTACCCATATCCCCTTTTTATGTTAGGCCAAGTATCAGAATTAACCTCTCTTTCTTGTATATAGGCAGCTGTGGGTGCCGATGTATTACGTTGTCGCTCAATGGCTATGGCCAATTATGAGGCCACTGTATTCAGAAGGACGAAGTGGGTGGAATCTGCCAAGATGGCCATCGATTAAGCGAAGGTGAAGCTGCAGCGACGGTGTCACGGTCGGTTTTCGATCGTACGTTTTTCGTGCGCGTACTTTTGTTCGTACACGTATTTTTTTCGGACCCTTCTTGTATCCAAACCCTATGGTGTGATATGTCGTTGTGACTCTCTTGAAGAGTATTTATTTGTTGAATTCTTTGGAACGTCATTTCAGGGGTCGTTCCCCCCACAAAATAACTTTGTTTGAAGAGGCGTCGTGATTTTCACATTTGTCGTGAGACCTTTTTATTTTTAGTTTCATTTCTCATCGCCAAACTTGTGATCAATCTTCTTAGTTTCGTTTCTCTCATCATCACGGTCGCCCTGGTATTTTTCTCGTAATTATCGGGTTTTGTTTGACCCATCTGTGCACTAATCTCCTTTTAAAATGTCATTAGAATCCAAGTTGCACAAGATTAATACACTAAGCTAGGTTTACCCTCTTTTCCCCTTAACTGTACCTTACCCACTCACCCTCTTTCTTCCCTATTACCCTCAACCTACCCAAATCCTATTGTTATATAGCAAGGGAATCAAATCCCTGGTACGTAACCACCAAATTATATTGGGCTATTCACCACCCAAATTATAGCCATCTCCTTAACTTCACTCCTCTCCTAACCCTCTTAAGTGCACCCCAAGTCCACCCCAAATAGCAAAAACCCAACCCTTTTATAAACCGCAACCTAGGGCTTTTCGTTATCACACAAACAAGTTTTCCCAGGCGCCGCATATTCTCTTCTCCACGCTAACGACGTTGCGCCGCCACCCATCTCCGACTTCAAGCCCTCGACCCCCCCCTCGTGTTTTCCTCCGACCTGAGCCATCACCGCCGACGTGCAGCATGCGCCAGCACCATGATCTATGGCTGGGTTGCTGCAGCGTAGCAGCGCCGCTCGCTGCGCGACGACCACTGTGGCAGCGTCGTCCACGGCGACGCCAGGCGCCGCTCGCGCGACGAGATCCCCGTCAGCCCTCCCCGTTGAACATCTCCCCCGATCAAGACCCAGAGGCACCGTCCCGTGCTCTTCAATCACCCACGGCACCGTCCAAGCGCGCAGCAGCGCTGACGCAGCCGCCGGAGCTGCCACGGCGCCGCCCCGTGCTGCCAAGACCGCCGGCAGTAGCTTCCTGTGCTGCCCTAGCATTGACACGGCGCTGCCCTAGTGCTAACAGCGGCAACTAGAGTGCTGACCGCGTCAGTGACCTCCCCGACACGTGCAACGACGTTTTCTTCGTGTCACAGCGACGCACGGCCTTCCCTCTGGCCGTTGACGACCCACGACGATCCCCGGAAGCTTCGTAGAGGTTCTCCTCGGCACTGTTAGTAAGCGTACACTAGAATACCCAAATTTAGTTGCTAATACCTTTGTGAACTATTAAATGATCATGATCAATTAGTAATTTTATTATATTGATGTTAACAAGTTTATTCGTAGGGCTGATAACTCGTTTAGACAACTTCTGGTTAATATGTTAGCCTAGCTTGCTTGATAATTGTTGTATATTCGTTCACATTAACCTCTTATTGTAGATAACGTGTTAGCTATTTAACGTTCATGAATATTGTTATGAAACCCATCGTAGGACAGAGATCTTATTAAAATTAGTTCATTAGATGTCTTAGGATTTGTCTAATAATTCTAGGCCGTCGTCACAAACTTATTCGTGCACGTGTTTATTACAGAGAACCCGTCGTTCCGTACCGTTCACACTACCAGAATCCAACCCCTGACGTCGCTACCCGACGTTAGAGTAGCCCTCGCGTCATGTTGAGGTAAGTCTCCCTCCGTAGGAACCCCACCTCGCTTGTTAATCAACTTAAAAATCATAGCCTCTGATCACTTTTGTAACTCACTAATCAAGAATAATAAATTGGAACTGTAGGCTGGACTGCGATCTGAACACATAGGTAGACTCGGAGTTGATTGACGGATCGCAACTTGGTCGTTTTAGGCAAGTGATACTTGCTAATTTTCTGTTTAGGCCACGTCTTAGGCCTTTTTGTACAATAGCGTAAAAGAGACTAGGCGGTGAAATGATAGTCGCCTAGATGCCCCTTTTTGATCTAGCTTGACAACGAAGCTAGATCCGACACCTTCATCATGCTTACATTCATGCTACCATGCCATGTTTAATTTCAATTAACGGTACGCAATTTAATTGCTCATTGTCATTGCATGCATTCAATGTTTCATCGTGATTGCATAGCACACGCTACACTTATTGTAATGATTGAGGCTAGGCACCTGCTTTGCGGGCACAACCCTCTGCCAAACCCAAAAACACTTCATGGCTCGTGATCCAGAAGCGAGCTCACATACTTGGGAATCCCTGGCTCGAGACACGTGGAGGGGTAGGGTTAAGCTGTCATGCAGCGTAGAAGGATGCCTGATCCGTTCCTTCAGCTGTAAGGAGTAAACCATGTGCACAATGTGATAGGATAGCGATCGTGATTCATAAATTGGTGTTTTTCGTAGTTTCTACTACGTCGTGCATGCATGTCATCATGTCATCTTTAATTGTTGCATTCTTAAATGCCATGCCAACTCATTTCATTATAATAGAACTGCTAGTTGTCTTTTTGTTATTTGTATCCTTGCACAAAAGTTCTCCGCTTTCTTTTGGGTGACTTTTGCTGACATGTGCCCTTTTCTCTTTGGGTGTCACATGTCAGGTTTTGAGACTGACTTAGTTGCAGAGGATGACAGGTTGCTGACGTTCAGTTTGAGGATTCTGGTCCTACCCTCGGTCTCAGCCGATGACTCTCTTTTAGTTGTAGTTGCCCTCTTAGTAGCTGTTGTTAGGTTGGTGGGTGCGCAGCACCATTACTTGTTGTAGTTTCGGCCATGCTTTAGGCCTATTGTTCAGACTTGTACTATTTGTGACTGCTCTGCGATGTTGGAATAATTTTCTGGATGTTGGTGGATGTTTTCTTTTATATCTGCTTTACTATTATCATTGTTGTTGTTTCGTCGCAATGCAAAGGACCTGCTACTATTTGAAATTTTTACAAACGCTTATCAGACTGCAGCTTCATAGCTCCACGTCTGAGGGGACATCCTCGTGTCTCGCCTTCCATACTTGGGAAGCGGGGCGTGTCAGACGGAAGCTCTGTAATAGGGAACTCAAAATCCGAGTGCAACAATTGGAGCAAGAGCTTACAAAAGCTGATACAAGGGAGATAACCTTAAAAGTGGAAGCCAACATTCGGCTTCAAACGAGAAATTGCCGAGCGAGAACGGGTAGAGGAGCAGCCACTCGAAGAGATGAAGCGACGAGAGGCACGAGGAGATAAGACTCAAGCTCCATCGTTTGTCAGCCCTCCGACTCTCGATGCGAAGAAGATTGTGGAGGAAGCTGTCCAGAATTACAATGATAGCTTGTGCGATTTAGACGAGCTGTTCAAGTTAGTGTAAGGAGAGTCTATCCCTGGAAATACTAATAGCACACACTAGAGGGAGGGATATTTTAATGGCAATAAATTGTGTAATTAAAAATTAAACTTGCAAATGCGGAATTATAAATGCAAGAGGAGAATAATTCACATAAGCAATGCAAACACAAACACAAGATTTTACCCTGGTTCTCCAAACTTGGGTAGGTCCAGCCACACCAAATATCCTCTATGATTCTCACAAAGAGAGTGAATACAATCTCACACAGAGATACCTCACACAGAGGATTTGAATTCTCACACAGAGAAATCATTGCTCTCATACAGAGAGATTTTAACTCTCATACATAGAGTACTCAACCAACCCTACACCATGGTTAACCTCTCACAACGAGAGGAACTAGCTCTCATAAAGAAAGGTAGAGTTTCAATACACAAAGATAAAATAAACTCTCTTACCTATGCCTTGATGAGATGAACTTACTCAATAATAAATGCAAGGCATGGAAGAGGATCTCCAAGTGATAAGATTTGCTTGAATGCACTTGGATGATTTCCCTTGAGCTTGACTTCAATGCATGAAGAGAAATGTGTGCTCTAATAGGGAAATGAGAGAGTTTGAGTGGAATATTGATTCACTAAGATATTCTATGTTAACCAATAGTTCTAATAGAACTAAACCCTCTCCTATAAATAGGAAGACCAAAGAAACCCATAAAACACAAGGAAAATGTCAAGAGAGAAAAGCTGCAACGACTAAAATCTGGGATTTTACGGCAACGACAGGCGACTGATGAAGGATGGACAGTCGACTAATCAACGACTATATTATTCCCAACGGCTATAATCTGAGCCAGGACAGGTGACTGTAGAAGACTACACAGGTGCATGTACTATGTGTAGGCGCATGTAAATACTTCTTCAGGCGACTGTCACATGGAATGGACTGGAGCTGAGAAAATACAACTTACACACTTGTGCATTCAGATGACAGACGAAGAAAGTCCAGGCGCCTGAAATATGACAAGCGACTGTAAAATCTACATAGTAGACTAACACACAAGCTGGAGAGATGCCGAGAAAAGACAAGTTATGCACTTCTGCATTTAAACGGCTGAAGAGCAAAGTTCATGCGCCTAAATAATTACATGCAACTGCACACTCTACATCAGTCGACTGACACACAAGCTGAAGCGAAACCCAGAAATGACAAGTTACACACTTTGGTACACAGACGACTGAAGAACAATATCCAGGCGCCTAATGAAAGACAGTCGCCTGTCAAATGAACTTCGGTCATGCTCCAAAAGCTTAAGAAGGAGTCAATAAATATTTGACTTGAGCTATGCACAACAGTCGGCTATAGAAGGTTGGCCAGGCGCCTGGAATCACCCAATCGCTTGTCCTTCCTTCATCAGTCGCCTGATGGAGAGCCAAAGACTCCAATTAAGTCATTTGGCAATATGAACCTATTGGGTTAGATTCTATGATAATCCTAATGCTCACTAATATGGTTATATGCATATGCATGAGAGTATGACCATCTATACCTAGACTCAAAAAGTGAAATACAAGTAATAAAAGATATTACATGGATTGCATTACTTCTCCTAGAGTCTAAGCTCCAACCTTGATGCTCCCCATCATCTTCCAAGCTTTGGCACCTCTTGATGAGCTTCCCTTCATCAAGTTCCAAGCTTTGGCTATACTCCCCTCGATGTCCATTCTTGCACTAAGCTATTAGTTTCCAAATAATGATATTCTTCATTTGATAAACATGAGACTAAAACATGAGAGTCATTAACAACAACATAATGATGTGATCATCATCAAAATAATATTGGTCTAAAACACCAATACCTAACAATCTCCCATTTTTTTGACGATGACACTCATTATGTAAAACATAAATAATTACAGCACAATGCTAATGAGCTCCCCTACTTAATGCACTAATTGTAAAATTATAGATAAACAATTGTAAATAGTCATTATACCAATTAAAGTAAACTGAGATAATGAACAATGGTGACATATAATAGGATTGGATTACATTAACCAATTGATATAAAATTAATAACATTCTCCACATGAATGGTTTACATAATCCCCTATATCTCTCCCCATATATGTATCTCTCTCCCCATAGAAGATATGAGTTACATAATCCTATCTCTCTCCCCTTGTCACTGTCAAAAAGATGGACATCAAACATACAAGAAATGACTGTTGTCATTGATACCAATTATTAAAAAATGACAAATAATCAAGAGCTTAAGAGATGCATGATACCAAATGTAAAAATTTAGGGGGTATCAATCACTATCCTATGCCCCCTAAATTGTAGAAAATGTCAAATTGTTGACTTCTAGGATCAATACCAATTGTAAAAGAAAAATCTTTACCAATTGAAAAAAATAATTGGAGCTACGGGCCTAAAATGTATCAAAGCATAGATATAAAAATTCAAGCTTCATGATACAAATGACCTTGCTAAAACAAGATATAATGTGAAACATGTTGGCAACATCAATTGGGTGAGTTGAGACCACAATTACTAATTATAAATAAAGATCTCAAGCATAACCCAAAAGAAGAGTTAAACTATGTTTTAAAAATAATTTTTAACATACTTAACATATTAACTCCCCCATCGTCATACACATGATTCAAAGAATGCATGTATGACAATGTATCCCCTAAGGTCCCCATTTTCAAGAAAAACAGAATTTGAAAAAGTTTTCAAAATCATGAAAAACCACACTCAATCAATGGATATGCTAAGAATAAACAGTAAGCAGAATACCCATGTAATATGCATATGTGTGAGAGACCTAAATATTAGGAAACCAAACCCAAGAGGAGTTTGATTTTCTAATGTAATCACATGAGGTGATCACAGCCCTAACTAGAGAGTAGATGTATCTATTCCTCTCTTGCACACTACACTTAGTGGGAATCCACAGACTTAATGATTTCCTAGGCAATGGTTTTGCCTTGCAAGAGGGGTGGATGTGTCATGCATATGTGCAAAAAATATTTTTCTGGCAAGCAAAAAATGAGGATTTTGCTTCTGAGCAAAAAATGAAGAATTTTCATTTTCTGCACCGCCTTGTGATTTACATGCTTCTTGTTGGTGTTAATGTTATATAAGAAAGCATGGTGATTCTTCTTAGGTGCTTTAGCAATATTTCTTGTATTTGCACCATTAGAAGAATTAGAGGTGGGCTTGGGAACCACATTTTGAATATATCCCAAACCTCATTTATGGTTTGCCAGATGTTGTTTTTGAAGCAAACTGTGGAGTGAATCCATAGAATGAACAAAGCTTATGAGCTTTTGGGATTCCTCTTCACATTTCAACATAAGTTGTTGAATGCGAGATTCTAAGCTAAGATTTTGATCTACCAATTTTTCATTAACCTTGCTCAAATCCTTAACTTGAGAGAAAAGTGTGTATCTCTCACTAGTGTCACAAACAAGCAAAGCATCATTATTATTTACACTAGTAGATTCTAATTCATGCACCCTACTCATAGCATTCTTAAATTTAGCTTTCAATTTAGTATATGAGTCGATACACTTACTTGCAGCGTTGGAGGCCACATTGAAGCGGTATTCGAGCTCCTCATATGATAGCTTTGGCTCCTCCTCAATTTCCTTATCGGATTCCCCCTCGCTAGAGCTTGACGAAAACTCTTCCGCTTTTACCATGAAGCACAATTCTTCGTTGGAGTTTAGCCATGTCTCCACCTCTTCTTCGCTTGAACTTGAGGAGATTGATGAAGAATCATTGAACGCTGCAAAGCACATATGAGCTTGCTCATTGTCATCATCTTCTTCATCACTTGATGTGTCCACAATGGAGTCATCAAATGTGCCGACAAGTCCATTATTTTGGTTCTTGAATTTGGACTTGCCTTTCTAATGTTTCTTCCCTTTCCCTTTGTAAGAATCTTTGGAGGGTTTGGAAGGGCATTCAGTAGCGAGATGACCTTTGCCACTGTACGTATAACAAACCTTATTCGATTTAGAGGCAAACTTTGACAAAGATTTATCTTGTTTTTCCTTGAGGAATGCTTTGAGTTGCTTGGCAAGCTCCAAGAAATCATCATCATTACCATCATCTTCTTCACCAGAAGCTTCTCGATGGAATTTCTTTCTCCACTCGATTGGCTCCTTCTCGGCATAGAATGCAAACCCCTTTTGCTTCTCTGGCTTCTCAGGTTTGGTTGGTTGAATCTCCTTTTTGTGTTGAAGCTTGACTTCATACACCATAAGATTCCCAATGCACTCCTCAATGCTGTATTTGGACATGTCATTTGATTCCAAAATACCGTTGGCCTTTGACTCCCATTGGGGTGTAAGAGAGTCAAGGATATTCTCCACACGATCCTATTCGGAAATCACCTTCCCATGTCCTTCCAAAGCGTTCACGATATCCGTGAACCTTGTGAACATTTCCGAGATGCTTTTTCCTTCCCGCATCTTAAACATTTCATATTTAGATCTAAACACAGTTTATTTAGATTTCTTTACCTTTGTCGTCCCTTCATGATAAATCTCTAAAGTATGCCAAATTTCGTTGGCCGTTTTGCACATGGAGATGTTGTTGAACTCATTGTGAGTGAGAGCACAATGGAATGCGTTCATTGCCCTCGCATTGTATTTGATCGAGTCCTTCTCCGCCTTTGTCCTTGTAGCCGTATGTGTAGTAGGCTTCTCAAATGGTGACTCCGTGATGTCCCATAGGTCTTGACCCTCCAAGTAAACCATCATATTGATCTTCCAACTTGGGTATTTGGTTCCGTTGAAGAGCGGGGGTCGAACAGTTGATAAACCTTCTTCATAAGACGTGAATGTAGTGTTGAATGCCATCATTGTTATATGCTATAACCTCGCTCTGATACCAATTGTAAGGACTGTCTATCCCTTGTAATACTAACAACACACACTATAGGGGTGAATAGTGCAATGGCAATAAATTATGTAATTAAAAATTAAACTTGCAAATGCAAAATTATAAATACAAAAGGAGAATAGTTCACACAATCAATGCAAATGCAAACATAAGATTTTACATTGGTTCTCCAAACTTGGGTACGTCCAGCCACACCAAATATCCTCTATGATTCTCACAAAGAGAGTGAATACTGGCGTGCGCAAAAGATTGCACGTGCTAACTCCCAAGTGTAGGAGGTCGCCAAGTAGTAATATTCCTAGTGAGCCTAGGGTCGAACTCAGGGACAACTTGTTTACGATCAACAACTGTCACAAATGGCTTTAGCGATGTGAGGAATACCACCCTTTGGGGGTGAGGATTGGTTAAGCCGATTTTTAACGTAAAGTAAAGTAAGGTATGCAAACAAAGAAAAATGTGAGATAGTATGCAAAGATGAGAAGTGCGAGTGTTTGTGGTTTCATGATTTAGTCGGGCTTATAACTCAATCTCCTATCACTACGACCTCTCTTTCGGCTAAGGAAAGAGTGATAAGATAATATAACATTTCATCGAACACATGGGGTGCGAAAAGTAATAAATAAAACATTGAGAGTAATCAACGATGAGCACAATAGAGAGGGTCCACTAGGATGAGCCTCTCTTTGGATTTCCCACTAGGGTTCCAATAAACAACCCTAACTCAAAATTTTATCCATATATGAGAGATTAGAATCATGCTAGAGATGAGATCTATAAGCCAAACATACATCAATCCACAAATACACACAAAGAGATTATCCACTCGTTATACACAAAGATAACGACTTTGATTCCAAAAGCTTCATTCAATAGTTCTTACAAGTAGCAAAGCTCAAAAAGAGAAAGGAAAATAAAAACTTTAATGCAAAGAAACCCCCTTTTGAGAAGAATCCCAAGCTTTCCCTTTGAGCTCCTCCCTTAAGCTTCCATCCATCTCCAAGCCCTAGAATTCTTTTGAGAGCAAAAACAAAGAGCCAGGGCTGAAAATAGCCCCCAAAACCCATAAAACCCCAAAATCCATAAAATCGCACTCCCAGCAATTGCGGGTCGGTTACTGGCCTTGCGGGTCGAATTTTTGCCCCAAACCCGCACCAAAACCGCACCCAAGCACTTAAATTCATTGAGGGTCAGGCGATGGGCATGCCCAACCCACGGGCGCTGGGCGCCCGCTTTCAGGGGCGCAAGCACGCGCGGGGCGCGTGCCCCGCCCGCCTGCAGCGCCTATGGACTGGCCAAGCGGGCCAGCCCACAAGCAACGGTTACCGTTTTTTAAATTCAGCGGCCCGATCACTGAGCGGGCCGCAAGCTATGGGCATGATTTTCTTTTGTTTTATTTTTTTTTTGTTTTTTTGTTTTTTAAAATCCAGAATTGCTTCCATTGCTTGAAAAATCCCCAAAAATAGCTCCAAGCTCCAAAAGTTCTGGAAAAATTCCAAAAAATCCAAAAAATTCCCCGGACTACCTGAAAAATAAGAGAAGCTAAAATTAGTCCATAGAATCGTATTTTATGTATAAAATAAGAATAGGCTTTAATAATCCATAATATCACAAATACGCACGTATCAAAGCCAATATAAACATGATATACACATAAAATGCCCAGAAATGGGTGGAATATGCAATTTAAACCCCGAATCAAATACAATCTCACACAGAGAATTTGAATTATCACACAGAGAAATCCTTGCTCTCACACAGATAGACATTAACTCTCACACAGAGAGTACTCAACCAACCCTACACAATGGTTAATCTCTCACACAGAGAGGAACTAGCTCTCACAAAGAAAGCAAGGGTTTCAATACACAAAGATAAAATAAACTCTCTTGCCTATGCCTTGATGAGATGAAGTTACTCAATAATAAATGCAAGGCATGGAAGAGGATCTCCAAGTGATGAGATTTGCTTGAATGCACTTCGATGATTTCCCTTGAGCTTGACTTCAATGCACGTAGAGGAATGTGTGCTTTAAAAGGGAAATGAGAGAGTTTGAGTGGCTTATTGATTCAATAAGATATTCAATGTTAACCAACAGTTCTTATAGAACTAAGCCCTCTCCTATATATAGGAAGCCCAAATAACCCATAAAACCCACAGAAAAAGTCAAGAGAGAAAAGCTGCAATGGCTATAATCTGGGATTTTATGGCAACGAAAGGTGACTAATGAAGGATGGACAGTCGACTGATCAACGGCTATATTATTTCCAACGGCTATAATCTTAGCCAAGAAAGGCGACTGTAGAAGACTACACAGGCGCCTCTCTATGTGCATGCGCATGTAAAGACTTCTTTAGGCGACTGTCACATGGGATTGACTGGAACTGAGAAAATGCAACTTACGCACTTGTGCATTCAAACGACTAACGAAGAAAGTCCAGCGCCTGAAATATGACAAGCAACTGTAAAAGCTACATCAATCGACTGACACACAAGCTGGAGAGATGCCAAGAAAAGACAAGTTACGCACTTGTGCATTTAGACAACTGAAGAGCAAAGTCTAGGTGCCTGAAGAATTACAGGCGAATGCACACTCTACATCAGTCGACTGACATACAAGTTGGAGCGAAACCCAGAAATGAAAAGTTACGCACTTTGGTACACAGACGACTAAGGAACCATATCCAGGCGCCTGTCAAATAAACTTTAGTCACCTGCTCCAAAAGCTCAAGAAAGAGTCAATAAATATTTGACTTAAGTTGTGCACAACAGTAGGCTATAGAAGGTCGACCATGTGCCTGGAATCATCCAGTCGCCTGTCCTTCCTTCAGCAGTCGCCTGTTGGAGGGCCAGAGACTCCAATTGAGACATTTAGCAAGATGAACCTATTGGGTTGGATTCTATGATAATTCTAAGGGTCACTAAGATGGTTATATGCATATGCATAAGAGTATGACCATCTATCAATGTATTACATTAAACCTAGACTCAAAAAGAGAAATGCAAGTAATAAAAGATATTACATGGATTACATTGCTTCTCCTAAAGTCTAAGCTTCAACCTTGATGCTCCCCACCATCTTCCAAGCTTTGGAACCTCTTGATGAGATTCCCTTCAGCAACTCCCAAGCTTTGGCTATGCTCCCCTGGATGTACATCCTTGCACTAAGCTTAGTTTTCAAATCATGATATTCTTCATTTTATAAACATGAGACTAAAACATGATTCATTAACAACGACATAATGTTGTGATCATCATCAAAATAATATTAGTCTAAAACACCACTAGATAACAGTTAGGGATCGAGTGTTGCTGTCTCTAAGTGAAGAAGTAGTTTCCTTCTTCGAGGTTGATCTCGATCAAATGACGACGAGGCTGATAGTCCATCAGATAAGGTCGGTCAGGCTACGGCTGTGAGTGTGTAAGATCCAGTGGTCGAGATTGTCACTATAATAGATAATGCGATTGACGTCGTCGCCTCAGAGGGTATGTCGCTTCCGACAAATACCGCGACGGATGTTGTCGCTGATGTCGCCATTGTGGTGGATACTACCATCTCGACCGAGAGATCAAATTGTTTTAAGATTTTGCAAGCGCCTTTCTTGTCGATAAATTTTGACTGTAAAATTACAAAGAAATGTAAAATTGCATACTTTACAAATTTTGGATGGAAAATGGAGAAATTCGTTTTGTATTTCATTCATTCTAAGGAGCATGAATGCTGGTATCGCTAATTGGCCCCCTTTCAATATGTCAACCCTCTGCCTATAATGAAGACGATAGTTGAGCCGTTGAATGATGTCCCAAATTGGTAAGACAAGGCTATTCATAATTGCGAGAGGCGTGACCTCTTCGACTCGCATCAAATGGAGAGAATCGTTCTGTGGTGAGGGTGCGACCCCTTGGTTTATTGTCGACGACAGGGGTTGTTTGGTTGTGAGGGGGTGGCCACTCGGCTTAATACGGATGATAGGGATCGTTTGGTTCCGACGGCAGGGGTTGTTCGGTGGTGAGAGGGAGGCCCCTCGGCTTACTGCCCACAACATGGGCTTTTGGTGGCAAGGGGCGTGGCATCTTCATCTTATTACCGACGACATGGGGTGTTCGGTGGCGAGGGGCATGGCCCTTTCGTCTTACTACCGACAACATGGGTCGTTTGGTGGCGAGGGCGTGGTCCCTTCGTCTTACTGTCGAGGACATGGGTCGTTCGGTGGCGAGGGACATGGCCCCTTCTTCTTACTACCGATGACATGGGTCGTTCGATGGCGAGGGGTGTGGCCCATTCATCTTACGGTCGACGACATAGGTCGTTCGGTGGTGAGGGCGTGGTCCCTTCGTCTTACTACCGATGACATGGGGTGTTTGATGGCGAGGGTGTGTGGCCCCTTCGTCTTACTATCAACAACATGGGTCGTTCGGTGGCGAGGGGGTCGTCTTACTTCCTACAACATGGGTGTTGTTCTGCAAGGATGCGCACCCCCAAAAATGGTAATGCATATCCTCACCCTCCAAAGTGCAAGGGTGTCAAAGCAATATATTCCCGATGAGTTTGAGGTCAAATCCATAGGGAGGTGGTTGGCACACTACCTATCGATTCCTAGGTTGATTGGACTTCGAATTTATTGGTGTAGGTGGATTATAAAGAAGGTCGTAAAGGCGATGGAAGTGGAATGCGAGAGTGTCATAAGCAGCAAGGCACGACCAAAGACTCCACACAAAAAGAGAACAAAAAGAACAAAGAGAAAGCAATCGAGAGAAAGATCACTAGGGTATCAGGAATCCCCACCAGGGCTTTTCGGTTTGAATAACTGGTCAAGGATTCCTTCGTCGAATGACGAATGCAGGTAGGAGTGTCACATCCGGAGATGGGAACAATCCCTTGACTTTCGTCGTCACGCTCGTCAAACGCCTCCCTGTGTGCAGCCGTGCTTTCGCAGTCAACTTCGTACAGGAATGCGTGCATTACGCCGACACTTGGTTCCCGTACCACAAATCTGTATTCACTCTCATGATCTACAGACTGGGATACCACGCTGCAATTTATTCAGGCAGTCGGGTTACTCTCGGAGTCACCAACTAGTGGATCGGGGGTTAATAATCTCCCCTAGCTCTCGAGTCACTCTCGTGATCCCGAGCCCTAGAAATGGACACTAAGCCCAATCAGATTCGTGGGGATTCTCCCTAGGATGTGGAGCTGCCTTCACAATACTCTGATCCTGAGGCTAATCCCCCAAAACCCCTTATCCAAACTACCGTAGAGCAACCCTAGATTCGCCAACTAAGGTTGACCCATTACCCTAACCCTAGAATCCTAGGGTTCATCCCTAATTCTAGCAATAAATCTACTCAATCATTGCACAAGAGATGTGGACAACAAGAATCAACATTACAAGCAAGTGAAATGAAAGCAATAAAGGATTCAAACAGCAAAACACATAAGAAAGACAACAAAAGAGATTTAACAAGGAAGAATACTTATCTAATGAAGATCGGTACATAAACATCTAAGAGGGGGCCTAGGTCATAGCCTAACCACTGAAAATCATCCCCAAAGACAGAAAATAAGAGAAAGGGGCTAAAAACGGCCTCCTCAAATGATGGCTCAATAGTCCTATTTATAGCTGCCCCCCCCCCCAACCCTAAAAAGTGGCCTCCCGACATAGTGCTCGGTCAAGCGCATAGAGCACTCGATCGAGCGCCCTCTTGGTGCTTCCAGCTGGCCGAACGAAGGGGAAGGTGCTCGGCTGAGCTATTCTTTGAGGAATTAATCTCGCATGGGGGGAGCCAAGTATCGCTCGGTCGATCGAAACCTCGCTCGCCCGAGCGCTTTACGCTCCAACACTCCAGAGAGTTGAAGTGCAAAAATAGGAGCTCTCCTGACAGCTGGCTCGGGCGAGCGACTTGGTCGCTCGATCGAGCGACTTGATCGCTCGATCAAGCGAGTCAAGTTGCTCGCCCGAGCACTCCTTTACAGCCTTGCTCCCCGCTTTAGTGTCTCAGCTCGGCCGAGCGCATCATGCGCTCGGCCGAGCGATCTGAAAAAATCCTCTTCCTCGTCTTCTCTTTTCTCCTTCTCTTCTTGGCTTCTTCTCTGTAACTGCCTGTATTTTAGGCATGTTTAAGTTCATGTGTGCCGGTAATTGACTTTAGTCATCGAAGTGATTTTTTGTCTGTATGTTCCTTTCTTCTATAAGTCGACGCGAGCACGTCTCTGTTTTTAAATTTTTACCATGTCGTGACTAATTACTTATTAACCCTAATTAAATTACTAATTATACTAACCTTACTAGATTGAATCCCACCGAATTATATCAGTGAGATCCAACAGTGCCTTCAATCTTATCCCCACATGCCTCCTTCTTCCTTTAGCAGGTGAGATCCATGTATTACTAATCTCAAATTCATTTTGTCTCCTCCCCCACTTCCAGCTTCCCTCATCAAACTGCCCCCCCTCTTCACTGTTCTTATAATAACAGCAGCAAACAACAACAACAGGCAACAACAGCGAATTTCCCATCTTCCTGCAAACATCTCTTTCTCCTTACAATTCCAACCAGATTGAATTTCGGCCCAAAATTGAAATCAAACCACGAACCAACTCAAAAACCCAAAGCGAATTCAACCCAATTGTAGTCCAAAATCAATCAAACCCATTTCATCCCAAAAATCATTTCGACCAAATCAAAACTGAAATCTGAAATTGAATTCAGAAATCTCAAATTGGAGGAGAGAGAGAGAAATTGAGATCTAAAATCAACTTCAGATCAACCCAACACAAAACCCCTCCTCTCTCTCTCGTGCCCCTCTCCACCCTCGGCCGCCGCCACCCCTAGCCCCGGCCGCTGCCGCCCCCTTGCTGCCCTAGCTCATCCTCTTGAGCTGTCTGCAAGAAAAAGAAAGGAGAAAAGGAAAGGAGAAAGAAGAAGAGCAAAAGAGAAAGAAAGGAAACAGATATTAGAAAGAATAGGAAGAAGATAGAAGAAGAAGAGAAGGTATAATCTTATTGGGTTAAGTTTTGCTAATGGGTATGGGTATTGGGTATATGCTTATTGGGTATGGTTTCAACTGAAATTAGTTTGGGTATGGATTTTGGGTATAAAGTTATCCTATTGAGCTTTAGTTGGCTTATTGGGTTTTTAAACTGAGTATTGCACAGTGGGTATTGGGTTTAAATTACCCTTAATGGGTTTATTGGGTTTAGATGAATTATATCTTATTGGGTTTTGGGTTCTAATGAATTTAATTGGGTATTGGGTTGATTGGGTAAGTATTACTCATTGGGTTTTAAGTAGCTTTGAGTATTGGGTATGAGATTATTAACCTAGTGGAATGAATTTAATCAAGTTAATTGGTTATTTGGGTTGTTGGTTTATTTAAGTCATTGGGTTGGGTCTATTAGAGCTAGTAAGTTAATTTCATAACCTAAGTTATTATAAATGTTAGTACTATAAGTTGTTAGTTTAATAATATCTTAATCGGCTATGATCGGCT
This sequence comes from Scilla litardierei, assembly GCA_030789695.1. Lineage (NCBI taxonomy): Eukaryota > Viridiplantae > Streptophyta > Magnoliopsida > Asparagales > Asparagaceae > Scilla > Scilla litardierei. The sequence goes on along the minus strand of CM061142.1, from coordinate 807,696,494 downwards.
AGCTTAATATCATATATTTAATGACGCAGATACGTCGTGTCTTTCCATATAATTGCTTGGACACCCAAAACCGTCCCAGTCAGGCAAGTGTGCGAATTATTACAGTTCAATATATATTAACCGCATTTTGACTTGTTAATGAAAAACACTTGTACACAACACGTTGATAAATTAACCAATAAATTGCCTTGTTTTAGATTGTGTTAAATGTCAAAATGAAAATATGAAAATGCTAATGATTAATATGGTATCGTGCTCACATCATGCTTGTACACATCTGTTAGAATGGACATTGATGGAATAATTTGAAAGAACTTGAATTCGTGGATTCGTGCACCTCAAAGGCAAAACCTTAAATTTGTGAACTCGTGCAACTTGATTAGGCTGGCTCGTGTTCCAGCACAATATTTCGGCGGGGTTAGGGTTGAGCGGCCACTAAGCGTGTGCAAGGGTCCCCTTCAAGAGCACCACATGTATGCGGTGGGTGGCGTCAATCACGATTATACCCCCGTGAGAAGGACTGACTCACTCACCACGTCTTAAAGGCGAGAACCCTATACAAATAGAAATCATATGCATGGAACTTAAATCATTTATCGTCACTTCTCTTGCACACTAGAATTGATATGACTATCGTCTTGTACTATCTTTAGAACTGTCATATTCATAAATGCTTTTACTTTAACTGCTTAGAATTGCCATGTTCATAACTGCATGTTGAATAAATGTATAACTGCGACTTTAGAACTATTATTATCATTTAATCTGTTTAATAATTCGTACACCTCGACTTGGGTCATCTCACCATTTACTTGCCAGACCATTGCTGACATACATTCATGTGTTTGGAATGTATGTCAGATTGCGAGACAGTTTACGAGGAGGAGGAGTTGTTTGAGGTGGCTGACCCAGAGAGCCAGGAGTTTACGGACCCAGAGTCGCTCCCTGCGGAGGACTAGAGACATGTTCTGTTGTTATTTGAGAATTGCTTTAGCATCTTGTAGTAGGAGTATGTTTCTATGTTTTTTTTCCTTTGGCCATGCTGAGGCCGCGTTGCTTTTATTTTTATGTATGAACTTCTGGATGTGGCTTTGAAATTAAATAATGTTTTTATTGTTCTGAATGCATGCAAGAATCCTGCAAGGTTGTTATCACAGATGCTTAGTAAACTCGAGCTTCATCGCTCCAGTTCATGCGGACCTTTGTAATGTTCTCGCTTCCATCGTATTTTGGGAAGCGGCGCCTTGCATTCTCTATTGCTCCTCCCTCGCTCCACAGTAGCTTTGAGTCGTCGATTACAGTGACACTGGTGCTCCGGTGTCTATGTCTGTGCTCTCTTTCTCAATATACTCCGAATCGCTCGATATTCCCTGAAATATAACCAAACGCTGTTAAAGTCAAATAGTTCCAGTTATTAGCATAAAAGCATATAAAATGTGGATTACAACGATCATTTTGACGTGCAAACATATGGATAAAATATGGAATATTATGACACATCAATGGGTCATTCTGTGGCGAGGGGGCGTGGCCCCTCGTCTTACTGCCAAGGACATGGGTCGTTTGGTGGCGAGGGGCATGGCCCCTCATCTTACTATCGACGACACGAGTCATTCAATAGCGAGGGGCATGTCCCCTTGTCTTACTGCCGATGACAGGGGTCGTTCGATGGCGAGGGTGTGACCCCTCAGCTTTCTGTCGATAATAGGGGTCGTTCGATGGCGAGGGGGTGACTCCTTCGTCTTTCTACCAACGACATGGGTCGTTCAGTGGCGAGGGGCGTGGTCCCTTCATCTTAATATCAACGACAAGGGTCGTTCAGTGGCGAGGGGTGTGATCCCTCGACTTACTGCCGACGACAAGGGTCATTCAGTTGCGAGGGGGCAGGATCCCTTCGTCTTATTATCGACGACAGTGGTTGTTCGGTTGCAAGGAGCGTGGCCCCTTCGTCTTTTTACCGACGACATGGGTCATTCGGTTGTGAGGGGGGTGGCCCTTCGGCTTACTGCCAACGACAGGGGTCGTTCTGTTGGCGGGGATTGGCCCATACGTCTTACTGCTGACGACATGGGTCATTCGGTGGCAAGGGGCATGTCCCCTTCGGCTTACTGCTAACGATGGGGGTCGTTCGATGGCAAGGAAGAGGGGCCCATTCGGTTTACTACCGATGACTTGGGTTGTTCGGTGGCGAGGGGCATGGCCCCTTCATCTTACTACCGACAACAAGGGCATTCGGTGGCAATGGGTTGGCCCCTCGGCTTACTACAGTCGACAGGGGTCATTCGGTTGCGAGGGACATGGACCTTTCATCTTACTGCCGACGACAAGGGTCGTTCGGTGGCGAGGGTCGTGGCCCCTCGACTTACTGCCGACGACAAGGGTCGTTCTGTGGCTAGAGGCATGGCCCTTTAACTTACTACAGATGATAAAGGTCGTTTGGTGGCAAGGAGGCAGGTCCCCTCGGCTTACTATTGATGACAGGGGTCGTCCGGTTGCAAGGGGCAGTGCCCCTCAGCTTACAACCGACGGTAAGGGTCGTTCGGTGGCATGGGACATAGCCCCTTTGTCTTATTACCGATGGGAAGGGTCGTTCAATGGCGAGAGGGTGGCCCCTTGGCTTACTGCCGAGGACATGAGTCATTCTGTGGCGAGGGGCGTGGCCCATACGTCTTACTGTCGACGATAGGGGTCGTTTGGTGGCGAGGGGTGTGGCCCCTTCATCTTATTGTCGATGACACGGTTCGTTCGGTTTCGAGGGGGTGGCCCCTTGGCTTATTGCCGACAACAAGTGAATTTTCAAGTCAATTTAACACCGTTTAGCCCCCATCCATGCGTTTAAAAAAGAAAGCTCAAATTCTGAAACTGTCGGCGCAATCTTTTTGAAATGCATGTATATGCATGCGAGGTAATTTATCTCTGCATATATGTACAAACATATTATTCTAAATAATAGTAAGATGTGTGGTAAGAATTTGCCTAAGTTAATAATAATGTAATCTACATTAGAACTTAGGTAAAGTCCTGAGACTTGATGTAAGGTCTAACAAGTATCGAGATGAGGATCTCCATCATGGAGAATTGCTTGACCGTTTGTAGTATAAGTCTAAAATCGTTTGTGGTCGTAGATGTTTTGAGAAAAGGATATCGATACATCGAATAGACCATTGTGTCTTTGTCTTCACCATGGAGTGGTGACGATGATCTCATGGTCATTTAACTTGGCGAAGTCGGGGACGAGACATATGTGCTTATTAGAGAATGAGTTCATTGAACGGCCTAATGAGAATTATCATTTGGTTAACATTAACTAATCTGTCAATGATAACTTTCAGTGATGATAAGCAAGTTGGTCCTGAGACTTGAGGTTATTGTACGAACATGTACGTGAACGGTGTCACTTAGATCTCTGACCTAGCTTTGAGGCATGTCCTGTTGAAAGGTCTTTGGTTGGATGACACTTGAAGCATGAGAGGAGAGTAATGACCAAGAAAGGATTCGTCTCTCCTATTTATGGGGAGTTAGTGTCACATGTGTTGGTTCGGTCTTTAGTAAAAACTTTGGCCAACGTATGTTGCAAGGAGTTCAACATTGTTGGAAGGAGTCCAACATTGATAGACTAAAGACCGATAGAGACTAAACAAGTTCAATCTAGTAGGGTTGACAGTTGACCATACCCTAGCTTGGGTAAGCGACATAGTTATGCCGAAGGGACTAAAACTGCGACATTCGTCACGGACACAATCCGAATGGTCCCGGCAATACTCATATCAATGGGCTAACCATATAATGATGATACTGAAATAGGGACGACACCTGCTACTCGTGGTCACTACCGTCTGGGGTTCCGAGCCTCGCCTGTAGTAGGGTCAGCTTGTAGGGTCTCACACAAAGTGAGACATTCGTCAAGTAATATGAAGTCTTAAGGGAGAACATACGATGTATGGGAATTTATTAAGTCACAAATAGTTTGCGATATAAGCTTTAGAATAATGATGTGAGATTAATGCATATGATACAGATGGAATAAAATATATCGTAAAATGTTTTTGAATATATTTAATAATAAAAGGCATAGAACAAGCTCAATCCAATGGTCCAAGAAAATCTCGGACCCATTCATTTTGGTCCAAGCCCAATGAGATTGGAAAAGGACCAAAAGAAAGAAATAAAGCCAAAAAGAAAAAGCCAAGAAAAAACGGGACATCATGATTTGCGGCCCAGGTTCAGTGCCTGGGCATTGGGCCGCTCGCCAAGGCCAGCGGGTCGAGCACCCAAGCGGGCACCTAACCCAACGCACTTGCCAGCGGGCGCGCCCACGTGTGTTGATGTATCCATATTTTATATCATTTTCATATCATTGTCTCATCGCATTGCATATCATTTTCACTTTCAAATCCCACTTTTTACTACGATTCTGCATTTCTGATGATATTCTTGAGTTTCGTAGTGTTTCGTGAACTTTCAGGGATTTTGGAGCGATTCGGACCCCCACTTGGGTATGGACATATCCGACGTGCCCATGAGCTCGTTGGTGGGGCTCTGGAGGAGTTTGCTGCGTTTCTTGAGCCATTGGAGGAGAGAAAAGAGAGAAAGAGCAGAGAGAGAAGCCCAGGAGCTTGCTGCAGCTTTTTCCCAGAAATTGCTCGGTCCGAGCAGCGCTGTTGCTCGGACCGAGTCATGTTAATTATAGCATCGACGGATACGGCAGACTCGGACCGAGCAGCTCATCTGCTCGGTCGAGCCACCTCAGATTTCACAGCCCGAGCAGTGCCCGAGTAGAGCCTGAATACCGGATCGAGCCGAGCCTACTCGAACCGAGCAGAGTCCTGCTCGGTCCGGGTAGGCGATTTCAAATTCTCCAAGCAGCCGAGCAGCTCACTTACACGGGCCGAGCCACTGACCAAGCAGAAGCTGCTCGGACCGAGTCACCTACTCGGTCGGCACTTCCAAGGGCATTTCTGGCAAGATTTCAATGAGCGTGATGCACGCGATTTCGGCAGCAGTGATAGCTCGCGATCGGGGACGGCTGAAGGGGGGTTCATTCTGAGTTTTGCTAAGAAATTTTGGAGAGTTTTTAGGAGAGATTTTTGTACGGATCTTTTGAAGACTTATCCTTGTAGCGAATTTTGGATTAATTATCGAAGATTATTGCTTTGCTTTTGTCTGGATCTATTATTCGTTCATTCCCGCTGTAAGTTTAATTTAGCCCTAATCTCTTAATCGCTAAGATGTTTTCTTCTGTGAAATTGATGTTTGTATGCGTTTCTATTGCGATGTCTAAGTAGATTCATTTTAGGGTTGATGGGTTAGCCTTAGGATTTTAGGGGGAAAATGTAGATCTGGATTCATACGTTGAATTGGGGATTTAGGGTTATATTTTGGTAGATCCTACCGATTCCGTAGATAACCCGTACTGAGATCATGCCCACGGTCTGTGGAATTGATGTGCTTAAGGGGTATCTAGGGATTTGAATAGGGAAATCGATGGATCAAACCAAGGCACGTGACTATGCTCGGCTTGCGCCTTGAGGGGATCCATCGACGAACTATATCGTGACGTTGACGGCTACAGCCATTGCGTCAACGAGAGCCACCGAAATACCCCGTAATTCTAACTCACGAGAGTGGTACGAATTGGGGGATTAATTCCCTAACCCTAATGAAACGTAAGGATCCTATCCAACATCAACCCCCGACGATCCTAGTGGCGATCCCTAAAGCCCTAGTCCCTTTTTATCGATATCACAACAACAATCAACCCAATTCTTTCACTCTGACCGCTACCTCACTTCTAAATTTAGAAATAGACTGAGAGCTTATTTACACTATCTCCGTCCCTGTGGGATTTGACTATCTTTTATACTATAACTCGACACTGTCCGCTTGCGGATTGAGCTCGAAATCGTAGCCTAGGGGCCATATTACGCCTGGCGATTGTGACACCGCCAGGTGGATCCTAGGTGTAGCCTATGTTGAGTATTGATTCCCCGGATTTGATTTTAATGATGAACAAACATAAATATCGTGAACTAACTCTTTGTGAGCGCAGTTACAGAGATCGTCGCCAAAATTCTTCGTACATCAAAAGCGACGTCTCAAGACTTCTCAAAGCACGTGATCGTGTGCCTGAAGCTTCGTTGAAGCTCTAGGAGCATTATTGAAGTCAAGAGATTCGGATTGAAGCTTTGAAGACGGTTCGTCAAGTTTATTTTATAGTCTTCTATCTTCTTTTCGTAGAATGTTAAGCCTTGAGTAGGTCTTACATTATAATCTTCTTAACGCTCATATCATTAGAGCTAGGATTATCTTAGAAGCCCATACAAACTTTCTTGAAGCTTCACGCTTCATTTCGCGGCTTCTAATGCATCTTAGTTGGTTCAAGAAGAAGCACCAACCGACTAGATTGGCATCTAGTCGGTTAAGAATCCTTCTTGAACCGACTAGATCTCCTTGCTCAATTCACCATCTTCACTGTTGACCAATTAGTCGGTCTAAGAAGGTTCACCGACCGACTAGTTATCAAACTAGTCGGTTTGGAATCCTTCTTAGACCGACTAGTTAAGACTTCATTTTTCAGCCTGAGGTACTGTTTACTGTTAGTTGGTCTAAGAACATTCATCGACCGACTAGTTGTGAAACTAGTCGGTTGGAATTTGTTCTTAGACCGACTAGTTCACCTTGAATTCAGCCTATTGTATTTCATCTCTTAGTCGGTCAAAGAACACTCGCCGACCGACTAGTTGTCAAACTAGTCGGTTGGCAAGTCTTCTTAGACCGAATAGTTCTAACTCCTTGAAATCACTTTATTGGCTGTGAACTAGTTAGTCGGTCCAAGAAGAATCACCGACCGACTAGTTGCCAAACTAATCAGCCAGTGATCCTTCTTAGACCGATTAGACTGCTTCAGAAATAGATCCGTTGGAGCATTAAATGCACGAATCCCCCCTCTCTTCTCTATCCTATATAATCTTGAGATGCTTCTTCATAGCATTCAAGGCTGATATTTATTGTGTTTTAGAGAATCAAAGAGAAGCATTCAACTCCATTTCTAAAGCTTCCTCTCTCACAAAGAATCTCTCCAAACTCCTTGAGCCCTAATTTTCTCAAGAGAGATTCTCTTCATTGTGAGCCTTTCAAGCCAAGAGCTTGAATCAAGGTCACCAACTCCATCCTAGGCTTCGATCGCTGTTCATCTTCTTGGAGCTAGGGTTTGGTGACTTCTTCTTCCTCAAAATCCTCCTTGCCCTAATATTGTAAAGTTTACTCAAGGCATAGGATTTTGTTGGTAAGTGTTTTATATTTCATTTACTTTGATATTAAGTTTTTCTCTCGGTTGTGAGAGAAGTGTGTGATCCCGGGTTGTGGGAGTCACATTTTCATTTGTGTATGATTTGATCTTGTAGAGGTTTTCTAGAAGAATTTCATAATGCAAATTTGAGCTAGAGGTTTCTAACTAAAGTAGCCGGAGGGGATCCGGGTGTTTGGGACGTAGGATCACCGGGAACAAGTCGGGGAGACTTGGGTGGATCCGAACCCGTTATATCGTTTGTTTGCATTGCTTCTTTCTTTGTTGTCATATTTTCATTCCGTATTGTTGGTTGAGTTTGCACGATAATTAGGAATAATTACTCTTGATTATTTTAAAGTACTATACACCCCCTCTCTAGTACTTGTGTAGTAGCTATCAGGGCATTACAGCCTACGGGTGCGTCAAGTTTTTGGCGTCGTTGCCGGGGACAACAATAGTGTTTTTACCTCAGTTTGTTTTTATTTCCGTGAAGTTTGCTAGCATTCTTACCATTTCTCACCCTGCCATCATTTTTTAATCTTTTTATTTATTGTGGTGCTACTGACGGTGTTCTTCTGAGTTTTGTTGGTGCATGAACACCCGCCACAAGGGGGCTACTAGAGAGTTATTGTTCGATCCTGAGATCGAAAAGACAGCCATGGCTTTGAGAGCTTCTAGCAGAAGTTCATCTCCATCTGCTCAGATGGGAGAGAATCCTCCTCCTCCTCCTCGCACTGGGTCCATCAGGGACCACATGAAATCGACTTTTGGGAACAACTCCTCGATTCTTAAACCGCAACTGACAGCGGCAACCTTCGAGCTTAAGACGGGGTTGATAAATCTGATGCAACAGGATCCCTTCCATGGGCATCCTCACGAGAATCCCAACCATCACATCGACTCCTTCTTGGCTAAGTGCGATACTTTCAAGGCAAAGGACATCAGTAATGATGCGGTGAAGTTGCGGCTCTTCCCTTTCACCTTGAGGGACAAGGCCTCCTATTGGCTCCGAGGTCATCCTCCCAACCACTTCACCACATGGAAGAAGCTTGCGCTTGCTTTTGTGGATAAATTTTATCCACCCTTAAAGACGGCCCGGATCTGTGGGGCCATTTCAAATTTCAAGCAACTCCCGCAGGAGTCGCTCTACGAGGCCTGGGAAAGGTTTAAGGACCTCCAACCCCAGTGCCCACACCATAGAATCCAGTCTTGGGACTTAGTGCAGAGCTGCTATAACAGGCTCCAGCCTAGCACCAAGATGATTATTGATGCTGCGGCGCAGGGCGCCCTATTAGATAAGTCTCCCGAGGAAGCCATAGATCTGTTGGAGCACATGACGGCCAACACCCAGCAGTGGAGCGATGAGCAGACAGTTGTGACCCGGACTCCCGAGGTCAAGGTCGCCACTCACTTGGATTCTCACATTGAGACCTTGTGCAAGCAAGTGGCCAGAATCGAGCAGCGCCTGGACTCCATCCCAGTGGCACCCAGCACCTCCTATTATCCCGTGGAGGAGTATGTAGATTCGGGATATATTCCTATTGAGGGTCACTATGGGGGTGCTGAGACATCCGAGACTATTCAGTACATCCAGGGAGAAGGACGGAACCAGTGGCAGCATCCGGTCGCCAGGAATCACCCGGGGTTCTCATATGGAAACCCAAGCGGAGGGCTGCAACATCCGCAGTTTCAGAGACCACCACCTCCTCCTCAGCAGCAGCAGAGCCAGCAGCATGGCCGCTTTAGGCCAGCTGGGCCCTATAGGCCGCCAAGATATCAGTACAACCGGCCACCCCAGCAGAATTTTGCGCTGACTCCTCCAAAGTCTAATCTCAAATCTACATTGGAGACCTTTATGAGCGGCCAGATTCGGTTCAATCAGGATACATCGAACCAATTTAAGAGTATCAATTCTTCGCTTGACGAACTGAGGGGGCAGATGTCGCAGTTGATGAAGAATCAGGGGAGATTACCCTCCCAGCCGGAGACCAACCCTAGAGCTCAAGCAAACGTCGTGGTTTCTGTGACCACATGAGGAGGACGGGTTACTGACCCTATTATGGTCCGGTGTTGAACAAAGAAAAGATCGCCATCGAAGAATCTATTGATGACAGTGGTGGAGTTGAGGCCACTGAAAGGCCTGTCACTACTGAGGAGAGAGCGGATACACCTCCCATCGTACCTACCATGACGCCACCACCCGTACCCTCAGAGGCATCTAAGGGCAAAGTCTCCAGACCTCCTCCTCTATACCCTCAAAGGCTAGCCCTTGCCAAATTGGAGAAGAAGTACTCCAAGTTTATGGAGTTACTAAAGGGGATGCAACTGAATTTCCCATTTATAGATGCCATTACCGAGATCCCAACATATGCAAAATTTCTGAAGGATCTCATTACGGGTAAAAGAAAGCTCGAGGAAATTAAGCTGCTGGAGGATTCTGTTGAGTATTGATTCCCCAGATTTGGTTTTGATGATGAACAAACATAAATATCGTGAACTAACTCTTTGTGAGCACAGTTATGGAGATCGTCGCCAAATTTCTATGAACATCAAAAGTGACGTCTCAAGACTTCTCAAAGCACGTGATCGTGTGCCTAAAGCTTCGTTGAAGCTCTAGGAGCATTATTGAAGTCAAGAAGATTCGACTGAAGCTTTTGAAGACGGTTCGTCAAGTTTTATTTATAGTCTTCTAGCTTCTTTTCGTAGAATGTTAAGCCTTGAGTAGGTCTTACATGATTAACTTCATAACGATCATATCTTAGAGCTAGGATTATTTTAGAAGCCCATACAAACTTTCCCGAAGCTTCACGCTTCTTATCGCGGCTTCTTGTGCATGTTAGTTGGTTCAAGAAGAAGAACCAACCGACTAGATGGCAATCTAGTCGGTCGGCAGTCCTTCTTGAACCGACTAGAATGCCTTGTTCATTTTCAGCTCAGTTACTGTTTACAGTTAGTCGGTCCAAGAAGGTTCACCGATCGACTAGTTGTCAAACTAGTCGGTTAGGAATCCTTCTTAGACCGACTAGTTGAGCTTTCATTTTCCAGCCTATCTTACTGTTTACAGTTAGTCGGTCAAAGCACAACGACCGACCGACTAGTTGTGAAACTAGTCGGTTGGAAGTTGTTCTTAAACCGACTAGCTGTCTTTGAATTCAGCCTATTCTATTTCTTATGTTAGTCGGTCAAAGAACACTCACCGACTGACTAGTTCTGAAACTAGTCGGTTGGCAAGTCTTCTTAGACCGACTAGTTCTCTATCTCCTGAACTTTTCTTATTGGCTGTTCTCCAGTTAGTCGGTTCATGTTGAATCACCGACCGACTAGTTGAGAAACTTGTCGGTCAGTGATCCTTCTTAGACCGACTAGACTGCTTCAGAAATAGATCCGTTGGAGCATTAAATGCACGAATTTTCTCTCTCTCTCTCTTCTCTATCCTATATAATCTTGAGATGCTTCTTCATAGCATTCAAGGCTGATATTTATTGAAGTTTAGAGAATCAAAGAGAAGCATTAATTCTCATTTCCAAGCTCATTCATTTCTCAAGAATCTCTCTCTCACTCTTATTTCCAAAGAGAGATTCACATTGATTGTGAGCCACTCAAGCCAAGAGCTTGATCCAAGGTCACCAACATCTTCCTAGCATCCCATTACTGGTCAACATCTTGGAGCTAGGGTTTGGTGCCTTCATCTTCCCCAAAATCCTTCTTGCCCGAAAATCGTAAGTTTTACTCAAGGCATAGGGTTTTGTGGTAAGCATTTCATATTTCAATTACTTTGAATATTGCAAGTTTTACTCTCGGTTGTGAGAGTTGTGTGTGATCCTGGTTTGTGGGAGTCACATTTTCATTTGTGTATGATTTGATCTTGTAGAGGTTTTCTACAAGTATTTCATAGTGCAAATTTGAGTTAGAGGTTTCTAACTCAAGTATCCAGAGGGGATCCCGGTGTTTGGGACGTAGGATTACCGGGAACAAGTCGGGGAGACTTGGGTGGATCCGAACCCGTTAAATAGTTTGTTTGTGATTGTTTTCTTTATTGTCAATATTTTCATTTCCGTATTGTTGGTTGAGTTTGCAAGATAATTAGGAATTATCTTCTTAATTATTTTAAAGTACTATTCACCCCCCCCTCTAGTACTTGTACAGTAGCTATCAGGGCATTACATTTGGTATCAGAGCCAAGTTCATAGCTATGTCTACCAACGACAACAAGAACGTTCGTCCACCTTCAGACTATAGCACCTTCAGGAACCGTGAAGGAGCTTCTTCAGTGATGGAAGGACACTCCTCGACTAGGCCTCCCTACTTCAACGGTACCAACTATGGGTACTGGAAATGCCGGATGGAAACGTTCCTCCGGAGCGCTTCACTATGGAGAGCCACGTTGACGGAGTATGTCGAGCCCGCAGAAGAAGATTTCGCTAAATGGACTACCGCGGAGGTCACCGCAGAGGTAAGCAATGCCAAGGCAATGAATGCCTCGCAATGCGCTTTGGAGCCCGAAGACTTCAACAAGATATGCACATGTAAGAGTGCATATCAAATCTGGAACTCACTCCTCATCTTGCATGAAGGAACGAGTAGGGTAAGAGACTCCAAACTCGTTGGTGTAAATAAAGATTTCGAATTATTTCATATGCAATAGGGTGAGAAGATGAAGGAGTATTATGCTCGCTTCGTTGACATCACCAATGAGTTGGAGGCTCTTGGAAAGACCTACACCCAAAAGGAGAAAGTCTCAAAGATCATTGACGGACATCCTTCTTGTTGGGAAAAACTTACCTTCGCCATCGAGGAAGGTAACGATATGAGTAAATATACTTTCATTCAACTAATGGGTACCTTGATGTCTTATGAGGTACGCAAGGACAGTAAACTAAAGCTGCAGGACAAGATGAAGTCTTACTTGAAGCAAGACGAGCCAAAGAAAAAGGCGATTGCGTTCAAGGCTGCTCCATCTACATCTACATCACCGATGATGAAGACTCGGAAGACGAGTTGGACTTGGAATCCATTGCCCTCATGGCAAAGAAGTTCAATCGATTCTTCCGAAAATGTAATTTCAAGAACAAATCAAAATTTAGTTCTTCTAACGCCTCCGCTCCTTTGTGCTTTAAATGCAATAAGCCAGGACACATGAAAGCGGATTGTCCTCAAAACAAGCAAAAGGAGAAGTGGAAGGCGCCAAAGTTCGACAAGTCAAAGAAGTACAAGATAGGGTACAAGAAAGGACTTATCGGGACATTCACCGACTCCGAGGATGACTCCTCAAGTGGAGAGTCGGACGATGAACAAGTGGAGCAAGCACACATGTGCTTCATGGCAAGAGAGGAACATGATCAAGGATCCTCCTCCGATGATAGCGAGGATGAAGGCGATGAGGTAACTATGGATGACCTTAGATTAGCTAACGAACAAATTTGGTCTAAGTATTCTAAACTAGTAAATAGATATACTAAGACTAAAGATGAGCTAGCTAGTCTCCAAACCTCACCTAAGCCTATCGTCATCAACAACGACACCGTTGTTGAAGACTTGAGAAATGAGATTGTGAATCTCAAATCTCAACTTGAGCATGTTCATATTGAGGATTCGGAGGAACACAAGATAGCGGATTTGACTTCTCAAAACTCAACTTTGAGTATTAAGAATGAGAATCTCAAATCTCGTGTTTATGTGCTCACATCGCAAGTGTCCACCTTGGATGCTTCTATGTGTTCTCTCACCGAGAAGTATGAGTGCACATTAGGCCGAATTAATAAATTCACTAAAGGTAAGGATCATTTGGATAAAATCCTAAATGACTTACTTCCGGCCAATCATCACATTGGCTTGGGGTATAAGATGGGAAATTCATCCAAATCGTCCATTACCTTTATTAGGCCAACTTCCGATGCCTCAACGAGTGGGGGCAAACACCCCATTGGTAGTTCATCTACCAATGGTGCTTCCACCTCGTACACATCCCCATTTGGAAAGAAACCCACTTTGGGTGGACCTCCAAAGAAGGGTCATGCTTTTATGTACACCAATACTATGCCACGTAGGAACACACATCCTACTCCACCGGTTCACAATTATGATGATTTTTATGCCTCACATCCACGGGCACGTGCACACCATGTGAGACACACTCACGCACGTGTTCCTTCATATGCATATGTTCATCTACATCACTATCATATGAATGATCACCATCATGCATCATATCATATGTCGCCTCCACCATTTCATCATGTGCCATATGCATATCCACGACATGCATCACGTAGAAATCAACAACGTATGCATGCTCCCAATAGGAATAGGGCTCCCAAAATATTCACTATTTGGGGCCCGAAGAACACTAACATGCATGAGAAACAAGCATACATGAATTCTTATTTTATGGATGTCGTGCATAATGATGATTACATTTGGAAGTCTAAGTCCAATTGGACTTGGCTTTCAAAGGTCTAATCTTTTAGGACCCAATGACATTGGGTACCATGGAATGATATGTTTATCTTTAGGTACTCAAGAAAAAGAAACGGAGCAACAAATTCAAATTTAGCTCCAAGAATAATTGGATACTCGATAGCGGGTGTTCAAAACACATGACGGGTGATGTTCAATTGCTCTCCGGAGTGGTGCCCATTGCAAATGGGAACCGAGTCGTCTTTGAAGGCAACGAGAGCGGAACCATCATTGGTGTTGGTAAAGTAGGTAATCCTTCTAAACTACTAATAAGTGATGTTTACCTTATTAACGGATTAAACCACAATCTTATTTCAATAAGCCAACTTTGTGACAAAGGTTACAAAGTTAGCTTTGCGAAAGGAATGTGGCATATTTTGAATAAAGATACTAATAATGTGTTATTCTCTGGCACACGCCATAATGATATTTATATATTAGATCTTCCAAAATCACATGAACAATGTCTCATTGCCAACACGAGTGAACAACACTTATGGCATCGACGTTTTGGTCATGTGAACTTTGGAACACTTTTCAAACTTTCCAAGTTAAATTCTATTAAAGGATTTCCTAAGCTTGTCTTCCAAAAGAAAAGCTTTTGTGACTCGTGTCAACGAGGCAAGCTTCCTAAATCGTCATTTAAACCTAAGAAAAGCATTTTAACTAAGCGGCCTCTAGAGCTATTACATCTAGATCTTTTTGGGCCAACTAGAGTTGCTTCATTAGGAAATGCATGATATGGACTCGTCATCGTTGATGACTTTTCTAGATTTACTTGGGTATTTTCCTTAAGTAATAAAAATGATACTTTTGACAACTTCACAATATTTGTTAAGAAAGTACAAAATCTCATTGGAACCACCATTGTCACTATTCATAGTGATCATGGAGGGGAATTTGAGAATGTGTCTTTCTCAAATTTTTGTGATGAAGTTGGTATTACTCACACCTTTTCCTTCCCTCGCGCACCTCCTCAAAATGGTGTAGTTGAGAGGAAGAATAGGACGCTAGTGGAATGTGCGCGCACTATGCTTGATGATAGCCAACTTGGCTATCAATTTTGGGCGGAAGCGGTACATACCGCTTGCTATGTGTTTAATAGGATACTTTTGAGGCCCGGCACCAAACAAACTTGTTATGAATTGTTGTTTGGTAGATTGCCTCAAGTTAAACATTTTTGAGTTTTCGGCGCAAAATGTTTTATTAAAAACACGTATGGTAGTTTGGACAAATTTGATCCAAGATCCGATGAGGGGATATTTGTTGGATATTCCTCCCGTAGCAAAGCCTACCGGATATACAACAAAAGAACCTCAACGATCGAGGAATCACTTCATGTTTCATTTAATAAAAATTTTGTCCCTTCTAGAATTACCAATGATGATGACTCCATGGATGTTTTATGTGATTCTATTAGTAATTCTAATTCTATTGATTCTAATGATACTAACCCTACTGATGAATCTTTTGAGAATATTCCTATTGATCAAGGAATTCCCAAACGGCTTCATACCGTTCGTGACCATCCCCATGAGCAAGTCATTGGCAACATACATGATAGTGTCAAGACGAGATCTCAAGTCAACTACTTCGCTAATTGTGCCTTTGCCTCCTCGATTGAGCCAAAGAATATTAACGAAGCGTGCAAAGATAGTGCTTGGATCCTATCCATGGAGGAGGAACTCATTCAATTTGAGAGGAATGAGGTTTGGGATCTTGTTCCATTGCCTTCGAAGAACCACACCGTTATAGGAACGATTTGGATTTTCGAGAACAAGACCGACGAGAACCAAATCATCGCCCGGAACAAAGCTCGGTTAGTAGCTCAAGGCTACCGGCAAGAGGAAGGTATAGATTTCAAAGAATCCTTTGCTCCGGTAGCTAGATTAGAATCTATTAGATTATTGTTATCTTTTGCATGCCAAAAAGATTTTAAACTCTTTCAAATGGATGTAAAAAGTGCGTTTTTAAACGGAGATGTCGTTGAGGAAGTTTATGTTTCTCAACCTCCGGGTTTTATAAATGAAAAATTTCCAAATCATGTTTTCAAACTTAAGAAAGCACTTTACGGTTTGAGACAAGCTCCTCGAGCTTGGTATGACCGTCTAAAGAACTTTCTTTTGGATTTGGGTTTTAAAATGGGTGAAGTTGATTCTACATTATTTGTTAAGTATTCGAATAATGATATTATTTTAGTTCAAATTTATGTTGATGATATCATTTTCGGTGCTACTAACTTCACTCTTTGCGAAGAGTTTTCTAATGTTATGAAGGATCAATTTGAGATGAGCCACATGGGTGAGCTCAAATATTTCTTAGGTCTCCAAATTCACCAAATGAACGATGCAATCTTCATCCACCAAACCAGGTACACGGTGGAGTTGCTAAAGCGATTTGGAATGGAGAATGCCTCAGGCAAGAAGAATCCAATGAGCACTACTACACATCTTGATAAAGATACGGGCGGCAAAGATGTAGACATTCGTCTATATCGAGGTATGATAGGTAGTTTATTATATCTTACTGCTAGTAGGCCCGATATTATGTTTGCCGTATGTGTATGTGCTCATTATCAGTCTCAACCTAAGGAATCTCACTTAGTAGCGGTAAAACGTATTTTCCGTTATTTAAGTTACACATTCGACTTCGGATTACTTTATCCAAAGTCTAGCACATATGAGTTAATCTCATATAGTGACGCAGATTATGCGGGATGCAAATCCGACAGGAAAAGTACTAGTGGCACTTGCCATTTTATAGGAAATTCTCTTGTCTCTTGGTTTTCCAAGAAGCAGAATTCCGTATCACTTTCAACCACCGAGGCGGAATATATTGCCGCCGGTGCTTCGTGTGCTCAGGTTCTTTGGATGAGACACACTCTTAAAGACTTTGGTATAAACTATGATACTTGCCCTATCATGGTGGACAACCAAAGTGCAATTTGTCTCTCTAAGAATCCGGTACACCATTCCCGTTCTAAACACATAAATGTCCGTCACCATTTCTTAGATGATCATGTTGCTAAAAAGGACATCATTTTAGTGTACGTTGAAACCCAGAAGCAAATCGCCGATATTTTCATGAAACCACTCAAGGAAGACTCATTTGTGCGGTTACGTCGAGAATTGGGGATTATGGATGAATCCGAGATTTAGGATTCATATTTTGTTCAATAATCTTGCAAGATATAATTTTCTTTATATATGCTCATGCTAGAATTGTTGAGATTTTCTGGATTTTTGGTTGAATTTTCGGAATTTATGCTCGAATTATTCATGAACGTCGTATTTAAGATTTTCGATGTTTTATGGGGTAGTATAATGATATATGAGAGTATTTCTATGTTTTGTCCAAGTGCGATTAGGATAGAACTCAAAATTTCTAATTTTCAAATTTGACTCTCTTAGTCGGTTTATGTTCATTGGCCGACCGACTAGATTCAGTTCTAGTCGGTCAGTGAATGAACTCAGACCGACTAACTCATGCCCTAATTTTGGCTTCAGTTACTGTTTACACTTAGTCGGTTCATGTTCATTGGCCGACCGACTAGATTGCAATCTAGTCGGTCAGCACTTGAACTGTGACCGACTAAATGCGTCGGGGGCTGTTGCGTCTTTTGGTCTTCAAATCGATTTATTAAGCCCCGCACCGATTAGAATCCATTCTAATCGGTGCGAAAATCTTCCTCAGCCAAAACCCCTTCGACTCCCTCACTCTCCTCCGCCGTGTGTCGACTTTTCTGGCCATCTCCTCCGTCGTTTGCCGTCGATCTCCCTCTCTCCTCCACCTAGGGTAACTCTCTCACTCCCTCTCAGCTTTTAGACCTAGATTTCGTCGATTTCCGTGCGTTTCTAGGGTTTATTCTAGGGTTATTCTTCGACCTAGCTTCCGATTTCTAGTTTGATTACGCGTGTCTCGTCTCGATTATGGCAAAGACGCGTATCCCCATCCGTCCCTCTAGTCCGTCTCCTATGACCGTAGAGTCTCCGTCTACGGACCCCCCACAACCCAAACGCCGAGCCAAATCGACTCATCCATCGTCTTCTTCGCCTCCTCTTAAGAAGAAGAGGACGGCGAATGCGAAGCCTAGAGCCACATCTCAGCCCAAGCCTAGGAAACAGACCGTGTCTCCAGCTTCATTCCGTGCTCCCACTCCTCCCGCTTCTGACTCCAACACAGAGTATATTCCGGAGACCGAGCATACCGCTAGGGCTCCTACTCCTCCTCCTCGATCTAGCACTCGTCCGTCTACGGGGAAGGCTCCCATGCCAGTGGGCGGTGTCGATATATCGTTGTGTCGCGATGACCCATTGTGTTTCACGGCTTACAACCGTATTGAGCACTGTCCATTGCTATTGGAGCACTTCGTTCAGTTCTCCGATTTTCCACATCTCGCCGATCTTCTTTCCCATAGCGGCCTCATCGATTATCTTCGCCATGACCCCAAGGCGAACCCACACGAGTACCCCCGTCTCGTCAAGCTATTCTATGCAAATCGTATCCGGGGTCAGTATGACGACACTCATTCCATTGAGACGACTGTCTTGGGGACACCGATTGTCCTCACGGTAGAAATCTTAGGGGATTTGATATGTGTCTCCTCTTCTGGCCTTCTCCCTGCTGATATCTCCGTGGATAATATCCACGATCTGGACCAGACCATGCTTGCCGAGATGTTTTCTGTTATACCTCCCTCCATGATTGGCGTCCCCTCAAAATCTTTTAAGCCGAATGCCTGGGTTCTTAATCTTATCCTGAAGTCGTGCCTCCTTTCGAAGTACGGCTCATCTAGCTTACCCTCCCAGCCATTTCTTAAGCTGATCTACGCTCTTTTCATGGGGAGCGAGATCAATTGGGCACAGATTATTCTTGACAAGATGGACTCCTTTGAATGTATTCGAAAGTCCACTAGTCAGCCCACATTCCATATCCTTGCCTATTGACTCTCGTTTTCCGTCACTTCGGCGTCCCTCTCCCTCCCGATGACCAGCGTCCTCTTGGTCCTCCCCTGAATGCGACTGTCGTCAAGAAGTCTCTTGCGGCGCTTCGTGACGTTCAGAGGACGACCCCTTCAGCTTCAGCTTCAGCTCCTCCTCCTACTCCCTCTCTCGCTGAGTTTTCAGTTGCCCTGAGACGTGTTGATTCTCATGTTTCTCGTTCTGAGGAGATGCTAGCTCGCATCTGCTCTCACTTGGGCATTGAGGTTCCTCCGTCAGTTTCTGACGAGGAAGAGATGGATGAGGCTGAGCTCCAGGAGCATGTTGGATATGCTGCTCGTGCCCCTGAGGGTATGTCTGCTCGTGCTGCTGCTACTTCTGCTGGTGATCCCGAGAGCACACCTGCTGCCACCATTCCTCCGGTGGATACTTCGTCTGTTGGTGGTCCCGAGACCACTCCCGTTGCCACTCTCCCATCAGTTGACACTCTGATCGTTCCTGAGACCACCACACCTTCTGCAGAGCCTGCTGCTGTTGCAGATCCCCCCTCTTCCTCCTGAGCTTGTGTTGGAGGACTCTCCCTAGTGCACTTTGGATGATATATTTGTAGTGAGAGTGTGGGGTAGGATAGCTTGGGTGGTTGTGACTTTTGATGTATTTTTGATGTTTTGATGATACACTTTTGTTGTATGTTCATTTTGATGTCCGTTGTGACATATGTTGTATGATGTGCTTCGATCTGAGGATCGTTTATATTTTTTTTGTTGGCAGATGTATACTTTTGATGTATCCATGTTCTTATATATATATACACATCGCATTGCCATTCATTTCTGTGTGCACATTACATTTTATTGTCTCTGATGATTGATTTCGTCACTCGACGATAATATTGGTTAAATAGAAATTAATTCTATGAAAACATAGAATTGTTTTCCATGCACTTAATTCATCAAGAATGTTGATATTGGAGAGTATGTTCCATAACTCAATACGAGAAATTGATTTGAGTTTTGATGATTTTCATTTTCGATTTTCGCCTATGGTCTCGTTGGCACACTTTTATTTTCTTCGTGATTTTACTTTGGTGTCATTTGGACCGTGGTCGTATTCTACGACTCCCTTGCTTTTATTTTTAGCCATTGTTGTTGTCGTTGATCTCCTCCCACTCTTTTTGCTAATGCCAAAGGGGGAGAGATTTAATAATGACGATGTGCTAAATGATAATTTAAAGCAATTTACCATGAATCTAATTTGATATGTTAGATTCAGGGGGAGTTAAGATATAAAGATGGATTTCAAATCCTATATTTCAATAATTGGATTCACATTTTATACTTTACTCGTCTGCTTGATGAGTATGATTATTATTTAATTTTGGAATTAACGTGTCATCAATGCAGGGGGAGTAAGTAAATTTCATTTGAATCATTATTTTTTATTATTATTTATGTTGGTTTGTCATCACCAAAAGGGGAGAGAATGTTGAGTATTGATTCTCCGGATTTGGTTTTGATGATGAACAAACATAAATATCGTGAACTAACTCTTTGTGAGCGCAGTTATGGAGATCGTCGCCAAATTTCTATGAACATCAAAAGCGACGTCTCAAGACTTCTCAAAGCACGTGATCGTGTGCCTGAAGCTTTGTTGAAGCTCTAGGAGCATTATTGAAGTCAAGTAGATTCGACTGAAGCTTTTGAAGACGGTTCGTCAAGTTTTATTTATAGTCTTCTAGCTTCTTTTCGTAGAATGTTAAGCCTTGAGTAGGTCTTACATAATTTACTTCATAACGATCATATCTTAGAGCTAGGATTATTTTAGAAGCCCATACAAACTTTTCTGAAGCTTCACGCTTCTTATCGCGGCTTCTTGTGCATGTTAGTTGGTTCAAGAAGAAGAACCAAACAACTAGATGGCAATCTAGTCGGTCGGCAATCCTTCTTGAACCGACTAGAATGCCTTGTTCATTTTCAGCTCAGTTACTGTTTACAGTTAGTCGGTCCAAGAAGGTTCACCGACCGACTAGTTGTCAAACTAGTCGGTTAGGAATCCTTCTTAGACCGACTAGTTGAGCTTTCATTTTCCAGCCTATCTTACTGTTTACAATTAGTCGGTCAAAGCACAACAACCGACCGACTAGTTGTGAAACTAGTCGGTTGGAAGTTGTTCTTAAACCGACTAGCTGTCTTTGAATTCAGCCTATTCTATTTCTTATGTTAGTTGGTCAAAGAACACTCACCGACCGACTAGTTGTGAAACTAGTCGGTTGGCAAGTCTTCTTAGACCAACTAGTTCTCTATCTCTTGAACTTTTCTTATTGGCTGTTCTCCAGTTAGTCGGTTCATATTGAATCACCGACCGACTAGTTGAGAAACTAGTCGGTCAGTGATCCTTCTTAGACCGACTAGGCTGCTTCAGAAATAGATCCGTTGGAGCATTAAATGCACGAATTTTCTCTCTCTCTCTTCTCTATCCTATATAATCTTGAGATGCTTCTTCATAGCATTCAAGGCTGATATTTATTGAAGTTTAGAGAATCAAAGAGAAGCATTAATTCTCATTTCCAAGCTCATTCATTTCTCAAGAATCTCTCTCTCACTCTTATTTCAAAGAGAGATTCACATTGATTGTGAGCCACTCAAGACAAGAGCTTGATCCAAGGTCACCAACATCTTCCTAGCCTCCCATTGCTGGTCAACATCTTGGAGCTAGGGTTTGGTGCCTTCATCTTCCCCAAAATCCTTCTTGCCCTAAAATTGTAAGTTTTACTTAAGGCATAGGGTTTTGTAGTAAGCATTTCATATTTCAATTACTTTGAATATTGCAAGTTTTACTCTCGGTTGTGAGAGTTGTGTGTGATGCCGGTTTGTGGGAGTCACGTTTTCATTTGTGTATGATTTGATCTTGTAGAGGTTTTCTACAAGTATTTCATAGTGCAAATTTGAGTTAGAGGTTTCTAACTCACGTATCCGGAGGGGATCCGGGTGTTTGGGACGTAGGATCACCGGGAACAAGTCGAGGAGACTTGGGTGGATCCGAACCCGTTAAATAGTTTGTTTGCGATTGTTTTCTTTGTTGTCAATATTTTCATTTCCGCATTGTTGGTTGAGTTTGCAAGATAATTAGGAATTATCTTCTTAATTATTTTAAAGTACTATTCACTCCCTCTCTAATACTTGTGCAGTAGCTATCAGGGCATTACAGATCCACCTCCGTGATTAGAAATCACCTCCCCCGGAAGCTGCCGGATCCGGGGAGCTTCACCGTGCCATATTCCATCGACGGCATGCCAATCAGCAGAGCGCTAATTGACTTGGGGGCCAGCATCAGTTTGATGCCCCTTTCTATCTTCAAAAGATTCCAGACAGGAAGCGAGCTGGGTTCGACGAGCATGCCTATTCAGCTCGCCGATCACTCCATCACTTATCCAGTCAGAATAGCGAGGGACGTCATCATCCAGATACCTCCAGGGCTATGTGTCCCAGTCGATTTTGTCATCATGGACATGCCTGAGGGATGAAGCTATCAACTCATACTGGGCCGCCCCTTCATGGCGACGGCCGGAGTCCTTATAGACGTCCGAGAAGGGACCCTTTCCCTCAATGTAGGGAATATTGAAGCTGAGTTCCGGCTACATAGGCCGATGAAGGAGAGAGCTTATGAAGAAGGAGCAAATTATCTGGAGCTCCTTGAGGAGGAAGCAATTGAAGAGTTCACTGCTGAAGGGGTCATGAAGGACCCGACAATGGCAAGCATTAACGAGACGACAACCCAGCCTACAACAAAGCGGTCGCCACGTACATCTAAGTCTTGGATGAGGAGTCTCTATGCCAATCATCATATCGTCAAGCACATGAGACTATATCTTATATGGAGGAGAATATTGGAGCAAGCGGAAATCGAACGCCGCCGGTTTGCACCACCCCGGAGATGGACGCGCGGCCACCACGCACGCCAAATGAGCATTGATAAATTAGAGGGAGTCGAGCTCATGACTGAAAACGAGCACTTATTGGGAGGCAACCCAATTTCGTAGATTTTGGACTTTCTTTCTTATTTTCTTATTTTTATTTTTATCTCGTGATTTTAGGTAAAATTGCAAAAATCATAAAAATTTGACAAGTTTGTGTTCTGTGTAGGATGGACGATTGTGGGTATGCATATGGACATTATAAATGAAAGGAAGCCGGAGGAAAGCAAAGATTTGAGAAGAAAACCAAGGGAATAGGAGAGAAAAAGAGACACAGGAAGCTCGGACCGAGCAGCTCAGCTGCTCGGTCGAGTCAAGCAGATACGGAAAAGTAGATACTTAAGCTTGGCCCGAGCAGGTTCCTGCTCGGTCCGAGTAAAAAATTGACACGGACCGAGCAGACCGCTACTCGATCGAGTTTTACAGGGACGAGATTTGAGCGAAAAAACGTCACTCTGTCGACCCGGGCAGAACATTATTGGCTCGGCCCGAGCAGTACATGACGCGGACCGAGCATCTAACTGCTCGATCGAGTCATACAGAGTTGAAATTTGGGGAGAAAACGTCACTCTGTCGACCCGGACAGAATATTATTGGCTCGGCCCGAGCAGGATACGACTCGGAGGGAGTATTTCATTCAAAATTTTAATGTTGACCGGGTCGAGCAGCCTAGCTGCGTGGACCGAGTCGAGTCATTTTGTTTATATTTTCTTTACGTCGACCCGGGCGAGCAGCCTGGCTGCTCGGACCGAGTCGGGTCGGATCCAAAACCCGATGCCCAACTATTTATAACCGCAGTTAAAAACTTTTTTACCAAAAAAAATTTTCAACCCCTAATTTCCCCCTGAGCTTCTCTCTCCTCCCCCCTACTCGTTCGCCCTGTCCCACCGACATCCGTCGTCTCCTCCTGCTCCGCCGCCGTGGCCGTCGGCTTCGCCACCCAACTCTGGTCAGCCACCCTCCCCGCCACTCTCACCACTCTCCCCATTTCTCTCTCTATCTCCCCCGACCTTCCCCTCTTTCCCCCATCTCCCCCGCCCACTACACAACGGCGCCGCCGCCGCCGACTGCGACGTCGTCGCCGACTGCGCCACCGTCTGATTCCCCCCTTTACAGACCCCCCTTCCCCTCTCCCTCTCCCTACACCTCCTGCCCCCGCTTCCCCCTCTTTGCCCTACGGAGGTGACGGCACCGTCGACGGCACTGGCAACCCCCCCGTTAAACCCCCTTCGCCGTCGCCGAAACCCATCCCCCCGCCTCCCTCTTCACGGCGATCGCCGAACCCCCCCGGACTTGTCATGACCTGTTAACTCTATACGACGACCGATACGGTAGCCTATACACGCGAGTAGAGAGAGTATAATGAGTAGATAAGGAGTGATTTGGCGTGAATGTGGCTCGTGGCAGTCATATGAATTTGTGAAAAGTGTAGGTGCATTTTGGTCATTTGACTACACGGGTAGAAGGGTGTGTGTGGAGTAAAAGTGAATGTGTAAAGAAATGTCAAACTTGTAAATTTAGAAAGAGTGGGTTTGTGTGTGAGGGGCTAGTGTGAAAAGGGATGGGTTTAGTGGCACACACGTAAATTCTTTGAAAGGCCAGGGGCAAACGGTCTTTTGGCCAAAAACTGTTGTGCGTACACACTTAAGTTGTGTGTATATAAAGTAATGGCAAACTTGTAAATACTTGAAACTTGGGGGTTATTTTGGAAGGGCATTAAGGTCATTTTAGCCATGCATGCTTATCTTAAAGAGAAATCTAGAACTAGATATTTTTTAATAACATTCTACATCTTTCTTTAACTTTCTCTCTTTTTCTTTCATTTCCTACTTCTCTCTCTCCCACCCCTTACCATGGCCGAACTCCCCCCTATCCCTTGCCATTTCTTCAAGCTCCAAAACCCTAAATTCCATTCCAAAAATTGAAGAAAACCCTAGCTCACTTCAAGGAGAAAGAAGGGTGGAAGGAGGAGAAAGAAAGGAGAGAAGGAAGGAGGATTTCTTGAGGTAGAAATTCTAACCTAGGTTGGGAAATTTTATTTAGGAATATGAGACTTCTAGGATGCTATTTATATTGTTTTTGTCATGGATTTCATGTTTTATGTTGGTAATTGCCCAAAAGATTCAATCTTTCCCTTGTTTTCTCTAGCAAATCACCCTCTCTTGAAAAACAGAATTCTGTAGGTGTGTTTACACATCAATTTTGATTTCTGTAGTTGGAATCACTATCTGAAAAAAATATGTAGCTGTATATTTTGAAGTCCTACCCCAAATTCATGTAAAATTTGTTATATGTTGAGTTCAATAAGTATGAGAAATAATTTCATGTTTGAAAGATGTCTGAAATTCTGTCAAGCCGTACACAGTTCAGCAAAATGAGGACCACTACCTGCACACTCTATGGATTTTGCTGATTTTGGTCTTGTTGGAAACTTAAGAACTTTTTTAAAAAGTTCATCGGAGTTCTTATATGTTGTAATTCTGGCTCCAAAATGCTTAAAATTGGCTTTGAAGACAGGTCCAGAAATCTGTCTGCAGAACAGATTTGACACACTTGACTAAACAATTCACTATAAATCATATACTTCACATTTCTGAATGAAATTTTATGGGTGAACCCAAGACTATAATATATCCAACTTTCATTCTTTGAGTTTTGTCAAATTCAGAAAATAAATGGGTTAAAAATGCTGTCTTTCTAGCTGATTTTGCAATTTCAGTATGCTAGATGGTGTTGGGTGAAGTTGGAAGTGTGTGATATTGCTAATGTTTCACTGCAAAATGCATGAATGAAGTTGATGCATGTATGTAAGTGTGGTTATGCTATTTGTTACTAAATTTGATGGTGTGACATGTCTCATTTACATGACGAACGCCATATGTTCGATAAAATGCCCAAATGAATTTGAAGTTGGAGAAACTTGGAAATTGGCCATTAAAAATGTTGTGCCATGTAATACTGTTGTAAACTTGTGTATGGCCAATGAACATTATGACACCTGACATGTTAACTGGGATGTATCGATCTGCTCTAAGGCGGGTGAACATCCTAGTATTGGGACGGGGGAAGTTTGGGTATAACTTAACTTTAAGGGGCTGGACTGAGAAGTTGGGAAAAGTGATATGTGATATGCGATACTTACACCCACTCGCCTTTACCGGGAGTGGAGGGGACATATGGAGGTTGTGTTACTATGTGGAGAGCCTCACTCCTTCCAGGGACGGGGGAGCTGAGAGGCCCGGCGTATAGTGCCCGTGTCCACTGCGTCGTGTGCTATATTCACCCCTAATTTGGGGTGAGGTCCAGGCCCTTATCTTTAGGTGATACCCAGGCTTCCAAAAATCACTAACATCAACCAACTAATGAACCATATATGTGTTGTTGTTGTTGCACACTCGTGTGTTGTACTTTTTCCCTTGGTTGCTTGTACTCCTATTGCCGTTACACTCATAACCCTAAATGATTTTTCCTACCCTAGTTAGCTTCCTACTGGGCACGTTTGACGTGCTCATTTTTCTTTCAGGTCTTGAGCAGAGGACACCCGAGCAGAGTGTCCCTCAGGGGACTTCTTAGACGTGGGTTTTGGTTGGGGACACCACTTTTTGGGCTATGTCTTGTGGTGTGTGTTGGGTTGAGTGGTTAGTGTGTTGTCTTTTGTAGCTGTGTTTTATGTTAGTGGCTTGTAGCACTTGTCATGTATGTGCTAGAGACAGTTCACTTTGTACTTGACGCTGGTGTGTGGTACGCTCTTTCGTTATGTGGTTCTGTGGATATGTACTCTCTGTGATGGCTATGTGTGTTGCTTCTTTCTTTATATATCTGTGATGTATGATCCCAGCATTTGCAGTGGCCTGCTTATTGTGTGTTTACCTTACATGCTTGGTTTAATACCGTGGCTTGTCAGGCTCCATCACTCCTTTCCCCTGCTCTGGGACATCGTATAAGGTATAAGTGTGTATGGGGCGTGACAGGTTTTGTGGTGGCCCATGCAGGTCCGCTTACACTGCGATATGCGAAAGGATGATACATCCAATACACTTTAATGCCGTCACGTATTGTACTAATTCCACTTGTGATGTCTTTTTTCCCTGTAGAATGGACAGTGGAAACGGGATATCTTCGTCAGAGATGGGGCACGCTGAGCCCTCTTTGATGGAGAAGATTTTGCTGGGTTTCTAGGCAAGCTTGGGTCAGCAGGCTGAGATGCTCGCCAAGATGCAGGGTCAGAAGACCCCAAGCTTCAAGCAGTTCAGGGCAATGAAGCCAAGGACCTTTTCGAGCAAGGAGACTGCATTGGAGGTCGATGAGTGGTTATGGCGCACGGAGGATGATCTCATAGCTATTGGATTTCTGTTGGAGAGTTGGGTTGATGCAGCAAAAAGGCAGCTTACACATCAGTCCCAAGATTGGAGGGATGCCCAGGAACGGCACCTGACAGGTCCTATCACTTGGAAGACTTTCAAGGAGCGTTTTGAGTCCAAGTTCCTCCTAGAGACTGCAAGGGATGAGCTCAGACAGTGTTTTGAGCAGTTGACTCAGGGCCGACGGACCGTGGATGAGTATGACGCCGAGTTTTCTTTGCTAAGCAAGTTTGCCCCGGAGCTCATTGCGACTGATGCCACCCGAGCCCGACGCTTCTGTATGGGACTAGATCCGGCATATAGGGAGGCGATGTCTACACAGAAACTTGCCACACAGGAGGATGTGCTCGAGGTGGCAAGATTATATGAGATCTATTTACGGAGCATAAGAAAGATGCCTACCGGCGATAAACGACCCTTCGGATCACAGAAGGCATTATCTCAGCCAGTACAGACGGCACAGTTCAAGAGGCCAGGAGCCCCTGTAGTGACACAAAGATGTCCGACATGTCAATTCTGTGGCAAGACTGGTCACGAGCAGAAGGAGTGTAGGGCTTGGGCTAGACAGTGCTTCGCTTATGGTGGCCGAGGACATATTAGGAGGTTCTGCCTGCAGCAGGGTGCCTACCCGACCCCCGCTGCACCTGTGACTACTAGGCCGATGCAGCAGAGAGCTCTTCCACTGGGTCCGCAGCGGCCTTCCCTTCCAGCACCAGTTGGACCAGGCACACCAGCCTCTAGAGGACCTTCCTTGTCTCCTCAGCGGCAGACCTTTAAGAAGACAAACACTGCTCCAAAGCCCCAGGCTTTTACGATGACAGCAGTAGAGGCAGACAACTCAGGCCAGGTTATCACTGGTATGGTTCTAGCCCTCTCTTTACTTTACATTATATCCCTTGTTACTTAATTATGATAGACGTTAGTATGATTTCTTTATTGTCTTCTAGGTATGGTTAAAGTAGCATCTTTCCCTGCCTTAGCACTTTTTGATTCTGGGGCTTCACACTGTTTTCTGTCCCGACAATTTGTGGACAAAAATGCAGTACCAGTTGACTTCTTCACTGTATGTTGGAATATTCACACATGGAATGGTGTGATCAGGAGTACTTCAGGGCTCCGTAGTTGTCCAGTGGAAATTTGTGGTCAGGAGTTATATGATAACTTTCTTGTGATTGAGATGCCCACCTTTGAAGCAGTGTTTGGGATGGATTGGTTATCGATGTTTTGTGCCACTATTGATTGCAAATTAAGGAGGGTAGTCTTCCAGATTCTCGATCACCCAGAATTCGAATTCAGGAGCGGGAGTTGTACATTCGAACCTGTAAGCTTCAGAGCGACACCAGTGGAAGCAGAAGTGTGTGCAATGGCCATGGAGGCAGAGCTAGTCTTATCTAGGATTGTGCGAGACTTTCCTGATGTCTTTCCTGATGACATTTATGGACTTCCTCCTGATCGATCATTGGAGTTCACCATTGACTTGATACCAGGTACGCAGCCCATTGCGAAGGCTCCTTATCGGATGGCACCACCTAAGTTGGCTGAGCTTCGTAATCAGCTAAAGGATCTATCAGAGCGAGGGTTGATACAGCCAAGCGTGTCACCTTGGGGAGCACCAGTGCTTTTAGTGAATAAGAAAGATGGGTCCCAAAGGATGTGCATTGATTATAGGGAATTGAACAAAGTGACAATAAAGGACAAGTACCCACTTCCTCGCATCGATGACCTCTTTGATCAGCTTGGTGGATCCCGAGTCTACTCAAATTTAGACTTACGGAGCGATTATCACCAGATTAAGTTTCGAGGGTCCGATGTTCCGAAGACAGCTTTTCGAACACGTTATGGACATTATGAGTTCCTGGTTATGCCGTTCGGTGTGACCAATGCCCCCAGCTACCTTCATGAGGTTAATGAATCAGGTATTCTTTGATTATTTGGACAAGTTCATAGTAGTCTTCATTGACGACATCCTGATATATTCCAAGGATGAGGAAGAACATGCAGGGCACCTGAGGATTGTTCTAGAGACTTTGAGGCAGCATCAGCTATATGCCAAGTATAGTAAGTGCCAGTTTTGGCTGTATAAAGTGGCTTTTCTGGGACACATAGTTTCAGTAGAAGGCATATTAGTTGATCCAGAAAAGGTGGCTACAGTGGAGAAATGGCCTGTCCCCAGGACGGTTTCAGAGATTATGAGTTTCTTGGGATTGGCCGGCTATTACAGGAAGTTCATCAAAGATTTCTCTAAGATTGTGACACCGCTTACTCACCTGACTAAGAAGGATGTTGCTTATGTCTGGTCTGACGAGTGTCAGCATGCATTTGAGGAGCTGAAGAGAAGGCTGACTACTGCGCCGGTTTTGACAATTCCATATCGTTCTGGAGGATTTGAGATTTTCTGTGATGCTTCTGGTAAAGGGCTTGGATGTGTCCTGCATCAGCATGGTCGTGTTGTGGCTTATGCCTCTAGACTTCTGAAGGTGCATGAGCTAAACTACCCTACACATGACTTGGAGCTGGCAGCCGTGATTTTTGCCCTAAAGCTGTGGAGACACTATTTGCTAGGGGAGCATGTCAAGGTGTACACCGACCACAAGAGTTTGAAGTATGTGTTCACCCAGAAGGAGCTCAATATGAGACAACGTTGGTGGCTCGAGCTGATGGCAGAATATGACATCGATCTCCAGTATCACCCTGGGAAGGTGAATGTGGTCCCTGATGCACTCAGTAGATATCCTGCTGTGATGATATTGACCTCTCAGCCTCAGCTTCAGTGGGCACTGCGACAAATGGAGGTAGAGGTTATTATTCCAGGTGTTAAATCAACCATGTTGAGTTTGCAGGTCCAGTCCGATCTGGTGGACCGGATCAAGGCCGCACAGTCAGGAGATGAAAAGCTAAAGAAGATATGAGAACAGGTAGAGGCTGGACTTCGAACCGACTTCCGCATTCACGAAGGTGGCTCTCTTAGATTTGGGACTCGGCTATGTGTGCCGACTGGTGTTATCCGAGAGGAATTGCTTAAGGAGGCCCATAGCTCACCTTATTCCATTCATCCAGGCGGGACAAAGATGTATCGCGACCTACGACAGCATTACTGGTGGCATGGGATGAAGCGTAGTATAGCCAGAAGCGTGGCCTCGTGTTTGGTCTGTCAGCAGGTGAAGGCCAAACACCAAAGAGTTGCAGATCTGTTGCAACCTCTCCCTATTCCTGAATGGAAATGGCAACATGTGACGATGGATTTTGTGACTGGGCTACCCCGCACACCCAAGGGGAATGATGCAATTTGGGTAGTCATTGATCGCTTGACCAAGTCTGCACATTTCATTCCCTTCCGCCTTGGACAGTCTACCGAGCATTTAGCTCGAAGATACATGGAGGTAAAACCCCTTCGTCACCCTTACATCCCTTATACTTGGTAGTGTGAGGTGTTTGACACAATCTACCTTGCAGGAGATCGTGAGGCTTCATGGAGTTCCTATTTGTATTATCTCTGATCGGGACACCAGATTCACCTCACATTTTTGGAAAAGTTTGCAGTCTAGTTTGGGAACTCACCTCAAGTTTAGTATTGCATATCATCCTCAGACAGATGGGAGGTCTGAGCGAGTTATTCAGATCCTCGAGGACATGTTGAGAGCTTGCATGCTGGACTTTAAAGGATCCTGAGAAGATCACTTGCACTTGGTGGAGTTTGACTACAACAATAGTTATCAGACAAGCATTGGAATGGCACCGTTTGCTGCTCTATATGGAAGGAAGTGCAGATCGCCTCTAAACTTGGACGATGTTGGGGATCGTGAACTCTTAGGGCCTGACTTGGTGGTGGAAGCGATCGATGTGGTTCAGACAGTCAAGGAGAATCTCCGTATCGCTCAAGACCGCTATAAGCATTGGGCAGATACGAAGAGACGTCCATTGGAATTTCAGCCAGGAGATTATGTGTTCTTAAAGATCTCCCCAACATGTGGCACGATTCGATTTGGCAGACGAGGAAAGTTGAGCCCGAGATTCATTGGTCCCTTCGAGATCTTGGCTCGTGTTGGTGACGTTGCCTATCGCCTTGCCTTACCTCCATCCCTTGAAGGCGTCCATGATGTGTTCCATATATCTCAGCTTCGAAAATATGTGGGAGACCCTAGTCACATCGTGGACTTCTCAGAGATTGAAGTGCACCCAGACTTGACTTATAAACACAACCAGTGGCCATCCTGGATTGGAGGCAGAAGATACTGAAGAAGAAGGCCATTAATTTGGTAAGGGTTATGTGGCAGCAAGAATCCTCTGGTGAGTCCACCTGGGAGCGCGAGGACGAGATGAGAGACAGATACCCTCACCTGTTTATGTAAGTAACTTATCCATGTATCAATATCTCTTTTGATAATCTTGAGTGCAAGATTTGTGAAGACAAAAGCATATGGTAAAATATATAGAGAGGCCTCTGGGAATTAGAAGTATTTTCTTCCTAAACTATAACCCTTAGAATTGGAAAGTTCGAGGACGAACTTTAGATTAAGGAGGGTAGGATGTCATGACCTATTTAGCTCTATACGGCGACCGATACGGTAGCCTCTACACGCGAGTAGAGAGAGTATAATGAGTAGATAAGGAGTGATTTGGCATGAATGTGGCTCGTGGCAGTCATGTGAATTTGTGAAAAGTGTAGGGGCATTTTGGTCATTTGACTACACTGGTGGAAGGGTGTGTATGGAGTAAAAGTGAATGTGTAAAGAAATGTCAAACTTGTAAATTTAGAAAGAGTGGGGTTGTGTATGAGGGGCTAGTGTGAAAAGGGATGGGTTTAGTGGCACACCCGTAAATTCTTAGAAAGGCCAGGGGCAAAACGGTCTTTTGGCCAAAAACTGCTGTGCGTACACACTTAAGTTGTGTGTATATAAAGTAATGGCAAACTTGTAAATACTTAAAACTTGGGGGTTATTTTGGAAGGGCATTAAGGTCATTTTAGCCATGCATGCTTATCTTAAAGAGAAATCTAGAACTAGATATTTTTTAATAACATTCTACATCTTTCTTTAACTTTCTCTCTTTTTCTTTCATTTCCTACTTCTCTCTCTCCCACCCCTTACCATGGCCGAACTCCCCCCTATTCCCCTTGCCATTTCTTCAAGATCCAAAACCCTAAATTCCATTCCAAAAATTGAAGAAAACCCTAGCTCACTTCAAGGAGAAAGAAGGGTGGAAGGAGGAGAAAGAAAGGAGAGAAGGAAGGAGGATTTCTTGAGGTAGGAATTCTAACATAGGTTGGGAAATTTTATTTAGGAATATGAGACTTCTAGGATGCTATTTATATTGTTTTTGTTATGGATTTCATGTTTTATGTTGGTAATAGCCCAAAAGCTTCAATCTTTCCCTTATTTTCCCTAGCAAATCACCCTCTCTTGAAAACCAGAATTCTGTAGGTGTGTTTACACATCAATTTTGATTTCTGTAGTTGGAATCACTATCTAAAAAAATACTGAGCTGTAGATCTTGAAGTCCTACCCCAAATTCATATAAAATTTGTTATATGTTGAGTTCAATAAGTATGAGAAATAATTCCATGTTTGCAAGATGTCTGAAATTCTGTCAAGCCATACACAGTTCAGCAAAATGAGCACCACTACATGCACACTCTATGGATTTTGCTGATTTTGATCTTGTTGGAAACTTAAGAAGTTTTTTAAAAAGTTCACCCGAGTGCTTATATATTGTAATTCTGGCTCCAAAATGCTTAAAATTCGCTTTGAAGAGAGGTCCAGAAATATGTCTGCAGAACAGATTTGACACACTTGACTAAACAATTCACTATAAATCATATACTTCACATTTCTGCATGAAATTTTATGGGTGAACCCAAGACTATAATATTTCCAATTTTAATTCTTTGAGTTTTGTCAAATTCACAAGATAAATGGGTTAAAAATGCTGTCTTTCTAGCTGATTTTGCAATTTCAGTATGCTGGATGGTGTTGGGTGAAGTTGGAAGTGTGTGATATTGCTAATGTTTCACTCCAAAATGCATGAATGAAGTTGATGCATATATGTAAGTTTGGTTATGCTATTTGTTACTAAATTTGATGGTGTGACATGTCTCATTTACATGACGAATGTCATATGTTCGATAAAATGCCCAAATGAATTTGAAGTTGGAGAAACTTGGAAATTGGCCATTAAAAATGTTGTGCCATGTAATACTGTTGTAAACTTGTGTATGGCCAATGAACATTATGACACCTGACATGTTATCTGGGATGTATCGATCTGCTCTAAGGTGGGTGAACATCCTAGTATTGGGACGGAGGAAATTTGGGTATAACTTAACTTTAAGGGGCTGGACTGAGAAGTTGGGAAAAGTGATATGTGATATGTGATACTTACACCCACTCGCCTTTACCGGGAGTGGAGGGGACATACGGAGGTTGTGTTACTATGTGGAGAGCATCACTCCTGCCAGGGACGGGGGAGCTGAGAGGCCCGGCGTACAGTGCCCGTGTCCACTGCGTCGTGTGCTATATTCACCCCTAATTTGGGGTGAGGTCCAGGCCCTTATCTTTAGGTGATACCCAGGCTTCCAAAAATCACTAACATCAACCAACTAATGAACCATATATGTGTTGTTGTTGTTGCACACTCGTGTGTTGTACTTTTTCCCTTGGCTGCTTGTACTCCTATTGTCGTTACACTCATAACCCTAAATGATTTTTCCTACCCTAGTTAGCTTCCTACTGGGCACGTTTGAAGTGCTCATTTTTCTTTCAGGTCTTGAGCAGAGGACACCCGAGCAGAGTGTCCCTCAGGGGACTTCTTAGACGTGTGTTTTGGTGGGGGGACACCACTTTTTGGGCTATGTCTTGTGGTGTGTGTTGGGTTGAGTGGTTAGTGTGTTGTCTTTTGTAGCTGTGTTTTATGTTGGTGGCTTGTAGCACTTGTCATGTATGTACTAGAGACAGGTCACTTTGCACTTGACGCTGGTGTGTGGTACGCTCTTTGATTATGTGGTTCTGTGGATATGTACTCTCTGTGATGGCTATGTGTGTTGCTTCTTTCTTTATATATCTGTGATGTATGATCCCAGCATTCGCAGTGGCCTGCTTATTGTGTGTTTACCTTACACGCTTGGTGTAATACCGTGGCTTGTCAAGCTCCATCGTTCCTTTTCCCCGCTCTGGGACGTCATATAAGGTATATGTGTGAATGGGGAGTGACAGGACCCGTGCCCTAGGGCACAGACCGATCACTTCGGTGCTCGGTCAATACCCCCTGACTGAGTCACTGCTCGGTCACATTCTTGTGACCGAGTAGCCCCCCCAAGCCCCCACTTATTCACCTAGCCCTTCCCCACCGAGTCACGTGCACAGCTCGATCACATGCACAAATCAGACCGAGTAGCTCTTTGCTCGGTCCGAATCACAGTATATCTGTTTTCCACACGTTTTTGATCGATTATCTGACGTTTTGACTGTTTCGATTTGCAGGACCTTTCGTCTGACGTTAGTTGCAGCAACGTGGATTAGCTTGGGGATCTTGTCCGCATCATTCGCTCCTACGGTACACTCGTTCCATGCTCTCTTTTCATACCATAGCTTTATACTACACGCGGCACTATGGTTTGCACACGCGGATCTATCACACCCCCTCCCCCACGCTCGCGGGAAGAGACCGTCTTCTGGCACATCCTCTTCCCGTACACAGTGCCGTGTACGCACCACTTCCACTACAACACCCTCTACCACTACCACTACCCCTACCACTGTCACCACCACTCCCTCTACCATCCCTACCACCACCGCACCCATCCCATCAGCTACTATCCCCTCCACCTTTGTCTCCACCACTGCATCCTTATCATCCCCACCCAGCGATGACCCCACCGTCCACATTCCTACTCACGTCATTACTTTCCGAGATAGCGCACATAGATCGCACTACTACAGGCTACACCAGCGCCGTCTAGTGCCTACAGTTTTCGTTGACGTGCCGGCACTCTAGTCACTGGGCATCCTCCAGGGAGTGCACCGCCTGTACCGAACGATCGGTTTCGACCGATTCCTCAGGGTCCATGCCCCCACTTACACACGCCTAGCCCTAGAGGGTCTTAGCTCCCTTATCTTCACCGCAGCAGGTGACGGCATCACATTCCGCCTCCTTGATCATGATTACACTGTCACTTTTGCTATGATCCAGGAGTATTTTCACTTCCCTGCCATCCCAGATCCTAGGGTAGCTTTTTCCCCGAGCTTTGACCTTGATATTTTTGCTGCGTGCACCTTTTGGGAGCGCATTTCTGGACTACCTGAGTATCGCCCTAGCCGGGCGAAGGCATCGTGCATAGTGCACGCATGCCTTCGATACGCCCAGAGAAACCTAGCATGCACACTCTTCTGCAGACCGGAGGTCAGGACTATGTCCCTACCTGAGCTTACCCATCTTTGGGGTATGACCCGACCTCTTAGATTCCACCCGGATGGCTCTTTGAGACCATTGATGCTCTCTGACGCATCCCACTGGCTGTGTCAGCGCCTCTACCAGACTGCCACCACATTCCATTCCATGGACATATGTTGTAGTGGTTTCTTTTCTATCTTTGCTAGGATGCTAGGTATCCCCATCCCAGCTGACCTGCACTGCCCACCTGGCCCGACACGCCTGACCATTGGCATGCTCGAGCACATGCATATCCTCCGTCCTTATGGTGCTCGTCACTGGCGTTACCTAGTAGGTACCGGCCACGATCCCCACATGGTCCTCCCAGCCCCTCACTTGACACATATCACCGCCGTCCAGCTTGACTGGATGATTCCTCCGATTTTCCCACTCCCTCCCATTCACGATCTCGAGCCCCCTGGAGCTCCGGTCGAGGCACCTGCCGATGACCTGGACCCACTCTTCTTAGAGTTCGAGCTGCTTGATATAGCTACTCTGGTCACCGACCTTCCTATTCCTCCAGTCCACCCATCTTCAGGAGACGCCCCTTCCACCATCGCATCCTCTGTTTCCACCGTCGTCGAGTCTTCGGGGGCTGTCCTCACTTCTTGCCCGGAGACTCATATCTCTTCTACCACTGTTTCGGTGCCGGAGGGCACCGATTTACCTTTCTCTGACGACGTTATAGATCTAGATTCTCCCTCTCTTGACCATGTCCCCACCCTCCCCCCTCTTTCGGAGCTTTTAGCTTCAGCTCCACTCTCTTTGCAGACCTCCTCAACTTCAGCTCCCATTTACACCGAGAGCGTGTCGACGACTGTCCACACTTCTGTGTCGACTACAGCTCTCACTTCTGACGTCTCTAAGATACTCTCGAGCTCACCCTCGCCCACGTTCCATGCCCGACATGGTGCCTCCGTTGCATCGGGCCGTTACACGCGAGTGGTGACTCATCGACATTTGACCCGTGCCCCACCCGACCCTAGTTCTTCTGACTCTCGATTGACCACTCTTGAGCAGTTGACTTCCCGCTTGCAGCGGGATTTCGATGCCTTTCTAGTCGAGACTAGGACACATAGATCGAGAGTTGAGTCGGATCTTTCTTCCATTATAGACTTGCTGAGACTCCGTGGCCCGCCCAATGTTATACTTGCTCACGCTCCTCCCCCCAGGTCGGGCACTGTGACCCACTCCGCACCACTTAGTGCTTCACTGCCTCAGGCTTCTACAGAGCCTGTTTCTTCTACATCTGAGTCTTCCGTCACAGTTGATCCACTCTCTGCTGACGTGTGTTTATATTTTACATATTCACGCACGTCTTCTTTGTGTTTTTCCGTTGTTTTCCGTCATCTCGTGCCCATTTTCTTGGTATTTTTAGTTTTCTTTCACTTTTTGGTGTTTTTGTGTATTTGCAAGATATCGCCAGTGTAGGGGACATATAATGAAGATATCATGATTCTTCGGATCAACGGGAGGAGTCACGCGTGATCCACGGGGTCAAACGATGAAGATCGCCATTTTTCAGCCCTCACCCGATCGGTTGGACACAGCCAACCGATCGGGTGATGCACGCGTGTCCGACCCGGATGAAGGCTGGAGTGAGAAGAAAACCAACCGACTGGTTCATCGCCTGGTTGAACACAGCAGAGCTCTCGGCCAATTTGGAGCTGAATTCCAATCGATCGGGTGACATCTCACCCGATCGGTTCATCTGTAGCTGATTCTTCCAACGAACGATCTGGAGAGCTCAACCGATGTCCACTGACCGTGCCAAATCGACGGAGCTCTCTGTCACTTTTGGGGATATTTCCAACCGATCAGTTGAATTCTCAACCGATCGGTTGACCTGATGCTGAATCTGCTCAAACGACGACCCGCTCGCTCCACCCGGTCGGACCAAGCGCCCGGTTGAAGTTCTCGAAGCCTACGGCTGAAGCGTGACGCAGCTCACCCGGCCGGTTGATACTTCAACCGATCGGGTGACGTCGATTTCTATATATAGTTGTCCTAGGTTTCCAAAAACGAGAGCTGTTATTTTTCTGTCTTTTTTCTTGTACGGTGACGGCTGGAATTTTACTATTTTTGTAAGTCTTCTGATATTTTTGAAACTTTAATATAGTCTTAATAGCATTGCTACTACTTCATTGCAATCGTCTGATCATGATTTTTACGGTTGATTTTTGTTTAGATCGCTTTTTAGCCATGATTAGCGAGTAGTTCCCAAATCTGGGATTTTGGTGGAAACCCCTTCGTGGGTTCTCCCTAATGCGTCCATAAGACTAGGATTTCGATAGGGATTAGGAATTTAAATGGTTACACGGGGTGTTTTATTGTCATCGGCGGGAAAAAGACCACCTTTGATCGTAGGGCCAAGGAGAAATAAACTTGGCGGTTGACTCCCTAGCCACAGCTCATGCCCTTAGCGTAGACATTGAATCCTAGCGCGCGGGAGCGGCGGGATGAGATATTGTGAGTTATCATTGCGAGCTTAGTGCTCCCAGAGTCGGTCGATGTTAATGGACATGGGAATGCCCACCGACCTAACCCGGGTAGTTCGGCGTGTCATCCTGGCTATCGACCGGAATATCAGGCCCATGGGACGCTGGTATAACTCTTAGGGGCAACATCTCACCACTAAACCCTAATTCCGATCGTTGTCCTATCCGTAGGTCGTAAAAGCGAGAACACATGATAGGGTGGAAACCGAAGTCCTAGGTTTCCCTTTATATTGTTTATCCTCCGTATTTACATTCCGTGACAAACCATCGATCGATCGGGCTAGCTCACCCGTAGGGTGAACCGATTCCTCTTATAAACAAGCACAACCACGCCTCCCTGTGTTCGACCCCCAAGCCACACTACAAAACCGTGCGCTTGCAGTACAAATATTTTAAATCTGGTATCCCCCAATCCAACTGCACTCTTATGAGTTAAAAACCGGGGGACGTCAAGCTTTATGGTGCCGTTGCCGGGGAGGCAACGTGTTTGTTAATTTTAGGACCTTTGAACCCTTGAGTCTAGCCCATATCCCTACCTCGCGATAATTTTCGCATTCTTCTTTTTCTTTTTTCTTTTTTATTCTTTATTTTCTATTTTTATCTGTTTCTATCCCATTCTTGCTTCACGAGTATTTCTTGTTTTTCATGCACATGAATACAAGGAGTCTAGACAACTTGATTCCTATTGACCCGGAAATTAACGTCACCCTGAGGCGCCTAAACATGAAAAGAAGAAGAAGGGAAGAAGCTGAAGCCATGGGAGAGAACACTCCTCCTCCCTAGAAATCTCTGCTGGAATATTCGATGCCCTCCATCGGATCCACCTCCTCCATTCGACCTCCGGCTATCACGGCCGCGAGCTTCGAGCTTAAGCCGTCACTAGTGACATGGATCCAGCAGGATCAATTCTCTGGGGCGTCCATGGAGAGCCCTATTGAACATCTGGACTCCTTCCTCAAGAAGTGTGACACATTCAGGATTAATGGTGTCACCGCTGAAGCAATCCGTCTGAAGCTATTTCCCTTCTCTCTGCGGGATAAAGCCAGGCAATGGCTTAGGGGAAAGGACCCAAACACCTTCAACACTTGGGAGAAGCTCTCAAATGCTTTCTTGACTAAGTTCTTCCCTCCAGGGAAGACGATGAAGCTGAGGAGTGAGATCTCCTTCTTCTCCCAGGCCAGCCACGAGTCCCTACATGAAGCTTGGACGAGATACAAAGTGATGCATCGGAGATGCCCTCATCATGAACTTCCAAAGTGGCAAATTATAAATCTGTTCTATAATGGATTGAGGGATGACCTAAAATCTTCGATGGACGCCGCGGCTGGGGGGTCCTTCATGTCTAGAAGTGAAGAAGATGGCAGCAATATCTTGGAAAACATGGCATCAAACAATGAGCGGTGGTGCGATGAGAGTGCAACACCCAGATCTGGAGGCATTCATAGAGTCGAGGATGTCAACAAGTTGTCTAGCAAATTTGATTTGCTATCGACCCAGATCCCAACGCTTATGGTAGGAGCCGGTGGTGCCAACACCCAACAAATAGCAGTGGTGGAAGCTGAAGTCCTGGGAGACTTCGAGGGTGGTGATATTTCACCACCGATGGATCAAGCTGGCGCACTTTTCTTTAACCCGACGGGTAATGCGCCGTATCCTCCCAGGACTAGCTCGAATCCGGCTTATTCTCCGAATAACCGGAACCACCTAAATCTTAGCTATCAGGCACCGTATTAGCAGCCTCAGCAGCCGCAT
This sequence comes from Scilla litardierei, assembly GCA_030789695.1. Taxonomy (NCBI): domain Eukaryota; kingdom Viridiplantae; phylum Streptophyta; class Magnoliopsida; order Asparagales; family Asparagaceae; genus Scilla; species Scilla litardierei. The sequence continues at coordinate 807,656,802 of CM061142.1, read as the reverse complement.
CAACAAGTATATCAGCCGCCTAGGCAACAGCAGCAGCAACAGTATCAGCAGCAGCAGCAGTATCAGCAGCAGCAACCCCCACAAATGTACTAACAGTATCCTCCAGGAATCAGCAGCCCATGCAGCAGCCACCGTGGCCATATGGCCAGCAGCGCGTCATCTCCCCAGTTGAGTCCCTATTGACTCAGTATATCACAAACCAAGAGAAGATCAATTTGAAGCTGGAGATGGGGCAAAGGGCCCTCACTGACCAAGTAACCCAGCTGGGGTTGCAGGTGGCGAACCTTCAAAGGGCACAAAACCAATTGCCGGGTCAACTGGAAGTGAATCCAAGGGGGGCAAATCAGACTTTGGCACTAACGCATGATCATGCGAATGTGTCCGTTATTGTCTTGAGAAGCGGAACACAAATTCCTACAAGAGTGCCTGCTAAGGAACCGGAAGCTCCATTGGTCGGTGGGCGACCAATTGAAAAAGCTAATGACGATGGAGCTTTGTCACCAAAGAATACGACTCCAGAGGGAGTCCCTAAAGAAGAGAAGAAGAAGGACGAGGAGGAGAATCTTAGAGTAGTCAAGCCCGTTGTGCCTTTTCCACAACGACTTGCTCGAGCTAAAATTGATGAAAAATACGGCAAGTTCTTCGCTATGGTCAAGGATCTGAGCTTGCAGATCCCTTTCCTGGAAGCCATAGAGACAATTCCCTCCTATGCGTAATTTTTAAAGGATTTGGTGACGAGGGGTTCCTGAAAGGAAAAGGTCGTTCTCACGGTGGAATGTAGTGCTCTCATCCAGCGAGCGAATCCACCCAAGCTAAAAGACCCGAGAAGTTTCTCCATTCCTTGTTTGATTGGGGAAGTGAAGATCCATCGGGCGCTCGTGGATTTGGGATCGAGCGTCAGTCTAATGCCCCTGTCACTATACAGGAGGATAGGGATGGGAGACCTGGAGCCCATGGGTATGACCCTTCAACTAGCTGATAGATCGGTCAAATATCCAGTGGGAATTGAAGACGACCTGCCAGTCAACGTCAGTGGAGTGCATGTGCCGGTAGACTTCGTGGTGATGGATATGCCCGAAGATACTCATACACCCATCATCCTTGGACGGCCCTTCATGGCCACCGCTGGCGTGCTGATAGATGTGAAGAAAGGGAAGTTATCCCTTAATGTTGGCGACCAGAAGGTCGAGTTTGACTTGGTGTTGTCTATGAAGCACCCTCTGGATGAACCTGGTTGCAATATGCTGGATGTTGAGGAGGAAAGAGCCATACAAGCTGGGGCCTGGGAAATTCTCGCAAGGAACCCCTCGACAGCTTGGGGGACCTTGAAGAGCATGTCGGTTCGAAGAAGGAAGAAGTTGCTCGGGAAGTGGGTGTCTCACATACGATCCCTCCCGGATTCCAAAAAGTTGCTCCGCCAAGGAGAAAGGGGAAAGAGCCCATGGAGCTTACCGCTGATGAGATCCGGATCTTAAGAAAAGTGGTCGTCGACGCCAATGTGAGGGAGAAGCCCCAGGATACCATCAACGGAGGGAGGATCGTAGAGCAAGTCTACTTATTACCACCGATGACACCAAAGGCCGCCGCTCCAATATCTGAAGGAATGCCAAACATTGGGCATCCCTCCTGTCCTCCTTGAAAATCATCAACTGGGCGTCGAGCAAACGACGTTAAACAAAAGCGCTTCATGGGAGGCAACCCATGTTCTAAACCCTCATCTTTGTTTTTAGGATTATTTTTTAGGTTTATTTTTCTTATTTTGTTGAATAAATTTAGCCACGGGAACTTTCGTCGAAGGATTTAGGCTATTTGTGAACTTTTGCAGGAAACAAGCCCCCAACCGATCGGTTGACCCCTCAACCGATCAGGTGGGACGTATCAGACAATGGCCTATATCTGTTCTTCAGCGAACCGGTCGGGTGGAGCAAACTGAGACCGTGTGGCTGATCGTGTGTGTAACGACTGGTTTTCTTGTATCTGAATTTATTATAATATAATATATGTTTTGGTGGATTTTCTCCTCTTGTGTGGTTTTCGTCTCCGTAGCTTTCAATTTTCGATCGATTCGTGGTATTTTCTCTTTTCTTCCTTAGGATCGTCGATTTCGAAGTACGTCATTTGTGACGGGCTTCATAACGGTCATATCTAACTATTAGATCAAGCCTAGGAGTCTTAGGATTCGATCACGGGGCCTCGCGCTCCGTATCGGAACTTTTGGTGCTCATTAGCCGGTATAAGAAGGGGCACCGACCGACTAGATGACGATCCAGTCGGTTGGCAAACCTTCTTGAACCGACTAGTGAGCTTTCTAAATTTTCTCAGGAGCTACTGTTTATCGTTAGTCGGTCTAAGAAGAGTTGTTGACCGACTAGGTTGCAAACTAGTCGGTCGGCGATGCTTCTTGAACCGACTAACACATCATCTTAATTTTAGTTGAGTTACTGTTTACTCTTAGTCGGTCTAAGAACGTTCATCGACCGACTAGTTTCTAAACTAGTCGGTCTGTACTTGTTCATGGACCGACTAACTCTAAATCCTATTTTCGTTCAGGAGTTACTGTTTACACTTAGTCGGTCTGCGTTGATCGACCGACCGACTAGTTGCCAAACTAGTCGGTCAGTGGTTGTTCTTTGACCGACTAGTCTGTGTTAAAACCCTAATTTCTGGGCAGCCGCCAGCTCAACCTATAAATACCCAACCCATTCGTTTTCTTCTTCTCCAACACGACCCTAAGCCCTAGTTTCTTCCCCTCTAAGCCCCCATCTTCCTCCAAGCTTCAATCCTTCATTCCAAACCCTAAATCCATCATCCAATCCATCCATTCACTCCATCTACCCCTCATCTTCCCCAAATCTCCATCAAAACCTATCAAATCCCCAAAATCCCCCAAAACCCTAGTTTCACCAAACTTCCCCAAACTTTTTCAGATCTGGTCCTAGGGTTCCCCGAAGTGTTTCTTCCGCCTCCTCTCGGTAAGAAATCGATCTACCATTGTTTTCATATCCTATTGCAATTTTTATGAAACCCTAATAAAATACTTGTGTTTTGATGATTGTTCCCCATAACAGTGATTCCCCGTAGGCTAGCATCCGCGGAAACGAACTTTCATAACCGTTCTCCCCGGTGATAGGCAAGTGAAACTTGCATCCCTTGATTTGGGCCATGTCTTAGGCCATTACCTTGTTTTTAGCGTAAAAGAGACTAAACGGTGAAAGGATAGCCGTTTAGACGCCATTGACCTAGCTTGACAACGAAGCTTGGTCCGTCACCCTCATCATGCTTGTATGTCACGTTTACTTTTCAATTAAACGGTACGCGTATTAAATGTTCATGTCATCCATGCATCCTTAACTGCTATTGCATTTTGCCTGTCATGTTTCATTTAAATAAACGGTACGCGGATATCTGTTCATGTCATTGCATTTTGCCTGACATGTTTAATTACAATTAACGGTACGCAAAGTAACTGCTCATGTCATTGCATGCTTGAATACTCATCGTGATTGCGTAGCTTTGCTACATACTAGTGTTACTTGTTCCGGCTAGGTGCACCCCTACGCCATACTTGTTAAATCCACTTTCTGGCTCGTGTTCCAGAAGACGAGCTCAACACAGCCTGCGGGCAAAGGGCACTCGTTGAGTGATCCCTTGTACTTGACACTTGAACACAGCCTGCGGGCAAAGGGCACTCGTTGAGTGATCCCTTGTACTTGATACTTGAATACAGCCTGCGGGCAATAGGGCATCCATGTGTGGGTGATCCCTTGTACTTGTTGTTACTTGACTATACTTGTCACACTTACCACTTGTACTTTACTTGTCACTTCCATACTATACTTACCATGCCATACATCATACTATAACTGCTAGGTTGCTAGTTACTTTCAGTTTCATTGCTCAAGTCTTTTAGACTTGCTGACATGTGCCCCTCTCTCTTTTGGGTGACGCATGTTAGACCCTGAGCCTGAGTTGCTTGCTGAGGGTGAGGTGTTTGCGGACGCCGAGCTTGAGCCCGTGTTGGACGGGGAGTACGCGGACACTAGGGACCAGTCCTAGTGTCTCCGTTGTATTTTACTTTTGTTAGACAGTTGTTTGTTATCGGTGCGTGGCACCTATACTTATTTATGTCGTTGCTTTTGTTTGGCCTTGTTCTGGGCCCTTAGACTCCTTCTTTTTAGCCTGGTGGCTTTTCTGTGATGTTGAATATTTTGTGGACAAACTTTGGGATTAGTGTTTCTTATCCGTCTCTTATTATTATTGTTGTTGTTTCGATTGCAATTACAGGGACCTGCTTATACTAAATTGACGCTTATCGGGTTTGGGGCTTCACCGCTCCACTCCCGTGCGGACCTTTTCACGTCTCGCCTCCATTTTAGGGAAGCGGGTCGTGACAGTGTGAGAAGTGCAGAAGTCTCAGGAAATTTGGGGATTTAATCAACCGATCGGTTGATATGAAGCATGGTCGTGTTGTAAGGACCATGTCTATGGGGAAAACACTAGAAGGGGGGTTGAATAGTGTTTATGCAAATTTAAAAGGAATTTAAGCCAAATAAAATGCAATCCATAAAATAGTGCGGAATAGAAAAACAACCCAAGATGAAACACACGCAAACGCAGAGATGTTTCAAGGGTTCAGATTACCCAAGTCAACTCCCGACTTGTTCCCGGTAATCCTACGTCCCTACCACCCGGATACTACCGGATACTCAAGTTAGAACCCTAACTTGAGGTTTCCTTATAGCCCACTTATAGCAACCCTCAAGTGCAATCGAATACAATCGATGTCCTTGATTCCCACAACCAGGGAGCAAGCAAAACCACTCTCACAACCGAGAGCACAACTCAAATAACGAATGTTATGAAATATTGAAAAACAACACTTACAATCACATATGCCTTGAAGTAGAACTTGAAGGAGGAGTGTGATGTGTGTTGAAGAACTCTCTTGGAAGAGAGGAGAAAGCCCTTTCTCTTGACTGCACCAAATGCCTAGATGATCACTCTTTGGTTTTAGGTTGGAGAGCAAGAGAACAAGATTTGGAAATACTTAGGGCTTTGGATTTGAGAGCTTTGATCTTTGGAAATACTTGAGAGATTTTGCAATGAATGAGTTGATCACTTTCCAATGGAACAGTAGAAGCTCTATTTATAGCTTTCTCAAATCCACAAAACAGTTTAGGCAAAAACCCAATTGAAATCCGTGAGAAAAATCTCAACGGATAAAATCTGAACTCGCGACAGTCGACTGTTGAACAATCCACAGTCGACTGTTGCACAGTCAGCAAGGGTAGGTGAGAATTCATAACGGTAACTTACCACGTGGACAGTCGACTGATGAAGCAACGACAGTCGTCTGTTAAACCAACAGGCGACTGTAATTTCTTCGACAGGCGACTGGCCGAGAGATGGATAAGTTAGACAAATACTGGAAATCTCACAAGATACAGGACAGACGACTGATTCAAGTAACACAGTCGACTGTTAATCAGAACAGGCGACTGTAGAACCTTAAACAGACGACTGTCAAAAGTAAGAGAAATTTCCAGAGAGCTGAGTCAAAGAAATGACTTACAGACAGGCGACTGTTGCAGCATAGACAGTCGACTGTATATACAGCATTAATCGACTAGCCGTAAAAGTCAGATCAAACAGAGTTTGGGCAAGGATGATAGGCGACTGATTTACAATACACAGTCGACTGTCATTTGGACAGGCGCATGTGCGTCGTTCAACAGTAGCATGTGCGAAATAATCAGTGAAGGCCCAAAACTATATTGTTTTAGTCTGTGCATAACAGGCGACTGTAGAACAAAATACAGTCGACTGTAAACTGTTCAGCAGTCGGCTGTTATAAACAATCCTAGCACAAACAAAAGGGAATTGAATTGGAATCAAAGGACAATTGATCTAATGAAGTCCTCTGACTGAATGTAGATGTGTGTGAGTGCTCCATCAAAGTTCTACTTCTAAGCTACATACTAGAAGAGATAAAAGAAAAATTACATTGACGAATAATCTCTTCTTTCCATCGTATGAGCTTGAAGTCTTTACGGAGCTTCAATCATCAATCTACGATCATCCAATTCATGGCATTTGCCTTCAATGACGTTTGTGAGTCATCCATTACTAGTTGATCTTCATAATAAGCTTAGGCAATGGATTAACTGCAAAATAGGGGATTAGTCACAAGTATTTATGTTTGCTCATCATTAACACCAAGTATGGAGAAGTCCAATACTCAATACGTGTCGCTGACCGGGTGAAGTGCACAGAACTCTCGGGAAAAAAACGTGAAGCGGCCAACCGATCGGTTGAAAACTCAACCGATCGGTTCGCCTGTAGCTACTTTTCAACGAATTTTTCGAAAATTTACCCAACCGATCGGGTGAGATCTCACCCGATCGGTTGGCCTAAAACCCTATAAATACCCCCCGTTTCGCCCGACTCATTTTCTTCACACGACTTCGATTTCTCTCCGTCGTTTCGACTTCTTCAAGCTCCAACCAGCCGCGTTCTTCCCTCAACCGACCACCAATCCCCCTCAATCGATCTCTCCACTTCCTCCTTCCTTCTCTCCATCAATCCCTCTCTCTTCCATCCCCATCCAAACCCTAATTTTCGCTCTACCACCCCCTATTTCAAAAAAAAATTTGTTGAAGAGACGTGTCGCGGCTTCACACTCCCACCAATTGCACATCGTTGGGTGATTTGCGAGCAATGATTTCTGGGTAACTTCGCTCCTTAGCTCAATTTTCAATTTTACCCTAATAATATATTCTTGCTCAATTGCCATTGATTGTGTGCATTCATCGCATCTTGCATTCACTTGCATCACACACCATCATGGCTAGAGAAAGAGATAAGGGTAAGGCTATCATGCAAGAGGAGGAGCCGTCTCGCAAGAGACAGAAGTCTACACGTCCACACATTCCACGTCCTCCTCCTACACGGCCTACACAGCCCGAACCCCTACCTATCATCCCTCCTGAGGACCCATTGTTGGGCCCACGTGGTTACCGTTTTCTGAGTCTTGAACAAAAAGATTTTTATCATAGACTCGACGCACGTTCGCACCTCTCCACCAAGTTTGCACACGCACAAACGCTTATCGATCTCGGATTTTTCTCCGAAGTCGAGACCCTCTTTGCCAACTTAGGATGGTTAGCTTTCTTGAACGCCCACGCGGTGTCCTACCCCGCTCTCACTCTAGAATTTCTATCATCTCTCCGTTGTGAGTCGGGATCGATCGTCGTTTTTCGGGTCCGAAACAGAACCGTCCACACCCACCTAGATACTATCAATCACATTTTCGGATTCCCCAATCTTGAGGGCGACACCATCCGTCCCTACAGATATCACCCCGATTTCGACGTTGATCAATTTTGGTTCCGCATCACCCTTCAAGATCATTATCCCCGAGGTAAGGCTAAGGCCTCCTCCATCATTCACCCCATATTTCGTCTGGCCCACCGAATCATATCTTTCACATTCTTCCCCAGGGATGAGTCCGGGACTGTGACTATCCCTGATCTTTTCATTTTGTGGGCCATGACGTTTGATTTTATTCGTGGTGACGATGGGATCGCCTTCGAGGCCCCTCGCATTCCTATTCATGCTGGTGCTTGGCTTATTCACAAGCTTCTTGAGATTAGCCGCGCCAGCAAGGGCAAGTACTGCTGCGGGGGCCTCATTACTATCATAGCTTCATATTCCCAGTATAATATCGTCATCCCTAGAGATTTTCCTTCTGCCCCAGGACCCACATATATAGATCTTGATGTCCTCCAGAATATACACATGATCAAGCCCCGCCCGGACGGTCGTTTTATCTTTTACTACGGACACCCACTACTCCTTATACCATTCTGCCCAATCCCGCTCGTATGACTATCGTTCTAGTGGCAGATTGGACATTCCCTCCCGATCCAGAGTTTCTGGGGGGTTACGACTTCCATTCCTTCCCCCGGGGCGCACACAGATCACCTCCCCCTGCCGCCCACTTAGGCGAGCAGGATATCCCTGCGTCCCGGGGCGACTCCGGGGCTGGCCCCAGTCATACCACCCCGGCTTCTGGCCCTATTATTGGGGTTTTGGCGGACCCTCAGAGCTCGGGTCTATGTCCGTCCTTAGTCGGACGGACCACACGGGCTTAAAAACGCAGCGGAAAATCAAAAACAAAACTTTTAAGCTAGCTAAACATTTTAGCTAGGCTCTGAGGGAGCCAGAACCTAGCCCGATCTATGCCAACTTGGGGTGGATCTGACCACCCCAAGAGGGATCTACTCTACAGCGACAAAATTAAATCTACACTAAAATTACTTAACCACATACCCGGAATCTTGGCCCTGGAGCAGGCAAGATGTACCGCACCGTCTTCTGAAGCTCCTCGTACCTGAGCCGCCTTGACTCGATCTGCCTGAGCTGCCTCGCACCCTCGAACCGATCCGCCCGAACCGACTTTTGCCTCCAAGCCGATCACACGCGGTAGAAAGTTTCACTTGAGTAGAACCCGCGTCTAGACGTCTGGATCCGAATCCAAACCCCCATCGTAGTCTTGCTAGGACTACTCCGGAGAATAGGAAGAGAGAGAGAGAGAGAGAGAGAATAGTTTAGTCGCCGATCGAGCTTGCTCTAAAAGTCTGGAGCTACTCGATCAAGGACTTGGTGCATCTTACAACGAAGGGAGTGCACCCCTATTTATATAGGGAGTCGGCACTCCTTCTTTCGTTGCGAGCAATGTGGAACAATAGCTAAATTGAAAAGAATTCAATTAAGCTAATTTAGCTTAATTTGAAGTTAGAGAGATTTTCATAAAAACAAACTTCAACTAATTAATTCTCTTCGCTCATTAAACTTTAGACACCAAACAAGCTATCAATCCGAAGGGCTTCGAATGGTGAACACGTAGGAACCAACGGCGACGAATTTCGACTTCGTTTGACCCCTCAAACAATTGCCCAAAGTTGGGCAAAAAATCAACTTTCGTAGCCGTCTTTTTGGGGTTTCAAAAAACCCTAAAATAACTTAAGTTGCGGGCGCGCCCGCTAAGCTTAGCGGGTGCGCCCGCCCAAGGCATGGGAGGCGGGCATGAGCCCGCTGCGGCCAGTGGGCCGCACCCGTTTTGCCTCTGCTGATGGGCTTGTTAGCCCAGTGGGTCTAACCCACCTTGCCTTGGACTGTTTTCGCGTTTCTGGGCTTGTTTGAGCTCCGATTTGGACGCGGTTTGAACCTGTGTTTAGACCAGGACAATCCCGTCAGCCAGGTAACCCTTTCTAACATATTTGTTCCAACTAAATTTGTCGTAACCAATTTACGACACGTTTAATCATTGTTTGCATCAGATGCAACATTTGTCCCTATTGCTATTACGACTAACTTTCACAATAATCTTTGTGAATATTAACTATTCAATATCATCAAATGATATTTCTCTCTATTTATCTTCCTATTACTAAGACACGAACGCTACTCGGTGTGAGACCATACAGCCTGACCTTACTACAGGTTGGGGCTCGGAACCCCTAGACGACGATCACCACGAGCAGTAGCTGTCGTCCCTGTTTCAAAATCATCATAACGTGATAGACCCTTTGACAAAATCATCATTGGGTTTACATTGGCTGTGTCAGTGATGAATGCTGTTAGCTGTAGTCCCTTCGTCAAGACTGTGTTCCTGTTGGCCTAGGGTATGGTTTACTGTCAACCCTATTAGACAACATTGGTAAGTATACTGCGGTCTTTGTTGTATTCACGTTGTACTTCTTACAACGTACCCCGACCGAGGATTAACATAAAGACCGTACTGAGCCCGTAACACTAACTTTCCTTTAACGGAAGTGACGAATCCCATCTTAGTCATCTACTCACCTCGAGAGCTTCAGGTGCAACCCAACCTAAGATCTTTCAGCAGGCCTAGCCTCGAAGCTAAATCATGGGTCTAGGCTACACTGTTCACTCACAGGTTCGTACAAATGACTTCAGGTCATAAGAACTAGCTTTACATATCATCACCCTAGAGTTATTAAAGATAGTTTAGTTAAAGTTAACCATTTAATAACTCTAATTTGGTCGTTCAGTGAGCTCATTCTCCAATGAGCACATGTGTCTCGTCTCCGACTTCACCAAGTCGAGTGACTATAGATCATCATTACCCTAAGGTAAGACTAAGACACAGTGGTCTATCCGATGTGTCGATATCCAGTTCTCGACACATCTATGACCACGAACCGTTTAATACTTACGTTTCTATTCGGTCGCTTACTTACTCATAATCGAGATCTTATCCAGATACGTAAGGACCTAACTATAAGTCTATGGACATTATCTAAGTATATAATACAAACGATTTCATACTTAGGATAATGGGTACCATATACAGTATGAACAAGACGTATACTTAGGATAAATTTCCTTATGGGCATATATCCTCCCACATCTCCCACTTGCACTTAGGCTATTTATTTCGGTATCTCATACCGTTATAGCATATTTGTCACTTTGACATTTATATGACAAACCTAAGAGTGGATTTACTAACGAGTATCTACAATGTATTTTAATGGATTATTTAATAAATCTCTTGATCACACAGGGTTGATCCTTTGAAAAATGATTTGGATCAATTTTTCCTTTCTTTGTATAGATAACAATTAGCTTATACAATCTAGATGTAGGGTCTAACATTTCTATAAGTCAGTCTCAGCTCATTCCAATTTTATTGTGTCAATATGTCAAGTACATACATGACACCCTAAGTCTATATATATATATATATATATATATATATATATATATATATATATATATATATATATATATATACGATTAAATCAAAATGATTTTGATTTCACCGTTTTATATAGATGATTTATATAAGTTGGAAATCCTTTTTACTTAGTCCGAAAGAGCGGAACTAAGTATACGAGCTGGCTCCCACTGACTTTAAGAATTACCTGGTTAAATACTTCAACATAATATCTAAATCAAATTTAGATTTATATATAAAGACATAACCATTTGGTAAGTGCTTTAGATGAAATGTACTAGTGTCAGGTTCGGTTTGACGAATGAGTCAAGTCAAGATCGGTTTAAGGAATCTTGGCATTTGACTCACTCAATCAAACGTCCTACATTGTACTTTTCCCTTAACCACATTTAATATTAACTCTTTAATAGCTAAAATGCAGTTTATTAAGAATTAATCTTAATATGCGTATAATTGTGATCGCACACAATTTATACGCCCTTGGAACCTATACTTAACTACCGATTGACTATAACATTAAGTCAGCTCCAAAAACAACATTTTCCGAAGCTTCGCATCATAATTCGAGAATTTTCGCAACCAACTCAGAAAGCCACAATCATAGAAAATTTAAGCCAATCTCAATCAAATTTTAATTTCAACAGATAACGCAATTTCCGAGACATTCATTAAAAACAACGGATTCATAAAGATGAACCGTAATATGTTTATCGAATAAACTTTGAGTGTAGAACACTCAATCATTGTTTTCACTTGGAGGAATGATACATTTTATTCAACTAAAATTGAGTATCAGCTCCATCTTGATCATGTCTCTCGAAGTCTTTGAACGGCCCCAACAGCAACGATTGCTCAGATTGCCGACCGTCCTCCGCACTTCTCCCAATCCTCGCTTCATTTCAGCCACCTGTATACATTACACAGATGTCTCAGTATATCATACTTATGTGATTGGAAATAATCACGCTTCATTAAATTTAATTTGTTGTACCTGAGGTAGAGGCATCAATATGCCCCTTCTTCTTTTCTGCAAGATAGATCTTACAGTTCCTCTTCCAGTGGCCAATCTTATGGCAATTGAAGCACTCAGATTTTGACGGGGCCCCTTTAGTCTTTTTCTTCCCTTTCTTTGCCTTCGCAGGTTGTGGGACCTGCCTCTTCTTACCCTTGCCTTTCAGCTGATCGGGAGAAGCAGAGCCAACAACCAATGCAGTCGGCTTCTTCTCAATCTCCTCAAACTGGCTAAGCATATTGAGGAGACCAGGAAGATCCATTTCAAGACTGTTCATTATAAAACCAGTGATGAAAGGCTTAAATTCAGGAGTTAAAGATTTAAGGATAATGTCCACGGACATCTCATTGTCCAGGACAAATCCTAACTGGGCGGCGTCCTCTACGTACCCGATCATCTTGATAACATGATCTTGTACGGGCCATGCATCCATCTTTATGCCCCAGAGATTACTGGTGGCTTTGAACTTGGCAGCTCGGGATCGCATGCCATATAACTCTTGTGCATTCAGAAGCATACTTTGAACATCCATATGTTCATGCTTCCTCTGCAGTTCGTTACTCATCGAAGCCAGAGTAAGGCACCTAGCCTTCTCTGCATCCCTCTAGTATAGCTTATAGACTTCCTTTTCCTCGAAGGTCGAATCATCATCGGGCTTCTCCGGAGCGTCCTCGAACAGTACGTATCCAATCCCGGCTAGGGAAAGGACCAACTTAATGTTCCTAAGCCAGTCTTTGTAGTTCGTTCCATCGAGCACGTACTTCTCAACCATATATCTAAGACCCGAATCCATTCTGCATTTTTATAGATACTTTAGTCAGTATATGTTCGTTGTATAGTTTTAATGATTTTAATAAAACTATATTCTCCCACTAAATTTATTAAAGCCATAATAATAAACAATTTATTATAAAATAACATTTGTGAGAGAGTGGTCCGATTACCCTGAGTCTGACAACCTTGAGTGTGTCTCAACAAGTTGTCCGACTCTGCAGTCGGTAGACGAACTCGTCGTCAATCATATTAAATATGATTCCCTATCGATTTTTACCCCTAGTCATTTGTGATCATGAGTGTGCTCATCCGGATCACAATGGCTAGCCTAATCGGACCCTTGTTTTTGTGTCTAGCCTGACTTGCCCCACCGCTCGGTGTATGCACGACACGTCGGTTTGGGTCAGGACTTAGACTACATTCTTGGTTAGACTTACGCCGGTGCTCGGTGGATGAGACATCGGTTTTAGTCAGGTCAAGATGTTTATCAAGAAATCGGTTTCTATAAGATTGGCATGTCACGGCTTGAGTGTAGCTCAACAACCGTAACACGTTTCTTACAGTTGTCAACTCCTAAAACAAGGAGGGCTACGATTTATCTTGAACAAGATTATTATCGTATTTGACTTAGGTATAGTCGATGGACTTACACAGTCATGAATCGACTCCTTGCGGTCCAGCGGAGGCGGCCAGGGAATTGATTAAGCCAGGACCACTTGGTACCTAAACTAGCTAGGTTGGTCCAGCAAACTTAGCCAAGCACATTGACCGACATCATGATCCATTAAAGGAGTTTTCATCAATCCTATGTTCGTCCAACAACTAAATAGCTTTTAATTAAGAAAACTAGTTAATCCTTATCAACTAGTGGATCCTAAAATTCGAAATTTTATGGATTGGTTGAACAATTTTTATTAAGTCCTTATCAACTATAAGGTTCATTCGTTCAACGTGCTTCCCCAATCTAATTAGGATTTTAATAAAACATTTACAACATATTTCAAAAATAGTCTTTTATGAAAATCATCAATTAAACGATTTATTGAAATGATTGACAATCAAAGTGACTACCCTAATCTGGTATTAGGTTTTGATGTTGTTTTGTTTATCAAACATAGCATGTCACTAGTTTATTAAAATTTCATCTTAGAAAATTTTAATCATTTAATGGCTACCCTAAAGGGTTCATGAATACATTATTCATCATGTCCATTAAAAGAAAATGAAACAACTAATTTATCCGCATAAATAAAAGTTTCATATAGTGACATATAATGGGAATTTGCAAGTTAAAATTATCTACATAATAAATAACACGCAAATCTAAAATTTAACAATTAAATTTAAAGTTCAAAAATTTAAAAATTAAAATATTTTTATCACATAAAACTAGGTTTCATAAAATTATCAAATAATTTTAAAACCTAGGCTTTAAAATTTTAATCAAACATTTCTAAGATTAAAGTATCGCATAAAATCTAGAAACTTATATGTAATTTTAAAAGAAACTAATTTATCATTTCATCTTATGAAAATAAAATATTTCTATAATTTACATATCCATTAAAGAAATTTTAAAACACTTTTAAAATCATTAGAAATTGTTTTAAAAGCTTTCAAATAAAGTTTTAAAATTTCTAACTTTTATGTAACTTAAGAAAATTAAATTTCAAAAATAAAATATTTCTTAGAAGTTACATAAACTTTTAAATGCTTGAAAAATTATTATATCTTATAGAAAAAATTTTAAAATGCATTTAAATACAAGAGACCTATTTAAATTTATCGCATAAAATTAAATTGTCCCCAAAAAATATTTGTGTTGCAAAAACAATTTCTTTTAAAACACAAAACAATTTTTAAACTAATTTTAACATAAAGCTAAAATAGTTCGTATGTTAAAATTAAGCAATTTAAAGATTTAAAAAACGTCCCTAAATAGATCTATAGCATATCTGTGGCTCCGATACCACTGTTGGGGTTTTGGCGGACCCTCAGAGCTTGGGTCTGTGTCCGTCCTTAGTCGGACGGACCACAGGGGCTTAAAAACGCAGCGAAAAATCAAAAACAAAACTTTTAAGCTAGCTAAACATTTTAGCTAGGCTCTGAGGGAGCCAGAACCTAGCCCGATCTATGCCAACTTGGGGTGGATCTGACCACCCCAAGAGGGATCTACTCTACAACGACAAAATTAAATCTACACTAAAATTACTTAACCACATACCCGGAATCTTGGCCCTGGAGCAGACAAGATATACTGCACCGTCTTCTGAAGCTCCTCGTACCCGAGCCACCTTGACTCGATCCGCCTGAGCCGCCTCGCACCCTCGAACCGATCCGCCTGAACCGACTTTCGCCTCCAAGCTAATCACATGCGGTAGAAAGTTTCACTTGAGTAGAACCCGCGTCTTAGACGTCTGGATCCGAATCCAAACCCCCTTCGTAGTTTTGCTAGGACTACTCCGAAGAATAGGAGAGAGAGAGAGAGAGAGAGAGAGAGAGAGAGAGAGAATAGTTTAGTCACCGATCGAGCTTGCTCTAAAAGTCTGGAGCTACTCAATCGAGGACTTGGAGCATCTTACAACGAAGGGAGTGCATCCCTATTTATATAGGGAGTCGGCACTCCTTTCGTTGCGAGCAATGTGGGACAATAGCTAAATTGAAGAGAATTCAATTAAGCTAATTTAGCTTAATTTGAAGTTAGAGAGCTTTTCATAAAAACAAACTTCAACTAATTAATTCTCTTCGCTCATTAAACTTTAGACACCAAACAAGCTATCAATCCGAAGAGCTTCGAATGGTGAACGCGTAGGAACCAACGGCGACGAATTTCGACTTCGTTTGACCCCTCAAACAATTGCCCAAAGTTGGGCAAAAAATCAACTTTCGTAGCCGTCTTTTTGGGGTTTCAAAAAACCCTAAAATAACTTAAGTTGCGGGCGCGCCCGCTAAGCTTAGCGGGCGCGCCCGCCCAAGGCATGGGAGGCGGGCCGCCCGCCCGCTGGACAGCGAGTGTGTGCCCGCTGCTGCGGCATGCGCCCGCTGCTGCCAGCGGGCCGTGCCCGTTTTGCCTCTGCTGATGGGCTTGTTAGCCCAGTGGGTCTAACCCACCTTGCCTTGGACTGTTTTCGCATTGCTGGGCTCGTTTGAGCTCCGATTTGGACGCGGTTTGAACCTGTGTTTAGACCGGGACGATCCCGTCAGCTAGGTAACCCTTTCCAACATATTTGTTCCAACTAAATTTTTCGTAACCAATTTACAACACGTTTAATCATTGTTTGCATCAGATGCAACATTTGTCCCTATTGCTATTACGACTAACTTTCACAACAAGCTTTGTGAATATTAACTATTCAATATTATCAAATGATATTTCTCCTATTTATCTTCCTATTACTGAGACACGAACGCTACTCGGTGTGAGACCCTACAGCCTGACCTTACTACAGGTTGGGGCTCGGAACCCCTAGACGACGATCACCACGAGCAGTAGCTGTCGTCCCTGTTTCAGAATCATCATAACGTGATCGACCCTTTGACAAAATCATCATTGAGTTTACATTGGCTGTGTCAGTGATGAATGCCGTTAGCTATAGTCCCTTCGTCAAGACTGTGTTCCTGTTGGCCTAGGGTATGGTTTACTGTCAACCCTATTAGACAACATTGGTCAGTATACGGCGGTCTTTGTTGTATTCACGTTGTACTTCTTATAACGTACCCTGGCTGAGGATTAACATAAAGACCGTACTGAGTCTGTAACACTAACTTTCCTTTAACGGAACTGACGAATCCCATCTTAGTCATCTACTCACCTCAAGAGCTTCAGGTGCAACCCAACCTAAGATCTTTCAGCAGGCCTAGCCTTGAAGCTAGATCATGGGTCTAGGCTACACGGTTCACTCACAGGTTCGTACAAATGACTTCAGGTCATAAGAACCAGCTTTACCTATCATCAACCTAGAGTTATTAAAGACAGTTTAGTTAAAGTTAACCATTTAATAACTCTAATTTGGTCGTTCAGTGAGCTCATTCTCCAATGAGCACATGTGTCTCGTCTTTGACTTCACCAAGTCGAATGACTATGAGATCATCATTACCCTAAGGTAAGACTATGACACAGTGGTCTATCCAATGTGTCGATATCCAGTTCTCGACACATCTATGACCACGAACCGTTTAAGACTTACGTTTCTATTCGGTCGCTTACTTACTCATAATCAAGATCTTATCCAGATACGTAAGGACCTAACTATAAGTCTATGGACATTATCTAAGTATATAATACAAACGATTTCATACTTAGGATAATGGGTACCATATACAGTATGAACAAGACGTATACTTAGGATAAATTGCCTTATGGGCATATATCCTCCTACACCTATCACTTCTGAGGCTCTGACTAAGGCCTTCTTAGGCCTAGCCTCTGGTGCCTGCATGACCACTGCCGCTGGCACCACTTCCTCTTCCCGTCCAGCCTCTACTTCTTCCGTTCGCCGCGCCGCCTCCGCTCGCCTCGCTCTCGAGGCTGAGCTAGCTTCACTGCGCGCTCGTGTTTCGTCCTCTGCCCCCTCGGACCCTTCCTCTTCGATCTTCTCTCAGCCACGTTTCCTCGCACTAGAGAGGAACGTGTCCACCATTCTCCCCCACCTCACCACCCCCTTTCTCCACCATCACGATCTTCACCTTCACCATCACATTCATCACCACACCCATCACCCCCTAGGCGACCATCCCCTCCCACCACCTCTGTTCCCATTCCTGCCACTTCACCTCCACTCACGACCATCGTCGTCGATCCCTCAGATCCACCACCCTCCACTTCCATCACCCCATACATGCGTCGCAAGAAATTGCAGGTGCGATCGTGATCACTTCCCACACCATCCTCTACTACCACCATATCTACCACCGTATCTACCCCATCTACCACCGCTTTGGTCGCCATTTCCCTTCCACTCACCATCATCACCACCACACCACCCATCGTCCACACTTCCACACCCATCCACACCCATCCTTCACCCCTCTCCCCACTTCTCCGCACACTCCCCACCTTTCCCCTCCGCACCCCTCCAACTTCTGCCGAGGAGGACGAGGACGATTCCTGTCCTGCTTTTTGATTCCTTTTTCTTCATCGATCTTCCCCCTTGCATATATCTGCATCTTCATGATCATATCTTATTGCTAGCACTATCATGTCCAGCTTGGGGGAATTCGAATTTTGTGTGTTTGGTCGTGTTTTTCTGTGTGGTGTGCTTGTTTATATATGTCGTTTGGTGTGATTTTCTATCTTTTATCTTTTATCTTCCGTATTTCTTTTTCTTCTTTCTTTATTTTTCAGTTTCGTATGTGTTTTTTTCTCGTTTTTTATTCTCTTTGTGTCAGTGCGTATTTCCCCCCACATTTTCATTGCCCTTCCGTATTTACTTTTATTGCATTGAGGGCAATTCAAGTTTCAGCTTGGGGGAGTCACACTTTTTGCGTCATTTGTGTCTTTTTCTTCGTTTTTGAGTCGTTTTCACCGTGTTTTTCTTTTTTCTTCTCATTTTTTGTTCTCTCTCTCCTAGAGATGACCCCTTATGATGAATTTCCACAGAATCACACACACCTAGCATAGCTTCGATAATCACATTTACTAACCCTAGGAAGCTGAGTCCTCTTGCATTTCATGCATCGTGGGTCCATTTTGCTTTTGTGTGAGTCGTGTGTCGTGTCTAGCTTACAGTGTGCTTCTACTTTGTGATTTTGATTTATATACATGTCCTGGGATGACCCCTAGATTATCATGTTTCGATTTGAATATGCGGTTTTTTCTTCTCCTGTCTGCTTCTATATGCATGCTATATTTATATCGTATACTTCATTTCGCATGTGTCGGGATTCCACAGTTAGTACTAGGATAACCCATTTAGCCTACGCTCTGATTAGCGAAGAAAATCTTCCTTGCCCAAGTGTCTAGAATCCGATTTCTTTTTTATTTTACTTGGTGCAAATCCCCTCGTCGTGTACCGTTCTCCCAGTTGGGAGAGTACACACATGTATATACCTAAAGATCCAAAAATCCAAAAAAAAGAGAGAGAAAAACCCAAAAAGAAAAGAAAAGAGAAAAGAAAAATATATATATATATGGCTAAAAATCCAAAAAAAATACATATATTCAAAACCCAAAAAAATTCCTGTGTGAATATTTTCCTACCTACCGAGAATAAAGAGAAGGCGAGAATTTGCACCGAGTGTTCTACTCCACATCTTCTCAACCCCCATCGTTTTCGAAAACACTTGGAATATGAACTTCCTAGCTATTATCTAGGCGATAGTGTGGTGATTTCCTAGTCCCTAGCTGTGGAGTCCCTAACGCATGATATGATTCGATTCTTACTCTGTTCTCATGCATGCTTGAGCTATATATTCACCGCTTATTTCAAATCGAATCGATATTTGGGTCTTTCCTTGGATATGTGTATATGGAGCTTTATTGCACATTGTAGATAGTAACACTGTCTGTTAGCACACGCCCACACTCACTCGCGCTTCACCGCGTGGGCCCACGACACTTGTTTGGACTCATATTTCCTCGGTTTAGTGATGTGTTTTGCCGTATGCTTGTTTAGCGTGTGTGTTTGATTTTGTTGGCTCTGACGGGCGATTTAGGATTTTTGACTTCTCTTTCCCTCTCTCTATTTTCTCCCTCCGAGCTCCTACTCTCACTCGTCTTCCTCGAGGACGAGGAAGGGTTCAGCTTGGGGGATTTTGACGTGTGTTTATATTTTACATATTCACGCACGTCTTCTTTGTGTTTTTCCGTTATTTTCCGTCGTCGCGTGTCCATTTTCTTGGGATTTTTAGTTTTCTTTCACTTTTTGGTGTTTTTGTGTATTTGCAGGAGATCGTCCGTGTAGGGGACATATAACGAAGATATCATGAGTCCCCGGACCAACGGAAGGAGTCACGCGTGATCTAGTGGGTCAAACGATGAAGATCGCCATTTTTCAGCCCTCACCCGATCGGTTGGACACAACCAACCGATCGGGTGATGCACGCATGTCTGACCCAGATAAAGGCTGGAGTGAGAAGAAAACCAACCGACCGGTTCGTCGACCTGTTGAACACAGTAGAGCTCTCGGCCAATTTGGAGCTGAATACCAACCGATCGGGTGACATCTCACCCGATCGGTTCATCTGTAGCCGATTCTTCCAAAGAACGACCCGGAGAGCTCAACCGATGTCCGTTGACCGTGCCAAATCGACGGAGATCTCTGTCACTTTTGGGTATATTTCCAACCGATCGGTTGAATTCTCAACCGATCGGTTGACCTGATGCTGAATCTGCTCAAACGACGATCCGCTCGCTCCACCCGGTTGGACCAAGCTCCCGGTTGAAGTTCTCGAAGCCTACGGCTAAAGCGCGACGCAGCTCACCCGACCGGTTGATACTTCAACCGATCGGGTGACATCGATTTCTATATATAGTTGCCCTAGGTTTCCAAAAACGAGAGCTGTTATTTTTGTCTTTTTCTTGTACGGTGACGGCAGGAATTTTACTGTTTTTGTAAGTCTTCTGATCTTTGTGAAACTTTAATATAGTCTTAATAGCATTGCTACTACTTCATTGCAATCGTCTGATTATGATTTTTACGGTTGATTTTTGTTTAGATCGATTTTTAGCCATGATTAGCAAGTAGTTCCCAAATCTGGGATTTTGGTGGAAACCCCTTCGTGGGTTCTGCCTAATGCGTCCATAGGACTAGGATTTCGATAGAGATTAGGAATTTAGATGGTTACGCTGGGTGTTTCATTGTCATCGGTGGGAAAAAGACCGCCTTTGACCGTAGGGCCAAGGGGGAATAAACTTGGCGGTTGACTCCCTAGCCACAGCTCACGCCCTTAGCGTAGACATTGAATCCTAGCACGCGCGAGCGGCAGGATGAGATGTTGGGAGTTATCATTGCAAGCTTAGTGCTCCCGGAGTCGGTCGGTGTTAATGGACATGGGAATGCCCACCGACCAAACCCGGGTAGTCCGGCGTATCATCTTGGGCATCGACCGGAATATCGGGCCCATGGGACGCTGGTATCACTCTTAGAGGCAACGTCTCACTACTAAGCCCTAATTCCGATCGTTGTCCTATCCGTAGGTCGTAATAGTGAGAACACATGATAGGGTGGAAACCGAAGTCCTAGGTTTCCCTTTATATTGTTTATCCTCTGTATTTACATTCCGTGACAAACCATCGATTGATCGGGCTAGCTCACCCGTAGGGTGAACCGGTTCCTCTTAGAAACAAGCACAACCATGCCTCCCTGTGTTCGACCCCCACCGACCAAACCCGGGTAGTCTGGCGTATCATCTTGGGCATCGACCAGAATATCGGGCCCATGGGACGCTGGTATCACTCTTAGAGGCAACGTCTCACCACTAAACCCTAATTCTGATCGTTGTCATATCTGTAGGTCGTAATAGCGAGAACACATGATAGGGTGGAAACCAAAGTCCTAGGTTTCCCTTTATATTGTTTATCCTTCGTATTTACATTCCGTGACAAACCATCAATCGATCGGGCTAGCTCACCCGTAGGGTGAACCGGTTCCTCTTAGAAACAAGCACAACCATGCCTCCCTGTGTTCGACCCCCAAGCCACACTACAACACCGTGTGCTTGTGGTACAAATATTTTAAATCTGGTATCCCCCAATCCAACTGCACACTTATGAGTTAAAACCCGGGGGACGTCATCTGCCCTCGTATTATATACTGCTGAGCCCTCGACCTCCACCATAGACTTCACCACCAGCTCTCCTCCAGTGTCCCAGCCTGACCTTCCACCCACCACCCCGGGTCCACAGCAGAGGGACCCATCACCACCCCCAGAGGGTGGTGCCTCTGCTTGATATAGTCCATCCCAGCCTTTGCCTCCCCAATAACTATTGTGCCAATCTGTCTCTACGGGGCCCTACTTTTATATAGCTTGGGGGAGGATACATCCACCCATGCATCATTTCATATATTGCATTGCATCATACCATATTTTTATTTCTTTATTTTTTATTTTTCTTTTATTACATAGCTTTTATTTTATTTCCCCACCCACACCACCCCTTTAGCATCATCTCCCGCTCACGAGCATTTTCTTAGCAGTGAGGACACTGCTAGGTTTAGCTTGGGGGATGAGCGCTCCCGCTTTTTTTTCACACTTTTCTCCCTTATTTTCTGTTTTTATTTCACTTTTTTCACCATTTTCCCGCCTCTTTCTATTTTTTTCTCATTTTGCATCATATTTTATGTTTTTCTCCATGCATGCATCTCTTTCTATCTATTTTCCCTTTTTCTCTGTTTCTATTTATTTTTGCTAAGGATGGTCCACATGATGATATCTCTCTAGGCTTTATTAGTTTTTTGCGATGCTTATCTCTTTGACATGCTATTAGAGTTAATTTCAGTTTTATTATCTATATGCATGCCCTTCTTTTGATGTTCTGTCTGAATTAATACCTGAAATAAATTGAAAATCAATTGCATGAACTAGTAGTTAGTATGATTTATGTTGGGAAACGCACCCAGGTTCACGCATCACTAGAACACTTGGAGCACCTGCTTTCTTATTCTATTCACTTCTGTTTGCATGCCTGCTGATATTGTGATTATTACCGCATGCCATTTTCAGTATTCATTTAGAGAAGTGAAAATATTCATACTTTATATGAGTTTAGTTAGTGTTTTATTTTATCAAACTGATGTGCACCATCTTATGAGTGAACCCAGAGTCCCATTATTTTCCTTCTCCACATATCTATTTTTTCTCTACATATCAGTTGGCTACACCCCCCATAGCTATTTTACCGCATCCCCACTTCCCAAATATAAAAAGAAAAAGAATAGCTTCTAAATGAAAATGAAAATGAATGGAAAAAAAGAGAGAGAAAAAAATATATGTGTGTGTGTATATATTCATATCTGAAAAAGAAAGAAAGAAAATGAATAAATACGGTTTTATTTCATTTCATTAGAAGCTATCATTTATTCTGGGAAGAAAAAAATTAAATTCCATATCATTTTCATTGATGCGACGCCTCAAGCTTAGCTTGGTGGGTAAACCAACTGATCATACTAGTGAGCTTGACATTAGTGTGGAGACGGTGCACATTGGGGAGATTTAATAAAACCCAAACTTTACGAATTGCTTAGTTTTGAAGATTCTTTCACGTATCGAATTGAATATCTGAATGGCATGATTTTTCCTATTCTTTATTGCATGTTATGTGAATCATTTGTGCTCCTTATGTATCTGTGATTGAAAAGGGCGTTGCCAACTCTTTTATACTAGACTCTAGGGATTGCATGAGATTGATATGATTTGACGGTGTTATTTCAGTAGATCCCTGTTCTTTGCCTTTATTGCATGCCATATGATATATAAAGCTAGAAATTACAAATAGCATGTATGTTTAGCACTCATAGCATCGTGATAGACTTTTTAAGCCTGAGATCTGACCGATCGTCCTTAGCACTTTCCTCTTACCTCTCTCTTTTTGTTTTTCATTCCTCTTTATTTTCATTTTCTTATTTTCGTTTTGTTTTCCTCCCGGCGTACCGATTATTCGTCTTCCTCGAGGACGAGTAAGAGGTAGCTTGGGGGATTTTGATGTGTCCATATTTTATATCATTTTCATATCATTGTCTCATCGCATTGCATATCATTTTTGCTTCCAAATCCCACTTTTTACTACGATTCTGCATTTCTGACGATATTCTCGAGTTTTGTAGTGTTTCGTGAACTTTCAGGGATTTTGGAGCGATTTGGACCCCCCACTTGGGTATGGACACATCCAACGTGCCCATGAGCTCGTTAGCGGGGCTCTGGAGGAGTTCACCGTGTTCCCCGAGCCATTGGAGGAGAGAAAAGAGAGAAAGAGCAGAGAGAGAGAGAGAAGCACAGGAGCTTGCTGCAGCTTTTGCCCAGAAATTGCTCGGTCCGAGCAGCTCTGTTGCTCGGACCGAGTCATGTTAATTACAGCATCGATGGATACGGCAGACTCGGACCGAGCAGCTCATCTGCTCGGTCGAGCCACCTCAGATTTCACAGCCTGAGCAGCGCCCGAGTAGAGCCTGAGTACCGGACCGAGCCGAGCCTACTCGGACCAAGCAGTGTCCTGCTCGGTCCGGGTAGGCGATTTCAAATTCTCCAAGCAGCCGAGCAGCTCACTTACACAGGCCGAGCCACTGACCGAGCAGAAGCTGCTCGGACCGAGTCACCTACTCGGTCGGCACTTCTAAGGGCATTTCTGGCAAGATTTCAACGAGCGCGATACGCACGATTTCGGCAACAGTGATAGCTCGTGATCGGGGACGGCTGAAGGGGGGTTCATTCTGAGTTTTGCTAAGAAATTTTGGAAGAGTTTTTGGGAGCGATTTTTGTACGGATCTTTTGAAGACTTATCCTTGTAGCGAATTTTGGATTAATTATCGAAGATTATTGCTTTGCTTTTGTCTGGATCTATTATTCGGTCATTCCCGCTGTAAGTTTATTTTAGCCCTAATCTCTTAATCGCTAAGATGTTTACTTCTGTGAAATTGATATTTGTATGCGTTTCTATTGCGATGTCTGAGTAGATTCATTCTAGGGTTGATGGGTTAGCCCTAGGATTTTAGGGGGAAAATGTAGATCTGGATCCATACGTTGAATTGGAGATTTAGGGTTGTATTTCGGTAGATCCTACCGAATCCATAGATAACCCGTATTGAGATCATGCCCACGTTCTGTGGAATTGATGTGCTTAAGGAGTATCTAGGGATTCGAATAGGGAAATCGATGGATCAAACCAAGGCACGTGACTATGCCCGGCTCGCGCCTTGAGGGGATCCATCGACGAACTATACCACTACATTGACGGCTACCGCCATTGCATCGACGAGAGCCACCAAAATACCCTGTAATTCTAACCCATGAGAGTGGTACGAATTGGGGGATTAATTCCCTAACCCTAATGAAATGTAAGGATCCTATCCAACATCAACCCCCGACGATCCTAGTGGCGATCCCTAAAGCTCTAGTCCCTTTTTATCGATATCACAACAACAATCAACCCAATTCTTTCACTCTGACCGCTACCTCACTTCTAAATTTAGAAAAATACTGAGAGCTTATTTACACTATCTCCATTACTGTGGGATCCGACTATCTTTTATACTATAACTCGACACCGTCCGCTTGCGGATTGAGCCCGAAATCGTAGCCTAGGGGCCATATTACGCCTGGCGATTGTGACACTGCCAGGTGGATCCTAGGTATAGCCTACGAGTGCGTCATGTATGCGCACACACCGTGGTGGGCCCATCAGTTGGGCCCACAGGGATTTGTGAAACCCTAGTTAAATTCTGGCGGCTACGTTTTGTGAAAATGCGTGATTTTTTGGCCATCTTTGAACGTACATTTAAGGGGTCAAACGAAGTCAACATTGAGCATCGTTTATTTCTATGCGTTCACCATTCAGTGCTCTTCGATTTGATATATGATATGTCTTTTGAAGCTCAACAGTGAGGGAGTAAAAATTCGTTAAAGTTCGGCCTTGGTGAAGGGCAATCTTGAAATTAATTTTCTCCTCAAATTATTAGCCCCACATCGAAAATTGAGAGATGAGGAGGGGTGAGCTCCCTATATAAATAAGGGCTAGCTCCCCTCCTTGAAACTCGCACCAAGCTTCAGATCTGTGTAGCTCCTTTAAACGTGTGTAAGCCCAGAATAAAGCTGAAATTAATATTTCCTCTTTCTCCCATTTCTTCCTTTCTCATGTTCGGGTTCTAGTTAAGCTACGAAAGAGTTCGGATCGGATCCAAAGTCTTGACGGATGATCCACTCAAGGTGAAACTTTATGGAGCGCGTGGTTGGCTCGACGACAAGGGGATTGCTCGCCTCGCGACACGATTCGACTCGGGAGAAGCGGCTCAGCCACAACGTGGGGCATTGGTTCGAGGGATTCTGCACCTTGCTAAAGTATGAGGCAAAGGTTAGTAGTTTGATTTATTTATTTTTATTGTAGTTAAATATTATAGATCTATCCTTAGGGGTTGGTCAGACCCACCCTGAGATAGTAGAGATTCTGGCTATGGTTCATTACTCCTTAGGTCTTAACTTAAAATGGTTTTAAGTTGTTCTTTCTACTGTTTTTGTGATTTCGTCATCTGTCAGACTTAGGCCAGACGTCGATTTTGAGCTCTAAGGGTCACAGAAAACCTTATATTATCAGAGCCAGACTACTTGATCTATAATTTTAATGCGATTTAAAATGCATATGATGTTTATTAGACACATGAAAATAATAAGATTATTTAGATTTTAATAATTATGTGATGATTATTAAAATTAATGTAACTTAAATTTTATGAGATAATTTTAAGTGGCTTGCTAAATTTTTATTAGATAAAATTTTAGTTGTTTTTAATGGTTATTTCATTTCTTGCTCATTATGTTATAATATAAGAAAAACCTTTAGGTTAGCTATTAAAAGCTTTCTAAAAACTTATGAGATAATTTTTTAGATGAATGCGCTATGATTTAAAAATGTTGCAACCATTAAATTACCAATACTTGATTAGGGTAGTCAACTATGATTTAATTTGTTGC
Source organism: Scilla litardierei (assembly GCA_030789695.1). Taxonomy (NCBI): domain Eukaryota; kingdom Viridiplantae; phylum Streptophyta; class Magnoliopsida; order Asparagales; family Asparagaceae; genus Scilla; species Scilla litardierei. The sequence goes on along the minus strand of CM061142.1, from coordinate 807,630,631 downwards.
AAGTTGAATTTTTAAATGCATATAAGTGATTAGGGTAGCACCCTAAAAAATTCCTTATAGTTGATAAGGACCTTAATAAAAGTTATTAACCAATCCTAATAATTTTGAATTTTAAGATTCAACTAGTTGATAGGATTAACTAGTTTAATAAAGCCATATTAAATCGATGTTACACATTTAAATAGTTAGCATCATTAAAGGATCATGAACAGGTGTCTAGAAAGTTTGTAACTAGTGTTGTGGATCACCTCAGATTGACTAGGGATAGTGATCCACGCCAGGCCAAACCTGCATGTCCGTGTTCCACTGGAACACAAGGATGCAAATTATTATTATGTGACACCGTCGATTACATATAGTCAAATACGTTTAAAATCCTCTACAAGATTAGCTGTAGCCCTGCTTGCTTTTGGAATTTGGAAATCATGGATTCTTGTTATAGTTGTTTGGTCGACTCAAGCTATAACATGGCTATCTTCTGGGAATGTATTCCATTCAACATATGATGTAGTTCAACTTAACCCAAACCGTCGCGTCGTGAATTTAACTGAGTGCCTGTGTAAGTTAGGATTGGACATGAAAGCAAGGGTCTGATTAGACTAGTCATTATGATTTGATGAGCCACCTCAAGGTCATAAGTGACTAGAGGTAAAAACTTATAAGGGAATCACATACGATGTGATTGATGAAGAGACATCTACCAGTCGCGGAGTCAGGCAACTTGATGAGCCAACTCAAGGTTGCGAGACTCGGGGTGGTTGGGTCACTTTCCCACTAAATATCATTATTTGTTCTTCTATATGTCTTAAGATGATCACTAAAATAGTGAGAGGATATAGTTGGATAAAAACCATTCTAACTGTATTTAAAAAGTATGAACATATGCTAAACTAGAGTAGTTCTATGTTTTACCGCATTGAATCCAAATCATTATATCCTAAAAGAATAAGTTAACTAGTCAAAATGATTGGTTAAGGAATATCAACTCAAAATCTTATTTGACAAACTGAACTATGTGCTCACTGAGCCGAAAGTGTCCTTCTTAGCATAGGCTCAAGGACAATGATTTTCTTGAGCTCTATGTCCAACACAATAAAAGAACGCTACTTGTCACTCGGCTCTATGAGCTGTATACTCCAAGGGTAGCTTGAACATACTGATGTTTAAAGCATGTTTCTCCGTACAACTTGTTAAGTTAACTCAAGATTGTAAGGAAAATAGTTCCAATCCACAAGGTTCGAAACTTCGTGCAAAGTGTTTGGCTCGAAGATGAGTACATGAGCGGTGCAATACCATAAATCCAAATCAGATCTTGAGTCAAGCAACTTGTTGAGTCAACTCAAGGTTGTGAAGCTCAAGTGTTTGGATGTATGATGTGCTTGCATATCTAATATTTGTGTTGAGACATGAATTGACTAAATATGATTTAGAAAGGAGAAGGCATTAAGGAAAGCAGGTTGAGAAAGATTGTTTTGTCTATCATGAGAAAGGCATAGTTGGCGGAACTGAAAATGTGACATATTTGATGCTACATTTTCAGATTAATTGTTATACAAAAGGAAAATATTGTGCTACGTATTGAAAAGGAGCAAGTGTTGTTTCTTGGGCCATAGGGGACGTCTAACACATTTTTGACGAATGTCATCACTTTGCTTCTGGGACTTAACCTAAGAGATATTGTATTAGGTGTTAATACATGCATGCGCAAGTTACAAAAAGCTTATCTATGGCAAAATAGACTAGGCTATACCGAAGAGAACAGACTTCACACAACACATAAAGAGGGGTCTCTTGACCTCTCGTATTATGAGTCGAAAGACACATGTGAGTCTTGTCTCTTAACACATAGGTATGTTGGAGAGCATAGATCACACTCTATCAGACATGATGTGATTCATGGCAAGTGACTTTGATTTACAATCCTTCTTCTGGGTTAAGTCCTAGATAATCATGCCTAGGTTATTGATAAGGTCCTGAAAATGTTCGTGCCAATGACTCCATATATGATATGGAACTGTGAGAAACCCATCCGAGGTGTGTGTTTTTCCTGCGCAAGTCAAGTGGCTTTATCCAGACAAACTGGAAGACACATCTGTCAGAACAAGTAAAGTTGATATTCCTCATATCAATTGTTAGGAAGTCACATGATTACTCGAGCCTCGTGAGATAAAGGAGTCACGTAAAACATCATAGTGTTAAAGGAAAGTGTTCCCATTGGCTGCAAATGAATCTTCAAGACAGAAGATTAGCACAGATGGAAAATAGAGAGTTGCAGGTTATGCTGGTTGAGAACGGTTATCATCAGAACTCCTATAAACAGATTGTGATGAAACTTTCACGCCAACAGCCGTGTATAGATCTATTCAAATCAGACTCACTGTTAATGCTCATGATGACAATAAAAACTGGAATATGCATGAAAATTCTATTTTCTAAATATGATTTAGAAGAACGAACTTACATGATTTAGCTAGAGAGTTTTCTGTAAGGAACCTGGCTATGAGAAAAATACTAGAAGGGGGGTGAGTAGTGTTTATAAAACTAAGAAATTACACCTAATTAAAATCCTAATCCAACAAAGATGGGAAATAAGTATTAAAAATAAATAATCAATGCTAACACAAGTAAGTTTCACGGGTTTAGATTACCCAAGTCAAACCTGACTTGTTCCCGGTAATCCTACGTCCCTTCCACCCGGATACCTCCGGATACTCAAGTTGGAACCCTAACTCGAGGTTCCCTTTAAATCCATTTGTAGTAACCCTACATATGTAATCGACCTACAATCGATGTCCTTGAATCCCATAACTTAGGATCAAGTAAACCACTCTCACAAATCGAGAGTGAATTCAAATATGAAATAAATGAAATTTGAAATGACAACACTTACTTATCACATATGCCTTGAAGTAGAACTTGAAGGAGAAAAGTGTGTTGTGTTGATGTCTCTTCCAAGAAGAGAGAAGCCCTTGTTCTTGTCTTCACCAAAGCTAGAGGATGATGAATGGGTTATAGTTGGAAGACAAGATGAGATTGAGATTTAGGGCTTGAAAGAGTTGATAGCTTGAGCGCTTGAAGATGAGAGCTTAGGGTTTTCAAGAGTTGATCAAAAGAGGCTCAATGAAATAGTAGAAGCCCCTATTATAGGTTCTCCCAAAGCCTCAAGCAAAATACCCAAAACCCCCTTCAAAATCCGTGTGGAAAAACACAACAAATAGAATTTGGCTACAAACAGTCGACTGGAAAACGATCGACGGCCGACTGCTGCACTATGTCAGAGGGTAGATGAGAATTCAAACGGTAACTTACCATGCAGGATAGTCGACTGATGAAGGTTGGACAGGCGCATGAAAACCAACAGAGAATGAGAAACCTTCTACAGGCGACTGATACCCTAAGTGTGTAAGTTGTGAAAACTGAAGAATTCTGGATTTGCTAGGACATGCGACTGATGTGGAATCCACAGGCAATTATGCCATGGGCAGGCGCCTGTGAAACCAACATCAGTCGTTTGTTTCACAAGTGTGTAACTTACCAAAAAACAAAGTTCTGGGCAAGTGTTGGACAAGAGACTATAGAAGCATATACAGGCGCCTGTGCCACAGACAGGCACCTGTAAATCCTACCTACATTGCATGCAGGTGCTAGTGCGAAAGTTGACAGAACTTAAGAAGTTTGGGCAAAATGAGACAAGCGACTGACTAACAAGTCACATGCACCAATAACTAGACACGTGCATGTACTTTGTGCAACAGTCATCTGATGAAAGTTAAGAAATAAAAGCCCAAAAATCAAGTCAAAAGTGTGTGCATAACAGACGACTAAAGAATACTTTTCAGGCGCCTGTATATTGTTCATTAGTCGCCTGTTGAAATTCCAAAATGCACATTAAAGGGAAATCAAAGATATAGCCCTAGGAAATGAAATCTAATGGATTACTAGACTTGAAATAGTGATGTATGTGTGTGCTCCAACATTACTCTACCTCAAGACTACATTCTAATGAGAAAGAAAAGGGAATAAAAATATTACATTAGTTTTTGCTTCTCTCCTTTCTCTTGAATGATCTTGAAGTCTTCTTGAAGTCTTTGAAGCTGCATTCTTTATCTTTGATCACCCAATCTTCAACTTTAAGCTTTGATTGATCTTCATGGTCATCCATTGCTAGTTGATCATCATGATAAGCTTAGACAATGGATTAACTGCATGGAGGGTGTTAGTCACAAGTATTTATGTTTGTTCATCATCAAAACCAGGAAGGGAGAAGTCCACTACTCAACATTTTCGAGGTCAGTATGAGCGGATAAAAGGCATATGAGGCATCAAGAAGCCGAAACATATGTTTTGATAAAGTAATCAAACAGATTGAATATTTTTCAAAAACGATTATGAACTATGCAAATGACCAATGACTAATTTTGGATGATTATATCTAGCCTTAAGTAAGGATGATGAGCTGGATAAATCCAGGCAAGATAAATGTTACAGATTCCAAAAGACCAAGGAAATTATTTAGATGAGATTCAAATGTGTGGTCTAGCATGAATGTAGAAATGCCTTAAGTCTATACTCAATATGGTTTAGCAGATTCACTCACGAAGGCTCTACCGCATGAAGTCTAGAGAGACTTATGTGTAAATGTGGCAAGAGATAACAGGATAAATGGGCCTGAGTGCAAGTGGAAGATGTTGAGAGATGTGTTTGCCCTTGAGGCAATTTATCTCTATGTATTTGTATAAACATCTGGTTCGAAATAACAGTAAGTTGGTTGGTAAGAATTTACCTAAGTTAATAATAATGTGGTCTACATTAGAACTTGAGTAAAGTCCTGAGACTTGATGCAAGGTCAGACAAGTATCGAAATGAGGATCTCGATCATAGAGAATTGCTTGACCGTTTGTAGCATAAGTCTAAAATCGTTCTTGGTCGTAGATATTTCAAGAAAGAGATATCGATACATCGGATAGACCATTGTGTCTTTGTCTTTACCATGGAGTGGTGACGATGATCTCATGGTCGTTTAACATGGCGAAGTCGGGGACGAGACACGAGTGCTCATTAGAGAATGAGTTCACTGGATGACCCAACGAGAATTATCATATGATTAACATTAACTAATTTGTCAATGATAACTCTTAGTGATGATAGGCAAGTTGGTCCTTAGACTTGATGTCATTGTACAAACCTGTACGTGAACTGTGTCACTTAGATCTCTGACTTAGCTTTGAGGTAGTGCTTGTTGAAATGACTTCGGTTGGGTGACACTTAAAGTGTGCGAGGAGAGTAATGACCAAGAAATGATTCGCCTCTCCCATTTATGGAGAGTTAGTGTCACATGTGTTAGTTCGGTCTTTAGTAAAAACTTTAGCCAAAGTATGTTGGAAGAAGTCCTATATTGATAGACTAAAAATCGATGGAGACTAACCAAGTTCAAGCTAGTATGGTTGACAGTTGACCACACCCTAGGCTTGGCTAAGCAACATATTTATGACGAATGGACTAAAACTGTGGCATTCGTCACGGACAGAATCAGGGTGGTCCTGACAATACTCATGTCAATGGGCTAACCATATAATGATGATACCGAAACAGGGACAATACCTGCTGCTCGTGATTACTAACATCTAGGGTTTCGAGCCCCACCTGTAGTAGAGTCAGGCTGTAGAGTCTCACATAGAGTGACACCTTCGTCAAGTAAAAGGAAGTTTTAAGGGAGATAATACATATGATGTATGGGAATTTATTAAGTCACAAATAGTTTGCGAAATAAGCTTTAGAATAATGATGTGTGATTATTGTTGTAACGGCCTTTATCTTAGGCGTGTTTGATTGCTTGTGTGCCTGTATTTTACTTCAGTCGTCCGAGTGTTTTTCGTCCGAGTGTTCTCATATTCTACACGTAGAAGCGAGCTCGCCACTGTTTTTGGAATTTTCACCATAGCTTAAATCATAAATAATTACTATTAACCCTAAATAAATAACTAACCCTAACCTCTAACAACCCACTTTCGGTTGGTAAGATCCACCATTTAAGTTAAACCCCAACCCTTTAATATTCCCATTTATTTTCTAAAACCCCCCACTACTTTTGATCCTTCTTTATAAACAAACCAAAGGAGATCACTCTCCCATCACACTGCTTTGCTTTCCCCCATCAACAACAAACCCAACCCATTCTCAGCCATCGGCTCCTCCACAATAGCCCAACAACAACACTCATCATCATCTTCTTTCCCTTCACCACAAACCGCAACCCTACCCCCCCCAACCTGGCCGTTCCCGCTCCCCATCCTCCTAGCCGTGAATCCCCTACCCATCCTCCTAGCCGTGATCCCCTCCCCCTCCGCCTGGCTGCCCCTACCGCACCGCCCAGATCTACGCGCCACCTCCATGTCGCACTGCCCTTATCCGCGACGCCCGCCTCCTGGCCGACCCTACCGTGCCACCCAGATCCGCGTGCCACGGCCCAGCCACACCGCTTTGATCCGCACCGCCCTCCACCTGGTCGCACCTATCGTGCCGTCCTCCGCCTGCCGAGCCGTGTCGCGCCCCTAGATCTCCCCCTCTCTGCATCACCAAAAAAGAGAAGAGGAAGAGGGAGACGCATGAAAGGGGGTAGAAAGAGAGGTGAGAGTTATTTTATAAGGTTAAGTTATTAATATATATTTATGATTAAGTTATTATAAATTATTTTCATTAAATAAGTTTCAAGTTATATGGGTTGTTAGTATATATGTTTATAATTATATATTAGTTTAAGTTATTAATATATAAAGTTAGTTTTATATTTATGATTAAGTTATTATAAATTATTTTCAGTTAATAATATGTTAGTTATGTATTATTATGTTTTTATTATTGTATAAGTTTTTTATATTATAAGTTTGTGTAGCTAACTCGCCTTGTAACCCTTGTGAACCCAGGTATCGCTACCGTGGATCGAACCGCGCCTTTCATGACACGTCGTATCGATAACTCATCGTACCCAAGCCATGAGTTTAAAAAATATAATAATGCATGCTAAACTAATTTCGTTTCGTTAGCAAAGTGTCTCGTTTGAACAGTTAGATAAGTTTGATGAACTACACAGTATCATAAAAGACTCGATCTGACTACATGTCATACTTGACAGTAAAATGCGACAATCTAGGTGGTACATTTAGAAAATGACTCCTAAATTACAAATATGATAACATCACAAATACTTTGGGTTTGGGGTAACTTATAATAGCGAGTGTGCAGGAGCGACCAGTTCAGTCTTTGTTGTCCCGACTGGGTCCTAGCGACCCCTTCAAAGGCCGTCGGTGACAAATTCACATATTCGGATCACAGATTTTGGAACAGTTTTGTATTCATAGTTTTGTTTAACCCAGGTACGCGCACCCGTGATATGAGATGAACTCTTGGTTACTCCATGATCTTCGCATTATAAGTCACGACCTAGGCTCGGCACAATTATACTTCCTTAAACATTGTCATCTTAATAATGTTTCATTTTCTTGCTGATAAATTATGAAAGTCATAAATCTGCAAAGCTATGATTCTACTCTATTTCCATACCACTATTGTATGCACTTTTACTTCTATTCTTTGCTAGATTGCTATGCTTTTATATTGTTTTAATTTCCATACTAGAGATACTTTGAGTTACGTCTGATTCTGGCAATCCTACTTTTGTGGTGGACCCGCAAATACTTCACGGGTTGACGATGTGACACCTGAGTTGGCAGACACTGAGCTTGTAGTTATGTTTGACCAGGAGGATGCTGGTTACCGAGAGTGAGTGTGTGAGTGTTATGCTATTTTATGTATTTCGTTTCCAGTGTGTGGCTTGGTGTGTATTTGTATTCGGATTGTATTTCCTTCTTTGTACGCTGCTTATTAGTAATAAGGTTGTATTTCAATTTTTATATATGAGTATTTGTCACATTTCTGCAATGGAGCATGTATTGACTTCATTGGTGCCTAGCAGGACTTGTGCATGTACCAAACAGTAATGGGTCCTACTGTAATGGCCCTAGTGCCATATACGTAGAGCATGTCTATTTTTGTGTATTGTGGTGTATTGTGTGTATACATGTGTAAGTGATATGTACCATGTAGTGTGTATAGTGTATTCTGTAGTGTGTATAGTCATGCCTTATTAGATGTCTATGTGAACGCTTATATGGATGACTATAGTATGCTATGAGTGCTGGAATGAGGATGTTAAATATGTATATTGTGGTTGCTTGTTTGTATAGTAGTGTGTAAAGCTAAGTGGTGTAGTGTATATGTAAGTGCCTTATTAATGTGGTTGTATTTGTGTATTGCAATGCAATGTATATGTGACGCACCCCGAACTTACACCTAAATTCCACCTAGCGGTGTCACAATTGCTAGGCATAGTATGGCTCCTAGGTGTCAGCTCTGGGCTGACGGTGTCAAATTATAGTATAAAATATGTCGGATTCCACAGGGACGGTGACAGTGTATTTGAAGTCTCAGATTATTTTTAGATCTCGAAGTGAGATAGTTGTCGGGTTGGAAAGATTGGTTGTGATGTTGTTGTTGACTTGATAATAAAAAAAACTTGGGTCTTAGGGATCACCGCTAAGACCGTCAGAGATCAATGTTGGAATGGGATCCTTACGTTGCATTAGATTTAGGGGATTAGTCTCTCAATTCATACCACTCTCGTGGGTTAGAATTTTGAGTTATTTCGGTGGCTCTCATTGATGCAATGGCGGTAGCCGTCAATGTAGCGATATAGTTTGTCGGTGGATCCCCTCAAGGCACGAGCTGGGCGTAGTCACGAACCTTGATTGGATCTACTAATTTCCCTATTTAAATCCCAAGGATACTCCTTAAGCTCATCAATTCTACCGACCGTGGGCATGATCTCAGTATGAGTTATCCTAGGGATTCGGATGAATCAACCAAAATACTCCTCCTTATTCCCAATACAACCTAGAGATCCAGATCTACATCTCCTTCCTAAAGTCTTAGTGCTAACTCATCAACCCTAGAGGAGACTACTCACACATGGTGAATTTAACGAATAAAAATCCAATTTTTATAAGAGAAAACATTGTAGTAATTGGATTAAGCGAGAAATGAATAGCTTACTTGCCGAAGACGAGAAAGAATAATAACCAATAATAATCCAAGTAGATTCCAGAATGCAAGAGCAATTGATCTTCCAAAAACAATTCAATTATCCCCAAAAAATAGGCTTAGATCTACCAAACGTTTCTCATCCCCTTCTCCTCTCCAAAACTAATTCAAAAACATACCAAGCATGAGCTCCCAGATCGCGTCTCTCAGATCCGCACTTCACTCCCCAGTTGCGCGCATCAGACGGGCCCACGAAAATAATTCCAAAATTAAACTGCACTATCCCGACTGAGTCTGTGACTTGGTCGAGCAGAAGCTTGCTCGGTCGGGCTGCTCGGTCGGGCTGCTCGGTCGGGCTGCTCGGTCGAGCAGCCCACCTACTTGGTCGAGTCTGTCAGGGGCTCGATTTTCTTCAAAGATTTTCGTTCTGTCTACTCGGCCCGAGTAGGCCTTGCTCGGTCGAGTCGCCATCTGACTCGGTCGAGCAGGACGTTGATGGTGGACCTTCAAAAAGAATAGAAGTTGCTCGACCGAGCACCACACTGCTCGGTCGAGTCGGATACATATCACATCATCTCAACCGAGCAGCCTACTCTGCTCGGTCGAGTTGCCTGGGAAAACCTCACAGCAGCTCCTCTCTCTTGATGGGTCCTCCTCCACTCCTCCCACAAGCTTCCGATCTTCAACTAACTCCTGTGGAGCTTCGCCAACGGCCTCAAAGGCATGCCGGATATGTCCATATCCAAAATTGGTCTCGAATCGCTCCAAAATCTCTGAAAATCCACAAAACTCTACGAAACTCGAATATGGCGTTATAATTGCAATATCGTTGGAAAATGCGGGATTTGGATGCGAATATGGCATGAAATGCAATGGAATGATGCTATGAAAAGATGGAAAATATGGACACGTCAATATGTATATATAATTCTTGATATGTGGCATTAATTTATTTAATTGGATGTGTGTGTGTAATAATGTGGGTGTGTAGAGTGATGGCTATTTAGTAATTAAAGTGGTGTGTGTGATGAATGAGAGGGTGTGTATTAGGAAAATGGGTTTTTAGTAAATAAAGGGAAGTGTGTGCATTAGAAAGAGAGGTGTGGGCAAGGAAATCCTCATGGATAAGTAATGTAATTAAGAAATAACGAAAAGAAGAAGAAAACGACAAAGGATGGAAGAGTTTAGAAGAATTGAGGAATCCCTCTCATTATTAATCCTTATCTATATCTTTTCTCCATCATCCCCTAACTATTTCATTCTCCCCCTCTTCCCTCCCCTTTTGCTCCATTTTTCAAGGTAAATCCCATATTTTCTCTCCTTTAGTCCCATGGTTTAAGGTGCATGCAAGAGGGTTTAGTTAGAGCTTTTAAAGAGAAGTTTAGTCCAACCGAGGATTAAGGTTATTGTAAATCCCATGTTTTCTGAAGATCTCGCCCAACCGAGGATTGATTCGTTTTGGCTGGAGAGGAAAGCTTAGTCCTCGATTCATTGGGCCTTTCGATATTCTGGAGAGAATATGTGAGGTGGCCAACAAGCTTGCATTTGCCCTTGCCTTGGAGGGAGTGCACAATGTGTTCCACATCTCGCAGTTGCGTCACTATGTGAGCGACCCTAGTCATGTCGTGGACTACTCGGAGATCGATGTTCATCCGGACTTGACATGTGAGCAACAACTACTGGAGATCCTGGATCGACGTCCGCCGGTCTTCATGAACATGACTGTTGATCAAGTCAGGGTGATGTGGCATCGTGACTCGCCAAGATGATCTACTTAGGTGCAAGAGGACGAGATGCGAGGATGTTACACCTACCTTTTTCATGCCTTGTAGAAAATTCTGATGACAGAATAATTCTAAGGAGGGTAGGATGTAACTACATGTATCTTAGGCATGTTTGATTGCTTGTGTGCCTGTGTTTTACTTCAGTCGTTCGAGTGTTTTTCGTCCGAGTGTTCTCCTATTCTACGCGTCGACGCGAGCATGCCACTGTTTTTGGAATTTTCACCATAGGTTAAATCATTAATACTTACTATTAACCCTAATTAAATAACTAACCCTAAGCTCTAACAACCCACTCCTGGTTGGTGAGATCCAACATTCCATTTAATTTAAACGTCACCCCCCTTAATTCCCATTTATTTTCTCCCCACTACTTTTGATCCTTCTTTATAAAAAACCAAAGGAGATCACTCTCCCCTCACATTGTTTCTATTCCCCCATCAACAGCAAACCCAACACATTCTCAGCCATCTCCTCCTCCACAACAACCCAACAACAACACTCATCATCATTTTCTTTCCCTTCACCACAACAACAACACTACCCCTCACCTGGCCGTGCCCCCCTCCTCCTAACCGCGAATCCCCTCTCTCCTCCTAGTCGTGATCCCGTCCCCCTCTGCCTGTCGCCCTTGCCATGCCACCCAGATCCATGCCGCACAGATCTGCAGGTCGCCGCCCTGTCGCGTACCGCCATAATCTGCGCCGCTCGCCGCCGGGCCACCACTGTCGCGCCGCCCAAATCTGTGCGCTGCCACTCTGCCGCACCACCCTGATCTGCACCGCCCTTCGCCTGGCCACCCATGTCATGTCACCCTCTGCCTGCCGAGTCGTGCCGCATCCCCTCGATCTCCCCCTCTCTGCATCGCTAAAAAAGAGAAGAAGAAGAGGGAGACGCAGGAAAGAGGGTGAGAAAAAGAGGTGAGAGTTATTTTATAAGTTTAAGTTATTAATATATATTTATGATTAAGTTATTATAAATTATTTTTAGTTAATAAGTTTTAAGGTATCTGAGTTGTTAGTTTATATGTTTATAATTATATATTAGTTTAAGTTATTAATATATAAAGTTTTATATTTATGATTAAGTTATTATAAATTATTTTCAGTCAATAATATGTTAGTTATGTATTATTATGTATTTATTATTACATAAGTTTTTTATATATTATAAGTTTGTGTGGCTAACTCGCCTTGTAAAACTTGTGAACCCAGGTATCGCTACCAAGGATCGAACCGTGCCTTTCACGACATGTCGTATTGGTAACTCATCATACCCTATCTATGGGTTTAAAAAAATATGATAATGCATGCTAAACTAGTTTCATTTCGTTAGTAAAGTGTCTTGTTTGAACAGTTAGATAAGTTTGAAGAACTGCACAGTATCATAAAAGACTCGATCGGACTACGTGTCATACTTACTGTAAAATATGACAATCTAGGTGGTGCATTTAGAAAATGACTCCTAAAGTACAAATATAATAACATCACAGATACTAGGGGTTTTGGGGGTAACGTATAATAGCGAGTGTGCAAGAGCGACCAGTTCAGTCTTTGTTGTCCCGACCAGGTCCTAGCGACCCCTTCAAAGGTCGTCAGTGACAAATTCACAGATTCAGATCACAGATTTTGGAATAGCTTTGCATTCACTGTTTTGTTTAACCCGGGTACTTCACCCGTGATATGAGATGAACTCTTAGTTACTCCCTAAACTTCGCATTATAAGTCACGACCTAGGCTCGGCATAATTATACTGCCTTAAATATTGTAATCTTAATAATGTTTCATTTTCTTGCTGATAAATTGCGAAAGTCGTAAATCTGCAAAACTATGATTCTACTCTATTTCCATACCACTATTGTATGCACTTTTACTTCTATTCTCTGCTAGATTCCTATGCATGTATATTTTTTTAATTTGCATGCTACAGATACTTTGAGTTACGTCTGATCCTGTCGACCCTTCTTTTGTGGTGGACCCGCTCGATACTTCACAGGTTGACGAGGTGACACCTGAGTTGGCTGACGCTGAGCTTGCAGTTGCGTTTGATCAGGATGACGCTGGTTACTGAGAGTGAGTGTGAGAGTGCTATGTTATTTTATATATTTCATTTCCAGAGTGTGGCTTGGTGTGTATTTGTATTCGGACTGTATTTCCATTTCTGTACACTGCTGGTTTGTAATAAGATTGTATTTCATTTTCATGTATGAGTATTTGGCACACTTTTGCAATGGAGCATGTATTGACTTCATTGGTGCCTAGCAGGACTTGTGCATGTACCGAATAGTAACGGGCCCGGGGGTGGGTCGTTACAGTTGTATATGATGCAAAGACAATAAAATATATCGTAAAACATTTTCGAATATATTTAATAATAAAAGGCATAGAAAAACTCAATCCAATGGTCCAAGAAAGTCCCGGACCCATTCGTTTTGGTCCAAGCCCAATGAGATTGGAAAAGGACCAAAAGAAAGAAAGAAAGCCAAAAAGAAAAGGCTAAGAAAATGGGGACATCATGATTTGCGGCCCAGGCTCAGTGCCTGGGCCCAAGCTTTAGCTTGGGCCGCTAAGCCGGCGGGTCGGGTGCCCAAGCGGGTGCCCGAGCCAGTGCACTTGCCAGTGGGTGTGCCCATGTGGGCACGCCTGCACGAGGTAGGTCCCACAATGGAGCCCAAAGAGGTTTGTAAAATCCTAGTTAAATTCTAGGGGCTGTGTTTTACGAAAATGTGTGATTTTTTGCCATCGTTGGACGTACATTTGAGGGGTCAAACGAAACTGGAATTGAACACCGTTTGTTTCTATGTGTTCACCGTTCAGTGCTCTTCGATTTGATATATGATATCGCTTCTGAAGATCAACGGTGATGGAGGAAAATTCGTTGAAGTTTGGCCTTCGTGAAGGTCACACTTGAAATAAATTTTCTCCTCAAATTATTAGTCCCACATCGGAAATTAAGAGATGAGGATGGGTGAGCTCCATATATAAATATGGGCTAGCTCCCCTCTTTGAAATCGTTCCAAGCTTCAGATTCACATAGCTCCATTAAACGTGAGTAAGCCCGGATTAACTCATTTTGTCCGTTGATGCTAATTCTTTTAACTTCAACCCGGGGGTTATTCAACTCTTGTTCTCATTTCATGGCTTTGAGCGAGAAAATCCTTATACACATATTAAGGAATTTGAGGAAGTGTGTGTTACATGCTTTTATGGAGAAACAAGTGTCAATACAATATATCTTTAGTTGTTTACATTCTCTTTGAAAGACAAAGCTAAAAATTGGTTGAATGCTTTACCATCGTGTTCTATATCTTCATGGTTGGAATTATAATGTGAATTTCTAAAAAAAGTTTTTTCCGTTGCACAGGACTCAAGGCTTGAGGATGCAAATTATGAATTTCACGCAAAAGGGAAATGAAACCTTCTACCAAGCGTGGGAGCACTTCAATGAGTTGTTGCTTGCATGCCCATACAATGGATTTGATAAGAGTAGAATCTTTGGATTTTTCATTGATGGGCTACAATCTAAGATGAAACAATTTGTTGAGATGATGTGTAATGGAAGATTCTTTAATAAAGAACCGAAAGAGGCTTGGGACTATTTAGAGACTGTGTCCGAAACTGTTAAAACATGGGATACGACATTCGGGTATGAGAGAGGTGATATGATTCCATCAACTCAACCAACTAGAGGATGACCTTTTACATTGAAACCAGAGGATTCCTTGGAAGCAAAATGGAGGCTAAAGCTGTTGAGGTGGAGCAAAATTGTGCCTTATGTGACCATGTGGGACATATCATGGATGTTTGCCCTACACTCTCGGCTTTAAATGATATGATGAGAAATCCTACCGAAGTGAGCCAAGTCGATAATTACCAAGGATATAATCTCAATTCTTACAATGCAAATTGGAAGAATCATCCAAATCTTGGATGGGGTTCCCAAAAGGCCACAACACCAATAACAAGGTCCACCACCGTATAGACCACCACCATTCAATAACAACAAGCAAGGTGGAACTCAAAGAAGAAAGGAAGACTATAGGCATGACACTCAACTACAACAAGTGAATGAGACACTTCAACAACTGAGTCAACATTTCCTCCAATTCCAACTATTATAGCAAACTCAAAATCAACAAGTGAATGAAGGCATAGAGAAGTTGACGACGACATTTGACAAAGGAAATCTTCTGGCTCAACCATTGCCAAACCCCAATGCTGCTAATTCTTCATCATCGGGGACCAGTATGACGCCTTGTCAAGCAACAACCACTCTTAGGAGTGGAAAACAAATTTAGAAGCCCGATATTCCATCGCAAGAGATTGATCAAGGAGTGGAGAATCAATAGAAAGAGAGGAGGTTTCAAGCAAAGGCAAGAGCAACTTGATTATCCAAGATAAGGAGCCCGAACCTTATGTGCCTCCCATTCCATTTCCACAAATGCTTCAAGCATCAAAGAAAGATAAGTATCAATCCGAGATTAGAGAAAATTTTCAAAGATGTCAAATTATTATTCAATTGCTTGACGCTATTAACCAAATCCCCACGTATGCTGAGTTTTTTAAAGATTTTTGCACGATAAAAGAAAATTAAATGTTAAAAAGAATGTTTTCCGCACCGAACAAGTTAGTGCCATAGTTCACCAAACCACACCTACAAAATTTGAGGATCCAGTATCCCCAATTATACCATGCACTATTGGCACTACTAAAATTGAAAGTGCATTGCTTGGTTTATGGTCAAGTGTAAATATTTTGTCATACCCTATTTTCATGCAACTTGGACTTGGTGAATTGAAACCAACATCTATTATTTTACAATTAGCAGATAGGTCTATTAAAGTTCTATAGGGGTGTATTGATGATGTTCTTTTCCAAGTGGACAAATTTTATTTTCCTATGGACATAGTAGTCCTTGATGTCCAATGACCCGAAATTTGCCAGGATACCCCTATCATTTTAGGGAGACCATTCCTTGCTATATGTAATGCTTTGATAAATTGTATGGATGGCTACCTTAGAATTTCATTTGGTAACATGACACTTGATTTAAATATCTTTAACTTATGCAATTTACCAAGGGAGGAAGATGATATGGAGGAAATACACTTGGTTGAAACACTTGTTGATGAACAATTTGATTTGGAATTTGCACATGATATGGATTTTATTGATTCATTCATATCCGATATTGATGATATCTCTTTTGTGCAGGAGAATGAAACTAGCTCAAGTGAACCATTTGCACATATCAAGGAGACATTACCTCCCACCATGCCATTCCAATCACCAATTGAAAATGAGGTGCTGAAGCTTGAACTTAAGCCAATGCCAAATTTTCTGAAGCATGCTTTTCTAGGAGAGGAGAATACATTTCACGCGGTAATATCATCTAAACTCTTTCTAGAACAAGAAGGTAAATTGATTGATGCGTTGAAATCATATAAAGGAGATATTGGTTCGTCCATTTTTTGATATCAAGGGTATAAGCCCAAATGTTTGCAAGCATCATATTTATCTTAAAGATGACACCAAACTCACTAGAGAGATGCAACGTAGGTTAAACCCTACTTTAAAAGAAGTGGTTAGAGGTGAATCTTAAAATTGTTGGATGCTGGAATAATATATCCTATTTCAGATAGTAGATGGGTGAGTCCCATTCATGTTGTTCCCAAAAAAATCTAGCCTCATTGTGGTTAAAAACGAAAATGATGAACTTATTCCTATTAGAACTACCGCGTGAAGGAGAATGTGCATAGATTATAGGAAGTTGAATGCACAAACTAGAAAAGATCACTTTCCACTACCATTTCTTGATTAGATTTTAAAGAGGGTAGCTGGACATGATTTTTATTGCTTCCTTGACGGCTATTCAGGTTATTATCAAATAGAAATTGCTCCAGTGGATCAAGATAAAACCACATTTACATGTCCCTTTGGTACATTTGCTTTTAGAAGAATGCCATTTGATTTTTGCCATGCTCTTGCTACTTTTCAACAATGCATGATAAGTAGTTTTGATGAAATGGTTGAAAATATAGTAGGGGTTTTTATGGATGACTTTTCAGTTTATGAAGATTCTTTCGATGAATGTTTGAATAACTTGGCCCTTGTACTTAACAAGTGCATTGAAAAGAATTTGTTGCTTAATTGGGAGAAGCACCATTTCATGACCAACTCAGGCTTGGTCCTTGGCTACATCGTTCCTAAAGTAGGTATACAAGTTGATAAAGCTAAAGTTGAGATAATAGAAAAATTGCCAACTCCAAGGTGCGTAAAAGATATACGATCATTTTTGGGACATGCCGGGTTTTTAGAAGATTCTTTAATGATTTTAGTGCGATATCTCGTCCTTTATGCCAATTGTTATCCAATAATGTTGAGTTTGTTTGGACATCTGAATGTAAAGATTCTTTTGATATATTAAAGAAAAAGCTTACATCCGCTCCTATTTTGCATGTACCGGCTTGGTCATTGCCTTTTGAGACTATGTGTGATGCCAGCAACTTTGCAGTAGGCACTGTTTTAGGGCAAAGGAAAGGGAAAATCCACTAGTGATTTACTATGCTAGCAAATCCATTAATGATGCTCGATGGAATTACACAACCACCAAAAAGGGATTGCTTGCAATAGTGTTTGCTTTGGAGAAATTCAGATGCTATATCTTGGGCTCTCTTATCCTTATCTTCACTGAATATTCTACTTTGAAATATTTGCTTACAAAGAAGGATGCTAAACCAAGACTGATACGTTGGATTTTATTGATGCATGAGTTTGATATCCAGATTAAGGACAAAATGGACATGGACAATTCAGTAGCCGACCACCTTTAACAATTAACAGTCGACCTTGATTTAGCTGAAAAGCCTTTGGAGGATTCATTTCGTGATGAATATGTACATAGTGTCACCACATTACCTTGGTATGCTGACATTGTTAATTATTTGGTGACTGGTAAGACTCCTGAACATTGGCCATTTCAAGATTTTAAAAGATTTAAATATGAGGTAAAATTCTTCTTTTCCGATGATCCCTACCTTTACAAATATTGTAGTGACCATATTGTTAGGAGATGCATCCGAGACCATGAAATAAATAGTTTGATGAGATTTTGTCATGATGGGGTGTGTTGTGGTCATTTTTCTGCAAACAAAACTGTTGTCATATTTTTACAATGCGGATTTTATTGGCCTAGCATGTTTAAGGACACATTCAATTTTTGTAAATCATGTATGCCATGTCAACAGTTAGGAGGGATAACTATAAGAAATATGATACCCCTTAACCCCATATTGAAAATAGAAATATTTGATTGTTGTGGTATTAACTTCATGAGTCCTTTTCCACTATCTTTTGGACACACACACACACACACACACACACACACACACACACACACACACACACACACACACACACACACATATTAATTTCTGTGGATTATGTATCTAAATGGGTGGAGGCGATTTCTTGCAGGTCAAATGATGCTCAAATCGTGCTCAAGTTCCTAAAGGACAACATTTTTCAAGATTTGGAATACAAAAGGTCATTATAAGTGATGGGGGAACACATTTTTGCAATCGGTTGATTTCCAACTTAATGAAGAGATTTGGGGAACACACAAGGTAGCTACACTATATCATCCCCAAACAAATGGCCAAGCAGAGCTTGCAAAGCATGAGATCAAAGGATCATCCAAAAGATGGTAAATCCTTTAAGAAAGGATTGGAGCTTGCGCTTATCCGAATCTCTATGGGCTTACCGTACGTCATATAAAACGATTTTAGGGATGTCTCCATACCGTACGTCATCTACCGGTTGAATTGGAACATCGTTCATAATGGGCTATAAGAAAAATTAATTTTGATTATGACTCCTCATTTACCTCTCGCAGGATTCAATTGGTGGAAATAGAGGAATTACGAAGGGACACGTGTGACAATGCAAGAACATCTAAAAAAGAATGAAAATTATGCATGATCGAATGATTTTAAGGAAGGAGTTCTTACCGGGACAACAAATTCTCTTATACAATTCAAAACTTCATCTATTTCTTGGCAAATTGCGTTTAAGATGGATGGAACCATTCATCGTGAAAGAAGCTTTTCTCTATGGCGTGGTGATGCTCGTCAACGTGAGGGATGGGAGAGAGTTTAAAGTAAATGGACAAAGAATTAAACATTTTCATACAACATGGAACAAAGATGATTGCACTGAGGAGATTAAAGACCCACCTTTGGGTGGTAACTAACCTGGTGAATTCTTTCCAACTCTACCACTTTGTATGTACATATATATAGATTTTTATTGTAAACGGATGTTGACGAGTATTTGTATTAGGATTGCGTCTTATCCATAGGACAATGTCGTATCTATTGTACCATATCCTTGTACGCTCTTCCCTCTACTATAAATAAAGAGCTAGAGACTCCTCTCCAGATTGATGATTCATAACACGTTATCAGTACGAGCCTCTAAATAATTTTCCACAAAAACTGATCATTGTGAAAGCGGAGGAAAGGCGGTAGATCTACGTGTGCGGCTTCGTCTACTTCAAACGAGCGTCGTCGTCCATGCGTAGGCTTTGTCAACCGTCACTAGATTTGGAGGATGGATCTAGAGGCATTATCCTTAAAAATTCAATTTTTTTAATCATGATCATGATTTGTTTTTCCATCGATCTTGAAAGATTGGAGTGGAATTTTCGGCTAATAATATAGAACGATGATTTTTAATCATCGCCGCCCCGTCCCTTTGCACCTGCCCTGTAGGTGGCACGGTTATAAACCCCCTCGTCTCACGGCGGGGTCCCCATCGTGGCTACCTCCCTACGGCAGGCCGTCGTCCCGCTGCGCCCCCGCCTCACGACGGGGCTGCTGCTCGTGCCCCCGCCGCCCCATCGTGGCTACCTCCCTATGGCGGGCCATCGTACCGCTGCATCCCCGCCTCACGGTAGGGTTGCTGCTCGTGCCCCCCGCCTTACGGCGGGGTGGCCCCCCGCTCCCCCCGCCTCCTGGTGTGGCTACTTCCCGACCTGCCCTCGACAGGAACCCCCTCCCATTCCGTCGCTCAGCTTATATGCATTACATCACATTTTATGCCTCATTATTCGGATAAACTTTGCTTGGTTAAACGTCATTAACTTAATAATTAAGAAGATCTTGTGACCGCTCTACCGTTAGTCATCTAACCTAACGGTGTATGACGTTGCCTAGTGGTCCAATGATTATTAAGTATTTAAATTGTTATATTTATCCTTCTCCGAATCTGTGATGCATGTGATGTATGTGATGCCTTTGATGAAAATGTTTGATGAGCAAAAAATTTTGTATGAATGGGTAATTGTGGTTTTGGATCAGCTGTTTAGGCCCATATTTTACTTTTCCTGCATTTTCTTTTCTTTTTGAGAGAAATTGTAGTGAGAAAATTATGTAATGTCCAAGACCGATGACTACTTTCCATGAAAGTAGAGGCCACTCTTGAAGCTGGAGAATTTACAAATGGGGCCCACGGGGTTTCCAAAGTTATAATTTTATTTTTTTGCTTTCATTTGTGTAATATGGACTGTAATATGGACTTTGGACACTTTTATTTATGTGGGACTGGCCGATCTGCGCAATTATCTTATTCATTTAAAAATTGCATTCGCATGAAAATGTTTGATGTATTATTAATTCAGGCAAATTTTTGCTCTGCTAAATAAAATGGCAAAAATCGCAAACGTTGATTTCGAAGTGCTGGATACATCCAGCAGGAATTATTTGAGCTGGCAGCTTGATGTTAAATTCGACCTGTGGGCTAAGTCCCTCATTTCTGCAGTGACAAAAGATAGAAAGGTGTCCGACATTGAAAAGGCACAGGCCATTATATATATTCGTTGCCATGTGGACAAGACCATAAAGGCTGAATACCTTATGGTCGAAGATCCACTTGATCTGTGAACTGCTCTTGGGGAAAGATATAAACATCAGAAAGATGTTATAATTCCAAGGACAAGAAATGAATGGGAGAACCTGAGACTACAGGAATTTAAGTCTATAGCTGAGTACAACTCAGCTTTTTTAGTATCACCTCACGCCTGAAGTTGTGTAGTGAAAAGGTCTAAAAGATCGCATGCTGAAAAAGACGTACACGTGTTTCTACAAGAAGGATGCGATACTGATGCAGCAATACCGTGAACGAAAGTTCACCAAGTATTCTAAGTTGCTGCCATGTTTACTCATGGCCGAACAAAACAAAGAGCTTCTCCTCGCCACTCACAACATGCACCCCCTGGCACTGCCCCCTCTCAGAAGCTCACAATACATCTTCTTCTAAAAAGAAGAAAAATAATAAAAGAAAAGAAAGACCACATAAAGGGGGACAGAACAAGAAGACCATCAGCCAAGTCCAACAGCGAAGAAATGAAGGGAGGCGAAAGTTCACCTGGCACAGAAACGACAACAACAGAAATGATGCACCCCCACCCAAGAGGGAATGGGAAGACAAGTGCAATAGATGTGGCATGAAAGGCCACTGGTCTAGAGTGTGCAGAACTCCGCGGCATCTCTATGAATTGTATAAAGAGAACATGAAAAAGAAAGCTGAAACAAACCTAGTGACCATAAATATTCCAGTCAAGTTCTCAGCTGACGACTTCGAAAGAGATGATCTACTTGGCTAGCCACTTTTTATCTTTGTATTTGTTTCAGAACAATTTATGTTATGAGAGCTAGTTGAATTTATGATTTGTCTTGAATAAAATTTGATTATGTTCCCAAAAAGTAAATGTTTTTATTTCATCTTTTTTAGATGGATCGCTCTCATGACTGTTAGTAGACAGTGCTTCAACGCATACGATCCTTCAATATAAATATTATTTTTATAACATCATACCATATAAAAGCCCTGTAAATACAATTTCATGGCCATCAAATATTATTGACGGTTCTGGGAACGCAACTTTGTTGCTCCCAAATGGAATAGAAATAAAAATAAAGGATGCACTATTCTTTCCGAATTCCAATAGAAACTTACTAAGTTTTAAGGACATCTGTTTAAACGGATTTCATCTAGAAACAGTAAATGAAAATGAAAAAGAATTACTGTATGTAACGTCTCAAGTAAAAGGAGTAAAATCCACACTTGAACGTTTTGAGAGCCTTTCATCGGGCCTCTATCATACAAAGATTCGGAGAGAGGAAGCTAATTTAACGGAGCACCTTAAGTGCCCGACAACAGCAAAGTTTTGATTTGGTATGATAGACTTGGCCATCCTGGATCAGTGATGATGCACCGCATCTTATCTTAATCCTATGTGCATGACTTGAAGAACCAAAAGATTCTTCAGAAGGGAGAATTTCCTTGTATCCCTTGTTTCAAAGGGAAATTAATAACAAGGCCATCACCACTAAAAGTGGATATTGAATCTCCAAGCTTCCTCGAAAGAATACAAGGAGATATATGTGGACCTATCCACCCCCCAAGTGGGTCATTTCAGTAATTTATGGTACTTATAAATGCATCCTCAAAATATTCGAATGTGTCTACTATCGACCCGCAACTTAGCTTTTCCAAAGCTACTAGCACAAATAATAAAGTTCTGGGTGCATTTTCCAGACAACCAAATAAAGAAAATACGTCTGGATAATGCTGGGAAATTTACATCCCGGTTATTTCAAGAGCACTGCCTTGCAACGGGAATAGAAATTGAACATCTAGTGCCACATGTTCATACCCAAAATGGGTTGGCAGAGTCACTAATAAAAAGACTCCAATAGATTGCACGTCTATTGCTAATGAAATCCCAGTTGCCGATAGATGCATGGTGATATGCAATTTTGCATGCTGCATAAAAATAAGACCATCTGGAGTTCAGAGTTTCTCTCCAATGCAACTTGCATATGGAATACCATCGAACATATCTCATTTGAGAATATTCGGTTGTGCAGTTTATATTCTCATTCCACCACCACAGAGGACAAAAATGGGTCCTCGACGTCGCCTATGTATCTATGTTGGGTTTGACTCGCCCTTAATTATAAGATACCTAGAACCCCAAATGGGGGACGCATTTAAGGCACGTCTTGAAGACTGTGAATTTGATGAGACGAGTTTCCCCAACATGGGTTAAGAGACTGAAAAATCTGGAGCGAAGCAAATTATATCGTGGGATCCATAAACTTTGACCAACTATGTTCCGATAACGAAACAATGTGAAGATGAGATCCTGAATGTCCTCCACATACAGAACACTGTTCTCCAGTTATCGGACTCATTTATTGACAACCAAAAGATTGTCAGATCACGCATCCTTACTGTAAATACTCCAGCTAGGATTGATATCCCCGAGAATGGATGCAATCCACCTGCAGCAGAAGTGGATGCACCTCAACAGAAAAGAGGCAGACCACCAGGCTCCAAGGACAAAAATCCAAGAAAAAGAGATACATGGAGACCTTGGGACAATACCCCCATAGAAAAATGAGCTCATGTACATTCCCTCACCCCTCCCGGAATCCACTGCAGAGGAACTGACGGGAGAAACTGAAATATCATTAAATTATGTACATACATGGGAGGCGTTGGACAGAAAGAGTATAGTCGTCGATGATGACTTTGCGTTTCACATTGCCATTCACGTCGCTGAAAGCAACGATGATCATGATCCACATTTCGTTGCTGAACGCAAACGAAGAAATGATTGACCAAAGTAGAATGAGGCAATAAAAGCACAGCTGGACTCGCTTGAGAAACGCAAAGTCTTTGGGCAAATAGTTTAGACACCAATTGGTGTCAAACCTGTGGGATATAAATGTGTATTCGTCAGAAAAAATGAAAATAATGAGATCGCACGCTACAAAGCAAGACTTGTAGCAGAAGGATTTTCCCAAAGACCGGGTATTGACTATGAGGAAACATACTCCTCAGTCATGGATGCAATCACTTTTCGATTTTTAATAAGATTAACAGCAAAGGAAGGTTTAGATATACAGCTAATGGATGTTGTGACTGCATACCTGTACGATAATCTCGATAAAAAGATATGTAAGAAACTTCCTGACGGAAACTTCCTGACGGTTTTTCAATGTCTGTTGAATTAAAAGATAAACCTCGGGATGTCTACTCTGTTAAGCTTCAAAGATCATTGTATGGTCTTAAACAATCGAGAATAATGTGGTACAACAGACTTAGTGAATTCCTTGTACAACAAGGATTCAATGATGAAGTCTGCCCTTGCATCTTTATAAGGGAAAATGGAAAAGGATTTGTCATAATTGCAGTCTATGTAGACGATCTGAACCTCATTGGATCTCTTGAAGAGATCACTGAGATATTTGTAAGCCTAACAAAAGAATTCAAAATGAAAGACCTAGGCAAAACAAAATTCTGGATTGGCTTACAGATTAAACATTTAAAAGAAGGAATACTGCTACACCAAACCACATATACAAAGAAACTATTTGCAAAGATTTCATATGGACCAATGTCATCCATTAAGTATACCTATGGTGGTACGATCTCTGGATGCACATAAAGACATCTTCCGGTCGTTGAAAGGGGAGGAGGATATACTTGGTCCAGAAGTCCCTTATCTGAGTGCTATTGGAGCACTTCTATATCTGGCCAACTGTACGCGTCCCGATATAGCGTTCACAGTACATTTACTAGCCAAATACAGTGCAGTGCCTACACTGTGTCACTGGACCAGGGTTAAACACCTTCTGCTCTACCTCCATGGGTCAACAGATTTGGGATTATTTTACAAAAATGGATTATCCTCCACGCTTGTTGGTTATGGTGATGCATGTTACTGGTCTAATCCCCGCAATGAAAAGTCACAGATGGGTAGTATTTACTTATGGAGGGACAACCATTTCCTAGAGATCCGTCAAGCAAACCATGACGGTGACCTCATCCAATCACTCAGAGATAATCGTTATCCATGAAGCAAGCGAAGAATGTGTCTGGCTACGCTCAGTTGTACATCACATCCTGGTGACGACCGGATTGAAGACTAGGGACTTTGAACCTACTTCCATGTTAAAGAACAACGCTTCTTGCATCAATCAGTTACAAGGTGGCTACATCAAAGGCGATAGAACGAAGCATATTTCACCAAATTCTTCTAGACGCATGAGATACAAAGAGATGGTGATATCGACGTCAAACAAGCACAATCATGTGACAACTTGGCATACTTGTTCACAAAATCTCTTCCTATAGCTACCTTTAGGAAGTTTGTACAGAAAATTGGTATGAGGCGCCTAAGAGATCTGAAAGCATGAACGCTTGCATAGATCAGGGGGAGTTAAAGAGCGTTTGTACTTTTTTTCCTTAACTATGGTTTTTTTCACAGGGTTTTCCATTGCCAAAGGTTTTAACGAGGCAACTCTCATCAACTCAGGATCATGAAGTATCCACCCCATGTGAGACTCCTATAACAATCAACATCCTGAAGTATTCATGAGTAGAGTCCAGACCTATGGCTGGATAAGGGGGAGTATTGTAAACGGATGTTGACGAGTATGTGTATTAGGATTGCGTCTTATCCATAGGATAAGATCGTATCTATTGTACCCTATCCTTGTATGCACTTCCCTCTACTATAAATAAAGAGCTGGGGACTCCTCCCCAGATTGATGATTCATAACAATTTTACCTTTTATTCGTTTTACTTGATTTTCTTTCATATCTTCCTTTAATCTAACTACCTTCAAACATTGAGGACAATATTCATGTTTAGTTGGGGGAGGGTTTTATGAAGTTATTCATTCATAACGTGTACATAAAATTTTCTTTTCATTTCTTTTTGAAATATAAAAAATTTGTGAATAAATTCATACTTTCTCTTATAAAAAGATAATGAAAATGAAAATTTCCCCTTTATCCAAATAGTATTATGCTAATCCCTTAAGTTTCAAAGTGGAGAATATTCTTTAAGCAACCATGAATATAGTAAATCTTCAAAATTGATCTTGGAATGTGTGAATACATGATGATTTTAAGCATGTTGCAATAGTTTGCCATGTTCTTCATAAATGTAGTTCATTCCCGTAATGGTTTGTATTTCTTATTACAATGATTAATATAGAACATCCATTGGCGATGTTGATGTCCTTGTGAAGACATTTGATTGGGTAAGAATCCATTTCCAAATGAATTTGGTCTTTTGAACTCACGCATTCCATTGATTGGGAAATGGTATTGATATCTATTTAAGCGTGCAATATAAAGAAAAGAAAAGGAAAGGAAATAAAAGTGTGAATAAAGTGCACCATTCTCCCAATTTTATTGATTAGCCTGGCTCTTATGCCTTGGAAAGCACTAAGAGTTCACGTTGAAAGATGAGATATGTGGGAGTGTGCAAAAATATAAAAAAGGGATTTGAATGATTTGAGCCATTAAGCACGATGGGTCCCTTTTGACCTAATGCCCAAAGACCGTCTGATCTAGGAGTTATTGGCCTAAAACTCGTTAAAAGACTCATTTCAAAATCCAAAGAAAAAGGAGAAGAAGTATAAGAATAAAAAGAAAGCATGCATAGAGTGGATTCAATTCTATTTTCTTTTCGACAAGGGAAGTGGTACATAAGCCAATCAATTCAGGATTTGGAGAGTAAAACCATGAAAATGCTTAACATAAGGATAATCACTTAGTATTGGATTCAATTGTGTTAATTATGAGTAATATTTGATATAACATCATGAGATAGTTCCATATTATGAATTATTATGACATGCTATTAAATATTGCTTGGAAAAGTAATGTCATTATTGCAATTCAAGAACAACAGAAGAGTTATGATATGATTTTATGAATGTTCGTATGATTTGTTAGGGACTAGCAAAATGATAGTTGGGGGGTATGATTGTGGATGAAAATTGTATATATAACCCCTTAAATCATATGATGTTGTGCCCAATTTATGAATAACCGAGCTCAATTAAGTCCACTTTGAGAATAATGTCTTTTATTGTAAGCTAATCAATTTTTGTGCTTAAAATACTCTTCCCAAAGTTTAACAAAGTGATTAATATTTTTCAGGAATTTTTGGAATTCTTTTGGAATTATTTGAAGTTCAAATGGGGAAATACTAGACCACACGGTAGCATATTACAGCCCAAACGGCCGCGTGGAGTTCAAAGGAAGTTGGTCTATCAAAACAAATCACGCGGTCATATGCACCTCACCAAACGACCGTGTGAAAACTGATTTTGAAGTACATTTAGAAGCTCTAGAAGCAACATCTAAACGGTCGTGTACTATCAACCAAATGAACATGTGGCAAGTCGATTTGGAGGCTATCAAAAGTGCAACGATGCTGCCGTTTCATTAAGACAAAACGGTCATGTCAGGAGCTCAAATGAAGATTAGAAAACCAGTAACTTGGAGGATTTGCACGGCCGCATCGAATAATCGACAAGACCATGTCGATCCACCCAAGTCGACCACCTTTTTGCACCTACAGCGAAACGTTCACGTCGAATATCGATGCGACTATGTCAAATGAGATCAAACCAAAGCCACACGACCATGTGGTGGACCGTGTCAATCCAAAATGATGCCTCAGCTTGGCTTGCGATATGTTGTTTTGATCTGACGATCAGGTGAAGTGATGAATGTTTTAATGTTCGAATCAATGGTGGAGATTGAATAGGAATGGTTGTATATGTGAGAGTATGAGAGAGAGAGAGAGATGAGTGTTTTATAACAGATTTAGTTAGAGATTCAATTTTTCATCATCTTCTTCCTTTAGCTAGGGTTGTGCGTGGAGTCCCGTAGGAGCTGGATTTTAGAGTTCAAGATTCTCTGTTTTCAATTGTTTTTGAACACGAATTTGGTGATATAATTCTGATCTCCTTCTCAATTTTACTTCTATATTCCAATTTGAGCTATTGATGATGGATTCTTGTGATAGTTTTGTTGATTTCTTTATCATGAGTAGCTAATTCTTTTGTGTATGGTTGTGAATTGATTTGGATTGTTGTTAATTGAGATTTGAACTCTCTAGAACTCATAATTGTTAGAATTATCATCTACTTTAGATTTTCATATTGAGTGCTATGAATTTGCCTCGAGAAAGGAAATTGATGCTATAAGGTGTTTGTTTTTATGCTTGAGAGATGGGAATCAACACTTATCTTTATAAAATCTAGTGGATGATGTTCAGATTAAAACTCTATAATTGATTAATCATTTGTTTCATCCGAGAGGGTAGATGATTGATATAATTGAAGTTAAAGAATTGGATTAGCTTTCGAGAATTTTGAAAGAGATTCAAGCCTTAAATAGCAACAGCTCCACTGATATCACAACCCACACTTGCTTTCCCATTAATTATTTGTATTAAACTTGCTTGATTTTGATAGCTATAACTCCATAAATACAACAACCCTCCCCTTCATAAGGTGGTTTTCACTCCAATTGATATTGTCCCAACTCTTGATATCACATAACACGTACATTATAAGTTTTTTCTATGGATTCGACCACGACTCATCGGGATATATTGCAAGAGTGATATCCTACACTTGGGATTAGCACAAGCGCTAATGTATATAGGCTAGTTTATTTTATTTTGCATTTGTATGAGATGTTTGCTTGTGTTGTACTAGTTTCTGTTTTCTGTACTTTATTTCAGTTATCCGTATTTGTACTTATAGTACTTTGTCATTGAATGGAATCTATTTTCTAAAAAAAATTTTGTTCCCTGAAATCTGTCCTATTAGTCTACTATGACCTTCCATTAGTCAACTAATACCCCCAATTTTTCTAATTTGACAGGGGGAGAAAATATATGCTGAAATAATTACACATTTGGCAATAATTTGACAATTAATTAATAGTATTAAAACTATCAAGTATTTTGATAATTAATTAATAGTAATTTCACAATTAACTGATAACATATTTATGATCACCCTTAAGTTACATTCATTTGAAAATTTTCATACATTTGAACACTTTCTTACATATGACTATATATGACATTTATGAAATTTTTTACTTATAAGTATATATTGCATATACAATATATATTTAGGGGGAGTCATTTTTAATAATTTCTCATATCATACTAAATGTTTGTAAAATCATCAAAGTGGGGAGGATGTTGGAAACTCACAAAGTTTTGATGATACAAATATTCGTGTATTTTTATTCTATATGTACTAACTTTATCTATGTAGATTTTATAGCTCAAACATTGCAAAATCAGATAAGACAATCATCAAGATAACATATTGCAAGAAGCATTCATCACAAGACGAAGCATAAGGAAGAAATTTTGTATTTTATGAAAAGTGATGAAATCTTTATTTTCACTCTTGCATATACATAGAATGTAAAAGCGTTGATGATGATCTATCTTAGTCCTTTAGGGTCCGTCTTCAAATAATCAAGTCACAGACCAAATTAGTTGACCAACACACACTCCTAGTCGACCAATTTAATTATTTAAAAATTCTAAAAATTCTGAAATTTTGTCAAAACTATTTTTAAATCATTGGGATCATTTTTCAACAATTTACTAAGTTTCAGATTTTATAGTCAACCAATAAAATTTGTTAGTCAACCAATCAATTTTTAAATAGTTATCCTAACAGCTATTTTTTCAAATTAAAAACTAACGTCTATAACAACACATGGGTCGTTATAACTACCACAAACGGACAAAAATCTGACCGTTTGTGTCAGTTTCTGGCAGTTTCTAATGACCTTTCGTCAAAGGTTGACTTAACGGTCAAATCCCAGACTAGCAGCACAATTAGTCGACCAGACCTAATCATTAGTCGACTAATTTTGACAAAAACTACTCAGATTTTTTTGACAATTTAGACAGGTGGTAAACGATCAGAAACTAACTTTTCGGCTTATAAATAGGCCCCAAGACCTCTGCCTAAACACACGAAATAATTCACTCTTTCATTTGTTCTTAAGTTCTCTCTCTCTCTCTCTCTCTCTCTCTCTCTCTCTCTCTCTCTCTCTCTCTCTCTCTCACAAGAAAGTGTGTGATTTTCAGATTTTCTTAAGGGAACCTCTGCAGAAATTTTGTCCCTTTAGATAGTCCAATTACCAAGTGTGTTCTACTTCAAAGTCACATCAATAACATTGGAGATTCCATCACCTATCTTACGACATAATTCCTACATTATCAAGGCTATAGGTGATATTGGTTCATATTTTTTCTCTTTATTTGGTGAATCTCTTATTGAAGAGATTGTACAAGTTTGCAACATATGGAGCGTTGACATCTTTGTATGTTGATTGCTTGCGGGGAGCAAGTGTCATAGTGTATTGAAAATCTCTACGAGGTAGCGGACTGGACATAGGATCACAAGGATCCAAACCCGGATAAATCTTGGTATTTGCGTTTGCTAATCTATGTATTATGATTATTTACTTCCGCACTCTTATTGCAATTTTCTTAACTTTTAATTTTGCAATTTCATCGTGATATACACTATTCACCCCCCTTTACTGTATTTGTTTGCCAAGAGATCCAACACTTCTTTGTCAAAATGTAGGTGCAGTGTGTCCCCATCCCAGCTAGCATACAAATTATCACTCGCGATACTTGCATGGGAGAAGTAATCCATAAGAAAATGTAAAATATTTGGTTCATATGGATTACCTTCTGCTGGCGTGGTGGTGGACTCCTCCAAGTGTCCTTCACTTCGTGATTCCTCCTCCATGACCGGGGCCCGAAAATCCTGCTCCTACTGTGTTTGTGAATGGCATCGAGATGCAACAATCAAGCTCATTTCATGGCACAGCTGGCTAATCTGCTGAGTAACATGTGCCTACTGGTTCCCAATCAATTTGGTGGCATTGATAAGCTATTGGAGAGAGGTTTGGAAGTAGTCATTCTTCCGCTCTTGAGCTTCAATGTAGGCTTCCATCAAGGTCTCCAATCTGGATTTCTGAGGTAATGGAACTAAAAGTGTGGGTGCAGGGGTGTATGCCCTTGTTGTCCACCCATAAATCTGCAGTTCCAAAGCGTCTATCTGGCTAGCTAAAAGTGAAAGAGCATCATCCTCGGATATCATCATTTATACTCCATGCACCTGGTCTCACAAAAATAAGGAAGAACGAAAAGAGGATTGTCAGTAAAATGAAAAGTGAATAACACAGATATAACTGGGGGTGGAGGGAAATTTTTTTATTTATTAAGTTTTTATATTCGCAGACTAACAATCCTAAAATTAAACTAATATCAATTAGGCACAACCTCCCTGGCAACGGCACCAAAAACTTGTTCGTGTCTTAAAATGTGTGTAACCGCAAGCGCACGGCTGTCGTCGCAGCGTTAACGGATCGTCCTCTGGAAGGCAGTCGTTGAATACTAATTTCTCTCTAAGTTCAAAAGCTACGCAATCGATAGGAGGCTATGGTGAATTATACGAGAAAATATCAAGGATAAAAAGCTCTAGGACCCAGGTATCTCCACCATTGAATTGAGGTCAGAATTGAATCGAATTAACTACGTTGGATTCATGGAACTCATGAGAGGTCGTCCAACCTAATGGCATTCTCATAGGTGTCCCTGTACACCACATACTTCATATAAAGCCGCCGTAGGTGGATTAGCAGCACATATTCCAAATATAGATAGTTGTTTGGTCAATGCATCAAACTTGGAAGAAAGCATGGATACAACATCTAGTTCATACTTACCTCCCTTCTTGGAGGCAG
Organism: Scilla litardierei; assembly: GCA_030789695.1. Lineage (NCBI taxonomy): Eukaryota > Viridiplantae > Streptophyta > Magnoliopsida > Asparagales > Asparagaceae > Scilla > Scilla litardierei. Next base: position 807,599,079 of record CM061142.1, on the reverse strand, counting down.
TTCTTTCATTACTCCATAAATAATTGTCGGCAGTCATGTCCTCTAATAATCTGTTGGCTTCTTCTAGAGTTTTGTTCATGATTGCCTCATTAGTGGCGACATCAATTGTCATCTTCGCCTCACGGGATAGCCCATTGTAGAACGTCTGAATAAGGAGCCAATCCAGCACTCCGTGATGGGGGAAATCCTGTTGCATATCTTTTAACCTCTCACAAGCCTCATATAACGATTCTTGGTCGTGTTGACAGAACGAGGTGATCTCGTTGCGCATCTTTACGGTCTTTCCTGGAAGGAAAAACTTTGTTAGAAAAGAACTCGAAAGACTATCCCATGTAGAAAAAGTGTTAGGATCATGGCTTCTAAGCCAATCCTTAGACTTGTTATTGAGAGAGAAGGGGAAGAGTCTTAGTCTAATGGCATCGTTGGAGACGACATTCATCTTGAGCATGTCCATCTTCTCCAAAAAAGTGTTTAGATGGCCGTTGGAGATTTCCATCGGGATTCCCCATGCTGAATGAAGCTTATCAATGACGGCTTCAATTCAAAATTATTAGGCCCCACCGGTGGCCTCGCTATGCTCGATGTGGACCCATTGAATGTCATTGAAAAATCCATGAGGGACATAGCAGAAGGTGGTGGATTGACGATCAGATTGAGAATTTCTTCCGCCGTCGATTCTAGTGCTAGCTTCTTTTTCCTTTTGGCGTTGTGCCGTTGTGCGGTAGCTTCGATCTCGGGGTCTAGGGGAAGCAAATCATGTATACCATGCGACCTCCTGTGCATACATAAAAGAGCTAAACCAAGTGCATAAGAATAAGAATTATGCTTGGTTTGTGCTAGTAGGTTTGATGGGTCATTCTTGGCCCGGTGCCCAAAGGTCGTCTGACCTGGGAGTCATCGACTCAACGCTCCGGACACAAACCCATTGCAATCCCAAAAAAAGAAACAAAAAGAAATGAAAAATGGAAGCATGAATAAACTTAGCAACGTCATGAATCAAAGAACGTTTATGCATCGTGAGAGCCACTTCCTTGATCGACTAATAACCCATTATCCGATACTTATCCTTTCCTCGACTATTGCATAACTTCAATTTCTATCCCTTTTGCCCTACGGACGTGTTAGAGGAAATATCATAGGACTTGAGTACAGATATAGTTTAGTATATTGCTTGATGATTTGAGTTATAAATGACATCCTATGATTATATTCTAATCGATGGAAAGAAATCGGCATGCTTAATTTCCATGAATTTGAGATTTTTATTCTCCCACATATATAAATTCATTTTAAAGAAATTCTCGAAGTTTCATGTCATCATTCATGTACTTGCTTGCATGCCTCCAATCTTCACTCTCTCATGTCTTCCTTGAGGACAAGGAAGAATTTAGCTTGGGGGATTTTGATGAGTGATTTTTATATATAATTTTGCGCCTTTTAATGCACGTTTACACTATTTTATTCTTCGTTCCATCCCGTTTTCCCCGTTTTTGTTTCCTTTTTACTTTTTGGGTCCATTGTATACGTTTCAAGTAAAATGAATGAAATCCGGACCTTAGAGCATGAAAAATGTTGAAAAGTACAAAGAAAGCGAGAACATGAGTATGAAGTAAGCGAGAACGGGAGTTCGAAGTATGCAAAGGGGAATAAGAAGCATATGGCACACACGACTGCATGGCAATTCCACACGGTCGCTTCACCAGGACACCCCAAGATGCTCCAAACTATACTTCGATGCGGTCGCGTGATGATTCCAAACGGTCGTGTTAATTGAAGAAGAGAAGAGAAGAAAATCCACTTTGACGCGGTCGTCTGGTGAACGACGCGGCCACGTCATGATGAGAGCAGACGCAGCCAAACGGCACTTTACGCGACCGTTTCAATGCAAATATTGAATACCAGGCTCCAAACGACGTGGTCGCATGGCCATTCCATGCGGTCACGTCGCTGATGAGAATCGAAGACCATGTTACGCACTTGTGTGACGCGATCACGTCGTAATCGATGTGGTCGCGTCCTATTGGCCCCTAGGTTTAGTGGGCTCCGCCAGGGGTTATTTTGGGTCTTTTGGGTCTTTTCTTGGGGGTATAAATATCGTTTTGTCTCCCCTGCGCCCAAGAACGCTTTTTATTCTATTTTCAGATCTTTTGCAAAGTTCATCATGTTTAATCTTTATTATTCTCTGCGTACTTTTGATTGTTCTCTTTATAATTTCTGTTTTTGATCTTAGTTTTAAGAATAGAAATAGTTTTTCTTAATCTCTATTATTGTGGATTTATTAGTTGCAAATTCTATATTGAGTCTATTGCCATGGCTATTATAGTTTTGCTATTGGTTGAGATAGCATTCATGGATTGTGAGTAGTTCATTATTTATGGCTATGTGTTGAACCCCATTTGATTGGACAATGGATTGAATGAATATTGATGAATTGTTGGATAATCGATAAATTGGGGTATGTTAGGATGTTGATTATCAATGTACATTGACATCCCCTTTGTGGGTAATTAGATTAGTCGTCGGCGAGAGTCAGGACTAATCTAGGGGTTTCAATCCCTACATTGATCCATACTATTGATGCAGCAGACGAGAGTCGGGTTTCGATTAGAGCCCTCCTAACATAGATTCAAATCCTAATCCACGAGAGTGGCGTGGAGGAAGATCGAGGATATTCGGGATGTAACGGACCTAACATATATCGATGCATCAGCGATAGTTGACTTCGATAAAGGTTAGGTAGTCCTTTCATAGCACCATGAGAGTGGGGGGTAGGGATAACATACGGAAACATCCTATCATGCACCACTAGAGTGGGTGATATGGGTAATATAAGAGAATATCCTATCATGAACCACGAGAGTGGGGGGATAGGAGAATGCCTGATCACTCCATATTTTACACCTTTTTTCTGCATGTTTGCATGCCATTTTGATCGCTCGAATCGCGCTTTTCACGATTTTTCGGCAATATTGCGATGCTTTTCACGATTTCTTGTTTTTGTCGAATTTCAGGAGATTTCGAGCGATTTGGAGTGATTCTGAGGTACACCCACTCCGGAGTGTCACCCATGACTCCTTGGAGGGGAATTTTGCTGTTGGAGAGGAGTGAAAGAAGAAAGAACGTCGTAGGAGCGACGAGGGAGCAAAAATATGAAGTTTGGGCATTTTCAGCATGTCACTCGGCCGAGTGAAGGAGTCACTCGGCCGACCATCGAGAGCCCGCTCGGCCGGCCAGATCGGACATGCAGAAGACTGAGTATCAGTGTGCACTCGGCCGAGCATCGCCAGCCCACTCGGCCGAACCACGGAGACACCACTCGCCCGAGTGGCATCAAGACGACGGCAACAAAAAGTCCAGACTTACTGTAATTTGTCAGTCGACCACCGAGTTCCGACTCGGCCGAGTGAAGAAGTCCCCTCGGTCGAGGCAAAGAAAGTCACTCGGCCGAGTGACTCCCGAGGAGCCGACCCCCAAAAGTCCGAACTTACTGGAAATTGTCAGGGTTTGTCACTCGGCCGAATGACATTTGTCACTCGGCCGAGTGAGCCGTGCCGCCTGTAGCGTAAACTGCGATTTTGAGGCTGCGCAGGGGCATTTTCGTCAGGATTTTTTGAGCGATTTTGGGGGGTATTTAACCCCAGTTTTTAACCTAGTTTGGAGAGCTTTTTCAGAACTTTTTGCAGCCTTTTTTAGATTACTTTTAGGAGATTAGATTTAGTTCTTTAGGGAGGAGAGAAAAGTGTTATTTTGTTGGATGCTATTAGTTCTTCATTGGTTTGTCTCTCTTTCTATCCAAAACTCCATTTTTATTGATATATTGAATATTGCAATGAATTCTATTGATTTTATTTGTGAATTTCTATTGAATTTCATTATGAATTGTGAGTAGTTTCATCGTCTTAGGGCGTAGGGATGAACCCTACGAACCCTATTTCTAATTTGTGACGAATTGGTGAAATTATTGCTAGAATTGATTAGGGTTAGTTTGTGATTGATTTAATACGAATAGCTAGGGATTCATACCGATTGGGATTTGCAAGAGATTGGATCCCAACTCGATAGGAAGCCCTAGAAATTCGAATTGGGTTGCAATTGAATTTCTCCAGAATCGGTTTGCAAGAGATTGGACCGAAACTAGGGTTTTCGATTGTAATTCTATACCAATACCCGTTTGCAAGAGATTGGACGGGTAGGAACTATCCCAACCTAGGTCGTAGCTCGAGTTTGCACGAGAGTGGGCTCGAGATGCGATTGAACGATGATGTTGTTCTTCACGCTAGCTTGCCTAGGTTAGGGTTTGCAAGAGATTGGACCCTATCCTAGGTTTGCTATAGACTGGCAATAGCGCGAGAGCGTGAGCTTGGTTCTACATTTAGTTGCAACTAGTTCACCTGAATTTCAAGTCTAGCAATTGTGTAACCTACGAATCACAATGACGAGGTACGGTTTGTAGCGGGGATTCCCTATCCCCTAGGCGTCTTTATTAATTTGATATTCCTTTTATACAATTGAACGACTTTGACCGCTTTTATAGCGAACATCTCTTGACCATTCTTATAGCCATGTGGATTGAAGAGGGCACTGTCATTTGGCCTCCTCGTGTTCGATACCCGCTCGCCGCTACACTGTGCGCTTGCGGTAAGACTAGCGAGTCGCGTGCCCGGGTGTGCATCCGGGCTCCGATCAAATTTTTTGGCGCCGTTGCCGGGGAGGCAATAGTGTTTGATTCTACCTACCTAGCTATTTTTATTTTTTGTTCTATTATTTCTATTTTTATTTTACCCTTCTCTTGTGCTAACTATTTCTTTGAAACTCTTTTCTCCCTTGCATGTACACGAGATCCTCGGCGAACTCTGAAGAAATACTATACGATCCGAAGATCGAGCGTACATTGAGGAGGATCCAAGCGGAGAGGAGACCCGTTACGGAAGGAAGTTTTATGACCCATCCTGAGACACCCGAAGAATTGGCGGAGCGAATGGCGAGGATCATTTCCATTAGAGATAGGCTTTGGCCTAAGACTTCTTCCACGACCTCGTCCATAGCTATGCCGGAGTTGGCGGTCGACAAAAATTTCGAATTGAAGACCGGATTGGTGGTTCTTATGCAACAAGATCCTTTTCATGGGAACTCCCATGAAAACCTTCATTACCACATCCAGCTCTTCCTATCAAAATGTGCCACCTTCCAAATGCCGGGCGTCTCCGTAGATGCTATCAAACTGCGCCTCTTCCCCTTCACACTCAAGGACAAGGCCTCATATTGGTTGAGGATGCACGCTGAAGGAATCTTCACCACTTGGGATGAATTGGCGAGTGCCTTCGTCGACAAATTTTACCCGCCCTCCAAGACGGTGAAAATAAGAAGTGCTCTCATGTCCTTCAAGCAAGGACCACAAGAGACTCTCTATGAAGCATGTGAGCGCTTCAAGGACTTGCAACATCAATGCCCCCATCATAGCATTGAGAATTGGGAGCTTGTCCACAGTTTCTACAATGGACTCCAACCTGGTACAAAACAGATTATTGATGCTACCGCAAATGGAGCCATTTTGTCAAAAACTCCCGATGAAGCTACGGCCTTGCTAGAGGAGATGGCCTCCAACAACCAACAATGGGGGGACGAGGGAGGACATTCTTCATCCTCCTTGAAGCCCATGAGTATTTATGAGGCCAAGGCCGTGGCGGAGCTTGCTAGCAAGTTTGACTCTCTCCACAAGGTAGTGGAGAGGTTGGAAAAATACATCACCGAGCCTCAAGGAGCCCCTACTACATCCGCACCGACAAACCATATGAGTGATTGGCAAGACCAATCCCAAGCCATGTATGTAGGAGGAGAGCAAGGAGAAGGAGCCTTGGAGCAAATTCAATATGTTGCGGGAAATCCCGGATATTGGGCCAACCCGGCCGCTAGAAACCATCCGGGTTTTTCTTATGCTAATAATGATGGTGCCTTGAACCCCCCGCCTCAACAACCTCCTCAAGCTCGGGCTCCACCACCACCACAACCGAATTATCAACCAAGGGGGCCACCGCAACAAAATTTCCCACAGAGGCAACAAGTGGGACCTTATAGGCCACCCGGGTATAATCAAGGGTGGAGAAATCCGAACCCTCCGCAAGCTCAACCACGTTCGGATTTTGAAGCTAAGGTGGAGGAGTTTATGGCAGAGCAAAGAAAGATTAATGCCACGTTGAAAACGGGACAAGATTCTCTCGCCACCGTCGTCGCTCAAATCGGGGAGCAACTTGCGTTGCTCAATAGAAATAACCAACAATTGCCGGCTCAACCCGAGCCAAATCCACGGGGCAACACCGGCCATATCAACGCGGTTGTTGTGGTCACAACAAGAGGGGGGAAGGATACCACTCCCCCCCATGACTCAAATCAAGGAACCCGTGGTGGAGAATCTAGAAGCAAGCGAGCCGGTAATTGAGGTGGAAAAGGAGAAGGAGCCGCAAGAAGGAGAAAAATCAAGAGAGGAGGAACCTATTGATGAGTGCCGATTCATGCCACCAGTGCCTTTCCCTCAACGGCTAGCTAGAGCCAAAATCGAGAAGAGGCTAGCCAAGTTCCTCGAATACTTGAGAGGGGTGAGCCTCAATATCCCTTTTCTTGATGCCTTAGTAGAAATCCCGTCCTACGCGAAGTTCTTAGAGGACTTAATTACGGGAAGGAAAAGGAAGGAGAAGATCATGCTCGCGGAACAAGGGACTTGGTTTACTAGGAGAGAGAGGGAGCCCGCCAAATTTAAAGATCCCGGGAGTTTTCGGATTCCTTGCACACTCGGAGGCATCCCCTTACAAAAAGCATTGGTTGATTTGGGCGCTAGTGTGAGCCTCATGCCTCTCACCATGTTCCGGAAGTTGAACACCGGCACGGATTTAAAGCCTACCGACATGAGGATTCAACTCGCGGACGGTCGGATTACAAGGCCGGTTGGGATCGCGGAGAATATCCCACTCCAAGTTCCGGGAGGCATATGCTTGCCTTGTGATTTTATGATCATGGACATCAAGGAAGAGGGTGACACATCGCTCATACTTGGACGCCCATTCCTCGCCACCGCCGGTGTTATCGTCGATGTGCGGGAAGGGACTCTTACCTTGAATGTAGGAAACATTGAATTCGAGCTCCATATACCAAAGGCTATGAAGCACATGCCGTACCATGAGGAGCTAGATTATATGGACCTCCTTGATGAGGTCATTGAAGAGGCTATCCCCAACTCCATCGGTGAACTCCATGATGACGGCTTTGAAGAAAGCCAAGATTTGGTCGAAGAAGAGAAGATGGATGATTCTCCCAATAGCTCCATGGTGGATGATGATAGCGACACTGATGTCACGAGAATACGAGAGCTTTGCAAGCTCTCGATATTGAAGAACCCAAAGAAAGCTCCACCGATTCGAAGATAGGTGTCACCGGCGAAGCCGAAGACCGGAACAAGCTCAAGCTTGGGGGAGCCATCCCCCAACATTGCTCATGATAAAGGGGCGCTGAGGAAGGCCACACACTACCACGATCTAAATCCGAGCGGTCTTCCCGGCAAGTTCGACGGGTGCATCTCATACGCACCCAACATCAAGCGTTAATTGAAAATCCAAAGGGGTCGAGCTCAAGACCTTAAACGAGCGCTTATCGGGAGGCAACCCGATGGTCTTTGCATTCTTTTTATTTTGGTTTTTATTTTTTTTAGACTTTATTAGTGTTTTGAGTCTTTTGCCCATAAAAACCGTGACAACGGGTCTTGATTTCTATGACAGGAGAGGAGAAAAGGAGATCTCTCACATGGAGGGAGATAGAGGCAAGGAAGAGCGCTCCAGGAATGCGCTCAGGCCTTGGGAGGAGGAAGAAACTAACTGGATGAAGAAAAACAGAGAGTAGAGCGAAAACGGAGCCCCGAAGCAGAAAACAGCATGTCACTCGGCCGAGTATCATATGTGACTCGGCCGAGCAAAGGACCCCATTCGGCCGAGTGGGGCACCAACGAGGGAAGTCTGCTGAACCAAACTCTCTGTATTTTTTGTGCATTTCGAATTTACTGTCACTCGGCTGAGTACGTTTAGTCACTCGGCCGAGGAAAACGGATACCCTCCTAGCCTGAATATTGCCGAGTAGCTTGTGCCACTCGGCCGAAGGAGTTTTCTCCCTTCGGCCGAGTGAACAGAAGCCACTCGGCTGATTCGTAAGTGGCGGGGAGAAATTTAAAACTCATTTTTCATTACGTCACTCGGCCGAGCAACATAGTCACTCGGCCGAGCCGTAACTACCCCTAAATAAGTAGCAGCGGGCTCGGCGCAAATTCCAACGCAGCTATTCCCAAATTTCCACCCGAGTCCCTGCGAACTTTCGTCTCCTCGCCCACGACAGCACCTCCCTCGCCCGATTCGCCTCGCCGCCGATCACCGCTCGTCGCACCACCGCCGGCGACGACCCGCCTGACCGCCGCCGACCTCTGGCGACTTCCCCCACCGCCGGCCGAGCTCCGGTGATCCTCTATTTCGTGCAAAACTATTTTTCTCCCCATTTTTGACGATCCATAGACCCGTTGAGCTCAAAAATCAAATTAAATTGTTTATCTATCTATTATACCACATCTCCCCCATGTATTTTGAATATTACCCGCTGATATCGTTGTTTGAATTGCAAGCTATCTTGGGGGAGCTTAGGGGAGCTTCAGGACGCAATTTTAGCTTCGCGGAGGCGGCACTCTTCGCATGCACTTGCTGGCTTGCACTCACGGCGTGTACAGGTACACTCGTTCACTTTATTGCGTACGCCACATTATATTTTAGTTGGATGAGCACTCGCGGCACACATGCCGCCCCGCACTAGGCCACGCACACAGGGAGCCTCTTCCAAGCGAAAGAGGACCGATGAGGCCGGTCCCTCTCACGCTAGGGAGGACTCCCCTCCACCTAGTCCACCACCCCCCACACAGCCGCTTCCCGCCGATCCCATACACGCACAGCCCATCCCCGCCGATCATGTCCCACCACCGGCTCCCGTTGTCGGGCCGATGGGGATCACGTTCCAAAACGACGCACACCGCGCCCGTTTCAAGCGTATCTACCATCGCTCGATAGTACCCACTAGGTTCGCACACCTATCTGACTTTGATCGCCTAGGGGTACTAGAGGGGCTACTCACGTTGTACGACAACGTGGGATGGCACGATTTTCTTGCCGTGTCGGCGGACACCTACGTCCGTCCGACACTCGAGGTACTTAGCTCGATCGACCAGACCCCTGGGGGATGCACCTTCTGCCTGATGGATCGAGAGTGCGAGATCACTCTCGACATGCTTCGTGCATTTTTCCAGTGGCCTCCTGTCCCTGTCCCTGACCGAGCCTATGCACCCACGCACATCCCCCCGCCGTCGTTCGACGCCTCCGCCTTTTGGACACGTATCACGGGCTCCCACCACGGCTTTGACCCTAGTAGGGCCAAGGCCTCGGCCATCCTACACCACTGCCTCCGTATAGCCCAGCGCCTCATGGCGACCACCTTCTTGGCGAGGTACGAGCCTGGGACGATGTCTACGCCTGAGCTCTATATGCTCTACGCGATGACTCGCCCCAGAGTTCTCGAGAGGGATAGTGATGACCTGGTCCCCGCCGTTGAGATTGATATTGCTAGCTGGTTCTTAGACCGCGTCATCATTTCGGTGGGCGCTCGCTCCCCAATTTGCTGCGGCGGTCTGATTACTTTGCTAGCCCTGATGACCGGCGTGGACCTTCCTGCTGACCTTAGACGAGCCCCGGGCCCCACTGCACTCTCGATAGACGTCATGGCCCGGATGAAGATGCTTCGTCCCCACGGCCAACGCCACTGGGTATGGTTGCACGGTCCCTATAGTGCCGATTACATGATCCTTCCGAGCCTTGCTCAGACACATATAGCACCGGCACACGTGGACTGGCTTCCGGCGATGGATCTCCTGATCCCCGCCGCCTACGTGCTAGAGGCCGAGGGAGCTGAGCCTGCACCACCTGCACACCCTGCACCACCAGTTGACCCAGTGATCCCTCAGCCTGAGCCTGCACTTTCTGCGGCTCCCGACACTTCTGTCCCCACTTTTTCCAGTGTCGGGGGTACCCTTACTGAGCCGTCCACCACACCCACCACGTCTACCACCACCACCACTGATGTGCCCATCTCGGTCGAGCCTATTTCTTCACTTCTTCCCGAGCGTCCACCCACCATACTCGAGTGCGGTGAGCCTTAGGGACCCTGTCCGGATTGATGTCCGCTGGGGTGTCACCTTTTAGTCCTTACACCTCCACCCCAGTGGTCGACCCTTCTGTCTCCACCGCAGCTGTCCTATCCGAGAGTGTCGTGACGTCTGTCCCTGCTTCTGTGTCACCGACCTCTCTTGCTGCCTCGTCGCCGATTTTGTCTTCCACCACTGCTGCTGCTTCCTCGTCCCAGCCTGCGTCCCAGCCTCGCACTGAGGCTGGGCATCCACTAGTGAGCACAGCCCCCTTACCACGCTTTCCTGCTGAGCCGATTACTTACAATGCCCGTATCAGACAGCCCCGACCTTCACAGCCTAGACCTGTCCGTCCCTCCGCTCCACCACCCCCTGACGCCATATTTCAGAGCCTTTGTGCTCTTGAGGGGGCGGTGAGTGGACTCATGGGCGATTTTAGGGCTCTCTCTGCCGCGGTCAGTTCCATGGAGTCCCGCGTCGTCATACTTCCCGATATTCAGGCTTGCTTGAATCAGATAATGGCGCGACTCCCTCCACTACACCCACCCACCCAGCAGACATGTCCACCACCACCCCCACCTCCGCCACAGGACGGAGATGGTGCAGCACCACCAGCTTAGGCACACCCTTGATGCCATTGATATTTTTTGTCGTTATGCTGCCCATTCTCTGCTAGGTCCTGTCGATGGATTTTTGGCCCCCCTCCTCCCCGCACTATTTTTGTCCCTATCTTGCTCACATCATTATATATCTTTTTTGGGAGAGATGGAGAGTATTTTTGGTGACACATATCTGCATCACTCCCACCTTTGCATGCATCATTCACACCATCATATTTTCTTTTTATTTTTACCTTTTTTATTTTTTATCATGCATGCATCCTCACCCACCCCACCCATCACCCGTCTCTCGGTGCGCCACACTTTGCACATTGAGGACACTGTGCACTTTAGCTTGGGGGAGTGAGTCCTCACACTTTTTGCTTTTATCACCTTTATTTTTAGTTTTTTTTCACATTTTTCTTATTTTCTTGGTGTGCTGCATTGTAAATATCTTTGTTTTTCTTTTGTCTTTATTTCTTTCATCTTTTGCTAGAGATGATTTTTCTGTGATGACGACGACGTGGTGTTAGCTTTTCTCTATATGCATGCCAATTTTGTCATGTCATGGCTTTTGTTTCTGATATCATATGCTATGTCCTGTGTTGCATTTAGAAATTGTAACCCACTTCTTTTTCCGTATGAAAATGGATGAAATTCTATTATTAGCTGATGTCTGATGATTCATATGTATGCTATCGTAGAAAACACACCAAGATTCACGCATTGATGCTTATATCTGGAGTACTGCTTTCTTTTCTCACATCACTTCTTATTGCATGATTTGTACGCCTCACTTCAGGTTGATTGAATGTTTGCTAGCATTGACAAATCTGGATTAGTTTACTTTTTGAGATCAAACTGAGTAGATTAGATTACCCTGCTGAAGTTGTCATGCACGTCCTATAGAGTGAACCGAGAGATACATTTATTTCTTTCTCCACATATCTTGAACGTAATTTCTCTATGTTAAATTCATTGGTGAATCTCCCCTTAGCAATTCTATTATTGGCATCCCCCCGTTATTATATCACATGCTCTAAATTCCCCAAAACCCAAAGAAAAAAAATACTTGTATATCCTTCTCTTTGATTTGGGATCATTTGTGTATATATGTTATTCAAAAAAAAGAGAAAAAGAGAAAAAAAAAGAAGAAAAAAAGATTTGAGAATAAGAGAAGAAAAGAGAAAAGAAGTTCGAAAACGATCCCATCTCATATCCTTTCTCTCTTTCTTCCATCTTTTGCTTTTATTTTTATTTTTATTTTCTTTGACTTTTGGATCTTCAAAAGAAACGGGGATGTAAATATTGTTTTGTATATGCCACCACGCTTATGGATAAGCTTGGGGGAGAGGATCCTATGATGTGTGAGAGAGTGGATACTTGACGGTGCATGACAACCTAGCCTAAGTAATATTTTATACTCGGTGAGATTGCTTAAAGTTTCACGAAATCCAGAAATCTACGCTTAGCATTCATTTCATGAAAACCACACTTTTCTATTCTTACTACTCTATTGTGCGATATCTCTTATACTCCTTATAGAAAGCATTCAATTGAAAAGTGTGTGATCTACGATATTGTATACCGCTTTAGATGCTTCAGACGATGCTAATTCTAGAATTATTCCATTTTTCATGCTATATTGATATTCTTGGGTTTTCTATTTCAAATGCACATTTATACTATGATATCGAGATAAAAGTCTTTGACATGTGTTTGGTATTCGATGCGTGCTATTTGAGTAAGCAAAACCCACGTCCTGAGAAAAATGATCTAGCAACTTCCCTCTTCGTTTTATATTTTGTTTTTCGTTTTTCATTTTCCACCTTTCCATCGTTTCCTTTTTTTTCTTTATCCACCGGGTTCGCTTTTTACTCATCTTCCTCGAGGACGAGTAAGAGGTAAGCTTGGGGGATTTTGATCACTCCATATTTTACACCTTTTTTCTGCATGTTTGCATGTTATTTTGATCGCTCGAATCGCGCTTATCACGATTTTTCAGCAATATTGCGATGCTTTTCATGATTTCTTGTTTTTGTCGAATTTCAGGAGATTTCGAGCGATTTGGAGTGATTCTGAGATACACCCACTCCGGAGTGTCACCCATGACTCCTTGGAGGGGAATTTTGCTGTTGGAGATGAGTGGAATAAGAAAGAACGTCGTAGGAGCGATGAGGGAGCAAAAATATGAAGTTTGGGTACTTTCAGCATGTCACTCGGCCGAGTGAAGGAGTCACTCGGCCGACCATCGAGAGCCCGCTCGGCCGGCCAGATCGGACACGCAGAAGACTGAGTATCAGCGTGCACTCGGCCGAGCATCGCCAGCCCACTCGGCCGAACCACGGAGACACCACTCGCCCAAGTGGCATCAAGACAACGGTAACAAAAAGTCCAGACTTACTGTAATTTGTCAGTTGACCACCGAGTTCCGACTCGGCCGAGTGAAGAAGTCCCCTCGGCCGAGGCAAAGAAAGTCACTCGGCCGAGTGACTCCCGAGGAGCCGACCCCCAAAAGTCCGAACTTACTGGAAATTGTCAGGGTTTGTCACTCGGCCGAATGACATTTGTCACTCGGCTGAGTGAGCCGCGCCGCCTGTAGCGTAAACTGCGATTTTGAGGCTGCGCAGGGGCATTTTCGTCAGGATTTTTTGGGCGATTTTGGGGGGTATTTAACCCCAGTTTTTAACCTAGTTTGGAGAGCTTTTTCAGAACTTTTTGCAGCCTTTTTTAGATTACTTTTAGGAGATTAGATTTAGTTCTTTATGGAGGAGAGAAAAGTGTTATTTTGTTGGATGCTATTAGTTCTTCATTGGTTTGTCTCTCTCTCTCTCTATCAAAAACTCCATTTTTATTGATATATTGAATATTGCAATGAATTTTATTGATTTTATTTGTGAATTTCTATTGAATTTCATTATGAATTGTGAGTAGTTTCATCGTCGTAGGGCGTAGGGATGAACCCTACGAACCCTATTTCTAATTTGTGACGAATTGGTGAAATTATTGCTAGAATTGATTAGGGTTAGTTTGTGATTGATTTAATACGAATAGCTAGGGATTCATACCGATTGGGATTTGCAAGAGATTGGATCCCAACTCGATAGGAAGCCCTAGAAATTCGAATTGGGTTGCAATTGAATTTCTCCGGAATCGGTTTACAAGAGATTGGACCGAAACTAGGGTTTTCGATTGTAATTCTATACCAATACCCGTTTGCAAGAGATTGGACGGGTATGAACTATCCCAACCTAGGTCGTAGCTCGAGTTTGCACGAGAGTGGGCTTGAGATACGATTGAACGATGATGTTGTTCTTCCCGCTAGCTTGCCTAGGTTAGGGTTTGCAAGAGATTGGACCCTACCCTAGGTTTGATATAGACCGGCAATAGCGCGAGAGCGTGAGCTTGGTTCTACATTTAGTTGCAACTAGTTCACCTGAATTTCAAGTCTAGCAATTGTGTAACCTACGAATCACAATGACGAGGTACGGTTTGTAGCGGGGATTCCCTATCCCCTAGGCGTCTTTATTAATTCGATATTCCTTTTATACAATTGAACGACTTTGACCGCTTTTATAGCGAACATCTCTCGACCATTCTTATAGCCATGTGGATTGAAGAGGGCACTGTCATTTGGCCTCCTCGTGTTCGATACTCGCTCGCCGCTACACTGTGCGCTTGCGGTAAGACTAGCGAGTCGCGTGCCCGGGTGTGCATCTGGGCTCCGACCAATGCCCTTAGGTTTGACGACCTCTCCCGAGTCCCATGAATCCAATGATTGGTTAATTCGATTCAACCCTAACCTTAATTCAGTGGCGTGGATACCTAGGTCCTAGAGCTTTTTATTCTTGATATTTTCTCGTATAATTCACCATAGCCTCCTATTGATCGCGTAGCTTTTGAACTTAGAGAGAAATTAGTATTCGACGACTACCTCCTAGATGACGACCCGTTAGCGATGCGAAGACAACCATGCGCTTGCGGTTACACATATTTTAAGGCACGAACACAACCAAATGAAGAAGGCTTACTGGACATCTGTAAAGTGGATTAGACGTTTAGTAAGTCTTCTTCAAATGCCTGATGCTTGTAGATTGGACAACATCTTTGTCCTTCTGTCACCCTTATTCTGCCAGACGTCTGGAGTTGATTTTCAAGGCACCTGAGCAGTTGATCAAGCGTCTGGGTCACGAACTCCAAACGTCTGGTTGCTCCAGAATTTGCCCGTTTATAGTAGTTTGGTGTGAGTTTCGAGGTGCTATTTTCTTGTCTCTAGTGCAGTTTTGTGAGCTTATTTAAGCTCGGTTGTGAGGCAAGTTTTGGCACCACTCCAACATCATTAAGATCATTTTGTGAGTGTCAAAGTGAGGGGTTTCATTGAAGAGATTTCTTTCCCTCTTTCTCTATTAGTTATGCATTGATCATTCATCAAGAGAGTTTTTCCAAGTGCATCAACTTCTTCATCTAGCACTTGGTGATTTCAATCTGCCATACCTCCACATACACATTGGTAATTCATGGCATATGTAAGATTGTATTTTCGTTTCTTTTGTTACGAAACTTAGTACTCGGGTTGTGAGTACATTGTGGGGGGTGACTCCACTTAGAGGGTTACTCCATATCCCAGTTTAGGGATTTTTTTTCGGTTAGGGATTGTACACGGTTAGAATTTTTCGTGCCCCGATTAGGGAGCATAGTGGAAATCCACAGCTTAGGTTACAAGCGTGGTGCTGAAGTAGGATCGTTGGGTAGTGATCCGAACTAGGATACGCCTCTTGTGTTTGCGTTTGCTTTGACGTATTTTCCTTTGTGTGGTGGTGGTGGTTTAGATAATTGTTTTTATTTCTGCTGTGTATTGCGTTTAAGTATCAGTAACTTTTTAATTATATGCTTTGCTTGCCTTTACATTATTTATGCATCCGTTTAGTGTATGTTGTGTAGCCACATGTTCCAACGGACTCTTTTAGGGTCCAGAGAGCAACACTCTTCTCCCATTCAAAATAGTCGAATCTCATCAAGAGATAGCTGACTCTAATTCAGATATATGTGGTTTAAGCTTTGAAAACTTCATGAAATCATTTCAAAACTATTTTAAAACTTTCCTAAATCATTTTATGGGTTTTAAAATCTTTTATGAGTGTGTGTAGCTCCGATCCCAAGGCATACAAATAATCTTACTGCATGAATTTTAAATACATAAAAAATATCATATATTGGCTTCTTGAAGCATTGCATATATCTATCTTCATGCCTTAGCTCCATTTGATTATTTGGCCTTTGTTTCAGCTCCCACACTTCTCTTGATCTTACTTGTAAGCTTTTGATTGAATTTTCCATTGACCAAGCTTCTTGATCTTCATTGAGTCATTTCGATTTTTTTTGACTTTTTGACTTCTTTGTATTTATGAGTCCTACACATTTGATTAACACGAATAGTAATAATCATTTGTTAATCATCATCAAAACATCATTAAGGGTACTCAATATCCAACATGGCCGACTTTTTTGTCCCATATAGACATGGCCGTGTGCAAATGCTCCTATGCGTAATAAGGATTAGTCACATGATTGCTAGCTTCTAATAAATATAGTATAAATTGTTTTGCATGCTTGGATATTCTGAGCTTGGTATATTCTTTATTGTGTTTTATTTTGAAAATTACTCTGTGTGTATACCAAATTACACACCGCGCACAAGCCACACAAAAAATTACTCCGCGCTCATACCGAATTACTCACAGCGCACAAGCCACACAAAAAATTACTCCACGCACAAGCCAAAATTAATCAGTACACATACCAAAATTGCTCACCGCGCACAACCCTCCAAACAAATTACGCTGCGCACATACCAAATTACTCACCGTGCACATCACCTCCCTTTTTGCTCAACGCGACCATCTATGATTTCATGTTGAAATTTTATCAACGCGTTAAAGCAAACCACGCGGTTTTGAGTTTTTCCAAAGAATTTCAAAGAATTCTTTACATCAAAGAAGTCTTTACATCAAACAGAGATCAAAATATTTCTTGAGAGATTTTCGTGACCAAAAATTGTGTGTGCCCTAAAATTGTGCTTGATTGAAAGATTTAGGGTTTATTTGCCCTACAATTGTTCGAAAGAAACTTGATATGATTCAGATCATCCTGTAGCAGGTAAGTATATGTAATTTTTTTGGAATTAAAATTAATTTATACAATGATATGTGCACGGGAGCAATTCTTATTTGAGAAGAAAGCATGGAATTGATTTAGGGGTGTTTTAGCTTTTGGGCATTTTTGGTATTCTTGGTTATGTGTGGAGCAAAAACTTAACTAATGTATTTTAAATCGTAAGTGTACGGAGTAAAAATTTAAAAGGTATGTGCACTGAGCAAAATCGTCGGTGCATAAAGTAACTCCCAAAATTAAGGTGTGTGAGCTGAATAAAAGTCTGGGAATTGATTTGTGAACCCACAATTTTACTACATCACACATACCACTTATTTACAAGTTTGTCATTCAATTATATTATACGAAATTGGAATTGATTCCTCTTTTACCATTGCCTGCCCTCCTCCGCCGTCCCCGCCCCCTGCTGACTCCAACGAGGATGAGGACGACGATTTACTATGGTATGTAGACAGAATTAAGGAGGTCAGAGGAGGTGCAGTGGAGGGGGGCGGGTGAAAAGGGTGAGGGGGGCTAGGGGAGGTCAAAGGATGGGGCAAGGTTGCCGCTCGTCGTCGTTCACCCTACGAGCTGCTGTTTTACTCTCCGCGTACACACATGGGCTTTTTCGGAAATTTGGTCCTTCGAGTGTGTGGTGAGTAATTTAGTGACAAACTTGTAAATAGTGGTATGTGCGCGTGAGTAATGTCAAACTTTTAAATTACTCCGTGCACATACCAAATTACTCATCGGGCACATCATGCCAAAAAAATTACTTCGCGCACATACCTAATTACTCATCGCACACAACCCTCCAAACAAAATTACTCTGCGCACATATCAAATTACTCACCAGACATGTCCCATCCATTTTTGCTCAATGCGAACATTTGTAAGTTCAGGTAGAAATTTTCTCAACGCGCGAAAAGCAAACCACTAGGTTTTGAGTTCTTCCTATGAATTTCAAAGAATTCTTTACATCCAACAGAGATCTGAATATTTCTTGAGAGATTTTCGTGGCCTAAAATTGTGATGCGAAATCAAAAGATTTAGGGTTTTTCGCGTCTTACAATTGTTCAAAAAAACTTAACATGAGTCGGATCATCCTGTAGTAGATAAGTATATGTAATAAATTTTTTAAGAAATTAAAATTAATTTATACAATGGTATGTGCACTAGAGCAACTCTTTTTTAAGAAGAAGAAAGCATGGAACTGATTTTGGGGTGTTTTCAGTATTTCTGATTGTGTGCGGAGCAAAAACATAACTACTGTAATTTAAAAAGTATGTGTACGGAGTAAAAATTTCACTGATATGTTCGCTGAGCAAAATCGACGGTGCGCAAAGTAACACCCAAAAGTAACGTGTGTGAGCTGAGTAAAAGTTTGGGAATTGATTTGTGAACCCACAGTTTTACTACAACACACATTCCACTTATTTGCAAGTTTGCCATTCAATTATATTATGCGAAATTGGAATTGATTCTTTTTTACCCTCATCTATCCCTCCACCGCCCACCGCCCAATGTCCACTGCTAATGACGACGAGGACTATGACGACGATTTACTAGGGTTTGGAGACGGAACTGAGGAGGTCGGAGTAGGGGGTAGGGGAAGTGGGAGAGGGGGGCTGAGGGGTCAGAGGAGGGTGGTGGGGTTGCCGCTCATTGCCATTCACCCTTCGAGCTGCCGTTTTACTCTCCGAGAACATCCAAGAGCTTTTTAAGAAGCTTGGTCCTTGGAGTGGGTTGTGAGTGATTTCAGTGGCCAACTTGTAAACAAGTAACATGTGCGCGGGAGAAACGGTAAACTTTTAAACAAGGGCATGTTTCTTTGTTTGAGAATTGGATAGAAAGTGGGCCAAAACACTATTAACAACCATATTCATCCACTATTTACAATTCTCAACGTAGGTTTCCACTGCTTGTGTTCCTTTCGTCGACAATTTTCCGATGGAAAATGTCTTTGTTGGCTCCTACGTGGATCCCTGCTGGCACCAAATTTCTCACGAGTGTAATCCATGGAAAATCTGTGGATTAAGCTCGAGATTCTCATTTTTTGGGCCCACTAGTTTTCTCTCCTTCATCCCTGCCAATCGCAGCGCGCATTTTCAATTGTTTTTAATTTCTTTTTCAAATCAGGCCACGAGAAAGGAACACGAATTCCGAATTTTTTGTCCTATTAGAGAGGAATGCACGATAAAACAGAGATTTTTTTGTCGTATTAGGTTAATTAATTATTAATTATATGGTTTGTTAATTAACTAGGTTAGTTTAATTAATTAGGTGGTTTTAATTAATTAGATTAGTTTAAAAATAATAATTAATAATTAATAATTACTACTAATATTTATTATTTGTTATGAATCAACTAATGGGTGAGGAACCCACAGCCCTTTATTTATATGCATGGTAGGAGAGTTATAAGATAAGATACAAAGATATGGCGTATCTCTAAGATACCCGCAATCTCAACCGACTCTGGTTCATATCCATTCACAACACTCCCCCTTATTCAGCCATAGGTGTGGACTCCACTCATGAATACTTCAGGATTCTGAGCATGGTAAGAGTCTCACATGAGGTGTATACTTTAGGATCCAGAGTTGGTGTGGTTTGCCTCGTTAAAACCTTTAGCTATGGAAAACCCTGTGGGAAAAACCATAGTTAAGGGAAAAGAGTATAAACTCTCCCTAACTCCCCTTGATCTGTACAAGCTCTCAAGCTTTCAGATCTCTTAGTCGTCTCATTCCAATCTTCTGTACAAGCTTCCTAAAAGTAGCAGTATGAAGGGCTTTAGTGACTAAGTCTGCCAAATTGTCACATGATTGCACTTGTCTGATGTCGATCTTGCCATCTCTCTGTAGCTCGTGCGTCTAAAATAACTTTGGTGAAATGTGCTTTGTTCTGTCGCCTTTGATGAAGCCACCTTGTAGCTGAACTATGCAATCAGCATTGTTCTCGAACATTGTAGTATGTTCGAGGTCTCCAGTCTTCAATCCGGTAGTCAACAGGATGTGGTGAACAACCGACCGTAGCCATATGCATTCTCTGCTTGCTTCATGGATGGCGATGATCTCTGAGTGATTGGATGAGGTCGCCGTCAAGGTTTGCTTGATGGATCTCCAGGAAATGGCTGTCCCTCTATATGTAAACACATACCATGTCTATGACTTCGCATTGTGGGGATCAGACAAGTAACCTGCATCAGCATAACCAACAAGTGTAGAGGATATTCTATTTTTTAGAAGAGTCCCAGATCTATAGACCCTTGGAGGTAGCACAGAAGGTGCTTAACCCCGGTCCAGGGGCGTTGTGTGGGCGCTGCACTGTATCTGACTAGCAAATTTAATGTGAACGCTATGTCGGGACGCGTGCAGTTTGTCAGATATAGGAGTGCTCCGATGGCACTTGGATAAGGGACTTCTGGACCAAGTATATCCTCTCCCTCTTCCAGTGGCCGGAAAGGGTCTTTATGTGCATCTAGAGATCGTACCAGCATAGGTGTACTAAGTGGACGACATTGGTCCATATGGAATCTTTGTAACATTTTCTTTGTGTATATGGTTTGATGTAATAGGATTTCATCTTTTATATGTTCAATCTGTAAGCCAAGGCAGAATTTCGTTTTGCATATGTCTTTCATTTCGAATTCTTTTGTTAGGCTTATAGATATCTCAGCGATCTCTTCAAGAGATCCAATGAGATTCAAATCGTCTATGTAGACAGCTGTTATTACGAATCCTTTTCCCTTTGCTCTTATGAAGAAGCAAGGGCAGACTTCATTGTTATTGAATCCTTGTTTAACAAGGAATTCGTTGAGTCTGTTGTACCACATCCTTCCTGATTGTTTGAGACCATACAATGACCTTTGAAGCTTAACAGAGTAGATGTCCCGAGGTCTATCTTTTAGTTCAGCAGGCATTGAGAAGCCATCAGGAAGTTTCATATATATTTCCTTGTTGAGATTACCGTATAGATATGCAGTTATAACATCCATTAGCTGCATATCTAAACCTTCCTGTGCTATTAAGCTTATCAGGAATTTGAAGGTGATCGCATCCATGACCGGGGAGTATGTTTCATCATAGTCAATACCCGGTCTTTGGGAAAATCCTTGCGCTACAAGCCTTGCTTTGTAGCGTGCGATCTCATTATTTTCATTTCTTTTTCTTACGAATACCCATTTGTATCCCACAGGTTTGACACCAGTAGGTGTCTGGACTATTTGCCCAAAGACTTTGCATTTCTGAAGCGAGTCCAGCTCGGCTTCTATTGCCTGATTCCACTTTGGCCAGTCATTTCTATGTTTGCATTCAGTAACGGAATGTGGATCATGATCATCATCGCTTCCAGCAACGTGAATAGCAATGTGAAATGCGAAGTCATCGTCGAAGACTGTACTTTTTCTGTCCAATACCTCCCCTGTACGTACATAATTTAATGATATTTCAGTTTCTCCCGGCAGTTCCTCTGTAGTGGTTTCCGGGAGGGATGCTGGTATGGACATGAGCTCATTTCTCTGTGGGGGTATTGTCTCAAGGTCTCCGGATATTTTTCTTTTTCTTGGATTTTTATCCTTGGAGCCTGGTGGTCTGTCTCCTTTCTGTTGAGGTGCAGCCACTTCTGCTGCTAGTGGATTGCATCCATTCTTTGGGATGTCAATCCTAACTGGAGTATTTGCAGCAAGGATGTGTGATTTGACAATCTTCTGGTTGTCAGTAAATGAGTCCAGTAATCTATGAACGGTGTTTTGAATGTGTAAGATCTTCAGGATCTCATCATCACATTGTTTTGTTACCGGATCATAGTGGGTTAAGCTTTTTGTATCCCACGTTAACAT
Organism: Scilla litardierei; assembly: GCA_030789695.1. Lineage (NCBI taxonomy): Eukaryota > Viridiplantae > Streptophyta > Magnoliopsida > Asparagales > Asparagaceae > Scilla > Scilla litardierei. The sequence continues at coordinate 807,577,274 of CM061142.1, read as the reverse complement.
TTGCTTCGCGCTATACTTTTCATTGTCTAGTCCCATTTTGGGGAAATATGTCTCATCAAAGTCACAGTCTTCAAGACGTGCCTTAAAGGCTTCTCCCGTTTGGGGTTCTAGTTATCTTATAATGGAGGGTGAGTCAAACCCTACATAAATACCTAGGCAACGTTGATGGCCCATTTTGGTCCTCTGTGGTGGTGCGATGTGGATATAAAATGCGCAGCTGAAGATTCTCAAGTGCGAAATGTTCGGCGGCGTTCCATATGCAAGTTGCATTGGAGAGAGACTCTGACCTCCTGAGAGTCTTATTTTAATTAATGGTGTAGCATGCATAATTGCATGTCCCCATGCATCCACCAGCAACTGGGATTTCATTAGCAATAGACGTGCAACCCATTGAAGTCTTCTAATCAGCGACTCTGCCAAACCATTTTGGGTATGAACATGCGGCACTGGATGTTCAATTTCTATTCCCGTTGCCTGACAGTATTCTTGAAATAACTGTGAGGTGAATTCTCCCGCATTATCCAGACGTATTTTCTTTATTTGGTTGTTTGGAAAATGCACTCGCAACTTTATAATTTGTGTCAGAAGCTTTGGAAAAGCTAAGTTGCGGGTCGAAAGTAGACACACATACGAATATTCGAAGATGCATCAATCAGTACCATGAAGTACCAAAAAGTCCCATTAGAGGGGTGGATTGGTCCACATATATCTCCGTGTAGTCTTTCGAGGAAGCTTAGAGAATCGATAACCACTTTAAGTGGTGATGGCCTTGTTATTATTTTCCCCTTGAAGCAGGGTACACAAGGAAATCATTCCTTCTGAAGAATCTTCTGGTTCTTCAGGTTATGCCCATGGGATTGTGATAAGATGCGGTGCATCATCACAGATCTAGGGTAGCCAAGTCTATCATGCCAAAGTAAAAATTTGGCTGATGCCGGGCACTTTAGGTGCTCCATCAAGTTTGCTTCCTCTCTCCGAATCTTTGTATGATAGAGACCCGATGAAAGGCTCTCAAAAAGTTCAAGTATGGTTTTTACTCCATTTTCTTGAGACGTTACATACAGTAATTCATTCTCTTTTACATTTACTGTTTCCAGGTGGAATCCGTTCAGACGGATATCTTTGAAACTTAGTAAGTTTCATTTGGAATTCGGAGAGTATAATGCATCTTTAATTTTAATTTCTGTTCCTTTGGGGAGCAACAAGGTTGCATTCCCAGGACCTTCAATTATATCTGATGGCCCTGAAATTGTATTTACATGGCTCTTATATGATATACTGCTACGAAAATAGCATTTATTCTGAAGGGTCGTATGTGTTGAAGCACTGTCTACCAAGCAGTTATGAGAGCATTCCATCTAAAAAGATGAGCAAAACATTTGCATTCAGAAACTAAATTTTATTCAAAGGAAATCAAATTACATAAAAGCTCTCATAAGATAAATTGTTCCGAAAATAAAGTGCTAAGATAAATGTAGTAAGCTAATAAAGCAGATCATCTGATTCGAAGTCTTTTGATGTGAACTTGACTGAAGTATTTGCAGTCACCAGGTTTGTTTCTGCATTCTTTTTCTTGCTTTGATTATATAGCTCCTAGAGATGCGGTGGGGTTCGGCACAGTCTGGACCAGTGGCCTTTCATGCCACAGCTGTGACACTGATCTTCCCAATCCCTCTTGGGTGGGGTGTGTCATTCTTCTTGTTGTCATTTCTGCGCCAAGTAAACTTGCCCTTCCATTCATTTCTTCGCTGTTGTACTTGGCACTTGGCACTTTTGGGTTGCCCCCCTTTCTATGGTCTTTCTTTTCTTTTGTTATCTCTCTTCTTTTTGAAGAAAGAGGTATGATGAGCTTCTGGTAAGGGGCAGCGCCAGGGGCGCATGTTATGAGTGGCGAGAGAAGCTCTCTGTTTTGTTCGGCCATGAGTAAACATGACAGCAGCTCAGAATACGTAGTGAACTTGTGTTCATGGTATTGCTGCATAAGTATCGCATCTTTTTCATGGAAAGACGTATACGTCTTTTCCAGCATGAGATCTTCTGAGACTCTCTCACCACACAACTTCAGGCGTGAGGTGATGCTAAAGAGTGTTGAGTTGTACTCAGCAATGGACTTAAAGTACTGCAGTCTCAGGTTCTCCCACTCATATCGTGCCCTTGGGAGTATAACATCTTTCTGATGTTTATACCTATCTTCAAGGGCAGTCCACAGCTCAAGTGGATCTTCGATCGTAAGGTATTCAGCCTTTAAGGTTTTGTCCACATGGCGACGAATATAGATAATGGCTTGCGCCTTTTCTATACAGCTTACATTTTCTTTTTTTGTTACAGCAGTAATGAGGGACCTTGCCCGCAGGTGAAACTTCACATCGAGCTGCCAGCTCAGATAGTTTCTACCTGATGCATCCAGCACTTCGAAATCGACGCTTGCAATTTTAGCCAGTTATCTAGCAGAGCACACATATGCATGCAGTAATATTTTAATTAAAAAAACATTTTCATGCGGAGGCAATATTTAATGAAAAGCTAAATGCATGGATCGGCCAGTCCCACATAAAAAGAGTCCAAAGTCCATACAGTCCATATTACACAATTTAAAGCTTTAAAGGAAAATACAACTTTGGAAACCCCGTGGGTCCCATATAATATCTCCAGCTTCAACTGTGGCCTCCGTCTCGATGGAAAGTGGCATTCTGTCTTTGACATTTACATAAATTCCTCACTGTAATTTCTCTCAAAAATAAAAGAAAAGTGCGGGAAATAAAATGTGGGACCTAAACAGCCGATCCAAAAACCGCATTTAGCCATTCATGCAAAAATTTGTGCTCATCAACGTTTTCATTCACAGACATCGCAGGCAGTTATATTCGCATGAGGATAAATAATTTAATAACTTAATAATTATTGGACCACTGGGCAACATCATACACAGTTAGGTTAGATGACTAACGGCAGAGCGGTCGCAGGATCTTTCTAATTATTAAGCTTAAATATAATGCACTACCACGCGTAAAATATCCACAGAGTAAGCCAAATTGATGCAAAGTATATATTAATGATTTTATAGAAGAAATCATTTAATGCAAGGGTTGTGCAAGTTGGGTTTATCCAAAAGGATTGGAAAATGGCCTAACAATTAAACATGTTCTGCGAAAAAGGAAGAAGTTTTCCTTTTTAATTCATCCCCATAAGGCCCCCCCCCCAAAAAAAATCCCCCTTTTGTTTCATAATATATTTTGATTTATGCGTCCCAAAAAGCTATTTTTGATCAATTTTTAGCCCCAATAAGCCTTTTAAAATGTATTTTAGCCCCTTTAATTTTAATCTACCACTGCCCCCCCCCCCCGCCTTTTTTGAAAAATATGGCCTGCGGGCCTGAAGCCCGCAGTGTGGCTGTGGGCTTCAGGCCCGCAGTGTAAAATCCTTTTTTCTTTTCTTTTTTGTGTGAAAAATATGGCCTGGGGCCTGAAGCTCGCAGTGTGGCTGCGGGCTTCAGGCTCGCAGTCTAAAATCCTTTTTTTTGAAATGGGCGTCAGGCCCATTAGGGTTTGAGGGGCGGCGGCTAGTAGGGGTGGCAATTCGGGCCGGCCCGGTCCGATTTTCTTAAAGGACTGGGCCGGCCCAGCCCGATAAGACTTCGGGCCATTCCGGAGAGGCCCGAGCACGGTTCGATAAAAATTCGGGCCGCCCGGCCCGGTCCGTTAGGGTTGAATGAATTAGTTATTGTGACAATATTTAATCATATTTTTAAACACAAACTTGTCTCATATGCTTAAAGATGCATTGAAATGTAGCACGAAAGAAGAGGATTAAGTGGGTTGCATAAGGTGATGTGTCCTACATTGTTTTCGTTTATTTGGCAAGATGAAGTAACATGTTTGGTGGTTCTTTGTCTCTTCTCGGAAACTGAGACCGACCCCAAGTCCGAAGACATCAAAGTTGGCGCTGGCGCGAATTTGTTAAAATTTATGATATTTGGACCTTGATCTGATAAGATTCATGACATTGGACTCAACACCATAAATGAACGCACATTACTGAAACCCGCTTTAGATCAATGTGTGGTCAAATTGAAGTGGGGCGATCAAATGATTTTCGTACCGTGCCGTGCCGCCCATGGGCTGAAAAGCTTGGTCCGGGTCCGGCCCGAAAATGAATCGAACCGGGCCAGCCCGGTCTGATAAGGATTTCGGACCAAAATTGTTGGCCCAGGCACGGTCTTATCGTGCCGGGCTCGTGCCGGGCTGAAAATTGCCACCCCTAGCGGCTAGGGTTAGCCGCCGTTGCCCCTCACCGTACTGCCGACGGGCGGTGGTAAAAGGGGAGCCGCCCCCTCCCTTCGGGGGAGGGGGGATTTTGTTTGCAGCGGCGCCGCCCCCCTCCGGGGGTGCGGTCGTCGGGGCACAGAATCACCGCCCCCCTTGGGGGGGGGGGGCTCGGAACCGACGGGGCTAGCGCCCCCTTGGGGGGGTCGACTGCGGCGGGGCGCCCCTTCGGGGGGGTTCGACTGCGGCGGGGAAGCGCCGCACCCCCCCGTATCGGGGGGGGGGGGGGGGGGGGGGGGGGGGGGTTGCTTTCGGCGGCGGCAAAACACCGCAATGCGCCGTAATAGGGGTTGGGGGGTAAAAATATGGTTTTTGGACGAACAAGTTCGTCGTTTTCAAGTGATTAGCAATTCCCTTATCGATCTTGCGAGATCAGAGGGTAGATCAATCATACGTATGATAAAAACAACGTTTTTAGCGGGTTTACCTCTATATCTGTCCTTCGGATATAGCGACGGTTGAACGAAGCCTACGCACATGATGACGCCGATTGAGGAAGCCTTGCACCGCGCGCGTAGATCTCCCGTCTCCCTTCGCTTTCGCAACGATCGAAAATTTTTTGTGGAAAAATTTAGAGGCTCGTGCTGATAACGTGTTATGAATCAACTACTAGAGGATGAACCCCCAGCCCTTTATTTATATGCATGGTAGGAGAGTTATAAGATAAGATACAAAGATATGGCGTATCTCTAAGATACCCGCAATCTCAACCGACTCTGGTTCATATCCATTCACAACATTATTTCAATTAAATAAATAATAATAATAATTGTCAATTAACTTAAAAATAATTTAAATTACTTAAATTAGTTTTAATAAGTAATTTATTATTCCAACACAGTGAACCCCACATCAAACTTTCACTTGAAACTTTCAAAACTTAAAAAACAATAGAAAGTTTTGTAGGGCCCACATAAAACTCTCAAACATACTTTCCACGCCAATTTCAAGCCCAAAGAAATAGAAAACTTTATTTTTCTCAATTCAGGAATTCCACACTCTATTAACTTTCCAATCACACTTTCAAGCAAATAAACAGACCCCAAGTGATGCATACAAAGAGTAGAACCGTGGGTTAGGGCTTGTTCTTTTGTAGGAATGTGAAAATGGAGAAAGTTGAAACATGGATTTTTAAGAGAGAGAAATTTGGTGTTGGGTGTTTTTTTGTTGGAAAGTGGGGTTGGATTGTGAAGTTGGAAAGTTGAGGTGGGGCCCACTTTGTGTAGTGTGTTCTTTTGTTTGAAGAAAGTTGAATGTGGAAAGCAGGATTGTTGGATGTGGTGAAGCTAGGTAAGGTTAACTGCTAAATAAAATGAGTTAATTTTGAGTTATTTTTTGACATTTGCAGTTCCATCATTAAAACTAATACAATAATAATTTTCTTGGCAATAATTTTCTTGACATTTTTTAGGGTTTTCGCACAAGGCAACCGACACAAGCGAAGGCATCATCGAGAAGGGGACGAGGAGGAAGAGGCAGCCTCGGGGCAATCATTGGAGGTGATCACACACAAGAGGGACCCACGCAAAGGCAAGATTCTCGTGTAATCGCCGCGAAACCCGGCGAAAACAAAACCCCCCTCGGATTCTCGCCTGCCACGTCCACGTCGGACTACTTTCCAAAATCACAAATCTCAGAAAAGAACACACCATGAGAAAGTGAAGGAGGATTCCACCCAATAGTAGGTGAATAGTGCCCATTTGCAGAATTTGCCCCAACATTCCGAGAAAAGAACACACCATTAGCAAATCAGGGCATGTTTCTTTGCAAGAAATTGCTCCGAGAAAGTGAACTTGATTCACAATTCATTGACACATCAACCCAGTTTTCCCAAGTCTGTTCCAAACGCGAGAAAACAAAAAAGCAAAATCTCTTCCTTTTGCTGAGCTGGAGCAGAGCAGCGGCTCTTGGCAAAATCCCCCCAATTTTAGGGGATTATAAGGGAATCGGACAGTTTTGGTGGGTCCAGCTCAAACTCAACAAACCGCAGGATGCCACAACACCCCTTCCAACTTTTCTCATCCCACAATCACAATCCCATTTTAAGCCAAAGAAACACACTACTTTAATGTGGGTCCCACAAACAAATCCCAAACCAACTTTCCAACCTCTTTTCCTCCAAAAGAAACATAAAACTCTACTTCTCTCACCTCAAAATTTACTATTCACAACAGTAAATCCCAAACCACTTCCAACCAAAGAAAGAGACCCTCAATTCCCTCGAATTTGAACTGAGCAAAAAGGTACGTTCGCATAGCAATTACCTTTCATTAGGGCTAAAAAGTAAAAACAAACGCATAGAAACAATCGGAAAACAGTGCCCGCACGGAGAAGCGGAAGCAGCAGCAGTCGTCTGAGCAATGGTGAGGCTGACGGCCGATTTGATATGGAAGAGCCCTCACTTCTTCAACGCCATAAAGGAGCGCGAGCTCGACCTTCGAGGTAAAGCTACATGCACCCCATCGCCCCCTCTCTTCCGTCTCTTGGCGCAGTTCTTACTTCATTCTTTGTTCTACTTTCTTGCTGATCTTTATTTTTAGGGAACAAGATAGCCGTGATCGAGAACTTGGGCGCCACTGAGGTAATTGCATAAAATCCTATACCCCTTTCTATTATTACCCAGAGATTTTTCTTCATCTTTTAGATGATAATCTTAGAGCTATTTTTTACGAAATAAGAATTTTGTTGAGTTTTCAGGGCCGGGAAGGGAAAAAATTGTTGGAATATAGTTAAAGCATATGCTTCAAATTTGACAGTTATTGTTGTTTACTAGTGGAAATGATATCATGACTGTGCGCATGTCATTGGTATTTTTGAATATATTTGGTTATTGATCCATTCAAGGGCAGTATGTTTAAATTTGGGTGTATTTTGAAAGCTTAGGAAGTCATAGTTCGTTTTGATTTGCTAGATCAGTATCTTACTGATGGAAATGTGGATGTGGCCACCTAGTGGCAATTTTGTGATTTTGGGCCTTAGTGGTAATCTTGTAAATTTGGGAAATGAGGTCACTTTTGTAAAATTGGACAAACCTGCCCTTTATATTGAGAGGGAGAGTTAGCGCTGGGTTATGTTGAATTTGGAGAAGAAGAAGAGAGAACATGAGTAGGGGATATATTAGATAGTGGAGAGTTAGCCCTTTATTTTCTTCAATCAAAGGGTAGGAGAGTGTGTTCCTCTCTAATTGAAACCATTATCTTGATTTTCTCTTCATTTTCCACCAAAATATATAAAAATCCCTTTTTTATTCCTCAAATCTCCTCTAGTTCTCATCAGATACATAATGTGTTTGAGAATGGTTAAGTCCATGATTGAGAATACATCCTAGCCAATCGCCAAATACACTGTCTGACTATGTGCATGGAGCTATAAAGAGCTTAGGACCGCTGAACTTTTTTAAATTTATGGTTGCTTTTTATTGTAGGTATAATTGTTGCTTCTCCACATGTGACAAAATTAGTTCTTAAAAACAAATGCTAAGATGCGGGACATAGATACTTTTAGTTTTTTGGAATTTGGAAGCCATCTCAAGAAATTTAAAGAGGTTGGGTGTTGGAGTGGGGTGGGGTACGGCACTTGTCACCAAAACAGTCAACTACATGGGAGAATTTAGAGGGAAAGGAGAAATGACCAACTTTACCTGCGAAATTGTAGGGGAATGGTGCTATTGATATTGTCTCTAAGGAATTTCTTAAATGTGTTAGTTCATTCGCGTGAAGGTGATACCTAATTATGTAAAGCTATGTGTGGAGCTAGTGTTATTAAAACCAGGCCTTCAAAGTACAATAGTGTTGGGTATACCGCAATATCATGGAGATCTGTCCTCACATTGGGCACTGTCGTGATATCATGGAGATTTTTCTTTCAGTCCATTGTAGCACTGTCAACCACGGAGGTGGAACTGATAGCTGCAGTTGAGGCGATCAAGTAAGGTAATTACATGAGAAGTCTACGGAGAGACTTGGGTATACCGCAATAAGTGACTAAGGTCTATTATGACAGTTAGAGCACAATTCACTTGGCGGAGCATCAGGCCTACAATTCGAGTACCAAGCATATAAAAGTACATGACTTCTTCTTTTAAGAAGAGAAGAAAGTGATAGCACTGGAGAAGGTCTCGACGGATCACAATTCTTCAGGTATGCTCATGAAGATCGTTTCCGCAGTCAAGCTTAGGCATTGCTTGAGCTTATACATGGTGAGTGGTTGATGATTTTTCGTTGTCATGAGAGTTTCGTAAATTCTAGATCTGGGTAGAGATGTTGGTATTTGGGTATAATTGGTGTGGAGAGCTTGAATATGCCATGCTTGTTGAAGAAGTTTGAAGTAGTGTAAAGTTTATTGTTTTTGCTTCAAACTTGAATCTGGGAGGTGACACGGCCGTGCTGCACGATTGTGCGTGTCAGAAAATTACGTGTCAGAAAATGTATCAGCTGTCTTACACAGATTTGGACACGGCTATGTTGTCCAACCGTGCTGACAAGTAACTCTATGTTTTACTAACACGACCGTGCTGACAGGCAACTCTCTGTTTTCACCAACACGGACGTGCTTCACGGCTGTTTCATTTGTTCTGGAGCTATAGATAGATTACACTGTTCTGCGCACGGCCGAGTTGATATGCGGCACGGTCGTGCCTATGCCCAAAAACCCTACCCTAGAACGCCAAGATTTCGACTTCTAATGTGGACCGTTGATCCCTATTGGGTTTTAATTGGATGGAGATGATTAAAAACGTCCTCAACTACCCTAGGAAGGAATTTTTAATATAAATACCAAGAGATACACATGCAACGATTACACGATGGAGAATTGAGAAGATTTCCTTGTGTCTTTAAGAAGAAAGTGACTACAAGCTTTAGGAGAGGATGTATTTCTTGTTCTAGAGTATCTGGTAAGATCTCTCCATTGGTTACGTGTATGAGACATTGTAATTGCTAGATTGCTAGAGTTATTTGCCGAGAAGGCATATATTATTTTTGGAGGAGATTTGTAGTCGGTGTATTCTCTGTATTAACTTCTTTGATCTAGTGGAAACCGTGACAACAGAAGACTGGACGTAGACCATAAGTTGGGTCGAACCAGTATAAATTCTTTGATTGTGTGGTGTTTTCTTGTTTGTCTTATGATTCATCCACGATCCTAATTCTGTATTGATATAGTTGGCGACACATTATTTTCATATATTTCGCTGTGCACACGTAGGTGTTGTTTGATATTGTGTCAGATTGCCTAACATTATTAAAACCAGACCTTCAAAGTTCAATAGTGTTGGGTAATTCCAAAAAGAAACAACTTAATACCTGATTAAAAAATTGCACTTTGAAGTCAACAATAACAAAGCATGATCTTTTTCTTGAGGTGAAGGACAAGGAAGATGCTATTGTGATCTCTGTAAGATGGATCCTTTTGTTTGACCAACTTTGTTACAATCATCTCCTCTATTAAATTAAAAGCTTAAAAGTTGGCATACCTTTCTTTGTTTCCTCATTATACATTTGTTTAGCCATACCCATTGCTATGCATCCGTAAGCTTTGATCATGTTACTAGAAATTGCTTGTGTGAGGAGGGCATGGAGGCAGTCGTTGTCTGGACGCAAATGCGGAGAGAAGCAAGGGCCCAACGAACAGGATGCGGTGCACGCACGCAATCAGAAATGAGTAGGAACTGTGGGGGTGTGTGTCGGTAACGCCGGGGAGGGGGATAAACGGGGAAAGTTATCTGAATTAGGGTTTTTTTGAACGTGGGTGCACTTTTGGGTTTTTTGTGGGTGACTTTTGGGGGCCCCACCGGGATGAGGTGTCATCCATGGCCAATCGTTTGTCCCTGTCAACTTTTGACTGGGACAAAGGCCCCCATTTGTATAATAGACTGGAAATAACCTGTGACAAAGTGTACGTCGCAAAAAAAAAACCCACGAACAGGATGCGATGCATGCTCGCAGCCGAAAAGGAGTGAGAACTGTGGGTGTGTGTCGGTATTATTTTGGGATAAAATGGGAACATTATTTGAATGTGGGTGCACTTTTGGGTTGAATGTGGGTGCACTTTTGGGGCCCCCACCGAGATGAGGTGGCTCCCCCATGGACAATCCTTTGTCCCAGCCAACTTGTGACTGGGACAAAGGCCCTCATTTGTATAATAGATTTCTAAATGTGGAATTGTTGCTTTCAACATCACATCTTCAAAATTGTTCTGATTTGGTTCTCCCTAAGTTTACCCTCAATTGAAGCTATTTCCAAAATCGTACCAATCCACTTGTTTATTATCCACTTGTTTATTACTTTATCTTTCGGTTTTACTGCCAAGAATGATATGTTGTGTGCAGTTGTTGCTCCAATCCTATGAAGGTTTTGGAACAACTCTATTCGATCTAGCATTGTGTGGAAAATTTATTTTGTTATGTTTTGTTTTCTAACCAGGGCAAGCAACTTGGCTCACATCTGTATAATCACAAAGGAAGACTTGATTACTGCCAAACTCTCTACGGAACACCATGAGAGTAGACTAACTCAATCATTAGTGCATCCCCTGTACATTTTCATCCAAAAAAGAGATCACAACATGCAGCCTTTTCCAATGCGATCTGAGTATATACTCATCGAAGACGTTTACTTTGGGTGGCGAAATATGAGTTGGTGACCAAACTTTGACCTCTTATATTGTGGGTCGCCAAAACTTTTCCCATGTTAGTTTTCCTTAAACTATGTGACATTGGGACATAAATTTTGGGTTGAGTCTTTCATAAAAAGGTCAACTTGCTTGAACTATTTGTCTGCCTTCATAACATTGTAGTTGACACCCTCTAATAAAACTGATCGACTGAGGGGCTGTATTGTAGAATATATGCTGCATCATACCAGAATGCTCTTTATAAATTTACTTTTATTCTCATTGTCTTTTAACAAAACTTACACGATATCACAAGTTGCACTTCTTCTTCACCCTTTTTCCTGCCCAAATCGCCACCACCCACCCAAAAAAGTGAGTTAAGAATAAAAAGTTATTATATTTTTAGAAATTCATGATGCAGTTTGGCTACCATTATATGTATATGTTGCCCGTTAGAAACTTGTCATTTCATGTGTTTTCCTTGGGCATTTGCAGGACCAGTTTGATACCGTAGATTTGTCTGATAATGAGATTGTTAAGCTCGAAAACTTCCCATACTTGAATCGGCTCGGTACCTTGCTAATTAACAATAACAGAATTACACGTATCAACCCGAATATTGGAGGTAAGTAAAACATGGAACTTGTGAAATGTTATATAAAAAATATTTTTTATTTTATTACATGTTTCTAATATGCTAGTTTTCATGTAACTTGCAGAGTATTTACCTAAATTACACACTTTGATCCTTACAAACAATCGTCTTGTCAACCTGGTGGAGATTGATCCTCTTGCATCCCTGCCAAAGCTACAAACTCTTAGCTTACTGGACAACAACATAACTAAGAAACCAAACTATCGTCTGTATGTGATCCACAAACTAAAAGGATTGCGCCTGCTAGATTTCAGGAAAGTTAAACAAAAGGTGAGTTATCATGTCCTAGTAGTGTGTTTCTCTTAGTTCAGTCTTTTTCACTGCATGAAAATGTTAACTTATCCGATGTAGACATTTCTAAAGCATGATCTTGTAGTATCTGTATCAGAAAACCATTTTTTGTCCATATTAGGCATGCCCTTGATAGCTTTTCTATCAGTTTGCGTCAATTGAATGTTTATCTCTTGTTGGTATAGGTTAGGAAAATATTTGACCTACATTCTATATAGAGGCACCCAGGTATTATTTTGTGATCTGATATTTTTGTAGTTTACTTTTTATGATTTTTAATAGTTATTGTGGATCCACAGAATTTCTCCATTATCCTTATCACTATCATCACTGATATTGTTGCTGTTGTTGATGCTATTGTAAGCGATCAGACATGTGATCTCAACCTTGTAAGTTGAGTGCATTGAAGGCCAGCTGTATCTTACTTATTTTGTAATCATAATTTAACAAATGATAATTGTTGAAATTTATATTGATTAGCATTCAGATATACAAGATATAATTAGTTGCTTTGATATGTTTTATTCCCATTATTAAATGGCAACTATATTTCCTTTGATTATGACATATGTTGCATGGATACGGACACACTGATATGAGGATGACAAGATAAGACACAACACCACTGAATAATTTCTAAAGAGTATACTTAAAATAGATGTATTATGCTCGATATGCCTCAAACATGCGTATCTGACACATATCTGATACAACACTACTTGATGATTGAAGTATCCGTGCTGTCCAGGGTATGACTGCAAGGTGATGGGAAACACATCAGGTTGGGTCACATTAGTGTCGGACCAATTGACCCATCTGTGTGTGTTGCCTTGAACGGAACCAGCTCATTGGCAAACAAGTTGGGGGTGGGGGTACAGTACCCGACTGGTCATAATTGGGCCATCCGTGTCCGATCCATATAGCTTGTTACATGACATGCCAGGTATCACATTTAAGGAATAATGCCTGGAATTCATATTGGATTTACTGAAATATAATGTCTAGTTCATCCCAAGACTTAAACGTGCATTAAGTCCTTACAAAGTGAATGGTCTAACTACCAGAGCATTCAATGTTGTGGAAAATGGCTGCGGAAAAACCAGTACATTGCCGCAACACCTAAGCAGGGTTTAAGCAGCAAAAAACGTCAAAAAATGACGACAAAAAAGCGGGAAAACAGGATAAAAATCATAACAATGAAACAAAGGGGAAAAAAGCAAGAAATGAATGGAAAATTATATTAATATCTTTTTAATGAGTAATACTATTCATTTATGAAATTGATATCAATAATTCAACACAAGAAGATTCATACTATAACATGTTAATCTTAAAGCGGGGCTAAAGCTCTCCGAAAAGGGAAAACATAAGAGGATGATTAAGTGGGGCTTCGTTGGGCTTTTTACAACAATGAGAGCACTTGTTGCTAGTTGTTTAAACTTTAAAGTAATAGTCAGCTACCATTTATCGTGAAAAGGGTCTTTGTTGGGTCAATGGATCAAGAGGCTAAATCCGGACCCAACCCATTTAATAATGGGTCAAGTGCGTAACCCAATTATGATCCACACCTGATTAAGCTGACCTGTACCCACTAACTATGGGTCGTGTTCTTTGCCAGGTTGTTGGATCAGGTCAAATTTTTTATCCCTAATTGACTGCCACTATATGCACCCCTAATACTTCCAAACCAGCTTCTCTCTCCCCTCAACTACCACTATCAAACACACAAAACTGTAAGCGGGAGATTCCAAATTGAAATAATCTCAGTGAGTAATTGTTCTACTCCATAAACTACCTAGTAACCAGAATTTAATGTTTTTACATTGTCTATGAACTATGCTTCTATAGGATACAAGTTGGGTGTCTTAGGAAATGGCTGAAGTTGCTTATTTATGTCACTTGATGCATTGATATGATACATGAAGAAACTTTTCTTTTTTGGCTATTTAAATGCACTTTACAATCAATTATTTGGATTTTGATCAGGGAAATTATCCTGCCATATTGAACAGAAATATACCTATTCATTAATACTTTTGAAACTAATCCATCTCTTCGATATGAAATGGTTACGCTGTAGACAAAATACACTACTTACGTAGTACATGTCAAATTATAAATGTATAGTCTAACAAAAAGTTTTATCGTGCTGTAAAGATGCCTATGTCCTGAGTATTCTTCTATGGAATCATAAAAAGTAAAAATTTCTTCTCCAAGTGTTTACTTAATGCTTTGCATCCATGCATATCTGCCCATGACTACGCATTGACCACACATCTCTTGTTTTGGTTGTTGAGATGGTTATTTTGGGGAATCTAAGTATCTAACAGGGCCAAACGATAGTGAACAGGGCCTGTTGCTACTGCTGGAATTAGTAGGGTCTGGTTGAGAGGACAGAAACTGGTTGGCGATGCTACATCGATGTTTCTACTGTGAATCCGTGTTGTTTCTATGTCAGACACTTGTATTGTGTGCATTTTTGTTTTTTGGGTGGGATTTGCTGTATGCCAGCATGTTGTGTGTCCATATTGGTCTTGCCATGACCATGCAACATAGCTGGTTGTTTTAGGGTTTTGTGGGCTGTGGATGGTTTGGCCAGAGTAGCAAGAAGCAAAAGTAAGAGACACGGAGGATTTTGTATCGCCCATCAATGCATTTCACACCCAATATTGATCAAACAGCGCAATTAATGATTGTTCTCAAAGTTAAATCTTCGTAAAAATACACAAGCCATATGTTGTCTGTACTTTGTCCATTGCAATATAGATGCGACATACCACATGTAGAAAATTCTAAAAAACATACATGATGTTCTGTATCCAATACGACATGGTTTGTGATAGAAGTGTCCAAGCTATACATGATAAATCACATATTTTCCGTTGATTAAATTACACAAAGACAAAAAAACCCGAGTTTTGAAGGAGTGCGTAAACATCGCAAAAACTTAATAAAACCCGAGATTTAAAGATTAAGACCCAAATATTTTAAGAAGGACCCAACACGATTACTACTCTGATTGAAGAACCAAACTGCATGAAATTTGGTATGTAAGATTTCCAATGTTTCCTTAAATAAAGTCGACAGTTTCAGTTCCCAGCATATACCATTGTATACTCATAACTTCTTTTCCAGATTGATAGCATCAAGAGTGATCAAGCACTCAATTGTTGATCATACAGTGTTCATGAGTTGCTTGCAACCCATTGGGGGTAGAAGTCTCGTGGCTTAATGTTTCGACATATTCCGGCACCTCTCATAATATCTCTCATAATTTATAACCTGATGCGTGATGCGTGATCACTAGGGGTGATAGTTTAAGTCTGGCTCAATGGGTCAAATCTGAACCCGACCTGAATTCTGCGGTATGAGCTGGGGTGTAAATGGGTTCGGGTTGCATTCGTGTCAACCAGTCTACCCATCTGAGCCGGTTAGGAAACGGGTCGGGTTTGCGTTTGATGATCCAACATGTATCTATCCAAATACAAAATGTTTAAGTATATGTTATTTTAGTTTTCCTTATTGCACAAGGGAAAGATTGCTCACTGGTTAGTATATTTGAGTTGTGATGAAGGGGTGCCGGTTTGTTATCCACTATGACTTGTGAAAAATTAGAATTATTTTTAAAAAAGAAATCTGTAGTACCATGCCCAAACCCTACTTGCTACTGCCGACGGGACCGGTATCGGTCACATATTTTTCCTGAGTCTGGTAAAGGTTTGGGGTTTTGATCCAAATCTTATTTGGTCCAGTTTGACTTGTGCCGTACCTATCTCGACCAGACTCGATTAACCACTACTGATCACTCAAGAGGTTGTAGTGGCACATCTCATCTGTGACTTATATAACGACGATGTCACCAACTTGTTATATCTATATGGCATTTGTGGGCTCGGGTGACCTTAAGTACAGAAATCCTTTCCATTCATCTTCTACTAACTTACTTTTGGCATATTCTCTTAAGAACCACTTTATGCTTCATCTGGTTCCAAAGAGACGAAGGAAAGGAAACATAATATGATAGTAAGTTGTTTCCTATTGTTTTGTTGTGATGAAAAAAGTTAAAGAGACTAAAGTGTGTAAAGAAAATTCAAACAAAAATTTTCTTCTTGCTTTCCCTTGCCCTACTGGAAAATCTAAATACAATGCTGAAGGCAAGTTGGATCTTCAAGGGGAACCATTTAATGCTTATCTTGAGTGGGGCCTTGCTGGGGCTTCTTGGACATCTTTGCTTTACCAGATATTACTTCTTCTTCAATTTTCCCTTGGATTTTTTCCAAGTTCCAGATGATGGTGCTGTTTTTAGAGTCATCCTTCTTTCACATTTGTCTCTTACTTTAGAGCTTTTTTGTTGTCTTGCTCATTTCTCGTCATTCCATATGTTCTAATCATATGTTTCTTGTGAATTAATGCTTGTTTAACCTTTATAAATTAAATTTTACATGAAAATGTATTTTATAGCTCATTTCAAAACCGATATTGAAGCATAACAAAACTATGTTAATAATAATCTGAAGATCAAGCTTCAATATGTTTAAAAACAATCAAACTATTTCCTTATTTCAGCAACTCCTTAGAGAAAACACTAACTGCAATGTATTGATATCTCAGTTCACAGTTTTCCATCATTGATCTATTATAAATTAAGATGTTGTCTTTTATAAAATCACTGGAACTGATAACTGAAATTATGATCTCAATTTTTTATTTGGAATACCACTATTTCAGATAAATGGAAAATGAGGTCTAAGAGTGCATTGGTTTTATAAATTTCTCTTGAAGTACAATTATAGACAAAAAGAATTGCACTAATAAATGTGGAAAAGAACATCCAAGCTACCTAGAGATAGTTACTAGTTAGCCAATACACTTCAACGATAATACCATGTCGTGTCGGACATGTGTTAGATACCATATGGACATGTATTAGACCCGATGCTTTTATTTTGAGTTTAATTTACAGACTTAAGTGCCCCCATATCATATCGTGTTGTCCTTGTATCGGTGTGTCCGCGTCCATGCAACATATCCTGATAAATATTTTAGCTCATATTATTCCTATTTTACATGCCCTTTTGAATGGTGCTATATGCTGTTTAGAATAGTGGCTCTAGCTTGTCGCATGCTCTACATGCGAAGTACCTATTATCATATTGCTGCAAATGATGTTTATTAATAGTATTTAAATTGTTGAGGATGATGATTTTTCTATCCTATTTCCTTTTGTTTTTTGTGGATGGAGAAATCGGTTTATAACCACTTGACACTCTGAAACATCTATTTCTTATCAAAGATTTTGGGTAGAGGTGGCAAACGTGTCTGGTTGGGGTTGTTTGGTTAAGTTTGATCCGACATGGATATGGGTAAAATTGAACCTGATCCAGATTGAATCCGGGTCATGTTTTTGAAACCCATATCCAAACATGGTATAATCCATATCATCGTATCCGACTCGCTTTATCAGGTTGTTCCGGTGCAGGTTGGATGAATAAGTCAGGTTCTGGTTATAATTTCTTAAATATTTTGAAAGGGAAAAAAATTTTAAATGCAGTAAATGAGAATCGAACCAATGTAGCCAGTTTGTTAAACAAATGCACTAACCAATAGAGCCATCAACCCTCCGCCCACCCATTTTTACAACATGATTACCAAATGAACAAATGTAAGTTTGTGTGTATGAGAACATGTTGGATTCGGGTTGACGGGTCAAACCCATACACAACCTGAATTTTATCCGGGTCTATTGGGTCGACCCGAATATTACTTGGCCCAGATAGGCCACTACCCATTCTGGCCCAAGAGGCCGGGTTCGGGGCGGGTTCATTTTGCCACCCCGAGTTTTGGGTACTCATTTTGCTATGATTTGTGCTGTTCTGCTGGGCATGTGAAACATTTTAGAAAGTGGAATTGGTTTATAATTCATGTAGCTCTACTTGCATACATAGTGAAAATCAGTTCATCTCCTTTTTGATGTCCAGAACATTTCTAGATGACTTTGTATGCACACTCCTATTCAGGCTTAGTAAATTGTTTTGATGCACACAAAACTGGAGTAGCTTAGTTTGAGAGTATGCTACTCCATACTCATGACGTGGTCATTTGGTTTGGCATTTATGCGCTGGTTTCCATGGTAGTATTTATTATGCTTCACATGACAAGGCTTTCCCCAATAATAGGAAAGAATTGAAGCGGCAAATCTTTTTGCATCAAAGGAAGCAGAAGAGGAAGCCAAAAAAGTGCCTGCAAAGACATTTACTCCTGGGGAGGTTCCAGAAGTGACAGAAATTTCAAAAGTTGACGAGGCTCCTAAGGTGGTTGCTCCCACACCTGAGCAGATTACAGCTATTAAGGTATGCACAAATATCATACTTTGTTCTCAGTTTTGCTTACCATTTGATAGGTTTTCTTGCAATTATTGTTTTGCTGTAAGTTAGAGCTTATTGGGCCTGCATTTGTCTCCTCTTAATATAGTTCAATGTTTATAGCTTTTATGTACTTAACTAGTAAATCGAGCTGCCTCCTTAAGAGTTTAGTCAAGTCTAGAAAACTGTTGGTAGTTCAGTCTGCACATCTTCTGCCCCTGTTCTCTCTTCTTTTTTCCACTAGTTGGCATCTTCTATTGTCACTGTCTTATTTTATAATGTCAAAGATGGATTACAATATGTTAGGATACAAAGAAGATTGAAGGATGGAGGGGTTCAGTTCTTTCAGATCATGAGTTTATTGAACTTTGATCAGTCTTCCTACATTTTTGGATTCTGGATGCACCGGAAGATTTTTCCTGCTTAAATGTCAAAACTTGCAGTATTTGGCTGTCATGGTTTTCCTTTCCAATTGCTGTTTCCTTCTATTAATGCTGAGAGATCTCGTGTTTAGTTTTCTTTTGTACATGCATTTAATGGAGTTGTAATGGAAGAATTTAATTTCAAATTAGTTAGATCAACTGAAGTCTTACTAGACATAAATGATATGTTATCTACAAGGTTTGCTATGTATTGATGACAAAATTTTCACTATTCTTGTCAGAGTCGGGAAGAGAATGCGAAAGTATAAAAAAGAAATAAAACCACTGTTTGGTCAAAAACCTCTGATGGCAGTATTGAGCCCTAGCTATATGTTTCTTGGAAGCATTTGTGGGAAGAAATATCTATGTGGATACAACCGAAATTTATATCTCCAGTTCAAAAATATGAATCATGAAATGTTAGGATTTATGTGTAATTATCTAAATAATATAAAAACTTTTAAAACGGGCATGATGTTAATGATGATGCAAGCATCATCAAGCTAAGTTTCTTGTATGAATAAAATATGATAGAAGAAGGCCAGGTTGTGTAAGGTTGGTTTCATACAAAAATCTTGTTATCAAAGAAAAACTAGGGGAGGCTTTTCTAGTCTAGATAGAGGGTAAGGTTGGTTCAACGTGTCTGTAAAAGAGAAAAGAGTGTGGATGATACGATATGTTTTTGTAAAGAAGCAATGGGCTTTAATGTAAATAAGCAAATAATTGAAGGGTGAGTGATACATTTTATTTGAAATCTTTCTTGCTTTGACACACCTAGGTAACCCCATCTCCCCTATATTTATAGCTATGTGTTGCCGACCTACTCACTCTTCAACCGGCCTGCTAGTAGCCAACTTCCATAGTTAATTATTCTTTGATGACAACATAATCAAACCAAGATTTTCTTTAGTAACCGACCCATTCTCTTGATTGGTTTAACATAATTTTTCTGGACAATTACAATTTTATTCTTTGATTTTTTGACTAGCCGACATTCTCAAATTAACCGACGAACAGCTTATTGTTCTTGACACTTTTTCTCTTTCAATTGGCATAGTGTTAGATCCACGGGCCCAAGCCCATAGCCGCCGGCCCCTAGCCCATGCGCGCGCTCCCCATTAGCCAAGTAACCCTAGTTTCTTTTATTTATAGGGGCTAGCCATTGCTTGTTTACGTATGCTTGATGATTGATATTTCTCTTGAGCGTCCTTAGGTAAATTTAGATTAAACGAGTGCGGACGTCCTTCTAAGCGTCTTGGGAGGAGAATACACCTCTTTTGTATTCACTTATCTAGCCGTTGCTTGTTTACGCATGCTTGATGATTGATATTTCTCTTGAGCGTCCTTAGGTAGATTTAGATTAAACGAGTGCAGATGTCCTCCTTGGCACCTTGGGAGGAGAATACACCTCTTTTGTATTCACTTATCTAGCTTTTGCTTTTATTTCTCTATAAAAATTGTGCCTTTTTGTTAGATCCTAACAATTTGGTATCAGAGCGTGACGATTCATGGCGGTTGCGACGAGATCGAAGGATAAAATCGAGGCGTTGGAGGAAAAGTTCATGGGAGAAATTGAAGGGGTGAAGAAATCGGTGGAATTGGTGGTGGAATCCATCGAGCAATTGAAGGCAAGTCAAGCGAAGAACGACGAGCAATTTGCGAAGATCCTTGCCCGCTTGACGGCTAAATCCCAAGACGAAGGACACCCTAATTCGACACCAAAGGTGGTAACTTTGAAGAAGGAAAAGAAAAAAGAAGAGATTTTTACCAAAAATCAACCCTATTTCGTGGAAGAATTGGACGAGGAAGAAGAGGAGGGGCCATAGAAGGTTGATTATCGCGAGGAGGTGCAGTGAAACGCGGTGGAGCTTCAAAGGGGAGGCGGCGGCCCTAGCCGCCCTTTTCGGACGACGCACGCAAGCGAGGAGGGGCGGTCGACCCCCCAAAACACTTTTGGGGGCCGGCCGCCGCGCGACATGGGCGGGGGAGCCCCCCGCCTGCTGCGGGGCTCGGCGCTGGCCAGGCCCTGCTGGCCCCCGCCCAGGTTCGTGACCCTGCCAGACCTCCGGCAGGGCCCGCCGGACTTGCCGGGTTGCCGGCAGGGCTCGTCGGCCCTGCCAGATGGCCGGTAGGCCCCGCCTGAGGGGTGCAGAGGCTGGCAGCCGCCAGGGGGGGTGGACGCGTGCGGACAGCCCCCGGGGGGCCTTTTCGAGCCCTCCGGGCAGCGGACAGCAGGGGCAGACGCTCGCAGACAGCTTTTGGGGGGATTTTTCGACCCTTCGGGGCGGCGGCCAGCAGTGGAGGACCCGTTTTACGGAGACGGACGCGGGAGAGACCATTATTATGACGGCGGGGGTGGCTACGAGGCGGAGTTCGGCGATGATGCAGGTTAGGATGACTTCGAGTGTCGGCGTGGAGAGTACCGAGGAGACTATGAGGGCCGCGGAGGAGCGCCACCTAGACGGTACGAGACCCAGGATGAGAGGAGACAGCACCACCGTCCGCATCACCGAGCGGAGGAGAGGCCCGAGCAGGGGCACTTTGGAGGAGACTGCAGGGTGCGGAAGCTGAAGATGTCGCTATTTTTTTGGGAAGATCCACATGCTTGGTTGTTCACAGCAGAGAGGTACTTCGCGGCGCACCACATGACCGAGGCACAGAAGCTGGAGGCGGCAGCCATTTGCATGGAGGGGAGAGCCTTATAGTGGTTCCAGTGGAAGGAGAGAAGGCAACGGATTCGATGCTGTGAGGAGCTGAAAGACCTCGTGTTGGAGAAGTTCAGAGAGCTCCTCTTGGGAAACCTTCACGAGCAGCTATATGTCCTCAGACAGGAGGGACCTATGCGGGAGTACATTGAGAGGTTCGAGACTTTGGTAGGGAGAGTACATGGCGTGTCGGACGAGTCTCTGGAGGGTACCTTCCTTAAGGGACTGAGGCCCAGCCTTTGAGTTGCAGTGAGGCCTTACAAGCCTCGTGGGCTTTCAGAGGTCATCGAGATGGCACAGATGGTAGAGGACTCCCGGACCGAGGATATGAGAGGCAGGAGTAGTTACAGTGGGCATATACAACGGGACACCTCGACTGGAGCCGGCGGAGCGGGG
Source organism: Scilla litardierei (assembly GCA_030789695.1). Classification (NCBI taxonomy): domain Eukaryota; kingdom Viridiplantae; phylum Streptophyta; class Magnoliopsida; order Asparagales; family Asparagaceae; genus Scilla; species Scilla litardierei. The sequence continues at coordinate 807,555,509 of CM061142.1, read as the reverse complement.
ACCACTACTGAGGCAGATCAGATGGGGCTTGAGAAGACGGAGGAATAGAACAATCCACCACCGGCTGGGGGCCAATTCCGAAGGATGACCGATGCGGAGATGAGGGAGAAGAGGCAGAAAGGGCTCTGTTTCAGATGCGACGAGCGCTTCACTCCCGGACACCGATGTGCGGGTCGTAAGCTGCAAGTGTTGATAGCGGAGGTAGACGAGGATGATGACGTGGAGGATGAAGGGATCAGAGGGGAAGACGACTCCCACTCGGAGTAGCACCGCCGATACTTTCATACACCACCTTGAGGACAAGGTGGATTTTCGGGGGCGGAGTAATGTTAGATCCACGGACCCAGGCCCATAGCCGCCGGTCCCTAGCCCATGCGCGCGTCCCCCATTAGCCAAGTAACCCTAGTTTCTTTTATTTATAGGGGCTAGCCGTCGCTTGTTTACGCATGCTTGATGATTGATATTTCTCTTGAGCGTCCTTAGGTAGATTTAGATTAAACGAGTGCGGACGTCCTCCTTGGCGTCTTGGGAGGAGAATACACCTCTTTTGTATTCACTTATCTGGCTTTTGCTTTTATTTCTCTATAAAAATTGCGCCTTTTTGTTAGATCCTAACACATAGCTTGCTTTCTATGATTCATCTTAACTCAAGAATAATTTCATACTTTTGGAGATTACAAATGATAATTTAACATTCCCCTGTAGTGTGAAATTTTTCATTCTACACTACTTAGTAATATCCACTCCAAATTTCATTCTACACTACTTAGTAATATCCACTCCCCCATGTTTATGTATGTGTTATATTTAAAGCAATGTGTTACCGACTTACCTACACACACTCTTTAACCAGACTACTCTATCAGAAACCTTCCCTAGTTAATTATTATTTGATTACAACACCAAACCAAGAATTTATATGGTAACCAAATCATTCTCTTGATCGATGTGAAATGATATTTTCAGACTATTACAATTTTAATCTTTAATTTGATGTATCCATCATTCTTAAAGCGACCTATTAATCATGTATTCTTCTTGATTTATTCTTCTCCTTCAATTGACATAACTTTCTTTCTATGTTGACATCATGAGTAATGCCATCCTACTTCTATAATAATTTTAGATTTTTAGTTGTTACAAATATTTCTAACATTTCTCTCCCTAATACACAATCTTTCTTGCTTTCACACACCTATGCAGCCACCTGATGTGGTGCTGACCTACACACTCTTCAAACCAAGATTTGAGAACTTGGTTTCGGGATTGGTTTCGGTCCTTTCAATTTTTTTCGATTTAGATAATTTTCATTATCTTCGTTTGAAGTTATGATTTTAGAATTATCTATATTTTTTATTTATATGTTTCTATACTAGTGCATTTATAATAGAACAAGGTCCATTCTATTGCTGCCACCGAAGAGAGAGGTAGATAGATGAGATGGGTTAGGAATTATAAGAATTGGGTCAGGCGATGCATTGCTTATAACTTAAACCTGATAATAAAATTATATCGGGTTTGGTTGTAAAAAGCGGGTTGGGATCCAACTTGCTTTTAAATAAAGTTGAGTTAGTGATCTCGTTTTCTCGATGCCAACTGTAGCGGGAGGGCGACATTCGACAACGATGACAAAGAGGTACGACGATGACGATTGCGACATCCAAGTACAGTCTCCCTGTTTTCTTTTTTGGGTTTAAATAAGCTTTTTGCTTGTTTGACAAATTTCATTGAAATTTTTGAGGGTTATGTTAGATCTGGTTATAAAATTCATTTTATAATTGTTATTGCATGGTTTTTGTGTTTTTATCATTGTCGACCGAAACCGGTTTTTGGACGTCATTTTTATTGGTTTTTATGGAAACCAATACAAAACGTACAAAACGTACCGGTTTCGACTGAAACCTAATCTTGCGTCAACCAATTTACACTAGCAATCACCTTCCCTAGTTAATTATTTGTTTATTTCAACATAACCAAACCAATATTATTTTTAAAACAAGCCTATTTTCTTGACTTGACTGACTTAATTCGAAGTTTAAGATAATTATAATTTTATACTTAGATTTTTTTGATGCAGCTGACATTCTCAAATCGACATTTGAACCGGTTAGGATTCTTGATTTTCTTCTCATTTAATCTGCATAACTTTCTTTGTATGATGACTTCATCAATGTTGTCATCATATGTCTAGAATAATTTGATACTGCTTAAAAAATAACGAATGATATTTCTAACATTCTTCTTAATTTGTAATCACTATTGTTTTCTTTTTACACATGCCTCATCTTCCCATTATTTGTAGAAATGTACTTTGTAATTTCTAAAAATATAAATTTATTGTAGAAGTAGAATGATGATCATTCATGTTATCAGAGAAAGGCTATATCAGTTAAAAGAGAAGAAAAATCAAGAAGAAGAATAGGCTGTGCATAGGTTGGTTTGAGAATGCCAGTTACAAAAAATCTAAGGATACATATAATTATATAGAAAAATCATGTTGAATCGGTCAAGAGAATAGGTTGGTTACGAAAGAAAATCTTCTTTTAGTTATGTTGTTAAAAAATAATTAACTAGAGAAGGTGGTTGCTAGCAGCATAGGTTGGTTGAAGGAAAGTCGCAACGCTTGGCTACAGATACAGGGGAGAGGAGGTTACTTGGGTGTGTAGAAAGCAAGAAAGATTTCAAATAAAATTTATCAATTTACCTTCAATCTTTTGCTTATTTACATTAAGTCCCTTGCCATTTATAAAAATTTCATTCTTCTCCTTACTATTCTCTTTCAAATTTTGATCCTTTATCTTACCACACTTCTAGCTGCTCCAACATGCAAAATAAAATCAAATTAATCCCATCTCACTTTCTTTCTTTCTTGCCTCTCCTGATTTTGGGGGTAGAGTGGGAATGAGAGAGTGTGATGCGGTTCGGGTCTACGAGAGGCGGCGACGGCGCGTGGCACCGGGCACGGGTCAAGGCTTGGGTTCGAAGCCTACTTGATCCGATGGGTGACTTATTACTCATGACTTATCTCTTTAGTAGTGGTTTAATTAATTAAAAGGGCATATTAGTCTTTCATTAGTAAGTTGATTAGGAGAGGGTTAAAGCGTACGAGCCAGCCCTAGTTTTGTTTATCGAATATTTTGATTAGAGAAGATTGTTGCTAGAGTTCTTCGTGAATCTATTTGAGGATTAGACTTGTTCCATCAACACAAGTTAGGGAGATATCCACTTCAGGAAAAGATCAATCTATCTTCTATTGTAGCAATCAACAAATTCCACTACGAAATTTCTTTTCTTTATTTTACAAATCTAAAATTGTTCTTTTGATTTGGACGAATCGTATCACTTTGATATCAGAGCAGTTAGATCCGATGACAAACACAAGATCAAAGACCGCGACAGAGCTTTTGGAGGAAAAGATTGACAACAATATTGAAGGTCTCCGTGAGGAACTCATGACGGAGATCGATGAATGCGTCAAAGGGATGCCGACTTCAAAGGAGGTGAACGAAGGGTTCGAGAAGATAGCAAAAATGATGCACAAACAACAAGGGGCGACGAAAGGGATCTCAGGGCTTCCAGTTCATCGGATCTGAATTTCCAGAAATCTAGGGAAGTGGTCTCGTGGGAGAATAAGGAAGATGATCGCTGTATCATACGCTACTAGGAGTCGCCAAAGCAACCACAGAGGGACGACGACCGCGGAGGGAGGCTCCAAGGGAGCGGACGAGGACATCCGGGGCCGACGGTGCGCTGGCGCACTGCCAGGGCATACGGGGCCCCCACCTGGGCCGCGTGGGCTTCGTCGGAGGTCTGGCAGGCTGCCAGGGCCCCGACGAAGCCAGGCGAGGCCTTGGCGGCCATGACGTGGCCCTGGGGACTCGCCCAGGGCCGGAGCAGTGTCGGGCTAGCTCTTAATATACAGGGCCGCCAGGCCCTAGTGTGGGTTCGCGCAACAGGTTTGGTAGGTGATGGCGCTTGTGGAGGAGGTCATGGCATAGAGGGAGCCTTGGAGATGTGGCGTCGAGCCAAGGAGAATGTACGGAGGCTACAGTAAGCTGGGGAGAACGATGGACATGCATCAGAATTTGAGCAGTAAGCCCGGTACGTGGATAACGTCGAAGAGGAGTTTGAAGGAGAAGATGAGTGTGACGATGTGGGGGTGGCTAGCCAATGAAAGGGCTGGAGGAGGTGATCGGGGCGGCTAGGGCAACACATTAGTGAGCGGTGGAGATTGGAGGAACATATGCATCCTAGACGGTAGGAGGGGTACCGTGGAGGACCACCCAGGGGCGGCACCAATCCAGAGAGTAGGATGTGGAAGTTGAAGTCACCCTTCTTTGAGGGAAAGGATTCAGATGGATGGTTGTACAAGATCGAGAGGTATTTTGACGTCACGGGCCTCATCGAGACAGAGAGGCTGAGGGCAGTAGCATTAAGTTTTAAAGGCGAGGCACTCTCTTGTTAGAGATGGACTCAGAAGCAGATGCCTATACTGACTTGGGGAGAGTTGACAGAGTGCATCATGTGGCATTTTCAGGGGACCCATGTGGGAGGACTGTTTGAGCAGCTGTATGCCTTGAGGCAGGATGGGTCGGTACGGGACTATATCGAGAAGTTTGAGGGCTTTTGAGCCGAGTGGAGGGTGTCTCTGCAGAATCAATGGAGGGAAACTTTCTGAAGGGGATGAAGCCTGTGATTAGAGCAGAACTGAGGGTCCAGGACCCTCAGGGATTGTCTGCCATGATACGTGTGACAAGGAGATGGAGGACAAGTTGGCTGAGGAGAGGAAATCTAGGGGAGCGTGGGGCGGATCGACGTACCGTAGTCCAGCACCTACTGCTGGGCCCAAGACCACTGTGGGGACACCGAGGACAGCTAAGGGGGATGCTACGGAGGCACGATCAGGAGGACAGATTCGTTGTATGACCGAGGCAAAGATGAAGGAGCGAAGGACCAAGGGCTATTACTTCAAGTGCGATGAGAGGTTCACGCCAGGGCACCATTGCGCATGAAGAGCTATGCGGCTGGAGGTGACAGCTGAGGAAGAAGAGGAGACTGAGGGGATCCTGGAAGGAGGGGAAGAAGAGTTTGCGCAACAACCGCACTTAGATACGGTGGAGGTGTCGCTCAAATCTGTGGTGGCATTCACCCCATACCACACCATGAAGCTGGCAGGGGCAGTGGCAAATCAGGAGGTTAGTGTTGGTGGATAATGGAGCTACACATAATTTCATCTCATGAAGGATAGTGGAGCAGCATGGGTTGCAGCTTAGTGACACAACGACATTTGGACTAATACTGGGCACTGGCAAGAGAGAGGAGAGCAATGGGTTTGCAGGGGAGTGATCCTGAGGGTGCATGAAGCATAGATTGTAGCCGACCTTTACCCCATCGAGCTGGGGAAGGTGGACTTGGTTTTGGACATGCAGTGGTTACAGACGTTGGGTGATACCAAGTTCAACTGGAAGATGATGAGGATGGAGTACCAAGAGGAGGGCAGGACCGTCGTCCTGTTGGGGGCCCCAGCCTATGTTGTTGCGTAGCGTCTCTCAAGTCCCTAGCTAGAGCAGTATTGATGGGAAGAAATGATTTTTGGTGGAGTACATGGGGATGCGAGCAGTGGCGGAAGAGCACCCGCTACCAGCTGAGGTAAGGAGTTTGTTAGATAGTTTTGAGAACGTGTTTCAGACACCGCAGGAGCTACCACCAGAGAGAGATCATGAGCATGCCATTGTTCTCCGCGAAGGAGTGTCCCCAATTAGCGTGCGGCCCTACAGGTACACCCACATACAGAAGGATAAGATAGAGAGGCTGATACCTGAGATGTTACAGGCCGGTGTGATACAGCCCAGTGTGAGTCCTTTTGCTAGCCCAGTGCTGTTAGTCAAGGACAGGAGTTGGAGTTTCTGTGTAGATTATCGTGTCCTCAACAAGAAAACTATGGCTGCCAAGTTTCCTATACCCGTGATAGATGAGCTGTTGGATGAGTTGCACGGGGCGACCGTCTTCTCAAAAATTGATTTGAAATCGAGTTACCACCAGATCAGAATGAAAGCCGAGGATATTTCGAAGTCGGCCTTTAGGACACACGAGGGACACTATGAGTGGTTGTCATGCCTTTCGGGTTGACAAATGCACCGGCTACTTTCTAGGCACTGATGAACAAGATCTTTAAGCCTTATTTGAGGAAGTTAGTATTGGTGTTTTGACGACATTCTGGTATATAATCGGACAGTAGAGGAGCATCTGCGGGACTTAGAGACAATATTACAAGAGTTGTAGGCCCACCAGTTGTTTGCCAACAAGAAGAAATGTGTGTTTGCACAGCCGAAGGTGGAGTATTTGGGTTATGTCGTTTTGGCGGAAGGGGTAGCTGCTGACAGGACGAAGGTAGAGGCGATGCTAGATTGGCCGCAGCCGACGACATTGTGAGCTCTGAGAGGGTTCTAGGGCCTGACTAGGTACTACCACAGATTTGTTCAGGGTTACAACACTATCATCTGGCCATTGACAGAGCAGTTATATAAGGACTGTTTTCAGTGGAATGAGGAGGCGACAAAGGCGTTTGAGGCGTTGAAGCAAGCCATGACCATCGTGCTCGTGTTGGCCTTACCGGACTTTGGCAAGGCCTTTGTGGTGGAGACAGATGCCTCGGGGTGTGGCTTGGGGGCAATACTGATGCAGGAGGCCTATTTCAGCCAGGTACTGTCAGCACGGGCTAGACTGAAGTCTGTATATGAGTAGGAATTGATGGCGATTATATTGGCAATCCAGAATTGGCGGCCCTACCTATTGGGGCGACAATTCATAGTGTGTATGGATCAGCGGAGCTTGAAGTACCTATTGGAGCAGAGGTTGATTACGAAGGAGCATCAGAAGTGGATATCTAAACTTGTAGAATACAACTTTGAGATACAGTACCGACCCAGATTGGAGAACAAGGCGGCAGACACTCTTTCACGCAAGGGGGAGGTCGCTTGCATCGCAGCATTATCAGTACCACTGTTGAGGGATTTGGAGCTATTGTGGAGAGAGATTTATGCAGATGAGGAGCTGACTAGGATACGAGAGGGTCTGACCTAGGGGACAACAGATCATTCCGGTTATTCGCTTGACGGGGGGTTGTTATTTCAGAGGCGATTGGTGATACCGCGGACTTCGGTTCAAATTCCCTTGATTTTTCAGGAGTTCCATGAAAGCACAGTTGGGGGTATTCTGGTGTTCAATAGACATACATGCGGATGTCTAGGGAGCTTTTCTGGCGGGGAATGAAGAAGGATATTGGGAGGATGGTCGCCAGTTGTGACATATGTCAGCATCACAAGTAGCTTTCCATGGCTCCTGCAGGGCTACTGCAGCCATTGGCCCTTCTTGAGCAGGTGTGTGAATGCATCAGTATTGACTTCATTAACGGACTTCCGAAGTCCGATGGTTACACAGTGATTTTGGTGGTGGCTGACCATCTGAGCAAATATGGGCATTTCATCGCACTATGGCATCCTTACATGGCAGTGTCGGTGGCGACGACATTCATACGGGAGGTGATTCGTTTACATGGATGTCCCACTTCGATAGTGTCAGATAGGGACAGTCTTTATGAGCCAGTTCTGGAAGGAATTTTTCCGAGTGCATGGGACCGCTTTGAGTAGTACGGCCTATCACTCTCAGACTGATGACCAGACGGAGGTCGTCAACAGAAGTGTCGAGACATACCTCAGTTGTTTTGCTTCTGAATGTTCGAGGAGTTGGTATTTGTGGCTATCCTGGGCGGAGTATTGGTACAACACTTCCTATTACTCGTCTGCCCAGACTACACTGTTCCGGATTTTGTATGGGAGAGACCCCCCTCCATTGGTCCACTACAGTAAGGTAGCAACTCCAGTTTCGCAGTTGGAGCAGTACTTGAGCGAGAGGGATGGTGTGTTGGAGTTGAAGAAACACCTTACACATGTGCATCAGATCATGAAGACAAAGGCTGATGGACATCACAAAGAAGTTCACTTTGAGATTGATGCTTATGTGTATTTGAAGCTGAGGCCGTATAGACAGAAGTCTTTGGCTAGGAGGAGAAATGAAAAGCTCGTTGCTCGGTTTTATCGGCTTTACGAGATCTTGGCGAAGATAGGCCTTGTCGCCTACAGGTTGAATCTGTCCCCAGGATCGACATTGCATACAGTCTTTCATGTATCACAGCTGAGTCGTGCTATGGGAGACCATATTGCAACATCCACCTTACCACCCACTTTAACGGAAGATTTGGATGTGTTGCTGGAGCCGCATGATATCTTGGAGATGCGGCGCGAGGGCAGACGGGGCAAAGAGGTGCTGGTGCGTTGGCGGGGACTTCCAGACCATGAGACGACGTGGGAGTCCTATGATACCATATTGTCACAGTTTCCTGACTTTAAACTTGAGGACAAGGTTCGTCTTTTGGGGGGAGTAATGATGCGGTTCGGGTCTATGAGAGGCGGGGCGGCGCGCGGCACTGGGCTCGGGTTAATGCTTGGGTTCGGACCCTACTTGATCCGATGGGTGACTTATTACTCATGACTTATCTCTTTAGTAATGGTTTAAGTAATTATAAGGGCATATTAGACTTTCATTAGTAAGTTGAGTAGGAGAGGGTTAAAGCCTACGAGCCGGCCCTAGTTTTGTTTATCGAATATTTTGATTAGAGAAGATTGTTGCTAAGGTTCTTCGTGAATTCATTTGGGAGATTAAACTTGTTCCATCAACACAAGTTAGGGAGAGATCCACTCCAGAAAATGATCATTCTATCTTCTATTTTAGCAATCAACAAATTCAACTACAAAATTTCTTTTCTTTATTTTAAAAATCTGAAATTGTTCTCTTGTGGACGGATCGTATCAGAATGCCCCCCTTAATCTTCCGTAGCAATAGAAAGGTTTTTCTTTGTGCGGGGGGCACTTGGTGTGCTGTTTGTCCCCTATCCATTTTACTTGCTCTTTTTTCTCGGAACCATATGGTCCTTTGAGAGCAAGATTCAAATAAAGGTCAAGGTTACTTCATTTCTATGTTAATTTGAGTGTTGTGCTTCCAGGTGTTGTTTTCGATATTTATCTTCTAGTGAGAACTCAGCCAAGGCGAGGCTATTCTTCACATTTTTGTTTACGGATTCCCTTTTCGGTCAGGTGTTGTTTTCGATATTTATCTTCTAGCGAGAACTCAGCCAAGGCGAGGCTATTCTTCACATTTTTGTTTTCGGATTCCCTTTTCGGTTAATTGTCATGGACAACAATATTGGCAGTTTGATTATTAGAAGATTCAATTCCAAGGACTTCTAGCAAAGCAGATTGGACTTGTAATTGCAAGAACAACTATTGTATATTTTATGTTAATCAAGGGGAAGGTATCTGTGTATCTTAAACAAGAGAATAAAATCTGATGTGGTTATGGATATAGTCAGTCTGCATGGTGAAAAATTTGTAAACTTACAAGGAAAACTAGCTTGCCTCACTAGGAAGTGTTGGAATTAGAGAAGGAATTTATGAATTAGGATAAAGAGAAAGATGATGCGATCCGCAGGATGAAATAAGATGAAAATTAGGGTTTTGTGGACGTGGAAGGGTGAGATTTTTATAGATCTAAAAGAGAGAGAAACAAAAGATAGTTGACCCCTTCGAGAGGAGGTCACTCTCCTATCTTTGTATTCGAGATCAAAGCCTAATTCTCTCAGGACTAGGGTTCTAATAAACTTCTAGAAAGTTTCTTCACGATAATCAATATAACCTCATCCTAACACTAGCCATCCTCTAATACACACTGTTTCAGCCTTGAAATTTCAGAATTACATAAAATTACGAAAATGTCCCCGAGGGGCCAAAATTACAAAAACACCCCTGGTTCAGCCTCGCTGGTTGCCGCACGCCTCTCCATCTTTGATATGTGATAATCGTATCATTAAGCTTTCACCTTTTGCCCTAGATCTGATTGGCCATCCCGATCTAAATTCTTCGTTGCATGTAATTCCACAATTCTTTGGGGGTAGTTGTTGCATTAGGTTTTGCATGAAGTCTCCCCACCCGCTTCCATCATCGCCTCCAATGCCCTACCTTTAGATTCGAAAGACGTCAAGCCTTCTTCCAAGTTATTAACCAACTTCCTCAGATTTGCTACTTCACTATCGCGTCTTTTCTCCAAAAGTTTAACCTTTTTCTTTGCTTCCGTCGTCACCATGGATCGTAGAGCTCTGATACCAATTTGATGCAATTCCCAAGATGAAATAAGATGAAAAATTAGGGATTTTTGGAATATTTATGGAAATGTGAGATTTTATAGATCTAAAAGAGAAAAATACAAAAGATTGTTGACCTTTTTCGATAGGAGGCCGCTCTCCTAGATTTGTATTCTAGGTCAAAGCCTAAATATCTCAAGACTAGGGTTCTAATCAACTCCTTGAAAGTTTCTTCACAATAATCAACATAACATTCTTCCAACCCTAGTCACCATATAATAAATACTGTTTCAATCCTGAAATTCCAGAATTACAGAAAATTACGAAAATGCCCTGAGGGCCAAAATTACAAAAATGCCCATGGTTCAGCCCCACTAGTTGCCGCAGGCCTTCTCCGTCTATGATATGTGATAATCGCAACAAGAGAATTCTCTCCTCTAATTTTGTCACACACACAAGGAGAAGAGCTACATGTTTGCAACCAAATTCCCAAAATACATAATCACAAGTTCTAATATGTATCGCATATAGCTTGCTAAATAAAGACGAGAAACCTTTAGGAGAAATTAGTTTTGGTAAACATTCATGCTAACTGCTTTGTTGAAGGAATGAATGTCATACAAATCAACTGCTCAGTGACAGCATTTCGGACAAAATTATAGTCCATCACTATCTGTTTGGTCTTTTCATGAAACACCTGATTACTGTCAATATAAATTGCAGCTTGATTATCACAAAAACATAGGCATTGAACCATTCTCTTGGAAGCTAAGTTTTCACATGAAAGTTTTCAACTACATCTCACATGCTGCATGAGCCATTGCACTATACCAACTCATAACACTTGAGCAAGAGACTGCACTATGCTTTTTTACTCTAAATAACAAGATTACTTTCAGCATAAATACAATAGTTAGATCTAGATTTCCCATCTCTCTTGTCTCCTCCATTGCTAGAGTCTGAGGACGATTTAATCCTGAAGTGTCCATGTCTCCTGTGCAACAAATCCATACCAAACAACGCTTTAATGCAAGTCAAGATGCACAAAGCATCTTGCTAGTGGTTCTCCCATTGTTTATGCATAAATTGAATTACTATAGCAACAATGGTATAGTAATTGCGAAATAGATCAGTATGCCAATCAATCTTTTATACAGAGAAGCATCCTAAAAGATCTGACTAGTCTCATCAAATACATCATCAGTATTGGCATCCATAAGCTACTCACATATTTGCTACTAAATTACCTGTGTATTGTGACAAGTCCAAAGCATGCATTTGTTGGGAAAGAACCATTTCATGTTTGTTATGAGCGATTTCAATACCAAGAAAGTATCAAAGCTTTCCCATATCTTCTGGTAACAAAACGCTAATAAGATACTCCTTGTATTTATAATCCCAACGACATCATTTCCCGTCAAAACAATATCATTACGGTTAGAACCTTAGTCCCTGATGAGCTACAATGAATGACAACAAGATAATTAGAGTAACAACACTAACAATTAGTTGTTATAACAAACTTGCCAAACTTATCAAACTACATATGTGGACTATGCTTCAAGCCATTTTGCTATCTTAAGATTACACAACGTTCTCCCATGAGCAATATATCCATGCAGTTGCTTCATATAGACCTTAAGATTACCATACAAGAAGTCATTCTTCACACACAGCGGAAACATTTGCCACTGTTGGTTCACAGATAGAAAATGACCCTAATAAAGCTGAGTTTGGTTATACGAGAGCAACTCTTAAGTTACTTCATGCCATATGTTTTTGTAAACCTCTTGGCAATCATGCAAGCCTTATACTTGTCGATAGTTGACACATGGCGGAAATGGAAAAGGATGTGGGGGATTTGAGGAAGAATGAAATTAGGAATTTGATAAATTTTCGGATCTCACACCTCAGAGATCTAAGGATCACAGTTCGCACGTCTTGCACGTGGAGATTTTTTGGACCTTTTGCACAGAAAATCATGCCCAATCTCGCACACCAATGCAAAATATTAATTTTTATAGAAAAACTGAAAGTTTACCCCAAAATTTCTATACTTTATTGATCTATTAAATAAATTAGTTTGTGGCCTTTACTTAGGCTTACATTTTGGCTTTCAAAATTCACACCCAACGTGTGATGAAAACTCTAAAATAACTAAAATACTTAAAATAAATAGAAGGCTCAAAGTAATTCAAACTTTATCCTAAATAAAATAACCAAACTATTCAAAATAACCAAAATACTCAATATACTCGAACTCCATCTCTATATAAAATCTAAAAGAAAATGACTTTATCTGGAATTCAAATTGGATCCATATCATTCTCCTTGACTTGGGAATGTCACCACCTGATGAATGATGACACGATCGGACAGAAATCAGCAGTCATTTGTAATTAGAGAAGATTCGCCCATTAACTTTAAAATGCAGTAAAATGTAATTTGTAGGCAAATATCTTCTGAAAAGTTCTTTCAAGTCACAAGAAATAAAAACATATAGAAACTGCTTGTTGGTAGGATGTGGATGATCTGGGATGACAAACTCGATGTGATTTATTTCCTCAAGCGATGTCTCTAAGCTAAATACTGTCATATAATCAACGTGTGACTTGGACTTTATCTCTAGTTGAAGATTCAGTTCAGGTTTAGGCTCAAACTTACTTTCTGGTACAGATATAGACTCGGTCTCTAACATTATCTTGGCCTCAGCATTTGGCTCATTGGAGTTCAGCCTATTCTGATGAGCAACTCGAATCTTGGATTGGGAGGGTTTCAACACAATTCTCTTCCCTTTAAATATGAATGTGTGTGTTGACCTTTCAGAACTTGTCACTTCTAGGTCGTACAACCAAGGTCTTCTTAGCAAAACATGTGCTAATCTATGGGTATAACTGAAATGTAATCATGCTATGTTGCAAGCTGGAGATGCAATAAACACCATACACAGTCTTATCAATCAAGTAACATTATATGGCTGTGGATGAGTCTCAGCTGATAGGCCCATTCTTTCTAAAGTCGACTTGACGATAATATTAACACAACTACATTCATCAATTATTAATTTGAAGGACTTATTATGTACTTTGATGTAAGTATGAAAAATACTAGCCCTTTACCAATTTTCCTCGTTTTCAAGTGTTGTAGGTAGACGTCTAATGACATTGGTATGAGCATTAGATTCATATATCATCATCATCAGTAGTACTTTCAGGTATATAAACTTTTTCAATCATTCCTTCAGATTGTATCACATGAAAGATGAAAATGTCCAGGGACGACGACGTCGACAATGGATGTGGGCAGTGGTGGCGCTAGGGGTTAGGGCGGCGGGGACAGTAAAAAGTTTTTTCCTTCTTAATTTCTCTCATTTTGCTTTGGAAAAATTCTTCTCCTTTTTCTTCAATATTCCTTATATCTCTCCCCTTTTAATTTTTTTTGTTTTTTCTTTTGTTGATCTCTTCCTCTTTTGATTTTTATTCTCTCTCTCTTTTTTATTCCTCTTTTTTATTTTTTGATCTCATTTTTTAAAAATCCAAATCTAATGGAAGAAAGCAAAAAGAAAAGATTTTTTTTGATGAGGGAGAAAGATGAAGATGATATGTTGGCAAAAAAACGGTGGCGGCACACAACCTAGGCCATGGCAGTTTTGTAATTTTAGGGGCAACGGCTCATTAGAGAGTTTTGTTATAAATAGGCAGGGAGAGATCATGTGGGGATGCAGAAAATTGTGAGAGATTAGTAGTTATTATTTAGATTAGTTAGCCCTAGGTTATTGGGAGAGTGGCCTTCCTTTCGAATTGAGGCCGTATCTTGTAGTCTCACGAAAAATATTTATAAAAATATTATCTATTGCCATAATTACTTCACCAGTCCTAACAAATTGGTATCAGAACTATTGATTTTGGAAACCAATGGCGGTAAGAATGGTGGACACTTTGGAGGAGAAATTAGAGAACGAAGAGGAGGTCCTCAAGAAAACAATGGAGGAATGAATCGAAACTATTGAGGAAATGTTTTCGTCTATGGAAGTTATGATAAAACAATTATTAGAGATGAATAACTGCCCTACACCTGAAGTGGTATTTACATAGACATATTTGAACAAGGATGAAGCCATAGAAGACGACACGACAACATAAAGCGCTAACAAGGAAAAAGCCATTGCCTTTGAGGAGGATTCAACTGAGCGGCGACGCGCAAACCTTGCGTGTGGGCCGAGAACACCCCTTAAACCTTGGGGGATGCGGCTGAACAGGGCAGAGACCCTGCAAGGGTCCGTCGCTAGGTAGGTTGGGTCGACGGGTCATGGGAAGCTAGCAGACCCCTGTAGGAGGCCTGGGAGGGCGTGATAGTCTCCGTGGGAGGCCGTTAACGGCCCCTTGGCAACCACCGGAGTCCCTGCAGGGGCCCGAGGAGGACCAATGGGGCCACTGGGACATCGGCAAGATGCCCTGCGGCCACTGAGTAGCCGGGGGCCCGGCGGGGCCCGACGACAGGCCTTATGGGGGCGGTGGCCCCTTGGACAACAACGAGTGGACACCGTGGCCCATGGGGAGCAGGACAGCGGGGGAGACAAGGATTCGACGGGGCCATTAGAGCATGGCGGGACTTCGATGGCAGCGAAAGATGGCGGAACCCATACCTGGATGTGGTGGATGATCCCCCGACAACTAGGGGACATGAGGCGACTGAAGAGGCTTGGCAGGCGGCTGCGGCTGGGTTGAAGGAGGCCCACAGGGGGTGGTTGTCCTTGGTGCAAGGGAGGAGTGCCCACTGGTCCCAGTGGTAGCCCACAGGGGAGGTGCCCCTTTTGGGGGACACGTCGACTGCAGTGGATGCTTCTGGAGATTCGATGAGGGTGAATGAGCTCTGTGGTGGTTTGACGATGGATGGGCAAACGACGATACGATGGAAAGAGTATCGATGGAGGAGTTTGGGATCTCACAGCTTCAAAACTTGAACGCATATCAACAATTTCATTATGGGCAGTCTATATGGAGAGTTGGACAGGGGCACTTCATTATCGATTCAAGAATCCAGGAGTTAAAGATGTCAGTCTTTGATGGAAATGTTGCCTATGGTTGGGTGTACCGCGTCGAGAGGTACTTTTAGTGAACCGACTTATAGATGATGAGAAGCTGATGGTGGGGCCCTGTGTTTGGAAGGAAAGACGTTGACAGGGTTCCTGTGAAGGGAGCGGAGGCAGCCTGTGCACTCGTGGAAGGAGTTTAACGATTGCTTGTTGGACCGTTTCCGCGATACTCACGGAGGTGATTTGCACGAGCATCTTTTTGCGCTTCAGACAAGATGGGACAATCAGGGAATACTTGGAGATGTTTGTGTTGCTCTTGGGCCGAGTAAGAGGAATATCAGGGGCGGTGCTGGAAGAAAACTTTATGAAGGTGCTCAAGGTGGACATTCGAGCCGAGCAACGCCTGCTGAGGCTGAGGGGCTAAGAGAGACGATGGAGCTGGCCAACATGATCGGGGATAGGAACACAGTAGAGCGGCGTACTAAGGGAGCATCGAGCGGGTTCACTTTTCGTACGAGTGCCATAATGGAGGTACAGAAGACCCAGCCAGTGGCAGTTCAAAGAACCCATGATAAGAACAACGAGATAAGACCTGACAATAAGTTCAAGCACATCAAGGAGATAGAGATACAAAATAAGTGCCCAAAGAGATTGTGCTTTCGATGTGATGAGAAGTTTGGTACAGAATATCGCTGTTGAGATCGCGTCCTCTAGGATTTGATTGTCAGTGATGAAGAGTACGATGGCATTACAGTTGATGGGAAGAAGAAAAGGGCAAGCACCCTCATTTGGAATATGTCGCGACGTGGGGACCAATCACCGAAATTTAGCAGTAGTTTTTGGAATTCCACCTTGAGGACAAGGTATCTTATTGGGAGGAAGTAATGCTAGGGTGGCAAAACAAGGGGCAACATCTCAAACCTTAGACCATGAGCAGTTTTGTAATTCGGGGCGACGACTCATTAGAGAGTTTTGTTATAAATAGGAGGGGAGAGATCATGAGGGGGATGCAGAAAATTTTGAGAAATTAGTAGTTATTATTTAGATTAGTTAGCCCTAGGTTATTGGGAGAGCGGCATTCCTCTCAAATTGAGGTGGTATTTTATAATTCCACAAAAAATATCAATAAATTTTTTATCTTTTGCTTTAATTTCTTCCACAATCATAATAGAAGAATAAGTTAGGGTTTTAATCTAAAATCCTAAAGATAAGAAGATGATGATGAAAAAATATAAAAAGATAAAATGGTAAGATTTTTTATTTTTGATATAAAATCTAACTAAAAGCAAAAAAACATAGCCAAAAGAAAAAAAGATTTTTTTATGAGAAAGAGAAAGAAATAGAAGAAGAGAAATCAAGTTTGGCTCTGATACCAAGTTTGATGTAGGATGGAAGCAGGAAGGGTTGTGGTGGGGATTTGGGGAAGAAAGAAGTTGTGAATTTGATAGCTTTTGGGCCTCGCACCCTAGAGATATAAGGATCATCAATTTGAATGCGGAGATTTTTCGGACCTCTCGCTCAGGCAACCAAGCTCACTCGTGCATACCTATGCAAAAGATTTAATTTTTATAGAGAAACTAAAATTTTACCTCAAAATTTCGATTGTTTATGGATAAAATAAATAAGTTTGTGACTTTATTTATGCTTACAACTTGGCTTGTACAATTCACATCCAATGTTGGATTAAAACTCAAATAACTAAAATACCTAAAATAAATAAAAGACTCAAAATAATTCAAACTCTAGCCTAAATAAAATAACCAAAAGACGTAAAATAGCTAGAATACTCAATGTACTCAAACTCTATCTCTATCTAAAATCTAAAAAAGGACTCTATCTGGAATTCATATAGGATCTATATCAATAGCCTCACCAGTACGACACTTTGCTGGAAAAACCTAGCAACATCCTACAGTTTCCAATTCTGAAGAAGCAGGAACCAAGTCCCACGTCACCAGAGAAAGTCGAGCATCCATTTCTTCATCTTTGCTTGCTTCTAAGCTGGATGCATTAATGCTTTCAGATAAGATTTGGATGAAATGAAATTGAAGCAAATCTCGAGGTGGATTTGGATGTACTTTCTACAGAGAAGGTTGGGATGGAGATCAGGATGTGGTTGGATCTTATGGAAGCGATGCCGGTGCTGTTGATGGAGATGGAGGAGAATTGATGACGGGTTTAAAGATTTTGAAGTTTGAAATTGATGATGGGGATGGCGATAGCTAAGTTAGATTAGGGTGGAGTAGGGTGGGTTAGGGAAAAGAGATTGGGGGTTAGGATTAGAGTTTGATTCCTGAATTGGAGCGAATCTTGAGGTGGATCTGAACATGCTTGCTATATAGAAGGTCGAGTCTAGATGTGATCGAATGAAGGTGCTACTGGTGGAGGTAGAGGAGGGACGGTGGTGGGTTTGAAGATTTAGAGATTGAAGTTGATGATGGGGACGACAATTTAAGAATTTGGGTTGATTTGGGAAAAGAGATTACACTTAGGATTAGAGTTTGATTCCTGCTCTGATACCATATTGGATTTAGAGAAGGAATTAAGGAATTAAGGTTGATCTCTCACTTGTTATTTCTTTTGCTCAAGTGCATTGTGCACCTCACATGTTTTAAATTTTGAAGCAAAAAATGTCTTTATTTTCTTCCAAAAGGTTGAAGACATAATGTTTGTTGGAATCAGGGATTCGAATTTTCTCAAGCAAGAGGAGCGGTCAAGAACTTAGTGTTTGGTGGTTTATTCGAAGGATATATGACGCAGGATGGAAGTGGTAATGGATGTGTTGGGGATTTGGGGAAGAGGAAAGTTGGGAATTTGATAACTGTTCGGATTTCACACCTTGGAAATCTAACGATCACAGACTCGCACGCCTCGCAGGCCTCGCATGTGGAGATTTTTTTTTGGATCTCTTGCGCAGGCAACCAAGACCACTCTTGCACACCAATGCAAAAGATTTGATTTTTATGGAGAAACTAAAAGTTTACATCAAAATCTTTATGCTACATTCATCTCTCTAAAATAAATAAATTTGTGGCCTTTATATAGGCTTACAATTTGGCCTCAAAAATCACATCCAATGTGAACTAAAACTCTAAAATAAATAAGACTCAAAATGATTCAAACTCCTTATTAAATAAAATAACTAAAAGACTTAAAAATAATTAGAAGATTTGGACTCAAACTCTATCTCCATCTCACATATAAAATCTTTAAAAATAAACGACTTCATCTCAAATTTGAATTTGATCTATATAATTCAACTTCAACACCTGATGAATGTTGACGGAAATAGTACAAGCGAGCAGAATTCAATTGTATCTGAAGAAGATGCATCCATGCATTTTGAAGTGTAGTAGGATGTAGATTTGTAAATGAATATATTTTGAAAGGTTCTCCCAAATCACATAATTAATGAAAGCATGTACAACCTTCTTATTGGAAGTATGTGTAGAATCTGCGATGGTAAACTTAATGTGCTCAATTTCATCAAGCTTTTGTGAAATACTCAACTCAGTCACCGTAAGATCATCGCTCGGTAAAGCTCGTCGAGAACCTATATGATGCATGCCATTCATACTCATTGGTTCTAGTACGAACATCTTTGGACAAACTCTAATCATCTCGTCATCTATAACTGAACTCTGGTAAATTTCTATTTGATTATGCAACAGACTTGTGAATATCATTGTTAATTGAAAGAATTTCGCAAGTCTTGATATGCAAATCACTCAAATCATATGCAAAATGCTCATAAATTGCACTAGGAACAAAGTCAAAGCTATCTCTAAGGAACTGTGATTTACATGATGATGTATTGGTGTTAGTGGGCGTTTAAGTATCAACCCATTCTTTTAATTTTCAATTATGCTATTAAGTCTATATGGGGTCAACATAATTTTCTTCTCTAAATATAAATTTGTATGCATTGGTTCTTCCAAATTGTGTCACATTTAAGTCATACAGCTAAGGTTTACCTAGCAAAATATGTATAACATCCATAGTATGACATCACACCAGATCGTATCGTGATAGCTCGAAAACTGGATACACACTTAACATTCGGTAACAGAATGTGATTTATCAATACATGTAATGTTATAAAGCTGTAGATGATGTTTTGCTTTTAGTCTCATTTTATCAATAGTTGATTTGACGACTAAATTAGTACAACTATATCCGTCAATTGTCATTCTGAAAGGTCTATCTCTAATTGTGATGTAGGTAAAGAAAACATTAGTTTTTTACCAATCATTCTCACTCATAGGGTAGTAACTAGACACCTAATCACTTGTAACACAGCACTAGATTTCTCTACATCATTTACATCATTATCTGTATCATCAGTTTCCTCGGGGGGAATGTACTCTTCTTATATTAATTCATCATTATTGATCTCTTCCATAAGTAGCCTTTTATTAGGAGACTAAGAAAATGACCAAGGCCATGATATTTGAAACATTGCACCTCTTTAGGATTTTGTTGTATTGGCTCTCCAACCTTAGCCTTTCTATTTATCTCTTTAAAGGCATTATCTTTTGGTTTAGGTCATGTTTGTTGGGATCTTGAGATGCAAGATAAACACTAGAGGGGGTGATTAGTGTTTCTTAAAAAATAATGCTTAAAATAAAACTTTAAACCCTCTAGTCAAGCCCAAGTTTCTTGAGAAAGTTATCTCCTCAAGTACTTAATCAACTATCTCTAATGCAAGCTATTAAAGTAAATAATGCACAACGGAAATATCAACCAAAAGCAAGTATAGAGAATGCATAAAGAAGACAAATAATCACAACACAAACATAAAGAGTTTTAACCTAGTTCACACACCCGTGGGCTACGTCCAGTCCCCAGCCGCGTTGGGATTTCTCCACTAAACAACTCTCAACCAAGAGAGCAAATGTCTTAAATTGGGGGGCTTCCAATAACAAACACCTGGCTTCAATTGTTAGGAATTTCTAAGCACTTAGCTGCTTGCTAGGGTTTCCAAATACAACCAACAACACCAAACTTCACCTCAACACTTGATGACCTCAACACTTGAGGCTTTTCTCAAACCAACCAAATACAACCAAAATCAACTTACCACCACACTTGTGGGTTTACAATACCTTTCTTGAAGGATGCAGCTCTTACAATCTCATATAGCCAATGAGTTGAAGCTTTGTGTATTTTATTGATGGCTATGGAAAATCCTTTTTGGTCTTAAATAAAATGAAGATTAAAAACAAGGAGAGATCAAAGGAAAACCTCAATTGGAATATCAAAAATAGCACAATTTAGCTTCAGAAGAATTCCAATTTTAACAAGGCTTGAATTGTTTAAAAGCTTTGAAAAGTTTAAAACCAAAAAGCCTTGAAAGTTTAGAGAGCTAGAGAAAGTTGAAAATCTTAGAAATCTCAAAATATTTTCAATAATAGGTGTCAAAAACTCTCAGCAAACTCCCCTTAAATAGGGCTCAAAATCCGTTGAAAATAGAGGACTAAAATGCCCATAACAGAAAAATCGACAGCTTTACGTAAAATGCGGAGCTGTGTTTTTCTCCAGAGTAGTCGACTACAATACTATTAGTAGTCGGCTACTCGTAACATGGTAGTAAACTATTTCGACTACTGTAGTCGGCTATTTTGAGCTACAGAGAGAACACTCGTTTTTCACTCACAAGTAGTCGGCCACTATATAAAAAGTAGTCGACTATTCTACTAAAACATGGGAAAGTAGCTCAAATGCCTTTGAAAAATATTTCAAATCATTTTAAAATGTTTTCTAAATAATGTAAGAATTTTAAAACATTGAAAACATCATTCAAACGTGTGTACAAGCTTCCACTTAATATCTTTAATATTCTAAGACAAGTAAAATAAAAAGACATACAATTCACACAATCTTATCTTTGGAGTCTTGGTGTCTTCAATAGACTTGATCCACTTGTCTTGAAGCCTTGCACTCCCGGAGTCTTTGACTTGAGCTTATGATTTTCAATATGAGCTCCAAGGTCATTGACTCATCATCATCAAGCTTTTGCTCCTAATCTTAGCAAGCTTGGATGAGTTCCATGAGTTTGTTGACTTTGAATCCTGCATTCACAAATTTCTTTATAAAAATATCATTAGCAGCCTTAATTGTTTGATTATCATCAAAACCATCTTAGGGGGTGATGCAATAACCAACATTCTCCCCCTTTTGATGATGGCAAACAATTCGATAAAATTATGAAATTACAAAATTAAGATACCCCCCCCCTGCACAAATGCATATGATTGCTATGGAAAAATAACTCACCCTGCATTAGTACTAGTTAGAGATAAGCAACTATTAAGCATATTTATCATAATTCTATCAAAATGCCAATGTGGGTGGTGCATCATAAATGGGTAAAGTCAACTAAACTATCATGCATGTACATATATCTCTCCCCAGTATATACTAAAAATCATAACATGCATGCCTGACATATACTCACATTCAGAATTCTCTCTCCCACTTTTGACAAAATCAAAAAGCAAGGGGTGAGCAAAAATAACTCAACGTAGTGTGTCACAACCATTATAATAAATGATACTACAGTTTATGCATACGTAATGTTTATGCATACTAAATGTGAGAGTTATAATGATCAAGGTATAGCATGTCAAAAACATAACATAAATCATGCATACTTGATATAATCATATTAATCTATTTAAACACCTTAAAAGTTTCTCTCCATGCATATCCATATGATGCATATCTAATCAAAAACATATAGTTCAATATAAAGCATATATGAAAGCCAAACATGATTTCATTATGCTCAAAGGCATGTAGATATGCATAAAACATAAAGTCCACCAATAGAGTATAAACATGAAGCATAAAATCCCCTTTTGACTCATCAAAACATATATGAAACATTGAGATATATAACATAACATCTATATGCCAAAAGAAATATTTTCAACAAGAGCAACATATTGAGAGAAAATATATTTACTAAATAGTGAACAATTAGCTAAAAACATAGATATCAAAAGGATAATTCTAAGGATTATGAAAGGTAGGATATCTATAAAATAATTCCAAGCTAAAAAATTCATCATTCTCACATAGCTTCAAAAATCCAAAAGTCCAATAATCAATATGGCAATAATGCAACAATTTGTGATATATGTGATAATCAATAATTTGAGTGTCATAAGCATGAGTTATGAGCAATAAAGAGATACCAATAAGATAATCACTAGGATTATACGAATGTGATATCCATCAAATGAAAGCAAGCTCAAAAACTCATAATATTCAACATATGACATAAATCCAATATATGCACATATCATGGATTCATAAGAATTCCAAAGTCCAAGATATGCCAATTATATTCCAACATATTCATATTTAAATTTTTATCATAAATGAGCCAACATTATATGCAAATAATCCATATAACCAAAATTTTATGACAAATCTCATAGCAATGTCCAAGAGAGTCCAATATAACCAATCATTGCCAAAAAATAGCAAAACATATGAAATTTTGCAACATGATCACAATATGCTCAAAAAGTACCCAACGAAATATTTCATATCATAAAGCAATAAGAGGGGGTGATCAATAACCAAAATGTGACATAAGCAATAATACCATGTCAAAAATAATTAATAAGCACATGTGACAAATGCCATGAAAATGCATATCATATCTTTCTTGTCATGCATACCATGTGTCGTGTTATCGCATACAACAATAAAATATTTCGTGTTGTCTCAATGTATATATGTATGTACACGAGATCAAATGTTGAGATATAATATATATGAGATAAATTGAGCAAGGATGATCGATATCAAAGATGTCAATTTCATTAAATTGAAATAAGCATGAGATATCTAAACTAATGACATATGTCAACTAGCACACTATGAATTAATAAACATTATATCTCGACTTATGCAAGAAGGCGATTCTCCATTACAATATCAAATGTATACAATCATAGAGATGAATCTAAAGATTGGCTTGCATAACCAATAAATATGACGCACACACCGAAGCGTAAATAATGTGTATACTATAATCAACATGTATATTATGCATATGCAGTGTATCAAGAGCATGACATCAAGGTATAACACAAACTTTTGATTTTTCATGAAAAATGAATTGTTCATCCAATAAGGGTGACTCAATATCACATATATATTCTTTTGAGTCAAGAAATGATTTTTTTCCTTGTGATGTAAACATTCAAAATCCATAAATCTCAAGAATAGAATGTGATATCAAGTGTCATGGCATAATGACATATGTAAGCACATAATATGCGTTTTCTATGTGGGCATCAATTATTAACACATAAGATGAAGATATGTAATCATGTCTACAATGGTCGTACTTCACGAAATGAGCAAGAATTAAAGCTAAGAGAAGTGCGAACATATTGTGTCATACATAGAATAATTCTATCAAGAATTTTTATGACACATCTAATATGAATATAAAATAAGATGTATGGACATGAAAATAATTGAAGCATAACTTATCACAAAACTCGACATTCATTAAGTAATGTAATAGTTTCTAACGTGGGTGATACATATCCAACATTGTTTTTCTTTTAGACGAGTCTTAATACTCATTCCCTTTTTAGAACATATTCAACATTCAAAATGAATTTCAAAAAAATATGATACTACAAATTATAGCAAATCATAAATGATATCACGTGTTAGCAAATCATAAATTACAATATAAACTATAAATGATATACAATGAAGCATATATCCTAATATTCTCCTCAAAACATGAAATAAATCTAATCAATATACCATGTGTTATATATCATTTCTATATGCATCCCAAATATATATCACGTATTGAAATACCACGTGTTGTGATAGAATTATAACATAATCATACTTACAAATTTGAACTCTCCCTATTGAAGTGCATACCAAATCTTCAACCTCTCGTTTAAGTGATATTCTTTGAGAATCAATGGAGACGTATGGGGTTCACCTCAATTTATAATGAATACTTGAAAAATAAGAATTTTCATGGTACCCAATTGTCTTTTAGGGTCCATGGGGTTAACATGACAAGGTTCTTACTTATCTTATATAATAATTAATTCTATTTAACTTCCATGCGAATATCGTCAAAAAGAAACTATAATCATGAGTATATGAACCTAATGAATTCAATAATAATCAAGAAATGATCATATATACAAAAATAAAGTGATTCTCAGAAAACCACAGAAATAGTCGACTCATATAGTAGTGGTAGTCGACACCCGTTCATAAAATTTGGCATATTTTAAAGTATAGAACATGGTAGTCGACTATTGCTATTATGGTTGTCGAATATTTTCAGCAGAATGACAAATGTGATCTAAATGACATAAGCAATCATTCTTACATTTTTAATGATAATCAAAAGTTATTCCAACACACATTTTATCATTCTATACAAGGGTATAAACAATATAAGCATGTAAACACATGGATGCCCTAAAATTATGGGTTCAAGAAGAACTATCCATTAAGAACCCAAATTCGATGTAGATTTGCTTTCCTATGCATATATGAATGACCATCAAAGACATTTCTAGCAATATATGCTTTTCTATCAAGCATGCTCAAATGTTTAGGTACCCAAATCCCAGCAACATTATTTCCAATAAACTTCTTATCATGATGCACAAAGTGTTTGTGTGAATCCTAAAAGGCATTGTGATGAACAAATTTTTGTGAAACATGATGTGCATTGTGTTTACCTTTGTGTGCATGGAATCTATCATTTTTGGCATATTTACCATACAAAAATGCATGATGCTTTCGAGCAACATTAGCATGCACAACATTTTTATTTCTACCAATATCTTTAGAGGTAGAAGCATGAGCATTAGTGGATCCAATAACATAGGTATTACTAACACCATTGCTAGGAGCATAAGAACAAGAAGGAATAGAACTATTCTTGATACCATCAAGTTTAATAACTAATTTCTCATGCTTTAAACGACTAGAAGCAATCTCATTAGCAAGAGAATCTACTTTATATTAAGCAAGAAACATAGATAACATGCTCATTTTTTCAAAGATTCATGATCAATTAATAATGCATCATATTTAACCTACAAACAATTATCATGTGAT
Source organism: Scilla litardierei (assembly GCA_030789695.1). Lineage (NCBI taxonomy): Eukaryota > Viridiplantae > Streptophyta > Magnoliopsida > Asparagales > Asparagaceae > Scilla > Scilla litardierei. Next base: position 807,530,148 of record CM061142.1, on the reverse strand, counting down.
AAAATACTATCACCATTACAATCATTTTTCGAATACTCATTTTTCAAAATATCATAATCACTAATAAGCTATCATGATCATTTCTAAGCTTATCATATTTACTGGATAAATCATCATTATCATCAATCAAGGTTTTGTGACCACTCTCTAACTTGTACTTTTTATTCTACTTTTCAAATGCTCTATACAATTGTTCATACGCACTCTCTAAATTAAATTCATCATCATTATCATCGTCAAAATTAAGCTCAGCTTCGAAATTTACCTGAAAGCCCATAAGGCAATACTCTTTCTTTTTTTCATCACTAGACTCACTTGAGTCTGAATCGCTCTCCTCTTTACTTATGTGTCATCAATTTGCTCTTATCCATATTTAGCCTTAAGTAAACGCTAAATTTGAAATGCCGTAGTGGCATCTGAAATATACTCAAAAATAAAATCATCAATATTACTTAACACAATATTTATTACCTTGGAATGTAGAATGACTAACTCCACTTCTCGGCTTGTCCATTGAGATGTGTGAGTTGTAGGCTTTAAGTACGGAAACTCAATGAAGCTCCATGCCATATGCTCAAGGGACTCAATATGTCTCAACATCCTCTTTCTCCAATCCAAATAATTTTGTGCCATCAAATCTTTGGAATGTGAATGAATCCATTGTTGATGCCATCAAAAACACTTGTAGGTCCGCAGCTCTGATACCACGTGTTGGGATTCTGAGATGACAAGCCAAATACTAGAGCTGTGTGATTAGTGTTTCTTAAAAAATAATGCTTAAATAAAACTTTAAACGCTCTAGTCAAGCGTAAGTTTCGTGAGAGGGTTACATCTTCAAGTACTTAATCAACTATTTCTAATACAAGCTATTAAAGTGATGCAGACTAGGGCTTGTTTGTGGAATTTGGGGATTTTTATTTGAAATAGGAAATAGGGTTACAATGATAAGTAGCCAATTTTGGGAGAGTTGGCCCCTCTCTTAGCTTTTGCTAAGGGAAAAGCCTAAACTCTCTTCTAGATCTCCTCGGAGAACTCTAGGAATGTCAAAAGACGGCTACTAATTCGATAACCTAACCCTAGCCCACGCTCTCTCTTATATAATGAAGAGACGTGGTGCGTACAGCAACACAAAACAACTAATAGCGCATAAAGAAATTTTATCCCCAAATCGTCGGTGTGTCCAGCAATTACTCCTTAGTCTTTCTGCGCCTCCTCTCGTAGGTGATAAGCGTATCACTACTCCCCCCAAGGAGTTTCACCTTGTCCTAAAGGTGGAAATTAGGATACTGCTGCAAGATATGATCATAAAGCTCCCACGTTGCCTCAAACTCCGACAATCCCGACCAACGAATCAGAACTTCCCGTGCTCCCGATGCTCCTGTACGAATGCCTGTAACCTCCTCGGGTGCCAAAAGTACCTCCATGTCGACCGTGAGAGTTGGGGCCAATGTAGACGACGCCACGTGATCTCCAATAGCTCGATGTAACTGTGAGACGTGAAAAACCGGATGGATCCTGGTAGTAGGAGGTAGCTTCAGTCGATACGCCACCTTACCGATCCGGGCCTCAACCTCGTAAGGCCCATAATACATCGTTGCCAGCTTCTCATTGCGCCGGTGGGCCATAGAACGCTGTCTGTAGGGTCAAAGCTTCAGATAGACACGCTCTCCAACGGCGAACTCCACCTCCCTGCGATGTGCAACTGCCTTCTTCTTCATGATTTGCTGTGCTCGCAGTAGGTGGCGCTTTAATTCCTCTAACACCCGGTCACGATCCTCCAACTGCTGCTCTAATCCTGACACCGGGGTAGATCCTCTGCTGTAATGCACTAGGTGGGGCGGATCTCGGCCATACACAATCTGAAACGGTGTCATCCTCGTCGCTGAGTGGTACGAGGTGTTGTACCAGTACTCAGCCCACATCAACCACCTGGCCCACTTCCTAGGTGTCTCTGACGCAAAACACCAGAGGTATGTCTCCACACTGCGGTTAAGCACCTCCGTCTGGTCGTCCGTCTGTGGGTGATAAGCCGTGCTCCGTCGTAGCGCTGTGCCCTGTAGTCTGAACATTTCCTTCCAAAAAGTGCTCAGAAACACCTTATCCCTGTCTGACACAATCGAGCGAGGGTACCTATGCAGCCTGACCACCTCCTTCAAAAAAGCAACTGCAACTGACGCTGCAGTAAATGGATGGCGTAGTGGGATGAAATGACCGTATTTGCTGAGGCGGTCAACCACAACAAATATCGTAGTAAAGCCCTCCGATCGTGACAACCCCTCCACGAAATCCATCGAGATGTCTTCCCATATCCGCTCCGGTAACTCCAAGGGCTGTAGAAGACCTGCTGGGGATGTCGCCTGATATTTGTGGCGCTGACAGATATCACACTCCGAAACCAGCCTCGCAATATCCTTCCTCATACCCGGCCAGTAGAGCTCCCAAGCCATCCTCTGATAAGTCTGGTATCCTCCCGAGTGGCCCCCCCCAACGGCGCTGCTGTGGAACTCATGGAAGAGAGTAGGAATGTGACTAGAAGTCCGGGGAATCACCAGCCTCCTCCGGTACAGTAGTAGTCGCTCCTCTAAGGTGTTACCCGGAAAGTCTGTAGATCCCCCAGCGATCGCCTCCCGGATCCGCCGCAGCTCCTCATCTGCCTCAATCTCCGCTAGCAGGGTGTCGCTCCGCAACATCAGTGGAATAGAAAGAGCCACCACCTGTACCCCCTCTTCTCGTCGGGAAAGCGCATCTGCCGCCTTGTTGTCCGAGCCGGGTTTGTAATGAATCTCGAACTTGTAACTGCTCAACTTGGACAACCACCTCTGGTGCTCCTCTGCCACCATGCGCTGCTCCAAGAGGTACTTCAGACTCCGCTGGTCTGTTCGTACCACAAACTCCCTCCCAAGTAGGTAGAGTCTCCATTTCTGTATTGACAGCACGATCGCCATCAACTCTCGCTCATAGACAGACTTCAGCCTGGCCCTGGAAGATAAAACTTGGCTGAACTAAGCGATCGACCGCTGCTCCTGCATCAGTACGGCCCCAACCCAAAGCCAGAAGCGTCTGACTCCACCACAAACTTCTTCTCAAAATCTGGGAGTGCTAGCACTGGTACTGTCGTCATCGCCTCCTTGAGGGCCTGAAATGCCCTCGTCGTCTCTTCTCCCCAGCAAAAATTATCCTTCTTCAACTGTTCCGTAAGGGGCCACGCTAAAGTGCCGTACCCCTTCACGAAACGCTGATAATACCCTGTGAGACCCAGAAACCCCCGCAAGGCCCGTAATGTCCTTGGCTGCGGCCAATCCAACATGGCTGAAATCTTCGATCGATCAGCTGCCACCCCGTCCTCCGACACGATGTGCCCCAGGTACTCCACCTGCGCCTGTCCGAAGAGGCACTTCTTCCGGTTGGCCTGTAGCTGATGATCATCCAGCTTTCGCAGCACTATCTCCAGATGGCCCAGATGATCCTGTAACGACGCACTGTATACTAGGATATCATCGAAAAAGACCAAGACGAACCTCCGTAAGTAAGGTCGGAAGACCTTATTCATCAGCGACTGGAAGGTAGCGGGTGCGTTCGTCAGCCCAAAGGGCAGACGAGGAACTCGTAATGGCCTTCGTGAGTTCTGAAGGCGGTCTTCTGCACATCTTCCTGCCTCATGCGAATCTGATGGTATCCCGACTTCAGGTCGATCTTCGAGAAAACCACCGCTCCATGTAACTCATCTAATAGTTCGTCAATCACCGGGATGGGAAACTTTTCGGGGACAGTTTCCTTGTTGAGAGCCCGGTAATCAACACAAAATCTTCAACTGCCGTCCTTCTTAACCAGCAGCACTGGACTAGAAAAAGGACTGGCACTAGGGCGGATGACCCCCGCCTACAACATCTCCTGGACTAGCTTCTCAATCTCATCTTTCTGCACCTGGGGGTATCGATATGGACGCACACTAATGGGCGACACCCCCTCTCTAAGCACAATAACGTGCTCATGATCCCTCGGCGGTGGAAGACCGCTGGGTGGCTGGAACACCCCCTCAAACCCCTGCAATAGCTGCTCTACCTCCAACGGTACCACAGTCTCCCCTGCGGCCTCGCCCGTCACCAACCCTTGTAACTCAATCAAGAATCCCCCTCCTTCAGCCTGGAGTGTCTTCGTCATAGTCTTGTAAGACACCGACGAACAACACAAACTCGGATCCCCCAAAAGTACGACCTTCCTGCCGTCCACCTGAAACTCCATTCGCAGCAGACTCCAGTTGAATTTCGTCTCCCCCAGCGATTGCAGCCACTGTATCCCCAAAATCAGGTCGACGTTACCCAAAGTCAATGGCAAGAAATCACCGATGATCACCACTCCCTGAATGGACAGCATCAAGACCCGACAGATGCCTCTACTCTGCTCGACCACGCCGGTCCCAAGCATAACTTTAAAGCCCTCCGTCTCCGTCAGCTGTATCCCCTGACTCTCAATCACCCTCGGAGATACGAAATTATCGGTAGCCCCACTGTCTATCAGTATCACCACGTCCAGGTCTCGGACTCTACCTGCCAGCTTCATGGTGTGCACCAGTGTAAGCCCCGCAATGGAGCTAAGCGAGACTTCGGCCGCCTCCAGTAGTAGAGGACCGCCGTCCTCCTCAGGCCCTGCCGCTTTCTCCCCTGCCTGCTCCTCCTCCAAGTCCTCAGCGTACACCTCGTACACCTGTAAGGCCTGGTTGCGGCACCTGTGCCCAGGGTAAACCTCTCGTCGCATTTGAAGCACAACCCCTTTGCTCTACGGTCCCACATCTCCGCATCTGTCATCCGCTTGTACGGCCCTCCAGGTCTCACATCCTCGGGTCTCCCTCCGCCTGCCGGGGTCCCTCCTGCAGCGCCTGACTGTCCCCCTGGGGCAGCCTGCGGTCGTGGAAACTGTCCTCCAAACGCCCCCTGGCGCGGCGCTCGTCCGCCAACCTATCCTCGACCGTCAGTGCTAACTCTATCTGCTCCTCCAGTCCACGTGGTCTGAGAGTACGAACCTCAGACATAATGGTGTGCTTCAATCCATCCATGAAAAACCCTTCCAGGGACTCTGCAGGCATCCCGCGTACTCTACTAGTGAGTACCTCATACTGCTTTATGTAATCCCGCGCGGTCCTCACCTGCCTTAAGGCATGTAGCTGCTCATAAGCTCCTCCCGCCTGAGAGTCTCGGAATCGGTGTAGTAGTGCCTCCTTGAACCCGTCCCAGGTTCTCAGAGGTCTCTGCTGTTCCTTCCACTTCCACCAATTCAATGCCTCTCCCTCCAAACAGAGCGCAACCGCCCGAAGTCTCTCCGCCCTGTCAACCTTGACATCTCGAAGTACCTCTCAGCCTTGTAGATCCACCCCGTGGCATCACTACCCTCAAACAAAGGCATTTTGAGCTTCCGAATGCGGTCATCTGCTCGTGGATCTCCTCCGTCAATACGATCATGCTGCTGATGGCGGTGGTGGTCTCTAAATCTGACCCCTCCATGATCCCACCGTCGGTCCTCCCTCCTATCTCGCTCCTCTTCCTCCTCGTACTCCTCCACGTGGTAACGAGCCTCTTCCTCATACCTCCGGTCATGCCTGTCAGCTCGCCGTCGCCCCTCAAGGCCACCATCACTGTCCTCCGAGTACTATGGACCACGAGCGCCCCGTACATGCCCTTCTCGCCAATCGTCGCCCCCCCTGTGGTACACAGGGGGACTGTCGTCGCGCGCGCGGCCCGCCCGTCGTCGGTGTACCCCAGGCGGGGTCGCCCAGGCTCGGCGACCCCTCTGCAGGTGCGCCCGCCTCCGGCGACCCCCAGGCGGGGTCGCCCGTCCATCGCGGCCCCCCTGCGGGGCCGCTGGTCATCGGTGGCCCTCAGGTGGGCCGCCAGAGGGTCGGTTTCCCTCTGGCGGTCCCCTAGGGTTACCGGATGTGCTTGTCGGCGTCGTCTTGGGTGTTGTTCCTCTTCGGAGCTTTCGGTGAGATCTTCCTGCCATTCTTCCTCCTCCAGATCCAGATCTGGATCGATCTCTTCTAGGATCACCCCCTTGATCTGGAATCAACACCTCCTTTCCTTTCGCCCGCGGGTTGCCTTCACCCTCAGATCTGATTGGAGATTCAGATCTGAAGTCGTTCCCTCCTTTGATGGCGAGATTCCGGATGTATTTTGGGCTAGGAGGCGCGCGATCATCTCCTTCATCTGCTCCATATTCTCCTTGAGATCAGATCTGAGTTCAGATCTGACAGCGGCGATCTGTTCGATGAGATCCGTCGTATCCTTCTTCCTCTCGACGACTTCCGCATCTAGCCTCTCCTCCAGAGACTTTGCCGTGGACGATCTTGTTGCTGCCATTGGATCAGAGCTCTGATACCAAATTGATGCGGACTAGGGCTTGTTTGTGGAATTTGGGGATTTTTATTTGAAATAGGAAATAGGGTTACAATGATAAGTAGCCAATTTTGGGAGAGTTGGCCACTCTCCTAGCTTTTGCTAAGGGAAAAGTCTAAACTCTCTTCTAGATCTCCTCGGAGAACTCTAGGAATGTCAAAAGACGGCTACTAATTCGATAACCTAACCCTAGCCCACGCTCTCTCTTATATAATGAAGAGACGTGGTGCGTACATCAACACAAAACAACTAATAGTGCATAAAGAAATTCTATCCCCAAATCGTCGGTGTGTCCATCAATTACTCCTTAGTCTTCCTGCGCCTCCTCTCGTAGGTGATAAGCGTATCACAAAGTAAGTATTGCGCATCGGAAATATCAACCAAAAGCAAGTATAGAGAAATGCATAAAGAAGACAAATAAGCACAACACAAACACACAGAGTTTTATCCCAGTTCATCCACCTGTGGGCTACGTCTAGTCCCCAATCGCATTGGGATTTCTCCATTAAAGCACTCAACCAAGAGAGCAAATACCTCAAATTAGTGGGCTTTCAACAACAAACACCTAGCTTCACTTGCTAGGAATTTTCAAGCACCTAGCCACTTGCTATGGTTTCCAAATACAACCAACACCAAACTCTACCTCAACACTCGAAGATCTCAACACTTGAGGCTTTTCTCAAACCAACCAAATACATCCAAAATTAACTTCCCACTACACTTGTGGGTTTACAATACCTTTCTTGAAGGATGAAGCTCTTACAATCTCCTATAGCCAATGAGTTGAAGCTTTGCGTATTTTGTAGATGGCTATGGAAAAATCCTTTTTGATCTCAAATAAAATGAAAATTAAAAACAAGGAGAGATCAAAGGAAAACCTCAATTGGAATTTCAGAAATAGCACAATTTAGCTTCAGAAGCATTCCAATTTTAATAAGGCTTGAATTATTTAAAAGCTTTGAAAAGTTTAAAACTAAACAGCCTTGAAAGTTTAGAGAGCTAGAGAGAGTTGAAAGTCTTATAAATCTCAACATATTTTCAGTAATAGGTGTCAAAAACTCTCAGCAAACTCCCCTTAAATAGGGCTCAAAATCCGTTGAAATCGCAGACTAAAATGCCCTCTCAACAGAAAAATTCGATAGCTTTGCGTAAAATGCGGAGATGTGGTTTCCCCAGAGTAGTCTACTACAATAATATTAGTAGTCGGTTACTCGTAACACAGTAGTCGACTATTTCGATTACTGTAGTCGGCTATTTTGAGCTACAGAGAGCACTCATTTTTCCCTCACAAAGTAGTCGGCTACTATAAAAAAATAGTCGACTATTCTGCTAAAACATGGGAAAATAGCTCAAATGCCTTAGAAAAATATTTCAAATCATTTAATAATGTTTTCTAAATAATGTAAGAAGTTTAAAGCATTGAAAACATCATTCAAACATGTGTGCAAGCTTCAACTTTAATATCTTCAACATTCTAAGACAAGTAAAAAGACACACAACTCACACAATCGTTGGAGTCTTGGGTCTTCAATAGGCTTGATCCACTTGTCTTGTAGTCTTGCACTCCCATGATTCTTTGACTAGAGTTTTTGAACAATATGAGCTCCAAGTCCATTGACTCCTTATCATCAAGTTTTTGCTCCTAATTTTCAATCTTAGCAAGCTTGGTTGTGTTCCATGAGTTTGTTGACTTTGAATCCTGCACTCACAAATTTCTTTATAAAAATATCATTAGCAACATTAATTGTTTGCTTAACATCAAAACCAAATTAAGGGTGATGTAATAACCAACAATGTTGTTACTTGACCGCTTAACTTGCTTTCCGACTTTAAAAATATGCTTTCGATCTATGATAGCTTTTATGGAACCTAAACTTAAGATTAGATTAAATGCTTGTTGCATATTATCTACAATGTGTGAAAGTATCTCACGCCGAATGTCTGCACTCAATTCAGAACGAATGATATATCGAGGATCTTCTTGTAGCTCTCTCCTAACAAATAGGTCATCGAACTCAGTCATATACTCCATAGTCATGCTTCCTTGACATAGGTCGTTTAGTTTTTCTAGTAGGCGATCTCTATAGGTATGAAGTAAATATCGTTCCTAAATTTATTCTCAAAATTTTCATATTGTCTCTTATTATTTCGATTATTTTCATTTTTAATCATCCTATGTTCATTTATCAAATGTATTCTGTATTCATCCTCAAAATTTTATTCTTTGGTCAACTTATGTTCTAGGGTTTCTAAGCGATCTCTTGTTTGATTTATGTCGGCTTTTAGTTCTAGGTATATCTTTTGAAGTTGTAATTGAATTATCCTTTATGGCTGATCTTAAGGTTTTGCCACTACTTAATAGCATACAATGCCAATCGGTCATACAAATGCAAATACAAATGCAAATGCAAATGCAAGATCCTAATCACCAACTAGATGGATGCACCAATCATGTAATTAAAATAAAATCATAGGGTTCAAATCTATGACAAAAATACAATCCTAAATATGCTAATGTAACATGGATTGAAACTATAAAATTATGCAATACCAGTGGTATCAACCAACCTGAACATAAACAAATAAAGAAACTTTTTGGAATTTAATAATTAAAGATTTGATCAGATGAGATGTTACATTACATGAATATCAGTTTTGTAACATCATGCAATACCTCTAGAACTTATTAAGCTTTAATGTAGATGATTAGGGCCGAAAATTTCGCGTAAAAAGCTTGAGAAATCACCAAAATACTCCAAAATATCGCTAAAATGCATGGAAAAAGGGAAAACCGCACTGTAGCAGTCGGCTCAGCTGGTCAATGGCTAGGCTGAGTCGTTGATCAGGTCGGGTTGGGTCGGCTTGATTAGCTCAGCTGAGCTGATGAATAATGTCAGTCTAGTGGAGCCGATGAACAGTGTCAGCTCAGGAAAGTTGTGAATTTAATACTTTTCGAATCACACATAAAAAATCTAACGATCACCGACTCACACGTTTCGCACAGAGAGATTCTTCGGACATCTCGTTCAGGCAACCAAGGCCACTCTTATTTATCATTGCAAAAGATTTGATTTTTTATGGAAAAGCTAAAAGTTTACACAAAAATCTTTATTCTTCATTCATCTCTCTAAATAAATAAATTTGTGGCCTTTATACAGGCTTACAATTTGTCTTTCAAAAATATTATCCAATGGGAGACACTCGAAAATAAATGAAAGACTCAAAAGGACTCAACTCTCTCCTAAGTTAAATAATTAAAAGACCCAAAGAACTCAAACTATTTCTCCATCTCTCGTATAAAATCTTTAAAAATAAATGACTCTTTCTTAAATTTAAATTTGATCGCTATCAATACAGGGGGAGAAGTCTCTAAAGTTTGTAAAAAGATTTAGGGAGTAGCACTTAATCTTCTTGAAGGTTGGGTTCTTAAGATATACTACTTCGGATTTTGAGGTAGAAAGATTTGTATTACTCTTGGCTTGATGAGAAAAAAATTCAAGTGAAATATATTGTTGAACATAAAATCATAACAAACCTCTATGAGAGTGTCTTGAAAATTGCATGTGGACTTGGAGCTTGCTCTTTTGCTCCTGCTAGCTATGACGTGTTGATCTTGCCTCTACTAATGGATTGATGCCTTGGATGGTCCATCCACAACAAGATATATTAAAAAACTGAGGACTAGGAATCCTAGGCAATTTTTGGGTTTATTTTCACAGTAGAACAGATATGTACTTTTATCCTGTCAAACTTTTGATGAGACACTTTCATTCTAGTAAAAGATGTTTTGTTAAAGAACTGTTTTTAAATCATTAGATAAATTTATTGGAGGACTATTTTTGCAATATCATTTGTTAACAAATTTCTCTAGAACTCCCAGAATCTCCTTTGTGATAAATTGTCCAAGGAATCACATCTTTGGTTCAATGCAGCTTATAAACCATTACGAATACTGTAACAATGACCTTAAACTTGTTTGATTAGATACCCAGTAGTGCTCAAATATAATTTATGATGCAATGTGATGTTGGTGGCTTTTCAAACATGTGAAGTCAAAAAATAGCAGGTCTTGGATTTTACTACTAACACCTCATTCATGTATTATGGTAATAGAAGTGATGATTCCATATGTATATCGAGCCTAAATAACAATCAAAGCATATCACCGGTTGATTTCCTGCAGTATACTGTTAACCTGTTTGGTCCAAGGTGATTGAATTAAGGGGGTTTCTGATATTTATCCATGGGTTTCTTATGATATTTATCCCCAAATCTTGCTTACTTTGAAGTTAGCCCCTAGTTCTATCATATTTTTAATCTACCCTCCAAATATTTAAGGTCTTTGCAAAATACCTTCAATCATAACTATTTTAGAAGAAAAAGAAATATATCTTTTAAATTTGTTAAGCTGCTTATTATTTATCAAAATCGACTTATCTACCCTCTTGAACTAGTTATTAAAACTCTCTCCCCCTTTCCCCCAAACCCTAAAGGGCTGGCACCTGCGTCATCAGTCTATTTGGTCCCAGGCGACTTCAACATTACCCTCATCGACAGACTTGTCGGATGCGGTAACAAGCTTAATGCAGGCTACATGGCTGACTATTACGCACTTGTGAGGCGGGTTGTGTGATAGGAAACTCTAGGGTTTTGGCCCCATTTCAACATGGTGGCTTGCCGTCAACTCATTATCAGTGGGCTTAACGTCATCAATGACATCGCTGGTTGAATGATCTAGCTGCCTTTATTTCTTATCTTTCTAAATTAATTAGTTGAATAATCTTCATTGATTGATTAGTGGATTGTGATTAATTTACAAACTTTACATGCTGTGGTAAATAATTTGGAAGATGCAACACATTAATCAGGAGGAGAGGGCCACTTTAGGTTGTTGATTTCAGCATGGCCGTGGCCTCATAAGTAGGGTGGCAAACGGGTCGGGTCGGGTCGGGTCAGATTTGACCCGACCCGGATATGGGTAAACCCTAACCCGATCCGGGTTGAAGTCGGGTCGGGTTCGGGTGACCCGGAAAATATTTGGGCCGGGTTAACCCATCGAGTTAAGATTTGAATTACACACAACTGCTCTTTTTCGATATCTGGCTATTTATTAAGAGCCACCTGCAATTTATTAAGTGTTGCATAATTTCCAGCAGCTCGTCGCTTAAACCGCATTAATGACAATAGGGAAGTATAATTAACTTTATCATTTTATTAACAAAAGTAATAAAATTAACTAAAAAGTTGTAGTTAAAGGGACTTGAATCCATGACCTCTTAAAGAAGAGGACAAAAATTCAAAATGTATTAGCACAAACTCCCTTTGCAACTGTGTTGAGGTTTATATAAATTTTTATATTTGTAGAGAAAGTAAACTGGGTTGAATTCGGATCATTCGGGTTGACAGGCCAAACCCATACCCAACCCGGATTTTCTCTTTTTTTATGTCTATTATCTTGGACACTATTTTCTCTTTTTTTAATCCATTTGGTTAACAGGTCAACATTTCGAACCATGATTTTAACAGTTAAACGAGATTTGTGTGCGAATAGAATATAAAGTAAATAGAATTTCATAGCTTGGTAATTCAAAGATTGAAAATCTTATTATATTAGTTGTTATTAGTTAGTATCGGTGATATCGGTTAGTTCTTGATGGATCCTATCTGCATCCTTGCAGTCCGATACAATACATACGTACTGGTATTGGCTGAGATTTTAAACCTTGATTGATATACATTGTTAGCCACAATGGCTTAAAGGTGAAGCTGCTATCTGACATGCTATCACTGAGCTTGGTTTTAAGAGGTATTGGGTTTGAACTTCACTACCCGGCATTGCCTGTCCGAGTTATGTTTGTATGAGGCCTTTCCAGAAAGGCTCACATCAGAGAGATTGCCAAGGGCTATCTATTTTCTCATAACATTTACTTCTTACCCCACCCCACCCCAACAACCACAACCTGACGGTGCTTGTGTGCGTGTCTGTGCACCAACAAATGATCTAAAGCAGGAAAACAAGTAGACTAGGCAGTCAGCGTGTGACTGGACTGCTTATTCTCCAGTCAGATTTGTTTCTGTCTTCTAAAATAACGTAAACATCCTCAAAAGGAACATGGGTATTAGCCTATTAGGAGAAAATTACTTTAAAAACCTTTAATAGTTAGTTACCAAAGCAATACCATAGTCAACTACCAATTAGCTATACAGTGTGAGTTGTCCATCATCAAGGAAAATTAGATGAGGGATGGAGAATCGACCAGGCTGCAACTTTTGATAAAAACAATAGTTTTATTTCTTAGATCAATCTTTAATTTTATCTAAAGGTAGATTATATCTTTATCTTCAAATATATGTGAACTCAAATGTTCATTATACAAACTTGACTAAACGTGAGAAAAAAGATACTAACTGGAAAGATAAAACTAAATAAAAAATGTTGATTAAATTCAGAAAAGAAAAGGTAAAGTTCAAAAAATGCCAATTAAAACTTCTTAGCATCGTGTTATAGAACCATGGTCTCTGTGTTATCGTATCTGGAATCCTGTAGGATGCTAAAAAGAAAAGACACCACCCAGACGATGTGCTTCGCCAATGTCTGTGTGGCAGGCCATCTGGGTCTATTTCTTTTTAATTATTTTTTTGAAGAGGTCCTTTCTTATAATAAAATTATTCTTAAAATTTTGCTTTTTCCACTTATATCTCTTGCTTAGATCTATATTTCTATCAGAGCTTGATCTTTTTATACTTTGAAATCTTTAGCCTCAAACTTAATGCACCTGTGCTATTATAAGAATGTCAAAGATAGATCGCTAGAAGCCTAGAATTATTTTTTAGATCGCTAGAAGCCTAGAATTATTTTTTGTATATCTCAGACATAGCAATATTACTAATTCCTCCATGTTTATTAACCATTAAGTTCATTGTACGCTGCCCATTATGTTAGTCCCAACCGTTTGGAGAACATGCATTGAGTTCGATTAGGTAAACCCGGATGGTGGACTAGCTTTGCTTCATCAGCTTAGGAAAGCTAATACAAAGTAATCATATCTCAAATTGTTAATATCGCCACTGCAGTGCTAGAGCATGGTCTTTACATATGGGCAATTCTTTGTGTGGATACTCTGAAAAGTTATCGTAAATGTGTGGGTGACTGGTAGGGGGAAACATGTCTTGGTGTGTTTTATATTCTGCGTGTTGAAGTTCCTGAAACTTTTGAATTACTATTACATCCTCCTTTCATATTCTATATTGCATGGGAATTGTTTTTGGCACCTCCCTCTCGCAGCAAACAAAATAGGGGGAAAAAATTGTGCATGAAACTTCTAATGAAGGCAGTAAATTTTAAGTATTTTCTCTGCTTTACTATACTGCCTTCATGAAATGTGATTGGCAGCTATACTTGCCAATCAAAAGAATAGTTTATCAGCTAATGTTGATGACTGTTTTGTTTTTCGCATCTTCAGGCTGCAATTGTAAATGCTCAAACACTTGAAGAAGTCGCGAGGCTGGACAAGGTACTTTATATGAAATGAATCAGTTCTCTCTTTTCTGTTTTCCAATCATTATTTTGATCTGTTTTGTTAATTATGTTACACGATTAAAATTTGATTTGGTTTGCACAGGCTTTACAATCTGGTCAAATTCCTGCAGACTTCATTATTCTGGGCAACGATGATACGGGCATGGCTTCAGGCCCAGCTAAAGATGACAAGATGGATACTGATGCGCCCAGTGAATCCAAAGAGGATGAAAAGAAAGAGCAAAATGAAGCCCAAGAGGACCAAACACAAGAGCAAGACGATGGTCCTGTGCCAATGCAGGTGATCCATTAGTCGCAACAAGATAATGTTTTATTCCCATATTTAAATCATGCTTATTTTTAAATATTCTTCCTACTCACTGTTGGGACTCAATCAGGTATTAATTTTTTGATTGCCAGATAACATAAGTTGATATCAAAAAGGTTTAAGTTTCAAGAAGCACTTGTCAGTTGAGTAGATAATGATTTCAGTTGGGTAGATAATGTTGGGATATATAAGCTATTAATTTTGTGATTTCTAGTTAACATAAGCTGATTTTAAAATGGTTTTAAGTTTCAAGCAGCACCTGTCAATTGACCAGATAATGATGTTATCAGTATTTTAGATTTGCTGAGAGTGATGGACAAAATTAGTCTGTCTCGTCTCCCGGTCTTTTTGAATTGTTAAGAGTAGAATAATCCTTTTTTGAGACCCTCGTCAAATATCGAAGCAGAACTTGTTTCTGTTGAGTTGGTTGCCATGCCTCCTGGTAAATTTTCTGCGAGAAAAACTTGTCATTGTTAATGTTTTGCACCGTACATTGCTAATGTTTTTGGTTGGGAGTTCTGTTAATACAGTTATAATCAGGAAAACTGATTATCTGTATTGGTCAAATTCTGCCTTCAGAAGAGCTTGTTTTTAATACCAACTGCTTCTCTCTCATCCATTCGCAGGACTAAGCTGTGCTGCAGTCAACTCTCTAGATTCATTTCCTTGCTGGAGAGTCCAGGCACCAAGGATTTAGGGCAATTTCAGCCCAGAGGCAATATGGTAAGTTCCTCGAGTGAGCTACATATGTTTTTTCGTAATCTGAGCATTGCTCTTGAAGTTTTGTTCGGAGTTTTGAAGTCTTCACAGCTGAGAGTAGTTGAACTATTCGCCAATTTCAGCAACTTCTTCCTGACAATGTGCCATGAAACGGAAGCAAATGTGTTATATACCATATGTGTACGATTTATTTGCTAACCTTGTTATAATCCCAGTTCTAACAGGCTAATCTCCCTTCGATGTTTTCAAAACAAAGTTACCCTCGTGCTCCTGTTATTTCTTGGAATTTTGTGATCAGGGTGCAAGCCCCGTGGTTCGCTTCAATGTGCACTGTTTCGAAAGCTACCTGCGCCTTAATTAGCTACAATCACTGCATGTGCTTTGTGAATGATCAGGATAACGCAACGAGATGCTACTGTTTCCACTCCAGAGCGGTAGGGTGAGTGTTTTATGTCTTCGTTTGGAATTGGACGCTTGAAATGATTTCTTGATTGATCCGTGTAAGCCTTTCTGTTTTAAGTTTAGTGCATTTATTAAGGGGCAAATGATGAATCGTTCTAAATTTGGTATCATTGCCTCTAAATAATTTCGCAAAACCACCTTGTGCCTTGGCATGAATTCATAAAACTATTTTGAATTTTTTTTTAAAATAAAAAAAGCAGCTCTCTGTTCTTTCTTCTCTGTTGAAGATGGAGGTCGAAGAGCGATGGGGTTGGCTGAAATATTGAAGTGGAGTTAATTTTGTGTGTGTTAGAGAGTAATCAAACTAAAGAGAAAATAGGGATAAGCTTTCTTAGAGATAGAATGAGTAACCATGGCCATAGGCCATGGTTCTATATATATTAAACAATGAGGGGGAGATGAAGGGCCTCAAGGAGACCAAGGGTCCCCATTACTCATAGTAATGGGGACCAATGAGTGGGTAATGAAGGAGGGGAGGCCAAAAGCCTCCCTCATTCATAACACTCCCCCTTACCCATTCATCACTTTGGTCTCAGTATCTGAGGCAACGAGGGGTGGATACTTCTGGATCCAGAGTAAGTGTGTTTGCCTCGTTAAAACCTTAGCTGTGGAAAACCCAGTGGGAAAACCCAACATCTTAAGGAAAAAGAGTGCAACCCACAGGTTACTCCCCCTGATCCGTACAAGCTTCAGGCTTGCAGGTCTTTTAATTGTCGCATACCAATGTTCTTTACAAGCTTTACAAAAGTACATTTGGGCAAAGACTTAGTAAAAAGATCAGCTAAGTTGTTGCAGGACTGTATCTGCTGAACTTCGATCCGCTTGTCCTCCTTTAGCTCATGTGTCCAGAAAAACTTGGGAGATATGTGCTTCGTTCTGTCGCCCTTGATGTAGCCCTTTTGAAGTTGAGCAATGCATGCAGCGTTGTCTTCAAACAGGACGGTAGACTCCAAATCACCGGTCTTCAGGCCAGTAGATTAAAGAATGTGTTGAACGACGGATCGTAGCCAATAACACTCTCTGCTTGCTTCATGGATCACAATGAGCTCCGAATGGTTGGATGATGTGGCCGTTGTGGTTTGCTTTACCGATCTCCAGGAGATAGCAGTACATCCGTAGGTAAAAACAAAACCTGTTTGGGATTTTGTCGTGTGCGGATCTGAGAGATAACCTGCATCAGCATAACCAAATAATTTGGGGGAGGCACCTCTCTGGTAGTAAAGTCCAAGATCAATGGATCCTTGGAGGTATCGCAGAAGATGCTTTACTCCGTTCCAGTGGCGCTTTGTGGGCGCTGCACTGTGTCTGGCTAGAAGATTAACTGTAAACGCTATATCGGGACGCGTACAGTTAGCCAGATATAGAAGTGCTCCAATGGCACTGAGATAGGGTACTTCAGGACCCAGTATCTCCTCCCCCTCTTCCAGTGGCCGGAAGGGGTCCTTATGTACATCTAGTGATCTTACGACCATAAGAGTACCTAAAGGATGACATTTATCCATATGAAACTTGCGTAGAATTTTCTTTGTATGATTAGATTGGTGTAATAGGATTCCACCTCTTAGGTGTTCTATCTGTAAGCCAAGACAATACTTTGTTTTGCCTAGGTCTTTCATTTCAAAAGTATGTTTTAGGCTTTCAGATATCTCATTGATCTCTGCAGGAGATGCTATGAGATTTAAGTCATCTACATATACAGCTATGATGACGAATCCTGTTCCCGTTCTTTTGATAAAGATACACGTGCAGACTTCATTATTCGTGAATCCTTGCTGTGCAAGGAAATCACTAAGTCTGTTATACATCTTGCCCGATTGTTTTAGACCATATAATGATCTATGTAGACTTACAGAGAATACGTCCCGAGGCATCTCTTTCATCTCTGGGGGTAGATTAAACCCATCAGGAAGTCTCATATAGATATTTTTATCTATATCGCCATATAGATATGCAGTCACAACGTCCATGAGCTGCATTTTTAGGCTTTCCAGAGAAGTTAGGCTTATTAAAAATCGGAATGTGATCGAATCCATGACCGGGGAATACGTATCTTCGTAATCAATCCCCGGTCTTTGGGAAAATCCCTGGGCTACAAGGCGTGCTTTATAGCGAACAATCACATTATTTTCATCTCTTTTTCTTATAAAAACCCACTTATATCCCACATGCTTTACATCTACTGGTGTTTGGACTACTGGTCCAAAGACTTTGCGTTTCAAGAGTGAGTCCAGCTCTACTCTTATTGCCTCGTCCCACTTTGGCCAATCATCTCTTCGTTTACATTCCGCTAGAGATCGTGGTTCGACGTCATTGTCATATTCAGTGGCGTGAACGGCAATATCGAACGCAAAATCGTCGACGACGACTATGCTATTTCTGTCCAGTACTTCTCCAGTACGTACAAAATTTAATGATGTTTCTCCTATTGTTTCCTCTGCTGGGGAAATCAGGAGGGGAGAAGTAGCTGGTCTGAGCTCAGCATCCCGTGGAGGGATAATCTTAGTATCTCCAGGAGTCTTCCTCTTTCGAGGAAATTTATCTTTTGAACCTGGTAGGCGTCCTCTTTTCATTTGAGGTACAGCCACTTCTGCTGCCGGTGGATTGCATCCATCTATGGGGATGTCAATCCTAGCTGGCGTATTGGCAGCAGGGACGTGTGAACGGACAATCTTCTGGTTGTCCGTGAATTTATCCGGCAAAAGATGTACTATATTCTGGATGTGAAGGATCTTCAGGATCTCATCTTCACACAGATTAGTACGCTGATCATATAGGGACAAAGACTTCTGGTCCCAACTAATGGTCTCAGGAGCTTCTGGCTTCTTAGACTGTGTGCCCAGTCTAGGAAAAATTTTCTCATTAAATTCACAGTCAGCAAAACGTGCCTTGAATGCGTCACCTGTTGGGGGTTCAAGGTATCTGATAATAGAGGTCGAATCAAACCCAATATATATACCTAGACGACGCTGAGGACCCATTTTGGTCCTCTGAGGTGGTGCTATTGGGACATATACCGCACAACCAAACACTCTCAAATGAGAGATATCCGGAGGTGCGCCATATGTTAGTTGCATCGGGGATAAAGTATGACCTCCAGAGGGTCTTATCCTAATAAGTGATGCGTCATGTAAAATAGCATGCCCCCAAGCATCCACCAGTAACTGGGATTGCATAAGCAATGGACGTGCAATCCATTGGAGTCTCTTTATAAGGGACTCAGCTAATCCGTTTTGGGTGTGAACATGTGCTACAAGATGTTCAACTTCAATACCCGTTGCCCGGCAATAGTTTTCGAAGACTTGTGAAGTAAATTCTCCCGCATTATCAAAGACGTAGTTTCTTGATATGGTTATCGGGGAAATGAGCACGCAACCTTATTATTTGTGCCAATAGCTTTGGAAAAGCTAGGTTGCGGGTGGACAAGAGGCACACATAAGACCATTTGGTTGATGCATCAATCAGTACCATGAAGTACCGAAATGGGCCACTTGCGGGGTGAATAGGCCCGCAAATGTCACCATGAATTCTCTCAAGGAAGCCAGGAGACTCTAATCCCACTTTCAGGAAGGATGGTCTCGTTATAAGTTTTCCCTTGAAACAAGGGAGATAAGGAAATTCACCCTTTTGAAGAATCTTCAGGTTCTTCAATTTGTGTCCATGGGATTCAGTGATGATGCGTCGCATCATTGCTGTTCCAGGGTGACCAAGTCTATTGTGCCAGAGTTGGAACTCTGGCAGTGATTGGCACGTCTGGTGCTCAGTCATATTGGCTTCTATTGGTTGAATGTATGTTTGGTAGAGACCCGACGGGAGTCCCTTGAATCGCTCGCAGATGATCTTCTGGTCATCTTTATGATGAGTGACAATCAGATATTCAACCTTATTTTCATCTCTGGTCTCTAAGTGATATCCGTTTAAACGGAAATCCTTGAAACTTACGAGATTCCTATTTGATTTAGGAGAGAATAATGCATTATTTATTTGAAGTCTTGTATTATTTGGGAGCAATATAATTGCTTCACCAGATCCTTCGATTATTTGGGACAGTCCTGAAATCGTGATAACATGACCGTCATATTTATTTACGCTATTAAAATAGCAATGATCGCGAAGGATTGTGTGCGTTGAGGCACTATCCACTAGGCACTCAGACATCATCTATATAAGCAAAAACGAAATTTTATTTGAGCAAAAATGTAGACATTCAGTCGAAAATAAAAGTTCGTACTAAAGCAAATAAATGATGAAGATACATTGAATTCTAAATTCATAGATAAAAGATGATGCTCAATCGAGAAGGTCGTCGTTCTCGAAATCTTTTGCAGTAAACATTGTTGGCGGCTGAACAGCCGCCAAGTTTGTTTCAGGTAGAGACTTCTGGCTCGCCTGGTATAGATCCTGGAGCTGGCGAGGAGTGCGGCAGTTTCTGGACCAATGGCCAGTCATGCCGCATCTATGGCATTTATCCTTCCAGTTCTTCTTTGGAAGTGACACTTGCTCGGTGTTCTTTCGCTTCCAAGTGAAGTTTCTTTTTCCCTTATTATTTTTGTTAGTCTGGGGAGCTGCACCTCTTGGTTGCTTCATTACAGCTTTCCCTTTAGTGTTTTTAGCCTTCCTCTTGTTTTTCCACTTCTGGGGAGAAAGGTGGTGGGCTTCAGGGATAGGGGCAGTGCCAGCTGGACGTAAGTTATGAGTTGCAAGCAGTAGGTTTCGATTCTGCTCTGCCCTAAGTAGGCATGAGATCAGATCGGAGAATTTCGTGAAATTGCGTTCACGATACTGCTGCATGAGGATTGCATCTTTCTCGTGAAACGAGGTAAATGTCTTTTCCAGCATACGCTGTTCTGTCACTTCTTCACCGCACAACTTCAGGCGTGAGGTGATGTTATGAAGTGCAGAATTATACTCAGCGACGGACTTATAGTCCTGGAGTCTGAGGTTTTCCCACTCATAACTGGCACGCGGTAATATAACATCGATTTGTTGTTTATACCGAGCTTCCAGCACTGTCCACAGGTCCTTTGGGTCCTCAACCGTTAAGTATTCGGCCTTTAAGGTCCGATCTATATGTTTCCTAATGTAGATTATGGCTTTCGCCTTATCTACATCGGATACAGTGGTTGGAGGGCTGCTGCTAGATGTAGCAGAAGCTTCGGCCGCTGCTGGGGCTGAGGAAGGAGCCAAAATGGACCCAAGGAGGGCCATTGAACGCAAGTGGAACTTCAGGTCCACTCGCCAACTCAGGTGATTCGTCCATGCAGAGTCGAGGACTTCGAAATCGATGCTTGCCAATTTTGCCATTTATCTACGTAATTTAAAATGAGCATGAATTAATTAAAATTCAAAATTCATGCATAAAGAAATAAACAAGTAAAAATGCGGGGATCGGCCAGATACCCAAAAAAAGTACATAGTCCAAAGTTCGTTTACAGTCCATAAAAGAAAAGAAAAATACAACTTCGGAAACCCAAAGTGGGTCCCATTATCTTCGTCTTCATAGCCTGTTGCACCGAGCTTTGGCTTTTTATACAAATTTCCTCACTTCCAAATTCTCTCAAAAGAAAATAAAAGTGTAAGGAAAGTAAATAGGTATACAATAGCCGATCCCGAAAAACACATTTTTACTTATTTAAACATCCACGCAGTTCTAAATATGCTACGGGCATAAAAAAATAAACAACCACGCATATATCTCCAGCATAACATATGGTAAAGGAAACTAGAAAATATAATTATTTCGTAGACCACGTGGAAACGTCATACACCGTTAGGTTAGTTGACTAACGGCAGAGCGGTCTCAGGATCTTTAAGATAGTTATATTTTGAAAAATAGAATCCTAGTAAACCATAGATAATAATTTGCAAGAGCGATGTTTAAATAAATTTTTTTAACATGGACAATATAAATTAATTGTGATTTTACATAGAGGAGAGTCCCTTTAAGTAATTGGCTTCAGGCCATCATTTAGTAGGCAAGAATAATAACCGTTAAGTAATTGGGGCTGCAGGCCCAAAGAATTTATTAAGGGATTGGTAGGCACAAATGGGCTGCAGGCCCAACAAAAAAAAATCAATTTTAATTAAATTAAGCCTACTTTTGGGTTGGGGAAAACCAATAATCCCAAAAACCCTAAGTCTGTCCCCATAATTTCCACCCCATCAGTTACTGTTTTAGGTGTCATTGTCGGTGGCCAGAAATCTCCTCACGCGTCAACCAGAGTAAAAGACCCCTCTGCCGCCCCGCAAGGGGGGAAGGCGACAGAGAAGAGCCCCCCCTCTGCTGGGGGGGGGGGGGGTGGCGACCAATCGGCCCCCCCCGGTCTGGGGGGGGGGCGCTGTCGGGAGAACCCCCCCGCTGGGGGGGTGGCGATCGAGAACCCCCCCCCGTCGGGGGGGGGGGGCGCTGCCGGAGAACCCCCCCCGCTGGGGGTGGCGGCGATCAATCGGCCCCCCCCGTCAGGGGGGGGGGGGCGCTGCCGGAGAACCCCCCCGCTGGGGGTGGTGGCGATCGAGAACCCCCCCCCCCCCCGTCGAGGGGGGGGGGGGGGGGGGGGCGCTGCCGGAGAACCCCACCTCTGCTGGGGGGGGGGTGGCGATCAATCGGCCCCCCCGTCAGGGGGGCGCTGCCGGAGAACCCCCCACGCTGGGGGGGGGTTGGCGATCGAGAACCCCCTCGTCGGGGGGGGGGGTTGGCGATCGAGAACCCCCCCGTCGGGGGGGGGGGGGGGGGGGGGCGTTGCCGGAGAACCCCCCCCCTCTGCTGGGGGGTGGCGATCAATCGGCCCCCCCGTCAGGGGGGGGGGGGCGCTGCCAGAGACCCCCCCGTTGGGGGGTGGCAGCGATCAATCGCCCCCCCCCCCCCCCCGTCGGGGGGGGGGGGGGGGGGGGGCGCTGCCGGAGACCCCCCCGCTTGGGGGGGGGGGGGGGGGTGGGGTGGACGACCGAGAACCCCCCCCCCCCCCCCCCCCCCGTCGGGGCGCTGTCGGCGCCGGAAACAGAAGACCCCCCTTCGGGGGGGAGGCAGAAAATTTTTATTTTTTTTAAAATTTTATTTTCATTGTATTTTATCAAAGCAAGATATTGTATTTAGCAGATTTTAAACAAGCCAAAAAGAGGTTGTAAAAAATCATGGCTAAAATATAAATTGTTTATCTACGGGAATATGAAGTATACCTCTAGATCGATGATCTAGGGACTACCGTAGAAAAGATCCGTAGAAATAAAAAAATCCGAGCTCCCGAAAAATTCGAGAATGCCGCAAAACTCCAACGAATCGCCGCAGCAACCAAAGATTCCTTGCGCGTAGGGGATCAATTTAGTGTGGATTTTAGGCTTGGATTCTTGATCAAGGAAGAACACGTGCTGATAACGTGTTAGAGAATAATCAAACTAAAGAGAAAATAGGGATAAGCTTTCTTAGAGATAGAATGAGAGTGTTGTTGCTTTTTTTGGAGAATGTGTGTGTTTATTTGGAGAATGTTGTTGCTTTTTTTTTTGAGTTTTTTTTGAGAAGACGGAGAAAATTGATTTTTGGAGAAGATGGAGTTGATTTTTGGAGAAAACTGATCAATGATAGGATGTAGTTGATCTTTGGAAAGATGGATAATGTTGAGCATTATTCGCAGAAGATGGAGCTTGTTATGAATGCATATCCCTGGGTCCCCCAGGCCTTTGTTTATAGTAGAAGGGAGAGTCATATATGAATGAGATACAATAAGATACAATAGATACAATCTTATCTATTTACAATCAAACTTATCTATTTACAACACTCTTCATTATCCAGCCATACGTGCGGACTCTGTCTATGAATACTTCAAGATTTTGAGTATCACATGAGTTTGACAAAGGGGTGGATACTTCAGGATCCTGAGTTAATGTGATTTGCTTCGTTAAAGCCTTTGGATATGGAAAAACCTTGTGGGAAAAGCCATTGCTAAGGAAAAAGAGTACAAATATCCTCTAACTCCTCCTGAGCTGTACAAGCCCTTAGCCTTTCAGATTTCTTAGGCGCCTCATTCCAATCTTTTGTACAAACTTCTTGAAAGTATCTATATGAAGTGATTTAGTGAACATGTTTGCCAGATTTTCACATGATTGCACTTTTCTGACATCGATCTCACCATCTCTGTAGCTCATGCGTCCAGAAGAATTTAGGAGAGATATGTTTCGTTCTGTCGCCTTTGATGTAACCACATCGTAACTGAGCAAAGCAAGCAGCGTTGTCCTCGAACATAGTGATAGGTTTAATGTCACCAGTCTTCAATTCGGTCGTCAATAGGATGTGATGTACAATTGAGCGTAGGCAGACACATTTCCTGCTTGCTTCATGGATGGCTAGAATCTCTGAGTGATTGGATGAGGTCGTCGTCATGGTCTGCTTGACAGATTTCCAGGAAATAGTCGTCCCACAATAGGTAAACACATACACTGTTTGTGACTTTTCATTTTGTGGATTAGACTTGCATCCTGCATCAGTATAACCAACACGTGTGGAGGATAATCCTTTTTTGTAAAATAATCCCAAATCTGTTGACCCTTGAAGGTAGCGCAGAAGGTGCTTATCCCCGGTCCAGTGACACTGTGCAGGCGCTCCACTTTATCTGGCTAGTAAATTTACTGCGAGCGCTATATCAGGACGCGTGCAGTTGGCCAGATATAGAAGTGCTCCAATTTCACTCAGATAAGGGACTTTAGTACCAAGTATATCATCCCCTTCTTCTGTAACAACCCATATTTTCCAGTACATCTATTTACACATTCACGTACTTTCACATTTTAAAATAACTTTATAATGGTTAGTCAGGAGTTTTATATCAAAATGATTTCAAATTTTCTTATAAAAATATTTTGAAGTATCAAACTAGTTATGGTGTATTTCAGTAAGTTCGGGTTTCATCAAATACCTCTAAACAATTTTATAATAATTCATTTTTCAATTGTTACCGATTTAGCTGAATGATTTAATTTTCTATACAAACGTCTTCAAAACGTTTTCAAACTTATACAGTATAATTCTATGATCATTTAGGGCTCTCCATATTAATTTCATAATTTTTTGAAATCAAATCGACCTAGAACCCGCAAAACTGCATCCCAAACGCTTTAGCCTAAAACTAGTATCTCCGTAGCTTAACCCCGAAATGGATCTCGTATTTGCGATCCTCGCGACGATACGATCCCGTGAGTATGTTTTCGTAATGTTTAGGAATCGTATGTGAAAACGTGGTTGTATTCATCCGCTTTTATTAATTACATTCACTAATGACTTTCTACTCTTCCCATTCACTTTTAACTAATTACTTTTACCGCTAATTAATCCCATAACCCCCCCATTTAACCCACCAAAGGGGTTGGTCAGATCCAACATCCCAGCCTCTTGAGTTATTACTCTATTAACTATTTATTATTAATATTATCTTTTTATTACTTACTCAATGAATTTTTAAACCTATTTAATAACCCCCCCCCCCCCCCCCCCCCCCCCCGTTATCAAGCCATCATCTCTCCCTCTTCGTTCTCAGCTAAACCCATACAAAAGAACCCGGGCTCTCTCACTATCTCTCCAAGCAAACCCAGGCTCTTCTCCATGCAAACCCAACTCCTCCTTTCTCTCCGATTCACAACAGCCTCCCCCTTCCTCTCCTCCCCGTGAAGCCCATGGCTCCGCCCTACGCCTCCGCGAACCCCTCCGAACCCGCCTCCTCCTTCTCCCTGATGTGAACCTTAATCCCCCCGTCCCCTTCACTCACACAGCAGCCCCCCTCACGTTCTTTCTCTCTCCTCCTCTCTCTCTCGCTCGAATCCCCCCTCAGCCCACGCCGCCGCCTTCGCCGCCGCCTTCGCCCCAGGCCGCCGCCGTCCCCTCTCTTTCCGACGCCAACGCCCCTAATGATCCTCGCTGCACTTCGAGACCCTCGCCGCCGCTGCACGGCCTCCCACGGCCGTCGTCCCCGCAGTACCCCCTCCTCTGACCACCGACATCCCACGAGGCGCCCACCAGCTGCTCAGCCCTCCGCCACCTCACGACGGCACCCCCTGCCTCGAAGCGCCGCTGCAGACTGGCCGCCTTCCTCCGGGTTTCCATCGCCACTCCGACGTAGCTCCGCCATCGCCTCCACATCCCCACGAAGCTCCAGCACCTCCTCGCAGCTCCGAGCGCCGTGCTCCGACCGCATCGAACCCCACGCGCCTACCTCCGACTTCCACCCACGCACGCAGACCCACGACGCCGCAGCTGCTGCTGCCTTCCGCCGCTCCACCGTAGCACCGCCGCGTTCTGTCGTTGGTCGCCGCTGCTGCACCGCCCGACGCCGTCGCCGCCTCGCCACCGTCGACGAAGGCCTCTCTCCTCGTTGCATGCATGCGAAGGATATGCGGGGAGAAAAAGAGAGGTAATGTATAAACACAGTATACGTATACGTATTAGTATATTATACGTAGTTGCGTATTAGTTATATATATATATATATATATATATATATATATATATATATATATATATATATATATATATATATATATATATATAAAATATATTATAAGCGGGTTAATTGGTTTAAAATTTCTAATAAATAATATATAGAGCAAAAAATTACAAGACCATTTCTAGAAAATCAAAAATGATGTTCTGGACCCAATAGCGCTAGTTTCATCTTAATCAGACGCTTAGTTTTTCCACAATGAATTTTTAAGTCTAAAACTTAAATACATTGTTTTCTTTTAAAAATTCATAACCCAATATTTTCACGTAAACTGATGTGTGAGAAAAATATATGTTGTAGAACTCTTCGAGACGGTCATTTTGACAGCTCACTTGAAACTTTCTGATAAGTATTTCATCTAGAATAAAATGTTGAATAAATGCGATAACTAATTAAAACTAGTTTTAAAACCTATTTTAAGCTTTAAAAAATTATAAAAATTACCAGAAGCTTCTAAAAAATATTTGCTCCTTCAATAAAATTATTTTCATCATATCTAGCCTATATAAAAATTTAGAATGATTTTCGACACCGTTTCAATCAGTTTATAAAATCAAAACGATCAAATTAAATAAATAGAAAATAGCGTGTTCTTTAACCGATTGTTTCTTGTGTTTGCAGGTACCAATTATCGTGCACCAACTCCCTTGGAAGCCCTAGCTCCAACCTTGTCTTACCACGACGACCTCGATACGTAAATCACTTTAATTCTAACTTTAGAAATTTAGATAGTGTACTCGTATGAACATAGGGCTTGACATTTAGTCTCAGAACAGTTATTGACCTGAACAGATGACTAGAGACCTAGATAAATAAGAAACGAATAAGCTGCAGAGCGACTTTAACTTGAACGTACGATATCACTAAATTTCAACTTAGATGTTTGTAGTACACGACCATCTACTTGGGTAAACTGTGTACTAGTTGATAACCACATGCTCAAAGCATGAAATCAACATCTTTGTTGGACTTGTCTTTATCCTTATCTTTCTTATTTTTCAATAAGAAAGTCAATCAGTGGTCTTGGTTTAACTATCATAGTAAATATGGAATGTCATGTTGCTTGTCACTTAAACATCATGCATGGACTTTGGTTACACTTATTGCTTGATTTCTCACATTTAAATAGTCATATCAATTGCTGCATGACATGTATATGACTCATGAATTGTCAAATTGAATATCTTGTGTGGAATATCTTGTGGTACAACTGGTGGAACATCTTGTGGTACATCTTGTGGAGTAACATTGTGGACCATCTCATAATGAACATGTACTTGATAGACATCACATACACTTGGGGTTTTGGGGTAACTTATACTTGCGGAAGTGCGGGAGCGACTAGTCCTGGCCTTGTTGTCACCGTGCAGGTTCTAGCAACCCATCATAGTAGCCGGTGACAACCATCACAGATCACAGATTATTGCACAATTTTCAGAGAATGGTTCACCCGGATAGCACCAATGGCAAGAGGGGGACTCTTGGTTGCTCATTGTACTTCCCTTTATAAGTCACGAACTAGGCTAGGCACAATTACTCTCATTATTGCTATTGTCATTGCTATCGTCATGGTTATTCTTGTACGTTACTAGTTGTACTTGCTCGGTCACCTTTACTATACTTGTCACCCTTGCATGCTTGACTAGATGTGCTTTACTTTACGCCTTTGCCTGCATGTCTGCTCTTATTTCACTTATTGCATTAGCATGATAGCCTTTAAAATGCTTATTATAGACTGCTCCGTACTTTTGCACTACTTTATGTCTATTGGTAGAATTATGTGACTTACCTACGGTTTCATGTTTCATGGTACCGCAGACGACGCACAGCTTGACATAGAGGCTCCTGAGAGCCAGAGTTCGTCCCTGAGGCTGCAGTAGTAGAGACCTATTAGTGGCACCTTTACAGTTGTACTTCTTACCTTTCATTTAATCTTGTTGTATTAATTTGTCCTATATGGATTGTAATAATTGGACATTGTTTCGGTATTTTTGTACATCTGTGCATCGTGGCTATTTTGTTTTCACTGGTTAACTGCAGACCTGCAAATAAATCAAATAAGTAACGGGCCCCCGAGAGCGGTCGTTACATCTTCCAACAAACGGAAGGGGTCTTTATGTGCATCCAAGGGTCGTACTACCGTAGGTGTACTTAATGGATGACATTGGTCCATGTGAAATCTTTGCAACAATGTCTTTGTATAAGTGGTTTGGTTTAACATGATTCTGTCTTTTAAATGTTCGATCCGTAAGCCAGGGTAGAATTTTGTTTTGCCTAGGTCTTTCATTTCAAATTCTTTTGTTAGACTTACATATATCTCAGTGATCTCTTTAGGAGATCCAATGAGGTTCAGATCGTCTACGTAGACTGCAATTATGACAAATCCTATTCCCTTTGCTCTTATAAAGATGTAAGAGCAGACTTCATTATTCTGGAATCCTTGTTGTACAAGGAATTCACTGAGTCTGTTATACCACATTCTTCCCGATTGTTTAAGATCATAGATGATCTTTGAAGTTTAACAGAGTAGACGTCCCGAGGACTATCTTTTAATTCTGTAAGCATTGAAAAACCATCAGGAAGTTTCATATAAGTCTCTTTATCGAGATTTCTATATAGATATGTAGTCACAACATCCATTAGCTGCATATCTATTCCTTCCTTTCCTGTTAAGCTTATTAAAAATCGGAAAGTGATCACATCCATTACCGGTGAATATGTTTCTTCATAGTCTATACTCGGCCTTTGGGAAAATCCATGTGCTATATGCCTTGCTTTGTAGCGTGCGATCTCATTATTTTCATTTTTTTCTGACAAATACACATTTATATCACACAGGTTTGACACCATTTGGTGTCTGGACTATTTGCCCAAAGACTTTGTGTTTCTTAAGCGAGTCCAGCTCTGCTTCTATTGCCTCATTCCCGTTTGGCCAATCATTTCTTCGTTTGCATTCGGCAACGGAATGTGGATCATGATCATCGTCGCTTTTAGCGACGTGAATGGCAAAATATGACACGCGAAGTCATCGTCGACGATTATACTCTTTATGTCCAACACCTCCCCTGTATGTACATAATTTAATGATATTTCAGTTTCTTCCGGCAATTCCTCTGTAGTGGATTCCGGGAGGGGTGAGGGTATGGACATGCGCTCATTTTTCTGTGGGGGTATTGTCCCAAGGTCTCAATGTGTTTGTCTTTTTATTGGATTTTTATCCTTGGAGCCTAGTGGTCTGCTTCTTTTCTGTTGAGGAACAACCACTTCTGCTGTTGGTGGATTGCATCTATTCTCAGGGATGTCAATCTTAGCTGGAGTATTTACACCAGGGATGTGTGATCTGACAATCTTCTGGTTGTCAGTAAAATGAGTCCAGTAACTGGTGACCAATGTTCTGTATGTGTAGGATCTTCAAGATCTCATCTTCACATTGTTTTGTTACCGGATCATAGTGGGTCAATGATTTTGTATCCCTCGATATTATTTGCGTAGCTCCAGACTTTTCAGTGTCTGGGCCCAATTTAGGGAAATTCGTCTCATCAAATTCACAGTCTTCAAGACGTGCCTTGAATGCGTCCCCCGTTTGGGTTTCTAGGTATCTTATTATTGAGGGTGAGTCAAACCCTACATAGATACCTAGACGACATTGATGATCCATTTTTGTCCTCTATGGTGGTGATATGGGGATATAAACTGTGCAGCCGAAAAATTCTCAAGTGAGAGATGTTCGGTGGTATTCCATATGTAAGTTGCATTGGAGAGAAACTCTGACCTCCAGAGTGTCTTATTTTTATTAACGATGCGACATGCAATATTGCATGTCCCCATACGTTCACCGAAAAGTGTGATTTCATTAGTAATGGACGTGCAATCTATTATAGTCTTTTTATTAATGACTCTGCCAACCCATTTTGGGTTTGAACACGTGGCACTGGATGTTCAATTTCTATGCCAGTTGCAAGTCAATATTCTTGAAATGACTGGGAGGTAAACTTTCCAGCATTATCCAGACGTATTTTCTTTATTTGGTTATCTGAAAAATGTGTCTGCAAATTTATTATTTGTGCCAATAGCTTTGGAAAAGCTAGGTTGCGGGTCGATAGTAGACACACATACAAATATTTTGAGGATGCATCTATCGGTGCCATAAAGTCCGAAAGGCCCACTAGGGGGGTGGATAGGTCCACATATATCTTCTTGTATTCTTTCGAAGAAGCTTGGAGATTCTTTGTCCACTTTTAGTGGTGATGGACTTGTTATTAATTTCCCCTTGTCGCAAGGGATGCATGGGAATTCTCCCTTCTGAAGAATCTTCAGATTCTTCAAGTCATGCCCATAGGAATGTGATAAGATGTGGTGCATCATAACCGATACATGGTGGCCAAGTCTATCATGCCAAAGTAAAAACTTGACCGATATTGGGCACTTTAGGTGCTCCGTCAAATTAGCTTCCTCTGTCCGAATCTTTGTATGTTAGAGGCCCGATGAAAGGCTATCAAAACGTTCAAGTATAGATTTAACTCCTTTTTCTTGAAACGTTATTTACATATATTTTTTTGTTCACATTTGCAGTTTCTAAGTGGAATCTATTTAAACGGATTTCCTTGAAACTTAATAAGTTTCTTTTTGAATTCGGAGAGAATAATGCGTCCTTTATTTTTATTTCTAATCCATTTGGGAGCAACAGGATTGCGTTAATAATTTTTGATGGCCCTAAAATTGTATTTACAGGACTTTCATATGGTATAATGATATGAAAATAGCATTTATATTGAAGGATCGTATGTGTTGATGCATTGTCTACTAAGTAGTCTTGAGAGCGTTCCATCTATTAAAAGATGAATCATATAAGCACATTTGATTTCAGAAAAACATAATCAAATTTATTCATACTTCAATGTAAACATTCAGATAGCTCTCATAACATTGTTTTTCAACAAAGATAAAAATAGCTAATCAAACAAATTGTCTTTTTCGAAGTCATCAGCAGTGAACTGGACTGCAGCAGGGGTGGTCACTAGATTTCTTTCAGCTTTCTTCTTGAAGCTTTCTCTGTACAAATCTTGGAGGTGCCATGGAGTTCTGCACACTTTGTACCGGTGTCCTTTCTTGCCACAGCTATGGAACTGATCTTCTTATCCCCTTTTAGGTTGGATGCATTATTTCTATTGTTGTCATTTCTGTGCCAAGTGAACTTCCGCCTCCCTTCATTTCTTTGCTGGTGGACTTGTCCTCTGGCCTTTTTGTTTTGTCCCCCTTCTGTGATTTACCTTTTCTTTTATTATCTTTCTTCTTTTGGAAGAAGATGCGTTGTGAGCTTCTGGGAGGGGACAGTGCCAAGGGGCGCATGTTATGAGTGACAAGGAGAAGCTCTCTATTTTGTTCAGCCATGAGTAAACATGACAGCAGTTCAGAATACTTAGTGAATTTCATTCACGGTATTGCTGCATCAAATTCGCATCTTTTGCATGGAAAGACGTGTACGTCTTTTTCAGCATGCGATCTTCTGAGACTTTCTCACCACACAACTTCAGGCGCGAGGTGATACTGAAAAGAGCTAAGTTGTACTCAGTATAAATGCCAAAAATGGCGTTAACGGTGTCGAGGCTGACGTGGACTCTTCTATCGATGTGGAGCCTTATCAGCTGATTGCGTGGGACACTGGTTAGTAGAACCGGGGTTGTTAGTGTCAGGAATTAGTAGACGACGATCGTTCGACCCCCTGAACAGGTCGAATCTTCAATGACTGTTGATAGAGATACAACCCTCTTCTTGAATCACTCCACGAGCTTTATGTATCACAAAGGAACGTTAGGGGGGTTGGATCTGGGTCCCGACCCAAATCTCCTCCGATGCTTAAGTTAGTATGGAAACTTAAGAGGGAGAGAGCTTGGAGCTGTCGAGATCGACCCACGGAGGCTCGTCTCGAGTTAGGCGTCGCAAGCTATTTGGAGGAAAAAATATTAAGTGGAGTATAGAATGTCAGAGTATCAAGTCTCGTACATCCCTTGTTCTGTTCATCTCCATTGTATTTATAAACCTCCGAGGTCTCTTCAGTGACATTGGGAGGATAACAGTCACCAATTATGGTGTCATGATCATCCCCCCTTAATAGGGGTAACCGTCGCCCCACGTTCCCGATGTTTATGAGCTTCCTTCAATCCCACGTTCGATGGGTGGAAGTGCAATGGGTGAATGACACGTGGGCTTTGACGGAGTTTGCTTTGGGATTCTTTCATGGGATTTGTGGCTTTGATCGCCCACTGATCGAATCCCTCGAGAGCCGGCCCAATGATGCAACAATGGCCCCCGTCGCTCTAGCTCAGACAGTTCGTCTATTGGGGTCAATCGACATTACATCTCATTAATGGGGCACATCAGTCGAGGAACTAATACTCGAGTTTTAAGCGCCAAAATGCTTCCCTTTTTGATTTGGACGATGCACCGGTTCGAAATTCGAGATACTAGGATGTTCGGATCACCGACACGTGTCCTACGCGATGAGGTCGTCTTGTCTAAATAAGACGGTTCCGTAGGGAAAAATCGAAATCATCGTCTTTGGCGTCCCTAACCGAGATTTCCTTCTTTGGAGATGGCTTCTTCATCTGGTCATGCCTCTAGTAGGGGTTCAGCTTCCATTGCTCAGAAAGGTAAGGAGGAAGTCGACATGCCCAGTCCGATTGCCAACCAAGTATCTAAAGTAGGAAATTCCCGAGTTCCAGGAGAAATATGTTCGACTTGATTACCAAATCCGATTGCCTGAGAGGGATGAAAGGGTTCATCGGCCTGGCGATCGAGATGTTGGAGTTTATGTCGAGGCCTTCCATCGAGGACTTCGATTTCTCATTCATCCTTTTATGTGCTATTTGCTGAGTACGTTGAACCTTTCCCTTTGTCAATTGATGCCAAACTCCATAGGGGTATTGGTCGACTTCATCACATTGTGCATGATGAAGAGGGTTGAACCGACAATGGAGTTGTTCAATTATTTCTTCACGATTCTTCTCCTCAAGACCCCAGGTTGGTACATGATAATCGCTCGTCGAGGTAGGAAATTATTTGACGACCTCCCTAGCTCGAATTCGAATTGGAAGGATGAATTCGTATTCATGGTATTTCAAGGCGATGCGAGTTTCTGCACTCGTTAGGGTATGCCTGATTTGGGCACGACCGAAGATGAGCCCTTATCCGATGAGGGGAAGAAAATCGCTGATGCATTGTTGAATCTACCAAATGGGGTTAGGAAGACAAAATGGTTGTGGTCTGACTCGGTACTGCGCATCACTGTATGGACGAAAGGTCGATCCGACCCCACCCACCACCTATTTGATCTTTGTCTTATTGAATTTTGCTTTTTCTTTGCTGGCATAGTTGGTCTAGAATACCAGGTGGACCCCGAGTTGAGGGAAGGGGTCGAGGCTTCCATCAGAGAAGCTGAGGAGAATATGCCATCTCCTCAAATGCCTTTTCTGGATGAAGGAGTGACACGGACATCTAAGGTTTTACCCATTGTCGTTTATGGGGCTCCTCCACCGGCTCATCCTCAGTGGAGGAAAAATAAGAAGCTTCCCACTGAGTTTGTGGTGGTTGCAGTTGAAAGAGTAAAAAAAAGAAGGCGGCAACTTTGCCTTAGTGACTTGGAGTTATCATGGTTGAATGATGCCGTGGGCCCATCTACCTCTTTGACGCGAGTCAGTCGCGTGACGAGGCCCAACCCCATGAACAGGAAAAGGGGTTTCCATCAGAGAAAGATTTAGGAGGGTCCTCACCTCTTCTGGAGCCCATTTTGCATCAAGATTCATGGCCTTGGGGGTCTGTTCCCTCCGGTGTCTCTGACCAAGGATATTCCCGAAGAATTTAGATCGATTTTGCTCCTCAGGCCCTGTTTGATTGTCCCATGGAGGAGCTCCTTCAGCCGGAGTTTCCAATCAAGAAGGATAATTCGGTGCTTTTGGATTGTAGGACCGCCTCACGGATTGCCGAGCGACCCGATCTCGGGAGAAGGCCGTTATGGAGAGGGTTGATTATGAGAGGATATCCTCAATTGCTGTCCATGCGAATGTTCAGGTAACTATTGCGTTGATCTTCAATATGGATGAAACATGCATAGATATTGACAGCTTTTACTTGTCTGTAGGCTCTTGTGGCTAACGCTACGTTGCGTCGACGCGGAACGGTGGTGGTGAATCATGAAGTCACGCTGGGGACGGTCAAAATGGCCGTTGAGAAGGCTCAGGCGAAGCTGGATAGATTGGAGCTTCTGTGTAAATTGAGACAATCACGGGTGTTCGAACTCGAACACAAGTTAGGTGAGTCTCGTAAGAGAGATGCTGATCAAATTGCCTTGAGGGAGCGAGTGGATAAGACACTGCTAGAGGAGAGGGCCAAGTGGGAAGTCCAATAGAACAAGCTCCTTGCCCAACTCATTAACAGTTTTCGGAAAGTCGACACAAGGGAAATCGCGGAGAAGGCGGTCCAAGAATATAAGGACACATTGCCCGACTTCGATGGACTGTATACATAGAGGTATGAGCGGTGTCGATCAGAGGTAAAAGATTGATTCCCTGATACTTCCACTGAGATTGACCAAATCCCTGTGTTTTTCCCGATCGTTGACGACGATGATACAGGCCAAGCCCTGGAGGGGACTGTTCCCGTTGATAGAATTGTCACCGTGGTGGGTGAAGTTGCAGATGTTGGTGCTTCGAGGGATCAAGAGCATGTTGCTTCGATCGAAGGAGACCAAGGGCATCTTGATTCGCTGAGGGATCTCAATGAGCTTCTTACCCTACCAAATTTTTCGAATGTATAGGGGGCATATTCGTAGGATAATGACAGTTTTGTAATGTAAGATATAGTCAAAAGTTGACATATATGTTGAATATTGGACTCCCCGGATTTGGTTTTGGATGATGAGCAAACATAAATAATTCATGAACTAACAATTTGTGAGCGCAGTATTGGAGATCGTCGCCAATTTCACGAGAATATTCAAAGCGACATCTCAACACTCCCAAACCGTATCCTCGCCTAGTGAAATTGTTCTATGCCAATCGTATTCGAGGCCAGTACGACGCTAGCCACTCCATTGAGACGACTGTCTTGGGAACTCCTATAGTTCTCACGACAGAAATCTTGGGGGAGATTCTTGGTTGTTCGTCGTGTGGTCTCCTCCCTTCGGACATTTCAGTAGACGACATTTCTTCCTTGGATCAGACTATTCTTTCTGAGATTTTCCAGGTTATCCCCTCCGCATTCATTGGTGTTCCATCGAAATCTTTTAAGCCGAATGCGTGGGTTCTTAACCTGATTTTGAAGTCATGTCTCCTCCCTAAGTATGGATCCTCTTCACTCCCATCCCAGCCGTTCTTGAAATTGATCTACGCTCTTTTCTTGGGGTGCGAGATTAATTGGGCTCGCGTGATACTCGATAAGATGGATTCTTTCGAGTGTATACGCAAGACCAATAAGTCTGCGCACATTCCATACCCCTGCCTGTTGACTCTCGTATTCCGTCATTTCCGAGTCCCCCTCCCTCCTGACGATGAGCGTCCCTTGGGTACGCCTCTGAACGCGACGGCCGTGAAGAAATCTCTAGCGGCACTTCGTCACGTGCAGAGGTCTACCGCATCTGCATCTCAGTCTACTCCGTCAGCTGCTGCAGCCTCCTCTTCCCCTGCTACATTGGACGATGTCGTACGCCTACTTCGTCAGCACGACTCCCGTTTGGCTCGTACTGAGGAGGTAGTCTGCCGTATGGCACATATGATGGGGATTGATCTTCCTCCGTCTGTGTCTGAGGCCGAGGAGATGGACGATGAGGAGCTTGACGAGCTTGTCACTTCTTTTGCCCGTGGCGATGAGGCCACTGCTGCTGCTGCTGGTACTTCCACTTCTGCTCCTGGAGTTGGCACCACTGCCGGTGTTCCAGAGCCTTCTGCTTCAGCTCTTCAGCCTTCTGAGCCTGCTGCTGACCAGTCTTCCGAGCCTGCTCATGTATCTCCTGCTGCTGTTGACACTGCCACTGCTGCTGCTTCTGTCGAGACCCCTGCTGCTGTTGAGATTCCCGTTGATGAGCCTGTTGCTGAGATCTCCACTCCTGCCCCGACGATTCCATCTGTTGAGATACCTCTACTCCCTGCAGAGCCTGAGTCCACTCCGTCGACTGGACCCACGGAGACTGCAGATCCTGCCACCTCCTCGTGATCGCTTGTTTCGAGGACTCTCCACTACGCTTTGGATGATTTATCTTAGTGAGAGTATTTTGGGTTAGGATGGGGTTGAGAGATGTTTTGATGTTTTTTTTG
Organism: Scilla litardierei; assembly: GCA_030789695.1. Lineage (NCBI taxonomy): Eukaryota > Viridiplantae > Streptophyta > Magnoliopsida > Asparagales > Asparagaceae > Scilla > Scilla litardierei. The sequence continues at coordinate 807,493,942 of CM061142.1, read as the reverse complement.
TGCTTTCCGGATGTCGGAGTTGGATATTATGTTATGATTTGTTTTGATGTATGTTGATATACTTTGATGATGTTAATGATGATGATGTATTTTTTTTGTTTATATAGATGATATGTAGCACTTGATATGATGTACCTCATATATTCGATGTGATATCTTTTTGGATGTACTCATGTTGTCTCTACATATATATATGTTCATCGTCATTCACTTTGTCATTTATTCGTCGTGCATTTGTTTTATATATATTCGTTGAATGCATTTGAAATGTGAATTCGTCGCTCGACGATTAAAAACTTGGTTAAAAAGATTTAAATTCTATAATTGTATAGAATTGTTTTCCATGCACAAATTTAGCCAAGAACATTGAATATTGAAGAGTATGTCTCTTTATTCAAGAAATGAATAATTAATTGGTATTTTTGATGATTTTTGATTTTTTTTGTGATAGTGGACATTTTGGCACACCTTGATTTGATTTCCACATTTTTATTCCCTTGGTGTCAAGTTGGTCCATTGTCTATGTCTACGACTCCCGATGCAGGATTTTACATTTCCTAATTGTTGTCGTTGTATGCCCCCCATTTTTGGGATAATGCCAAAGGGGGAGAGATAATGATAATAAATAGCGCAAATGAAAATTTAACTCAATTTCCAAGAATCTAGTTTGATATGTTAGATTCAGGGGGAGTTAAGATACATATAAGGATTTTCAAAATCCGATATTTCAAAAATCGATTCTCATTATATATCTTACTCGTCTGCTTGATGCAATTCATACATATTCATTTTGGAATTAACGTGTCATCAATGCAGGGGGAGTAAGTATTTTACATTTGAATTACTATTTTTGATTATTATTTATGTTGGTTTGTCATCACCAAAAAGGGGGAGAATGTTGAATATTGGACTCCCCGGATTTGGTTTTGGAAGATGAGCAAACATAAATAATTCATGAACTAACAATTTGTGAGCGCAGTATTGGAGATCGTCGCCAATTTCACGAGAATATTCAAAGCGACATCTCAACACTTCCAAAAGCTCGTATTCATGCCTAAAGCTTCGTTGAAGCTCTTGCGCCGTTTTGGAAGTTATGAAGATTCAATCGAAGCTCTCGAAGACCGTTTATTAAGGTTTTATTTATAGTCTTTTAGTCTAGATTGATAGAATGTTAAGCCTTGAGTTTATCTTACGTTTCTATCTTCATTATGTTCTTTACGTAGCTCTAGGATCCTTGCACAAGTTCATTCTAACTTCCTCGAAGCGTCGCGCTTCGATTCGGATTTGTTTGTGCATGTTAGTTGGTACAAGAACAAGTACTGACCGACTAGATGGTGATCTAGTCGGTCGGCAACTGTTCTTGGACCGACTAGTTTGATTCCTTACTTTACTGTTTACAGTTAGTCGGTCTACGTTGACTCACCGACCGACTAGTTTGTGAACTAGTCGGTCAGTGATGCTTCTTTGACCGACTAGTTGTGACTTACTGTTCACTCTAAATTTCTCCTAAGCTACTGTTTACCGTTAGTCGGTCTAAGAACGTTTGGTGACCGACTAGTTGACAATCTAGTCGGTCAACTTTTGTTCTTGGACCGACTAAGTCAACTTGCCTTCAGACTATTTCAATATACCCATTTGTTCGTATGGGTGGTCTTATTGCCAGTCAGCCCCATTCAGCGGGTTAAGCCCTTGCTTAAGGCGGTAGGGGTTGAATCGTTGAATCATACCCTCACTATTCTACTTCGTTCAACTGCGAAGGGGGTGGCCCCTTCGTCTTACGGCCGAAAACACGATAGGGTCGTTCAGCTACGAAGGGGGGCCCTTCGTCTTACAGATGATGACATGGGAGGGTCGTTTAGCTGCGCGGGGGTGGCCCCTTCGTCTTACGGCTGACGACACAGGAGGGTCGTTTAGCTGCGAGGGGGGTCCATTTGTCTTATGGATGACGACAAGATAGGGTCGTTCAGTTACGAGGGGGTGGGCCATTCGTCTTACGGATGACGACAAGATATGGTCGTTCAGTTATGAGGGATGGCCCATTCGTCTTACGGCTGACGACACAGGAGGGTTAGCTACACGGGGTGGCCCCTTCGTCTTACGGCTGACGACATGGGATGGTCGTTCAACTGCGAGGGTTGGCCCCTTCCTCTTATGACTGACGACAAGATAAGGTCGTTCAGTTGCGAGGGGGTGGCCCCTTCGTCTTACGGCTGATGACTCGATAGGGTCGTTCCGTTGCGAGGAGGTGGCCCCTTCGTCTTACGGCTAACGACTCTATTGGGTCGTTCAGCTACGAGGGGGTGTCCCCTTCATCTTACGGCTGACGACATGGTATGGTCGTTCAATCACGAAGGGGTGGCCCCTTCGTCTTACGGCTGATGACTTGGTAGGGTCGTTCAGTCGTGAGGGGGTGGCCCCTTCGTCTTACGGCTGACGACTTGGTAGGGTCGTTCAGTCGCGAGGGGGTGGCCCCTTCGTCTTATGGCTGATGATACGATACGGTCATTCAACTGTGAGGGTATGGTCCCTTCGTCTTACGGCTGACGACACGATAGGGTCGTTCAGCTGCGAGGGTGTGGCCCCTTCGCCTTACGACTGACGACACGATAGGGTTGTTCAGCTGCGAGGGAGTGGCACCTTTGCCTTACGATCGACGACACGATAGGTTCATTCAGCTGCGAGGGGGTGGCCACTTCTCCTTACAGCTGACGACACGATATGGTCGTTCAGCTGCGAGGGGGTGACCCCTTCGCCTTACGGCTGACGACACGATAGGGTCATTCAGCTGCGAGGGGGTGGCCCCTTCATCTTACGACTGACGACACGAGAGGGTCGTTCAGCTGCGAGGGGGTGGGCCCTTCGTCTTACGGCTGACGACACGATATTGTCTAAGTCTTCTTTCATTTAGACAATATGAATTGAAATGAGCACGGTCTTTTTAAATTTGTACTAAGGCGTGTATTCCCCCTTTGTCTTACGGCTGACGACACGATATGGTCTAAGTCTGCTTTCATTGAGAAAATTTGAATTGAAATGAGCACAGACTTTTTAAATTTCTACTAAGGGGTGTATCCTCATAAGTAGTATGCTCCTCGGGTTTAACTGAGCGTTTAGACGGTGAAACTCTCACATAATTCATGTGTGCCATGCTCAAGAGAGACAATTTCGAATTGAAAAGATAGACTTTATTATTATGAAATAAATGCTTTGACATGGAAGGAAAATGCGTACATGCATTTTGATATCGCTCGGGACTGTTTTCACCTGGCTCTTATTTGATTCTGGTCCAGAAGCTTGCTAGTTGACCACTTGGTGGTAGGGTGACTCGGTCATTGGCCCTTTGCCTTTTTGCTTGGAGGTCCCTTCTTTGCCTGGTTGGTCGTCACCGGGCCTCTTGGGATGACACACTTGACTAGCACGTCGATCTCCTTCTTCACTGTCCAACAATCGTCGATGTCGTGCCCGTAGTCATTGTGGTACTTACAAAATTTGAGTTCATCCCTTTTCTCATACTTGTTTTTCTTAGCAGGTTCATTGGCGAGCTCTTCTCGTGGTGCGTAAGCTAGGACTTCTGCCTTGGGGGCATTTGCTTTGGCAGGGCATTCCTTGCTTCGAGGGCTCATTTCCCTCCGTCGCTTATCCTTAGGATCTTAACAAGGGGTTACTTTGGGTTGCTTTTCTTGTTTTGCTTCTCCTCGACGAGTAGGAGTGTCGTTTTCCACAGATTCTATTGCCTCTTCTGAGATTATGAACCGATCAGTTATGTTGAACAACTCCACCAGGTTATTTGGTGGAAACTGGTGACGTGCCCTCAGGAGGTGTTCGTCTCGGACTGTTTGGACAAAAGCTGTCATGACCGTCAAGTCTGGGGTATCTTTTACCACTAGTCTTTCGTCATTGAATCGCTGGACGAGGGATCAGATCGAATCCTCTCTCTGCTTCAAAGAGAAGAGGTGTGAAGATTTTCTTTTAGGGCGTTGCCCTGCAACGAATTACCTGCAAAACAAGTCAAATAACTCGTCAGAAGACCCGACGTAGTCATCGAGCAACCCGTTGTACCATTCGTCTGCTGCTTTGATAAGCGTGGTGTGGAAAGCTCGGCAGAGGTATGGTTCGTCAGCTCCGTGAAGTAGCACCAGATTTTGGTATCTGCGGACTTACTCCCATGGATCGCCCTTGCCATCGTACGTCAGCAGGGGATGTATTTTAAACTTCGGGAGGAACAGAGCAGATGTGATGTTCTCCTTTAGTGGGGTTCACCGATTGGCAGGAAGGATAAGTTGGGTTCGCCCATCTCTGCCTTACAGGTGAGTAGCACCGGAGGAACGGTTAGGGATTTCCTCCGCCTCCTTCCTCTCGTTGCCGCCTGCAAAATCAAGGGGGTTGGGGCCCTGAGTGACTTGGTCAATTACCTGCTCTAGGATGCTGCGGGCAGCTCGTCCATTGTTTGATGGACTAGGACCTCCTTAATGCCCGAATGTACGGTTGTTGTTCCACATCTTCCCATTCCGGTGAGATGTATATGTTGTATTGAGCGGTGCATTCTCATGTCGATCTGCCCTCGGATCTCTAGGATCACTATAAGCGACAACTTCCCTCGCAGGTGTTGGATTTGGAGGCGATGGCAGCTCATTTGCTGGTGGCAGGCGACCAATGGTTTGCTGCACTGTGACGGCCAATACCCTGATGCTGTTTTCGACATTCTCAACAAATTGGTCGAATTGTTGCTGAGAAACTTTGGGTACTTGGCCCCCTTTGATGATGATGTGGATTCTGCAACTTCTTCGACTTGTTCTCATTAGGACCAAGGTTTGGTTCGGGGTTGCTGGGTCCAACTAACATTGCTGTTGTGATGCTTCGGGATGTCGACTGATGTTTCCCATAGACGTTGTCAACTGTTAATGCCAAAAATGGTGTTAACTGTGTCGAGGCTGACGTGGACTCTTCTATCGAGGTGGAGCCTCGTTTTCTGATTGCGTGGGACACTGGTTAGTAGAACCGGGGTCGTTGGTGTCAAGAATTAGTAGATGCCGATCGTTCGACCCTCTGAACAGGTCGAATCTTAAACGGCCGTTGATAGAGATATACCCCTCTTCTTGAATCACTCCACGAGCTTCCTGTATTACAAAGGAACGTTAGGATGGTCGAATCTGAGTCTCGACCCAAATCCAGTACGATGCTTAAGTTAGTATGGGAACTTAAGAGGGAGAGGGCTTGGAGCTGTCGAGCTCGACCCACGGAGGTTCGTCTCGAGTCAGGCATCGCAAGCTATTTGGAGGAAGAAATATTAAGTGGAATATAGAATGTCAGAGTATCGAGTCTCGTACCTTCCTTGTTTTGTTCATCTCCAGTGTATTTATAGACCTCCGAGGTCTCTTCAGTGATTTTGGAAGGATAACGGTTACCAATTATGGTGCCACGATCATCCCCCTTAATAGGGGTAACCGTCACCCTCGTTCTCGCTATTTACGAGCTTCCTTCAATCCCACGTTCGATGGGTGGAAGTGCAACGGGCGAATGACACGTGGGCTTTGACTGAGCTTGCTTCGGGCATCTTTCATGGGCTTTGTGGGTTTTAACCGCCCACTGATCGAATCCCTCGAGAGCTGGCCCAATGATGCAACACTCAGCTATTGACTTAAAGTCATGAAGTCTCAGGTTCTCCCACTCATAACATGTCCTTGGGAGTATAACATCTTTCTGATGTTTATATCTGTCCTCAAGGGCAGTCCACAGCTCCAGTGGATCCTCGATCGTACAGTATTCAACCTTTAAGGTCTTATCCACATGGTGACGAATGTAAATGATGGCTTGCGCCTTATTAATGTCTGTCACCTTTCTATCTTTTGTAATTGCAGAAACGATGGATTTAGCTCGCATGTGAAATTTAACATCAAGCTGTTAGCTCAAATAATTTTTTCCCGATGCATCCACCACTTCGAAATCAACGCTTGCGATTTTTACCATTTTATCTAAAAAACACAATTTTGCATAAATTAATAATACTGAAAAACATTTTCATGCGGAGGCAATTTAAAATGAATAAGCTAATTGCGTGGATCGGCCAGTCCCACATAAAATAATAATGTCATAAAGTCCATATTACAATCCATTTTACACAAATGAAAGAGAAAATTACAATTTTGGAAACCTCTTGGGTCCCATTTGAAAATATTTATATTCAAGAGTGGCCTCCGCCTCCATGGAAATGGTCATCAGTCTTGGGCATTACATGTTTTTCCTCACTACAATTTCTCCCAAAAGAAAAAGAAAATTGCAGGAAAAGTAAAATGTGGGACTACACAGCCGATCTAAAACCACAATTAGCCATTCATGCAAAATTTGTGCTCATTAAACATGTTCATAAGCATCACATGCATCATAGATTCATAATAGGACAAAGACATCAATTTTAATACCTAATAATTATTTAGATCACGGGGCGATGTCATACACCATTAGGTTAGGTAACTAACGGCAGATCGGTCACATGATTTCATAATTATTAAGTTAATACCGCACAACATAGCATAAGTTTATCCCAGAAAATGTGGCAGAAAAGTGTGATGCAATGCTTATAAATATGGTCCAAAAATAGGTATCATATATTAAAATAAGCAATTAATCAGTTGTGCAAATATGGGCTAATTCAATAAATTTGAATGGTGCCCCTTTATATTTTATATTGTAAAAAAAAATAAGAAGTTTCCTTTTTATACCCCCAAAAGATCCCCAAAAATTCCCATTTTCCACATAAAAATCCACATTTCTTCCCCCCTTATTTATCCATATTTTTATTTATTTTAGGCCCTTTTGTTCCCCCATTTTACCCTTTTCTTTTCTTTCTTTTCTTTTCCTTTTTCTTTTTTTTTCAAAAAAAAAAGCTTGGCCTGAAGGCCGCAGTGTAGGTTGCGGGCTTCAGGCCCGCATCTTCTATTTTCTCTCTTTTTTTCTTTTAAAAACCACGTCCGGCGGGCTTCAGGCCCGTAGCATGGGTTGCGGGCTTCAGGCCCGTAGCCGCTCTTCTCTTTCTTTTTTGTTTCTTGTGGGCCGGAGCCCACAAGTCGCTGTGGGATTTGGCCCACAACGTTAAAAAAGGGGTTTTTTCTTGTGGGCCAAATCTCACAAGCCGATGTGGGCTTCGGCCCAAAGCGTTAAAACACATTTTTTTATTTGGGCTTGGGCCGAAGGCCTAATCAATTGGATTGGGGGTGGCTAAGGTTTGCTGTCGTGCCCCCACAGCTAGGGTTTGGTGGGGGGGAGGGCATGGCCGGCAGCGGCGAGGGTTCATCGAAAGAATTTTTTTCATAAAATGTCACGCCACGCTCTTCCAAATACGGAATACGCGTAGCGGACTAGGCCGCCGTAGTATCCAAACACTGTGCTTCGAGCCCCTAACGTCCAAATACTACAAGGCATTAATTGTGATTTATATAATCTAACACATGCAGACCACCACAACATACTGGAATAATACTGAAATTAATACATTATAATTCAACAAAATTTAAATCCAAGTATTGAAAGAAAAGCTGTACTGAACATCATATATAAAGAAAGGTACATCATACATCTCCGTACTGTACAAGTACAAAAGGGGGATAAAACAAAAGGAAAACCCACCCTCAAAAGAAACCAAAAAGGTGTCCACACACGTACAACACACTCCCTAGTCTAACCCAGGGAAGTCCAGGTGGACAAAACCTCCTTCTGTAGCCTCCAGATGTACCTGAGGAGAGGGAGTAGCCGGCTGCTCATGTAACGGCTCTAGTGTCACTATCTTAGGAACTGAAAATATAAATGGGACACGGCAACGCGTGACCCAGTAGGATTCCTAACTAAGGTAGGTAGGACCCAGTTTAGAATCGGACTACCTATCTAAGTGTGGTCTAAAGTAAGGAGGTTTTTATAAAGTATTCATCAGGAACACAACCATTGCAAATAACAACTAAAAGTAACACTGCAAGTGCAAACAACATGGATGACATGATTTATAAGTTAAAACAATTCAGTTATCAGTTATGTTCATAATTGGGAACACGTGTAAATATTAGGATGCCAAGGAGCTGGACTCCACCTAGGGTGGGTGAAAAGTGGTACCTCAACCAGCGACATGGGCACTGGAGAGGTCTCTCGTAACTCCCCATTACGGGAGTGAGAAAGTTCTCGGTTTTTATCGGGACAAACAGAGAAAACCAACAATTACCTAATGGTGCATCACGTGTACACCACTGGCCTCTCTAACTCTAGTCAACTCTCCCTTATGGGAGTGGCAAAAGAGTGAGAATCATATCATTATATGTCCGCTCCTTATCTCCTACTTTTTACACGCACTGCCCCTAAAACCCACATCTAGAGCTTCACCCATTTTTGAATGGGTTGAAGTCTCCAGATTCATTTTCTCATCTCACTCTCATTTCATTGTTTCACAATTCTTTCATTTTTGTACATCTTCTTCATATTCTTCATGTTGTCACTTGCTCACTTTTCATTTTCAATTTCATATGGAAACTTGCATATACTAACATCCATGTACTTTCTCATTTACTTTCACAAATTCAATATGAATTTGGTAAGATAGAACTAGCATTTCATTACATGGTGTTTGTCACGCCCCGCTTCCCAAGTACGGAAGGCGAGACGTGAGGAGGTCCGCTCAGACGCGGAGCTGTGAAACTGCAGTCTGATAAGCGTCTGTAAAAATTACGAAAAGTAGCAGGTCCTTGCATTGCGACGAAACAACAGTCATAATAATGAAGTAGATCAAAGAATATCCACCAACAAATCATCCAACAATTATTCCAACATCACAGAATAGTCATAAAAGTACAAGTCTGAACAATAGGCCTAAAGCATGGCCGAAACAAAAGTAAAGAGAGTAACCGATTGAGATTAAGAGTAGGACCGGAATCCTCGAACTGAAAGTTAGCAACATGTCGTCCTCCGCAACTAAGTCAGGCTCAAAACCTGACATGTGACACCCAAAGAGAAAAGGGCACATATCAGCAAAAGTCTCCCAAAGAAAGCGGAGAACTTTTGTGCAGGATACAAATAAAATAAAGCGACTAGCAGTTCTAAATATGATGAAATGACATGACATTTAAAGAATACAATAATTTAAGATTACATGATGACATGCATGCACGTCGTAGCAGAAGCTACGAAAAACACTGTTTCACGAGTCACGAACATTATCATTTTACGAACATTAACATTTCACGATGTGCACAGAGTTTACGCCTTACAGCTGAAGTGGCTGTAAGGGTACACTTCTACGCTGAGTGGTCGCTTAACCCTACCCCTCCCCGTGTGTCGAGCCTTGGTTTCCCAAGTACGTGAGCTCGCTTCTGGATCACGAGTCTAGGAAGTGTTTCTCAATATGGACTGGCGCCCATCTTCTGGATCACGAGCCAGGAAGTGTTTTTGGTATAGGGTTGTGCCCGCAAAAGCAGGTGCCTAGCCTCAATAGTAATAACATTTGTAGCGTGTGCTACTCAATCACGAAGAAACATATGATGCATGACATGACATGAGATGAACAGTTAAAGTGCATACAGTTAATTGAAAATTAAACACGACATGGCATCATGAATGAAAGCAAGTAAAGGTGGCGGATCTAGTTTCGTTGTCAAACTAGATCAAAAGGGCATCTAGGCAGCTATCATTTCACTGTCTAGTCTCTTTTACGCTAACAAACAAATTGGCCTAAAAACGTGGCCTAAAACATTTTACTGGCAAGTATCACTTGCCTGCACAACCAAGCTGAAGTCACTATCAATCAGAGTCCAAACTACCTATATGTTCAGATCGCAGTCCAGCCTACATTCCAAATTTATTAATCTTGATTAGTGAATCACAACCATCAGAAATTACCAATTTTAGTTGATTAACAGGCAAGTGGTGATTCCTACGGGATAGATCTTACCTCAACACGACATGAGAGCTACACTGACGTCGGATAGCGACATCAGGGGTTGGATCCGGTATCATGAACGTTTTGGGACAAACGGTTCCCTGCTGATAAGACATGGGTTTAATAAGTTCGTTGGCGGAACCAAAAGTTATTAGGCAACCTAAAACGTCTATTATTCCTATTTTAATAAGGTTCACTAGTCCGACCCGGGTCCACATCAACATAATGTTACAAACATGTCAACTATATAAAGTTGTTAAAAGAATAAGTACACAACCATTTAATAATAGCAACCCAGGCTAATAATAAGTTACTGTTGCAACAATTACAATTACTGCTCACTTGAGAACCCACCTATTCACTTAAAATAGTTCTTGTTATGGATATACTCAAAATTGTATGACAACCTATGTTAGCTATATAATTAGAGCTATGATCATCAAGTCCTCTTCTAATAAGAGGAGAGCACCTAAAGTTAATACAAAAGATAACAACTGCACTCCTATATAAAAACAGGCAGTACTACTACTGTAGCAGTTATATAATACTATACGGTTTAAAATATTACTGATATCATGGCAACCATTGAAGACTACAAGCTTATAATAACATAAGGTACGGTCCAAGTGGCTTTGTCACTTTCCCCCATTCCATTTTTCCTATTCCAGCAGAAGAACAGGCCCTAAACCAAGAGAGAAAATGGAGTTTTGTGGCCTATTATATGCAGCCTCTATTTTAATAATAAACGAATTAGTAAACACATACAAACATATACCTTTCTTTCACTTTCTTACTGACTCCATCTCTTTGTTCCTCCTTCCTTTCCATCACCTTTGCAGGCAGCCCAAGGGAAGCTGATCGGCGAAAGCTTGAGAGGGGAGGCGTCCAACGAGTGGCGGCGATGACTTGCGGTACGGGTGATGGAGGCTGTGGGCCGGATTCGTGGAGAGGTGGCGGACAGGGCAGAAAACGGGGGTCGACGTCGGAGTCTCGACTGCCGGTGGAATGAGCTGTGGAAACGGCAGCAGGGGCTGCCGTGCGTGGGCTTCGGCCGGCTACAGCCGGAGAAGTGGGAGGAGCGGCGGTTAGCGGCGCTTGGGTGCATGCGTGGAGGTAGGAGGAGTAGGTCGGAAGTGATGAACAGTGAAGTGAAGGGCGGCGTGGTTGCAAGGTGGTGTCGGAGTGCTACGGTGGGGGCTGAGATCTAACAAAGTCGGAGAGGGCTTGACGGTGAGAGGTCGAAGGGAGGCGAGGAGATGTACGGAGGCGGCTATGGAGACTGTGACGAGAGGACAGAGAGGGAGGAGCGGAAAACAGGGGCACACGGCGGCGGGGGACGAATCGCCTGGGTGGCCGATGGAGCTGGTGTAGGGTCGTGAGGAGGACGCCGACGAGTTAGAGGAGGAGGGTGCGGCTGCCGTCGACGGGTCGGAGAGCGCGAGAGGGCCTGGGCTTTGGGGTCTTGGGGAATGGCGGTCGGCATACGGTCGGAAGGAGGAGGTCGAGGCAGGCCCGAAGGGGACGGCGGACGGTGAGGTTTGGTTGAGATGGCCGGAGGACTGGAATAGGGCACAGGCGGGGTGAAGTCGGAGGTGCAGGGCCAAGGCGGGCTGCGGGTTGGGTTCTCCGGTGGGGGAGAGACGCTGGGTGTGGGCTGGCGATGGTGGCTTGCGATGGTCGGTGAGGCAGAGCGCTGGTGGGATGCGGTTGAGAGGAGGGTGAAGGCGCCTGGGCGGAGGTGGCGATGTGCAGCTGCTATCGGGTCATGTGGAGGTGCCGAAGAGAAGTTCGTAGAGAAACGAGAAAAAGTAGTAGAAGAATGGCGACGTGCGGAAATCGTGAGGGACGGTCGTGGGGAAGATTGGTGACGTGGAAAGGAAGGGTCCTTGGGTTGTTATGATGGGAAAAATAGAGTCAGTTAGGTTTGATAGGTTTAATAAAGTAATAGATTTTGATTTAATAACACTAACATATTAGAAATTTGTTAGCATATTAGGTTAGGAGTTGATTTCTAAAGGATTTGGTCTGATCTCTTAAAAGCATTTGAAATCTGAAATTTAAAAGGAAGAAGATGTTTTGTTAAAAATATGGATAGTAATTCAGATTGATCCCCCAACACCGAAAATTACCAAAAAGATTTCGGGGCGATCGCGCCTCCAAGAGGATGTTCGATCGAGCGTCGGAGCTAAGGAAAACAATAATAAAAGTAATCTAACACAAAAATATGCATATTGAACAAAATATACGCTAAAAACGTGCGGTCGGAAAGTGACCGTTACATCCTACCCACCTTAAAATAAAGTCCGCCCACGGACTTTCTAACTACGAATAGCATATCTACTAGCCTTCTAGTAACTACCCCAATCACATCCCACTATAATTCAATCAGGTATAGTCACTACACGTGCTAATATTGCCCTAGACAGTCCAACATCAATTCAACATACATATGTACACATGCACTCTCTATACTTATACCTATCATAGACAGTCAAATTCATCCACATACTTCAAACATTCATATAGTCACACACATCCCTTATATATAACTATCACTCACTTATCACATAGCCAAGTCACACATACTTTCATACAAATAAATAGCTCACACCAGTAAATATAATTGTAGTACTTCACGTTTAGATAACTACCTATGAACAAAACAGCATGGATACACTACTCCCTATAGCTCCTAGTGTACAATCAAGCATAACAACACATGTAATCACATCATACCACATTAAATCATGTTTGCTATGTCTAATATACTTTATCATTACTATAATTCCACAAACTATAGTTATTCAAATGTAGGCAGATACTTCACCATATGTTCACACCACATACCGTCCTATAACTATATTCAAAACACACCACACATACCATAGTCACAAATACTTATAACTAAACACATACTTATTGACGTCCCCGGGTTGTGCGTGTCAGATGTGTGCAATGATATGGTTGGGGGCGTGAGATTTAAATATTTATAACCGCAAGCACACGGTGTTGTAGTGTGGCTTGGGGGTCGAACTCAGGGAGGCGTGGTTGTGCTTGTGTCAGAAAGGACCGGATTCACCCCATGGGTGAGCTAGCCCGAATCGGTAGATGGGTTGTCATGGAAAATAGAATACAAGGGATACACAATATAAAGGGAAACCCGGGGCTTCGGTTTCCACCCTATCGTGCGATTCTCATCAATACGATCGGCGGATGGGATAACGATCGGAATTAGGGTCTAATGATGAGACGTTGCCTCTAAGAGTGATACCAGCGTCCCATGGGCCCCATATTTCGGTCGGTGCCCAGGATGATACGCCGGATTACCCGGGTTCGGCCAGTGGGCATTCCCATGTCCATTAACACTGACTGACTCCGGGAGCACTAGGCTCGCAACGATAACTCCCAACATCTCATCTTGTCGCTCCCGCGCGCTAGGATTCGACGTCTACGCTAAGGGCGTGAGCTATGGCTAGGGAGTCAACCGCCAAGTTTATTCCCCCTTGGCCCAACGGTTAAAGGCGGTCTTTTTCCCGCCGATGACAATGAAACACCCCGCGTAACCGATAGATTCCTAATCCCTATCGATTTCCTAGTCCTATAGACGCATCAGGGAGAACACACGAAGGGGTTTCCACCAAAATCCCAGATTGGGGAACTACTCACACATATTAGGTAAAAAGCAATCTAAATGAAAATCGACCGTTAAAAGCATGATCAGGAGATTGGAAAGTAGTAAGAGAAATGCAAATAACATTATATTAAAGTTTGGTAAAGATCAGACAACTTACAAATATCTAGAAAATTACAGCCGTTGAGAGAGAGAAAAACAGCAAAAAAATAACAACTCCCCTGTTTTCTGGAAACCTAGGGCTTTTATATATAGAAAACGACATCACCCGATCGGGTGAAGAATCACCCGATCGGGTGACCTGCTGCGAACTTCGACAGCAATCTTCAAAATTTCACACGGGCAGATGACACGGTCGGTTGGCGGAAGCTGCTCGTCGTTTGGATCTTGAGCGTCGTCGGGTGAACCAATCGGTTGATAAATCAACCGATCGGTTGGAATTGTTGCCCAAAAAGACAGAGACTTCAGAAGTTTTGGCACGGTCTGCTGGCGACCAGGTGAGCTCTCCGGGTCATCACTTCGAGAAAACGGCTACAGATGAACCGATCGGGTGAAGAGATTTCAGCTCCAATTTCCCGAGAAGTTAGTCGGGTTGAACCGGTCGGTGACCCGGTCGGTTGATGCTCTCGTAGCTTCAGCTGCTCTCCGGGTGGTGCACGCGTGCATCACCCGATCGGTTGGCTGTGTCCAACCGATCGGGTGGGGGCTGAAAGATGGAGATCTCTGTCGTTTGACCCCCTGGATCCTCCCATTGCTCCGGGGACTTATGATATTGTCGTTAAACGTCCCCTACGTTGGCAAACTCCTGCAAACACGTAAAAACACGGAGAAGTGAAAGAAAACAAGAAAATACGAGAAAACGGATACGAGACGGCGGAAAATAATGGAAAAACACAAAAGAAAACATGCGTGAATATATGAAATATAAACGCACGTCAAAATCCCCCAAGCTGAACCCTTCCTCGTCCTCGAGGAAGACGAGTGAGAGTAGGAGCTCGGAGGGAGAAAATAAAGAGAAAGAGAGAAAAAGAGAACTCTAAATCCTAAATCGCCCGTCAGGGTCAACAAAATCAAAAACGACACACTAAGCAAGCAAACGCCAAATCACATCACTAAACCAAGGAATACGAGTCCAGACAAGTGCCGTGTGCCCACACGATGAAGCGCGAGTGAGTGTGGTCGTGTGCTAGCAGACGGTGTCGCTATCTACATTGTGCTATAAACTCCATATACACAAATCCAAGAAATGACCCAAATATCGATTTGATTTAGAAATAGCGGTGAATATATAGCTCAAGCATGCATGAGAAGAGTATGAGAATAAAAACACATCATGCGTCAAGGACTCCACAGCTAGGGACTCGGACATCACCACACTATCGCCAAGATAATAGCTAGAAATTCCCTATTCCAAGTGTTTTCGAAAGCGATGGGGGTTGAGATGATGTGGAGTAGAACACTCGGTGCAAATTCTCGCCTTCCCTTTATTCTCGATAGGTAGGGAAATATTCACACACATTTTTTTTGGGTTTTGGATATATGTATTTTTTTTGGGGTTTTTGGCTATACATATATTTTTTTCCTCTTTTCTTTTCTTTTTTTGGGTTTTTCTTTTCTCTCTTTTTTTGGATTTTTGGATATTGGGATATATACATTTGTACTCTCCCAAGTGGGAGCACGGTACACGATGAGGGGATTTGCACCAAGTAAAAATAAAAAAGAAGTCGGATTCTAAACACTTGGGCAAGGGAGGTATTTCGCTAATCAGAGCATAGGCTAAAATGGGTTATCCTAGTCCTAACTGTGGAATCCCGACACATGCGAAATGAAGCATACGATATGTATATTCATGCATACAGAAGCAGATAAGATAGGCAAATACCGCATATTCAAATCGAAGCATGATAATCTAGGGGTCATTCCTTGACAGGTATATAAAACACAATCACAAAGTAGAAGCACACCAAACGCTAGTCACGACCTACGATTCACAATAAGGCTAAGGGGACCCACGATGCATGAAATGCAAGAGGACTCGACTTCCTAGGGTTAGTGAATGTGATTATCGAAGCCATGCTAGGTGTGTGTGAGATTTTTGTGGCGATTCATCATAGGGTTCATCTCTAGGAGAAAGAGATAAAAAGAAGAAAAGAAAAAAATAAAAAAACACGATGAAAACGACTCAAAAACGAAGAAAAAGAGACAAATGACGCACGAAGTGCGACTCCCCCAAGCTGAAACTTGCATTGCCCTCAATGCAACAGAACTAAATACGGGAGGGCAATGAAAATGGGGGAAATACGCACCGACACAAAAAGGTATGAAAGACAAGAAAAACACACAAACGAAACTGAAAAGAAGAATAAAAATAAAAATCACACCACACGACATATAAACAGAAAGTAAAAATAGAAAATCACACGACACAACATATAAAACAAACACAACATATAAAACATAAAAATTTGACATCCCCCAAGCTAGATGTGACAATGCTAGCGATAAGATGTGATCATGAAAATGCAGAGATATGCTTGGGGGACGTGAATAAAAGAAAAAAATGGAAATAAAAATAAAAATGGGACCTGATGCGTGAGTGGGTCCTCCCCCAAGCTGTGGTAAAGCAGGGCCTCACAAAGACAGATGGGCACTAAAAATAGGGGGGATGCAAAAACTGGATGGGAATATATCAAGCAGAGGCACCACCCTCTAAGGGTGGTGATGGGGCCCTCTGCTGTGGACCAGGAGTGGTGGGGTGTGGGATGTCAGGCTCGAAATCATCGGGTGAGTCAGTACGAATGTGACGCATGAGGCTTTGAAGGACGGGTAGGTCACGCTCGACTGACTGCTGAGTTGCCTCACCACCAACTCCTGCTAGGAGGAGCATGGCCATGAATCGGTCAGCTTGATCGTCGTCACGGAATGTCATCTGGTATTCGGTGTCGCCTATGTAAATGGGGTCAGAGGGGCATGGGGCGGCGACGGTGGATGAATTGGTGGTGGTGGTGGCTCTGGTGGTGGATCGTGTGCGACGAGTGCGCCGGGTAGGCCTAGGGTTGGACGTGCCAGCGTTGGCGGGTCTAGCACAGCGTAGAGGCATTGTGCAGGAGGAGTCATGTGTGTGAGTGTATGCAATCACATGGAATTAAGCAAAATGAAAATCTAGGGCAAAATATAAAATTGAGCTAAGGAGCGAAGTTACCCAAGCGAGACGAAAATCCTTGCTCGTAGATGTCCCAACGCAATGCGACGGGGGAAGTGTGAAGCCGCGGCGCTTCTTTTCAGCAAAATTTTTGAAAATGTGGGGGGGGGGGGGGGGGGGGGGTTTGGGCGGAAATTAGGGCTTTGATGCGGGTGAAATCGAAGAGAAAGAGAGAGAGATCGATGGAGAGATGGAAAAAGAGATGGGAGAGATCGATTGGGAGGGGTTTTCGGTCGGTTGAGTGAAGGAGGAGGCCGGTTGGAGGGAGGGGAAGTCGAAACAGCGATGAGAATCGAGATCGGGCGAGGGGGAAATGAACGGGTGGAGTTGGGTTATTTATAGGGTTTAAGTAGAACCGATCGGGTGAAATGTGACCCGATCGGTTGACAATTAGGTCAAAAATATTGCTGAAAATCGGCTACAGGAGACCCGATCGGTTGAGAACTCAACCGATCGGGTGGCCGCTTCACACTTATTTCCCAAAAGTTTAGTACAGCTCACCCGGTCAGTCACCCGACCATGCCTTGCATCAACCGATCGGTTAATCAATTCCCAAAATTCCCGAGACTTCTACTCAGCTCACACGGTCTGCCACCCGGTCACGCAATGCTTCACCCGACCGGTTCGCATGGAGAGCAGATACGACCATTGTCTGATACGTCTCACCCGATCGGTTGAATAATCACCCGATCGGGTGAGGCCTTGTTTCCTGCAAAAATTTACAAATGGCCTTAGTTTCTCGATTGGATGATCCCACGACCAGATTTAATTATTAAAATAGAGAAAAAATTAAGCTAAAAATAAGCCTAAAAACAAAGGTGAGAGTTTAGAACATGGGTTGCCTCCCATGAAGCGCTTTTGTTTAACGTCGTTTGCTCGACGCCTCATATGGTGGTCAATTAGGATCCGGAGGGTTTGAGGAAGAGTCGTCGGTCGTTGAGAGTCCGACCGGAGAGAATGCTGGTTCTCCTACCGCATAGTGTTTAAGGCACTGCCCGTTGACTTTGAATGGCTAATCTCTTCCCATTATCTCGATAGCCCCATGCGGAAAGACCTTGGTGACGCGGAAAGGTCCCGACCACATTGACTTGAGCTTTCCAGGAAAAAGCTTCAGCATTGAGTTGAATAGGAGAACTAAGTCTTCTTCCTTGAAGTCCCTCTTCAGGATGCGCTTATCGTGCCACCGCTTCAGCTTCTCCTTGTAGATCCGGGCGTTTTCATAAGCATTGAGCCGAATCTCGTCGAGCTCGTTAAGTTGAAGCTGTCGGTGGCCTCCAACCTCCTTGGCGTCAAAGTTTAGGTTCTTGATTGCCCAAAATGCCTTGTGTTCCAATTCCACGGGTAGATAGCATGCCTTTCCGTAGACAAGCCGGTAGGAGGTCGTCCCGATCGGAGTTTTAAATGCCGTCCTATAAGCCCAGAGCGCGTCAGGAAGTTTTGATGACCAATCCTTCCTAGAGTTGGCCACCGTCTTCTCGAGTATGCTCTTGATCTCCCGGTTAGAAACTTTCACTTGGCCGCTAGTCTGCGGGTGGTAGGCGCGCCCTACTCGGTGTTGCACCCCGTACTTCTTCAAGAGAGCTTCGAATTTCTTCTCTATGAAGTGGCTCCCTCCGTCACTGATCAAAATTCGAGGCACACCGAACCGCGGGAAGATGTTGTTTTTAAAGAACTTGGCAACCACTCGGGAATCATTAGTAGGTCTGGCTATCGCTTCAACCCACTTCGATACGTAGTCCACGGCTGCCAAGATATACTGGTTCCCAGAGGAGGAGGGGAACGGTCCCATGAAGTCGACTCCCCACATATCGAAGATCTCTACCTCTAAGATGTAGTGCTGAGGCATCTCGTTCCTCTTGGAGATGTTCCCCGTCCTTTGGCATTTGTCGCAGGCTTGGACATAAGCGTGGGTGTCTTTAAATAGGGTTGGCCAGTAGAATCCGCTCTGGAGGATTTTTGCAGTCGTCTTATAGGCGCTCGCATGCCCTCCACATTGCTGATCATGGCAATGAGAAATTATGGAGGTTGCCTCAGTTTCAGGAATGCACCGTCGTATCACCCCATCGTTGCAGGTCTTGTACAAATGTGGGTCGTCCCAATAAAATTTACGGATCTCATGGAAGAATTTCTTCTTCTGCTGATAGCTCACGTTGTGGGGGACGATGGCACAAGTCAGATAGTTTGCGATGTCGGCGTACCAAGGAGTCCAAGCGGAAGAGACGGAGAAGAGATGCTCGTCAGAGAGCGAATCATCAACCGGAGTAGCATTCAAATCGAGGGTAGGCATTCTGGACAGGTGATCGGCAACGACATTCTCCGCCCCCTTCTTGTCTTTGATTTCCAGGTCGAATACCTGGAGGAGGAGAATCCATCTAACGAGCCACGGCTTAGCCTCCTTCTTGCTCAATAGGTACTTGAGAGCTGCATGATCCGTGTGCACGATCACCTTCGCCCCAACGAGATATTGCCAGAACTTGTCCATTGCGTAGATGACTGCTAGCAATTCTTTTTCCGTGGTTGTATAATTTCTTTGGGCAACGTCAAGGGCCTTGCTCGTATAATATTAACATGCAGATTTTTATCATTCCTATGCCCCAAGACGGCTCCAACGGCATAATCACTAGCGTCGCACATTAGCTCGAAGGGTAGATTCCAGTCCAGCGGCTGAATTACTGGAGCGGAAATCAAGGCTTGCTTCAGAAGGCGGAAGGCTTCCATGCCCTCCTCGTTGAAGATGAAAGGTGCATCGTCACGAGGAGTTGGGTCAGTGGCCTGGAAATCTTGGAGAAGTCTTTTATGAAGCGGCGGTAAAATCTCGCATGCCATAAAGCTTGACGTCCCCGGGTTGTGCGTGTCAGATGTGTGCAATGATATGGTTGGGGGCGTGAGATTTAAATATTTATAACCGCATGCGCACGGTGTTGTAGTGTGGCTTGGGGGTCGAACTCAGGGAGGCATGGTTGTGCTTGTGTCAGAAAGGACCGGATTCACCCCATGGGTGAGCTAGCCCGAATTGGTAGATGGGTTGTCACGGAAAATAGAATGCAAGAGATAAACAATATAAAGGGAAACCCGGGGCTTCGGTTTCCACCCTATCGTGCGATTCTCGCCAATACGACCGGCGGATGGGATAACGTTCGGAATTATGGTCTAATGGTGAGACGTTGCCTCTAAGAGTGATACCAGCGTCCCATGGGCCCGATATTCCGGTCGGTGCCCAGGATGATACGCCGGAATACCCGGGTTCGGTCAGTGGGCATTCCCATGTCCATTAACACTGACCGACTCTGGGAGCACTAGGCTCGCAACAATAACTCCCAACATCTCATCCTGCCGCTCCCGTGCGCTAGGATTCAACGTCTACGCTAAGGGCGTGAGCTATGGCTAGGGAGTCAACCGCCAAGTTTATTCCCCCTTGGCCCAACGGTCAAAGGTGGTCTTTTTCCCGTCGATGACAATGAAATACCCCGCGTAACCGATAGATTCCTAATCCCTATCGATTTCCTAGTCCTATGGACGCATCAGGGAGAACCCACGAATGGGTTTCCACCAAAATCCCAGATTGGGGAACTACTCACACATATTAGGTAAAAAGCAATCTAAATGAAAATTGACCGTTAAAAGCATGATCAGGCAATTGAAAAGTAGTAAGAGAAATGTAAATAACACTATATTAAAGTTTGGTAAAGATCAGACGACATACAAATATCTAGAAAATTACAGCCGTCAAGAGAGAGAAAAACAGCAAAAAAATAACAACTCCCCTGTTTTTTTGGAAACCTAGGGCTTCTATATATAGAAAACGATATCACCCGATCGGGTGAAGAATCACCCGATCGAGTGACCTGCTGCGAACTTCGGCAGCAATCTTCAAAATTTCACCCGGTCAGGTGACACGGTCGGTTGGCGGAAGCTGCTCGTCATTTGGATCTTGAGCGTTGTCAGGTGAACCGATCGGTTGGAATTGTTGCCCCAAAAGATAGAGACTTCGGAAGTTTTAGCACGGTCTGCTGGCGGTCGGTTGAGCTCTCCGGGTCATCACTTCGAGAAAACGGCTACAGATGAACCGATCGGGTGATAACCTGATCGGTTGGATTTCAGCTCCAATTTCACGAGAAGTTAGTCGGGTTTAACCGGTCGACGACCCGGTCGGTTGATGCTCCCGTAGCTTCAGCTGTTGTCTGGGTGGTGCATGCGTGCATCACCCGATCGGTTGGCTGTGTCCAACCGATCGGGTGGGGGCTGAAAGATGGAGATCTCTGTCGTATGACCCCCTGGATCACGCGTGACTCCTCCCGTTGCTCTAGGGACTTATGATATCGTCGTTAAACGTCTCCTACGCTGGTAAACTCCTGCAAACACGTAAAAACACGGAGAAGTGAAAGAAAACAAGAAAATATGAGAAAACGGATACGAGACGGCGGAAAATAACGTAAAAACACAAAAGAAAACGTGCGTGAATATATGAAATATAAACACACGTCACTTATCCGTGCATGGTGCATACCCACACACGCTAATTTACCATTCATACATACCACTCATACCACTATATACTTAGCACAACTACACACCTAGTTTAGCTAACAGATATACATCAAACATGGAAAACCGTAGTAATTAACTATACTACAAGGCCAACACGTGTAACTATATAATGGTATAGTCACCCACAACCATGTGCGTAACGTAACCAGGCACAACCAATCCTACCACTATACGCACATCATCCATTACCATATTCATAGTACTATACACAACCACATGCATGTATAACAATACACTTAGAGTATACCCACTCAAACTTGAGTGAGACTCAAAACCCATATCAGAATACCCTAAATACATAACACGATATCTATGCCTATACCAATACCACTCCAATATATGTACATCTACCAACACAACCACATACATACCATAATATCAATCACTATATTAGTCAAGTAAAGCCCACATAACGCAATCACTTTTCACCCTATAATAATATTACAAATATCAGCACATGTATAATTATAATACACTCTCTAATACATGCATTCATTGTATAGTCACATACATGTAATATATCTTCACACCATAGCCATCTACCTATAATTAGTATACCAACACATCTACTTATCCATACATAGTTTAAGACATAACATAATCGTGTATACTTCACGGTGTACACGCACACACACAACATCCCATCAAGGCAAGCAATATTAACAAAATAATAATCCTATTACCATACGTATATCGCATATACTCATGCAGCAAATACATAACTACTTACGTCTAAGCACCGTACATATCTACGCACGAGCACATGCTCACACATACTAACATATAGGTCATATAATATGCCTACTCACTAAACTATAAGTACACCTATTATTATTACACTTAAAATACACATGACTTACTAATTTATATATATCAAGCATTTACAAGTATCTTCAAACTACATACACTACTAGTATATACTCCAATACAATTTCCAATATATACAGACATTACTAAGTGGTATAGCTATCCACACTTACATAACTAATATTATTCATACAACTTTACATATATATCACGAATAACACTGAGTATACATGTATAACACAAGAGACAATCCTTAATATCCTTAGGGTACACACTCATACGGGTCCACACACTCTACCTATATACACGTACCACGACTACATCGTAAAAACCCAAGGGCCCACTACTAACTAGAGTTGACATAAGCAATCGGCAAGCACAAGTAGGGTGACTAATCAAGATAGAGGAAACCAAGATTAAATAGTGTAAGGAAACAAGATCGAAAAGAACGGGTTCAGATAGGGCGAGGATAAGGAGATAGCTTGGCTAGATGAAACAGAGATATAATTGTGAATGTTTAGGTGGAGGAAAGGAAGATGTAATAATACCCTTATATGTTACAGGGAAATAGGGCGTAAATGATATAAGTTAAAATACGAAGAATATAAAACGGTCATACTTGAAAAATTGGAGTTCTCTTTTGCATAGGAAAATATTTAGGAGTCGGTAAAATAAGTCGTTTGAATTAAACTTGAGTAGTTTATATATAGTAGAGGAAGAAATGGTATTTTGGATTATCAAAATGTCATTATATGAAGAAAGTAAGATACTTACACGAGTGTGAAAGACATAGGTTAGTAAATATGGTAAAATAATAATTTTAAAGATTTCAGCAAACAATTTCGAAATTCAGAGAATGTATGGAGTCTTAAATGCATGTTGAATGTTTTCAAATAACTTAAATCGGGAGAGAAATTCAAAATAGATAATATTGAAAATATTCATCGAATGGTCAGGATAGTAATGGAGAAGATTCAACGATTGACGATGAGTGACATGTAGATTCACATGATTCGAAAGGAAGGAAGTGAATCAAATAAAACGTAAATATGAATGGAAATAATTTAGTGAAACTGCTATGATGGAATTCTACGGTCGATAACACGAAAGTGTAATGATCAGGAAAATGATAGAATCGGGGGTTCTAATTACCAGGTCGGTTGAAGATCAAGAGAAACTTAACACTAAGACTCTCTAATGAACTAAACTGCAATAAAGGTCTCAGGGAAGGGTCCCAAGAGAAATCAAAATTACGTCCTGCTGGGCCCGAAATGAATGGACTCAACGAACGGCTAAAGGAAAAGCTCTAGAAGCTTAATATGGTCAGGGCTGGGTAAGAGACAACTAAGGCAACCTAAGTCGAGTACAACTAAATCTTGGCAAAGGCACCTGGCTATCAAACCTAGACATCTACCTAGGTCTTCTTATCATCAAAGATAAGGAAAACCTTCTGGTTAGACTCAATTTATGACTTAAATGTCCCGAATAATTTAATGGATGTTGTTATCATTATTGTTGTTCCGATATTTCACAGATGCAAAAAGGAGGACCTGCATGGGCCACCAACAAAACCTGTCACGCCCCGCTTTCCAAGTACGGAAGGCGAGACGCAGACGTGGAGCTGTGAAGCTGTAGTCTGATAAGCGTCTGTAAAAATTAAGAAAAGTAGCAGGTCCTTGCATTGCGATGAAACAACAATAATAATAATGAAGCAGATAAAAGAACATTCACCAACAAATCATCCAATAATTATTCCAACATCACAGAATAGTCATAAAAGTACAAGTCTGAACAATAGGCCTAAAGCATGGCCGAAACAAAACTAAAGAGAGTCGCCGATTGACACAAGGGTAGGACCAGAATCCTCGAACTGAAAGTCAGCAACCTGTAGTCCTCCGCAACTAAGTCAGGCTCAAAACCTGACATGTGACACCCAAAGAGAAAAGGGCACATGTCAGCAAAAGTCTCCAAAAGAAAGCAGAGAACTTTTGTGCAAGGATACAAATAAAATAAAGCGACTAGCAGTTCTAAATATAATGAAATACCATGACATTTAAAGAATACAATAATTAAAGATTACATGATGACATGCATGCACGTCGTAGCAGAAGCTACGAAAACACTGTTTCACGAGTCACGAACATTAACATTCCACGAACATTAACATTTCACGATGTGCACAGAGTTTACGCCTTACATCTGACGTGGCTGTACGGGCACACTTCTACGCTGAGTGGTCGCTTAACCCTACCCCTCCCCGTGTGTCGAGCCTTGGTTTCCCAAGTACGTGAGCTCGCTTCTGGATCACGAGTCCAGGAAGTGTTTCTCAATATGGACTGGCTGGATCACGAGCCAGGAAGTGTTTTTGGCATAGGGTTGTGCCCGTAAAAGCAGGTGCCTAGCCTCAATAGCAATAACATTTGTAGCGTGTGCTACTCAATCATGAAGAAACATATGATGCATGACATGACATGAGATGAACAGTTAAAATGTGTACCGTTAATTGAAAATTAAACATGACATGGCAGCATGAATGAAAGCAAGTAAAGGTGGCGGATCTAGTTTCGTTGTCAAACTAGATCAAAAGGGCGTCTAGGCAGCTATCAGAATCAGAAGAGTCCTCCAGCAGATCGCACAAGTCTATGCTAGCTCTCCCAGAGCAGCTCGCCCCACAGGAAGCTCGACCAGACGCCGCTCCCCTACCAGTTTGCCCACGGAGGAAAACGACACGCCACGAGCAGTTCACTACAGACAAATCTGACAAAAGTGCACCTGGCCGCTTCGCCGCCTGACCGCCTGCCCGCCTGCTAAAAGCACCCCTACCCTTTTCGTCGCCAGACAACCTGACAAAAGCGCCACCCGACATTTACGGCTTTGATCGCCTGACAAAAGCACGCCTGACACGTTCGGCCCTAACGCCAACGGTCAGATCCTTGAAATCCTGGCACCGCCAGCTCAGCAAAAGCAACCGACTCCAGCAGCCATAAATACCCCTTACCTCCAAGCAAGAAAGGGGTTGGTGGGTTGGTTAGTTGAATATGTAAGAAACTCCTAACACATCTATTCACATTCAAGGCCGAATATCCTCCACATATTCGTGCCTTCCACACTAGTTTGTCACGCAAGCGCCGATCTACCTCTAAGATCGTCCTTCGTGTCCGACATCTTTTCTTCAGTCATCTACTGACTTAGACATTGAAGGGGCTGTGGGCTGACAGCCGGCCCGGCCTTTCTGACAAGTTTCTCTTCTTGTAGGAAGTTCACCATTGCTGCCATCTGATGAGCGACCAGCCTCATCCTTCATTAACCAATAAGCGACCTACTCCATCTGATGGGCGAACTCGCGATCCTCATCCTCAAATCGTCCACAGACCGCAGTTGGCCTCATCATCCCCCCTAAACTTGTAACCATCGTGCTCTCGGTTCCTCCACTTCAATACAAATTCATTGTTAGCGGATTTCACCCCGCAACAGTTGGCAAAAAGTCGTCTATGGGAACTTAGGGTCACACCCATGTCTAACTCCGCATAGTTCAATCCCAGCCCTGACAAGGGCAAACAGCCCATGGAGGATGAGCCACGTCCTCTCGGAGGGGCATCCCTGGCAGACGTACCCCTTGAGGAGACGGCGGAGGCTATTCATGACTTGGCCTGTACTGTTCACCAAGGCTTTGAAGCCTTTACGAAGATGATGAATGACTGGGTCGTGGGTGGGGCCGGGACGTCTACCGCCTCCCTGCACCCCTGAACGTGAGGCACAGCCTTCACCTTCAGATCGAAGCAGAAGCGGCCGCCCGGCGGAGGGGGCTCAACGAAGAGATAGCGGCCCAGCAGAAACTTCTCGATGCGGAGATGGAAGCCACTTGTCAGAGGCGACTTGAGGAAGAAGTTGATGTCCAGCCAAGGCAGCTTGACGATGAAGCAGAGACCGTCACTGAACAAATTCGGGTCGATGAAGAAATCGGGCGTCGATAGCTGCGATTCATCATCGTCGTGCGAGAAAGGCTCTGGGAGGAGAGCCGTAGGGTCCCGGAGGCGTCACCTCCGAATCGATGGCACACCCGTAGCTCGCCACCGGTGGATATCTCACCGCTCAGAGGGAGCACCCACCGGACGACACGCCCATCTCCCAGGCGTGATGATCATCGATGATGAGGTCGCGATCGAAGCAGAACTCTCCTGAGGCAGGGAAGGGAGGCCGCTGAGCACCGAGGTGGCTCTTTGAGCGACTTCGAAGATGAGCGAGGTGGTTGAGGCGGCCATAACGATCTACAAAGATCGCCTGCGTGCCCATAAGAATTACTTGAGCGACCTCCCCACCCAGAAGCGACGAACCCCCTGGCTAGACGGGTGATCGTAGTTCTGATCCCTCATAGATTCAAGCTTCCTCAGCTTGAACAATATGATGGTGCATGTGATCCACTCGAGCATGTACATCGGTACAGAGTGGCTATGGAGATTCACGGTATGGATGATCTGCTCTTATGCCGAGGCTTCCAGATGACTCTAAAGAAGTCGGCACTAGAGTGGTACAACAGCCTACCCAGCCGCTCCATCGAATTCTTTGACGACCTATCCCACAATTTCTGCCAGCAGTTCAGGGCGGGACGCAGAAGGAAGAAACCAGCGGACTATCTGTTCTCGATAGTCCAGAAAGAGTGGGAACCGATCAGAAAGTTCTTGCCTCGTTTCTGGGAAGAAAGGCTTAGCGTGGCGAGCTACAGAGACGAGCTCGCCATGGCGGACTTCAAAAAGGGGCTGACCAATCGGAGCATGTATAAGTTACTCCTCCAAGATCTGCCCGCTGATCTGGATGCACTCTTTGTTCGGGCGAAGAGGTTCATGCTGAGCGAGGACGCTCTCAGAGTGAAGAAGGTAGCCTCCCCAGTTGGGACATCCCACAACGATCGGCGACCTGATGGTTGATCAAGTCAGGATGACCTCCCTCGAGGGTGCGACCACCTCGGCAACCCGAGGCACGACCAAGGAGGCCACCGACCTCAAGATCGCACCGGACCAACGCGAGGATTCGCCACACCTAGAGAACCCCCGCTGGTGGTGAGCAGGCCTGAAGAGCGGCAGCAGGCCCAGTACATGCAGCTCAACACCCCCGTGGTCGAAGTATTGGCCGTTGCAACGAGAGCCGGACTTCTCCGAGACCCACCTCAGGGGAAGAGGACGATCCCAACCACGAGGAATCATCAGAAATACTGTCGGTATCACCATGATCACGGTCATGATACCGACGAGTATTTTACTCTGAAGAGGGATATTAAACGGCTGATCCAGGAGGGCTACCTCCAAGGCTTCGTTGAGGGGAGGAGACATGCTCGTGATGAGAGAGCGCCCCCATGAGCACAGTGACCGAACCAGCCCCAGAGCACCAAGCAAGATGCCCCTCACCAGCCTAGAGCAGACATGCGTATAGATGTGATATGCGGTGGGCCATCCTCGGGCGACGCGTCATCATCGGCCAGAAAGGCGTATACTCGGTAAGTGATGACGACGGGCGTGGGCGATGAAGCGAAGAGGAGGAGAATAGCTCGGCCCCTATCTCTTTCTCAGACGACGACCTGGAGTGGGTCGAACTACCACATGATGATGCCATCATCATCGAAGCCCAGATTGGAACAACCATTGTCAGCCGTCTCTTGGTCGACACCAGGAGCTCATGCGACATTCTTTTTATGTCGACGATCGAGAAGATGGGGATGAGGCATGCAGATCTGAGGCCATGCACGGGCCCGATTGTCGGCTTCACCGGCCACTCGGCTCCCATCGTCGGAGTCATCACCTTGCCGATGTCTTTGGGGAAATAGCCAAGGATCGTCACTCGGATGACACAGTTCGTTGTCTTCAACATCGCCTCGGCATACAACGGCATCATTGGGTGGCCATACATGACCGCCATCGAAGCTCTCCCCTCACTCCTGCACCAAATGGTCAAGTTCCATACTCCGCAGGGGGTTGGAAAAGTACGAGGGAGCCAAAGATTGTCTCGGAGTTGCTACATCGGCTTCACCAAACATAAAGCGTCCGAGCAAGCCTAGCTGGTCGAACTCGGCAACCATCAGGAGAACTTCGATGATCAACCACGAGGGGCGACAAGCTAGCCCGCCACAGGAACAATGAGCATCTACTCCTATGTTATCTACAGTTTTGCAAATATAACTATCATTTTCTATGCATATTCTTAAATATCGCCATCTCCATTTGGAAATTTCAGCTCTCCTTAAATATTCTCAAACTCCGGGGCAGGCGGACGAGCTTCGCCCTCGATAGATCGCCTGGGGGTTAAGGAACGAGCTACGGCTCGTACTCTCACCTCCATCAACTCTGGGACAAGCTTGACAGCTTTGTCCTCGATAGGGTCGCCGCGTGGGACAAAGAACGGGCGACGGTTTGCACCCTCCCCTCCCTCTACTCCGGGACAGGCTGACGAGCTTCACCCTCTATAGGATCGCCCGGGGGTAAGGAACGAGTTATGGCTTGCACCCTCCCCTCCATCAACTCCGGGGCAAGCTTGACAGTTTCGCCCTCGATAGGGTCGCTGGGTGGGACAAGGAACGGGCGACGGCTCGCACCATCCCCTCCCTTAACTTCGGGGCAATCTTACGAGTTTTGTCCTCGATAGGCGCCGGGTGGGTTAAGAACCCAGCTACAACTCGCACCCTCCCCTCCCTCAACTCCGGGGCAGGCTGACGAGCCTAGCCCTTGATATGATCGCCTGGGGGGTTAAGGAATGAGCTACGACTCGCACCCTTCCCTCCATCAACTCCGGGGCAAGCTTGACCACTTCTCCCTCGATAGGGTCGTCGGGTGGGACAAGGAACGGGCGACGGCTCGCACCTTCCCCTCCCTTAACTCCGGGACAAACTTACGAGCTTTGCCCTTGGTAGGCGTCAGATGGGCTAAGGACTGAGCTACGACTTGCACCACCCCTTCCTTAACTCAGGGGCAGGCTGACGAGCTTCGCCCTTGATAAGATCGTCGGTGGGTTAAGGAGCAAGCTACGACTCACACCCTCCCCTCCATCAACTCCGGAGCAATCTTCACGGCTTCGCCCTCGATAGTGTCGCCAGATGGGACAAGGAACGAGTGACGGCTTGCACCCTCCCCTCCCTCAACTCCGGGGCAAGCTTACGAGCTTCGCCTCGATAGGCACCGGGTGGGTTAAGGACCGAGCCACAATTCGCACCCTCCCCTCCCTCAACTCCGGGGCAAGCTTACGAGCTTCGCCCCCGATAGGATCGCCCGGTGGGCTAAGGAACGAGCTATGTCTCGCACCCTTCCCACCATCAACTCAAGGGCAAGCTTGACAGCTTCACCCTCGATAGGGTCACCGGGTGGGACAAGGAACGAGCGACGGCTCGCACCCTCCCCTTCCTCAACTCCGGGACAGGCTGACGAGCTTCACACTCGATAGGATCACCGGTGGGTTATGAAACGAGCTACGGCTTGCACCCTCCCCTACCTCAACTCTGGGGCAATTTTAACGGCTTCGCCCTCGATAGTGTCGTCGGGTGGAACAACGAACGAGCTACGGCTCTCACCCTCCCCTCCATCAACTCCGGGACAAGCTTACGAGCTTCGCCCCTATAGATGCCGACTCTACAACGTTCCACTTTTCCTAGGCCGTAGCCACTTCCAAGCAAAAGCTGGGGGCATACACACTAAGGCAAAAAGCGACGAACAATAACACAAACACGACAGATAAACAAGGCGAACCGCCTAAGGTATATTTCATTAAAAAGTTGAAGTTAATACATTTACATAGTTTTTCTATAATAGAACCTACGCATGGCCCCACGACCGGCCCTATAAATACAACCACTCCCCGAAGATTATGCAGCATCGCCTCCCCCTGAAGCATCGACCTCATCCTCCTCATCGTCGGAGGCCATAGTAAGCTTGGAGAATTCGACCTCCAGGGAAGGTTACAACTTCGCCAGCCTCGCTTCCACTCTCCTGAAGCCGGCCTACATCCCTTCCTCCATGCATTCTGCCCTCATTAACCTCATCATGGGAAGGTACTCCTCCTCCTGGTATTTGCAGATGGCCTAACCTTCTCGGCCTCCAGATCAATCTTCCTTAGCATCGCCACCTCCCGCTTCAGTGCGACAAACTCCATCCCCATGGCCTCCATCTCCGCGGAGTGTTCGTTCAAGGCGGGGACCCTTCGATTCTCCTCCTCCCGAAGCTGCCGCTCCAGCCCCGACGTGATCTTCTCCCACCTCTCGGTCTCCGTCCTCTGGGTCGCATAATATCCATGGAGCTGCTCCAGCTGTTCCTCCCTGCCTGGCAGCCTCCTAGTGACCTCTCTGAATTGGGCCTCCAACGCCCACAGCTTACCAGTGGCTGCCTCAAGATCAGCCTTCCTCTTCCCATGGTTCGCCTTGAGTATGTTCACGGCGGTATGGCGCTGCAAGGACACCATTGCCGCGACCGCCTACAGGAGAAACAGAAAACATAAGTACACAGGGAAGAAGGAAGATCGGCAGCATGGAGAAGGGAGAGTGGCAAACCTCCATACTATGCCAGATCGCCGTATCACAGAGGTGCTCCGGACCAACCTCGGCGAGGGACATCCGATCCCTCGGCAACAGACTGTTCTCCGCCAGGCGAGCTGCGACGCCGGCTTCATCAAACACCGACTCCATGTTGCCCACCGGGTATCTCGTCATGAAGAGTTCCTCCTTCGGGATGGCATGGACTTCGGCCTTCGTTGCCTCGAAGTGGGCGAGCATTGGCTCGTAGCTCAAATGCCCAGGCGCCCCTGCTCCCAAGGAGGACATCCATATGGCCAGCGCTCGATCGGAACCCTGTCGGTCCGTGCCTCGGGGGGCACTGAGTCATCGAGCTCTGGGTCGTCACCTCCCTCTCACCAGCGCCAAGGTCGACAGAGCCACCCCATGCCGCCTCACTAACGGTAGGAGTATGGACGGTTGCTGTAGGTGTCTCCCTTGCCCTCTTGGCACGCTCGTCCCTCTCGCCCCCAATGACAACCCCGGAGCCCCTTTTCTGCCCCGGTTCCCTCGCCGAGTCCTTTGACGCCACCTTTTTGCCCTTCTCCTGGGCAGAAGCTTCTCGACGTCGGCTCCGAGGTCGCCGGCTCCCTAGCCCTACTCATCAGCTCTTCCCGCAAAAAGATCATGGCCACACCTGCGAAGAGAACAAAGATCAGGGTGAGTGTATAGGGAGAGGGTCGCCAAGATTGCAATACCTTCGGGCCAGAAAGACTGGGTGAACTGGTCGCCTTGATCAAATTCGCGTGCCTCCGGATCGCTTCAGGGATCTCCTCCAAGGCCTTGGAGTTCTCCAGGTCCTGCCCCACCAGGGCCATCCCCTTATTCACTGAGGGATTCAACGTCCCCAGTTTGACCTCAACACCGAGTCCGCCGGCGTCAAGACAAAGACAAACCTCTCCCTCCATTCTCTCCCCTCGCTCGGAACCTCAAGGATGAGAGCCGGCCCTTCCTTGCAAGAACATAGTGATACATCCCCTTCTTCATCGCCTCAAAGTAATGCTGGAAGAGCGATATGCTCGGACTTATCCCGCTGATAGTGCAGAGGATAACGAAGCCAACCATTGAGCCGATGGAGTTCGGCGTTACTTGGAAGAGAGGAAGCTCGAGGAAGTTTAGCAAGTGGAGGAGGTGGGGGTTGAGCGAAAACCACAGGCCGAGTTCGAAAGCCGGGCAGTAGACTCCGACTTCGTTGTCTCTTGGCGAGCAAACCCTCTCATGGGGCTCGGGGAGGCGAACTGCGTAAAGTGGTCGAATGAAGTTGGAGCAGATCTCAGGGAGATTGATGGTGTTCGTTTTACACTGGATAGTCTCGATCTCCACCGAAACCGTACCACTGACCCTGCCAGAGCCCGATCCGAGCCCTCTCTCTCCTCTCCCAGGCTCTCCAGAGCACTCCTCAGTGTTTGGATCAAAAGGTGAAGAACCAGAAGCCATTGATAGATCGAAAAGTTACCTAGAAAGGAAGAAGATCACTGGAGCTCCGATGAAGAGATGACCGACGGCGGGAACCCTCGAAAGCAAAGCAGAGAAGAAGAGAAACCCTTTCAAATTCGAATGCAAAAGTTCTCAACCGTTCCAACCTCTCCTTATTTTATAATGGATGTTGGCCGATCTCAACCATCGGAGGTGCGTCATGTGGCAAGATCAGAAGCGGAGGCATCGCCTCAGCTTCCCCCCAGGGCCGTACGCGGCACGTGTCGAGTTTCGAGTTGCGGAGGTGCCTCAGTATCCCCCCGCTATCGAATCATCATAATGACTTCAGAGATTCAGCGGTCAACTCGTATTTAATGTTACATCTGTCATCCATTGGAGTGAAGTGCATCATCCTAGCCAATTCGGACTTCCCGTGTCGAGCTCGAATGATAGGGGAAATTGTTACGACCTCAAGATCGGCCCGATCGAGCTAGGTCCGCTGGTTCAAAACCTGAGTCTTGGCCCACCGAATCTCTATAATGGAGCCTAGTTCACCGAAGCATGTAGAAGCTCGCCGAGGTTCAAGGAAGCTTGCCAAGCGAAACGACAAGCTCGCCATCAGAATCAGAAGAGTCCTCTAGCAGATTGCACAAGTCTATGCTAGCTCGCCCAGAGCAGCTCGCCCCGCAGGAAGCTCGACCAGACGTTGCTCCCCTACCAGTTCACCCACGGAGGAAGAAGACATGCCACGAGCAGTTTCACTTCAGACAAATCTGACAAAAGTGCACCTGGCTGCTTCGCCGCCTGACTGCCTGACCACCTGCCGAAAGTACCTCTAGCCATTTCGCCGTCAGACAGCCTGACAAAAGCGCCACCTGACATTTACGGCTCTGACCGCCTGACAAAAGCACGCCTGACACGTTCGGCCCTGACGTCAACGGTCGAATCCCTGACATCTTGGCATCGCTAGCTCAGCAAAAGCAACCGACTCCAGCAGCCTATAAATACACCCTTACCTCCAAGCGAGAAAGGGGTTGGTGGGTTGGTTAGTTGAATCTGTAAGAAACTCCTAACACATCTATTCATATTCAAGGCCGAATATCCTCCACATATTTGCTCCTTCTACACTAGTCTGCCACGCAAGCGTCAATCTACCTCTAGGATCGCCCTTCGTGTCCGACATCTTTTCTTCAGTCATCTACTGACTTAGGATCGGAGGGGCTGCGGGCTGACAGCCGGCCCAGTCTTTCTGACGGGTTGCTCTTCTTGTAGGAAGTTCGCCCTTGCTGCCATCTGACGAGTGACCTGCCTCATCCTTCATCAACCAACAAGTGACCTACTCCATCTGACGGGCGAACTCGAGATCCTCATCCTCAAATCGTCCTCAGACCACAGTTGGCCTCGTCATCCCCCCTAAACTTCTAACCATCGTGCCCTTGGTTCCCCACTTCAATACAAATTCATTGTTAGCGGATTTCACCCCGCAACACCAATTAAGCAAGGGAAACAGCTTGTAATATATCATATGTTCAACATCAACAACATGGCAATTAGATAAGGAATACATTAGTAAAACAATCAAAATTAAAGTCTGCCAGAATATAGAAGTATAGGGCCACACGGCCGTGTGGTGACTCCACACGGCCGTATGGAGTTGCTGGGTGAGGCCCATATGAACAACCCACATGGTCGTATGGCAGAATTCACACAGCCATGTGGAGTAGAGGTGGCTCAGGGGTAACAAGAAGAGCATACAGCCGTGTGGTGCTAGCCACACGGTCATGTGGTGCTAATGGTACGAAAATATACAACACGACCACACTGTCGTTTCATCGGCTCACATGACTGTGTGGCGTGGGTCGGGTCATTGGGTCGTTTGTGTCTAAGTTGACACCACCGATGGAGAGGGGGGGTCAACATGACCATGTCCCAAAATGACACGATCGTTTCGTGTCTAGGAATTAACTCAGCGTCTAAGTCGACACAGATTGGGATTCAAGGAATGACACGACCGTGTCGAGCCGGGTCATTGGGTCGTTTGCGTCTAAGTTGACACCAACGATGGAGAGGGAAGTCAACATGACCGTGTCCCAAAACGACACGATCGTTTCGTGTCTATGAATTAGCTCAGCGTCTAAGTCGACGCAGATTGGGATTCAAGGAATGACACGACCGTGTCGTGGCTCGACACGGTCGTGTGGGCCAAATTCACTAAACACGGTCGTTCTGCGACAGTGTGGTTCTCCTAGCAGAGCCACACGACCTTCATTCTGCCATGTGGTCTCGACGCAACTGCCACACGGCCGTGTGAAGGGGCCACACGGCCATGTGGTTTCTTCAGCTGTCGAATTCGACAACGACGAAAAATTAAAATTTGCGAAAACTAAACTGATCCTAACTAACTAAGTTAAGATCATATCTCTGCAAATCTTCCTACAAATTCTAAGGCCCTTCTTATCCTTGTAGACCCTCCGAATGCTTGCTCTCCTTCTTCTTCCAAGGATCAAGAGCTTGGGTTTGGATTTGGCCTTGGGTTTTGAAAGACAAGTGGCAGCAAGGAGTGTTGTGCGTGAGAGGGAGAGGCTGAGGGTTTCTTTCTAATTTTCTTTTTCTTTTTTTTCTTGATTTTCCCGGAATTTCTCTCTTTTAATCCCCCATTAATCCACCTCATGCTCCCCTAAAATCCTCTAAGCTTGCCACCTAATATGAGTTAGGTGGGGTTTGCTCTCATTTAGCTACCTATTAAGGTGGAGGTGGCCTAATAAGGAAAATTAGGATTATTGATTTTTTTTAATTAAAGAAAATATATGGAGAAATACATAGTATCCTCCAATATACAAGTATTAGTCATAACCCGTGCCCTCGAGCACAGTTCATTTAAAATTTTTGTTTCCACAAAAATTATTTCACCATCGGCACGGGCGCCTTCGGCGCCTAATTAATTAATTCCATTTAATTAACTCATTCCACATAATTAATTCTTTTCCATAAGTAATTCCACAAAAGGTTAACTATATTTCTTTTCTTGGGAACATGCGGGGATTCAAATTTTTGTATGGGATCCAGTTGTGTTAATTTATGTTAGATTGAATGGATGGGATTTCTGCGACGTCATCAATCAATGTGATCAGATCTCATTGAATTAAGCCACGTTAGCGATCCATGTGCTGAGGTTTTTTGGTTTTCCCAAACACTCATCTCAGTCATTCTTTTACCAAGATTAAATCCTAGCCATTCTTCTATCAACCTCTTTATACATCAACATGACATCAGCTTGTCCTAATCAGCAAGGCAATTCAAAAAAGTTCTCAAATGTAATATAGATTTGCTTATGTATATCTCATTTAAAAATTTCAAAAAATGTTATGAAATTCATTAAAAATAATTTTAATCTCACAAATATTTTTCAAAGCCTCCCAAAAATTTATACGCATATTTATATGCTCAAGGAAATGTATTAATACCCGTATATAAAGTTTGGGGTCATTACATAAAACAGTTTTGAGAAAACCCCTAAGGGGCAATCGACGCCGCCTTGCGGCGGCGTGTCTCCTCTGTGGAGGGGAAGGATGGGGGAGGGGCGGCAAAGCGCCGGGGGACGGGGGGCTCATGGCGGTCGGCGGCAAGGGTGCCGCCGACGGGGCCGTGAGTAGGGTATAACAAATTTTTTTTGTTTTTTTTGTTATTAGTATGATTCCTAAAATAGGGGTTTTAAATGTTTTTCCCTAGGATCGACGGTAAAAATCCGTCGTCTTTGATCTAGGGAAAATAAAAATCGGAACAACAATCATCGCACCTCTCCAACAGTTTGGTCCAATCGTGGAGGGAGACCCACGAGGCCGCCCCAGTCAGCAGCTCAGCTTCGTAAGGGAGGCCCCTGCCAGGTTAACCCCTCTTGCAGACGACCCTGCGAGGTTGTCTAGCTCAAGCTTCACGACCAGAGCACTCTCCCGTCTATCAACATCTGCCTCCACAATTATAACGGGCGGCTGGGCCACCTCCAAGCCATTACTAGTGAGCCCACCCCACTTGCGTAACAGCCCGTCTTATCACAAGAACCCTGCAGCCCGTCCCATCGAACGTCGACGTACAACCGTTTTGTCAGGCTGCACGGACCCACATAGGTCGGGGGCCTGCTGACATGGATATGTTACCCTCTGAACCCTATAAATAGAGAGGAAATCCTCTCTATCAGGTACGCAGAATCTGAGACCCCTAAGTTATTGTCTTAAGCCCTCCAGTTCCCACATCTCATAGGAACCCCGGAGTGGGGGCTACACCTAGTCGTGCACTCTTGTTCCTCCTCTTGACGCTAACTTAAGAATCGGATCCGAATTGGAGGGCCATCCCCTCCGGTTCATCTGACACGTGTTCTCTCCTTTTCAGGCGGCGACGAATGACCTTCCTCCTAGTCCATCAAAACTCCCCTAACCGGGTTCAACCTGTTGCTTGAAAGCTCGTCCCCGCAGCCTGATCTGGGCCCCGCGAGATTCCCGACATCAACACCTATCGAAGGCGCTCTTCTTTTGTGTTCAACTACACAGTCACCCTTTTCACTCAAATGACCTAAAACCAAGAAACTACGGAACCAACAGCCGGACCCGCTGTTGAGGTCCAAGCCCCGGCCACAGCCATCGTTATCCCTTGGAGTTGAGATCGGCACTCCAAGCTATTGACACAGCTTGAAGGTATGCAAATCTGTAACCAAAGATCAAAGAAAAGAGAAAGCAAAGCAAATGGAAAACGAAACTCAGGAAAACTGAGAATTTTTTGATTGATTTCAAGGTAAGCATTTTCTTACAATTGAAGGCTTTTTATAGGCAATGTCCTAACTAATTTCTGTTACAATTCCCAACTGAATCCGCGGCTCCTTGCAATCGTTAGGCAGTTTGAGATACTCGACGGTTATAACCGTCGTCAGAATAGTGTAGAAGCTACCCAATGGCGGTGGAAGATTGTCGAAGACCGTGGAAGAAGGGAAGCTCTGCTTTGCTCCCAAAACTCTGCTTTGTGCTCTGCTTGATGAGTTCAATTCGCAGTGAACCCAACGGCCAGCTGACGTGGAACAAAGTTTAATCCTCAATCAACGACTAAGATTGCTTCGTCCCCCAAAATGAACTGTCATCAACTAATGCCAGGATCTAATGGTTCAGCTGTGCCCAATGGATACATTTCTGAAATCCAACGGTCCATAATCACTCTCAGCTGATACTCGCGACATCTCCGCTGATGCTCCGCCATCCTATGGCGGAGATACACGATGTTGAAGGCTGATCTCAGGTAGATGGGGCTGAGCTTGGGACGGTCTTCAACACCCGCCAACTGAAAAATAGAACAGTTAGAATCCCTGCAGTCTCAGCATGCTGCATCGGCACAGTTTTGGGAGCAAGAATCACCATCATCGACGTAAAATACCCATTCGTCAGCACAAGGAGACATGCCAACGCCATGGCAGAAATTTCCAAAAGAAAGAACTCGGAAACAGCGACTCCACGTACACCATCAACACTCCAAAACTAAACCATTTGGTTCTCTTGACGTTTTGTAATACACTTGATTTCCATGCTGACCCCCACCGTTGCAGCTGCTGCTGTTCTATTCCTTTAGAGCTTGTTGTTTGATTTGGTTGGGATGTTGGACGACAGGACGCCTGCCTGCACGCTGCTATGTTCAAATTACCGTCAATGAAAGACACACTATGTTAATATCAATTGAAGTTTAGCTCTAAGACAGCATGTTGATAATGTGCCGTTGCCGGAGTAAGACTAAGCACAGGGCCTGGTCCAGCAGC
This sequence comes from Scilla litardierei, assembly GCA_030789695.1. Classification (NCBI taxonomy): domain Eukaryota; kingdom Viridiplantae; phylum Streptophyta; class Magnoliopsida; order Asparagales; family Asparagaceae; genus Scilla; species Scilla litardierei. The sequence goes on along the minus strand of CM061142.1, from coordinate 807,456,110 downwards.
GCCCCTAAATTTTGCTGGTTAAGGTACAACATTGCTCTTGGGCAAGGATGAGAATGGACATACCTAAAGCACGATTGGTAGTCCAATTGGACATTCCCATCTTATTATGAAATTGGCATGTCACATCCCATCTTAATAGATGTAAAAATCTTTCCTTAATGTGAATAGGCATGCCCAATTGGGTGCCCAATCAGGACTTTACATAATAAGACCCCCGACCCTCACCTTCGGGCTTTCGAGACGGTTGTAACCAAATTTTTTTTCACGCATTTTGAAAAGGTCACAAGATTATTAGAATTTCTTGTGAGCTAAAAAAAATTATCACAATTTAAATCTTTTGAATCGAGAAAACCCCCCTCACTTTGAGCCTGATCAAGTCAAAATGTCAGCAACAGCAATTTCGTATCCTACATCAATGACATCTTGGCGGACCACAAGCAGTTTCACTTCAACTTACAGACGCTTCAGTAACATTAAACCCCCTGTTCTGGACAAACAGAAAGTCCATCCTCACGCAGAACAAAGATCATTCATTCTCAGCCGACAACATAACAGACCAAGGGTTGTTTTTTCGGATTAAACCCCTATAAAAGTCAATCCTGGCATCAAATGCCCACACCTCCAAATCCCAATGCGAAAACTGCTAAATTTAACAGTTCCCATGTTCAGTCCAAGCAGTTCTCTGCAACATTTTATCGCGGATTTTACAGAAACGATAAGTAACACCACAAGCATACTCTGGAATTAAGCCGCAAAGGCGGTGGTGCCTCTCAAGGTAGATGCAACTCTCACATGAACGGTGGCGGTGGCATTCTAGGCTGCGGTGGCATTCGCTGAAAACCGTTCTCTTGCCGGCTTTGGCCAGCTCTATCGGCAGGATTGGGCCTCTGAAGGAAGCTTCCTCCTGACTGTGGAGCTTGGTTGGGGCTGAAAGGGCTCCACCATTGTGATTCGCCGTCTAAAGGAATCCAAGGCAGTGGGGTCAGCCCCTCTCTGCTACCCCATCCGTAGAACCGATCAAAATTTCGTGCCATGCTTTCAGCATCTTGATGGCTCCTGTTAGCAGAGCTTGAGACCGAGGAAAACCCATAGAACCCACCAATTTCAGCAGATGAAGTTGATGCTGCTAGCGAAGAGATGAGAGCAAATCCCCTGGGCCTTGACCTCCGAATAGGAGGAAATGGTGCACTGCGTAGGGATGAGGAAGGAACTGGCTGCTGGTACATGTGATTAGAGCCATGCCCACGAGTATGGGTATGACCCCTTAGCTCTCCCAAGACGGGTGGGCCTAATGATGTCATTAGATTGTTTCCTCTACGAGTCCCAGACCTGTCATAAAAGAATAGTTTCCCATATATGCTAATAATAGGAAATTTTGAGTAGAGATAACAAGGAAAATGGAAATACTTACCCATGATGGATGATGGGATGGGGATGTACAAAAGATCCTGATCTCTGCTGGTTGCTGGCATCACTTCTCGATAGCCTCGGAGTGAATTGAGATGCAGACTGATCAGCCGTATTTCCTAACAAAGCGAAAGGAAAGGAATGCTGTTGCTGCCAATTATGATTCTGTGGCTCAGCGCTGGCCACACTATGGGAACTCAGCATATCTGCAGATGCCTGCCCTCCTCCCAAGTTAGTTGGATGGCGAGGAAAAGTACCGTTTTCTGTAACAGAATCACCAGAACTTGAAGGCGTGGTTGTAAGAATAGCATGCGGATATCCATGAAGCGCCAGGTAAGGACACGCATGTGTGCTACCACTCGAAGCACTCGAGTGCTCTCCATATGTAGTGTTGCCCAGAGAATCGTGATCTTTTGGACATAAAGATTGGAAAGGGATAGCATAAATTAATGGAGGAACAAAGAAAGAAGGGGGGCCAAAAAAGGAGGAAAGAAAACTAAACTGCCAAAAAATAAAGAGTGCTTACAAGAATTTAGCTGTGATTCTCCTTCCCTGCAGTCAGAAAAAAATTCATGGTGTGAGGTAACCAAAATCAAAAATTAAGACTGAGTGCAATCATCTGGTAAAATCCCGGGTGTGTGTCTACCCCGTAAGAAAACTTATACGCCCATTTCACAATACTCTATGCTAATGCATAAAAGATTGCAACAGTTCAAGGAATAGTAGTTACTATCTTTGATAACTGGAACAATTCTACAAGTGATACAGCACTGCAGGTCCTTTAGTGGTTCACAGCAAAAGCATAAAAAATTATATGAAAAATGATGAGTCACTACCAAACCTGATAACCATGCTAGCCTTCATGATAGGGAAAGTCCAATGAAGCATTGTCACTTTGCTGAAGATATAATTTTATACTTGTCTATAAATAAATAGAGCATTATTTACTTTTCTCGACCATTTAACCATGCAAAAAGTCACTGCTACAAGTACATAACTAATATTAAGTACTGTAAGTAAATGATACTGTATTGTATCCTAAATAGAATTCAGTGACATGCTAGAAACTTCACAAAGTTGCTGCTATATAGGTGTATACAGTTCACAAAAAGGGAGTAAAGTTCTGACCTCACTTTGTTGACACAATATAGTATATTAATACTCAATTAAAAAGGCACATAAATGACAAACCTCCTTCCATCAATCTAGGTCAAGTGATGAATTTAGCTTCACCAATCAGCATTATCAACTTGTTTAGAATCCGAGTAAATTTTGGTTCTTACTACCACCAGAACAGCAATCAAATACTTCTATTTGATATTATTCTCATTCGGAATATCTGTGTCCAATAAAAAAGGACCTATGAAAACAACCTTTCTGTCAATTGGACACATGCAAATAACTAAAATCAAGTCATTTTGGTCTTTTAGAGACTTCAACTATTATAGGACAAGCTAATGAAGTATATTTACATTGAATGGGTAATAGTTGGATTTCCATGGGAAGGTTTCAAAAGCAAAACCATCCTTCTGTTAGGATTGCGATGTGGCAGCAAATCAGCAGCGAGGGGAAGCTGAACCAGTGGCATTTCTGTAATTCTGGGCACCCGGGACAGATCTGTAATTTTGGGGCTCCAAGGGACAGATCTGTAATTTTTGGGGAATCAGTCTTATAAATGTATGGGGGCAGATCTGTAATTCTGGGTACCAGGGACAACTGTAATTTTGGGGTAAGATATGTAATTCTGGGTACCATGGACAACTGTAATTTTGTGGGTCCAAGGGGCAGATCTGTAATTTTTGGGGAATCAGTCTTATAATGTATGGGGGCTGAGTAATGATGGTTTATGCTGAATTTGAGAAGAGAATTGAGAAGTAAGAGAGATTAGGAGTAGGAAACCCTAAATTAGTGGGAGAGTTGAGCATTCTTCTTGATATAAAGGCTAGGAGAGCGGTCCTCCTCTCGAATTGAGACGACCGATCCTTGTATCACCTATTGAAAATCAATAAAAATATCACCTTTTCCTCCCAAATCCGATCTTTAATCCTAAAAATCTCATCTGTCCCCCAAAATCCATCAAAAATCTTATTTTTTTATCTCTCAACCCTAAAAAATCCTATCAAATTGGTATCAATGTTCGATCTTGATGGCGGAGAGGAAAGTTGACGCCTTCAAAGAAAAGTTAAGAAGCGAAATGGAGATCCTCATGGATGAACAAGACCTAGTGAATGAAGATTATACAATTTTATATAGAGAATTGCATTCATTTTTAATGCATTTGACAAACCAGAGTGTCAAATGGAGTCACATTCCATTATCCAAATTCTAATTGTACACAAAATGATTAAATTTATACTTATGATGTACCTCTTGTGTGTCACTACCCTATGTTTTTCAGATTTGTTGGGATATCATTTACGTGTCATGACTTACCCTAGAGTCCATGTCATGCATTAAAAATATTTGCAGGTCAATTCTGCTTCCATATAGAAAACCTTCAAAATCAGTACCTCGCACTCTCATACAGGATCTCATGTGGCAGTTAAAGAAAAAACAATAACATGGTGTATGTACATTCCCATTGCAATACAACAGAGAGGCTGATGCACCAAGAATATACATGTAGTTTTTTTTGGGTCCCAAAAAAATGTAGCCTTTCAAAGGAAACAGATATTAAAGACTGGTAGTAATTCAGCAGAAAAAACATTTTTTCCCAAAACAATACTGCAGCAAACTTACTCTATTAATGATGCTAGTAGTGTAAGTCCACGAAAAGGGCACCAGTGAAGTCCAAATGGCTTAGAAAAGAAAAACATTTTTACACACTGGCCAGAGGTTAATGCTTTCGTTGTGACGAGGGGTTGTACCAGGACATCGTTGTTGGGATCGTGCTCTTCACGTATTGATCATCAAGGATAAAGAAGGCAAACCAGTTAAGGAGGACGAGCTAGAGGGGACGAGCACACCCACTTGGAGTGGCGTACAAATTGAATTCATGACATCACCTTCAGTATGCGGTGGTTCTTTGGAGACGGAGTAATGCTAAGATTGAGATGCGACGACAAATCAACGACGAAAGCAAGGGTAAACTGAACAAGTAGCAATTTTGTAATTCTAGGTATCAGGGGTAAAACTATAATTTTGGGGGTCCAAGGGACAGATATGTAATGAGTGTTTATGCTGAATTTGACAAGAGGATTCAGAAGTTGGAGAGATTAGGAGTAGGAAACCCGAGATTAATAGAAGAATCAAGACTTCCTCTCGAATAAAGGCTTAGAGGACGGTCCTCCTCCTGAATTGATCCTCCTCCTAAACTGAGGCCACCTATTCTTGTATCCCCTATTGAAAATCAATAAAAATATCACATTTTTCCCAAATCCCATCTTTAGCACTATAAATTCTATCTTTCCCCCAAAATTCGTCAAAAACCTTATTTTTATTCCTCAAAACCCTAGAAAATCATATCACCTTCACACCCTCTCTCTAATAAAAAAGTTAGGTTTATCAAGAAAGAAGAAACTGGGTTGGTTTCACGGTAACGTAAACCGGATGAACTAGACCTAATAATATCCCTGCTGAACCTTGGAAACATTTAGATGACCCCTCACCATTTCCATTTTTCCCTCATTGACAACTAGGGTGACCAACTTTATATTTTTTATTTTTTATATATTGGGTTGATCAAGACCATGATTGGCACCAGCATACATGATCCAAATCCTTATGGTTACCCTCTTCCACCTTGACTATCAGGCGTAGGGCCAGCATTTCACACTAGGCAGTGTACGGTTATATTTAAATGACATTCATTAGATACTGTAGAAACAGAAGAAAGGAACCTTTAAGTAACTGAAAATATATTGCACACATAAACGAAGCACAAGAGTTTCCAGTCACAATTTGACCTAAATTTTTTAATAAAACTATTAATATGTGATAATTGTTTCAGAGTTTTTATATTTCAATTCAAAAAAAATGTTTACAGAAAAAAAAAAAGCACGGGTTCTCTCTCTTTTATTTTTCTTATTTCTCATTTTGAATGGGAAAAGAAAAGGTATCAAGTGGTTCCGACCTTCCCTTGAATAATATACCAAAAAGTTTCATCTTTTTAACTTATCTATTTGAATAATATACAAATAACATACAAAAAAGTAGGTGAGATTAGGAGTTGAAAACCCTATATTAGTGGGAGAGTTAAGCATTCTTAATAAAGGCTAGGAGAGCAGTCCTCCTCTCAAATTGAGACCACATATCCTTGTATCTCTTATTGAAAATCAATAAAAATACTACCTTTTCCTCCCAATCACAAATTTAGCCCTAAAAATCTCATCTTTCCTCCAAAATCCATTAAAAATCCTATTGTTATCCCTCAAACCCCCAGAAAATCCTAAAGTCGTATCAGAGCGGTTCGATCTTGATGGCGACGAGGAAAGATGATGCCTTGAAAGAAAAGTTAGAAAGCAAAGTGGAGATCCTCAAGGATCAACAACAAATGGTGGCAGAAAAGGTGGACAAGCTCGAGGAAAGGTTCTCTTCGATGGAGCTCTTGATGAAGCATATCTAGGAGAAGATGAACACTCCTCCGAATGAGAAGGATGTGATGAAGCTAGATCTGAGCAACGACAAAATCAACAACTCAAATCTAAGGCAAAAGGCGTTGCCTTTAGTCAAGAGCAATGGAAAAAATCATCTCTTTGATGAGGAGATCCATTCGAAGGATGGTCTAGCATTAGACCTGATCAACGACGACTGCAATGCAGATATAAGGCAAAAGGCACCATCTTTGAACACGAGAAGGTGTAAAGTCATCAAATTTGAGGAGGATCTGTAACCGGATGACGGATCGCATGGATGGGGGGCAAAAATCCTCTCCTAAAATAATGGGTGAGGGCGGATGATGCTGAAGGACATGGAAAGCCATGGCGGCCCCCAAGAGAGATGCGAGCCCTGCATGAAATAAGTATCCCGTTCTCGTGCCAACTCATCATTAAGAACAGTAAAAATCTCACCAAAATCTAAACACTACACGTAATCCTTCTTAATTTTCTCGAATCCTATGACCTAAACACTCATAGTAGATAGTAGACCAACTTTGCGATTGAGTGCATTAGCAGCCTTATTCTCAATAACCGCCTTATGATTGATGACAAAAGTATACTCATAAAGAACCTCAACCCAACGAGTGTCTACAGTTTAGTTTCTTCTGGTAGACGAGATATTTCAAAGCCTCATGATCCGAGTGCAACACGAATTCTTGCGATATGAGATAATGTCTCCAATATCGTAAAGCCTGCACTACCGCATAGAACTCCTTATCGTAGGTAGAGTATCCGAGTTAGGCATCACCGAGTTTCTCACTAAAGTATGCCACAGGATACCCTTCTGGACTTAAAACTCCACATATGCCTATGCCCGAAGCATCACATACGACCTCAAATACATTCATAAAATCGAGAGGCGCATAACAGGTGCTTTGGTTATACTTCTCTTGATATACTTAAACGACTTAGTAGCAGATTTAGCCCATGTAAATTCCATTTTCTTCTTGCAGTCAGTGATTAGGGACATGATAGTGCTAAATCCCTTTATACATCGACTGTAGAATGTGGATAACCCATCAAAACTCCTGATCTCGTGTATGTTGCGGGGTTCGGGCCAATCTACTATCGCTTGGATCTTTTGGGGATCCGCACACACTCCCTCTGTTCACATAAAAGCTCTCTTCTCAGGGTAGCGCATACCTGCTATAGGTGGTCTATATGATGCTCTTTAGATCGACTATATATAAGGACATCATCAAAGTACACGACTAAAAATCTCCTCATGAATGATTGTGGTACTTGAGTCATCACTCTCATGAATGTGCTAAGGCGGCATTGGATAGGACAAAGGGCATGATCATCAACTCATATAAATCATCCTTTATTTTGAAAGCCGTCTTCCATTCGTCTCTTGGACGGACTCCAATTTGGTGGTAGCCAATCTTAAGATCAATTTTTGAAAATATTGTGCCGTCAGTCAGCATATCAAGCATGTCGTCCAGCCTAGGGATAGGAAAATGATACTTGATCGTGATCTTGTTAATGGTACGGCTACTCACACACATTCTCCATGACCCATGCTTTTTAGGTGTGAGGAGAGCCGGAACGACTCATGGGCTCAAATTTTTCCTGATAAAAACTTTGGCTATAATTTGTCAACTTTCCTCTTCAACTCAGCATGCATGTTGGGGTTCATCCGACAACGAGGCAAATTCGAAAGTGTCGCTCCTAAGACCAAGTCTATGAAGTGCTGAATATCACGTATGTGTGGAAGCAGTCTGGGAGGTTTTAAGGGAAAATGTCATGAAATTCCTCTATTAGTGACACTATTTCTTCATGGATCTCCTCCTAGCTAATCTCACAGTTCTTTCGCAACTAAGGCAGACATGACTGAGTCCTCTCCCACTTCTCTCTTTAGCTCCTTAGGACTTATAATATGCAAGATTTTGCCTTTAGTTGCCTACTTTTCGGAGCAACCATCTTGGTTTGTATGAGATTCAGCTTGATTTTCTTGCCTTCATGAGCAAATGAACACGAATTCGAGCGACCAAAAATCATGACATCCATATCAAAAAGCCAAGGCCTTCCCACAATGATATGACCAACATCCATAGGCAGCACATCACCCCAGAAATTGTCCTTATAGGATCCAAATTGGATATGGACAAGACATCTCTCCTTGATGACAATGGATGATGTATCCACCCATGATTCCTTATACGGGCTAGGGCAGGGGACTGGCTGTAGACCTATGCATGTAACAAGTTTTGATGATATCACGTTTATGCAACTCCCGCTATCAATAATCACCTTACTATGTTTGTCACCATGCGTTACAAAGATGTGAAAGATCACAATCATACGCCACTCATCGCTCTCTTTGGCCTGAGCCAGGGCACAATACACAACACCAAGTCTATGGTTTCCAGAGCATGTATCAGTAAGATCTACTTACTTGGGTATGCTCTGAATACAACCTAGCCTAGCCGATTGTTCATCGGTCTCATATCATGCATCACATGGCTCATAAACTTCATCCCCATCATCTACTTAGTCATCTTCCTCAGGATCGTATACTAATAAGGTCTTTAAAGTGTAGCTTCCTACGAAGTGACCAAAACATTGACATTTATAGCATTGCGTACGTGGCCCGGCTCTAAAAGACTCACACATACCTCCTTTTCCTTTGTCACTCATGGTGGTGGGTTTCGGGTTTGATTTAGACTCGGATTTGCCCTGGGAAGGCCTACGACCAGCAGGTGCTAGGCGATTTGACAATTCTCGTGGATCATAACGTCTGGCAACTGGGTCGATGGAAGCTATCAATATCCTGCACGATCTGATAGGCATGCTCAAGTGTGTGGAACTCACGAAGGATTAGCTCCCTTCGAAGATTAGGTCTAAGGCTAGCCATAAACCTAGACAATGTCACACTCACATCCTCTCGCATCTCATTATGTACTCATCAAACTTATCGGTGTACGAACGAACAGACCCACTATCTTGGGTAAGACTCAGACATTGCTCAATGAGTCGGTGATACAACACATGCTAACACTCTCCTTCAGCTTCTCCTTTATCTCATCCTAAATACATATGGGTGCATGCCTACTCTGAGCCAGCATGTGCTTAACATTGCATTGCGTACGTGGCCCGGCTCTAAAAGACTCACCCATACCTCCTTTTCCTTTGTCACTCGTGTTGGTAGTGGGTTTCAGGTTTGATTTAGACTCGGATTGGCCCTGAGATGGCCTACTACCATCTGGTGCTGGGCGACCCGACAGCTCTCGTGGATCATAACGTCTGGCAACTGGGTCGATGAAAGCTATCAATATCCTGCACGATCTGATAAACCAGCTCAAGTGTGTGGACCTTACGAAGGATTAGCTCCCTTCGAAGATTAGGTCTAAGACTAGCCATAAACCTGGACAATGTCACACTCACATCCTCCCGCATCTCATTATGTAATCATCAAACTTATCGGTGTACGAATGAACATACCCACTATCCTGGGTAAGACTCTGCCACTGCTTAAGGAGTCGTTGGTGATACAACACATGCTAATACTCTCCTTCAGCTTCTCCTTCATATCATCCCAAATACCTATGGGTGCCTGCCTACTCTGAGCCAGCATGCGCTTAACATTCTGCCAGTATAGCTTGGCAGGTCTAATAAGCTTCATCCTAGCAAAACTCACTTTTCTCTTGTCAGACATATCATACAATCCAAAGTAATGGTCAATATCAGCCATCCAATTAATAAAAATCTAGGAATTCAGGCGGCCATAAAAGTTGGTGAGTCTATCTTAATGCCATTGATCATACTCTCGTCTGGATCATGTTGGTCATGACGAGGTCTCTCCTTAGATCGCCTAGGTGGGATAAGCATCTGTCTGTTATGACAATGTCACTCTCTAGATCGCCTAGGTGGGCTAGGCGTCCGTCTATCATGACGAGACCCCTCACTATATCGCCTAGGTGGGCTAGGCGTCCGTCTGTCATGATGAGACCACTCACTAGATCGCCTAGGTGAGCTAGGCGTCCATCTGTCAGGACGAGGCCTCTCACTAAATCGCATAGGTGGGCTAGACGTACTATGTGCGTGTGAACCTTCATCTGACTCCCTCTGTCTGGTGTTCTCTAGGCAGAGTAATCGGTCTAGACACTCACGAGACTCAGATCTACTCTCACGAACAGCGTTTCTAAGGTAGCTAATCGGGCAAGGACATTTATCAACATATGTGGGTCAGAATCCATGATATCTAAAGTCTGATAAACTCAGCCGCTACGTATGGTCATGCAATGTAAATGTTTCTTAATGATGGACACATAGTTAATGCTCCTTTTTTGAATATAGACGATATGTTGGCAACTAATGCAACTTCATATATGATGCATGTAAATGATGAGGAGATCGGCTAGCAAAAATCAGTGAGCAAGTCAAATTCAAGCTATTTGCAGTTCCAACAACAACGTCAAATATTTTAATTTGGAGATGTAATACTGTAAATCAAGCTATAATGTGACAATTCAATTTCTTATTCAAAGTTCATGTACAACTGTGACAGCAGGAATGTAGCTCATCTTTTAATATCAAATTATTAGGGCTTTATGTAATTTTGATAGTGAAAAATGTGGTCATATGGTTGTTTATTTGCAAAAGAAAAGCCAACAGCAATCTGAATACAAGTTGTTAGGAGAAACTCACAGTAGATCTTCATGCATGAAAGATGAACATGACCAAGTAGGGTGGTGGTGCATCCGTGACTGAGCCGTATAGACACTGACGCAAACCTTTCTGAATTTGGACTCCAAACGGACCTAAAATCATTAAAATACAAATACTGCGCAAAAATTCCTCCGAAAATAGCCAAGAAAATTACAGAAAATGGGACGACACAGTGTGCAACAATTGACCAATCAACGTCTTCGGCTGGAGCCGGCTCAGGGCGGCTCGGCTGAGCCGGCTCATGGTTGGCTCCGAACGAACCGATGAACAGTAATCGATGCGCTGATCGGCTCGGCTCGGCTCGGCTCGCGACTTCGGCTCGGCTCCATCTCGGGATCTGCTCGATCGAGCCCCTACTGTAGCATAAACGGTTCGATGGTGTCGGCGAGTTTTTCCGACGATTCTAACGATGTTTCGCCGTTGGATTTACTGCAACATCACACAAAGATTGCACGTCTGATTGTGGGTAGGCAACCCCCGGTGTCGACGAAAGTGACGCCAGCGTGAGGTGGAAAGCTGGCAGCAGCAATTTTTGGCACTCGTACTCGATGGCGAGGTTGTTGTGCTCTGGTGGGGCTGGCGAGGGTCGTGGCGGTGGAGACGTGGCTCGAAGAGGCCACCTGAGGCGACAGTGTGTGTTGGCACTGGATTTGGGGCGTGGAGATAGGGTTTTGCCACGATTGTTAATGGAGGTGGTGGCTGCTGAGATCTAGGGCTAGGGTTTGATTATGGTTTGATGATTTTTTTGGTTTTTTTGGTATGAGGTGACGGTTGGATATGAGAATTAAGGTTATAGAATTTCTTTTTTTTGGAAAAAATGGAAGAAATAAAATTGAAAAAGAGAAATTTTTAAAACAAAAAATTAAAGAAATATTTGAAGAGAACAAAAGAAGCGTTCGGCTCTGATACCAGCAGATCTGAAGGACCCGTGCAATTCAAAACCAGACCAGCAGAGTTGGTGGCGACCGCGATGGAAGCTGAGCCAGAGGGACCAAAAGTGGTACGCGAATTCATGGACGTATTTCCGAACGATCTTATAGGATTGCCTCCAGATCGCGTCCTTGAGTTTTCAATTGATTTGATGCCAGGAACCCAGCCGATATCCAAGGCACATTACTGTATGGTGCCACCTGAGCTAGAACTTCGGGCTCAGTTGGATGATCTACTGTAGAGGGATGGTTATGATCTAGTGTATCCTCATGAGGTGCTCCAGTATTACTCGTGAAGAAGGATGGATCCAAGCGCATGTATATAGACAACAAAGAGCTGAACAATGTGTCAGTGAAGAATAAGTACCATATCCCTTGCATTAATAACATTTTTGATCAGCTTAGAAGATAGAGCGTCCTCTCAAAGTTGGACTTGAGGAGCGAATATCATCTGTTGAAGGTCAAGGAGGATGTCTATAAGACTGCATTCATAACCAATAGTTGGTGATGCCATTTGATGTGACCAATGCACCAGCGATATTCATGAGCCTTATGAACCATGTATTATATGAGGATCTGGACAAGTTCGTTTTGGTCTACATCGACGACATCCTTGTATATTCGAATGGCGCTCAGGAACAGTCTGAACATTGAAGGTTTTGGAGACATTGCGATAACCCAACTGTATGCCAAATTCAGCAAAATTCAGCAAGTACGAATTTTGGCCGACCAATGTGTCTTTCCTAGGCCACATAGTATCAGGAGAAGAAATTGCTATTGATCCAGAGAGGGTTGCTGCTGTTCAGAATTGGCCAATTCTACAGAATTCTACAGTCAGTATCTGAGATTCGGAGCTTTCTGGGATTGGCTGGCTACTATCAGAAACTCATACATGACTTCTCAAAGATCGCGAAGCCTATGACGTGATTAAGGAGAAGGATGTGACATTTGTCAGGTGGAAGGCTTGTGATGATATTTTTCACGAGCTGAAGGGAAGGCTGACTTTGACACAGTGTTGATTATCCCAGACCGGACGAAAGAATTTGAAGTATTCGGTGATGTGTATGGCAAGGACTTGGGTGTGTGATGCATCAAAACGGTTGAGTCGTGCCATATGCATCCAGACAGCTGAAGACTCACGAGATGAATTAACACACTCATGATCTTGAGTTGGCAGCAGTAATATTTGCCTTGAGGATTTAGAGACACTTTTTGCTGGGTGATCAAGTAAAGGTATTTACCAACCACAATGTCTAAAATACATCTTCACACAGAAGGAGCTCAATGGAGATGGATAAAGCTCATGACATACTACAATATTGATCTTCAGTATCATTCTGGGATGGTCAATATTGTACCAGATCCATTGAGTCGTTTTCCAACGGTAATGACCATCACCACTCCGTGAAAGCTGCAACATAAGATTCAAGACATGGAGAGAGAGGAGATCTTACTTAGAGTGATTGCATCTTTGATGAACCTACAAATACAGTCAACTCCGATGGATAGGATCAAAGCTGTTCAGATAGAAGATGAGATGTAAAAAATCAGAGACATGATGAGGTTAAATCAGAGGCCAGAATTCAAGATTCATGAGGACGAGCCCTGGCGTTATGGCAGCAGAATCTGTGCGCCGTCTGGAGACATTAGAGAAGAGCTGTTACGAAAGCTCACAGTTCTCCATGTTCTATTCATCCAGGTGGAACCAAGATGTATAAGGACATGAGACAACATTACGGGTGGCACATCATGAAGAGGAGCGTCGCCAAGAGCGTGACGAAGTGCATGGTATGCCACCAGATGAAGGCTGAACATCACTGAATGGCCAGATTGTTACAGTCGTTGTCCATTCCAGAGTGAAAGTGACAGCACATTATGATGGACTTTGTGACTGTTCTGCTAAGGAGTACAAAGCAAAATGGAGCTGTTTGGATAATCATTAATCTATTAACCAAGTCGGCACACTTCATCCCCTTCAAAGTGGGACAACCGACAAAAGTGTTAGCCAGAAAGTACATGGAGGAGATTGTGAGGCTGCATGTTGTTCCTATCCGTATTGTTTCAAATAGAAACACTCGATTCACATCATATTTTTGAAAAAGCCTACATGAGAGCTTATGAACCCACCTGAGTTTAAGTACGACATATCATCAAATAGATGGACAATCAAAGCGCACCATTTAGTATTAGAGGATATGTTGTATGCGTGTATGCTAGCTTCAAGGGGTCATGAGAAGATCACCTTCACCTCGTGAATTTTGTGTACAACAGCTATCAGGCCAGTATTAATATGGCGCCTTTTTCAACGCTATATGGAAGGAAGTGTTGTTGACCCCTGGGTTAGGATGGTGTGGGTGACCGAGAGCTGATTGGACCAAAACTAATTATAGGAACTATAGATATTGTACGAACTATCCAAGAAAAGCTTCAGGTAGCACAAGACCGGTACAAGCACCAGACAGATGCAAAACATCGACACTTGGAATTTCAACCTGATGATCATGTCTTCTTAGAGATATCTCCCAATAGAGGCATGCTTCGACTTGGTCGGAAAGGAAAGCTCAGACCACGATACATTATACATTGGACCTTTTTATATTTTAGAGCGAGTGGGAGAAGTTGTGTACAGACTTGCACTGTCTCCATCCTTAGGAGTGCATAGTGTATTGCATGTATCCTAGTTGCAGAAGTATTGAAAGACGCACGTGATCGATCATTCAGAGATCATTGTGCGACCTGACCTAGCATATGAGCAGCAACTAGTGAGAATGTCTATAATGACACCTTACGAGTGGCATTAATAGACTTGTGGTTGTTGGCATAATGACACCCGAAACTGCTTGAATTATTACACATGAATGGATTTAATTCACATAACACACCATCCATATTAATTAGTTTTGATGTGATCACTGGACTTGTTTTGAGACTGTATCATGATACATGCTTGACCAAACAAATACTGACATCTTAGAATCTCTTGAACAACACCACTTGACACTGAAAGCTATGCACCTTAGACAACACTTGGCACTTCAAACTCAGGATTATATGGTAACTCGTATAAGAGAATGCGAGTGCGACATGAGCCATGATTCTGATTACATGACCGCATCATGTGTTTCGAACGGTTCTCATCATGCATCCAATGGACCCCCCCAAGAGTATCACCGGACATAATTTTGAGTCCTTTCCATTTCTATTTTGGACTCAAAGCCTTTTCCATTTCAATTTTTGGGCTTGGCTCGGGTGAATGTACCTGTGGTATAAAGTAGACTCCTGGTTACTTATTGTACTCTCCCGTATAAGTCACGACCTAAGATTGATATAGTTGTAAGAATATTAATAGCATAACTCTAAACTGTAAACTGTTTTGCATGCCTGTATTTAGTTATTTTCAGTTCTTGCTTTACTTTAACATGGTGTCTCTTCGTTTTGTTGCACTGTCAAGTGATGATCAAGATTACGAGGATATTCCGGTCTCGCGGAGTCTAAGTTTTCTGTGCTGGACGTAGATTTCTGAGTGTGAGTTCATGAGCGTATTTTTTTCATGTATTTTCCTTGTCTTTTTGAGAGCTACATTTGCTTGAAGTGTAACAGACTTTGTATTGTCTGTGGAATAATTAATGAGAATTTCTGTTTGAGTATTTTGGTACATATCTGCTCGTGGCCTATAACGTTTTCACTGGTAAACAATATGACCTGCATCACATGTGAAAAACTGCCACGCCCTGGAAAGCGGAGGTGTGACAAAGCCCCTTTGATCTCTCTGCTACCAGGAACACCAACCGAGCCTACTATAAAAAACTAAGACAGTGCTGATGACTTCTGATGCTTTGAAGCCATCATGATATCTATCCCTCAAAGCCATCATACTGCCTGCTGTAGTGAGGAATGGGATGAAGGAGGTTATGGGTTCTTAGAGCCATCATAATGTTGTCTTCCATGAGGAATGTGCCGGAGGATATGGGTGATTGGTCGCAAGGACGCAAACGGGGGATTCTTTCGTGTGAGTATGTGTGTGCATTGGAATGTGTTTTTTCTTTTCATTCCTTTTTGGTGGTGTTCAGGGGAGGCATTAATATATTTTAGCAAATACTATGATGACATTGTTGAGAGAGAAGGGAAATAAGAGAACCAACAGGGTAAAAACATCAAAGGATGTGATGGAAAGACAAACTATAGATTGTTAATTATTCCAAATGTTTGGCCAAATAACTATAAACCTCTTTTAAATGAACTGACAACTTTACACAGACCATGTCAGTGGGTAGCTGGGAAATTCAGAATATATGTATGCTGCAAGGACATGGACACACCGATACATGCATGAAACAATATGGCATGAACACATGAATGCAAATTTTAAAAAGTACACTGAAAATATAAGTAGTGTGTCCAATACATGTTAAAAACATGTTTCCAATATGTCTCCAGACATAAAACTCATGATTGAAGTGTTTGTGCTACCTAGAATTAAACCCAAATTTTTTTCAATGGACTAAAGCACGATCAATTTAGTTGGCAGGTTGGGTTTATAGGCTCACCATTAGCTAGTATGCACACCACAAGCATGCATTTGTGCCACAGATAGGTTACCCCAAGAGGACCATTTCCCCTCATAGGCATGGTTCCACACTGCTGTTTGATCATCTTTACTTGCTACATGCAACTCTACATCATCACCAAAACACATGCAACTCTACATCATCACCAATAGCATTTAAGTAGTCTTGCCTTGATTTGAGGGCTCAAGTAGGAGTAACCGATATGGCATGGAGGTATGGAAGAGAAAGTGGCAAGATTCAACTAGGATTTAGATGTGGAAGGGCAATGTTTGAATTTGGCTTTTGGTGTAGAAAATTAGGTTTTGGTTAAAAGGCGAGATTTTAATAAGAAATGTGAGATTTTTAGGGTTTTGATGAGAAGAATTTGGGAAAAGGGGGGATGTTTATGGATGCAAAGCTGAAAATAAGAAGATATACAAAGATAACTTGACCCCTTTCGAGAGGATGCCGCTCTCCCTTGGCCATGTTCAAGGGGTAGACCGCTCGCCCAAGCTTCTATTCAAGGTGAAGCCGCAACCTCTCACAAAAGAGTCTCATTTCTCTCAGATTCAACACGATGATCTCCCTAATCCCCTTAGACTCCTATAAATAATAAACTATAAATAATAAATTACAAAGAGATCCCTAAAACCGAAATTTACGAAAACCCATTTAGAAATCTGAAAATAACTATAACGATCCTAATGGGCCAAAATTCTAGATCCATTATGACTCCGTCCGGAAAAACCACCTTGTCCTCGAGGTGGTGCGTGAAAACCATGGGTATGCTACTTCAAGTGGAGATGCTCATCTCCTCCTAGCTCATCATCCACTACGTGCTCATCATCCTCGTCCACTATCATAAGTTGAAGCTTGCAAACTCCTCAACGATGCCTAGTGGTAAACTTCTCATCGCACTTGAAATACAACCCCTCCAGCATCTTCTCCTTTATCTCAGCCTCAGTCATATTGAATTGCCAACCCGTATGTGCCTCACCACATTTCTCTTGGTTGGACCGCTCTGCCCTTGCCGATACCTTTGTCTCCCTTACTGGTTCCTGATGCGAATATTGGGTCCACTACAAGTCCATCTAGATCTCCTCTCCTCAGAAAGGCGATCATCCACCAGTTGTACCAAGTCCATCGTCTTTACCAATCCCCTAGGCTAATGAATGCGGAGTTCTGCGCGGATGTTCGGCTTGAGCCCCCTTCGTGGAGCACCCCTCCAAAGTCTTCTTGGTATTTCATCGGCTCACCCTGAGAGTGTCTCAAACTTCTTTCTATACTCTCTGACAGTCACAATCTGTTTGAGAGCCATAAACTGCTACTGTAGGCTTCCCCATTAGGTATCTCGAAACCTTTCCACCAAACAATCCTTGAGCTCCTCCTACGAACATATAGGCTCCATCTTCTCCCTCAAAAGAAACCAAGAGCGGACCTTCTCTTAGAAACAAACGTAAGTCGCCTCTAATTTCTAGTGATCCGTCAGGCGTGTCACTGGAAAATATCTCTTAGCTCTGTAGATCTAACCATAGGTATCACCCCTCCTTGGATATGGACATCGTCAGCTTCCTTACCTTACAGTCCACCCCAAAATTTCCCTAATCTGCTCGTCCCCCAATCAGCATGTGATGATGATGTTGATAAATATAACGACATTTGTCCATGTGTCGCTTCAAACCTCACCGTTGGCCTTCATCTGTCACCATAGTCACCCCGATCATCGTTGCACAAACGGAGCCGCAGTCATGCTCCTCCAGGTCTTGCCATAGTTTGAGGGGTACTCAACGTAGGCCGGAAGTGGACGTCATCGTCTCTCGACAGCATATCGGGGGCCTTGGGGCTCCCGCAAGTCGTCATCACGCTCTGGGAGGGGATCCTGGGAGCTGTCGGGATTGCGATGTGTCGATAGGGAGCTACAGGGCCCCTGACGGTCTCACTGTACGTCAGCAGGGTCCCAGCATGGTCACTACTGGAGCGGGGCACCCCTACCCATGCCCTGCAGAGGACTGGCGGCCCGATAGGGTCATTGCAAGGGCACTGCATGTTGGATCTGGATCCTAGCCTAGAGGGGGGTGAATAGGCTTATAAAAATATTCTCGTGTAACCACGAGAAATCATACGCAGTTAAAATCACAAGCAGAGTAAATAAGATGTAATCACAGAGTACGCACAGATTTACCGTGGTTCGATCGCATCAACGACCTACGTCCAGCCCCAAGCAAATACTATCATTAATAAGTTCCTTCTGTACACCTACAATGGGATCCTAACTCCAACTCTCCACCTAGACTGTACCACACTAAACAAAGTGCAGAACTCTATCAACCTAGTAAATGTGTATCTTGACTGCACCAACACGTCAAGACCCTCTTGTCTAACCCCAACCAGACGTCCCAAAATAGACACAAATAGCGGTAAAGTTTCCCCTACAGAGATCGTTACACTAATACACGAATATAAAGAGTAAAGGGTTTAGAAATGCTCAGTTCGTGTCCGTGTAGTCGTCTCTGTCAATCAGCACGTCGTCAGCTCCAGTCTGACGTAAACGGTGTCTCGATCTGACTCCTGGATGTCAAGTTGTAGCTCAAATAGCACTCTGATCTGTGCGTATAGCAATTCCAGTTCAAATCATTTAAATTGACGGTTTGTGCATATAGTAATTCCTTTAAAACCCTTTTCCACGTCAGCATGTCTATCTCCTTTCTTTCGTTTTCACGCAACCCTATCGTCCGCTTCGTTTCGAATTAGGGCTTGCAGCTCCAATGGCGACGTCTCCGAGCGACGACAGCCGGCGACTGCTCCGAGCAACGACAGCCGGCGACTGCTCCGAGCGACGACAGCAGCACTCCACGTCGACTGCTCTGAGCGACTCGACTACGACGGAGATTCTCCGAGCGACTCGTCTCAGCAGCTACGAGCTCTCGACGGCGAGCTCTCCTCAGCAGCTACGACGGCAGCACAGGGTGATGGCACGGCAAGGATGAAGATGAATGAAAGCTTGGACTGTGACGTCGTCGATGGCAGCGAGGACTCCTTACCACGAGTTGAAGATGTTGTTCAAAGGTGAGCTAGGGCATGCAGCGTGTAGCAGATGATGGCAGCAGGTGTTGTCGAGGTTCGTGCAGCCTACGGCGAGATGATGTCAACGTAGAAGATGGCAGTGTGGTGTTGAAGGCGACAGGTTCAGCTTGAGGTAGCTCGAAGATGTTGTGTGGAGGAGATGAACTCTCAGCCTAATTGAGTTGTTGTCGGCAGCTTTTCTCGTTGATGAGGATGGCAACAAAAAGATGAACCACGACGAGAAGATGATGCTCGAAGGTGGTGTCGCAGCGGCTTCTTCGTGAAGATGATGATGCTTTGTGCGGCAATGGTCCTTGTTGCTTTAAATTGGAGATGATTGCGACAAGTTGCAGAGGATGAAGTTGAAGCTTGGTTGCCAGCAAGTTGAAATATATGGCATAGAGGTTTGATTGCACAGCAAAAAAAACTTTGGAGATGAATTGCAGGGCTTAGGCAATGAAACTTTAAGAGTTGGGTTTTCTCCTTGTGGCTTACGGCAAGGGTTTTTCCTTTAGATGTTTTGGCCGTACCTTTTCCTCTTCGTGTAAGCCGCTTTTTTGATTGATGATGACCCCGCACAAAACCCTTGAAGCAAACGTGGCTTATATAGGTTAAACTAGGGTTTTGAGTAGGGGTGCGGCAAGATGAGTTGTCCATGTGGTTGGATGAGAGCAATGCAAGTTTTGAATAGAGATTGAGTAGGATTTGGTCGTATCACTTTGCGACACAAAAAGAATTTGATTTGATCAAGTTGGGATTTGAATATGAGATGTGGGATTTGTATATGATTTGAATGTGAAGTGGTCTAGGATTTGAATCTAGAAATAGGGATTTGATATCATCACAAATTGATATGAGTCAATCCAAAAGATTTGAATTGATCTCTCCTCTTCTCTCTCCCATATTGATCAAGTCCTCTTTGCTAAGTGTATAGCTCTTTGACCAAGTCCATTTGCTACGTGAATAGCAATTCCTCCATCTTTTGACTTAGTCATCGTCTGTGTATTTACGTCCTCGCCATCATTGAAACACACTTAGCATACACGTTAAATAGCAACACACGTTTGTCATCGTCAAACTAAAGATCCTAGATCGTTGCTTCCAACAATCTCCCCCTTTTGATGATGACAAACCTGTAAAAGATTTGAGCAAATAAATGTGTGTGTGTGAAGTGTGGTGGAGGATGTAATGCAATATGAAATATACAATGAACAAGCATTACAAGCATGCACAACAAATGTAGCAAGTAGATAGGAGTAGATAGGCATGCTCATGCTCCCCCTCTTTCCAAGCTCCCCATATTCATGTATTTTCAAGCTCCACCTTTAACCAATAATACCAAATCTTTTCAACTTTTCTCCCCCTTTTGTTAGCATCAAAAGTGGATCAATGAAGTCATCAAATAACACATGCAAAAATAAAGTATTATAGATTATATCTATCACTTGCATGTCATTTTCCATAAAGTAGACAATTCAAATTCATGAAAATCATAATTTAGACTTCACCACCCATGTGTAAGTGTGATAATATAAATAATGAAGTACAAAGGGAGATTCAATTTAGAACGTCAACCAAATCAATCCACATTTTCCAATTAACATGAATATCAACTAGGATAGATTTTTCCCACCTCATTAAAAATGGGTTCAAGTTAGCAAACCCCAAAACATAGCCTATAAGAACTCTTAGATGTGGGGTTGGCAATGCTTGACAAGTAATATACACCAACGCTAAAGATTTCCCATAAAGCATATGTTGGATACTCGTGGGTAGTGTTCTTGCCATGAATTGTATCCATTTTACATACGGAGCAATTTTCATGTATATTTTTTTATTCATTTCTTTTCGTGCTCAATTTTTATTCATGGCAATACACATCATATCCCTTAGATAATTCAGTTATTATCAACCTACATTCACTTTCCAATATTTATAAAAAGAATGTCCAAAAGTACAAGTTTAGTATTCGTGGAAGTGCACATGTAGGTGTAGAAATCAAATTAATCATTTCATGAAGCATGTCATGGCTACTAAATGGATTCTAACATGTGCATGTAGCTATAACAATAATACAATGATTTCTACAAAGGATATGAATGAACATTCAATAAATACCACTTATAATGAATCATAAAGAGGTATTCATTAAGCACATTTTTTGGTTTTTCATTTTTTGTTTTTCTTTTATAAGGAACTAAAAACAAACCTAAAAAGCAAGCAAACAAGCACACAACAAAAATTAAGGCAAGCACACAAAATCTATGAAGGTATGCAATGAATGCAAAGAGGAAAAGAAATATACCTTCACGTCGCTATTTAACTAAGGAGCTAAAAGAATAAGCTTTTCAATTTATTACTCCTCGCCAAATCTCCACCTCACCTACATGAAAGGTGTTAAGTGTGACCTTGGAATCCAACAAGGTCCACTAGTGTTAGCCATTAAAGTTTTAGGAACCCACACTTATTTGAACTTTATGTTTGTGTTCCTAAACTTACAATAATAGGATGTGTGGCCAACACTATCACAAGTAAAGCACTTTGCATGCATATTTTCACAACAGAAGACACATTGTGGAATTTCTTAAATTTGGGCTTTTTACCATTTTTCAGACCAAATCCAAGCCATCTTCTATTATTGCCATATAATTGATTTTCGAGTATGTTATCCAACGAATGTTTACCAATTGAAAACTTTCTTAATGACAATTCTAGATTAGAAACTTTAGATTTTAATAATTTATTTTCATCCACAAGCAAGGTGCATTTACTTAGAAAAGCTTTCTTGTTTTCCTCTTCCTTCTTTTCAAATTCATCCATTTTCCTTTTGAGTTCGTTATTTAACATGCACAACTTATCATTAAGCTCTCTAATCACATAGTCTTTTTTCAGTTTCGAACTTAATCAAATCCTGCTTAAGCACGCTAATATTATTTAATAAGGGCAAGAAAGACAAGCAACTTCTTCATTAAAGCATGATTTTTCTTTTTTCATTATAGCAATGATAGAATCACGTGCATCAAGTGTTTCTTTAAGGATGTCAACTTCTTTAGAAATGTCACAGTTTTCTTTTTGTAGTTTAAAACTGGCATTCCTATAATCATTTAACGTGAGTTCTAGCTCATTAATCTCATTTTGCATTCCTTTGCCTACATCTAACAATTCAGTTTTAGTGAAGGAATTTACCTCATCGTTATTTGCCATTAAGCAGACGAAGGAGTGAGCCACATTCTCCTCAGGCTCATCCTCAGCTTCGATATCCATGTCACATGTTAGCACCTTGGCTTTTCCTTTTTCTTTAGCAACCTATGCAGTCTCTTGTCTGCACTGCTTCGCGAAGTGACCTTTTTTCCTGCATTTGAAGCATTCAACTCTATTAGCAGAATCTTGTTCAGAAGAATTTTTATCATAACTAGAAGTGTTAGAGCGAATGCATCTTTTATGCATTTCTGATCTTCCTTGAGGAGTTCTCACGTACCTTCTGAAGTTTATAACCATTAGTGCTATCTCCTCATTTTCATCTTCATCTTCGCTAGTTTTCAGAGCAAGTGGCTTTGTAGCTTTTTCCTTCTCCTCAGGTTTCTCTCTTTCTTTAATATTTTGCAATTCAAGCTCGTGGGACATTAGATTACCTATCAAGTCCTCCACCCTCATCTGTGATAGATCTTTCGCTTCTTGGATGGCGATGAATTTAGGCCCCAAAAGAGCTTGGCAGAGCTCTTAATATCTTCCTCACCTGTTCAAGATTAGAATATGGCTTACCAAGCGAGCTAGACTTGTAAACGATGTTGGTGAACCTCGCAAACATCTCTGATATGGTCTCTGATGGTAGCATGCGAAATCCCTCGTATTCTGTGCTCAGAAATGCAAGTCTAGACTCCTTCACCTGTGACTTTTCCTCGTGCGTCACCTCCAATGTATGCCATATTTCCTGCGCAGTTAGACAATGTGAGATACGATTGAATTCTGATTTATCTAATGAACAAATGAGAGCATTCATAGCTTTAGCATTAAGAGAATACAGTCTCCAATCATTGTCATCTCATTTATCATCAGGTTTAACCATCTCAACATTTTCAATTTTAATGACAGGTGGTTATAGCCTTTTTCAACAATTTGCCAAGCTTTATAATCAATAGAAATTAAGTAGATTCTCATTCGATTTTTCCAATAAGCATAATCTACTTCATTAAATCTAGGGGGACGAGAAATGGACTGACCCTCAGCAAAAGCATTATCAATGGGATTCATGGTCAATCCTAAGCTAGATCATAAAACCTGCTCTGATACCACGTGTTGGATCTGGATCCTAGTCTAGAGGGGGTGAATAGGCTTATAAAAATATTCTCGCGCAACCCACGAGAAATCACACGCTGTTAAAATCACAAGCAGAGTAAATAAGATGCAATCACAGAGTACACATAGATTTACCCTGGTTCGGTCGCATCAACGACCTACGTCCAGCCCCAAGCACATACTAGCATTAATAAGTTCCTTCTGTACACCTACAATGGGGTCCTAGCTCCAACTCCCCACCTAGACTGTACCACACTCAACAAAGTGTAGAGCCCTATCAACCTAGTAAATGCGTATCTTGACCGCGCCAATACGTCAAGACCCTCTTGTCTAGCCCCAACCAGACAAGTTCCAAAATAGACACAAATAGCGGTAAAGTTTCCCTACAGAGATCGTTACACTAATACACGAATATAAAGAGTAATGGGTTTAGAAATGCTCAGTTCGTATCCGTGTAGTTGTCTCTATCAATCAGCACGTCGTTAGCTCCAATCTGACGCAAACGGTGTCTCGATCTGACTCCTGGATGTCAAGTTGTAGCTCAAATAGCACTCTGGTCTGTGCGTATAGCAATTCCAGTTCAAATCATTTAAATTGTCGGTCTGGGCGTATAGTAATTCCTTTAAAACCCTTTTCCACGTCAGCATGTCTATCTCCTTTCTTTCGTTTTCCCGCAACCCTATCGTCTGCTTCGTTTCGAATTAGGGCTTGCAGCTCCGATGGCGACGTCTCCGAGCTACGACAACCGGTGACTGCTCCGAGCGACGACAGCAGCACTCCACATCGACGACAGCAACACTCCACGGCGACAGCTCCGAGCGACTCGACTACGACGGCGATTCTCCGAGCGACTCGTCTCAGCAGCTACGAGCTCTCGACGGCGAGCTCTCCTCAGCAACTACGAGCTCTCGAAAGCGAGCTTGAATAACGACGGTAGCACAGGGTGATGGCACGGCAAGGATGAAGATGAATGACAGCTTGGACTGCGACGTCGTCGATGGCAGTGAGGACTCCTTGCCACGAGGTGAAGATGTTGCTGTTCAAAGGCGAGCTAGGACATGCAGCGTGTAGCAGACGATGGCAGCAGGTGTTGTCGAGGTTGGTGCAGCCTACGGCGAGATGATGTTAACATAGAAGATGGCAGCTTGGTGTTGAAGGCGGCAGGTTCAGCTTGAGGTAGCTCGAAGATGTTGTGTGGAGGAGATTAACTCTCAGCCTAATTGAGTTGTTGTCGGCAGCTTTTCTCGTTGATGAGGATGGCAACAAAAAGATGAACCACGACGAGAAGATGATGCTCGAAGGTGGTGTCGCAGCGGCTTCTTCGTGAAGATGATGATGCTTTGTGCGGCAATGGTCCTTGTTGCATTAAATTGGAGATGATTGCGACAAGTTGCAGAGGATGAAGTTGAAGCTTGGTTGCCAGCAAGTTGAAATATATGGCTTAAAGGTTTGATTGCAACAGCAAAAAAAACTTTGGAGATGAATTGCAGGGCTTAAGCAATGAAACTTTGAGAGTTGGGTTTTCTCCTTGTGGCTTACGGCAAGGGTTTTTCCTTTAGATGTTTTGGCTGTACCTTTTCCTCTTCGTGTAAGCCGCTTTTTGATTGATGATGACCCCGCACAAAACCCTTGAAGCAAACGTGGCTTATATAGGTTAAACTAGGGTTTTGAGTAGGGGTGCGGCAAGATGAGTTGTCCATGTGGTTGGATGAGAGTAATGCAAGTTTTGAATAGAGATTGAGTAGGATTTGGTTCTATCACTTTGCAACACAAAAAGAATTTGATTTGATCAAGTTGGGATTTGAATATGAGATGTGGGATTTGTATATGATTTGAATGTGAAGTGGTCTAGGATTTGAATCTAGAAATAGGGATTTGATATCATCACAAATTGATATGAGTCAATCCAAAAGATTTGAATTGATCTCTCCTCCTCTCTCTCCCATATTGACCAAGTCCTCTTTGCTAAGTGTATAGCTCTTTAACCAAGTCCATTTGCTACGCGAATAGCAATTCCTCCATCTTTTGACTTAGTCATCATCTGTGCATTTACGTCCTCGCCATCACTGAAACACACTTAGCACACACGTTTGTTATTATCAAACTAAAGATCATATATCGTTGCTTCCAACAGGGCACCCATGCCAGGATCTTCCAGGGGCGTCCCCGCCCCTGCAGAGGGTCTACAGGGGCTAGCCGCCCCTGCATATTGACTGTAGTGGAGCCCCTCAGACCCTCTGCAAGGTTGGACGTCGCTACAGGCAATCTGCATGGGTTGTGTCGGCCTCTTAGTGACGGCGGATAGGGTTTCTCCTCTTTCCGGCCTCTTCCTCTGCTCCCTCGAAGTAGTCGTCGGCGTCAGAGAGTAACCCCTCAACGTATTCCTCTGTGTTTTCCTTCCATTTCTCCAAAACCGTCAACTTTTGTCTTAGATTTGGATTGTCGTCCAATTCTGAAATTTTCACCGCCTTCATATTAAGAAATTCTCGAGTTAGAGTTTGTATGGAAACACCTTGTTGCGTTAGGGCTTCATCTTGTTTCGCTCAGGCTTGCATGACCTCTTCGAACTTTTATCCGATGATGCCCTATATTACTTCATATATTTCTTCAATTCCTTAACCACCCCAATCGTATTTTTCATCCAAAACTTCAATCTTGTCATGTGATCTCGTTGCCGCCATGGGATCGCACCGCTCTGATGCACTTGATAGGATTTTTCTAGGTTTTGGTGTAGAAAATTAGGCTTTGGTAGAAAGATGGGATTTTTATAAGAAATGTGGGATTTTTAGGGTTTTGATGAGAAGAATTTGGAAAAAAGAGGGATTTTTATTGATGTAAAGCTGCAAATAAGAAGAGATACAAATAGAGCTTGACTAATTTCGAGGGGAGGCCGCTCTCCCTTAGCCACATTCAAGAGGTGGACTCCTCGCCCTAGCTTCTATTCGAGGCAAGCCGCAACCTCCCACAAAAGAGTCTCCTTTCTCTCAGATTCAATACGATGATCTCACTAATCCCCTTAAACTCCAACAAATAATAAACTGAAAATAACAAATTACAAAAGTACCCCTAAACCGAAAAGTACGAAAACCCCTCTAGAAATCCAAAAATTACGAAAACGTTCATGATGGGCCAAAATTCCTGATCCATCATATTTTTTTTTAAAGTTCCATATTACAAACAAGTATACAGGAAAGTATATCATTTATACTAAGACATGGTGGACTGGAAATAGATTGGAGTCATTTTGACCTACTGTTGTGTGGTTCTGAGAAAGGTAAGATGGTATACATGACACTAGCTCAGGATAAAATCAAGCATATGTATATTTGCACCTTGTAAATGATATAGTTGTAAATGGCTTTGCAATAAGTTTTATGCAAGTTGGACGCTTGATTATAAGTAGTGGCACTAAAATATAACTCCGACACTTGGTTGGCTCCAAATCATAATGCACGTAATTGTTTTGCAGGGTGGTTTTGCACCTTGTAAATGATAGAGTTGTAAATGGCTCTGCAATAAGTTTTATGCAAGTTGGACGCTTGATTATAAGCAGTGGCACTAAAATACAACTCTGACACTTGGTTGGCTCCAAATCATAATGCACGTAATTGTTTTGCAAGGTGGTGAGTGGAGACCTTTCCCACTTACAACCTGCAACACAAGGTTAAGTGGTTTGTCAATCTTTTGACTTTTTGGTAGAAAACCTGCAACAACACTTGCACGTATAAACTTGATTGTACAAATACAACACCAAAATACATTACAATCAACCATGGTGTGTCTGCTGCAATTTTAGGACAGATCTGGCTTTAGTATTTTTCATAATATTGGCGGTTGGCATACAGCATGTTGATAGATCCGTGAAGATGAATCTATTACATTGATAAATCAAGGTAGCGACAAGTAGAAAAGCTAGATAATTGAATACAAAAAACGGTGTATTTTCCTCCCAAGACGCCAATAAAGGATGTCCGCACTCGTCTAATCTATGAAGTCTCTCAATATCAAATAATAGCATAAAAACAAAGTGACGGCTAGCCCTCCGTATAAATAATAGAATTTAGGGTTTCTAGGCCAAAGGGGGCGCGCGCGCGACTAGAGGGGCTGGCGGGTCTGGGCTTGGGCGCGGGTCCTCCAGCGGGAGTAGACCCGTGTCCCATCAATACTCCCCCCAAAGAGCCACCTTGTCCTGAAGGTGGAAGTCTGGAAATCGCGTCGCCATCTCGTGCGTAGCCGCCCACGTGCTCTCATGCTCTGGCAAGCCCTTCCACTGCAGCAACACCTGGCGCTCTCCTGTGTCTCCATGCCGCACTCCTTTTAATGTCTCGGGCTCCAGCTTCACCTCCAAATCAGCAGTAAGGGTCTCCGGTAAGGAAGGGGAAGGTGTGTGGTTGCCAATAGCCTGGCGCAACTGTGAAACATGGAACACTAGGTGAATAACCGATCCTGGGGGCAATCTCAGTCTGTAGGCCACCTATCCAACCCTCGCCTCAACCTCGAAGGGCCTATAGTATCGTGGTGCCAGCTTCTCATTCCTCCTGTGAGCCAAGGATCTCTACCCGTAAGATCGCAGTTTCAAGTACACCATGTCCCCCACCGCAAACTGCACGACTGTGTAAGTCTGCTCTCGCCTTCCTGACCTGCTGCGCCTTCGCCAAATGGAGCTTCAGCTACTCCAAAATCCGATTCCTCTCCGCCAAGTACTGCTCCCGTCTCGTGCCTATAATGTAGTAAGTGAGGGGGTCCTTACCATAAAGAATCTTGAAGGGTGTCGTCTGTGCTGCCGTGTGATATGATGTGTTATACCAGTATTCCGCACACGCCAGCCAACGAGCCCACTCCTTGGGATTATCCGAAATGACGCACCGCATGTAGGTCTCCACACTCCTGTTTACCACCTCCGTCTGTCCATCGGTCTGAGGGTAGTAGGCCGTGCTTCGTTTCAACACCGTTCCCTGCAGCCTGAAAAGGCTCCTGCCAGAATCTACTCTGGAATACCGTGTCTCGGTCCGAGACTATGGACTTTGGAGGTCCATGCAGACGAATGATCTCCCTCAAAAATACCTCTGCCACCGATACTGCGCTGTAAGGATGCCGAAGCAAAATAAAGTGCACTACTTGCTGCGGCCGTCGACCACAACAAATATGATGGTATATCCACCTGACTTCGGCAACCCATCTATGAAGTCCGTGGAGAGGTTCTCCCATCTCGATCTGGCAAGGACAGCGGCTGTAGTAGTCCTCCTGGGGACATCGACTGGTACTTGTGACGTTGGCACACGTCACACTCTGCCACCATCCTCACCACCTCCTTCTTCATCCCCTTCCAGTAGACCTCCCTCGTCAATCTCTGGTAGGTCTTGAAGACCCCAGAATGTCCACCGACACTGCTGTGAAACTCCTGGAGTATGGCCGGTAGATATGCGGATGTCCTCGGTAGCACCAGTCTCCCCAATATAGTAGTCGTCCATCCTGAAGAGAATATCCAGGAAACTCAGTCGACCCCTGCAGAAGAGCCTCTTGTATGCCTGCTAACTCCGGGTCCTGCTCCACCTCCTGCTGTAACGGCCCCCAGTCCTGAAGTACGAACACTGCTAGTGCGGCCAGCTCCTCCTCCTCTTGCCGTGATAAGGCATCAGTCGCCTTGTTCTCCAGCCCTAGTCGATACTCATTCTCAAACATGTACCTTATCAGCTTCTGCAGCCACTTCTGATGCTCCTCTGCTACCATCCGCTGCTCTAATAAGTACTTCAGGCTCCGTTGATCAGTGCGTATAAGGGAACTCCGTCCCAACTAGTACGTCCTCCACTTCTGAATTGCCAAGACTATGGCCATCAGCTCTCTCTCGTAAACCGACCTCAGTCGGGCTCTAGCTGTCAACACATGGCTGATGTATGCAATGGGCCGCTGCTCCTGCATCAACACTGCCCCTAGCCCGTGCCCTGATGCATCCGTCTCCACCACAAAGGGCCTGGAAAAGTCTGGTAGTGCCAAGACCGGCACTGTAGTCATGGCTTTCTTCAGAGCCTTAAAAGCTGTCGTCACCTCCTCCCCCAGCGGAACTGGTCCTTCTTTAGTAGCTCGGTCAACGGTCAGGCGATCGTCTCATACCCCTCCACAAACTTGCGGTAGTAACCTGTCAAACCTAGAAACCCCTACAGCCCCCTGAGAGTGGTGGGGGCGCGGCCAGTCCAACATCACCGCGATCTTCCCCCTGTCTGCTGCAACCCCATCTGCTGACACCACATGTCCTAGGTACTCCACCTGCGGCTGTCCAAATAGGCACTTTTTCCTGTTGGCCACCAGCTGATGGTACTGCAACTCCGTAAACACCACCTGCAGATGGTCCAGGTGCTCCTCCAAGGTGCGACTATACACTAGTATATCGTCAAAGAAAACAAGTACAAATCACCTCAGGTACGGGCGGAATACCTTGTTCATGAGTGCCTGGAAGGTCGCTAGTGCGTTCGTCAAGCCAAAGGGCATGACGAGGAACTCGTAGTTGGCCCTCATGCATCCTAAACGCCGTCTTGGCCACATCTTCCCGTCGCATCCTGATCTGGTGGTAGCTTGATTTGAGATCTATCTTGCTGAACCAGGCTGCCACATGTAACTTGTCCAGGAGCTCGTCTATCACCGGTATGGGGAACTTATCTGGCACTGTCTTTTTATTCAATGCACGGTAGTCCACACAGAAACGCCAGCTCTCGTCCTTCTTCTTCACCAGGAGCACGCGACTGGAGAACGGGCTCATACTAGGCTGAATCACTCCCGCGTCCACCATCTCGGCTACCATCCTCTCAATCTCATCCTTCTGGTGCTGGAGATGCCGGTAGGGTCTGACACTGATTGGGGAAGCACCCTCCCGCAGTACTATGGCGTGCTCATGGTCCCTCGACGGTGGCAGACCCCGAGGCTCCTTAAAGATCTCCTCAAACTGTGCCAACATCTGCTGCACCTCTCCCGGTACGGTATGCTCCTCACTGGTCTCTGCGCCTCCTTCCTCTATCAAGGTGTACAACTCAACCAAGTACCCTCCTCTCTCGATCTGTAAGGTTCTCAGCATGATTTTCAGTGACACTACCACTCTGCAAAGGCTGGGATCCCCATGTAGGGTGACCGCTCTCCCCTCATCCTGGAACTTCATCCGCAGAAGTTTCCAGATCACCGTCATCTTCCCCAGCGTCTGCAACCATGTCATGCCCAGGATGACATCTCTGCTCTCCAAGTGTAAAGGTAGAAAGTCCGCCCCCACCTGTATCCCCTGTAGGGTCAGCACCAACCCCATGCAAACCCCTCGACTACTCTCCTTATTCCCCGTCCCCATCATCACACTGAAGCTCCCGCAGTCAGTCAGCTGCAATCCATGCTGGTCCACCACTCTCCTGGAGATGAAATTGTGGGTCGTCCCACTGTCAATCAGCACGGTCACCTCCTGCTCGCCGATCTCCCCCCTCAACTTTATGGTATGGTTCGGTGTGAACCCTACAACGGAGTTAAGGGACACCTCTGCCACGTCTAGCTGATGGCCCTCGGGCTCCTCCTGCTCAGCGCTCTCGTCCTCGACGTCCTCATCTACGTCGTCATCATCCAACAGCAGAACATGTAACTTGCGCCCCGCGCACATGTGACCTGGCGTGAACCTCTCGTCACACCGAAAGCATAAGCCCTTCTGACGCTTCTTCCTCATCTCAGCATCCGACATCCTCCTGAACTATCCTCCTGCTGGGGAAACGCTACTCCTCTCCCACGTCTTCTCCATGCTCGTCTGGCCCACTCCCGTGGTGGTCCTGGCTCCTCCGGCTCCAAACAAGGTGCCCCGTTGTATCTGGCCACTGTAGCTTCTCCTGACTCTCCTATCCTCGGTCTGAGAGTCCTCTACCAGCTGCGCCATCTCTATGACCTCGGAAAGCCCCATGGGCTTGTAGGGTCTCACTGCAGCTCGAAGGCTAGATCTCAGCCCTTTCAGGAAAGTGCCCTCTAGTGACTCGTCTGAGACGCCGTGTACTCTCCCCGCCGAGGTCTCGAACCTCTCAATGTACTTCCGTACTGGTCCATCCTGCCTGTGGGCATATAACTGCTCGTGAAGGTTTCCCAAGCGGGGATCTCTGAACTTCTCCAACACGAGGTCCTTCAGCTCCTCCCAGCAGCGAATCTGTTGCCTCCTCTCCTTCCACTGGTACCACCCTAATGCTTATCCCTCCATGCAAATGGCTGCCGCCTCCAGCTTCTGTGCATCGATCATGTGATGCGCTGCGAAGTGTCTCTCCGCTGTAAACAACCAGGCATGCGGATCCTCCCATTCGAACAGTGGCATCTTCAGCTTCCGCATCCTGCAGTCTCCTCCAAAGTGCCCCTGATCGAGCCTCCCCGCAGTACGGTGATGCGGACGATAGTGCTGCCACCTCTCATCCTGGATCTCGTACTGTCAAGGTGGCACTCCTCCGCGACCACCATAGTCCCCTCGAGGACCTCCACGCCTGCCCTCAAAGTCATCCCATCCTGCGTCGTCTCCAAATTCAGCCCAATAACCTCCCCCGTCATCGTAGTACCCATGTCCCTCCCCGGGGTCAAATCCACCACCAAAATCACACGCCGAGTCCTCCAAATAGGGCTGAAACCCCCTCTCGAACTGTTGTTGTCGCCCGCGTTGCTCGTCGGATGCGTCGGAGGGCCGCCGTGGCCCGGCAAAAGTCCCTCGAGGGGGCTGAGGGCCTGCGGGACCTGGGCGCTGCTGCCCAGGGGCCTCGCGCGGCCCTGGCGATGGTCGCCCAGGCCCGCAGGGGCCTAACGATGGATCTCCGGGCCCCGCGGCCTGGGGAGGGCCCCGCAAGGGCCGTCGAGGGCTCACCGGCCCCTGGCAGTGATGGGGGGCCGCCGCCCCGTGCCGTCGTCTAGGGGCTTCGTGGGGAGACCCTCTGCTTTTCATCGCTCGTGTAGCAGCGGCTAGGTTCGACAGCCCCCCTCCTTACTTCTTCTGCCTTTCGTCTGATACTTTCGCGGTAATCTTTCTTCCACGGATCCCACTCGTCCCCTTCGTGTGATCCATCCTCCTCGTAGGGTCGATCCGTCTCCCAATCCTCTTCTTTCTCCTTCCCCTTCGTCAAATGTGCCGCCTTTGATGATGAATTAGGGTTTCTCCCGCCTTGGATGCTCGTCGTCCATAGATCGATGAATTTGTCAAGTTTGTCTTCTTGCTTTGATTGACTCGCCTTCAATTCGTTGATGGATTCCGTCAGAGACTATTGATTCCTCGTTTCCCTTCAACGATCTTTTTACCCCCTCGAGTTCGCCATTGAATTTCTCCTCCAAGGTGTCAAATTTGTCCTTCGATCTCGTCGTTGGCGCCGCCATGGATCGTCACGTGCTCTGATACCAAATTGATAGATCCGTGAAGATGAATCTATTAAATTGATAAATCAAAGTAGCGACAAGTAGGAAAGCTAAATAATTGAATACAAAAAAGGTGTATTCTCCTCCCAAGACACCAATAGAGTCCGCACTCGTCTAATCTTTGAAGTCTCTCAATATCAAATAATAGCATAAAGACAAAGTGACGGCTAGCCTTCCATATAAATAATAGAATTTAGGGTTTCTAGGCCAAAGGGGGGCGCGCACGACTAGAGGTGTTGGCGGGTCTGGGCTTGGGCGCGGGTCCTCCGGCGGGAGTAGACCCATGTCCCATCACATGTTTGGTATTATTTTAGTTAAAAAGTTATAACATTGCAGTTTTAAGTTAATCGCAATTCTTAATGCAGCCTCCAATGAGGAAAATGTTGTCATACACGCAATGATACAAAGTGTCATGTAGCTCACTTGAAAATCACTTGTGTAAATGGCAATATGAAAAATATTATATCTGTTTTCTCTACACTAAAACAAATGTGAAGGAACAGTTGCAATTTTGTATTATTCTATCGACTATTAACAAGGCACCCATGCAAGCCTTGTCAAAAATTCTCACTGGCATTGCCATCATCGAGCCTTCTCCATCAAAATGGTGATGGGTGTGAAGCACAACCTAAAGTCAAACAAGCTCCACAACTAGCCATGATTTGATGATTGGCAGCCGGGTGTCATCATGGGAAGAAAATACAATGGAGAGAAGTCATGTTCATAAATCATTGAATTTCAGTAGACACACACAGACCAACTTTTCTGGTCAATCAGCATAAAATAATGCCACCAAGCAGCAGCATTTGAGGTTCCCCTCGAGCATGAACAAGACCTAGTGAAAGAAGATTATACAATTTTCTATAGAGAACTGCATTCATTTTTAATGCAGTTGACAAGCCAGAGTGTTAAATGGAGTCACATTATATTATCCAAATTCTAGTTGTACACAAAATGAATAAATATAATTTATATTTATGATGTACACCAAAATTCTAGTTGGGATATCATTTACGTGTCATGACATACCCTAGAGTCCATGTCAAGTATCAAAAATATATGTGGGTCAATTCTGCTTCAATATAGAAAACCTTCAAAATCAGTCTCTCATGTGGCAGTTAAAGAAAACAATAACTTGGTGTATGTACATTCCCAATTGAAAGACAACAGAGAGGCTGATGCACCAAGAATATACAGGTTGAAGGGGAGAAAACTAAGTGAAAGAAGCACATGATTTAAGAGAATTTTTCCGAAATAAATGTAGCCCTTCAAAACAGATGTTAAAGACTGGTAGAAATTCAGCAGATAAAACATTTTCTCCCAAAACAATTCCACATCAAACTTACTCAATTAATGATGCTAGCTGTGTAAGTCCACGAAAAGGGCACCAATGAAGTCCAAATGGCTGAGAAAAGAAAAACATTATTACACACTGGCAAAATTAATGAATATGCATGTGGCTTCATGAACAACGGTAATTGAAGAAAGAAGAAAAATTGAAGATAACATGTCACACTTCATCGATAATAAAATAGCATTTGCAAAGACCACACAACTTTTGCAACCCACATATTTCTAATGAACATCAGAATCTGCTTTTCAAAACTGTATTGTAAATCTGATATTAGCATTAAAAGCATGTACATGCAAACTGTTATTAGGAAAATAAATAAAACAATTTTTTTTGTTTGTGTTTCCAAGTTGGTTAACTATACAGATGCCAGAATACATTTCAGGGCCTCCAATAAAACATGATAGTCACCCTAAGCTTTCAAACCTTATTAGGATTCTAAAGACTGGAGAACAGATGTGATCACTTTTTGTTTTCCCAATATATTTTCAAAAGCAAATCATGACTTCCAGAAGTTGTTTTTTGCACATTTTAGGATGAAACTTTAACAACTAGGATTCAACAAATGCACACTCTTAGGGAACATCTATAGGTAAAGCAGATGTCCATGCATACAACCAAGGTTTTGGGTCTCGGTTTCGGTATCGGTTTCTCGAAAATTTGGGTTTCGGTATCGGTATCGTCCGTTTCGGCGGTTTCGGAAGTATGTATCGTTTTGTCCGTATCGGTAGTTTCAAATACTTAAATACATATCAAATGCTATTAAATACTAAAGTATCAAATACTTTTTTACAAGTTACACATTTTGCGAAATATATAAAAATATACTACAATTTTTTTTGCGAAATATATTTCATGTAAAGAAAAGAATGGCAAATTTGTAATTAAGTTGGTCTGTGCTGCTAGTAAAAAGGTCTGTTCGCATAGCAATTCTCAAAATATCTCAGTACTGTACTCACATTACACATTTTGCTAAATAGACTTCGTATATTTACAAGTTGGCGATTTCAAATGGCAAATCTGTTAATAAATGAACCAGGTATAAAAATATGCCTAATGTGAATAGCAGCACTAAAGTGTGTGTCTGCCAGCTTGCCATCACGTGGGTCACCAGCATTGTACGTCCCTTTCTCCCAACATCTTCTCTCATCTTCTTCCAGTCTTCCCTCTCTCCTCTTTCCTTTTCCCTCTTCCCCCAGTCACATAAGGAGCGGCGACGACTGCTAATGAGGCCACGGAAATGGAGAACGAAAGCAACGACAGGAGCGGCGATGGTGGGAGTGGCGTGCAACGGTTAGTCTTTTTTAAAAAAAATTCCTCTGTATTTTTTTTCTATTTTTTCCTCAGTGTTGGTTTGAGCTGTTGTTGCGTCTTCTTCTTCTTTTCTTCTTCCTCTTCCATATCTTTCTTAATTTTTTTAACTTGGGTTTCGGTCGGAACTTTGCCGTTCCGGCCTGTTTCGGCCGAAACCGTTCCGGCCGAAATGGCGAAGTTCCGGCCAAAACCGAAACATTGCTACTGGTTTCGTCTCGGTTAGGGGCAGAACTGGGACGAAACGCCCGATACCGACAGGTATCGGACGAAACCTCATACCTTGCATACAACAACTTGGTATATGCATTTAGTTCTAAATTAGGTCTGTGTACATTATTCAACAATGAATATGCATGTGGCTTCATGAACAACGGTAATTGAAGAAAGAAGAAAAATTGAAGATAACATGTCACACTTCATCGATAATAAAATAGCATTTGCAAAGACCACACAACTTTTGCAACCCACATATTTCTAATGAACATCAGAATCTGCTTTTCAAAACTGTATTGTAAATCTGATATTAGCATTAAAAGCATGTACATGCAAACTGTTATTAGGAAAATAAATAAAACAATTTTTTTTGTTTGTGTTTCCAAGTTGGTTAACTATACAGATGCCAGAATACATTTCAGGGCCTCCAATAAAACATGATAGTCACCCTAAGCTTTCAAACCTTATTAGGATTCTAAAGACTGGAGAACAGATGTGATCACTTTTTGTTTTTCCAATATATTTTCAAAAGCAAATCATGACTTCCAGAAGTTGTTTTTTGCACATTTTAGGATGAAACTTTAACTAGGATTCAACAATACAAAGGACAGTATAGCAAATAATGCACACTCTTAGGGAACATCTATAGGTAAAGCAGATGTCCATGCATACAACAACTTGGTATATGCATTTAGTTCTAAATTAGGTCTGTGTACAGGTCTGACAGCATATGCGTTTCCGATGTGAGCTACTAGTGCTTCAAACCTTGCATTTTAAGATTTTGATCATTATTAAGCCTGATTATCCCAATTCACTAAGCATGGTTATCTCCACAGATGATGAACAAACAAATGGTGTCCAAGCTACGATACTCCAACAGTCCCCATACCAAATGCAAAGTGCACGAATTCTCCACAAGACACAGTATGTGTAGGCAGCTATTATAGATGTATGGGTAATATTGTCTTGGCAAAAGACGTTTTGGAACATATATTGTTTTGACATTTTGCACTGAAATCTAAGATGATGCTGGTTTCTGCAACAACCAGAGACATCCTCAAGTGTTTACTATAATTTATGTCTCTAGCATCAAATTGCTTTTCAAAACAAATTATGATTTGAACAATTTTTCATGGCTTTCCCTGCTTTCCTTATCTATAATTTTTCTGTGCTTCTATAATTAAACGAATAGCGATTTCATCCACATGAGATCATTAAGACTTATTTATAAATACATTTGTTAATGCAAATACGGTATATCAATGTACCTTTCAAAAAAATAATAAGAAATGATATGGTCATTGTAGATTGAGATTATAAATCTGGATGGAAGATAGAAAATGCTGAGTAGCTGAAATGATATTGGGAATTGGCAACTGTGGATAGAGACTTTATTGACCTCTTCAACTTATATTCCTGGTTACAGATATTAGTGATTCACACAAAAGTACAGTGCAACACTGCAAAATTTTGTGGAATTCTTCACACTATGATGTGACACTTGCATCCGATCAAACATAAGATAAAAAACATGCGGGCTGTTCGTCATTTAGATGACTAAAAGCAATTGATCTTATGAAACAACAATGCCCTTATGATACAATTGGCATTGCAGGTTGCATGTATGACATTCAATCAAGTATACTAATTTCATGATAGCAAAAGCTTGAAGACGGTTGATCCTCGCTGTAACTAGAAATAATTGATCCCAGAAAGCATGTTTAATACATGTTGCATATGTGATATTCAATCTAATACACTGAATTCATTATTTATGACTTGAATAGATTTTTAAACCCCCTACAATCAAGGGGTTTATATAGAGAATACTATTCCAATAAGCTCCCAAAACCAAACATGCCTTACATGGAGCCAGTGTGTGCAGGTAAGAAGGATTGCTATAGGGAACTACCATCATATCTATGGCATAAAATAACCAATGGGCCAAATGGAGTCAAAGTTAAAGTTATGCAAGATGTTTGCCATTGTTATAAAAGGCATTCACCTAGGCCGCCGATTAGGCAGTTGGCCGCCCTGGGAAGGCTAGCTTCCTTGGTGTTGCTAGGTGGACTAGAGCCTACTCAAGTTGGCCATCCGCTTTGAACGGGCTGTTGCCTTTAAAGTTCAAGTGGGTTTGGACCTGCTAAGCGGGTCCAAAGAGAATACAATGGGGTTTTAAACACATCAGATATTGAATTAAAAAAGGAGAAGGAACCCCCTACTCTATCCATAATCTCTTTCGCTCCCCCTACCTCTTCTTCCTATATCAAGCCACCAATGACAGCTTATCCAACAAAAGGTATGTTTTTTCTTCATCACCATATTTTTTTCCTTCGTCTCCCTCCCCTCTTCTTCCTTCACTTTTTTTTGCTATTTCTTCTTTCTTCTTTCTTCTTTTTTATCCTTCCTCTTCGTCTCTTTATTCTATCCTTGCTATTGCGGCAGTAGTAACAGTAAGGAGACTTGGAGTATAAGAAGAAATATTGTAAAATTTTGAAATTTAATTAAATGCTATTATTTTCTAGATATTTTCCCTATTATTTCCTAATCTTTAAAGCAAGTTCAGGTCTTATTAATTTATGTAAAACATGTACGCCCAGGCACATGCCTATCGACGTCTGATGCCTTGGATAATGGTACATTGAATAACACTGCCGTTTTCATACCAAAATAATTGTGCTTAAGTTGTGACCATGGATGTGAGTTTCTTTTTTATTAAAGTAAATAAGAGAACAGCCTGGCTAAAGATGAATGAGAGAGGTATCGCTCATTGTGGTAGGAGAACAATGGCATGTGTGAGAGAAACTGAAACAAAACAAGAGAATGAAGAAGACCATGTAACGACGGTCAAGATTGATTCCTCTCAACTAAGATTAGATGTCTCGATTTAGGTTTCGGTTTCGGTTTTGGTCTTTCGGGAATTTTAGGTTTCGGTCAGGTTTTCCTCGTTTTGATGGTTTTGGAGTTTCGTTTCGTTTCGTCCGAAAAGAATGGTCATGAGGGCTCGAGCCTTGCAGTTGGGGCTAAGGGCTAAGGGTCAGAGCCTCATCAAACAAAAAATTAGATCTTTTCAGCAAAAGATTTCTCAGCCTTGCAGGCGGGAGGGTCTCTCCGTCTCGACGATGAGGACGACAACAACGACGAGATTTATTTGTGGAGGTAATATATTTTTGAGTTTTCTGTGAGTTTTTTGAGGGAATTTCATTTGCTTTTTTTAATTTTTTTTAATTTATCAGACTTGGTATTTTTTGTATTCTCCTTCCTCAGTTTCATGTCTAGACCTAAGATTTCGGCCAAAACCGAGTTTACCTAGACATATCAATCTCGTTGGACTCCAAGACTGATATGATATGGCCTATACCAAGTGGTATCTATCGAACCTATATCCTTGCTCTCAACCATTGTTTTTGGGCCATAAGCTCCTCAAAGAATGTTAAAAATTCATCAACTTCAAAAGAAAGTTGTTATCTCTCTCAAATAGAGCGTTCAGCAAGAAGCCCTTTGTCATTGGATTTTCATGATTATATTATGCCTTAGTAATTTTATTGGGGGCAAGAGTAGTATGCTTGATTTTGCGAGCTTAAAACTATGGTCATGTCATTCCCAAAACTAATGACTATATACATATATGTACCATCATGCTGGTGGGTGCAACAGATATTTCAAACAACGAAGACAAGCTCATGCATGTTCTACCACATACCCACAAAAGAGAAGAGACTTGAAACAATACACTCATGCACACTCTACAACATACCCACAAAATAGACAATGTAAGAAAAGAGGATTGCAAATAACGAGCAATGGTCATTATCATCTAAGCCTCTTCCAATCAAAGACCTAAGGAACCCTTCTGTCTGCAAAATGCTACATGAAAGATTTCATGAGATTTTATGATCAGGTGCCCACCTGACATCAACCCTTCTGAGTTGTGATCCAAAATGCCTGTCAAAATTTCAAAGAGCCGAACAAAAACACATACCCAGGGTAATGAAAGATACTAAAATGAAAAATGAGAGTATTTTGTTATGCAGAAGATGGGTTACTGTATATGAAAAAGCTGTGGGAAATGCTTGCACCATAAGACAAAACCAAAGAATATTATAGCCAACAATATCCTTATTTCAGCTCCAAACAGCTATACATGCTAGCTAGAGAATATAACTTGTGATAGCCAAAATGATTAGCCATTATGACTTGTAAGATTTATTTATTTATTCATTTGAACACTAATGACACTAAAATGACTATCTCAAATAGATGGTTAATTAGCATATGACAAAATTGTTAGTGGTGGGTGACTGCTATGGTCCTCTCCCATCCCTCCCATTTGTTGGATACTTTGATCAGTTAGTGTGGTCCTCTATTTATACAGTGCTTTACTGTCTAGTTGACGAAATACAACTAATTTACCTTTTAAAAACATATGGAAAATTTGATCATTATAAACAGCGATGAAGGATCTGAAGGGGGGTTGGGATTTGGTCAGGGATTTTGGTTTGATTTGGATTTGGTTTGAGTTGGCTTGATTGGGTCTGATTCAGGGTCTGCTTTGGGGCAATCGGGCTGAGTCTGATTCGGGGTTTGGGCTAAGGGTTGGATCGGGCTTGGTTTGGGTTTAAATTTTAAGAAAATAAAGGGAAATATAAAAGTAGAAAAAAAGATGATAAGGACATATAAGACTTATGGTTGTGGTGGTGATTATTAGTGATGATCACAACACCCTTGATCGGTTTTCTGATAACATGTAAGTTACATCCCAAGCTAGGGTATTGGAGTTGTTTCTACAGCTAAGAAATATGTAGTACATTAACAGAAATAACCCTTTTATATCCCTATCTACATTCTAATTCCTAATTCAAATCTAACTAAAATGCCTACTATTGAACAGAAATGTACAACAAGATGCACTGTGCATCCTGTGCTATATTACAAACACATCTACCAACCAATTATAAATTTTCAATATGCATATGGGAAGCGTAGTTTGTCCAGACATCAACCACCTTGGCCACCATAGTATGTGTATAGTCCTCAAAACCCTTGATAATATTCTTTAGCCTCAATAACAAAGCTGAATACATATTACTCTCTGCTAAGCATGAATTCTGTAGGGCTC
This sequence comes from Scilla litardierei, assembly GCA_030789695.1. Lineage (NCBI taxonomy): Eukaryota > Viridiplantae > Streptophyta > Magnoliopsida > Asparagales > Asparagaceae > Scilla > Scilla litardierei. Next base: position 807,415,209 of record CM061142.1, on the reverse strand, counting down.
GATGGTGTCAAATCACGGACCCCTTATGCTGAGGACCTTGATTGCAATTCCTTAATTGCAGGGCCATCCACGCAAATTCCTTCTCAAGGATCAAGAGAACTTTGGAGAAATATCAGACTAACCTCAAAGAAGTCCCAACTCAATTGAATTGGACTCAAAAACTAAAGGAAAATCAGAAGAAAATGACAAATCAAAATAGAGAATTGTATTAATTTTCTTCACACCTCTCTACATGATCTAATGAGGGGTTTTTATAGAAGAAATAAGGGGAGAAGACAGTTGTCATTTCCAAAATTGTTATCTTCAACCGCCTTAACCACATCAACCGCTTTAACCGCCACACCCACTTTAACTAAACACTATTCTAAAAGTAGATAATTGAGATTTTGTTGAACTTTGTTGAAGATGGTAGTATCATTCTCTTTGGTTAGATCCTCCTGTATTTGGACGATAAATCTTATCCAATAGCCCAGGAACTCAACCGACGTGCATTGATCTTCTTAACTTTCCAGTTTTGAGATGTTAGTCGACTAACGCGACTAACGCCAGCCGTTAGTCGACTAACACATAACTATCATAACTATTTTTGTACTGACACTCTAATTATTCGACTAACAAGTGGTATTAGTTGAGTAGCAGTCGACTGATACTTTAATATATTCTAATGATCAATTGTTAGTCGATTGTTAGTCGACTAACAGTTTACTTTAGTCAACTATCATATAACTAATTCTTCAACATGTCTTCTTATTAGTCGACTAAGTTGACTGATGCCATTCAATTTTCAAGATTAATATTTAAATTTGATGTTTGAATTCTAGGTTCCCACCATTTCCCCCTCTAATTTTTTATCGTGCCTCAAGGTCAAATGCTGGAAACCATTTCACTATCCGGATCTGTGTTCATATCACATCATGTTAGATTGAGTTTGGGAAGAGGAAATCATCCTCTCAGTGGTCGTCTTCTTCTCGCTTAAATACGCTCTCTGGTCTATATTCCTGTTAAGATGTAGATTTACCTTTCTTTACATTATGATTTTATTCCATTTGTCATTGCAAAAGAAACAAAATTTATTCTTCGTTTTGTAGAGTTCTTCAGTGATGAGTCTCTTGAACAGGTGTGCACTCAGGATTAGTGGAGTTAGTAGTAGTAGATGTCATAACATTGAGTTGCTTAAATGGAGGCTGGTGAGATTTGTTTCTCCGATCTTGCACATTTCTTTCTTCATAATTCTTTGCCAAGAAAATTGTATTAGCTAAATCTTTAGGCCTAGCGGCCATCACTTTATTCATTTCTTCTTCCAACCCACCGACAAATTTACTTAGAATATATTTTAAGGCAACTTAGTCAATAGCCCTATAACCTTTTCAAACTTTCCCAAATAATCCTACACCGTCCCTTATTGATTGAGGTTGGAGAACGAATTGAAAGGTCTTTCCAACTTGGGATGCCCAAATCTTGAAATCATATTTAAATCAATCTTTCTTTGAAACATTCAAAGAAACCATCAATATTGATTCTTCCATATTCATACCATTGTAGAGCTTCATCCTTCATGTAGAATGCACATATCTTGACCTAATCTTCTTTCTTGGTTTCATAGTAGTCAAAGTGTCGAAGATTTATTGCACTTGATGTATCCATGGAATGATGCCTTCCGCTCCATTGAAGATATGAAACTCGGGCCTTAGTGTCTTGGGTCTGAATTGTTGTTGTCCACTCCATACGTTTATTAGCTCAAGAACTAATACACCCCGCAACTCGGTACGTGGATGTTTTTCACAAGAAGTGACAGGTCATGCCGTTAACCAATGAGAACAATCTAGGCTGCGAGCCAAGATACATCAAAATGCACAAGAAAATTTCCATTAATACATGTGAATTTACAGGAATGGATACATCATACTATGTATGCTTAAAATATAAAAGAAAGTTATCCAAGGGTACACTCATACCCTCAAACTCAAAAATCTACAAACTCTACAATGAAGTCTGTGTCTTCAAACACTAAGATCTCCTCTACATCCGTCTTAGCACCTGACGATACAACAAAAACGAGGAGCTGCCAGCGGCCAGTGGTAAATCACAGTAATTTTAAAACATTGGAATTTAAATAGTTATACATGCATAGTTAAAACTGACTAATAAACAAGAATTAGAAACACGTTAACAAAAGCTGGCATGTACTACAGTTAATAATCTAAGGTTGTATTGTCATGATTCTGGTAGTAATACCAATCTTACGTTGTCAATCGTATTGGATAGCACAAGAAGCATCCATGAGTCCACCTCGTACCGCAAGGACGATCACCCGGGCAAAGCCCAAAATAACAACAGGAGGGGCTGACTCAATAACTTATTGACTCATTTGCCCAATAATAACAACAGGAATGGACACTTTAACCAGGAGCATAGCTCTCGTTGCTCCCGCACTCTTACCAATATGATTTACCCCAAAACCCAGTGAGTCTGAAGTATCAAGTGTATGTCAAGTGCCAATTTTCAGTGTCTCAGTGATGTGGTACATGTGTTGTTCTAAGTTGGTAGCATTTATGAATTATAAAATATGTTCACTAAGCAGGTTCAAAATCACATCGAAACTAGATAATATATTAGTGTGCTATGTGATTCAATCCAGTCACGTTTTTATGATTTTAACAAGATATGCAATTAAGATAATTTAATAGGGTATTCCAACAGGATTTTCCAACAGGATTTTCCAACATGATATTCCGGTAATGTTTGTTCTTCATAGCACACCCAACATATTACTACTTCCAATGTCATGGACTATGGTGCAACATGTAATACAATTATTGAAATAGGAAACGTGTAGCATGAAACATGTAGCATGCAAGTTAAACATGTAACATGTTGCATGTGGATGGCATGTAGCAAGTGAAACATAATAAGCATATAACAAATGCTAAAGTAGTTTAAACCTGAGTGGCATGTGATTAATTTAGTAAAGTAATCTAACCTGAATAACATGTGACAAACGATGTAGCAATTTCAAACATGGGGATTGTAATAGGGGGAGGAACAACAGTGATCTCAGATAGTTCTCATCATTGATCCTCCAACGGGTTCATAACCATTTGTTTATGGTTTCTATATGATCTTTCAGACAATAACCTACGATCCAACAGGCAGTAAATCTATGATTCAACGGGCAGTAGCCTTATGGTCCAACAAGCGGTAAGCTTATGATCCAACAGCCTCAAATGACCAAACCCGCATTAACAATCATCGGGCAACCCAAGTTCGACACGTATGGCAAGGCTCATGTTCCAATTTCATCATGAACCCACGCCAACTCACGACCATCACAAAACCCCAATGCCAACAAAATGTTACCAAAACAACAAACCAACACTACTGCACAACCCTATGGCCAACACCCTGCACAACCAAAACCAAACGCCACCAAAAACAACTCCAGTCAACACCAATGAAACCAAAACAACCATGGCAGGGGCAAACCCTAAAACAAGTCCCGGCCAGGGGCAAGAAATCCCAAACATGATCTCGGTAGGTAGCTAGAGGGTTACGGAAAAGGCTAGGTGAGTCATGGTAGCCTCGACAAGGGGCTGGAAATCCAGTTGGACTCACAGTAAAGGGGTAACACCCCCGGACAGCCATAGTAAAGGCACGAACACAATGGACGGCCATGGCAAGACTAGGGTCAGCAACGGGGGTCGCTCCGAAGCCACTGAGACACCCGAAACTCGCTTAGAATCACCATCGCAAAGAGAAAAACAAATTTAAAATCAAAATTCGAGAATTAAGTAATTTACTGAAAATTGAAGACCGACGGGAGATTTTGAGCCTCGTCGCCTCGTTAGAGGACGGCTGCAACTACTCGGCAAGGGGAAGATGAAAACCAAACGCCAAAAACCCAACTCAAACTGAAAATCTTTTGGAAAACAAATTTTGCTTGAAACCCAAAACCCTAGTCTTACCTAGGCTTTTATAAAGAAAGCGTGTAACTCTTGGAGCTCGAAGAAGGGACAAAGCTGTGGTTTTGCCAGAAAGGAGATCGGCGTTGGAAAAATAAAAAGATAGTGACGAAATCGCATGATTCTAGGTCGTGGTAGGCTCGTGAGGTTGTGAAAACTGTTGGATGAGGTAGAGAGAAGAGGCGGTGAGGCGACGCGTGACTGCTGCAAGCGTTTCTTCTCGCCGAAGGAAGCTCGAGAGATGAGAGAGTGTGTGGGATCGGCTAGGGTTTTCGCCGCGAGGGGGAAATTGCGAGAGATAGAGAGAGATGCCGGGTCACGTGAGGGGTTAGGTGAGAGGGCCAATGTGTTCGGTTGGGCCGGGAAAGAAACAAAAAGAGAAGAAAAGAGAAAAGAAAAGAGAGAAAGTTTGGGCTTGTGGGCTAGGCCTTCAGGAAAATGAAACGGAAAAGAAAAGAAAGGAAGAGAGAAATGGAGAAAGAAAAGAATGTATGTGTGTGTATTGCAAGGAAAAATCACAAAATTTGAGGCCATTACAAGAACCCTATAAAATCTTTATGGAATGGACTAATAGGGTTACCTTAGAGGAGAGAATCTCTCTCGTCATCATTTGGGATTTCCTCTTGTTCTCCATTATGTCATCATGTATTACTCCTGGAGGCACTTCCCCAGTCGAATTGGTTCATCATTGTTTGCAGCTAGGTATTTAGCACGGATAATTGGCTTCTTATTTCTGCATGCGTCGCTGTTTGTTTGGTAAACATTCTTGCTTGATCTGACGTCATATTTTTCAAATTCATCTGGACTTGTTGTTTGAGGATGATTTGAGACTCAATGAAAGTTCCATTCATCCCACCCGTGCTTCCAATGTATCTTTCAAGATAGTTCCTTTGCCAACATCAGCGTCAATCTCCCTATGGCTTGTATCTAGCTCCAATACCATGGTTGAGGACATTGATTGTAATTCCTCAATTGCGGTGTCATGCACGCAAATTCCTTCTCAAGGATCAAGAGAACTTTGGAGAAATATCAAACTAATCTCAAAGAAGTCCCAACTCAATTGAATCGGACTCAAAAACTAAAGAAAAAACTGAAAGTAAAACTAAAAGGAAAATCAAAAGAAAATATCAAATCAAAATAGAGAATTATATTAATTTTCTTCACACATCTCTACATGATCTTATGAGAGGTTTTTATATAAGTAATAATAAGAGGTGATGGCTGCCATATTCCAAAAATTGTTATCTTCAACCGCCTTAACCGCATCAACCGCTTTAATCAACCATTGTTCTAGAAGGATATAGTTAAGATTTCGTTGAAGTTTGTTAAAGAGTTTAGTATCATTCTCCTAGGTTAGTCGGTCCCCTTGTATTGGGTGAGAAATCTTGTCCAATAACCTAGGAACTCAACCGACACGCATTGAGCTTCTTAACTGTTCATTTTTGAGACTGCTAGTCGACTAAAGGCAGTCGACTATCACACAACTATTTTTCAACTATTTTTACACTGGCACTCTGATTAGTCAACTAATAAGTAGTGTTAGTCGGCTAGCAATCGACTGATACTCTAATATATTCCAATTGTCGATTGTTAGTCATCTAGTACCTAAGAACTCAACTGACACGCATTGAGCTTCTTAACTGTTCATTTTTTAGACTGTTAGTCGACTACGGCAGTCGACTATCACACAACTATTTTTACACCGGCACTCTGATTAGTCAACTAATAAGTAGTGTTAGTCGGCTAGCAGTCGACTGATACTCTAATATATTCCAATTGTCGATTGTTAGTCATCTAGTTTCTGTTATTTGACTAACACAGAACCAATTTTTCAACATGTCTTCTTATTAGTCGACTAATAGATGTTGTTAGTCGACTGATGCCATTCAATTCTCAGGATTAATATTCAAGTTTGATGTTTGAATTTTGGATTCCCAACACCTTAGTTTCTGAAACAAGACAAGCAGATTAGTCAGATTTCATAAGGATTCCTTCTTGACTTCAATGAAAAGCTGATTATCACACACCATGTAGCCCTTGATACAAATATTGGACTTGGATCATTCAATATATGTATGTATGTATGTATGAGAACAATGGAAATATGACATATAAGGCTTTAACCTGACATACACCTCCAAAACTCTGCCCTCTGCTATTTTTTAGAGGATCGGAACCATTCATTTTGATATACATATCTAAAACACCAAAATACTGAATATGAGGTGAACCCAAGGAGTTTTACCCATTCATCCACCAGTCACAAATTTAACAATTTTGCATGAATAGAACGTTTGTGACTGGTGTATGAACGAGTAAACCCCTTTGGGTTCACCAGATATTCGGTGTTTTAAGATTTTAGAATGTGAACATAAAAATGAACGGTTCCAATTCTCCGGAAAATTCGTGAAGATGTGAGTTTTTGATGTCGCGTATGAGGCTTAGCCTCATATATCACATGATACATATGATTCCCATATACATATATACTAGTAAATGCCCGTGCCGGAGGACACAAAGAAAGTCGTCACCCGGACGCAAAGTGCAAACGGAGACAATCGTCACCCGACGCAAAGTGCAAAAAGGTGTAAAAATGTGAAAAGCAAGGGGTAAAATGTGAAAATATGAAAAGCATGGGCCTAAGAGCAAAAAAAACAGGGGCCAAAGTGAAAAAAGGTCAATGGCAAAGTTGTAAATAGTGTACAGATGGAGGGACTTTTTTATTTCCATGAAAAATGGAGGCCAAGGATAAAATTAAGGGAAAATGGGAGGCATTTGTTTTGGGTCTCCACACTCACACCCCAAATTGCACACATCCCCTCACCCCATGTGGGGGATGATGTGTCACACTCATCCACCCGCCACATTGGACAAACCTTTGCCCCACTAGGACAAAGGTTTGTCGGACAAAGGTTTGTCTCCATCCATCATTTGTATAATAGATACCTATATAAAATACATGCACTAGCCCAAGTGACAACATCAATATTAGTTTCCATAAAGTCTTGCCTCTGCACTTCTCACAAAGAGACAAAACTAAACAAAGCATGTCTCATGGATACTAAAATAACTACGGCATGTTACTACACAAATCCAAGTCCATAATCCTGATATCCAATGAAAGCAATGAAAAGTGCTTAAATTCACACCCCCACCATGCCAAAAGGTTAAAGCATAAAATTCTACATACTGTACAACAGGTAAGTGTTGGAACCTAATGCAATGTGCCCCATTTCTGAAACATCATGTAGTGACTAATGCAGCAGCACATTGTAATGTACTGCAACAGGAGAATATAAATAGATGATGAATTGATGGACTAATGTAATAAAGCTATCAGTTTATCATGGTAAATGGTGATATTTCTTTTTTTCCTCTCAACCGGCAACAATGTTAAGTCATTAAATAAATAAATGATGCCCTTCAATGTGTTCGCTGACTTACTGAAGCAGTAAATATTAAGCAATACTCATGACCCAAGAATTGACAAGCCAAAGAATTGAGGTGCCCAAGAAACCATTTATATCCCAAGCATGACCTTAATACGTGTGTTAGGGTCAGTACAAATGAATCGTTTACGGATAGCATTGGAGAACAAATGAAAATATAACAGTTTTTGTATAACAAATATAAAGATAACAAGTAAAGCACTAAGAGCTTAATCTTCCAATCTGAACTTACGTCAAACACACCATGAACTCCAAAATATATTCTTAAGCACCAAAATTCAAAATGAAAAGCATAAGGACCTGATGCCACCTTATAGATGAACAGTCTTTCCTTGTTAGTTCAATGTGGATATTGCCATGCTTGCTTTTGCAAAACCTAGGTAAGTAGTGATTTTCTTTATCATAAATTAACACAACTTAGGTGTTTCATCAAGTTTTTCTTTCAAGCAGCTCCGCCTTCCCACATTGGTTGGATGTTTGTATGCAAATGGGCTCATATAGCAATGAGCTACCAATAATGTAGGAACATGATTACCTATCAAGAATCCATTTTATGTCCATGAATTTAAAATATGCTGGAGGTTAAAGAGAAAACATATGTCAAACTCAGACAGATGGACAATATGGTAGTGGATAGTCTTTCTAACCTCTCAATTCTTACCAGAATACATAAATGACAACAAAATAAAAGATTATATTACACATTAGTATGCAGCGAGCCAGTAACATGCAAGACTGAATTCCCCAGAAGTGGAAATATTTGAATGCCTGGAAGTGGTAGTTTTATTTATTTCAGGGAGAGTGGTTATGGGCGTATATGTATTGTACTCTTTTTTCCTTTTGTTTGGTTTTTGTCCCACTGGGTTTTCCAACTTAAGCTTTTTAATGAGGCAGTACTAGAATGTCCAAAATTTGACCATCTGCATGGTGTTTCATCCATATGGAATAATAGACATTCACACCATGATGTTGGTTATGTGAATAGGAATGTATAGAGACATTCCCACTTATACGTTACAAATGAATGGACTTGCATACCAAATGAATGGACTTACTTTTAAACCTGAGAATTCCTGAATGTGAAAATAAAGTGCAATATTTGATCCATTTACAAGTTATCGCAAATAAAATTCCTGATCCATTTTGTCACGCCCTGCTCTCCGGGACGCGACTGTTTTTCACATGTGATGCAGGTCCTACTGGTTACCAGTGAAAACAATATAGGCTACGAGCAGAGATATACCGACATACTCATATTGCATTTCTCATGAAAATAAATAGGAAATTGTAAATACCAATTTAAGGTCAGGATTCTGTGGCTACTATGAAATCTGTGTCCTCATAAAATGGGTCATCATCTAACTCTGAATCAACACCTGGTGGTACAACAATGAAGACCCACCAGGTAAATCACAATGATTCTAAAATTTTGGAATTTAAAATATGTGAACATGGAAAAATCACTAACTATGAAATGGTAACTGAGAACAGATAACAGACTAATCAATATTTCATAATTGCATTGGCATTTAAGACAAACATGCAACTCAGTTAGCAACATAGTTTTATCATTTTATGCCAAACATAGGTCGTGAATCATATTGGAGAGTACAGTAAGCAACCAAGGAATCCACCTCAGTACCCGAGAGCGCTCACCGGGCCAGGCCCAAAGTAGAAACTGTATAGGGCCATGAGTCAACGGTGTGGAACTCACTAATTAAGTCCGGTGGTACACTAGGGGTCAGATCCTGATTCAATGATATGACCCTGGTCGGAACAACCTGATGCGGTCAAGTCAATAGGAGCGTGGCTCCAGTCGCTCCCGCACTCTCTCTAATATGATTTACTCCAAACTCAGTGAGTCCATAGTGCCAAGTGCAAGTCAAGTGTACAGTTCTTTGTGCCTCAGTGCAACAGTATATGTGTTAATGTCATTTTAAAACATGATTTCTAAAATAAAGCTTGAATAAATTTAAGGCCGCATTGGAATTAACTCATATGATGGTGTGTTATGGCATTCTAGTCTCAATCATATTTTTACGTTCCATTCTATCAAGAGTATTTCAATAATTCAGTAAAAATACATATGTCATATGTTCCAATGACTTTTCATTTCATTTCGGTTTCCATAGCACACTCCACATATTAATTATTCCCAATGTCAGAGGCCACTGTGCCTGATTATACTATTCAGAAACATGTAACATTTAGCATGCTATATATGTATAATAACTTTAATATCTAATCATGGGGTATTTCGACATGACTGTCAATAAATAAAATATTCCAACATGCTAGATAGACTACTCTGGAGAATAAAAACTAACTTGCTAAACAGACTAATGCTGAAAGATATATAATTTTAACTATGTTAAACAACCTGAGCTAACCTGCATGTCAAGGTAACGATCTGTGTCGCACCTTTAGAAATACGAGTGGATGGACAAAGGGGAGGGGCAATCTAGTGATCTCAGTTAAATGATCATTTTCGGGACTTAACCATATATTCATGGTTTTATATGATCATTCAGTCAGCGTTTTATGATCCCTCGGGCAGAAAACTTAGATCCTTGAGGCAGTGATCTGGTACATGATCCATCAGGTAGAAATTCACATACTTTCTAATGGCCTTTGAGGCCAACCCCTCATATCCCATCATCAGGAAATTTCATAAACCAACTCTGAATGTGGAGTAAAACCCCAAGGTCCTCATACTATCCCATGGCCATCAACAAGGTCACCACTAGCCAAATCATCACCAAAAAAACCATTTAAAGCCAACACCCAAGAAAACCAACACCAAAATACCCAAATAAGGCCACATCAGGGAATATACCCCATAATCAGTCACAGACTAGGACGCGGAGCCCAGTTTCAGCCATGGCCGGGCAAGGAAAAGGCATTGCACAGCTTAAGAAATGGTCACAGGTTATGGCATGTGAGAGGGGTAGTCGGACAGTACCGGTGAAGGGAAAAACACTAAAATAGCCCGCATTCAAGGGGAAAGGGTCCTAGGTAGGTGTGTGCATGGGTACAGGGTACCCAGATATCCGACCGGAACCTACCCGAATGGATAGGTTCCGGGTAGATACACATTAGTACCGGGTAGGTTCCGGGTAGGAAAACTAGGAACCGGTGTGAACAGGGTCCGGTTCCGGTTCTCATTTATAGGGAACGGGTACCCGGACCCGAAACTGATATCCGGACCCGGATTATCACTACTTAACACCTCACCACTACTTAACAGTTAACACCTTGCATATAAGTATATAGTCTCTGTTGAATAATGAGACACATTTATCTACATCAATTGTCACTAAATAGTGGTCTATTGTCCACCAAACTAGTAAGAATTTATAACGAAAGCTTCAAACTATAACGTTTGTAGTCATGGAAAAGTTTCATAGATTTGTATGTTTCACTTCAACTCGTCGCAAATAATGTAACTAGATTTTACAGGGTACCCGGAACCTACCAGGAACCATAGGGTCCGGGTAGGGTCCGAGTAAAGGGTCATATTGGGTAAGTTCCGGGTCCAAATTTTATGAACCGGTTCCTTACCGGGTAGGGTCCGGGTAACACGAAAAACAGAGTACCCGGACCCGCACACCCCTTGTCCTAGGGGTCTCGTCCAAAAGGGAAAGTCTATCAAATAATTATTTCGAAGGCCAATGGGCTGTAGCGAGGATCGCCGCCATGCCCGGTGCTCAGAAACATCATTGTAGAAACAATGGAAACAAAATCCACAATTTTAAAAATCCAAGAATAAGAGAATCAAAGTGATTTTACCCAAAATCGTGGACCGTGAGAAGAACCGACGGGGAAATCCCAACTGCAAACTAAGATCCGAGCTTCAAATCAGAAGAAACCCCAAAATTTCTTGTAAAATGTTTTTGTTACACAAAACCGAAACCCTATGGGCTCGATCGAGCTTAAATAGAGGTTAGAGGGGACCTCAGGTAGGTGAAGAGGGTGATGGAGGGCTGTGGAGCAGCCACGAGGATGGTCGGCCTCAAATCAAAGGAAAAACGCGTCGAAACCGCGTGATTTTAGGGCTCGGTGGAGGCGCGAGGCCGTGACGCGTGCTCCATCGCGTGGAGCGAGGAGAGGGGGGTTCGGTTGCTTCCTTCTTATCGAAGGAAAGAGTAGGGGGAGAGAGAAGCCGAGAGAGAGAGAGAAGTCGGCGTTCGAAAATTTCGTCGCCGCCACCTTCATCGAAGCGAAAAAGAGAAACGAAGGAACGCGAGAGGGGGGGGCTCGTGTGTGACGCATGTGGGGGGAACTAAGTGGGGTAAAAATTTTGGGCCCGGGTTTTTTTGGGCCTTTACACATTTAAATGAGCCTGCCAAAATCGCAAAGCCTCATATTCCAGCTGTGAATATTCCAACAAGGTAAAATGATCCTGCAGACCATAATGACGTGGATCAAAATGGCCCACGCATGAAGCGTGGTCGACCGATGGTATATAAGGAATCTATTCCTCAAAAAAGTAGGGTGAGGAATGTACTCCAGAAGTGCACATTGATGTTTCTAAAGGAAAAAAATTGCCCCGAAAGTGACACCAAATCCTATTCAAGGAGAGCATACTGCCCCCGAAGTAGCACAAGCCCATGAAATGATCATAACCTCTAGGAATTATGAAAATTCCATAAATTATTGTAATGTGACATGGGATCGCAATGAGATGATCTTCTATGATGCATTTGTTTTCTCAATAGCTCATGAGATTATGAATAATGATTATGAAACTCAATCTATAACCGAATGTCATCAAAGACATGATTAACCCAAATGGGAGGAAGCAATCTAAATTGACTTCCCTTGCCAAACGTGAAGTTTTTGGACCTATAAATAAAACCTCTGACAATGGAAACCCAATTGGTTTCAAATGGGTCTTTGTCCTAAAACGATATGAGAAAAACGAGCTCGTAAGGCATAAAGCTCGCCTCATAGCCCAAGGTTTCTCTCAACGACCTGAGATTGATTATGATGAAACGTATTCACCTGTGATGGATACGGTTACCTTTCATTTTCTTATCAATTGGGTGGTCTAAGAAAATTTAGAAATGCGTCTTATGTATGTTGTGACAGCATACTTATAAGGTTCATTAGATTCTGATATTTATATGAAATTTACCGAGTGTTTCAAAATGCCTGAAGCATTCAGTCCCCACAATTTATACTTAATAAAGTTGCAAAGAACATTATATGGGTTAAAGCAATCCGACCATATGTGGTATCAACGCTTAAGTGATTATCTTATTAAGGAAAGTTACATGAATGATCTCATCTGCATGTGCGTGTTTATTAAGAAATTTGAACCCGGATCGCTATGATAGTAGTTTATGTCGAAGATATGAATATGATTGGAACTCCTGAAGAGTTGTCTAAAACTGCTGAATATTTGAAAAGGGCGTGTGAGGTTAAAGATTTGGGTAAACCCAAATTATTTCTTGGTCTAGAACTTGAGTACAAAGTAAATGGAATACTTGTCCATCAATCAACATATAGTGAAAAACTGCTTAAATGTTTTAATATGGACAATGCTCATCCTTTTATCACATATAATTGTAAGGTCTCTTAATCTCCAAAAGGACCCATTTCGTCCTAAAGAGCCTGACGAGTATATACTTGGTCCTGAAGTACCATACTTCAATGCTATCGGGGGACTGATGTACTTGACACAATGCACAAGATCTATAGCCTTCGCAGTAAATCTATTGGCACGTTTTAGTTCTGAGCCAACTCAGAGACATTGAATGGAATTAAACGTATCTTTCGTTATCTTCGAGAGGCCAAAGATTTGAGTTATTCTACTCTAAGCAAACTACTAACAATGGCTTAGGAGGATATGCTAATGAGGTATATAAATCTGATCTGTGCAAAGCTCATCCTTTAGTTATCTATTTTGCTATAATGACAACCATTTCTTGGCGTTCTACTAAGCAAACGCTAGTAACCACGTCTTCCAACCACTCTGAAATTATTTCTCTTTATGAGGCCAGAAGAGAGTGTGTTTGGTTAAGATCTGTTATAGCACATGTCCAAAATTCTTGTGGATTGAAACCAATTGATTCTCTCACTATAATTTATAAGGACAATGCTTCTCGCATTGCATAAGTCGATGGAGGATATATTGAGAGTGATAAGACCAAACATATATCGCCGAAATTTTTCCATACTCATAAACTCCAAGTAAGTCTACAAGTTGATGTTAAACAAATTCACTCCTCAAACAATCTTACAGATCTATTTACCAAGGCTTTACCAACATCACCATTTGATAAACTAGTTTATAGTATTGGTATGCGACGAGCCAATAAGATGCAATATTAAATTTCCCAGAAGTGGAAATGTTTGACTACCCCAAAAGTGGTAGTTTTATTTATTTCAGGGGAGCAGTCATGGACTTATATGTATTATACTCTTTTTTCCTTTTGTTTGGTTTTTGTCCCACTAAGGTTTTCCAACTTAAGGTTTTTAATGAGGCAATACTAAAATGTCCAAATTTTGACCATCTGCATTTCGATTCGTCCAAGATGTGTTATGGAATAATGAACATTCACACCATGATGTTGGTTATGTGAAGAGGAATGTATAGAAACATTCTCATTTGTATGTTACAAATGAATGGACTTGTACACTATGTCCACATTCATGCATTTGATTGATAGAAATTTATAGAGACACTCATACTTATAGCTATTAAACAATTGTTTAATGAAAATATTACAAGGAGACAAAGAGATCATTGTTTAATGTATATGTTACAAGGAGATAAAGAATTTTTGTACACCCTCACATATGAGATTATGGTATAAATAGAGGTTATCACCTCACTTGTAAATATATCATAATCATTTAGTTCTACTTGAAAATTTATCCTTGCTAGAACATTCGTCGTGATAACGTGTGGAAAATGAAGAACTAAAAATAATTGTAGTGAAAAAATTAACAAGAACAAGAAAAGGTGGAAGAGGAAAAAAGAATATTATTCATGTAGAGGACAATCTTGACGTGTTTACAAGTGAAGTAGAAACCCTCTATTTATATTACAACCTCATATATGGGGGTAGACAAACACTCTTCATCTCCGTGTAACATATAAATTAAACAATGGTCTGTTCATCTACTTGTAATATTTCCATTAAACAATGGTTTAAGGGCTATAAATATGAGTGTCTCTATAAATTCATCTCCATCAAATGCAAGATTATGGACATGGTGTGCAAGTCCATTCATTTGTAACATACAAGTGTGAATGTCTCTACACATTCCTCTTCACATAACTAACATAATGGTGCGAATGTTCATTATTCCATAACATGTGCAATTCAATATCAAGGCATCATGAGAGATAACTATTTCCATTCACATCTAGGATTTGGAATTTGGGCTTCTTAATATTAGCTAACTATTTCCATTCACATCTAAGATTTGGAATTTGGGCTACTTAATATTAGCCATAACTCTACAATATAATGATTCCAAAATGAATGGACTTAGTATGACAACTTCATGTGTCAAAATGATAATAGAAAACTTGACAATAATTTTGTTTTTGCTTAAAACTAAAATTAGTATGACAACTTCAGTTGTCAAAATGATAAAAATCCTACATATTGATAATGTCAAAATAAATATTAGATGACAAATTCAAGTGTCAACAATAGCTCAAAGTGATGATTTATATGACAACTTCTGGTGTCAATATCACATATGAAATTACGCAACAATTTCATAATCAAATAGATGTATCCACTATATGAAAACTTTAGGTGTTAATACTAATTTAAAGTGGTGATTTTGATATAACAACTTCTGGTGTCAATAAAAATTAAAAAATGGAGAAAGGATTGAATAATTTCTACAATAGAATTGAGCTTATAAGAAAATCAAACCTCAATATCTTGTATTACCTTAAAGGAAAAGATCAATACTTAGACTTTGTGGGGCCTTCGTGCCGATAACGTGTTGTGAAACAATGAAGAACTAAAAATAATTGAAGGAAACTAACAAGAACAAGAATAGGTGGAAGAGGAGAAGAGAATATTATTCATATAGAGAACAATCTTGATATGAGATGTTTACAAGTGCGGTAGAGAACCTCTATTTATACTACAACATAAAATATGAGGGTAGACAAAAACTCTTATATCCTTGTAACATATCCATTAAACAATTATCCATTCATCTCCTTATAACATTTCCATTAAACAATGGTTTAATGGCTATATTGTCTCAACAAATTTCTCTCCATATCATCAAATGCATGAATGTAGACATGGTGTACAAGTTCATTCATTTGTAACATAAAAGTAGGAATGTCTCTTCACATTATTTTTCACATAACTTACATAAAATGGTGTGCATATCCATTATTTCAAAACATACTTTCATACCATACTTGAAATTGTCATACTAATATTTATCTTGGCATTATCAACATATATGATTTTTATCATTTTGACACCCGAAGTTGTCATACTAATTTTGGTTTTGAGCAAAACAAAATTGTCGCCAAATTTTGTACTACCATTTTGACCAAGGTTTTAGGTCTTGGTTTCGGTCTCAGTTTCGGTCTTCTGAAAATTTAGGTTTCGGTATCGGTATCATCCGTCTCGGTGGTTTCGGAAGTTTTGTTTCGTCCGTATCGGTAGTTTCAAATACTTAAATACCTATCAAATAATATCAAATACTATCAACTTTGTATTAATAATATCAAATTCTAACTAAAATATTAATGTATTATACTATCAAAAATTAATAATACATAAAAATACGTATATTCTCGTATTTAGAAAGTTTTGCTATTCGAGGTATTTCATAATTCCATATTTCTATTCCAATATGGTTTTGATATGACAAACACATTCAGTACTACTAACTCTATGAATGCAAATACAAATCAATGCTGAGTTCCACACATTCAGATATCTTCATGCATATTCAAACGGATATATCTTTCATGAAGCTGGAAAGACAAAGGCACCTACATCCACGACTTGGATATATAATCACTTGATAAGGATCCCCTGCAAAGAAGCTTCTCAGATTCAGTTGCAGATGCAGTCTTATCTACGGCTTTATGTAATCAATGTAAAATTTACTTTATTAGAGTCACAAAGCCTTGTGACAATATGTCTTAGTCACCTAGGTTCTATTACTCAGAGATCTACACTTTCCAATTTCGAAAATTCGTAATTCTGAAAATTGGCAACCAATAACCCAATTTTGGTTGACCAATTTTAAATCTTCGAATTTGACTATGGGATTACATATGCAAACTCCCCTAACCATGTAGATTCTGGATCTGTCTTCCAACGGTCAAAATTCCCTCTCTAAATTTTGGTCGACCAATTTTAAAACTAGCCGTTTTGACCCCAAATTTTCAGGGACGGTTCATGACCGTTTTCCAACGTTACTTACACTCTCCAACCGTCCCTAAACACTATAAATAGAGGGGTAGACCCTCTCTTTTCCTTCACACACTTTCCTCTTCTTTAATTCTATCTTTGTTGAAATCAAGTCTCTTATTTCCTTGAGCATTCAGCCATTAGTTGTTCTTTTCTTATTTGTAAGAAGAAATCATTAGATTTCTCTCTTCATTTAAGAACGGAAGAACTTGGATTTCAACACTTTTTGGGAAAGTTGTTCTTTTCTTATTTGTAAGAAAAAATCAATAGATTTCTCTCTTCGTTTAAGAACGGAAGAACTTCAATTGTGTTTCACCATTATATATCTTGAAACATTGAAATTCCTATTCTAAACACCATCCTTCTGAATTCATATTTCATATTCATTACAAGGCTATAAGGTGTTTATTTTCTTTTTCATTTCAACAGGTTTGAATCTCTGTTTAGAGATTGTACAAAGTTTGGGACACAGGGAGTGTCGCCATTTTTGTATGTTTGTACTTGCAGGGCAAGTAATTATAGTGGATTGAAAATCTCTACTGGGAGTAGAGGACTGGACTAGGATCAAGAGGATCCGAACCAGGATACATATCTGTGTTTGCGATTGATTTATTTTCAGTACTTGTCATTTTATTTCTGTGCCATCTTTGCAAATATCAGTAACGTTTTATTTGCAACATTTTATTATATACACTATCCACCCCCCTCTAGTGTATTGATCTACACAGGCTGAAATTACATTGTACACATTTTGCTAAACATATTACACTTTTAACAGTGTGTCATTCTATTTCTAAAAGATAATGGCAAACTTGTAAATAAATGCAATATATTTAGCAAAATATATTAGGTGAATAGCATGGAAGCGTTAGTGCTTAGTGGAGTACTGCTATTCAAATTACATATAATGCTAACCATATTACATTTATTTACAAGTTTTTCATTCTCTTTTCCATTTCATTCCCCTTGCAGCAAGTGGCCCCCAAATTAAGGCTCGACTCGAGAGCGCTCCTTCAAGCAGCGGCGACGAGCGACGGGCAAGCGGTAAGTGGCGGGCGAGCGGCCGGTCCAGGTACTTCCTCCCTCCCTCCCTCACTCTCCCCCTTCTTATTCATCATCATCATCGTCTTCTTCTTCTTCTTTTATTTTACCGTGGATTTTCTTCAGATCTTCTTACTCTTCTTTTTTTACTTTTTTCTTCTTGTTGTTAATGGTTTCGGCCGGAACGTTACCGTTCCGGAAAAAACCGGAACTTATCCCCCAGTTTCGTCTCGATTATCTTCGAAACCGAGACAAAACGATCGTGTTTCGACCGATATCTAAAACCATTATTTTGACACATGAAGTTATATTAAGTCCATTCATTTTGGAATCATTATATTGTAGGGTTATGGCTAATATTAAGAATCCCAAATTTCAAATCTTGGATGTGAATGGAAATAACTATCTCTCATGGTGCCTTGATATTGAATTATACCTTCAAGGGTGAAGACTTATTCTGAGCTTATATCAATCAACATGACTGCTGAGCAAACAAATGAATTGTTGCCAAAACTCATGAATTAAGGCCTACTGGCTCCAAGTCACTTCCTGAAGCAAATGCCAGAGACAGCACGATTATTGGCTGTTATAAAGGCCGTGAGCACAAGCATGAAAAATTTTCTCGCAAGGATAATGGAAGATACAATCTTATTAACTCTCAAAACAATCACAATGGCCAAAAGCCTATGAAAAAGCATGGTGATAGCAACTGCCACCGCAGTGGATGACCAGTCACTGGTCACGTACATTTTTCTTATGCTTTTTTGGGTGGATATGTCCTCATAGATGATTTGCACTAAATAGAGTTATGAATAAAGTCAAGAATCTCATTTCATATTTTTCGAATCAATATGTTGATTAATTACTAATTTGATTATTTTGTATTTGACACATGAAGTTGCCAACATAAGTGCAAATGGAAAATGTTTAGTAAAATGAAAAAGTATGTTTGTTAGATAGTGATACTACACATACACTTCTTCGTAACAAACAATTTTTTTCAAGTATGACATTGTGCAATGTCCATACAATTTCCAGTTCTGTTAAACTCATTGATGGCTATGGGGATGCCACTATTGTTTTGCCTAATGGCACTGTCTTACATCTTGAAGATGCATTATTAAGTAACAAATCAATGAGAAATCTATTTAGGTATAAAGATGTATGTCGTAATGGGTATCACCTTGAGACTATAGATGAACAAAATGAGGAATATTTTTGTATCATCTATTATACAAATAAGGGATGTTTTTGAATTTTGTCCTGCTAGGACAAAGGGTTGTCCCATGTGGCACCCCTTTGTCCTACAAGGACAAAGTGTTTAGGAGAGTGGGGTTAATGGGGTGTGTGAGGAGTGGGATGTTTTGGTGGAACCCCCAAACAAAAGCTCACCACATTCTCCTTATTTGCAAGCTTGCCATTGCTTTTTTATAAAAGCCAAAGACCGCTAATCTTCTCCCTATTTACGGATTTGTCATCGCTCTTTTTCCGCTTTTTAATCCGTGTTTTTTACGCTTTAGTCCATGCTTTTTCTCCTTTTGCCCTCCGACCCTCCTCTCTCACACTCTCACACTTTTTTCGCTTTGGCCCAGCTTTTCTCTACATTTGCGCCCAGGCGACAACTGCATCTGTGCCCTCCGGACAAGGGCACGTTATATCTCTTATAATATGGGCCAGAAGACCATCCATGAGAAGTTGAAAGCTTCAAGCACGGGATTATATTCTTTTTCCATACGAACTATAGAATCTTATGCTAATATGCCCTGGAAATTAGTGAACTCGGATGAGTTCCGACTTTCGCTTGATCGCCTTGGTCATCCAGGTGCCACTATGATGCGTAGAATCATCGTGAGTCCTTTAAAAACTCAAATCCCGTTGTCCAAGAATTATATTTGTGAATCTTGTTCACAATGAAAGCTCGTTACTAAACCTTCTATGACTAAATGTTGATTATGAATCTCCATTATTCTTACAGAGAAATCAGGGTAATATCTATAGGAGACATCCTGCAAGTGAACCATCCTATTGATAGTCCCATGTTTGCATATTATTTACGAGCAATGTCACATTTGCTCGTTTGCTTACCTGAGCTCATTTTCCTGATTATCAAATTAAGAGCATAAAGATGAATAATGCAAGAGAACATCAAAGAGCTTCGATTCATATTGCGCTTCTTTGGGAATTGAAGTTCAACATCCAGTTTTACATGTTCATACTCAAAATGGATTGGCGAAATCCTTGATTAAGCGCATTCAAATGATTATTCGAACTTTGTTACTGAGGACACAGCTTCCTTCCTCAGCATCGGGCCATGATGTATTGCATGCTACATCACTTAATAGATTGTGTCCCACTACTTCTCATCAATATTCCCCCTTCAATTAGTCCTAGGCCATGAGCCGGACATTTCACATATTCGAAATTTTGGTTGCGCAATGTAAGTGCCTTTAGCACTACCGCAAAGGAATAAAATAGGTCCCCCAACGTCGTTTGGGTATTTATGCTGGATTTGATTCACCATCCATTATTATGTTCCTTGAACCATTGACGGGTGACCTTTTTACTGCTAGATTCGCGGATTGTAATTTTAATGAAATAGTGTTCCCTTCTCTTGGGACACCAAAAGCTTCAATGGATGGAGTAGAAAAAAGTTCAGATTTTCTTATGGAATGAGAAAAGTTTCACATTTAGACCAGAGAACTCCTAAATGTGAAAATAAAGTGCAATATTTGATCCATTTATAAGCTATTGCAAATAAAATTTCTGATGCATTTAATAAAACTGTCAAAATCACAAAGTCTCATATTCCAGCTGTGAATGTTCCAGCAAGAATAAATGGTTCCTGTAGATCAAAATGACACAGATCAAAATGGCACACGCCTGAAGCGTGGTCGGCCAATGGGACCTAAGGACTCTGCTCCTCGAAAAAGAAGGGGGAGGAATGAAAAATCTATTCCAGAAGAGCTCATTGATATTTCTCAAGGAAAACAAATAGCCCCTGAAGTGGCACCAAATTCTATTTAAGGAGAGCATATTGCACCTAAAGTGGCACAAACTCATGAAATGATCCCTACCTCTGAGAATTATGAAATTTCCATAAATTATTATACTGTGACATGGGATTGCAATGAGATGATCATCGATGACGCATTTGTTTTCTTAGTAGCTCATGAGATTATGAATGATGATAATGAACATCGGTCTATGATTGGCCCAAATGGAAGGAAGCAATCCAGGATGAATTGACTTCCCTTACCAAACGTGAAGTTTTTGTACCTATAAATAAAACTCCTGACAATGTAAAACATGTTGGTTTCAAATGGGTCTTTTTTCGAAAACGAAATGAGAAAAACGAGATCGTGAGGTATAAAGCCCGACTCGTAGCCCAAGGTTTCCATCAACGACCTGAGATTGATTATGGTGAAACGTATTCACCTGTGATGGATACGGTTAACTTTCATTTTCTCATAAGTTGGGTGGTCCAAGAAAATTTATAAATGCATCTTATGGATGTTGTGACGGCTTCAATAGATTCCGATATCTATATGAAAATTCCTGAGGGTTTCAAAATGACTGAAGCATACACTCCCCGTAATTTATAGTCAATAAAGTTGCAAAGATCCTTATATATGTTAAAACAATCCGACCGCATGTGGTATCAACACTTAAGTGATTATCCTATTAAGGAAGGTTGCATGAATGCTCACATCTGCTCATGCGTGTTTAATAAGAAATCTGAAACTGGATTTGCTCTGATAGCATTTTATGTTGACGATATGAATTTGATTGGGACTCCTGAAGAGTTGTCTAAAACTGCTGAATATTTGAAAAGGGGGTTTGAGGTTAAAGATTTGGGTAAAACCAAATTATGTCTTGGTCTAGAACTTGAGCACAAAGTAAATAGAATACTTGTCCATCAGTCAGCATATTGTAAATAGAATCCTTTGAGCACCCCTATTATTGTAAGGTCTCTTGATCCCTAAAAGGACTCATTTCCTCCTAAGGAGCCTGAAGAGGATATACTTGGTCCTGAAGTATCATACCTCAATGTTTGGCAGAGTGCACAAGACCTGATATAGCTTTTGCATTAAATCTTTTGTCACGTTTTAGTTATGAGCCAACTCGGAGACATTAAAATGAAATTAAACATATCTTTCATTATCTCCGAGTGACCATAGATTTGGAGTTATTCTACTCTAAGCAAACTACTAACAATGACTTAGTAGGATATGCTGATGCAGGATATAAATCTGATCCGCACAAAGCTTGTTCTCAAACTGATTATCTATTTTGTTATAATGACACAAACATTTCTTGACGTTCTACTAACCAAACACTAGTGGTCACATCTTCCAACCACTCAAAAATTATTTCTCTTTATGAGGCCGAAAAAGAGTGTGTTTGGTTAAGATCTGTTATAGCACATATCCAAAATTCTTGTGGATTGAAATCGATTGATGATTCTCCGACTATAATTTATGAGGACAATGCTGCTTGCATTGCACAAGTTAGGAGAGGATATATTAAGGGTAATAAGACCAAACATATATTGCCAAAAAATTTCCACTAATAAACTCCAAGTAAGCCGGCAAGTTGATGTTAAACAAATTCGCTCCTCAAACCATCTTGCAGATCTATTTACCAAGTTTTTGCCAACATCAACATTTAAGAAACTAGTTTATGGCATTGGTATGCGGTAAGCCTGTAAGATGCAATATTGAATTTTCTACAAATGGAAATGTTTGAATGCCCCGGAAGTGGTAGTTTTATTTATTTCAGGGGGCGCGGTTATGAACGTATATGTACTATACTCTTTTTCCCTTTTGTTTGGTTGTTTTTTGTCCCATTGGGTTTTTCAAACTTAAGGTTTTTAATGAGGCAATGCTAGAATATCCAAAATTTGACCATTTGTAGGGTGTTTCATCCAATGGGGAGTGTTATAAAATAATGGACATGCACACTATTTTATGTTGGTTATGTGAAGAGGAATGTGAAAATAAATTCCTACGTCTATATTACAAATGAATGGACTAGCACACAATGTCTACATTCATGCATTTGATGATATGAACAGGAATTTGTAGAGACACTATAGCCATTAAACCATTGTTTAATGGAAATGTTATAAGAAGATGAAGAGTTTTTGTCTACCCTCACATTTAAGATAGTAGTATAAATAGAGTTTCTCTACCTCACTTGTAAACATCTTACGTCTCTACATGAATAATATTCTCTTCTCCTCTTCAACCTATTCTTGTTCTTATTACTTTCCTTACTACAATTATTTTTAGTTCTTCATTGTTCCACAACAACACACCTAATTGTACAACTGCAAAGTACCTAAACCACATTAAGATATCAAATAAACTCTCAGGAGCAGGAATCTGAAATATTTAGTCCAGGAGTTCAGTCCAGGCAGAATACTGGACAGACTGTTTATTATATCAGGAACATTAACCAAATGCCGCAAGTTTATATCAAAGATCCTATCTCACACAATAATATGTCCAAAAATTATGCTAAGATGAACATGAATCCAGGATACAAAAACTTACCAGCTCTGAATAACTGAGATCATAAAAGTCATCAGTAACCCAGGCATCAAAATCAAAATCAGCAGATGTACGGTGCCCATTTGCATAAAGCCACCGACCTTTCTCAACCTTCCTGCAATTCGGACACTGCATTGCTCCTTTTGCATTGAATGCAGACCCAATACAATCTGAACATATAACAGATTATTTAGCAAAATGCTTATTTTACTGGTCAGAACTCAATCATGCATGGCACTATGTGAGTTATGAATTATTATTACAATAATGAATTGTGTCTTCTTTTCCGGTTTGCCTAACGAGAAAGTTGCTAGTACTAAACTACTAATGCATAACCTGTCAATATCTTCGCACAGTTGGCTGTTCCCTAAAACATATGCAGCAGCTAGTTATAGCAGAAACTGAAGTCGGTAAGTTAAGGTACATGAAAGAACTTCTTACAAGAGCACGTTATTGTAACAAGATAATTTCTTCATCACATGTTTGACAGGAAGAAAACCTTGATCTCACACAAGAAAACTGCAATAGCATAGTATAGGTTCTATTTAGCGGATGGTATATTTATAGGTCCAGTAAGGGATAATCTCCCCCCATTAATTCTAATGTGTTTCAGAAATATGAAATCATGCCATACTTTAGAGCTGTTTTTCAAGAATAAGACTTGTTACACAAATTGAAAGTGAACTGATGCATACAGCTACGTCCATGATCCACATATAGCGCACCAGATTCAGTATAGTATACCACTAAGCTAGCTCTTAGCTTTATCATGGTCTGCAAATGGTTATTTGGTATAAGATTTTTGTATAATGCCATCAACCTCAGCAGATTAATTGTTTCAGATAATCCAGATATCCATATATCCAACAAGATGTTATTGGTTTATTGCTGAAGTAAATCAAATTTTCTTTTTTCAACAGAACCTAAAGTCGGTCCGGTCTAGTTTCAGACTTGTTTTTTACACCAAGTAATTTAAATAGATAAATAACTTTATGAGCTTCAAAAGGGTACGGCCTATCAAGAAATAGTGTTTGCTTGATCTAGGCCAAGATAGACTTCTAGCTCAGTTTATAAAGGTCAACTGCCTAAGACAGCTGGCAAAATTTTATAATGAGTGTCAATTGCCTAAGACTGTCCTCTTTTAACTAGGTTTAGGTTTGGCAATGTATATAATAAGATGCCAATCACAACAGAGGTAAAGGTGAGTACAAGCAGTCGATAAAATAAAAAAGTAAAGATCTAAAGATGAGATACGAGGACACAAACTGTGAACCAGAAGAAATTGGTGTAGAGGTAACAAGTATGAAAATTAAAAGCTTCTGCAAAATCAAACAAGTTGCTGCATTAATTATATCCAAGAGTATCTGCAATTGGAAGCATGTAATGACACGACAGGAGGTTTAAGGATGCACAAGGGAGCTGGGATGCATATCCATATACAATGGCGTACACTTCATGTAAAGGGGTTACACCAACCTAAATTCACTAGTCAATTTTCTGATGATAAACAGTACACCATTCATTGACTAAACAACGCCAAACGAAACTATTAACTTATCACCATCATCGTAGCCTTCATACCAAAAAATTGGGGACGGCTTTATGGACTCAACATAGAAAGAATGTCAGATTGTGATGGTGGATACTTGTTTTTCATGCATTACAATCTAAATCTCTCTTCTATCAAACCAAGATATTGCATATCCCTTCTTACCACTTCCATCCATGCCTCCTTCAGTCTATCTCTTTTTCTTAAACGTAATATCCATATGTTCTATTTTTCTAACAAGCACATCAATAGGTCTTTGGCGTATAAAGTCAAACCATCTCAAATGATGTTCTCTCATCTTATCCTCTACAGGGACTACATCTACTTTCATTCGGATATTATTATTTCTTTCTTTATCTTTTATAATGCTTTCAGACATCCACTGCAACATTTACATCTCTGTCACATCCAAATCTTATGCATACTTCTTTGTGATAGCATAACATTTTATATCATACAACAAAACTAATATAATCATTGTCTTATGAAATTTACCCTTAATCGGTAACGGTACATTTCGATCATGTAATACTCGTCTTACGGCTCTCTACTTCAACCATATTGCGTTAGTTCTATAATCAATATCTTCATTAATCCATGCGTTCTCTTAGATAATCGATCCAAGATACTTAAAATAAACCAACATATTTTTCACATCCACCTTCATCGTGCTATGATTTTCATGTCTCACTCTAATAAACTTACATTTCATATACTCGGTCATATACTCGGTCATGTTCATACTAAGTCTAAAACCTTGAGTCTCCAATGTGTGCCTTCCCAATTCTAACTTTGCATTCACACCATTTTTGATCTAATCTATTAAAATAATTGTATCTTCAAATAACATACACCAAGTCATCTCATCTTGAATATGCATAGTGTGCTAATCCATCACTATGGCAAAGAGGATGAGACTCAGAAGCAGGCCTTGCTGTAACACAATGTTAATCGAAAAGTTATATGTGATTCCTCCATGAGTCTTCACATTAGCAACTATTCCTGAAATTAAATTAACTAGAACAAATAAAATTTGGTCTAAAGATTTTCAAAAGTGGGAATTGCTTGTTCATAGAGTGCACTGAAAGGTGTAGATAGTATAGAGAGAAGTACGTGAGGATGCAACAGTACAAACAGAACATTCCGTAGCTAAGATACGACTAATAAGCAAATGATTAGAAGTGAGAAGTTTTCACAAAAAAATTCCTTCCTCTTTAGAAACATGTTGTGACTAGCATTGCCATTTCATGTTCAGGACTGATTATTGCACAATTAACAAAAGAATAGATTCATTTTGGATGGGGTTACAGTTGTGTAAGAGATTATGACAGCTTCCTGGGGTAATACTGATATGAAAGTTTACTTCTTAAGTTAGATTTTGCTAAAGTTTATAATATGTTAGGCTGGAGTTTTCTTTTTCAAGTATTAACAGCTAGAGGATTCAGCCAAAATGGAGTAATTGGGTTCGATTGTGTTTAGTAGGGAAAAGTCACAAATTCTGCTTAATGGTGAACCTGGCAGAGAGATTTTTTTTCCGTAAAGGTTTAAGACAGCGGTCCCTTGTCTCCCTTACCCTTTATTCTAGCAGCTTATATATTTACTAAGATGCTTGAGGTTGCAGCTACAGTCAACATATTGAAGGGCTTGGGCCTACTGGGTTCACTACTAAAGTTTTAATGTTTTAAGTCCTACAATATGTTGCCGATATCCTCCTTTTTGTAAGTATGGCGAGGAGAAATTAGTTACTTTAAAGATGCTTTTAAATGGTTATGAGATAGCTTCAAGGTTGAAAATTAATTTCCATAAAAAGTTGTAATTATCTTTTGTAATGGTCTTAACCCATTACCAAACATTTTCATGTAATAATAATATGTTGAAGATATCAATTATGTTCCAAATTTTTACTTTCAATTTTTGGTATTTCATTATAATTTTTGAGATTTTTAAGCTAACCTGCTAACCCATTATCTCGGCCTATTTATGATACAAACCTACATCCGTCCTGTTTTCAAACCCCCTTAAATAATATCTCTCTCTTCATTTTTTTTTTCTTTTTCTTTTCTTTTTCCGTTTTCCCCAAGCTCACCGCCTCTTCGGCTCTTATTGTTTAATAGCTCGCATCCATGATCTCCTCTCCTGCATCCTTTTCCTCCCTCACCCATGCCCCCACATCACGCGCCACATCCTCTCCATCATCCACTCACCGTAACCTCACATACCTCCATAACTCCATCTCCAACTTCTATTAAAACCCTAACCATATATTCATCTGATCTCACCTCTCACCTCTCTCTTCCTCTTCCCTCAATCATCATCATCATCATCCGAACCATCATCTCCTTCGACTCTTCCTCTTCCTCCGATATCCGTGACAGCCACAATCAATGAACGACAAGACTTCCGTTCACCTTTTCTATTCATCTCCTTCTCTTGATCTTCGAGTATGTTCCTCTAATTTCTAATTAATTTGTTCATAATTATGGTTGATTTTTAGTAGGTGATTGGGGTTGTTTGTCATGAGTGTGTTTAGTCATGATGTTTGGGGATGTTTTCTTTGAGATGTTTGCCTCTGTTTTTCACCTTTGCCGTCTTATAGCTACTACTCGGTTTCTGTATATGCTTTGGTGCTTTGCAACGGCATGTTTAGCCTCTATTTGTCATGTTGCTGATCTACAATTACATTTTAAGCCTATATTTGTGCTCTTACTGCTCTATCGTGGTCTCTTTGCCTCTGCCTATGCTCTTACTATCATGCAGTGGCTGCCTCAGAATTGCCTCTGCTATCATATAATCGGTTGTTTTATCAACTTAATGATGCACGTGTATTGGTTTTAATGTATTAGAGATTGTGACCTCAAAATCGTGGGGCTGTATTGCTATTAAATTGACTCCCCCCCCAAAAAAAATCATTTTTCATTATTATCCGATAGGCTATTTTCAGGACATGAAGGTAATGTTGTGTCGCTGCGGAAACTCGGATCGCCAAAAAACCGCCGGAACTAAGACGAACAACCAAGTAACAAATCGAGCACTATGAGAATTGCATGACTGGCCAAGGGGAACACCGATAAGCTATATTACGAAAGGATAGAACAAAACAAATCGTCTCTTCACAAACGAAGAATAAGCACACAAGATCTCTTCAAAAACTCACAATACAATCTCTCAAAGTTGGCTCTCATAAATGACGGCTCAAAATTCTCTTAATGTATTCCACACCGGAAACCCTAGCCTAAGACCACATACATATAGCCGTAGGTTACAATATGTATCATCATTGGCTAGGAATTCCAAACAATACGAATCCCAACTTTAACAACATTCTATCTAATCATAGTTCTACGCAATAAATGTGACGCACCTTAGTGGGCCTCCGCTGCATCCCAGTGGGTCGCATACCAATGGGCTCCCTTCGACCGATCGATCTTCCTTCTGTACCGAACGACCGATGCGACGAGTCGAGCGTTAGAGCTATCCGATAGCTCAAACTCGTAGAGCTGTCGACCAATGAGCCACCAAACAGCCGATCGACCAAACACGGACTTCAACCAAGTTATGACTGAACGGCCCAATGTAGAACGACTGACTATCAGAACACGGACTTCAACCGAGCTGACGACCAATCGACCAACTGCGTTGTAGAAGACCAATAGCTCGGCATACTCGTATCTGACTTGTGCAAAGTCAGATAAGTCAGACCCAAGTACAGCTGAGTTAACTCTGCACAAGATAACTTGTCTGTTCGACCAATGCTCCTTTAATGCCGAATCGAGCCAACTTCCACAAATCTCCATCTTGGCGAAATTTGAGCCTTCGTCCGTCAAACGACCCTCACTGCACCACCTTAGTAGAGCATCAACTGGTGTTCCCTTGCTTTTTGCTCCGAAGAGCCTAATGCTCTTTCGAGCTACGATTGGCTCCATCGAGCCACAATGCCCCTAGCTGGGGCCTCCATGAAATCATCTCGAAACTACATTGAGCAAGCTCAAGCAGTGCTTGAACTTGGCTCCCTGATACAACCTTCGTCAACATGTCCATTGGGTTGTCATCTGTTCCGATCTTCAATAAGTTAATGTCGTCTTCTTCTTCTCCCACATAATCACTGACAAACTGAAATCTCACATCGATATGCTTCGTACTAGCATGGAAAACATGATTCTTAGCCAAGTGCACAGCACTCTGGCTATCGCAATGAAGGTCATACCTCTCTTGGTAGACTTCCAGACCATCCATCAAGCCCATCAGCCATATTGCTTCCTTCACCGCTTCAGTCGATGCCATATACTCTGCCTCCGTAGTAGACAGGGCCACCGTAGACTGAAGAATACTCCGCCAACATATTAAAGCGCCAGACAAGGTGAAGACAGCATGTCGTCGATCTCCTCTCGTCAAAGTCGCCTGCAAAATCGGAATCGACATAGCAGATGGTATGCAGACCATCATCTCCTCGGCTATTAGTCAGACCGACGTCGACCGTGCCATTGATGTATCTAAGTATCTATTGCACTGCTCGCCAGTGCTCCCTCCATGTATTGTGCATGTACCTACTCACCATGTTAACTGCATATGATAGGTCGGGTCGGGTACAAACCATAACATACATCAAGGTCCCTACAGCATTTGCATACGGTACGATCTCTATGAGCTTCTTCTCTTCTTCATTCTTCGGGCAATGCTCGGCACTGAGTTTGAAGTGAAGTGCAAGCGGAGTGGCTACGGGCATCCTCTTCTCACAACCAAATCTCTGTATTACCGACTTTAAGTAGCGACTCTGTGAAAGATGAACTCTACCTTCACGTCGATCTCTTGTGATTTCCATCTCAAGAATTCTCCGTGCTTCGCCTAAATCCTTCATCTCAAACGCACAACTCAACTGAGATTTCAATCTCCGAATCTCATCTTTATTCGACGAAGCTATCAGCATGTCATCGACATAAAACAGAAGATAGATGAAGGACCCATCATCCAATTTCCGAAAGAACACGTAATGATCATAAGGGCTGCGAACATACCCTTGATCATCAGTCATAAAGCGTTCGAAACGCTTATATCATTGTCTATGCGACTGCTTCAACCCATAGAGTGACTTCATCAGTCTACATGCAAGACCGTATTCGCTCCCATAACCATCGGGATGAGCCATAAAGATCTCTTCTTCAAGCTCTCCATGCAAGAACGCAGTCTTGACATCTAGTTGCACCAGCTTAAGGTCGAGCTGAGCAACTAATGCCAACAGAATCTGAATCGAGCAATGCTTCACCACCGGAGAGAAGACTTCATTGTAGTCGATACCCTCCCTCTGTGCAAAGCCCTTCGCTACCAAGCGAGCCTTGTAACAAACATCTCCAAGTTTGGCTCCATCCTTCTTAGTGTAGACCCACTTACACCCAATTGCCTTCTTGTTTTCTGGAAGCTCCACCAGATCCCATGTCTCGTTCTTCCTCAACGATTCCATCTCCTCGTCCATAGCTTTCCTCCACTTCTCAGGGTCATTAGAGAGTTCAATCTCTCTGAACGATGTGGGTATGTCGATACTCACTGCAAGAACAGCAAATGCCAATAAGTGTACCTTGCAGGCCTTCGTATCTCACGTCATGGTCTCGACTAAGTGTACATTGCATACCTTCGTATCTCACTGCTATATAATCCTTCGGCTGTGCAGTCTATGGAGACGAGCTAACTCCACCATCTAAGCATGAACCCCCAACATTACCAACATCTGTCTGGAGGACAGTTTCTGCAGTCTTTGGTGTCGCTCGGCCTGAGTCTGTGGCCGAACCATCTGGAACATCAGACACGTTGTCGTAGACCTGCTTCACTGTGTCTGATGAATCTCCACCTTTGGTTCATGCTCCCTCTTAAGTAACGCCGACTCATCAAACGTTACGTCTCTACTTGTGATCACCTTCTTCTGTGTCGTACACCAAAGTCTGTATCCCTTGACACCATTGCTAAAGCTCAAGAAGATAGCTTTGTTTGCTCTAGCATCGAGCTTGTCCTACTTAACTGCATAGTAGCTCGGACAGCCCCAAATTCACAGACACAGTCAGAATCTGGCTTTTCGGACCAGATCTCCAAAGGAGATCTTCCCTCCAATGCATCAGATGGTAGCCGATTGACAAAATAGGTTGCGTACGCCAAGGCTTTCGCCCAAAACTCCTTCAATGGGTCGGATGTTATCAACATGCATCGGACTTTCTCCAGCAAAGTCCGATTCATCCTCTCAGCTACCCACATTCTGCTGCGGTGTACCACTTACGGTGAAGTGTCTCTGAATCTCTTCCGATCTACAAAACTTCACGAAGAGATCCGACCTATACTCTTTATCGTTGTCGCTTCGGAGACGCCTGACTCGCCGACCAGTCTGAGTCTCGACCAGCTTCTTCCACTCGATGAAAGTGCTAAAAAATTGGTCCTTTGACTTCCGAGGAAACACCCACACCATGTGTGAAAAGTCATCGATGAACGATACAAAGTAGTGTTTCCTTCACCGTGAGGCCAACCTACACGATCCCCATACGTCGGTGTGTGTACATAGTCGAGCGCTCCCTTCATATTATGGATGGTCGTCCCAAAAGAAGCATGTGTCTGTTTACCGAACACACACCGCTCGTAGAACTCGATCTTTCCGATCTTGTCACTCTTCAGATGATCTACCTCGATCAGCTTCTGCAAAGGTTTCTCGCCCACATGGCTTAGACGCATGTATCACAACAATGACTCGTCTCGATCAGCCTCATGGGTCAAAGCTGCAGTGCCAGTCACGACCAAACCATCCAAATAGTAGAGGTTACCTTTCTGTTTCCCCTTCATCTCGATCATTACTCCTCGGGTCACCCTCAAAGCACCATTCTCCATCGTCACTCAGAAGCCCTTGGCTTCGAGTCGAGTCGAGCGATATGAGGTTACGATTTAGGTCGGGAACAAAGTGCACATCCTCGATGTCTCGTGTAACACCATCGCACATCCTCATTTTGCACTGTCCCGATGCCTGTCGTGCTGCAAGCTCGGTCATCGTCCAACAAAACCGTACTTCCACCACCTTCACAGAAGAAGTAAAGTACTCTTAATGTGGCGTCATATGGAACGAGCACCCAGAGTCGAGTACCCAGCCATCTGACGGCACTCCTTTCGAAGCACCGACCAGCATCAATTCCTCAACCTCAACGCCGTTGACGACGTTGGCAGTTGCATCGTACTTCTTCTTTGCCTTCGGATAGTCCCTGACCAATGTCCTCTTTCTCTGTAGAAAGCACATTAGTCCTTCCCTAAGTCTTTGCGCTGAGAGCCTCTGCTCTTGTCTCTGGACTTGGATCTAAAATACTCCTTCATCGCTCCACCCTTTTCTCCACTACGACATCTCATCACCGTAAGAGCGTCACTGGCTCGGTTATCGGTATCAACATCGTTCTTTCTGAACTCGTTGCTCGTCAGAGCGTTGGACACAACTTCAAATGTGATCAATTCCTTACCATATGTAAGAACCGACACTAAGTACTCATATTCAATGGGTAAAGAGTTGAAGAGAATCATCGTCTTGTCTTCATCGTCAACCTTCACGTCGACGTTCCTCGGGTCGGTAAGAACTTTTTGTAGTAGTCAAGGTGTTCCTCCATAGAAACCCTCTCTGCTAACTTCAAACTAAAAAGCTTCTTCTTCAAGTATAGCCGGTTCTGAATGTTCTTCATGTACTTGTCGCCGAGCTCCTTCCAGAACTTGCTTGCACTTGTCTCCTCCATGTATGGGTATTTCTTCTCCTTCGACAAATACAGTCAAATGATACCACATGCATTCCGATTCAGAGTTCTCCACTCCAGATCAGAATGGACGTCGGCCTCTCGTCTAATGCGGTGTCTTGACCAAGATGGTTCAAGACATCCAAGACTTCGCATCTTCACATACTGAAGTTGATCTTTCTATCGAACTTCCCAATTTTGAACTTCGTGTTGAACACGATAGTCCGAGCCGTTGAAGAATATCCAGAAGTCGATACTTTTGAGGAACTGTCATCACCACTGCTGCTCATCTTCGTCTCCTCCATTGATCTCCGGAACCGTCAAGCTCTGATACCAATTTGTTGTGTCGCTGCGGAAACTCAGATCGCCGAAGAACCCCCATAACTGTCATCACCACTGCTGCTCATCTTCGTCTCCTCCGTTGATCTCTGGAACCGTCAAGCTCTGATACCAATTTGTTGTGTCGATGTGGAAACTCGGATTGCCGAAGAACCCCCAGAACTAAGACGAACAACCAAGTAACAAATCGAACACTATGAGAATTGCTTTTAGACTGTTGACCGGCCAAGGGGAACACCGACAAGTTTTATTACGAAAGGAGAGAACAAAACAAATCTTCTCTTCACAAACAAAGAAAAAGTACACAAGATCTCTCCAAAAGTTCACAATACAATTTCTCAAAGTTGGCTCTCACAAATAGCGGCTCAAAGTTCTCTCAAAGTGTTCCACACCGAAAACCCTAGCCTAAGACCACATATATATAGCCCTATGTTACAATAGGTATCATTATCGGCTAGGAATTACAAACGATACGAATCCCGACTTTAATGGCATTTTATCTAATCACAACTCTACGCAATAAATGTGCCGCACCCTAGTGGGCCTCCGCCGCATCATAGTGGGCCGCATCCCAGTGGGCTCCCTTTGACTGATCGATTTTCCTTCTGTACCGAACGACCGAAGCATGAGCCGAGCGTTCGAGCTATCCGATAGCTCGAACTCATAGAGCTATCGACCAATGAGCCACCAAACGACTGATCGACCAAACACGGACTTCAACCGAGTTACAACCAAACGACACAATGCCGAACGATTGACCATCAAAACACAGGCTTTAACCAAGCTGACGACCAATCGATCAACTGCGTTGTAGAAGACCAATAGCTCGGCATCCTCGTATCTGACTTGTGCAAAGTCAAATAGGTTGGACCCAAGCACAGCTAAGTTAACTCTGCATAAGATAACTCGTCTGATCGACCAATGATCCTTCAACACCGAATCGAGCCAACTTCCACAGTTAATGCATATATTATCAGTCTTGACTTCGGCTACGCTTCATATATATGATGTGTGCCATGCTTCTATCGATTTCTAGGCTTTGTTAGATGGTTGCTTGTTTGGATGATGGAATGATTATGCTCATATTTCATATTTTTATACCATGCCTTTGATTTACACTATAGTCTAGTATAACAAGTATTATTATTGATGGTCCCTTAAAGCACAGTCCAATCACACCATGATATTAAATATAACACATCGACCCTCCTTTGGGTCGTAACATCGAAACTATGTCTCTCGACTTATGATGTGTACACATGTCTATATAGCCATGCTATTGAGACTTGATCATGACATATGACTAAATGATTCCTTTATTAAATGGATAATTTGTCAAGTAAACTGCTAAATAATAATGTATTGTGCTGATAACTAAATTTATCATGCTTTTAGTATATATTTTCTGTACGCCGCTCATTGCTCATGACACTATATATCCAATGTACATGATTATATGCACATTAATAACAATACTAAACTACCACTGTATCGTATTACCATACCCGATCATAACACCCGATCACATGTTCATGACACTGTAGTTGTCACTATTTCTAATATTGTACTTGATTGTTCGATACTATACAAGATCATGTTATTAGACACTACATTATTACCTGACACCTATGGATGAGAAACTTATTATCTCATAGAGTACTGGAGTGACAAGGATACTTACTATATCTATGTTTCTCACCTTCCAGTAATGAAAATCAAGTTATATTACTATATCTGTGTTGTGCATTATCCAATAATGGAAATGGGTTATACTACGGTATCTATGTTTCATGCTCTTCAGTAATGAAAGTGGGTCAATGTTCTAAAAGGAGGCATATGCGACCGCATATAAGGATGTGGTCTCTGACCACACTGAAGTTATGTTATACAATTGGATTATGCGGACGCCCGCATATGTAGGCGCATATTTTTTATGCATCAGTATATGTCAATGCATGTGTTATGTGCCTGCATATGCAAGTGCCTAACACGTTGACTTTTAAAAAATAATAAATGAATGAATGAATGAAACATTATGTACATTTCCTTTTTTTATTATGTTGTCTATGGATGCACATATGGAAATATATTTAATGCTTATTTATATATTATTTAACATGTAGTTATGTATATATGGTGCTAGTTTATATATGTATATAAATTTAATGCTTATTTAATATTCTCATATACATGTGTGTAAGCTAAATGTAAATATATACGATGATCTAGATATCCACATTTATATGTATATATACTTAATGCTTATTTAAAGCACGCATAATACTTGTGTATATTAAAATATTCATTTTCATATAATTCATATAATCGGTCGTATAAATTGACTAGCACTATGCGCTATCGAACCACATACATAATGAAACCGTCTTTTAGACACCAAGTAGGGTTATATATTGTTAATACACATGCGTGTGCAACCACAAGGCCCGTGACCCTGATTATATCCAAGTTGAATATCATACCCTTAGACATGAACTTATCACTAGAATTAGACCACCGCACTATTCACTTTATCCTTAAATGATTTATTAGTATTTATTTAGCCCAATCACTATCTGTTTGATTATTACCACTTATTACTGGTCATGCTATAATCGGTCGTATAAATTGACTAGCACTATGCGCTATCGAACCACATACATAATGAAACCGTCTTTTAGACACCAAGTAGGGTTATATATTGTTAATACACATGCGTGTGCAACCACAAGGCCCGTGACCCTGATTATATCCAAGTTGAATATCATACCCTTAGACATGAACTTATCACTAGTATTAGACCACCGCACTATTCACTTTATCCTTAAATGATTTATTAGTATTTATTTAGCCCAATCACTATCTGTTTGATTATTACCACTTATTACTGGTCATGCTATAATCGGTCGTATAAATTGACTAGCACTATGCGCTATCGAACCACATACATAATGAAACCGTCTTTTAGACACCAAGTAGGGTTATATATTGTTAATACACATGCGTGTGCAACCACAAGGCCCGTGACCCTGATTATATCCAAGTTGAATATCATACCCTTAGACATGAACTTATCACTAGAATTAGACCACCGCACTATTCACTTTATCCTTAAATGATTTATTAGTATTTATTTAGCCCAATCACTATCTGTTTGATTATTACCACTTATTATTGGTCATGCTTCACGTCATGCTTCACGTAATTACTATATACACTAGTTTATGCTACTATATATGTTAATATGTTACATTTTAAATGGTCATCATATCCATGATGTTATTTTATCATGCATTTTATGTTTTATATTTTTTAAAAATTCTTATTTGGAAAACCTACACAATCATAACTTGTTGGCAGATATTCTTTTATGTTTTGTTATTGTTCTTCTTAGAAATATTCGTCAGGAACGAATATGGTTTTCCCTACAGGTCAGACCTCCTCTTCAAGATAGATTTCTAACCTATCATAATCCATTTCCATTCTATCACATCCTTATATATATAATAGACTTTTGTGCTCTTATATTGTCGTACTTGTTAATCTTAGACTAAATAGGCCATCACAATAGTTGCTCATTATTAGTTAGAAGTAAAAAAAACCTACAATTTGTTCCTGACATAAAACATATTTAAGTCGAAAAATAAATTTCAATTAAGTTTAAATACATGTTGGTTTGCCACACGTCTGTTTCCCTTAGCATATTGGGAAAAGAGGAGTGACATCATTTGAAAGAGAATGCAATCAGACATTGCTGCTTACTTGTATTGTAAAATAGGAACCTTTCCTCTATTATATTTAGGAATTCCTTTGAGACTACAAAAAGTCAATTCACAATGGTTGTTACCTATTGTTGAAATAATAGATAAACGATTAGATAGGTGGAAAAGCCATGTTGTATCTAGGGAAGGTAGATTGGTGCTAGTAAATACAGCTCTATCTGCTATGCCTTTATATGTGATGTCTTTCCATGCATTTCCCAATTGGTTGGAATGATGGAGTCTCTTCCCATGGGAATTTAATTGCACGGATGACGTTATGTAAAACTAAAACCAAGGTTATCTGCACGATATGAACGTGGCTTTATGATACGATCTCAATGGATTTTCAGAGAAAAGATAAGATTTTTATAGTGGAAAAGGTGAAAAGGTGGGATTTTTATTTATTTGAGGAAAATGGAATACAAGATAGTTGACCTCTTTAGGATAAAATGCCGCTC
The DNA here is from genome assembly GCA_030789695.1 of Scilla litardierei. Classification (NCBI taxonomy): domain Eukaryota; kingdom Viridiplantae; phylum Streptophyta; class Magnoliopsida; order Asparagales; family Asparagaceae; genus Scilla; species Scilla litardierei. Next base: position 807,377,952 of record CM061142.1, on the reverse strand, counting down.
TCCTAGCTTTATCTTCAAGATGAAAGCTTAAATATCCCCAACTAGATCTCGTCCACATTCGATGCACCATCCAATCGCATCATTTCCCATTAACCCTTGCCAAATGAGGGGCCTAAAATCACTCTCTTATTTAATGGCATGATTTTCCCATTAAACCATTACCAATTAAGATCTTGTCCACATTTGCCGCACCACTCGTCCACATTCGTCGCACCTCAATCGCATCATTACTCTGTCCCCAAAGAACTACCTTATCCTCATGGTGGTGCGTGAAGTGTGTGAAATACTCCTCTTCGACTGATGATGCGCGTCTCCTCCTGGATCAAAAGGCCATCCAATGTCTCCATCATCCTCCACAAAGCCAGAAAGGAAGCTACGGTAATCACCAAGATTTCTAGTGGATTCGTCACGACATAAAGCTAGTCACAAGACCCGACTGAGCCAACTGTCTACCTCTGAAGCTCTGTGAAGCTCTTGGGTGCCAGGACAGGGCCCGCGGGGGCCCTGCAGCGCAAACGGGGGCATGTCGGCCCTGTAGAGGGACTACATGGCCCTGGGGACCTGTAAGAGGGCCGATGCCCCCTTCCGCATCCTTCTGATAGGGATGGGAATGGGCATGCCCAAAGCCCAATTGGGCTCCCAATTGGGCATGTCTCATTCCCATCCTTCATTCATAAGTATGAAAGAATACCATCTTTCTTTCATACTTTGAATGAAGGATGGGAATGGGGCATGCCCAATTGGGCTTTGGACATGCACATTCCCATCCCTACCTTCTGATGGTCGGGATGTCTTAGATCTTCATCGAAGTTGTCGACTAGGTTCAAATCTGAAGCCGGATCTTCTTTTTGTTGGAGATCCTTCTCCAAAGAAATGATTTTGCCATTGTCTCTTTCCAAAGGTGGCACCTTTTGTTCCGCAACTATGTCGTTCTCTTCATCTTTGTTCAGATTTGATGTTGTGTCGCCCTTCGGATGGGTCTCCTCAAAAGTGATGAATTTTTTAGTTTCTTCTTCAATTTCTTCTTCTACTCCATCCTCAGAAAAAATCCCATAAAGTTTCATCTCTAAGTCAGCAACTTCAAAAAAACAAGTGCTATATAAGTTTGTTCTTTATAAAGAAAAACCGTAACACTCTTTGGATCAAAAGTGAATATTTCTGAACATAATGCAATGCAACTTTGATAGCATCCAGTCACCAGATAACCCATCAATTTAACTAAACATTGTAAATGTTGAGTTCCACCTTTAGCCCAATGAACGTTGAAATAAGTTTTTCCAAGAATATATTGTTAGTTGCATCCTAAATTTTTCCATATCGATAAAGCTTGTTTCCTTCTTGCCGTAGTGATGCGGTCGACTTTTAGGCCAATTTAGGAATTTATTTTCAGATTTGAAAAGGTATTTTTGTAATTTTCTACTTCTGCAATTTTTCCTTTATTTAAACTAGGGCCAGCTAGGAGAGGAGTATGCGTGAATTGTTTTGTGCAAACCCTTGTTCTAGGTGTCAAAGAACCCTAGCCGAATATATTAGGCTTTCTTCTCGAATTGAAAGCTATGAGAGTGGCCGCCTCTCGAATTGTGGTCAATTATCTTTTATTTTCAGTTCTATTATCAATAATAATCCTTCTTTTCCTCCAAATCTCATTTTTTTCCAATAAAATCCCACCTTTCATCCAAAAATCCCATCTTTCACCATAAAAACCTCACATATATTCCATAAAAGCCCAAGATCGTACAAAATTGGTATCAAAGCGCATCGATCCATGGCGACTACGAGATCCAAGAATAGAATCGACTCGTTGGAGGAGAAGATGGAAAAGTTTGAAGGCGGGATCCAAATGATCAAGAAGGACGTAGATCAATTGGATCGGAGGTTCACACAACTCATGTAAGCCATCAATCAAACAAATCACTCAATCAGACATACGAACCAAATGGTGGCGACGCTTGCCCAAAAAATAGATGAAGCCCTAGATTCGGAGCAAAAGGCGAGAACTTTGACGAATGGGAACGGGAAAGTTGACCATTTTCGCAGAGGACTTCTCTCGGACGCGGATCAGATCACGGAAGATGAAGATAGCGACGAACGAGGAGATCCCCCACAACAGCAGATCAACGACACAGAATGTCTGTGGCACCCGACAAGGTCGGCCGGAGCCTCCCATGCTTCCGGCGAACTGATGGGCCCCATCGAAGCCCTGGCGAACCGCCAGCGCATCGGCGAGCACAGGGCCTCGCCGAGCCCTGGCAAACCCACCAGGGCCTCGCAGGTCCATGGCGGCCCCCCAAGGTCAATCGGGGCCCCTGTGGCTGCTAAGGCCTCGCCAAGTCCTGGCAAACCCGCCAGGGCCTCGCGGGTCCCTGGCAGCCCGCGAAGTCCAATCGGGGACCCTGGCGGCCCGCGAGGGTCCTGGAAATATGCATCAGCCCCGTCGGGCTCAGTTTGGGGCACTTGCGGCTAAGAGGGAAGGTTTTGGACAGTGTGCAGGCTACGACAAGGGGTTTGAGGGCCCCGAGAGGATTTTGTAGCTGATTTCAACGGAGGAAGGCCCAGGACTTTATGCAGAGTTTGAAGAATATAACAGCTACCACGAGGATGACCGAGTGGACTTCGTTAACGGAGGAGCTGATTGAGAGAAGCTGTGTGGGATTGAGGATACAACAGGGATCGAGACCCTGGTGGAAATATGGCTATGATATACCTACTCCCCTCCTCTGCGACACTATGACCATCAGTAAGAGAGGTGCAACTGGAGAAATTACCGCAGAGAGCAGGGTCAGGAATCTGAAGATGCCTATTTTTGAAGGAGAGGATCCAGACGGATGGATATACCGGGCAGAGCGGTACTTTGATGTGTTGATGTATATGAAACGAAGTGGCTGAGGGCAATTGGGGTTTGCCTAGATGGAGAGGCACTGTCGTGGTACCAATGAACACAACAGTGGCGGCCTTTCAGCTCTTAGGAGTTCATGACACTCCTGTTGGACCGTTTCGGGGAGGTACAAGCGGGTGACACATATGAGAAGCGTTATGCTCTGAGGCAGGAGGGTACAGTTAGAGAGTACATCAAAAAGTTCGAGGTGTTAGCGGGCCGTGTCCGTGGGGTGTTAGGAGAGTCCCTTGAGGGGCATTTTATGAAGGGGATGAAGTCCTCCATCAGATCAGAGCTGAGGATACAGAGGCCTAGCAATTTGTTTGATTGGATGCGCCTAGCAATGATGGTGGAGGACAGACTGGCAGAAGAGAAGCGAGTCCGAGGAGCGCGGGGTAAATCTATTCCTCAAAGCCAGATAGCGATGGAAGAAGAGAATGTGTCATCAAGGCTCCAGTCCAGCCACGAGAGGAACACTGAGCCTCAACCAGACGGTAGATGTAAGTGGTTCACAGCGATAGAAATCCAAGAGAGACGCACCATGAGACTCTGTTTCCGCTGCGACTAAAAGTATGGATCAGGACACCATTACAATGACCCGGCTCTCCAGATGATGATCATTGAAGATGAAGAAGGCCAGCCGGTGGATCAATAAGAGCCGACAGGGGCACGTGGACCTCCATTAGGACTAATGAGCTCATGGTTTTCACGACACCACTTGACGACAATGTGATTATTCGAGGGCAGAGTAGTGATGTGGTCAGCTTTTAGGCCAATTTAGGAATTTATTTTCAGATATGGAAATTGTATTTTTGTAATTTTCTACTTCTGTAATTTTTCCTTTATTTAAACTAGCGCCGGCTAGGAGAGGGATATGCGTGAATTGTTTTGTGAAAACCCTTGTTCTAAGTGTCAAAGAACCCTAACAAGATATCTTAAGCTTTATTCTCGAATTGAAAGCTAGGAGAGTGGCCGCCTCTCGAATTGTGGCCAATTATCTTTTATTTTCAGTTCTTATTATCAATAAAAATCATTTTTCCCCCCAAATCTCCTCTTTTTCCCATAAAAATCCCACCTTTCAGCCAAAAATCACATCTTTCACCATAAAAGCCTCACCTATATTCCATAAAAAGCCTTAGATCGTACCACGCAGCACATGAGCTCTTTGTAGCATTTCATCAAACACCTTGTAATCTTCCATCATGGCCGCGGAATCGTCGTGCTCTGATACCACTTTAATACGATCTCGGATTTTCGGAGAAATATAAGATTTTTATGGTGGAAAAGGTGAATAGGTGAAATTTTTATTTATTTGAGGAAAATGGAATACAATATAGTTGACCTTTTAGGAGAGGAGTCCGCTCTCCTAACTTTGCCTTCGAGACGAAAGCCTAAATATCACAATCTATATTAGCTGCACCCCAATCGCATCACTTTACTTATAAAGTGGATTTGGATATATTTCAATTGTCCTTAATTACTGTGGAGAAAAATTGTGAAGTTTAGATATTATCAACATACATACAGTTCGCAAAGTAAATTCTATTACTCTAAATTTCTCTCAATTGTGGAGATGATTTGTTAAGCAGTTCATTGTTAGCACTAGAGTTAATTGTGGTAATGTTATTAACATTTTGTTTTGGAAATATTGTTAGGAATCAAAATGTGCTTTAGCCACCATATTTTTTGAATTATGTGAAATCAGTGTGGGGAAAGATATTTCACTTCATGATGCAAGAAATTGGTCCGAGACACAATAGATGTTGCTATTACAATTTTGTCAAACACTTTGATGTGGACATCAGGGTTTACACGAGCAGGAGGCATCGTATTCTATCCAGCTCATTATGGATGGGCCCAAGCCCATTTTGAAATCAGAATGTATCTTTTTTCCTCTTTTGGTTTAGTCCCACATTGGATAGAATGTGAGGGTTGAGGGATTGTTATCCTATTTAAAACCATGTATCGTGATACTTTGATATCAATGAAAGCTTGAAAGCAACTTTTTCCTCAAAACCTGTGAAAGGTCATCTCTTTGGCGCGAAGCCTTGGATCTCTTGGTGTGAAACCAAGTTATTTTCTTCCCCAAATCCCTAAATCGTTCGGGTCCTACATCAAATTAATATCTAAGCCGAACGATTCTATTCTCTCGACTTTTCCAAACCCTAGTTCCCAAAACCCACGCCGCCCACTTATTCTGTTTCGGCTCCTTTTGTTTTGAGAAGGAACGAACCCTAACCCTCAACAGATCTCCCATAAATTCTCTCTTCCTCCGTCCACAACCAAAGAAACCTCCACAACGATGACTGCATCCACCGTTCGATCGATCCCTGCTTGGCTGCTCTTTGCTCCACCGTCTCACTTTAATTCGAAATCTTGACAACAACAAAAAATTTCTGTAACCAAACCATACGCCCAAAAAACCGGGAGAGAGAGGGGAAACGCACGCGGACCCCCTTCATCGCCACTACACCCAACTTCGCCCCTCTCGCCGCCCGCTCATCCTCCCAGATCTGATCTCCAATCCCGAGCATCCTCTTCCGCGGCCACGGATCCACGACACCGCCTTTTTCGACCTCTGATATCATCACTGCCTCTCCCTCAGATCAAAGCCGCCGCCATCCCTCACTCTAGTCACAGCCGCCATCGCTCACGTCCTCCCGTCCATGTGAACACCGCGCGCCGCCGCCATCCCTCACTCAAGCTCGCCACCGCCTCTCAGATCTCGCCGCCGCCGTTCACTTTGATTTCCGCCTCTCAAATCTCAGATCTGATACCGCAAGAATTTGTGTTGTGCTCGAATCATGAGGCCTTGAAATACCTCAATTCCCAGAAGAAACTAAACTCTAGACATGCTCGGTGGGTTGGTTTTCTTCAGGAGTACACATTTGTCCTCAACCATAAGGCAGGGGTTGAGAATATGGCCGCTAACGCATTCAGTCGCAGGGTGGCTCTACTGTTTGCTATGAGTGTTCAGGTAGTAGGATTCGAGAACATTAAGGAAGATTACATGTCGTGCCAAAACTTTAGCGAGATTTTTACTATCCATCAAGATGAGTTAGTATGAGAGCAATATAGTTATTTCTTGCAGGATGGGTATCTTTTTAGTGCCACACAGTTATGTATCCCACGTACTTCTATGAGAGATTTTATTGTATGGGTGATACACGCTGGAGGTTTATCAGGACACTTTGGGAGAGATAAGACGATTGGGTCAGTAGAGAGTCAGTTTTATTGGCCGAGCCTAAAGAGAGATGTTGCCACTCTGGTGGGGCAATGTCGAGTTTGTCAGATGGCTAAGCATAGAAAGCAGAATACTGGCCTCTACACACCTTTACCTGTGCCAGATTGTCCCTGACAAGACGTTAGTAAGGATTTCGTGCTAGGACTCCCAAGTACACCTAAAAAGCACGATTCAATTTTTGTCATTGTGGATCGATGCTCGAAGATGGCACACTTCATCCCTTGTTCCAAAACTTTAAATGCCTCACACATTGCCAAGCTTTACTTTGATGGGGTTGTTCGTCTCCATGGTCTGCCCAAGAGTATAGTGTCTGATAGGGATGTAAAGTTCATGAGTTACTTCTGAAAACCCCTATGGCATATGATGGGCACTAAGCTTAAGTTCTCCACTGCTTACCACCCCCAGGCTGATGGTAAAACTAAGGTAGTAAACCGTAGTTTAGGGAATCTTCTCAGATGCTTAGTAGGTGAAAATCCTAGGAATTGGGATCTGATATTGTTCACTGCTGAGTTTGCATATAACGGGTCAATAAATAGGTCCATTGGCATGAGTCCATTTGAGGTAGTCCATGGTTACAAACCTCAAAAGACTATAGACCTCATTCCCATGTCGCATCATCATAGAGTGTCTAAGTCGGCTGAGTCATTTGCACAACACATTCATGACTTACATAAAGAGATCAGCAGGAGAATTCATTCTAGCAATGAAAAATATAAGGCCATTGCAGATACTCACAGGCACTTCAAAGAGTTTAATGAAGGTGACTATGTTATGGTGCAACTCAGATCTGAAAGGTTTCCTACTGGAACCTTGAAGAAACTGCAGGCTCGTAGTGCTTGCCCATTAAAAATCTTAAAGAAAATTGGTTCTAATGCATATGTGATAGATCTCCCTATAGATTATAGGATAAGCTCAACTTTTAATATTGAAGATCTAGTGGCTCATAAAGGTCCATCAGATATACCCACAGACCCATTCTTTGAGCCCTTCCAAAATGACTTGAGTGTCCCTGCTATTCCTCCGCCTACTCCTTTACCACCTATACATCCCCATAAAGAGCAGATTGATCGCATATTAAATGAACAGGTTATATCAACCAGGCAAGGTGGTTATCAGCGTTACTTGGTGAGTTGGAAAGGCTGGCCAGAATCAGACTGTACTTGGATTACCAGAACAGAACTCAAACTCAAGAGGCTAGACCCATATTTGCTTGAGCACCATGACAGCCAGCAGGCCCTACACTCGTCAGAGCCGGGTTCTTCCCACCCGAAAAGAATTGATGTTGACATCAGTGTTTACACACGTAGGAGGTATCGTATTCAACCCAGTTCATTATGGATGGGCCCAAGCCCATTTTGAAATCAGAATGTATCTTTTTTCTCTTTTGGTTTAGTTCCACATTGTGTAAAATGTGAGAGTTGAGAGATTGTTATTCTATTTAAAGCCATGTATCGTGATACTTTGAGATCAATGAAAGCTTGAAAGCAACTTTTTCCTCAAAACCTATGAAAGGTCATCTCCTTGGCGCGGAGCCTTGGATCCCTTGGTATGAAGCCAAGTTATTTTCTTTCCCAAATCCCTAAATCGTTCGGGTCCTACATCACACTTACTGAGCTTCTAGTTGAGAATTTTATTCTGCTTATGAAATTGGTTAATACAATTAGTATTAGTTAACTAATTTTGATGCTGAAGTCAAGTTATAAAGATGGGATTCTTGGAGAATTTTTTTAAGTCGGTTCTTTTTATGAATTCTTGAATTTTGGAGGAGTTTTAGTTACATTTGTTGAATATGAGAAATTCATGTTCCTCTAAAAGTTAGAATACGTATGTGGCTTGATGTTTTAGGGTTGTTTGAGCACCATTGATGTTTGTAGAAGAAAGGTTACAAATGTGCTAATTGTGGTGGTTTATGTAAAGCTTAAGTAGAAAGTCATTCTCACCTTTTCATTCAGTGTCCTTTGTACAATTACAGAAAATCTTCATACTAGTAGTCAATTACCAGATTTGACCAGTCAGTCTCCAGACAAAATAGAGGAAACATCATATATCAGAAAGTGTGAGAATTGAGTAGGATATTTATGTGATGGCAACCATTTGGGTAATTTGAATAGAAAGAATCATGAGACTTTTTCAAGATCAAAGATTTCATTCACTTAGCAGTTAGCACTATTTAATAAAATTTATTGTATTGCTTCTTTTGGTTAGTTTCGCTACGTCAAAGGCAATGGAAGCAGTTTTTTCATAGAATGGGAGCTTGAGGGGTTGCTGGCAAAGAGCTTTACATAAGACTGTTGCTAGGGAGTCTAATGCTAAAGAGAGTTCAGAAATAACTGATGTCGACGGGACGTGTTGTTCGGATTCAGTAGATGCATGCTCGGCCGCTGACGGTCCGGATGCCTGAGGAGTTGGACATTATTCTAATTGATTAATGCCCCATCCATTTGGGGTGGTGTTGTTTGTGTGTTTAAAACTTGTTGGGTATGGGAATTCTGATATGGTTTTTTTAGTCCAATCTACTACTCTTACTGTTTGATGGGGCGTTGTGTTCTTTTTTGTTTCTCTTCTTCTCCTTCTGTTTTTTTTTTCCTTTTTTGTGGCTTTTTAGGGGAAGGAGTTGTGCAATTTTCTCGTAGTATATATATGTGATGCTGATGATCGCATAGTTGTACGCCGTTTTTTTCGTACCACCTCTTTCTATGAAGTTGGTCGGGGCTTTCTGCCGCATCCTTTTTCCTTAAAAAATTTTATCAAATGAATATAAATGTTCACTGTGCTTCAGGATATCATGATCATATCACTCGTGTTTAAAGTATGTCCATAGCTTGAAAATTTCACAAACTGAAATAAGCAATATGTGGAGTTATGCAATAATCAAGAGCATGGTTTACTCGTTTCAGTACAATTATTCCTCACTAGATGTGCAAGTGTCATGAATTAGATTTCCCATGTTCAATAAGCAGCTTGAGTTTATCATATCTATCAATACAATGGTTTAGATGTTGAAGATTATTCCGTTAATCTCGGTCTAACATGATATGTCATGCTTCTATGTCAAAAATGTACATTTTTTAATGTGATACTTGAGTACAAAATATAATATTTGTATGTATACGTGATGTAGTTACCAATCTCATTTTCACATGGAGAATCTGGACGAGTTTACTGTCTTCTAGAAAAATAAATAATAAAGTTTCTGCTAATCGCGCAATCGCTTCTATGTCACACTGACATATATTATGGCTAGTTGCTCTTTCCCTAATTAAGTTGTTGGATGACGGCATCCGTTCTTTCACAATTGAATTTTGACAATATGTTGTCATCATAAACAGAACATGCTAAATACCATTAACCTTGTTAATTGCCATGTCACGTCCCACAAAATATAGGTAATTGTAAAACATGCACTCCCATACTAAGAGAGAGAGAGATTCATTTTTCGGCTTCAACTTCAGATGGTTTCGCTAGTGCTGGCAATTTCATTTGGGAATTATCCAAATTGTTAAATTAGATGGCATGAAATTTTTAGATTTATGTTTAAATTATAAAAATGCTAAACATAACTATCTATGTGCTTAGTAAGTTCCAATAAGTAATACCATCAAAAAAGTCAAGGTATGTTGCAGATTTTACCCAATTTAATAATTCAGTTGAAAGCCATAGTTATGGGTTAACACCAATATGATGAAAAGAATTTATTAAGATAAAGAGATGATTGTTTATTGCATTGAATTAGACACGTGTGCACGCACTCATGCATGTGTGCATGAGAATGTTTGTGTGGTTTATTACACGTCAGTGACCGCCCCGAATTTTCCAACCTTCCTTCAGATATAATGTTTGTTAAACTATGGTGCTAATGAGGTTAGTACTCGTTCTGTCATGCAGACACCAAGTATATGTCCTTTCAGTCCTCAACCAACATATATACGTGCAACTTGATGCTGTTTTGTAAGTAAATAAGCTGAATGTCTGGCATCCAATGTCCAACCATATAGTCATTAGCTTACTCTTGTTTTACTTTGTTATCATAGTATATTCCTCTTAGTCCTTGCTTACCCGGCCTCACCCACACATCTATTGTAACCAATGGTGCTATGAATCTTGGATAAAATGTTTTGAAATTGCATTTACAGATGGACATTACCGAAGCCATACAAATTGATTTCCATGTTTGATAAGATTAAATCGTATGTGTTGACTTAATCACATGCACAGTGTCACTATATCACTATTGGAACATGACAATGAGAATAACTTGTAGAAAGCAGGTAAAACATGAGACTCATGACGGTGATGTCTCAAGTCTACAGCATGCCTTCGTAAAAATAGTGAGCAGGAATCAACTCCCATACATACAGAGAAGTGGAGGCAGAGACCACTTTACTTTCAAAAAGGAACTTATTAGATAAGATATTCACGTTGTAACGTTGTAATAAAATGCCTAATCAAGCAATCCTAGTAGATAGCATTGTTTCTAGATAAGTTTGCAGGCCAAAATGTCCGAAGGATAAGGAGGTTTTATTGTTGCAATTGACCTCAATCATGGTACAGCCTTTCTCACATACTGAAGATTTGCATTGGATAGGCATTTAAAGGTCTTGGTCATATTAGATAGGCATACAACAGAAGGCATTGCACATGATTAAAGACAAATCTCTTGAACAGAAATCAAACGCCGCACCGTACATATGAATACGCTGTGAACTTTCAGAAAAATTATGGAGTTGATGAAAGCACCTCGTCGTAAGATCATACAGTGCACCGGATTAATATTTTCGGGTTCAGAACAGTCGTTAGTGGGCAGACAGCTGATAGTAGTTTTATTATAATTAGGATTACAGTATCATGTTAAATTTCAGTTAAGAGTGCTTTGGGATCATATTAATATTTCCTCCTTTTTTTCCTTTTTTCCTCTTTGATGTGAGAAAGGACGATAGGAATAACAAATGATTCCCAATAAAAGTAGCATACGGATCACTGCCAAATAGTCCTAAAATGATACACATAGTTGTTCTATTTTCATATTTTGATTATAGCTAAGTTATATAAAGTTTTCTCCAAGTGACCCTTCTCCGATTTTCTTCATCAACTAGGACTCTGGCACTATTTTTTTCCCGTTACAACTGTTCTAGCCACTTACCAACTGTTCGGAATACATTTATCAGTAATGGCTTCAATCTAGAAATCCAGATCGGAAACAAAAACTATACAGAAAACCCGGGTATATGCCTTATTCACATTTAATGGTTTTTCTAATCCTGGATCCATCTCCATGTACCATCATATGCCCGGCAATCCTCCTCTGCACCCCATAAAACACCTTGTCAATACCAAAATCATTGGTTTGGCATTGCTTTTTCTTCTTGGACAAGTCACCTCCGTAGTTATGAAACCATTAACTAAATCCCTCCAGGTTGTAACGTTGTAATCAAAATCCATATTGTTGATTACAATATGAACATGGTTTTAAATATCATATATATGGTTCATAACAAATAGAGGATTTTCATACCTATAGAGGATCATGGACGCTATCAGGAATCGTATCAATGTTTGGTGTCCACATCGGGCATCCTATATTTTGTAAACATAAATATTTATAACTTAAGAGCAGTCATAATATCCTAGATGGCGTAAATCAATCAAAATGACATAACATGCATGCAAAGGCATTCACGGACAGTATATATTTGCATAATCAGATGTCTTACCCATCAGGAAAACAAAAGCTTCTTGAATTCAAAAACATAAATCAGAGCAATTATTCCAATTCAGCACGTCAACAAAACTTTCTTGCATCCCACTCATCAAGTCCACTAAGTATACCAACTAAGATTAGTTATATCCAAGAACTTTCAAATTAGGTTAGAACCTCATAAGAGCAATAAGAAAACCCTAGAAAATGAAAGTAACAGTAACATAAGCAAATTCAATGAAGGGGATAAAAAACAAACCTTCTTTGTAATATTAGGGTTGGGTTGTGTTTCTTCAATTAGTCTGCTTCGTCACGACTAGAGTTTCATCATCTTCATTTCACCAATTTGAGTCTTCTTGGTTAGTTTAGGTTCATCTATTACTCATTGCATTTTTTTTGTCTACAGCATGTGTTGAATCCGGGCACAGAGAAGAGAACAACGATAAACGGAGGGTTTAGGGGGAGATTCAAGAGACTAGAGATGATGATAATGGATAATTGCTTTCCAGATTAAAACGTAATGGACATTTGGGTCTGAAACATAATAGTTAGTCGTCTTTCAGTTTTTAGTACGCATCAGGTATCCGAGTCTAACTTGAAATGCATATGCAATTTATCAAGTAACCCCAATATGATTAAATATAATCCATTTCAGCTGATATTGCCAAAATGTCTTGCCAATATATCGCTAAATATCCAAAATACCGGGCAGTATATGGTCAACATGATTCAGTCCTTTCTTTCTTTGCCATATCATAGCAGCAGACTCAAAAATGATAATATCATAATATCTTTAGTCTTTAAAGACTATTGATTCATTGACAACCTAAAACATCATGTGACACAGGTTAGGTTGCAATTATTGACTACAGCCTTCCCACTGTGAATTGAAATGTACGTTCCAACTAATTGTTAATGAGCTCGATAGGAATATAATACACGTGTTGGCAATTAAATCAACAGCTCCAGCAAATTATTGACAACCACTTGTATCTACTTTGCTTGCTAGAAAGAATCACTCGCCATGTAGAACAGATTGATAAATTACTTATATTTTTGATTCCTTACTTCGATCAGAACCACTCTGCAGTTACCAAATATTAACATGGATCACATATTTTTAGGCTGATGATCTTATCACAACTAGATAATTTCATCAGATTCTCTACTGGTCAATCTAAGTGGATTACAAATTTAAAAATATGTTAAATTTTCCGGGTAAAAGAGGCAAATTTACCGAATCATGACGCAGGCAAGATCTCACGAAATGATGTCCAACAACAACAGATCTAAAAGTACCAGCAACTAAAGATCTAAATCAGAACTCCTATCGAAACTGTTTATGCTAAAAGGGGGGCAAAATTCCCCAGATTCAAAGCAAATTTTCGGAGGAGGCATCAAAATTGAGGCAAGAAGAAGGAAAATTGCGCACCTAGATGGAATCTGTGGCCGCAATGGAGATTGGCGGTCGACCTCTCTCGATGATCCGTCAAGGCCTCGAGGCATATCGAGCAGGATGCGTCGAAACTCCCCTCGCGGCTGCTCCGAATCTGAGAAACGATGGGCATCTCGAGATCCATGAGACGCCGGAAAAACAGAAATCCCCCCTGCGCCCAGTTCTTTTTTTGTAAAAAAAATCTCTTGACGGATTCGGTCGTCGAGCTAAAAATGAGCGATTGGTGCCCGGTTAGCCAGGATTCGAAACAGCAGCACGAATGAGAGAGATGAAGGGACGAGGGATTTCAGACAGATTTAGGATCTCTCCATCTCTCCGACTATTTTTAACGGCAATGGCTGGCGTGCTTACTCATAAAAATGGTGGGCCCTGCTCTGTGCAAAATTCCACGCACATACATGGCATATATCCACGGCATGTTTGGTTTGCGGTATATGCGTTTTGGACTCGTAAGATTGGATGATGGGAGTAAACTGCGCGCACATATCGTTTTACTTCGCGCACAATCGGGATTCCAAATATATACCAATTGCTTCATCGGCGGCCGGGGAGTTCGACGGTCGTCTGAGGGGAGTTCGTCGGCAGGATAGTTTGGTTTTGCTCATCGTCATCGGCGGCGGTTTTGCTCAGCGGAAGTTCGTCGGAGGAGAGTAAGGGGTCATCAGAGTTCGTCTGATCTTAGTTCCCTCTCCTCCGACGAACTCCGACGGTCAGAAAGCTGCCCCTGTTCGTCGGCAGAGTTCGTTGGCGGTTTTGCTCAGGGCAATTCATCGGCGACGAAAACGTTAGAGGAGGGGAGTTCGTCGGTGAAAACGTGGAAGGATGGGAGTTCGTCGGTGAAAACGTGCACGTACCGTTTTGCTCAGCGCGCACAACCGCTACTGCGACGATGGTAGAAACTGTGTAAATTTTGAATGGCAATTGTGCGCGCTGAGCAAAATAGTATGTGCGCGTAGCAATTCCCCTGGATGATATCTGAGTTTGATAAGAATGAGATTTGGGGGTTGCACCCACCGTTTTACTTGCACGCACAATTGCGATTCACAAGTTTGACGTTCAAATTTTACCCTCTTTTATGCTCGTCTTCCTCCGCCCATGCCCATTGTCGCCAGATTTTTAGGTTTTGGAATGGGGGAAGAGGGAGAGAGTGTGCAGCGGTGGGAGCTGGGGATGGGATGGGTTGTCGTAGGTGGTGGCGACGGAGGGGTTGGGGAGATCGGAGGATGGGGCGGAGGCGGCTAGGGAAGCTGAAGATGGGCGGCGGAATGGACGAGACTAGGTTGTCGGAGGAGGGGGCGAAGGAGTGTGCTCGGGAAGATGAAGAGATTCGACAGAGGAGTCGCAGCTGGAGTTGTTAGAGGAGGGGTGGCAGAGGGGTTGGGGAGGTCGGTGGATTGGGCGGAAAAGGGGACGAGGCGGAGGAGGGGAATGTGAAAGATGAAGAGGGTTGGCGGAGGGGGCGGGACTGGGTTGTTGGAGGCGGGGGAGATCGACGGATGGGTCGGCGTCGCCGGCCGCCGTTGATCAGCCGTTTTACTCATCGCGTACAACCGGGTCATTTTTGGAATTTTTAAATGGTTGTGTGCGGTGAGTAAAATTTAAGTTGCAAACTTGTAAATAAGTGGTATACGCGCTGGAGTAAATGGCAACATGTAAATAAGCAGTTGTGAGCGCAAGTAAAACGATCATGCGCGAAGCAACACCCATAACATTTTGGCATCGACTATATGTGACGTTTTTGCCATTTATGGCAAATAAACTCGTCAACATCGAAAAAATTGCAGTGCAGATAGCAATTCTCAAGATTTTTTTTGTTTGTATGTATGAAAAGTTTATTAAGGGGGATTACTATCTGCACCTCAAAAAATGAGGTGCATATAGGAGTCCGTGCAAAAATTTACCATTTTTGGTAAAATATGGATAAGATTAGACTTCTGATGTGAAGTTCATGCCTTTTTAAAGCAAATATAGAGTACATGCACCTCAAAGATGAGGTGCATGCAGCATTTCTCTTATTAAGTGGCCATCGTACCTTTTTGTGATTGGACGATGAAAGATGCTTGAGCTTGGACAGTTAGTGTGGGGTCCACGCTTTCATGTAAAATTAATATTTAAAAATTAATTAAAAACTAATTCCATGTCCTTCTAGAACCCTTACCTTTTCTTGACCAAATCTGGGATATATGAGTATGAATTTCAATTCTATATTTGTTGGAGTAGGTAAACTTTTCAAGTTACTCTTGTTTCTATTCTCTAAGTTAGCAAAGCAAGTATCCAAGTTTTCTTTAATGTATCCTATAAGCTTATTGTCTTCCATCCATAGCTGTAAGCAGTAAGACTGTTGACCTCGTTAGAATTTCTAGTGAGAATTTCAATTCTATATCAGTTTCGTACATGGCAAAACTGTATGCTTTTTTATTTTTTTTATTTTTTTATTGAAAACATCATTCATGGAAAAATGATGGGGTTTTTTAAATTTAAAATAATTGCTAATGTGAATTTTCTTTCATGGGCATTGTTTTGTTTCACCCATAGAATTTCATGGGCAAATTCTCACTTTGCACATGAATATTCTTATCATGTAATTGTTTTGCTCATGGAATTTTCATGGGTAATGTTCTAAAAATAAAAAAATGATGTCTTATTTACATACAATTCAAATATCCCAATATGCAATAGTTTTCAATACAGTTTAACCATAGAATCCAATCGATTCGAATTCAAACCATTCCAAATATGATTTTAATCAAAATTTCCAGGCATTCAACACAATCCAATATAATTTTGAATCTAATCCATTCCAAACCAATTCATATAGCCAATACTCAAACACGCCCAATTTAATCCAAAATAAATTTGAACATTCACACCAATCCATACACATATATAGCATATTTAATACAAACCAACTAAAATATGAAACCGATCAAATGTCAGGTTATGAAGCTAGTACCTAAACAATTTAGATCAAGCAGCAGAAGACAAAAAATTCAAAATGTTCTTAACTAGTTATAATGTCAAGGATCAAGTGCTAATATAGGAATTATAGCCATGAATAATAAAACATAAAGGTCGTAACTTTGCGCGAGTAAACTGAACCAATACTTGCGGATCCTTAATCTCTTTTTATGAAGACTGAGAGCACATTGTTCCCCTCTTCCTTTCTCCAACCAACACCTTAGATGAATCATGGAATGAAGAACGCCTCCGCGAATCAAACCTCCCGCCTTACTTTACTAGAGCGAAAAAGAAGGAGAAGGAAAAACTCAGATCTATTTCTCAAGAGAGATTGCTCTATGCATGTTCTCAAGGGGTTGTGGTAACCCCCTATTTATAGGGCTAGGGGAAGCCGAATCTAATTCGGGATTGAATATTCGCAAAGTACTCAACCTCTCCCCAAGTAAAATTGGCATCTCAAATGAGTTCCAATCACATTGGAACTCTTGAATACGAATTGAAGTTGATTCCGAATCAAATATCGTGTCAAATTTGCATCATGCCACATCAGCATTAGTTGGCTAGTCGACTAGTTACTTTAACAAGTCGATTAGACAACTCTCTGTAAAATTTACAGTCTGCCTAGTTGATTAGTCCCTTAACACTAGTCGACTAATAGCTGATTAGTCGTCTAGTGCTAAATCACTAATCGACTAGGTCATGCTGTCCAGATGTGTTTTACTTTTCTGATCACAACCCATTATGATCTTAGTACTTAGAGGTTATTCCTTCTTTTTTGTGAGGAGCTCATCATCAGTGTGAGACTCTAATAGCCTGATTCCTACTACAGTCATGACCACGATTCCCATCGTGTCAACGATCGATAGCGGCCATAGCTGAGTGTGTTGACTCTCATTTCGAAACCCTCATTATCTGATTTGGAGGACTGGAATTCCTCCGAGATAATCTGGGCCTTACCATGACATATTCCGTACAGTATGGTCCCTTCATTATCACTATGTTATGAAGGTGTCTATGGTATGATATCAAGTCAAACCCAATTACACATTAAACCTTTTGAGTCAAATGTGATCCCATAGTTAATGGTTGAATGACACTTGTTAACTTTTCAATAAGTTCATCTCCTACATTGGCCTGAGATTTACTATGGATCCATTTACTCAATTACGACACTAGCATCCCTATATCGGAGGAGACGAATCCTTGCAGCATGGCCACTCCCTTCGCATACTTCTAACTATACCTAGTAGGTATCTATACGTTAGCTATATATCCAATGTTCGATATCTACCAATGTATAATCTTCCACATGCAAGGTCCTTTAGCACATCCCCGGTCAAAGGACTAACCAGCACCTGCTGTTACTAGAGATCTTTGGTTGATACTCAGAGTATAGTAACCGTACAGAAGTATCTCTGGCGAGTTGTTCTGTGAACTTGTTCTCCCAACAAGCACATGTGCATTATCTAACAATGTCTACACATCGAGTGACTCTTGAGGCCAGTCACTACCATCCAATGGGATAGATTAATGCACACTGGTTTAACCGGAATATCGATGTCTCATCTTGATATAGACATCCGACCATGAATAATTATAGACATTTGATCGACTGACATATTGGCCTCATTATCATGATCTCCATCATGATCTCAATACTCTTCTCATAAGTCCTGGGACTTTATCTATGCATCATACATTCACAAGCAAAAACCATAGAAGTGACATAAAGGATATCATAGATAAAGATTACCAAATAGCTTACTATCATTTCGAACGAGATGTCTTATAAAAATTACAAAAATTGTCTTAAGGGCATACATTTCCCAACTGTGCCCACTTGCACTTACAGTCAATTATTACAGAACCTCATTTTGGTTTTGTCTACTAAACATTCCAATCTATTCCGTGGAAGGGCTTTCGTGAGCGAGTCTGCTACATTATCGTCTGTATTAACTCTTTGTATCTCAATATCCCGATGTCTTTGGATTTCACGTACCAAGCAAAATTTCCTCAAGATGTGTCTAGGTTTCTTGTGAGATCTGTGTTCTTTGGCCAGTGAAACTACTGCATTGTTATCACAATACAAAGATATTTGATCAATAATCGAAGAAACAAAACCAAGTTCAGTAATGAACTTCTTCATCCAAACCGCCTCCTTTGTTGCATCATTACGTATAACCATTTATTTCAATACATTTATATACTTGGACACAATATCCTGCTTGGAACTTTTCCAAGCCAACGTCCTTCCATTAAGATTGAAAACTTATCATTTCTTTGATCAGTTATCATCCATTGCACCTTGGAAACTTGGAGTCTGTACTTCTCAAATACTTAGAATATCTCTTTTATGGTAATCCAAGTTTCTCATAAACTCTTTTTGGAGAAATATAGTGACATCCATACTTTGACTAATTCCAACATCTCTATGTTGTTATCAATCAACGGTGTATCATACACGTACAATATAAGAAATGTGACAACATTTCCACTGACCTTTTGATAAATGCACGGATCATCTGCATTCTTGACAAAGCTAAACATTTTGACTATCTCATCAAATCAGATGTTCCAGCTCCTTGACAAAAGTCCATAGAAGGACTTAAGCAATCTGCAAGCTTTTCTATTGCTCCCACTGACTTCAAAGCCCTCTGGTTACGTCAAGTAAACGCCTTTTTCTAAATCTCCATTTAGAAAAGTTGTCTGTACATCCATTTGTCAGATTTCGTAGTCATAGTAGGCCGTTATAGCAAGCAGAATCCAAATTGATTTGTGCATGGCTACTGGTGAAAAGGTTTCGTCATAGTCTATGCCAAGTCTTTAACGATATCATTTAGCAACTAGCTTACCTTAAAGCTCCACCTTCCTATCTACACCGATCTTCTTCAAGATCCATTTGTTCTCTATGGGTTTGACCCCTTTGGAAACCTCCTCCAAAGTCCAAACTTTATTGGTGTGCATGGAATCCATTTCAGACTTCATCACGTCAAGCCATCTTGCAGAGTTCCCACTCTGCATGGCTTCTTGGAAACTGACTCATCATCATCCATGATGTTGTCCTTTATTCCACAATCGACAAGAAAATCGTAGTATCTCTTCGATGGATGTGAATGTCTACCAGATCTACTGATTAGTTGAGTTTCATAAATGGCAGCATTGATGTCTAGTCATGCCCTTAGTCCGTTAAAGTTACGTTTCTGGAACCTTTTCCAGATATATCACGTTGCCTAGTGTCTCTTCACCAGGAGACTCCTTCTCTAGGAAGGTGGCATGTCGGGCAACAACCACCTTTTGTTCTTCACTGTGATAGAATAGATATCCTTGAGAGTTCTTAGGATACCTCACAAACTTATACATAACAGATCTAGCCTCCAGTTTATCTAGATTGTATTGTTTTACGTACACAGTACAACCACATATCTTAACAAGTTTAATATTATGTATTTTCCCCGTCCATATCTCATATGGAGTGGTAGGCACGGCTTTGGACGTGACTATGTTCAATATACACAGAGCCATCTCTAAGGCATAGCCCTAGAAAGAAAGAGATGACTCAGCATTATTAATCATGGATCGCATCATAACCAGTAGGGTGTGATTCCTTCTCTTTGACACACCATTGTGTTGTATTGTGTAAGGAGGAGTAACATAAGAGAGAATCTCATTCTCTTTTAAATATGCAAGGAATTCCAGACTTAAGTATTCTCCTCCTCGATCTGATCGAAGGATTTTGATACTCTTCCCAGTATGTTTCTCTACTTCATACTTGTACTCTTTAAACTTTTCAAAAGCGTCAGATTTGTGTTTCATCAAGAACACATATCTATGTTGGGGTTTTGGCGGACCCCCAGAGCTCGGATCCGTATCCGTCCTAAGTCGGACGGACCACGGAGGCACAAAAGCGCAGCGGAAAAACCAGAAATCGTATTTCTACACTAGCTAAACTATTTAGCTAGGCTCTGGGGAGCCAGAACCTAGCCCGATCTATGCCGACTTGGAGTGGGTCTGACCACCCCAAGAAGGATCTACACTAAGCGACTAATTAAAAATTACGCTAAAAACGCTTAACCACATACCCGGAATCTTGGCCCTGGAGCAGGCAAGATGTACCGCACCGTCTTGAGAAGCTCCTCGTAGCCGAGCCGCATTGACCCGATCTCCCTGAGCCGCCTCGCACCCTCGCACCGATCCGCCCGAGCCGCTTTCGCCTCCGAGCCGATCACACGCGGTAGAAAGTTTCACTTGAGAAGAACCTGCGTCTTAGACGTCCGGATCAGATCCAAACCCCCTTCGTAGTCGTGCTAGGACTACTCCGGAGAATAGGAAAATTAGAGAGAGAGATTTAGTCGCCGATCGAGCCTGCTCTAAAATTCTGGAGCTACTCGATCGTTGACTGGTGTGTTTTTCAACGAGGAGAGTGCACCCCTATTTATATAGGGAGTGAGCACTCAACTTCTCGTTACGGGCAATGTGGGACAATCCCCATGAAGAGAAAAACAAATTAAGTCATTTGGCTTAATTTCAACTTTAAAGTTAGCCTTTCATAAAGTCAAACTTTAACGAATTAATTCTCCTCACATACTAAACTTCAGACACCAAACAAGCTATCAATCAGAAAAGCTTGGAATGGTGAACGCGTAGGAACTGACGGTGACGAATTTCGACTTCGTTTGACCCCTCAAACAATTGCTCAAAGTTTAGCAATTTACACAAAATTCGTAGCCGTCATTAGGGTTTACAAAAACCCTAATTTGACTTAAGTTGCGGGCGCGCCCGCTAGACTTAGCGGGCACGCCCGCCCAAGGGGGCAAGGGCGGGCCGCCCGCCCGCTGCTGCAGCGGGCGGGTGCCCGCTGCTGCAGCGGGCCGTGCCCGCTGCAAGCAGTGGGCGCTGGCCCGGGCCGTGCCCGCTGCATCAGCGGGCGCTGGCCCGGGCCGTGCCCGCTGCATCAGCGGGCGCTGGCCCGCTGTGCAACGGGCCACGCCCGCTGTGCAGCGGGCGCCCGCCCGCTGCACACAGCGGGCCATGCCCGCTGCTGCAGCGGGTAACGCCCGTTTGCCTTTGCACATGGGCCTTTTGGCCCAGTGGGTCTAACCCACTTCCCCTTGAACTCTTTCTGCGTTTCTGGGCTCGTTTGAGCTCCGATTTGGACGCGGTTTGAACCTGTGTTTAGACCGGGACGATCCCGTCATCCAGGTAACCTTTTCCAACAAGTTTGTTCCTACTAAATTCGTTGTAACTAATTTACAACACGTTTAGTCAAAGTTAGCATCTAATGCAACGTTGTGTCCCTATTGCTAATGCGACTAACTTTCACAGCTTAACTTGTGAATATCATCAAATGACATTTCTCTCTATTCTATATTCCTATTACTAAGAGACGAGCACTACTCGGTGTGAGACCCTACAGCCTGACCTTACTACAGGTTGGGGCTCGAAACCCCTAGACGACGGTCACTACGAGCAGTAGCTGTCGTCCCTGTTTCAGAGTCATCATAACGTGATCGAACCTTTGACAAAAGTGTCATAGGGTTTGCATTGGCCGTGTCAGTGATGAATTCCGTTAGCTAAAATCCCTTCGTTAAGACTGTGTTATTGTTGGCCTAGGGTATGGTTTACTGTCAACCCTATTAGACAACATTGGTCAGTATACGGCGGTCTTTATTGTATACACGTTGTACTACTTGCAACGTACCCCGGCCGAGGATTAACATAAAGACCGTACTGAGCCTATAACACTAACTTCCCTTTAATGGAAGTGACGAATCCCATCTTAGTCACTTACTCACCTTGTGAGCTTCAGGTGCAACCCAACCTAAGATCTTTCATCAGGACTGATCCTCGAAGCTAGATCATGGGTCTAAGCTACACCGTCCGCTCACAGGTTGGTACAGATGACTTCAGGTCTTAAGGATCAACTAACCTATCATCACCCTAGAGTTATTAAAGACAGATCATTAAAGTTAACCATTTAATAACTCTAACTTGGTCGTTCAGTGAACTCATTCTCTAATGAGCACCTGTGTCTTGTCTCCGACTTCGCTAAGTCGAATGACTATGAGATCATCATTACCCGAAGACAAGACGAAGACACAGTGATCTATCCGATGTGTTGATATCCAGTTCTCGACACATCTATGATCACGAACCGTTTAAGACTTACGTTTCTATTCGGTCACTTGCTTACTCATAATCGAGATCTCATCTAGATATGTAAGGACCTAACTATAAGTCTATGGATATTATCTAAGTATATTATTACAAATCTTTTTATACCTAGAATAATACGTACCATATACGGTATGAACAAGACGTATAATCAAGATAAATTGCCTTATGTGCATATATCTTCCTACAATCTATATCTTGAGAGTCATCAGTAAAAGTGATAAAGTAAGAATCTCCTCCTTTAGCTTGAATAGACATTGGGCCACATACATCAGTATGTATGAGTCTCAAGAGTTCACCAACTCTTTCCCCTTGTCACACAAAGGGAGGTTTAGCCATTTTGCTTTGAGACAAGACTTACAAGTTCCAAACAATTCATAATCGAAAGTAATAAGATATCCTTCATTATGCAAATCATAAGTCTTTTCTCACTGATATGGTCTAGTCTACAATGCCAAAAATTAGATTCATTAATACTTAGAGTTTTTTGTTAACATTTAATACAGTGCTCATATTTTAAACATATTGACCGGCCGTCCGTTTGACACGCAAATCGGGGCGGTGATACTAGAATTAGAATTTATAAACCGCAAGCGCACGGTGTCGAAGTGTGGCTTGGGGGTCGATCACGGGGAGGCGTGTGTTGTACTTGCAAACATTCAGTAACCAGATCACCCGGTGGATGAGCTAGCTGATTCTCAGATGGATGTCACGATTATAAACTAATGGAAAGGTGTAAAAAGTAAATAGGTAACCTAGGACTTTGGCTTCCACCCTAATCATGGATTCTCACTATTACGGCCGAAGGATAGGAATGTAACCGAATGCTAGGGTTTGGCGGTGAGACGTTGCCTCTAAAAGTGGTACCTAGCGTCCCACAGACCCGATATTCTAGTCGATGCCCAGGATGATACGCTAGGTCTACCCGGCTTCGGATGGTGGGCATTCTCATGTCCAACACCATCCGACTTTGGGAGCACTAAGCTCGCAACGATTGCTCCCAACATTTCGTCGAAGTCGTTCTCACGTGCAAGGACTGGATGTCAACGCTAGGGGGTGAGCTATGGCTAGAGAATCAAACTCCCGTTTTATTTCCTCTTGGCCCAACGGTCAAAGGCGGTCTTTTTCCCTCCGATGACAATGAAACGCCCCCGCGTAACCATCAAAATCCCTAGATCCAATCGGATCCTTAGACCTACGGCCGTTCTAGGAAGAACCCACGAAGGGGCTTCCACCAATGTCCCAGATTGAAGAACTACTCACTAAACATGGTATGAAATGCAATAAAACAAGATATATCCATAAGCATAGAAATAAAGCGATTGTTTACTGTAGCAAATGGAAGCATAAACACAATATCAAAATATAGAAACGATCAACGAATTTACAATTCGATTTTAATTCCAAGCAGCTAAAAATCCCTTAAAACAGCTTTAAAATGGGGATTACGTTTCTTAAAAAACCTAGCTCTATTTATACAAGTGGGCAAGATGCCAAGGAATATTCCCACAAAAAGACAAAAACAGACACTCATCTGATCGGATGAGACTTCACCCGATCGGGTGAAACGACGGAAAAGATATGTCCCCGGCTCTGATAAATCTCACCCGATCACTGAATGGATCGGGTGATTCTTCGACTTCTTGAGCATGGGAAGCAGTAGCTACAGGTGACCCGATCGGTTGATAAGTCAACCGACCGAGTGAGCTTTGGCCTTTAAAACTGTGCTCTGTTATTCATCCGCCCGATCACTGAACCGATCGGGTGGAATTGTCTCTTCTTTAGCACTGACACAGACCGCATGACCCAATCAGGTGGCTGTTCCACCCGATTGGTTGAGAGCTAATACATGGTTATTCTTGACGGATAGCTCTCAGGATCTCGTGTGACACTGTCCGCTGCTCCGGGGACTCATGATGTTGGCTATATATGTCCCCTGTGCTAGCAATGTCCTGCAAATGCACATAAACACAACGAAAGTAAAAAAACTAAAAACACAAAGAACGAAAGTAAAAAAACTAAAAACACAAAGAAACGGATACAAAATGACGAAAAGCGACGGAAAACGACGGAGAAGACATGCGTGAATATATAAAATATAAACGCACGTCAAAATCCCCCAAGATGAACTCTTCCTCGTCCTCGAGGAAGACGAGTGAGAATAGAAACCCGACGGGAGAAAATAAAAAGAGAGAAAAAGAAAAAGAAAAGGAAATCCTAGATTACCCGTCAGATCCACCGGAAACAAACACAACACACTGAGAAAGCATGCGAGAAGCATAACACTAAGCCCGGGAATACGAGTTCCTACTAGTATCGTGGATTTACGTGGTGAAGCGCGAGTGAGTGCGGCTGTGAGCTAGCCAACAGTGTAAATATCTAAATCATGCGATGAAGCTCCATATACACATGTCCATGTGATGACCCAAATATCTAATCAACTCGAGTAATGCGGTGAATAATAGTTCAAGCATGCACGAGAATAGAGTAAGAATAGAAATATGCCATATGTTTGGGACTCTACCGCTAGGAACTAGGAAATCACCGCACGATTACCGAGACGATTGCTAGAAAGATCTTATGCCAAGTCTGTTCAAAATTGAAAGGGGTTGAGTAGGTTTGGAGAAGAGTACTTGGTACAAATTCTAGCCTTCCCCTTATTCACGGCGGTAGGAGTGATATTTACAATAGAAATATTTTTTTTGGGTTTTGGATTTTTGTATATTTTTGGATTTTGGCTATACATGATCTTTCTTTTCTCTCTTCCCCTTTTTTGTTTGGGATTTTCCAATTTTTCGTTTTTTCTTTTTTTTGGATTTTTGGTAGAAGTAGGAAAATGCGCATTCTCCAAAAGCAGGAGAACGATGCGCTAACAATTTGGCAAAATTGTGTACTCTCCCATGTGGGAGTAAAGTACACGACGAGGGGATTTGCACCAAGCAAAACAAAAAAGAATTCGAATTCTAAACACTTGGCAAAAGGCGTTTTCACGGATCAGAGCATAAGCATCATGGGTTATCCTAGCCCTATTGGTAGAGTCCCGACACATGCGATTTGAAGCATACATATATAGTATGATACATGCATAACGAAGCAGAAAGTAGAAGCAATATATCGCATATTCGAAATTGAAGCATGATAGTCGAGGGGTCATCCATGGATAGGCATATAAAACAAAATCACGACCTAGAAGCACACTAACTAGCTAGTCACAACACACAACTCAACACAAAAGGCAAAGTGAACCCTCGGAGCATAAAATGCAACAGAACTCGGCTTCCTAGGGTTAGTGAAGATAGGTGTCATAACTTAGCTAAGTGTGTGTGTGGTTTAGTGGCAGTTTCATCATGCGGGGTCATCTCTAGGGGATGGAGAATAAAAGGATGGAAGAAAAAAAGAAAACACAACGAAAACGACTCAAAAACGGCGAAAAGGGGACGACTTACGCACATAATGCAACTCCCCCAAGCTGAACGTTGCATTGCCCTCAATGCAATAGCTGTTAGTTCTTGAGTTCAAGACTAACATTGTTTTAATGATGATCAATACATTATGTTAGTGTGCTAATCAATCTTATATTTTAGTCTCAGTTAATCTTAATGATTATATGTTGATGAGACAAAGCATAAGGCTTGGAGGATATTACAAGGGATATCTTAAAGACCTCCAAGAGTGATGGTGTGCTCAAGCTTGGATGAAGTCATGAAGATCATCTAATGAAGCCAAAGCTTGGAGCATGATGATGGATGGACATCTAGAGAAGCATTGTCAAAGTTTGGAGCTTGATGAAGGGAAGCTCATCAAGGAGTGCCAAAGCTTGGAGATGATGGAGAGCATCAAGGTATAGTGAGCTTGAAGACTTAGACTCTATGAGATGCAATTTGTAATCCATGTAATTTCTGTTACTTGCATTTTTCTTTTTGAGTCTAGGATTATTGTAATACCTTGATAGATGGTCATATTCTCATGCATATGCTTTTAACCATCTTAATGAGCCTTAGGATTATCATAGAATCCAACCCAATAGGTTCATCTAGCCCAAAGACTCAATTGGAGTCTCTGGCTCTCCTGCAGTCGCCTGTTGAATGTTTAACAGTCGACTGGGTGATTTCCAGTCGCCTGTCGAGCCTTCTACAGTCGACTATGATGCTCAGCTCAAGTCAAAATTTCTATTGACTCGTCTTGAGCTTTTCGCATCAGTCGACTGATGTTCAATTTACAGTCGCCTGTATTCTTACAGTCGCCCGTGAATTGGTCGACAGTCGACTGTGTGCTTCTTGCATTTTCTGGGCTTTTTTCAATTTGCAAGACAGTCGCCTGTTGCTGTTTTTACAGTCACCTGTATATTTACAGTCGCCTGTGAAATGGTCATCAGTCTTCTGAAAGGCGTAAGTGCAAAATATGCATCTCTCTCTGTCTTTTCTCAATCTTATACAGCAGTCGAATGATGAAGGTATTACAGTCGCCTGACTATAAGACAGTCGACTGTATTATTGACATCAGTCGCCTGTATGCTTATCTGAAGAAAGAGTGCAGCTCTCTGTTTCTTGTCCATCCCTGATGCAGTCGCCTGATGAAGGATATACAGTCGACTGTCTGTTTTACAGTCGCCTGTGTAGTCTTCTACAGTCGACTGTCCTGGCTCAGATTATAGCCGTTGGGATATTTTCTAGCCGTTGATCAGTCAACTGTCTAATGATCATCAGTCGACTGTTCTTGCCATAAACTGCCAAAATCTAGCAGTTGCAGATTTCTTCCCTTTGGATTTTTGGTTGTGTTTATAGGCTTTTCTTGGCTTCATATATATTGGGATTGGCTTAGTTCATTTAGAACCCATGAAAGGGTTAGGATTTCATAGAAGATCAATTAATCTCTTCTCTAAGCCACTCCTCCCACATTCCCTAATTAGAGCTTCATTCTTATGCTATTGCATCTAAGCTCTAGGGAAATTCTCCAAGGGATTTCAATCTCATTCCTCTTCTTGGAGAACATCTTTCTTCTCTTCATTTTCATACACTCAAGTGAGAAGTGTTAGGATTCATTCCTAGAAGAGAGAAAGATCAACAAGTGCAATCAAAGCTAATCTCAAGCACTTGGCCATTCACTTGCATGCCTTCTTCTTCACATTGGTAAGATCATATCAAGGCATGGGTAAGTGTTGTTTCGTTTTGTTTTTGTTTCGAAACTCTAATTCTCTTTGTGGGAATTAGTTACTCTCTTTGTGGAAGTTACTCTCTTTGTAGGAGTTTGGTTCTTGCTGTGTGAAAGAACAAATCCGTTGTGTGAGGTCTCTCTGTGTGAGAGTAAGGATATCTATTTGTGGGAATCCTAAATCCTCTTGGTGAGGTCTCTCTCTTTGTGGGAGTGTATTTCTTTGTGAGATTTTGTATTTACTTCTCTGTGTGGGAATATAGTGAATACTGGTGTGGCTAGATGTACCCAAGTTTTGGGGAACCAGAGTAAAATCTCTGTGTTTGCGATTGTTGTTGTTGAGCACTCTGTTTTAATTTTCACTGCTTATTGTGCTTTAATTTTAGTAACTTTTAATTAAGCACTTTGCTTGCTATTACAATATTCACCCCCCCTCTAGTGTGTGTGTGTGTGTGTGTAGCCCCGCTGGGTCCCTTACAATAGCATAAAGTGTGTACGGGCAAGGAATGATGGGAGGGAAGCACACACAGAGAAAGAAACGGAAAAACATGAAAAACTCGAAAAACGAGACGTAGAAAAATAAAGGAAATAAAGACCGACACGGACTAGACAAAAGACACATACAAGCACACAGCGAACTTAAAAGGCAAGCACACGGCAAACACACAAGATACGACCACAAACACAAAATATAGATCTCCACCAAGCTGATCTCAACAATGCCTGTAAAAAGGATATGATCGCGGTGAATCAGAAAAACTGGCTAAGGGAAAAATCAGAAAAAGGGAAGTCAAGATGCAGGAGCAGAAGGCTCCTCATCCTCCTCGAAAGAGAGTGATGGGTATGGTCAGGAGAGGTGACGGATGTGCAGAGAACTGGAGAAAGAGATTGAGATCGTGCATGATCGGGCCGGAACTAACTACGAAACGATGTCGTTTACCGCAAGCGTACGGTATAGTGGTAAGCGGGTATCGAACACGAGGAAGCGGTGTTATACTACCAATCTACTCCTTGGTTGAGTTAGACTTGCGGGTTTATTGGTGGATGTGGAATATGGAATGTTGTAATGGTGATGAATGCGAAGGTCGTGTCACTCGATATCGCAAACAAGGGATTCCACACAATATAAAAGAATAAAATATAAAAAGACTAAGGCTTTAGGACTTGCTACTAGGACCGTCGGATGTCGATACTAGGCTAGGACTCTTACGTTGCATTGGTTTTATTGGGAGATTGTAGCATCTAGAAAGTGAATTCATGCGTCTGGGCATCATGAATCTAACGTATCGCATTAACCCCGCTCTCGCGATAGGCACATACGATACGTGCATTAAGGATCTTCAAAGTTCTCACCACTCTTGTGGTTTGAACGCTCTTAACTCGTACCACTCTCGTGGGTTAGATCTTCGAGGTATTTTGGTGGCTCTTATTGACGCAATGATGCTAGCCGTCAATTAGTGATATAGTTCGTCGGTGGATCCCATCAAGGCACGAGCCGGGCATGGTCACGAGCCTTGGTTGAATCCACTAACTCCCTAATTAAATCTGTAGGATACTCCTTAAGCTAATGGATTCCACCGACCATGGGCACGATCTCAGTACGAGTTCTCCTAGGGATCTTGCTAGATCAACCAAAATACAACCCCTTTTATATCCAATGCATCATAAAAATCCTATTTTTGTATCTAAATCCTAAAATCCTAGGGCTAATCCATTAGCCTTAGATAGAATTACTTATGCATGATAGCAATATATATAAGAACGATAGAAAACGTCATTGCATGCATCAAAGAGATATTCAATAATCAATTTACGAAAAGAACTAAAATAAAATTAAAGAAAACAAAAATACATATCTTGATACAAGGGAGGGGCCTAGGGCATAGCCTAACGCCAAAAGAACGTCTCCACAAACTCCTTTGAACTCTCTAAAAACTCTCCAAAAAGTCTCCAAGATCCTCCCCTAATGACGGCTATCATTCCAATATATATCCCTCTCTAAACCCTAGCAAACAACCCAAAACCCCCTCTCAGATTCATGCCCAAAGCCAAATCTGGACGTAACTTAAGTTCTGGGCCCACGACGACTCGGGTCGAGTAGGTGGTTGCTCGATCGAGTCGTCAGAAGTCTAGATTCATTGCCAAAATGTCGCTCTTCCTACTCGAACCGAGTACGTAGCTGCTCGGTCAAGTATGTGGCTGCTCGGTCGAGTCGTTAGAAGTCTAGAATCATTACCAAAACGTTGCTTTACCTGCTCGGACCGAGTAGGGTCTGCTCGGACCGAGTAGTTAGTTGCTCGGTCGAGTAGGTGGTTGCTCGGTCGAGTAGATGGTCAAGAACAGATTTCAGCACTGCAGTATCAGCTTGCAGAAATTCCATAGAGCTCATCCGACCTTCGATTGGCGTGTTCTTGGTGGCGTTGGAACCATCTTGAAGTCTACTATCTGGAAAAAATATCAGAAAAATACTAAAAAGTCCCAGGTAATAGTATATTTGAAAAGAGTGCACGGTTGTCCTGTTTCCATCACTTTGGATCGCTCGATTCCTTCACCGCATCATAGCTCGATCGAGTGACTCGAAATCCAAGAGTCATGGTATTATAAAACCATGCTTTCTTCATTCTCCTCTTCTTCGTCCCTTCTCTCTTGCCCCTTTCTTGCTCCCCAGCAGCTTTGAGTCACCGAACGCGGTGCCTCAGGAGTTCCGGTGTCGAAGCACGCGCGCTCTCCTCCAATATACTCCAAATCGCTCGATTTTCCCTGAAATGCAACCAAACGCTCTTAAATTACAATAGTTCCAATTATGAGCGTAAAAACGTATGAAATATGTAATTGAGTAATCATTTTGACGTGTAATCATATAGATAAAATGTGGAATATAATGACACATCAAAATCCCCCAAGCTTGTCTCTTACTCGTCCTCGAGGAAGACTAGTAAGAAGCGAACACGGGAGAGGGATACAATGGAGATGTAAGGCGGTGGCGTGTAATTGAGACAAGGGGTTTAATCTTAAATTCAGAAAAATACAAGAACCCAATGTATGCAGGATCTCGTGAACACACGTCAATATGAAATTAGAACACATATACACAACAAATACTTAAATCTCGCTCAAGATAAAATAACGTGGATTTCAATAAACGTAATGAACTTGATAAGTAATAAAATGAGAGTAGAGTTATATCATATCTTAGTTTATCATGCAATATACTAAGTTCACAGAAATGAAACCAATGTTCACAAATCATTCTCTAAGCAGTATAATATGTCATGATCAAACGTTTTCAAGCATGCGTGGTATTTTGTTATACTTCATGAAATGAATTTAACAAATTCAATCAAGGTAAGGCATCACCACACTACGACCATTTCAAGACTCCTAGAACCCATCAACTTTGTCATGTCTTTGTTCTATATAGAAATGGAGAAAAAGATATGGGATTTTTGTACTTTTATATTGTTTTTGGCTATATGAATATTTCATATACATTTTTCTTTCTTTATATACACGAGATAACTCAATATATACAAAAAGCGGCATATGCATCCCAGACCAGATGGTCTTAGGGCATCGGGTTATGAAGAACCCCTAGGGCCTTTTATTCAGGATATTTGTTTGATTTTTGCATTTTTGGGATTTTTGCAAACTCACATAAACGCGATGGAATGCAAAACATGATCAAAGATCATTTATTGGCTATTCTTAAAAGAAAAAGAAAAAGCATAGAATCTAGACATGGCTTGGTTTCAGGAATCCTAATCATCACTACTTTGGTTGTCGTTAGGTTATCCTATCTCTTTTGAATCATTAAACATCCATGAAGCAATAGAATTATCAATCAAATCCTGCAGGAGTCAAATGATTTTCAGATTTAATTCATTCATTTTTAACTTAACTGGTTCGAGAATATGGTTGTGAAACTATGGATTATACTATGAAAAAGCATATTGACAAAGATACACTAATCAAGGAGTTCGAACTCTAATCTAATAGATATCAGAGTTCATAAAAAAATAAATCCATGATATTTCATAGAAAATGAAGCATATGAGATATAAAAATAAAAGTGAACATGGTTCACATGGAAATTTCGAAGTATGTTTCACGATGAAGCAAAGTGTGTGCACATGCACTCCCCAAAGTTTAAACATCACATTGTCCTCAATGTGTATATGGTATAAATAGAGGACAATGACAAAATAGGGGGGCACTCAACAAAATAGTCTCTCTCCCCCAAGCTTAAATATCACATAAAAATTGGGGAGAGAGGCAAAATAAGCGCCAAATACAAGGGTGGGCATGGATGATAAATAGTGGGTTGGGTGCAAAAGATAATTGAGCCATCATATGGGGTGAGTTTTTTAAACTAAGAAAACATATAAAATCCTATACGGTCCTCTCGTTGCCGAGAGGATTTGTGATTATTTAAAGCATAAAATTCTATACTACTGGATTGATATCACCTATAGCAAAAGGCGGATCCAGTATCTTTGGCGGTGTAGGCAACTGTTCCAACTGCTCCTTCCATGGCTCCGCTAGGCGTGTGTGTCCACAGACTGCATCAGATTCAAGCAATGCGGCTCCCAGCATCTCCCCAAGGACTCCACCCGTACCCTGTAAGAGATAAGCCGCATCAATCTGATGTGGATAATTCTTCCCCAAAATAAATGTATTCCAAAGAGGGCCATAAATATAAGTATTTAAAATTAAACAGTGTTGACAACACTTCCCTGGAAATAAATCTCTACTCTCGTGCACCACGTCGACCAACTCCTCATTGTTTGCCTCAGGTTCTTTAGGTAGCTTTGGCATATAAACGTGGGTCTCATCAGACAACTCCTCATCATCGTCAGACTTATCCCATCACACCTCCTGATCATATTCAATAGCATCCATGGGTGCTAACTCCTCGTTCTCCTTCTCGTATATGTCCCATCGTGCCTCTTGTTCATATGTATGTGTATCCTGCAAAAGGCACGATAAGTCATCAAAATCTGAATCATTAAAAACATCATATACGGGAGGGGAATCAAAAGCAAAGGGCGATGTAGTAAAAGATTCTCCCTGAATGGGAGCAATAAGCCCTGTAGGATAGTCCTCGGTGTCAGTGGAAGGATGAGGTGGCTACGGAAGCTCTAGGACCGTTGTCTCCTCACAGGTTGAAGCATCAAGGTCCTCAGTATGCCGTGCAAGAATCCTATCAAGGTACGCATAAAAATATGTGGTCCATATAATCTTAGCCATGTCAGCCATAACACCTGATCAACAAAGACAATTACCCTGGAGGAAAATATCAGTGGCACAAGAAGATAGAAATAATGATAAAGCAAGTGGAGGGGAAAATTTTCTCTCTCTGTTTTTTTGTTTTTGTTTGTTTATTTGTTTGTTTTTTAATTTTTGATTTATTTGATTTATTTGATTTTTTACGCAATCTAATCAACCTAATTGTGGTAAATAGATAATATGGCGGAACGCCTCCCCAGCAACGATGCCATAAACTTGATTGGATCGGAACTAACTCTGAAACGATGTCGTTTACCGTAAGCGCATAGTATAGTGGCAAGCGGGTATCGAACACAAGGAAACGGTGCTATATTACATATCTACTCCTAGGCTGAGTTAGACTTATGGGTTTATTGGTGGATGTGGAATATGGAATGTTGTAATGGTGATGAACGTGAAGGTCGTGTCACTCAATATCGCAAACAAGGGATTCCACACAATATAAAAGAATAAAATATTAAAAGACTAAGGCTTTAGGACTCGCCACTAGGACCGTCGGATGTCGACGCTAGGCTAGGACTCTTACGTTGCATTGATTTTATTGGGGGATTGTAGCATCTTGAAAGTGAATTCATACGTTTAGGCATCATGAATCTAACGTATCGCATTAATCCCGCTCTCACGATAGGCGCATACGATACGTGCATTAAGGATCTTCAAAGTTCTCACCACTCTCATGGTTCGAACGCTCTCAACTCGTACCACTCTCGTGGGTTAGAGCTTCGAGGTATTTTGGTGGCTCTTATTGATGCAATGGCGGTAGCCGTCAATTAGTGATATAGTTCGTCGGTGGATCCCATCAAGGCACTAGCCGGGCAAGGTCACGAGCATTGGTTGAATCCATTAACTCCCTAATTAAATCCGTAGGATACTCCTTAAGCTAATCGATTCCACCAACCGTGGGCACGATCTCAGTACGAGTTCTCCTAGGGATCTTGCTAGATCAACCAAAATACAACCCCTTTTATATCCAACGCATCATAAAAATCCTATCTTTGCATCTAAATCCTAAAATCCTCAGGCTAATCCATTAGCCCTAGACAGAATTCCTCATGCATGATAGCAATATATATAAGAACGATAGAAAACGTCATTGCATGCATCAAAGAGATATTCAATAATCAATTTACGAGAAGAACTAAAATAGAATTAAAGAAAACAAAAATACATATATTGATACAAGGGAGGGGCCTAGGGCATAGCCTAACGCCAAAAGAACGTCTCCACAAACTCCTTAGAACTCTCTAAAAACTCTCCAAAAAGTCTCCAAGATCCTCCCCTAATGACGACTGTCATTCCAATATATATCCCTCTCTAAACCTTAGCAAACAACCCAAAACCCCCCTCAAATTTGTGCCCAAAGCCAAATCTGGACGTAACTTAAGTTTTGGGCCCATAGCGACTCGGGTCGACTAGGTGTCTGCTCGGTCGAGTCGTCAGAAGTCTGGATTCATTGGCAAAACGTCGCTCTGCCGGCTCGAACCAAGTAGGGTCTGCTCGGACCGAGTAGGTAGCTGCTTGGTCGAGTAGGTGGCTGCTCGGTCGAGTCGTCAGAATTCTGGATTCATTGCCAAAACATCGCTCTGCCTGCTCGGACCGAGTAGTGTCTGCTAGGACCGAGTAGGTAGTTGCTCGGTCGAGTAGGTGGTTGCTCGGTCGAGTAGGTGGTCAAGAACAGATTTCAGCACTGCAGTATCAGCTTGCAAAAAATCCCTAGAGCTCATCCGACCTCAGATTGACACGTTCTTGGTGGAGTTGGAACCTTCTTGAAGTCTACTATCTGGGAAAAATATCAGAAAAATACTGAAAAATCCCAGGTGATAGCAGATTTGAAAATAGTACACGATTGTCCTGTTTCTAGCACTTTGGATCGCTCGATTCCTTCGCCGCATCATAGCTTGATCAAGTGACCTGGAATCCAAGAGTCATGGTATTATAGAACCATGCTTTCTTCATTCTCCTCCTCTTCGTCCCTTCTCTCTTGCCCCTTTCTTTCTCCACAGCATCGTTGAGTCACCAAACGCGGCGCCTCAGGAGTTCCGGTGTCGAAGCACACGCTCTCTCCTCCAATATACTCCAAATCGCTCGATATTCCCTGAAATGCAATCAAACACTCTTAAAGTACAATAGTTCCAATTATGAGCGTAAAAGCGTATGAAATATGTAATTGAGTAATCATTTTGACGTGTAATCATATAGATAAAATGTGGAATATAATGACACATCAGTGCTTGGGTGGGCTCGGTGTGGATGTGAATGATGGGTGGGGTGTCAGTGGTAACAGAGTATGGTGGGGGTATGACGACTGATGAGGAGGGTGTGGGTAATGATCTTGCACGCACACCGACCTGTTTCTGGAGATGCGAGTAGGCGGTGGTGATAGAGGTGGATCGCCGTAGATATGGGTCAGAAGACGGAGAATGGCGGCTACATTTCGCTCGAGAGCGAGGAAACGGGGATGGGATAGTAAATATGTAGATGGGTTTGAGGGGGCAGAGGAGAATGTGCCAGCGTGCAAAGTAGTAATCTCGGCCTCAAGAGCGAGGCGAGCAGACGTGGCATGGCGCACAGCAGAACTGCTGCCGACGGTAATGGTTGTACCGGCACAAGAGGCTAGGCCAAGCAGGGCTGCAGTCAGAGCCTCGGAAGAAACATCAGTAGTAGCCGGGGTGGTGGCACTGGGTCGAGCCCCAGGGTCTCCTTGAAACTCAGGAATATCCTGCTTGCCAAAGTGGGCGGCAGGGGAAGGTGAACGCGGAGCGGCGGGAAGATGGAACTGAAGGTGCTGCCCCCCACAAACTCAGGGTCAGGTGGGAAAGACCAATCTGTCGGAAGCTCAATGGTGACACGATCAGGGTTTGGCAGAATGGTAAAAGGTGATGGGGGTGGCCATAATGAAAAGCAAATCGTCTGCCGCCGAGGGGCTTGATCATGTGAGTATGTCGCAGGACATCGATATCAATATGGGTAGATCCTGGGGCACAGACCAAATTAGGGGGAAACTCGATGTTGAGAGGTGGATGTTGGGCAATGATTGTGATGAGGCCACCGCAGCAATATTTGCCTTTATTCACGCGGCTAATATCAACTAGCTTTTGAATTAGCCACGAGGCGGCATTGATGCGAACGCGCGGTGCCTCAAAAGTAATCCCATCAATACCAAAAATAAAGGGGAACGTCATCACCCATAAAATGAAAAGATCCGGGATGGTCACGGTACTAGACTCATCCCGTGGAAAGAAAGTGCTGGAAATAATACGATGGGCGAGGCGAAAGACTGGGTGAATAATCGAAGAAGCCTTGGCCTTAGCTCTAGGATATTGATCGTGCAAAGTGAGACCATTCTAAAAGTAGTTGATGTCAAAGTCGGGATGGAGTTCATTGGCGAGGGAGCTGCCTTCAAGATTAGGGAACCCGAAGATATCATTGATAGTAGACAAGGAAGTACAGAAATTTCGGTTCCGAAGGCGAAAAACGATGTTTGACCCCGGCTCGATTTTGATCGTGGAAAGGAATTCTAGTGTGAGCACGGGGTAGGATTGAGCATGGACGTGGAGGAAACCAAGCTATCCAAAGTTCGCGAACATGGATTCGACTTCGGAGAAAACTCCGAGAGCGAACAAGGTTTGGTCGTGTGCGAACTTGGTGGCGAGGTGAGGATGTTGGTCGAGGCGAGAGAAAAAATCTTTGTGGGCTTGGCTCATATAGCGAATACCAAATGGTCCTAGTAGTGGGTCTCTTGCTGGTATGGTAGGTGGGGGTGGTGGTTGGGTAGGCGGTGGTTGAGGAGCGCGTCCACGTGTAGGACATGTGGGTCGTTGTCTCTTGCGAGACGGCTCCTCATCCACCATGGGTTGCTTACCCTTAGCTTTGTCTTTTGCCATGATATTGTGGCGATTGGATGTGATATGCAGGATGACATATGAGTGCACACAACAAATGGCAAAGCGACAAAATAAAAATTTCTGGGCAATATCATAACCAAGTTACAGAGCGAGTTTACCCAGCAAACGATGTGGCTCCTAGCTTCAAAAGCTCCCTCAATGCATGAGTTAGTGATCCGGAGAGCTGCCGCACACCAACTCGAAGAAAATAGAGTTTTTGAAAATGGGGGGAAATTAGGGCTAGGGTTTCAAGGGATTTGCGGCTTGAATGTGGTCGATGGAGGGGCTTTGATAGTGGGAGATTAGTGGAGGAAGTGGAAGAGGATGATTAGTAACAGTAGGAGTGATGGAGAAGATCATTTGGGAAGAAGTCCAAACGAACGGCTCGAAATTGGTTTTCAGAGGTCGGGCGAAATGGCAGTCGGGTGGCGGGTGGGGTTATATAGGATTTTGGCGACCCGATCGGGTGGAAATCACCCGATCGGTTGGATCAATTTTCAAAAATTCTCTTGGATTAGCAGCTACAGGTCACCCGATCGGGTGAGAACTCACCCGATCGGTTTACGCTCTCTGAAAAACTTCCCAAGTCTCTGTTTTAATTCACCCGATCAGTCACCCGATGGCCTACTATATTACCCGCTCGGTTGGTTCTTCGACTGAAACCTCGTCACTTACTAAAACAATCCACCCAATCGGTTGATGTATGACCCGATCAGGTGGGGCATTTCCTGCACAAAAAATTCAAATTTACTAAGTTTCCCAACAAATAATCCCCACAACAACATATATACACTGAAATTAATAGACCAATCTTATTAAAAGCGAGTAAAAGTTTAGGATATGAGTTACCTCCCATGAAGCACTCTTTTTTATAGTCGTTCGCTCGACTCTCGATAAGATGTTCAGGGTGGCTTGAATGGGTGACGCTCGACGGTTGGCGTCCTCTCAGCAGTTGGGGCTAAAGTTCCGGTTGTTGACAGCGGTGACAAGTAGATGGTCTCAATAACTCCCCCATTGGTAATATCTGGGGGCTTCTCTTTAGTGTTGGCGACACACACCACTCTTTTCAAGATTCACACTTCGTCGACGGTAAGCACTAGAGGGTCTTTGCCCTTGCTCTTCATCTGAGCATTCTTTCCAAATCCAGGGGAGTTGACTGGGAGACACATTCCGGCTCAAGAATTTCCTCTCCATTGAGCCTAGAGTGCTCCTCTACGCTATCCAAGTCTTCAGGAGGGTCTCTAGAAAGAACTTCCAATGCTCCCGCTTCATTAGCGTTCTCTTCTTCAATCTCCAGAAGGTTGCAATTGGATTCCTCGTGTGGTAGCTTCATGGACAACGCTAAGTCGAATTCCACCGTTTGATCACCGACGTTTAAAGACAACTTTCCCTTCTTTACGTCAATAAGCACACCGGTGGTCACCATAAAAGGTCTTTCGAGAATAATCAGAGTGTGATTATCCTCGGGCATATCCATCACTACAAAGTCCACCGGCACACGTACACCGCAGACATTAAGTGGTAGGTCGTCGATGACTCCCACAGGATATTTGACGGACCGATCTGCTAGTTGCAATGCCATCCCCGTAGGTTCCAGTTCTCCCATGTTGATTCTTCTGTAGAGTGAAAGGGGTATCAGACTTACACTTGCTCCTAAATCAACAAGTGCTCTATTGTTAGAGACTCCCCCTATTGAGCATGGAATCGAAAAACTTCCCGGGTCCTTAAGCTTTGGTGGTTGGGCTTGTTGGATCAAAGCGCTACACTCCGTCGTAAGAACCACGTTTTCTTTCCCTGTTCCCTTCGTCACTAGATCTTTGAGAAACTTTGCGTACGAAGGGATAGTTTCAATCGCTTCAAGGAACGTGATCTGAAGACTTAAATCCTTCACCATTTCAAAGAACCTGCAATATTTTTCGTCGATCTTGGCCTTGGCAAGCCTTTGTGGAAATGGGACCGTATGCTTGAAAACTCTCAAGTCTTCACCTTCATTCTTCTTTGTCTTCTCAGAATCTCTCTCTAGAGTCACGGTACTTGACGTTGAAGCTCTGTTGTCATTCATCTCCATCTGCGGTTGCACAATGTCAATGGGCACTTCATTATCTTTCTCGGCCTCCCGTGCCGGAATCTCTTTTCCGCTCCTCAAAACAATAACGGAAACATTCGCTTGACTATGTGTCAAGGCTAAGTTCTGGCTCGGTGCTCTAGGATTCACCTCCGGTTGACCGGGCAATTGTCCTTGCACCCTTTGGAGGTTGGCTACTTGCAACCCCAATTGGGTTACTTGGTCGGCCAAGGATTTCTGTCCAAGTTGTAATTGTTGAGTGATCTTCTCCTGATTTGAAATGTATTGAGCTAGAAGATTCTCTACCGGAGAGAACCCCGGCAACGACGTCATAAAGCTTGAACTGTCGTCCATTTGACACGCAAATCGGGATGTGATACTAGAATTAGAATTTATAAACTGCAAGCGTACGGTGTCGAAGTGTGGCTTGGGGGCCGATCACGGGGAGGCGTGCGTTGTACTTGCAAACATTCAGGAACCAGATCACCCGGTGGATGAGCTAGCCGATTCTCAGATGGTTGTCACGATTATAAACTAATGGAAAGGTTACATGTGTGTATATTTTATATATTCACACACGTCTTCTTTGTGTTTTTCCATTATTTTCCGCCGTCCCGTATCCGTTTTCTCGTATTTTCTAGTTTTCTTTCACTTCTCCGTGTTTTTTGTGTTTACAGGAGATTGCCAGTGTAGGAGACACATAAGAAGATATCATAAGTCCCCGGAGCAACGGGAGGAGTCACGCGCGATCCAGGGGGTCAAACGACTAAGGTTGCCATCTTTCAGCCCCCACCCGATCGGTTGGACACAGCCAACCGATCGGGTGATGCATGCGTGCTTGACCCAGACACAAGCTGAAGCGAAGCACAGCATCAATCGACCGGTTCACCGACTGGTTGAACACGGCAGACTTCTCGGAAATTTGGAGCTGAATTCCAACCGATCGGGTGATATTCACCCGATCGGTTCATCTGTAGCCGATTCCTCCAAGAGACGACCCGGAGAGCTCACCCGACGGCCTGCTGATCGTGCCAAGTCGACTGAATTTTCTGTCTTTTTGGGTGATAATTCCAACCGATCGGTTGATAATTCAACCGATCGGTTCACCTGATGACCACAAGATCCAAACGACGAGCCGCTTGCGCCAACCAACCAGGTCACGTGAGCGGGTGAAGTTTCTGAAGACCGCAGCCGAAGAACGTCGTAGCTCACCCGATCGGTTGATTCTTCAACCGATCGGGTGAATTCGTTTTCTATAAATAGCTGCCTAGGTTTTCCAGAAATGAGAGCTGTGTATTTTTCTGTCTTTTTTCCCAATTGTGACGGTTGGAATTTTGTTGTTATTTGTAAGTGTTCTAATCTTTATGAAACTTTGATATTATCTTAATAGCATTGCCACTACTTCATTTCAATCGCCTGATTATGATTTCTACGGTCGATTTTCATTTAGATCGCTTTTTAGCTATAATGTGTGAGTAATTCCCAAATCTGGGATTTCGGTGGAAACCCCACCGTGGGTTCTCCCTGATGCGTCCATAGGACTAGGGTATCGATATGGAATAGAAATCTATTGGTTAGGCGGGGTATTTCATTGTCATCAGCGGGAAAAAGACCGCCTTTGACCGTTGGGCCAATGGGGAATAAACTTGGCGGTTGACTCCCAAGCCATAGCTCACGCCCTTAGCATAGACATCGAATCCTAGCACGCGGGAGCGGCAGGATAAAATGTTGGAAGTTATCGTTGCAAGCTTAGTGCTCCCGGAGTCGGTCAGTGTTAATGGACATGGGAATGCCCGCTGACCGAACCCGGGTATTCTGAAGTATCATCCTGGGCACCGACCGGAATATCGGGCCCATGGGACGCTGTTATCACTCTTAGAGGCAACGTCTCACCACTAAACCCTAATTCCGATCGTTTTCCTATCTGTCGGTCGTAACAGCGGGAACACATGATATGGTGGAAACCGAAGTCCCAGGTTTCCCTTCATATTGTTTATCCCCCGTATTTACATTCCGTGACAACACATCTATCGATTCGGGCTAGCTCACCCCTAGGGTGAATTGGTTCCTCTTAGAAACAAGCACAACCACGCCTCCCTGTGTTCGACCCCCAAGCCACACTACAACACCGTGCGCTTGCGGTATAAATATTTTAAATCTAGTATCCCCCCAATCTAATTGCACACTTGCATGATCACAAACCGGGGCGACGTCAAGCTTTATGGCGCCGTTGCCAGGGAGGCAACACGCTTGTTAATTTTAGGACCTTCGAACCCTTGAGTCTAGCTCATATCCCTATCTTGCAATAATTTTCGCATTCTTCTTTTTCATTTTTATTTCTCTAATTTTTATTTTCTGTTTTTGTCTGTTTCTATCCCACACTTGCTTCACGGGTGTTTGTTGATTTCCATGCGCAGGAACACAAGGAGTCTTGACGTCTTGATTCCTGTTGATCCGGAGATAAACGCCACCCTTAGGCGTCTGGCCGCAGAGAAGAGAAGAAGAGAAGAGTCTGAAGCCATGGGAGAGAATACACCACCTCATAAGTCCCTGCTGGAGTACTCGATGCCATCCATCGGGTCCACCTCCTCCATTCGATCTCCGGCTATTTTAGCCCAGAGCTTCGAGCTTAAGCCGTCACTAGTGACATGGATTCAGCAGGATCAATTCTCTGGGGCACCCATGGAGAGCCTTATTGAACATCTGGACTCCTTCCTCAAGAAGTGTGACACATTCAGGATTAATGGTGTCACCACTGAAGCGATCCGACTTATGCTATTCCCCTTCTCTCTGCGGGATAAGGCCAAGCAATGGCTTAGGAGGAAGGACCCGAACACCTTCAACACCTGGGAGAAGCTCTCGAATGCGTTCTTGACTAAGTTCTTCCCTCTGGGGAAAATGATGAAGCTGAGGAGTGAGATCTGCTCCTTCACCCAAGCCAGCCACGAGTCCCTGCATGAAGCTTGGACAAGATACAAAGAGATGCAGCGGAGATGCCCTCGTCACGAGCTTCCAAAGTGACAGATTATCAATCTGTTCTATAACGGGCTGAGGGATGACTTGAAATCTTCGATGGACGCCGCGGCTGGGGGGTCCTTCATGTCTAGAAGTGAAGAAGATGCCGGTAATATTTTAGAAAACATGGCATCAAACAATTAGCGGTGGTGTGACGAGCGTGCAACACCTAGATCTGGAGGCATTCATAAAGTCGAGGACATCGACAAGTTGTCTAGCAAATTTGATTTGCTATCGACCCAGATCTCAGTGCTTATGGTAGGAGCTGGTGGTGCCGGCACCCAACAAGTATCAGTGGTGGAAGCTGAAGTCCTGGGAGAATTCGAGGGTGGTGACATTTCACCACCGGTGGATCAAGCTAGCGCACTTTTCTTCAACCCTACATGTAATGCGCCGTATCCACCCTGGACTAGCTCCAATCCGGTTTATTCTCCAAATAACCGGAACCACCCCAATCTTAGCTATCGGGCACCCTATCAGCAGCCGCCTCAGCAGCAGCAGCAGCTAGTATATCAGCCGCCTAGGCAATAGCAACAACAATATCAGCAGCAGCAGCAGCCTCCACAGATGTACCAGCAGTATCCACCAAGGAACCAGCAGCCCATGCAGCAGCAGAAGCCATATGGACATCAGCATGCTATCTTCCCGGTTGAGTCCCTCTTGACTCAGTACATTTCGAACCAGGAGAAGATCAATTTGAAGCTGGAAATGGGGCAGAGGGCCCTCACTGACCAAGTAACCCAGCTGGGGTTGCAGGTGGTGAACCTTCAAAGGTCGCAAAATCAATTGCTGCCACAACCAGAAGTGAACCAGAGGGGGGCAAATCAGACTTTGGCACTAACACATGAACATGCGAATGTGTCCGCTATCGTCCTGAGAAGCGGGACACAAATTCCTACGAGAGTGCCCGCTAAGGAACCGGAAGCTCCATTGGTTGTTGGGCGGCCAATTGAAAAATCGAATGACAACGGAGCTCCGTCACCAAAGAATACGACTCCGGAGGGAGTCCATGAAGAAGAGAAGAAGAAGGCAGAGGAGGAGAACCTTAGAGTATTCAAGCCCGTTGTGCCTTTTCCACAACGACTTGCCAAGGCTAAAATTGATGAAAAATACGGTAAGTTCATCGCTATGGTCAAGGATTTGAGCTTGTAGATCTCGTTCCTCGAAGCCATAGAG
Source organism: Scilla litardierei (assembly GCA_030789695.1). NCBI lineage: Eukaryota > Viridiplantae > Streptophyta > Magnoliopsida > Asparagales > Asparagaceae > Scilla > Scilla litardierei. The sequence goes on along the minus strand of CM061142.1, from coordinate 807,334,976 downwards.
ACAATTCCCTCCTATGCAAAATTTTTAAAGGACTTGGTGACGAGGGGTTCGAGAAAGGAAAATGTCGTTCTCACGGCGGAATGTAGTGCTCTCATCCAGCGAGCAAATCTGCCTAAGCTAAAAGACCCAGGAAGCTTCTCCATTCCTTGTTCGATTGGGGAAGTAAAAATCCATCGAGCGCTCGTGGACTTAGGAGCGAGCGTCAGTCTAATGCCCCTGTCGCTATACAGGAGGATAGGGATGTGAGACCTGGAGCCCATGTGTATGACACTTCAATGAGCCAATAGATCGGTCAAATACCCGATGAGAATTGTAGACGACCTGCCCGTTAACGTCAGTGGAGTACATGTGCCAGTAGACTTCGTGGTGATGGATATGCCCGAAGACACCCATACGCCCATCATCCTTGGATGGCCCTTCATGGCCATTGCTGGCGTGCTGATAGACGTGAAGAAAGGGAAGCTATCCCTTAATGTTGGCAACGAAAAGGTCGAGTTCGACTTGGGCTTATCAATGAAGCATCCTCCGAATGAACCTGGTTGCAATATGCTGGACGTAGAAGAAGAAAGAGCTGTGGAAGCCGGGGCCTGGGAAATTCTCTCAAGGAATCCCCCCAACAGCTTGTGGGACCTTGAAGAGCATGACGGTCTGAAAAAGGAAGAAGTTGCTGAGGAAGCAGGTGCGTCACATACGATCCCTCCCGGATTCCAAAAGTCCCCTCCGACGAGGAGAAAAGGGAAAGAGCCCATGGGGCTTACCAGTGATGAGATCCGGATCTTGAAAAGAGTGGCGGTAGACGCCAATATAAGGGAGAAGCCCCTTGATACCATCAACGGAGGGAGGATCGTCGAGCAAGTCTACTTGTCACCGCCGCCGACACCAAAGGCCACCAATTCAGAATCTGAAGGGATGCCAAACTTAGGGCATCACCCCCGTCCACCTTGAAAATCATCTACGGGCGTCGAGCAAACGACGTTAAACAAAAGCGCTTCATGGGAGGCAACCCATGCTCTAAACTTTCATCTTTGTCTTTAGTATTATTTTTAGCTTTATTTTTCCTATTTTGATAAATAAATCCAGCCACGGGAACTTTCGTCGAAGGACTTAGGCCATTTTTGGACTTTTGCAGGAAACAAGCCCCCAACCGATTGGGTGATCCCTCAAGCGATCGGGTGGGACATATCAGAAAGTGGCCTATATCTGTTCATCCACGAACCGGTCGGGTGAAGCAAACTGATACCGGGTGGCAGACCGTGTGAAAAGAGCAGAAGTCTCGGAAAATTTGGGATTTAATCAACCGATCGGTTGATAGAAGCTATGGTCGTGTGACTGACCGGGTGAGCTGCACAGAAGTCTCAGGAAAAATTGTGAAGCAGCCAACCGATCGGTTCGCCTGTAGCCTCTTTTCAGCAAGAATTTTAGACATAATAATCAACCGACCGGGTAAAAACTCACCCGATCGGTTCGACTTAAACCCTATAAATACCCCCCGCCCTCACCCATTCATTTCCCTTCGCCCGTTTCGACTTCTCCGAGCTCCAACCGGCTAGATCCTTCCCCCAACTGACCTCCAACCTCCCTCAATCGATCTCTCCACTTCCTATTTCCTTCTCTCCATCGATCTCTCTCTCCCTCTTCCATTTAACCCTAGAAAAAACCCTAATTTCCACCCGACCCCCCCCCCCCCCCCATTTTCGAAAATTTGCTGAAAAGAAGTGCCGCGGCTTCACACTCCCTCTCATTGCGCTGCGTTGGGTGATCTACGAGCGAGGATCGTCATCTCTACTTGGTAACGTCGCTCCTTAGCTCCATTTTTAATTTTTGCCCTAGTATTACTATTTTGCTCGATTGCCTGTGTTTGTGTGCATTCATCATATCTTGCATACACTAGCATCACACACCCACATGGCCCGAGATCAAGATAAGGGTAAGGGTATTATGTGTGAGGAGGGGTCGTCTCGCAAGAGACGAAAGACCACACATCCACCACACTCACGCCCTCCTCCTGCAGCATGCATAACCCCAACCCTAACCCTAACCTATCATCCCAGCTGAGGACCCTATGATGGGCCCGGCTACCGTTTTTTGAGTCAGGAACAAAAAGATTTTTATCATAGACTCGATGCACGAGGCACCTATCCACCAAATTTTCCCATGCCCAAACGCTTATCGATATCGATGTGTTCACCGAGGTCGAGACTCTCTTCGCCAATTTAGGTTGGATAGCTTTCCTGAACGCCACCGCGGTATCCCACCCCTCCTTCACACTCGAATTTTTATCCTCCCTTGTCTGTGAGTCGGGGTCGATCGTCATTTTCCACGTCCGTAACAAAACCATCCACACCCACCTGAATACCATTAATAACATCTTTGGTTTCCCCATTCTTGGGGACGACGATATCCGTCCCTACGGGTATCACCCCGATTTTGACGTTGATCAATTTTGGTTTCGCCTCACCCTACACGCTCACTATCCCACTTAGGCGAGCTGGATATCCCTGCGTCCCTGGGAGACTCCGAGGCTGGCCTCAGTCATACCATCCCAGTTCCTGGCCCTATCACTTCCGATGCTCTGAGTGAGGCCCTTTTAGGCCTAGCCTCTGGTACCGGCATGACCACTGCCACTGGCACCACTTCCACCTCCCGTCCAGCCTCTACTTCTTCCGTTCGTCGCGCCGCCTCCGCTTGCCTTGCTCTTGAGGCTGAGCTAGCTTCACTGTGCGCTCGCGCTTCGTCCTCTACCCCCTCAGACCCATCCTCTTCGATCTTCTCTCACCCACATTTCCTCGCACTTGAGAGGAACGTGGCTGCCATCCTCCGCATTCTCACTCACGTTCACGGACCACTTCCACCTACACCACCACCCACTCCACCCCCTTCACCTCCACCATCACACTCTTTACCTCCCCCATCACATTCATCACCATACCTATCACCCCCTAGGCGACCATCCCCTCCCACACCACTGTTTTCGTTCCTGCCACTTCACCTCCACTCACGACCACCGCCGTCGACCCCACAGATCCACCACCCTCCACTTCCGTCACCCCATACGTGAGCTGCAAGAAATTACAGGTGCATTCGCGATCACTTCCCCCACCATCCTCTTCCGTCGCCGTATCTACCCCATCTACCGCCGTATCTACCCCATCTACCACCGCTTTGATTGCCACTTCCCTTCCACTCCCCATTATCACCACCACACCACCCATCGTCCACACTTCCACACCCATCCACACACATCCTGCACCCCTCTCCCCACTTCTTCGCACACCCCCCACCTCTCCCCTCCACACACCTCCATCTTCTACCGAGGAGGACGAGGATGATTCCTCTCCTGCTTTTTGATTTCTTTTGCCTTTCCGATCTTCCCCTTGCATATTTCTGCACCGTCATGAGCATATCATATTGCTAGCACTATTATGTCCACCTTGGGGGAAGTCGACTTTTCTGTGTGTTTTGTCGTGTTCTTTCTGTGTGTTGTGTTTGTTTATTAATGTCGTGTGGTGTGCTTTTCTATCATTTATTTTCTGTATTTATTTTTCCTCTTTCTTTATTTTTCAGTTTCATATGAGTGTTTTCCTCGTTTTTCATTTCTCCTTGTGTCGGTGCATATCCCCCCATTTTCATTGCCCTCCCGTATTTACTTTTATTGCATTGAGGGCAATGCAAGTTTCAGCTTAGAGGAGTCACTCTTCATGCGTCATTTTGTGTCTTTTTCTTCGTTTTTGAGTCGTTTTCACCGTGTTTTTCTTTTTCTTTCTTTCCTTTTTCTCCTCTCTCTCTCCTAGAGATGACCCCAAATGATGAATTGCCATATAATCACACACACAAACACACCTAACATGGCTTCGATAATCACATTCAGGCATATGCCGCTGGTGGCACCGGTGACGATGAAGGTAGCACCGTGAAGCGGTGGTAGAGGCCACGTGTTCTCCTTTCTTCCTATTATTTCTTCAATCTGGAGCCAATATCATTTTTCTCTCAATATGATGCCAAGAATGAGAGCAAGTCAAACAGATCAAAAATCATACCTTCTACTTCGTTACTCCATTTGTTGTAGAAGAGCTCATCAAAGCGGATAAAATCCCTTGCAGGCATCAGCATCATCAAGAAGCAGAACTCCACAGCAAGTTTCAATCCATTTGCTGTAGAAGAGCTCTTCGACCCATGACGACAGTTGTTGTCCGCGATAGATCGGAGATCGACCTCCTTTCCTTGCGATCATGCAGTGGGTTTTGGGGGAGAGGGGGCCGAGAGAGAGAGAGAGAGAGAGAGAGAGAGAGAGAGAGAGAGAGAGAGAGAGAGAGAGAGAGAGAGAGAGAGAGAGAGAGAGAGTCCCCCAAAGTTTGGGACAGCTTGATCTGGGGTTGAGGCACATATATTGATTTTCCCCCCAAAGGTTTTGAGTTCCCCCCGTTTTTTTGAGTTCCCCCCAAAAATCTGTCACGCTCTGGCCTGCCAGACACACGCGCGTACGTGGCTTCATCTTGGCCTTCCACAGAGTGAATCTAGACAGTTTATGGTGACTGGGACAAAAAATATATGACTGGACTTATGACTGGGACAAAATTCAAAAACTGCTCTCTTTTACAGAATACTTGGAAAAACCCCGTGCACACGTGCACGGGAAAAATGAAGACGGGGGAACAAAAAAGAACTGTTAGGAAGCCAAGGGGAGAAAGCGGAAAAGGGAGGGTGTGTGTGAGGATTGTGGGGGGGGGGTCAAAAGTGCAATTAGGGATTTGTAGGGGGTTATTTCTGCAAAAAAACCAAAAAAATTTGTCCTAGTCACAACCGCATTTGTCCTAGTCACAACCACATGTTTTATAGAATATATATATATATATATATATATATATATATATATATGGATGTGTGTGCATGGTTGCAAAGAGTGTGCACGGGAGTGGCACACTTGTAATTAAGTGTTAATGTGGTGTATTTGTATTGGATGGTAGTGATGCTTGAATGAGTATATATGTATGGTTATTGGTTTATGTTGGCATGCTTGGGAGTGACCCTTGAGAGGGGCTAGTGTGAAGAGGGGTAAGGGTAGTTTGGTCTTTTGGATAGGGGTGTGTGTATAGTAAAGAAGTGCGTGCATAAAGGAATGGCAAACTTGTAAATGCCTAGAAGTTGAGGGGTATTTTTGGGAGGGTATTTTAGTCATTTTAAGTTGTCATGGTTTATGGGATAAGTTAAGGAGTGTGTAACAAAATCTTGAGAAATATCTTCTTCTTCTTATCTTTTCCTTCTCTTTTCTTTTCTTTTCTTTTCTTTCTTCCCTCCCTTTCCTATGATGGCCGAAATTTTTCTATGGGAGTATAGGGTGTCCAAACACCCAAATGGCTACTCCACCATCACTTTGATCCTCTAGTATCATCTTTTTCTTCATGGGGTGCATGTGGGACATTTTGGAAGCTTTAGAGAGGAGGATTCAAGGGCAAGTTGTGAGCTTTTTGTGATAGGGCTTGGAGAGAGTTTTCATAGAGCTATGGTGGAGTTTTCTTGGAATTGATGGAGGGATTTTGATAGCCATTGAGGCAGGAATCCAACCCTAACTCATTGTTTCATTTCATGGCATGTTGAATTATAAAGTTTGCATTTTTAGGGTTATGTGGAAACCCCTTGACATGGTGCATTCTTGCTTAAATTAATATGAGATGTTGAGTTGTATGATGCTAAGAATATGTCTCATGATGCTCTTTATTATTTGGTTCCATTAACTATGTGAAATTGCTCTCATTTAGAATGTTGGATGTTTTATTTTCCACTCTTCTTTGCATGAAAAGTGCTTATTATATGAATTATGTGAAACATGAGAATAATGAAGGGATATGTGCAATTGACTATGGATAGGTGACAAAAATGGGGGCTTGAAGCCACCCTTAAATTTCGGCCTAGGGTATTGAAGATCCCTAGAGCTATGGGATGTTTTGGTGAATGAAGGATGTGGGATGGGAATGAAAGGAAAGGCACAATTATAGTATTGTCAAGAAACATGGTATTAGAACGCGATGTATGGTTAGGGGCTCTAGGCTTGTATGTGATGGGAGGTAGGAGGGTGAGCATGACATCCCCCAAGGTGGTTGTATGTGGTGATATGTGGTTATGGTTATGATGGGCATGTCACGATGTGCATGACCCTTTGTTGTGGTGATATGCGGATAAGTTATGTTATGTTTCTATTTTTGAGGGCAATGTCATGGGGACCACGAGGCCTATCACATATAAATCTGGGACCTCTGGGCATGCCTCATATTATAATGCCAGGTTTCTGCTTATTGACTTTGCAGTTTACTTCTCTTTCTGTAGTACTCACTTTGTTTTGCTGGTCTTCCTTTGCCACATGTACGTGTTTCTGTTATTTATGTCATTTACAATTTCATATATAATGTGGTTATATGGTTATGTACATCTCCTTCCATGATATGGCATGAGTTAATTCACAGTTTATTGCATAAATGCATTGCATTCTATTGCACCATGTGAGTCGGGTTTGGATATCCTACTGGGACACGCGTTGACGTGCCCCGTTGACTTTTCAGGTATTGGTTCTTGGAGTTGGAGGCCCATCAGCTCAGCTGGTTGGAGTTAAGGGTTGTGTGAGTATGTGTGAGTGTTGGGTGTATGCTCTTGTACTTGGTGGGGTGAGGGTTCTTGTTGTATATGAGTTGGTATAAGGATGTTGTATATGGACAATTCAAGTATATATGTGTATGTGATTGAGATGTTGGTTCTCTTTTATTATTCTATGTTGTCTGGAATGCTACACGTATTATTACAGCAGTGCACAGTGGATCTGCTTGTGTTTGTGTTTTGTATTTCCTTTCATAACTCTTGCTCTTTGGGCATCCCGGGGAGCGGGGCGTTGCAACTAGGCCCAAGACCTTGAGGACACTAAGGATTTCGCCACGATGGCTACTTGCAAATCGATTGCCCATGTCAAATGGAAATTGAAGAACAGAATTTCAACATCGATGATTATGATGGGTAGTCATAAGCAAAGTGGGGGATGGAGTCTACTCTTTCCGATTTGAAGTGCAAGAGGAATTGAGTGAAGGAGAGACTTCAGAGGAGGACTTGATGGACCCTTTAGAGCCTACTTTTGTTGGCCCACTTTCACCCCAACATGATGATGAAGCTATTGAGAAGGAGGGGGAGATGACAGGTGGTATACGAGAGCATTGGAAGGATGGCTTAGAATGCCTACTTCTACAATGTTGAGGAGGATGAGAGAGAGAGAGAGAGAGAGAGAGAGAGAGAGAGAGAGAGAGAGAGAGAGAGAGAGAGAGAGAGAGAGAGAGAGAGAGAGAGAGAGAGAGAGAGAGCATACCGACTATTGTAATGGAGCCCAAACTCTGCCATCATACAGATGCATCAAAGCTGCCACCACCTCCTTATCCAACGAACTACCATCTCAATCTTGTACATGCTTTTAATTTCACTGATAATTTTATTAATAGTATATATGATTTCGCTCTTGTACAGGAAGTTGAGATGAGAGAGGAGAAGCATCAAGCCAAATATACTAAAACATTCTAGGGAGTTTTCCAAAATTTTCATGAAGCTTTAAATTCATATTTTTCTCTTAATGATTATATTTAGGAAACATTTATTTACGAAAGTTTCCACATCTATATCTAACACAATCTATCCCCCACAGGACACAAGTGCACATTCTGAGGAGATGCTGGGGATTGTGTTACTAGCCACTAATGCTCGGAGTGGAGGTGGAGCATTGGTTGTGAAGACGCTCGTAGAGGAGCACACGGAGCTGATCGAGTAGCTGCCTCCACCATTAGAGATTCGAGATATGCCGTTTAATCATGGTGTATTCTATCCAGTAGTATAGATAAAATAAATAAATATTTTAATCTTATTGCTTTAGAAGTATATTGTCCTTTTTTATGTTTTTGTTTCTAGCATATTTTGAATAAATATACTACCCTTTCTTACATTGAGGACAATGTAGATCTTTAAGTTGGGGGGAAAGTGTAGAGTTTTGCTTGAATTTTCTTTTATTCATACTTGTATACAAAAACATAGAAAAAAATTCAAAATTTTTCAAAATATATGCATATATAGATAGAATAAATGAGAAAATTATTTCTTTTCACCAAAATCATTTATATAGCCATATGTAGTGAATATTCCATGGATTTTGATTGACACTCATATTCTTAATGTTTATCATAGATTGATTAATGATGCTATATCCATGCATGGAACAACAATTTGTTATAATTTTTATGAACCTAGTGCATGTATTCATCAGTGTTGCCTCATAAAACCATTATTTTGTGTAATGCAATTTCTTGTCATGAATGAGCTTATGAAGTGGTAATCATATTAATTAGGTTCTAAACTAATAAGATATTGGCCTAACACATAGACAGGCTTGTCATTGGTGAATGGTGTAGAATTTACTCAAATATGTCTCATTGTTACATTTTAAAAAAAGAGAAAAAAAAATGGAAAGATGAATAAAACACACTGGTCTTCCAACTCTCATTAAGTAGCCAGGTCCTCGTGCCTCAAGAACAATTAGGGATTCATGTCGAAAAATGAAATCTGGAGGATTGCATAATAAAAATAAACGTAAAGGATTCGATCCGTTAAGTTCGGGGGTCTTTTTTGGCCTAAAACACTGAGACCGTCTAGTCTAGGAGCGATTGACCCAAATATCGCTAAATGAATCCATTTAAGTTCAAAAAAGAGAAGATGAAGAGATATGAGAATAAGATTGAGCATGTATTGAGTAAATTCAAAATCATAAGCTTGTGATGAGCTAAATGTTGTGTTGGCCAAGTCTTAGAGGATTTAGCAACTTAAAACACTTGATTACTTACAAACTTAGACAATTGCATGGCATGAACTTATGTGACGCTAAATATGTGTGGATTGAGATAACATTATGAATTCTGTACTATTTCATGAAAATCTATGATATTTATTGGACTTTGTTGGGGAATGGTGCTCTTGACCCACACTATGGTCAATGAAGGGGATGTGATGTGTGTTTTGTATTTTTCGAATTATTCACTTACTTTGCTAGGAACTAACAAAGTGCTAGTTGGGGTGTGTGATTACGCGTAAATATTGTATATTTTACCCTCAATTCTGTGGCATTCCCATGTGATTTTATGCTTAATTGAGCTCTATACTATACATTTCTTAACATTTAACATATTTTAGAGTTTATTATATTTTAGGGAATTTTTTGGAATTTTCTGTGAGGCTGAAATGATGTTTTTATTGCAGGGCTGAAGTTACAGACGACTGGACAAGTGCCATCAACCATCTGGAAAAACCGATACTCCGATACATAATTTCAGGGGTCTGTCAGACGTATAATGCACACTGCACAGCTGTCTGGCTCGACAACATCAGCCGTCTGGATGGACCGCACCAGATGGCTAGCTACAGTTAGCTCAATTTGGCACAACAAACAGAGAGTTGGAGAATAATTACAAGCTGTACCACTAGACGCCTGATGAAGGAAGCCCAGAAACGTGGCTGCTTAGCCAGACGTCTGAGTTTACCACTCCAGCCATCTGTTTGTCTCACCAAGTAGCAGAAGCTGGTAGCAACCAACCATCTGGACGTACAACTCCAGGCGGTTAGGAAACTCAAAAGGCCAGACGTCTGGAGCTCCCACTCCAGACGTCTGATAGCAGGCTGAAGGAGATTTCTGGAGTTGTTTTAAACATGATCCAACTTCAATAGACTTCCAAGCTGAAGGATTAATATCCATTCATCTGGATCGAATGATTGAGATTGTTTTGTGGGTTGAGTGCCTATAAATAGTTGATTGTAATTAGGGATATGGATTATCTATTATCTCATTGATTACTTTTAGTTCTATGGTTTATCTTTCTCTTTAGGGAAGAGGGTGTGGCTGAGCAAGAGGAGATTGGGGCTGAGCTTTCGGTCCTCCTTAGTGAAAGAAACCAACTTTGACTCTTGATTTTGATTATTTGTTTCCATCTTTGTATTGAACTTATATGATTATCAATGGAAGTTTGTGTTTTTATTTCCATGAGTGGCTAACTCTATTGTGGGTGTGTTGTGATGTAATTAGGGTTTATTCCTCTATGATTCCATTAATCTCTATGTTATTGAATGTTTAAATCACTAGATTTATGGATTATTTATATTTCTAATGCATGTACATTATCTATGAGGGGTTCGATGAGGATGGTGTGCTGTGAGACATTACATATATGTATGCACATTACCCGTGAGGCGGTCTTAAAAGGATGATTTGCCATGAGGCGCTATCTACATGTGTCTACACTACCTGTCGAGGGATCTAAGAATGACACGTCATGAGGCATTGTCTATATGAATAAGATCCGTCGAGGGGCCCTAAAATAAGGTGGTGTGCTGTGAGGTACTACCTAAAGCAATTAGGATATATAACCCATGAATCCAATGATTACTTGAGAAGTTAATGCTATTGTGCTTGATTGTTAGATTTTTCAATCCCCATACCTTGGCATGGACGTGGGATTGAGTTATCCGATAATTTTAGCCCAAAAGGCTCATCATTGAGTTATCCAAGAAATTAGAATGCATAGTAGGACATAACCCTAATGAAATCACAACACACACCCCTTCTCAAATTGCATCACACATACTACCCCTTAGAATAATTTAGTATAGTTTTGACGCTCAAACTCCTGAACCAATATTTCACCTGCAAAAGGTGGGTTGTTTCTCATTAAATTATTTCCTACTTAATTTCTAATTGTGAATTTGCAGACGACTTGTCGCTAAGGAGTACGACCCTGGACTCACCAGGATTACTACTTATCTGACCTCCTGTGTTTGGGAGTAGCACAACATTCTGTGATAACCCGTATGTAGACAACATCTTCGTCAATTGCAACACTTTGCAACTCTCAATTATGGTTTTTTACCCCTAGTCCTGTATGATCTTGACCAAATCATAAAGTCTAGTCAAGTCTTTCCCATCATTTCGTAGTAAGTTGGATGTGAGCAAGTGACGTTGACCTTCGCCAACAAGGCACGTACTCATACCATCTGAATCCATCTTATGGTAGCAAAGATGCATCACCTAGAGTTAAACAACTAAGGCTTGACCTTTGCCAACAACCATAACGTCAATCTAGGTACTCTACATTATTTGAAACAATGGAGGGCTATAGATAATCCTTAAAAATTTTTTAACGTAATAGCCTTGATATAGTTGGAAGAACTAAGTCATGTAATTTAGTTGGATAAAAGGATTTAATCTGATCACTTGGCCAGGCAGGCACAATCTGGGGAGGGAGATTTTTCATGGGTTGAATCACCAAGTCCATGTTCCTTAATTACAAGAACCTTGCTTAAACTCACCTTTCTTAGTTAAACACCAATACGATCAATTGAACTTCAAATCCAATAAAATATTCATGACCTTAGTAATTCCAACTCTCCTATGTTTAATATCCACTAATTAATTGGATTAATTAGGTTTTGATACAAAATATGTGTCTTGAGCAAATAATTTATAAATAAGCTATATATTGCGAGCAACAATGCAATAAGCGATTTCATTTAATTTAGCAAGCGACCCTGCAAGCAGATATAAATAAAATCACTAACTAATTACTCGGACCGCGGGGCAACGTCCTACATCTTTAGGTTAGATTACTAATGGCAGAGCGGTCACAAGATCCTTAAAATTATTTAGCCTAGAATCATATCCTAACTAATATCCATATAATCCAATCATGAATATATTGTAAAAGAATTTTAAAACAATTTTAAAATTTCTTTTAAAATCATAACCTCTGAAGATTAATCATGATTAAACAATTTAATCCATGTTATCATATAACACATCAAGAATAATCTTCTAATAAAAAATCAGAGATTTCAAATCATCAAAATGCTGCCTGTTGCTGGATTAGTCGACTAGACGTTATATGCTGGTCGACGAATTCTTAAATTGTAGGCTACGCAGTTGCTTGTAGGTGGATTAGTCGACTAGACCCTATGGCCTAGTCGACTAGTCCACAATTAGTCGACTAGTAGTCATATACTAGTCGACTAGTCCACTATTAGTCGACTAGTAGTCATATACTAGTCGACTAGTCCACTATTAGTCGACTAGTATATGACTATTAGTCGACCAGTCCATAGTTAGTCGACTAGTATATGACTACTAGTCGACCAGTCCATGATTAGTCGACTAGTATATGACTACCAGTCGACTAATCCATAACAGGTGACCCACACAAATGCAAAGTTTCGACGATAAAAATCCGATTTTTGAAGTTCTAACATGTTTATATCCGCATTAAAATCTAGATAGCAGTATGACTCTGATACCACTATTAGGTTATGCAGCTAATATCTAATACGACAATTTAAAGCAAGCTGCGAAAGACAGAAAATTCAAAATTTTATTGACTAGCTATCATGTCCAGGATCAACTGCAAATCTAGAAATTATAGCCATGAATAATGAAACATAAAGTTCGTACCTTTGTGTGAGTATACTCAAGCGATACTCACGATCCTTAATCTCTTTCGGTGAAGACCAGAAGCACCACGTTCGCCTCCTACTTTCAGCAACCAGCGCCTTAGATGAATCACTGGATGAAGAATGCCTCCATAAATCAAACCCCTTCCTTGCTTTGCTAAAGCAAAGACGAAGGAGAAGGAAAAAATCAGATCTCTTTATCAAGAGATTGCTCAATACGCTGGGGTAACCCCTTATTTATAGGGCTAGTGGAAGCCGAATCTAATTCGGATTGAATATTCGCATAGTACTCAACCTCTCCCCAGTAGAATTGGTGTCTCAAATGAGTTCCAATCGCATTGGAACTCTTGGACACGAATGTGAATTGATTCCCAATCAAATCCCACGTTAAATTCATGTCCTACCACGTCATCTTTAGTCGAATAAACAACTCTCTGTAACTTTTACAGTCTGCCTAGTTGACTAGTGCCTTATAATAGCTGATTAGTGAACTAGTGCTTTAGCACTAGTCGACAAGATCATGTTGTCCTGATGTGTTCTACTTTTCTAATCACAACCATTTATGATCTCAACCCTTAGAGTTTCGTCCTTCCTTTTTCATGAGGAGCTCATATTCAGTGTGAGACTCAAATAGCTTGATTCCTACTACAGTTGTGACCACGATCCCCATCGTGTCAATGATCTGTAACGGCCCTAGCTGAGGGTGCCAACCCCCATTTCGGAACCACCATTATCTGGTTTGGAAGACTGGACTCCCTCTGAGATAATTTAGGCCTTGCCATGATAGATTTCATGCAGTCTGATCTCTTCATCATCACTATGTCGCTAAGGTATCTAGGGTATGGTATCGAGTCAAACCCCACTACACCTTAAATGCTTTGAGTCAAATGCGACCACATAGTTAATGGTTGGATGACACTTGTTAACTCTTTAACAAGTTCATCTCCTACATTGATCATGGATTTACTATGGATCCATTTACTCAATTGTGACACTAACCTCCCTATATCGATGGAGACGGTGATTCGGGGTATAAATTGCTTATTTTCCCCCCATTTCTGGGTATTTTATGTGTATATCATATCAATTTTGGCGTTGTTACTTGCATTTTCGTAATATCATGGTTTATTAACGCCTAACTTAATTTTATACATAAAATACAATTTCTAGTGACTAATTTTAGCTCCTATTATTTTTCAGGTACTCCTGGAAATTTTCAAGATTTTCTGGAATTTTTCTAGGATTTTTTCTAAGGGTGGAGCTAATTTTGGTGAATTATTGGAGCAATCTGGGAATTTCTGGGAATTATTAAAGGGGAAAACAAAAAAAAACTTATTGGGCCCTGAGGCCCGCGGCCCGCTTCTGAGCGGGCCGCTGCAGCTGCTGTTCTATTAAATAAAAAAAACAAAAAAAATTTAAAAAAAAGTTTTACGCCCAGCGGGCCGGCCCGCCTAGCCGGCCCGCCAGGCGCCCAGCGGGCGAAAGCCCCCGCTCAAAGAGCGGGGGAATGCGAACAGCGGGGGGGCCACGTGCCCCCCCATCGGTGAATCGCGGGGGGCCACGTGCCCCCCCCGCATTTCTTTTACACGCAGCGAGTGCTGCGTTTGATTTGGGGGGGGGGGGGGGGCGGAAAATTTAATCCCGCCCCCCACTTCTGCACAGTATTATTTTTGAGCCCAATTTTGTTGGGCGGATTTAAAAACAGAAAATGAGCTTGGGCCTGTAATAAAATTATGTTCTGTTTTTTCTTGGGGCTGAACACGTTTTTGGGACTTAGTTTTTTTTGGAGCAGTTTTTTTAGGGTTTGCCTTCGGGGATTCTTTTTCAAGGAGAAATCTCTAGGGCTTGGAAAATCTTGGAGAAGGAGAAAAGATCAAGAGAGAAGATCAAAGGAGAAGATCAAAAGGGGGGTTTCTTGTGCTTTAGCTTTTATTTCTCAATTTCTCTTGTTGAATTTTGTTCATTGTAAAAACATTTGGATGTTAACTTTGAAATCAAAAATGGTGATTTTGTTTATCATGAGTGGCTAGTCTTATTGTGTGTGTTTATGGTGGATGGATGTATGTTGGGCTTACAAATTTCATTTCTAGCTTGAATTTTAACTCTCATATGTGAATGAAATGTTGAGTTAGTCTTGTTCAATTGGAACCCTAGTGAGAAATCCAAAGAGAGGTTCATCCTAGTGGACCCTCTCTATTGTGTTTATTGTAAAATTTTCTCAATGTTTCATTCACTATCTTTTCGCACCCAATGTGTTCGATGAAATGCCAAACCTTCCGATCACTCTCTCCTTAGCCGGATGAGGGATCGTAGTGATTCGAAATGAAGTTTGAAGCCAGACTACACCATGAAACCATGAACACTCACATTTCTCATCTTTGTTTGCTATCCTACATATTTCGTTGTTTGCATGCTTAACGGTAGGGTGTTTTAAAAATCTCATCAACCAATCCTCACCCCAAAAGGGTGGTATTTATCACACCGTTTAGGCTAATTGTGATCACTGTTGATTGTAAGCAAGTTGTCCCCGTGTTCGACCCTAGGCTCACTAGGATATTTACTACTTGGCGACCTCCTACACTTGGGAGTTAGCACGTGCAATCTTTTGTTCACGCCAAATTTTTGGCGCCGTTGCCGGGGACAACGGTTTTACCATCGACAATTACATTACTTTTAGCTTTGCTTTGTGACTATATCATCTTTTCGTACATAATCGTATATAAATTTCACTTTGTTTGTTTTCGTTTTACAGAACATCGCTTGCTTGGTTAGTTTATGTGGCTTCGAACACCTCGAACACATAGACTAACGCGCACACACGTCATAGAGGAAGAAAACTTGAACAATGATAATACTAGTAACCATGATACCAATTCTCAAGCCGATGTCCCTAGGTCTTTGAGGGATCTTCTGAGACCCACCAGGTCTAGTTCGGCTTCATGCTTTGTGTTACCTACGGATGCGAACTCCTTTAATTTTAAACCCGGGGTAATTCAACTCCTACACACTTTTCATGGGTTGGAGAGGGAAAACCCATACCTTCACATAAATGAGTTTGAAGATGTATGTTCCACATGTTTTGATGGGAAAACGAGCGCCGACACGATATACTTGAAATTATTTCCGTTTTCTCTCAAAGATAAAGCCAAGAATTGGCTTAATGCTTTACCACCCCGCTCAATTACTTCATGGTTGCAATTTCAAGCCGAGTTTCTAAAGAAATTTTTTCCCTTGCACAGGACACAGGGATTGAAGAAGCAAATCATGAGCTTTGCCCAACGCAACAATGAGACATTCTACCAAACTTGGGAAAGGCTAAAGGAACTTCTACTCTCATGTCCTCACCACGGATTCGAGAAATGTCGTGTCATCGGGTTCTTCTACGAAGGACTCTTACCGACATCAAAGCAATTTTTGGAAACAATGTGCAACGGGGAGTTTTTTGATAAGGAACCGGATGAAGCGTGGGAATATTTGGAGATGGTGGCGGAGAATGCACAAACATGGGACACAACTTCGGAGTTTGATAGAGGCGACTCCTCTTCATCACAACTGTTACGACCTAAAGATCGTAGGAGCCCGACTCCCATCCGGATCCGCTAACATACCCCATTGACTCACCTTTTCACAAAAGGGCCGCCGCCCCGAAAATCCTGGGCGACCAGCCAAGCAGGCACGCCTTGCAGCGCTCCCCAAACCGGCCGGGGCGGACCCCCGCAGCCGGCCGGGGCGGACCCCCGCAGCTGGCCGGGGCGGACCACCGCAGCCGCCTGACTCTTAGTCCGCCGCTAACGACAAGCAGCCTAGGATAAGGACACGACTGACACATACGTCACCCGGCCACCTGACAAAGCACCCCCAGGCGGCTGGCCTATCCCGCGGTTAGTGCTTTCGGCCCTGACATCCCGACAAAAGCACCCCTGGGCCGTTGCGCCGCCTGACAGAGGCAGGTCAGAAACTCCTGTTCCCGACGTCCTCGTCCGAAGCTTCCGCTGACACCCGAGCCAGCTCAGCACGCCTAGTCATCACCCGTCAGGTATAAATACCTCCTCTCCTCTTACGGAGAAGAGGTTAGAAAAACTCTCTCATCTTCTATCATTCACACACGAGAGCAAAGATCCTCTATATCTTTGTTCTCCCACCTATAGCTCGTCACGTGAGGCGGACACACAGTTAGTCCGGCCGGTGTGTCCAGCCCCCATTTAAGCCCTTTTACTGACTTAGGCATCGGAGGGGCTAAGGGTTGAACCCCAACCCCGCCCTTCTGACGAGTTGTTCGTGCCGCAGGAGAGTTCGCCCCCTGGCCAAAGTCAGCGTCAGCCTCCAGCCGTTCGACCTCCCTCAGCTGTGTCCGACGAGATACGGTCCTGTGAGCTCCACCGGCGACAGATCCGACCTCTTCACCCCACTGATCTCTTGTAAAACAGCCCACCTAACCCCTCATTTCCATATAACCACCGTGCCCTTGGTTCCCCATAATACAAATTCATTGTACGCGAGTTCCACCTCGTAACAATTGGCACCGTCTGTGGGAACGAAGGGTCACACCCATGTTAGACTCCTTGTCGATCTCGCGGAACCCTGACCACGGTAAAGATCCCGTGGGTCAGGAACCGCTCTCTCTACAAATCACCCCGGCGTCCGACCCCCTTCTGGGGATGGGCACCGAGACTGAACATACTTCGGCCCCCGTCGTCCTGAAGAGCTTCGAGGCCGTCCCCCTGGCCAGGAAAGGCTATCAGACGGCTGGAACGGAGCCTCCACCCGGCCCCTCAGAGCCCCAGTACGTGAGGCGGAACCTCCACCCTTAATTCGAGGAGGAGGGGGAGAATAGGGGGCTCGCTGAGGAGATTGCGGCCCAGCAAAGGCTCCTGGAAGAGGAGATGGAAGTTGCGCAGCGGTGGAGGCGCCTGGGGGAGGCGGCCGCCGTGCAAAGGCGTTTGGACGAGGTGGCCGAGACCGCCCGAAGGGCCTACCAGGAAGAAGAGACCGCCTGCCGCCAACTCCGCTTCATCGTCGCGGAGCGGGAAAGGCTGAGGAAGGAAAACCGAAGCAACCAAGGAGTCATTGAAGAGACGACGATGGGGCGGCGACCCGGGAACGGGCGGGACCTGTTGCTGAACAGATCCCCACCTGGAGGGGGCGACCCGCGTCACCAACACCACCCCTCCGATACCCTGCACGAGGAAGCCGTTTGTCGACAACTACGCTTCCTCACCGCCGAGCGCGAGAGGCTCCTCCGAGAGAATCAGGAACGGATGGAGGCCCGAGGAGAGCTGGCCGGGGGGCGCTGGCGCTGGGAGAGCCGTAGCCCACAACCCGTCGAGTCCTCGGCCCGAGGAAGGAGCCCCGCCCGACGACCATCGGACTACTCCCCGGGGGCGGGGGACCGTTGTCGGCCGGGGCGCGATCGGAGCCGGACCCCCGAATGGCGGAGAGGGGAGACCCCGGATCGCCCTACCTATCCGGAGGAGGCCACGCCGCTCGCACGGTGGATCACGTCCGCCCCAAGGCCCAAAAGGTTCAAACCCCCTCTCTTGGCCACATATAACGGGAGGGGCGACCCCCTCACGCACGTGCAACAATACCGAGGGGAGATGGAGGCGCAGGATGTGGACGAGGCGTTCCTATGCCGACATTTTTCCCAAAGCCTGAGGGACACCGCGCTGGACTGGTACTTCGGCTTGCCTGTGAGATCCGTTGGGAGCTTTGGCGAGCTGTCACACAGGTTCTGCCAAGAGTTCCGGGCTGGACGGACGAAGAAGAAGCCTTTGGACTATCTCTGCACGATAGTCCAAGGAGAAGGGGAGAGAACGGGAAGATACCTCCGCCGCTTTCAGGAGGAAAGGCGGGCGGTGGTGACATGTGGCGATGAGGTGCTAATGCAGGCCTTCAAGGCGGGGTTGCGGACTCGGAGCCTTCACAAATCCCTGCTCCGGGACCCGCCGACCGATTACGAAGCGCTGGTTGCAATGGCGGAAAGGCACGCATTGGCCGAAGAGACCCTTGGTGCAAAGGTTGTATACCCCCCGGCGAAACCATCCCAGGACGGACCCCGGCCTCACCCTCGGCCGAGGCAGGAAGAGAGGGGGCGAGGCCGCGATCAGACGGCCCAACCGCGGCGGGAGCCGCCCGGGCCTCACCCACGAGGTCGGCTTGGCCCGTCGCGTGAGTTTGCCCCGGCGCGGAGGCCCCCCGGAGTCATCCCAAGACAAGAGGACCCCCCACCGGCGCAGTACACGCGACTCAATGCCCCCATGATGGAGGTGCTGGCCGCGGCGACAAGGGCCGGGTTACTGCCGGAGCCTCCCCGGGAGATGAGGACGGACCCGGCAAGGAGGGACCCCCGGAGATACTGCCGCTATCACCGGGACCACGGTCACGACACCAACCATTGTTACTCCCTTAAAAGAGAGATCGAACGACTGATCCAGGCGGGTCACCTGGGGAACTTTGTCGCGGGAAGGCGGGCGACGACAGGAGAGAGGGACCCCCCGGAGGAGGGGGGACGGGGACCACCGGCGAACCGCGATAGGGAGGGGCCCCGCCCCCCGAGGGCGGTCATACGAATTGAGATGATAACTGGAGGCCCAACCTCGGCGGGACGAGCGCCCGCAACCCTGGAGGCCGAGGACCGACAGGTGATGATGGCGGGCGCCGGCCTCCGGTCGAAGCGACGAAAGATACACCGGCCCCCTATCACCTTTACCGAGGACTGGTCGGAGGCGCGGAACCAGAGCCATGGCGCCCTCGTCGTCGAAGCTCGGATTGGGGCAGTCGACGTCGGCCGACTCCTGATCGACACTGGTAGCTCCTGTGACATCCTGTTCCTGGCAACGGCCGAAAGGATTGGGTGGGGGCGGGCAGACTTGGAGCCCTGTGTGGGCCCTGTCGCGGGCTTCACCGGCCATGCGATCCCCACCGAGGGAATGATCACCCTGCCCATGACCCTGGGGGAGGAGCCGATGGTCGTCACCAGAGAAGCGCGTTTTGTCATCGTCGACGTCGCCTCAGAATACAACAGAATCATAGGGCGTCCATATATGACGGCCATCGAGGCGCTCCCCAACCTGCGACATCAGACGATGAAGTTCCGGACCCCGCGAGGGGTGGGACAGGTCCGGGGAGGACGGGAGACGCGCGGAGACCACAACCATGCGCCGTCCCTGTGTAGGAGCCCGAGGCGGGCCCTGACGACACTCGTCCCAGACGAGAGGGAGGATTTTCGCGACCAGCGGCCGACCCCGGCCGAAGAAGTAGAAGAGGTCCCTGTGGCCTCGGGCGAGGGAAGAACCGTCTCCATCGGGACAAAACTCCCGTCCGCATTGAAGACGGCCCTCGTGGCCTTGCTCCGAGAAAACGTGGACATATTCGCGTGGTCACCCGCAGACATGCCCGGGGTGGACCCGAGAGTAATCTCCCACAGGTTGAATGCGGACCCGGAAGCCCGACCTGTCCGACAGAAGAAGAGAAGTGCAGGGGGCGAAAAGAAGAAGGCGGCCGAAGAAGAAGTAGAGCGACTCCTCGAGGCCAAATTTGTTCGGCCGGTGGACTACCCCGACTGGCTCGCCAACGTTGTTCTGGTGAAGAAACCAAGCGGGAAGTGGCGCATGTGCGTTGACTTCACCAACCTCAACAAGGTGTGCCCGAAGGACAGCTTCCCTCTGCCCAGAATCGACCACTTGGTGGACCAGGCGTCCGGCTATGAGTTGTTGAGCTTCATGGACGCCTTCTCGGGATACAACCAGATACCGATGGCGGTGGAAGATGAGGAGAAGACCTCATTTGTCACTGATAAAGGCACCTTCTGTTACACCAAGATGCCCTTCGGACTGAAGAACGCCGGGGCGACCTATCAACGAATGGTTGATCGAATATTCGGCCTTCAAGTGGGGTGAAACCTGGAGGTCTACATTGACGACATGCTGGTGAAGAGAGGAAGGGCTCCCGACCACCTCTCAGACCTGCAGGAAACCTTCCAGAGGGTCCGCCAGTACAACCTGAGGCTAAACCCTGCGAAGTGTATCTTTGGTGTGCAATCAGGAAAATTCCTGGGCTTCATGATAACGAAGCGGGGAATCGAGGTGAACCCCGACAAGGTGGCGGCCCTCATTAACATGACGGAGCCCCGAACGATCCGGGACTTGCAGCTACTGAACGGCCGGATCGCAGCTTTGGGGCGATTCCTGTCGAGATCGGCGGAGAAATCGCTCCCTTTCTTTAGGGTCTTGCGCACAGCCTTGGGCGAAGCTAAAGATCAAAGGAAGGTGATCCCGTGGGATGACGACTGTGCCCGGGCGTTTGCGGAGCTGAGAGCATACCTACAGAGCCCACCGCTCGCGCGGCCGGAGGAAGGCGAACCCTTGGGATTGTACCTGGCGGCCACCGAGGGGGCCGTTAGCTCCGTCCTGATTAAGGAGGAAGGAGGAGTTCAACGCCCCGTTTACTATGCCAGTCGGATCCTCCGGGAGGCGGAGACTCGTTACAGCCCTATCGAGAAAGCCGCCTACTGCCTAGTCACCACGGCCCGGAAGCTCCGACCCTACTTCCAGGCCCACCCCGTAATCGTCCACACCGACATGCCCCTCGAAAAGAACCTGAAAAGGCTGGAGCGGTCGGGGAGGATGCTCAATTGGAGTGTCGAGCTCAGCGAGTTCGACCTAACGTACAAAACCCGGACGGCAATCAAGGCCCAAGCGCTGGCCGACTTCGTGGTGGAGTGCACAACAGAGATCCCGCCGGGAGACCGGACGGAGCCCCCGTCGGGGCCCATATCCTCGCGGAGGGTCGAGGTGGGCGAACCCTCAGCACCCTCCCCGGCGACAGCGGGCGAATTATGGATCATCCACGTCGACGGCTCCGCAACAGGCTCTGGGACAGGAGCAGGAATAGTCATTCAAACCCCGGATGGATGCTCGCTGGAGTACGCCCTGCGCTTCAGCTTCCCGGCCACCAACAATGTCACGGAATATGAAGCCGCGGTGAACGGGTTGAAGCTCGCTAGGGCGGTGGGGGCGACAAACGTGTTGCTCCTGAGCGACTCCCGCCTCGTCATCCAACAAATCCTGGGGGGCTTCGAAGCCCGAGAGGAAACAATGAAGCGATACCTAAATCGCATCCAGATCGAACTCCGAAAGTTCAAGAAAGCGGACGTCCAGCACCTACCCCGCTCCAGCAACCTCCGCGCGGATGCCCTGTCTAAGCTGGCCTCCTCCTCGGCGGCCGAGATCGGGAAGGCAATCTACGTGGAATGCCTTGCGACACCGACCATCGACGAGGGAGAACTGATGTGCGCGGACACGAGGACGTCGTGGATGACCCCCATAATGAAGTACCTAGAGACGGGCGAGCTACCCGGGGAACGGATGCTGGCAAAACAGGTGGAGAGGCGGGCCCTTTCGTTCGTACTTCTCGACGGAGTGCTATACCGCCGTCGCCGAGCCAATTTCGATGCCCTGCCCTACCTAAAGTGTTTGGGCCCGGAGCGAGCTGAGCAAGTCATCCGTGAGGTACATGAGGGCTTTTGCGGAAACCACCACGGCGGGCGCACCATCGCCCACAAAGTAATGCGCCAAGGATACTACTGGCCGACGATGATCCAGGATGCGGTACAATAAGTCAAGAAGTGCGAGGCATGCCAGAAGTTCTGTCGACGGACGACTGCACCCCCGGCCAACCTAATGCCCATCTTGAGCCCGATCCCCTTCGCCAAATGGGGGCTCGACATCCTGGGGCCATTCCCAAAAGCCTCCGGGGGAAGGAAATACCTAGTCGTCGCCGTGGATTACTTCACTAAATGGATCGAAGCAGAGCCGCTGGCGCGAATCGCGTGGACGGACATGAAGGGCTTCATCTGGCAATCCATCATATGCCGTTTCGGGATTCCCCGCTCTATCGTCACGGATAACGGAAAGCAGTTCGATTGCGAGGGCTTCCGCGACTTTTGCTCAGGCTGGGGAATCAAACTCCAATTCGCGTCGGTCGCCCACCCGCAGTGCAACGGAATGGCGGAGGCCGCGAATAAGTGTATCCTGAACCCGATGAAGAAGAAGGTGGACGCCGCTCTGGGGGCCTGGGTCGACGAGCTGTCGGGGATCCTGTGGTCCTATCGTACCACCCACAAGGCCTCGACTGGGGAAAGCCCCTTCGTGCTAGCATACGGGTCGGAGGCGGTCGTTCCCGTGGAAATCGGCGAGGAGACACTCCGGCTAAAGCTCTTCGACGAAGAAGCCAACGGAGAAGGACTCGGCCTCAGTTTGGAGTTGATAGACGAGGTGCGAGACCGGGCCTTGACTAGCCTCGTCAAACACAGCCAAAGGATGGCGCGGCACTACGACTCCTGGGTGAAACCGCGGACCTTCCGGATCGGCGATTTGGTCCTCCGAGATGCCACCTTCCGCCCCGAGACTGCAAAGCGGGGAAAGCTAGCCGCTAAGTGGAAAGGACCCTACACGGTCATCGACATTATTGGGCCGGCCACGTACATCCTGGCTACCCCCGAAGGGAACGAACTGGCCCACCCTTGGAACGCAAAACATCTGCTAAAATTCTACCAATAGTTGTGAGTTTTCCTTTTCTTATACGCAGTATACATATCCATCCGTTCTTCCCAATATGGTTATTCCTGCACAAGTTTTGCAGTTTCGATAAATCTCTGAACCTCTGGGGCAGGGCCAACCCTAGCCACCCAAACCAGAGAAGGGCACGGGCCAGGCTACGCGCCCGCTCCCCCCCTCCAGACCTCTGGGGCAGGGCCAACCCTAGCCACCCAAACCAGAGCAGGGCACGGGCCGGGCCACGCGCCCGCTCCCCCCTCAAGACCTCTGGGGCAGGGCCAACCCTAGCCACCCAAACCAGAGGTGGGCACGGGCCGGGCTACGCGCCCGCTCCCCCCTCCAGACCTCTGGGGCAGGGCCAACCCTAGCCACCCAAACCAGAGAAGGGCACGGGCCGGGCTACGCGCCCGCTCCCCCCCTCCAGACCTCTGGGGCAGGGCCAACCCTCGCCACCTAAACCAGAGAAGGGCACGGGCCGGGCTACGCGCCCGCTCCCCCCTCCAGACCTCTGGGGCAGGGCCAACCCTAGCCACCCAAACCAGAGCAGGGCACGGGCCGGGCTACGCGCCCGCTCCCCCCCTCAAGACCTCTGGGGCAGGGCCAACCCTAGCCACCCAAACCAGAGGTGGGCACGGGCCGGGCTACGCGCCCGCTCCCCCCTCCAGACCTCTGGGGCAGGGCCAACCCTAGACACCCAAACCAGAGAAGGGCACGGGCCGGGCTACGCGCCCGCTCCCCCCTCCAGACCTCTGGGGCAGGGCCAACCCTAGCCACCCAAACCAGAGAAGGGCACGGGCCGGGCTACGCGCCCGCTCCCCCCCTCCAGACCTCTGGGGCAGAGCCAACCCTCGCCACCCAAACCAGAGAAGGGCACGGGCCGGGCTACGCGCCCGCTCCCCCCTCCAGACCTCTGGGGCCGGGCCAACCCTCACCACCCAAACCAGAGAAGGGCACGGGCCGGGCTACGCGCCCGCTCCCCCCCTCCAGACCTCTGGGGCAGGGCCAACCCTAGCCACCCAAACCAGAGCAGGGCACGGGCCGGGCTACGCGCCCGCTCCCCCCCTCAAGACCTCTGGGGCAGGGCCAACCCTAGCCACCCAAACCAGAGGTGGGCACGGGCCGGGCTACGCGCCCGCTCCCCCCTCCAGACCTCTGGGGTAGGGCCAACCCTAGCCACCCAAACCAGAGAAGGGCACGGGCCGGGCTACGCGCCCGCTCCCCCCCTCCAGACCTCTGGGGCAGGGCCAACCCTCGCCACCCAAACCAGAGAAGGGCACGGGCCGGGCTACGCGCCCGCTCCCCCCCTCCAGACCTCTGGGGCAGGGCCAACCCTCGCCACCCAAACCAGAGAAGGGCACGGGCTGGGCTACGCGCCCGCTCCCCCCTCCAGACCTCTGGGGCAGGGCCAACCCTAGCCACCCAAACCAGAGAAGGGCACGGGCCGGGCTACGCGCCCGCTCCCCCCCTCCAGACCTCTGGGGCAGGGCCAACCCTAGCCACCCAAACCAGAGGTGGGCACGGGCCGGGCTACGCGCCCGCTCCCCCCCTCCAGACCTCTGGGGCAGGGCCAACCCTCGCCACCCAAACCAGAGATGGGCACAGGCCGGGCTACGCGCCCGCTCCCCCCCTCCAGACCTCTGGGGCAGGGCCAACCCTAGCCACCCAAACCAGAGAAGGGCACGGGCCGGGCTACGCGCCCGCTCCCCCCTCCAGACCTCTGGGGCAGTGCCAACCCTCGCCACCCAAACCAGAGAAGGGCACGGGCCGGGCTACGCGCCCGCTCCCCCCTCAAGACCTCTGGGGCAGGACCAACCCTAGCCACCCAAACCAGAGAAGGGCACATGCCGGGCTACGCGCCCGCTCCCCCCCTCAAGACCTCTGGGGCAGGACCAACCTCAGCCACCCAAACCCGAGAGGGGCCCGGGCCCGTGGACCTCGAAAAATTAAACACAAGGGCACACAAACCGGGACGAAACGACGCCTGTTCCCGAGTAGGCGGCCCCGATGTGACTCGACGAAACGAAAGGCCGCTCGAGAAACACGCCACCATTAATGATTCACTCCAAAAGAGGACCCATGAGAGCCACCTGGCTAAGACGGTTTCCAACGGGCATGAATTCGAGGAGCCCCTTAATGGTGCCAACTCAGCACAATAACTAAAGAAGAAACCGTCAGCGACATCTCCCTATAAAGACGCCACTCCCCCCTCCGAAAGCAAGGGAACCGGCAGACATGAAAAACCGCCACTTGATCCCCCCACCCACCGAAAAACGAGCAGAGATAAATCGCCCTAACAAAAGAGAGGTCACCGGCCATCAATGGTTCCCGCCGCCCTGGGCAGCGGTGCCTACATCTCCAGCATCGCCAACCGGATATTCCACTTACAAACGGATCGCTAACCGAATATTCCGCTTACACAAGCGAAATCCACCTTTCACGCCTCCGTCCCCTAAACGAGGACGAGTCGGGGAAAGAATGGCATCCGTTCAAAGCCGACTGGGCAGGCGAGAGCCCCCAGCACTGGCCGGCCAGTACCTCCCCGCCCTCGACCTCCGGCCGAGGACCTCGGAAAGGCTGCATCCCCGACAAGCCCAAACGGCGAGTCATGGCGTGTCAGCTGGCCCATGCAATATCGGGCGCGGGACCCCACTCTCAAACCGAAGCAGCGAGACATGGGGCGGCGGGGGACGGCCCGATGCTCAAGAACATCCCCAAGGAGCAAGCCTCAACCAGACGGCTTCCCTTGTCAGCGCCTCTTCCGGACCGAGGAAAACCCTTTCCGCGGCAGGAGATGACGAAGCAACGGGGGGACGGCGGCCCGATCGCCAAAGAGACCTCGCAACACTTCAGAACAGAAGGCGACCAATCGCCTCCGCGCCAAAAATGGCTCCAGTCAAAGCGGGCCCGCGCGGCCCTCGGTGACTCCTAGATCTGGAAGTCAGTTATCCCACACGACCAGGCGAGGATAGCTATAAAGCCCCTCCCCGAGCCGGATCTGACCCTACAACGGGCGACGAACTAAGAACTCATGTACAAGCTGTAGCTCAGCTCTTACACAGTTACATAAAAATAAAAAACATTCTTCTTCATACACTCAGATTTTTCGGAGAACACTGTAGCTCGAACCCCGCGATACGAGGCTTCGAACCGAGCCCGCCCCCGCCCCCGCTCCCTGAAAGTCACCGACAACTTTCGCTCAATAGGAAAGGGGTGAACTAACGCTCGCCCTACGTACCCGGTTCGGTCCAAAATCGTATCATGTTAGGACAACGTATCTCATCCCGAAACCCTTCGCCGACTCCCTGCCCCGCCAAAGGCAACGCAGGCCGACAACATCCCCTTCCCCGTGACCTAGCGATCCCGGACACGGAAATGTTGGGAGCATAATCAGGAAGGGGCATAATCAGGAATTGTGTAACTCACGCAAGAAGCCAAGACACGTGACCTGGAACGGACCGATCGCAAGGCCCTGTCTCGTCAGAGCAGCGCCACGATGCGACTTGACATAACGAAAGGACGATTGGACAACACGCCATCGGCAGCAACACGCCCCCCGAGAGGCCAGAGTGCCGGATACCACCAGGGAAAAGCGATTCCCAAAGCGCGGGATTCCGCGGAACCCATTAACGGCACTAATCCCCCGCATTACCCAAGAAAAACCCTTCCACAGAATCTCGCTATAAATACCCCCCTTCAGGGGTCAGGGGGAAGGAGGAAGAGAGACGCAGGGGATTCCCATCCCCTCCGAGCATAAAACGGCCCCAAACGCCCCACCGAGCTACGAAGAAAGCCGACATCCACCGACAGACCTCACTCCCCCCGACGATGGCCGCCATAGCCCCACCGCCTCCAACCGGATATTCCCCTTACGCGTGGGAGGCCCCGCCCGCCAGCCTTCCTCCTGCTCGTTACCAGATTAAACGAAGGGTCCGGAAGGCTAGCCGCGGGCCGCCACACCCCAATTCACATTCACCCGACGGCGATCCCTACCGGGCGTGAGGGCGGAAACCCCCCACGGGTCTCCCAGTGACCCGCCTGTCTGCCGGCCCCCAATCTTCCCCGCGGAACCGGCCCACCGGACTCCCCCATGGAGGGCGACGCCGCCACCGCTACCTCGTCCTCCGCCTCCCCTGAGGTTCCCCCTCGAGGCGCGGGATCCCTAGCGAGGAACTCTCCAGCGCGGCAACGGCGAGGCAGATCGCGAGGAAGCGAGGAAAGGGAAAGGAAGAAGCTCCACCCGACAAACGAGGGTCAGCCCCCCCCGAAGGGGGAACCACCACGGGACTGCATCCCTGATTAAACCAAATGGTGATTCACGACGCGTCGGCCCCTCCCCGGACAACGAGGCAGAAGGAATTCAGCGGTCAGTAAACGGGGAGACCGCCCGGCAACGGGGATCTGCCCACCCCGATGTAGCGGGCGACGAGTATAAACCACCTCCCGTCCCGACCATAGGTTGAGTCACACCTGCGCTATCGTTGTAAATATCATCTAAACCTCCGGTAAAGGTTGAGGAATAATATTCCTCCTTATGGACTCCTCCCCTGAGCCCAAGAGCACAACAGCTGGGAGGTCCAACAGGCACAGTGCGACTGAAGTCCCGCGAAAATCACAAACATGTCCGGTAAACACATCTCAGCAAAAACCACAACCTTCTCAAAAAGCCGGGCTCCCCCAAAATCCGACCCAGCCGCCACATAAAGCGGCACGCCGTTATGGGGCAACGCCCCACCGGGTTCCCACTCGGGATGGGACCTCGCGATCCCGCAACAGCGGGCAATACCCCGCGGGAGCTGCGTCGCCACACCTGAGCTTGGACCCAAGTCCGAGTCAGGTTAAAGGGTAATGTTACGCCATCCGAGCCGAGCCGGGCTACCGCCTCAGACTCGGATGCCGGGGGCAATTGTTACGACCTAAAGATCGTAGGAGCCCGACTCCCATCCGGATCCGCTAACATACCCCATTGACTCACCTTTTCACAAAAGGGCCGCCGCCCCGAAAATCCTGGGCGACCAGCCAAGCAGGCACGCCTTGCAGCGCTCCCCAAACCGGCCGGGGCGGACCCCCGCAGCCGGCCGGGGCGGACCCCCGCAGCTGGCCGGGGCGGACCACCGTAGCCGCCCGACTCTTAGTCCGCCGCTAACGACAAGCAGCCTAGGATAAGGACACGACTGACACATACATCACCCGGCCACCTGACAAAGCACCCCCAGGCGGCTGGCCTATCCCGCGGTTAGTGCTTTCGGCCCTGACATCCCGACAAAAGCACCCCTGGGCCGTTGCGCCGCCTGACAGAGGCAGGTCAGAAACTCCTGTTCCCGACGTCCTCGTCCGAAGCTTCTGCTGACACCCGAGCCAGCTCAGCATGCCTAGTCATCACCCGTCAGGTATAAATACCTCCTCTCCTCTTACGGAGAAGAGGTTAGAAAAACTCTCTCATCTTCTATCATTCACACACGAGAGCAAAGATCCTCCATATCTTTGTTCTCCCACCTATAGCTCGTCACGTGAGGCGGACACACAGTTAGTCCGGCCGGCGTGTCCAGCCCCCATTTAAGCCCTTTTACTGACTTAGGCATCGAAGGGGCTAAGGGTTGAACCCCAACCCCGCCCTTCTGACGAGTTGTTCGTGCCGCAGGAGAGTTCGCCCCCTGGCCAAAGTCAGCGTCAGCCTCCAGCCGTTCGACCTCCCTCAGCTGTGTCCGACGAGATACTGTCCTGTGAGCTCCACCGGCGACGGATCCGACCTCTTCACCCCACTGATCTCTTGTAAAACAGTCCACCTAACCCCTCATTTCCATATAACCACCGTGCCCTTGGTTCCCCATAATACAAATTCATTGTACGCGAGTTCCACCTCGTAACAATAACCAACTCGTGGGGGCTTACACACTTTGAAGACCGATGATGCTATGGAAGCCCGGTTAGAAGCTATGCAAAAGAAGATCCAAGCCATGGAGTTGAGGGCAGTGAAGAGTGTAGCCATGGAGAAGAGTTGTGCTATTTGCGAGACTACGGGGCACGATACATCAAATTGCCCCACCATTCCCACATTGAAGGAGGTTTTGAGAGAGCCTAATGCGGAGGCAAATCAAGTGTTTGGACAAAATTTCAACTCCAACACATATAATCAAAGTTGGAAGAATCATCCGAACTTGAGTTGGAGGCCTCAACAACCGCAACATCAAGGGCCACCACAACAACCTCATCAACCGTACAAGGCTCCTCCTTTCAACAACAATTACCAAGGAGGCGGTTTCCAAAGAAAGAGAGAGGAAGGGAGTGAGACCCAAATGAACTCAATGAATGAGACTTTACAACAACTCATCCAAGTGCAACAAGCTCAAAGCCAACAATTCCAACAATTCCAACAACTCCAACAAACTCAAAATCAACAAATGGCGGAGCACTTGGCGCAGTTGACCGCAAGTCTAGAGAAGGGGAAGCTTCCATCCCAACCATTACCCAACCCCAATATGAACTCTTCTTCGTCATCGGGGGGTTCAATGAAGCAATGCCAAGCGGTGACGACATTGAGAAGTGGAAAAACTTTTGAAAATGTGGAGCCACCTAAAGATCCACAAGTGGAGGAAGTGGGAGAGAAGGAATAAATACCGGATTTGGTGCTAGAGGAGGAGCAAGGTGAAGGCCCAACAATGAAGAATCCATCCAAGGAGCCCGCGCCTTTTTCACTCCGGTACATTTCCCTCAAAGGCTCATCCCGCCATCCAAGGACAAGTATCAAGCGGAAATCAGGGAGATTTTTCAACGATGTCAAATTAATATCCCTTTACTTGATGCTATTAATCAAATTCCAACGTATGCTAAGTTTCTTAAAGATTTGTGCACGGTAAAGAGGAATTTGAATGTGAAGAAAAAGGCTTTCTTAACGGAGCAAGTGAGCTCCATTGTGCAACACAACACTCCACAAAAATGTAGAGACCCAGGATCCCCTACAATTGAATGCACCATAGGCACAAAGAGGATAGGTCAAGCACTTTTGGATTTGGGGTCGAGTGTTAACATATTGCCTTACCCGGTCTTTCTTCAACTAGGATTAGGTGAATTAAAAAGCACGCCGGTTGTTTTACAACTAGCGGATAGGAGTGTGAAGATTCCACGGGGTTGTGTGGAAGATGTGCTTGTCCAAGTGGACAAATTTTATTACCCCGTTGACTTCATTGTCCTTGACATTCAAGGATCCACATCGGGGAATCCCACCCCGATAATCCTAGGAAGACCATTTTTGGCCACTTGCAACGCCTTGATAAATTGTAGGAGTGGCCAATTAAAAATTTCTTTTGGCAACATGACTCTTGAACACAATATATTCAATGCATGCAAATTGCCACCCCGAGAAGGGGAATACGATGAAGTTAACATGGTTGACTTTTTGGCTTCGGAACCTATAGACTCATGTGTTGAAGATCATTTCGGTTCCGAATTTGACAATGCTTTAGATTTTCTTGACTCTTTTTGTGAGCATATTGATGAATCTTTTCTTGTGCAGGAGACACATGCGGGACCAAGCACCAAATGGGTTCCGAGATTCGAGACATTGCCTACGGACTCACCACCTCAAATGCCGTCATCTTCGGAGCATCCCAAATTGGATCTAAAGTCACTTCCGGAATATTTGAAGTATGCATACCTTGGAGAGGGTGAGACATTCCCGGTGGTAATAAATTCTAACCTCACACCTAAGCAAGAACACGATTTGTTGGATGTGTTGAGAACACACAAAAAGGCTATAGGTTGGACACTAGCGGATATCACGGGAATTAGCCCTTTAGTGTGCTCACATCACATTTATTTGGAAGAGGATTCAAAACCCTCAAGAGAGTTGCAACGTCGGCTTAACCCGACGTTGAAGGAGGTTGTAAAAAATGAACTTTTAAAATTGTTGGATGCGGGTATCATTTACCCGATTTCGGATAGTAGGTGGGTGAGTCCCATCCAAATCGTGCCCAAAAAGTCCGGAATCACCGTCATTAGGGACAAGAATGATGAATTGATTCCTACGCGAACCACCACCGGTTGGCGTATGTGTGTAGATTACCGGAAACTTAATGCCATGACCCGCAAGGACCATTTTCCTTTGCCATTCCTTGACCAAATTGTAGAAAGGGTTACGGGCCATGAATTTTATTGCTTTTTGGACGGGTATTCGGGCTATTATCAAATAGAAATTGCCCCGGAGGACCAAGAGAAAACCACTTTCACTTGTCCCTTCGGCACATTTGCTTTTCGTAGGATGCCCTTCGGGTTGTGTAATGCACCCGCCACATTTCAACGATGCGTTCTAAGCATTTTTAGTGATATGGTTGAAATTGTGGAGATTTTTATGGATGACTTTTCGGTTTTTGGATTTTCATTTGAAAGTTGTTTGTCTAACCTTTCTTTGGTTTTGAGTAGATGCATTGAGAAGAACCTCCTCCTAAATTGGGAGAAATGCCACTTCATGGCTACGGAGGGGATGGTTCTTGGCCATAAAGTCTCAAAGCAAGGAATGGAGGTAGACCGAGCCAAAGTTGAGATAATTGAAAAGCTACCGGCTCCAAAAACCATGAGGGATGTGCGATCTTTTCTTGGGCATGCGGGGTTCTATCGTCGTTTCATCAAGGATTTTAGTGCCATCTCCCGACCCCTTTGCCATTTGCTAACCCTTGATGCAGAATTTATTTGGACACGTGAGTGTCAATCTTCATTTGAATTATTAAAATGCGCATTGACTACTTCTCCCATTTTGCAGGTGCCGGATTGGAGCCTCCCATTCGAGATTATGTGTGATGCAAGTGATTTTGCCGTGGGAGCGGTGCTTGGTCAAAAGAGGGAGAAAGTACCATGTGTGATTTACTACGCGAGCAAAACTCTCAATGAAGCCCAAAAGAACTACACAACAATGGAGAAGGAATTGCTCGCTGTAGTGTTTGCTTTGGAGAAATTTAGGAGTTACATCTTAGGGTCACCTATTCTCATTTTTACGGATCATGCGGCCCTAAAATATTTGCTTTCAAAGAAAGATGCAAAACCAAGGCTTATTAGATGGATCTTACTTTTGCAGGAATTCCACGTCGTGATTAAGGATAAGAAGGGCGTGGAAAACTTGGTGGCGGATCATTTGTCACGCCTTACTTTCGGGAACGAGCCCGCCACCGCACCAATTCATGATGCATTTTCGGATGAACAACTTTTCGCCGTGTCTTCCTTGCCGTGGTACGCTGATATTGCAAACTACTTGGTTTCGGGTAAGGTTCCTCACTTTTGGTCGATTCGGGACATAAAAAGATTTAAACACGAGGTAAAATCATTCTTTTTCGATGATCCACACTTGTATAAATATTGTTTCGACCAAATTGTTAGGAAGTGTGTGCCAAATGACGAGTTTGCTAGTGTATTACATTTTTGTCATTGTGGTGCATGTGGGGGACATTTTTCCGCACATAAAACGGTGGCCAAAATTTTGCAATGTGGATTTTATTGGCCCACCATGTTTAAGGACACATACACATATTGTAAATCTTGTGTGCCATGTCAAAAGTTAGGGGGAATAACAAAAAGAAACATGATGCCCTTAAATCCGATTTTAGAAATTGAAATTTTTGATTGTTGGGGCATAGATTTTATGGGGCCATTCCCCATTTCATTTGGGCACACATATATCTTAGTGGCCGTTGATTACGTATCCAAATGGGTGGAAGCCATTGCATGTAGGAATAATGAGGGTGCCACCGTGCTCAAATTTCTCAAAGAAAATATTTTTGCACGTTTTGGAATTCCTAAAGCTATTATTAGCGATGGTGGATCTCATTTTTGCAATAAACCATTCTCTAACTTGATGAAGAGGTTTGGGGTCACACACAAAATTTCCACACCTTACCACCCCCAAACCAATGGCCAAGCGGAATTGGCTAATAGAGAAATAAAGAACATCCTACAAAAAACGGTGAATCCTACATGGAAGGATTGGAGTGTCCGATTGCCGGAAACACTTTGGGCATATCGGACCGCTTACAAAACAATTTTAGGATTGTCGCCGTATAGGATTGTTTATGGAAAACATTGCCATTTGCCCGTGGAGTTAGAGCACAAATCATTGTGGGCAATTAAACAATTTAATTCAATTTGTGACTCATCCAATAATTTTCGTAAATTGCAGATTTGTGAATTGGAGGAGTTGCGGCGGGATGCATATGACAATGCCAAATTAGCCAAGGAGCGCATGAAATTTGAGCATGACAAAATGATTTTGAGGAGGGAATTTTTTCCAGGCCAAAGCGTGCTATTATACAACTCCCGGCTCCATCTCTTTCCGGGAAAATTGAGATCTAGATGGTCCGGACCGTTTGTGGTGAAACATGTCTACAACCATGGAGCGGTGACCTTGGTGAACAAAAAAGATGGGAGCGAGTTCAAGGTCAATGGACAACGTTTGAAGCCTTATTTTGATTCATGGGCTAAGGAGCGAAACACCGAGGAGCTTGCGGACCCGCCTTCGGGCGGCGACTAAATAGGTGTGTTTGTTCCAACTTTTGCTTCTACTACCCTTTCATCCATTGAGGACAATGCATATTTTTAGTTGGGGGGAGGGTTGTAGGTTGTTTTAGGATGTTTAGGATGTTTAGTTAGTTGTGTTGTAAAAAAAAATCAAAAAAATCAAAAAAAAAATCTTTTTTTTGGAGACATCCCTTTTGTCATCTCCAATATATTGCGAGCTTAACATCGACTATCCTTGCTCATTTGCTAGCTTTGTGATTGATCCCTTACATGCTACATCTTCATGCATACATTTGGTTTTAAATCCTATTTTGGTGTCAACTCATGAATATTTGATTGGCGTGCTTTAATTTCTTTTCCAAGTTGATTTCAAATGCTAATATACCATGAATGAGACTATTTCATATGTCGTGATGCTCTATTTGAAACAATTTGGGAAAAGTGTGGTGTAAGAAATTTCATGTTGGGATGAACGATGTAGGTTTGATTGGATAGGAGATGGCCAATTTGTTATGCATTGTTTTCCTCTTAGGAGTGGCTGGATGAATTGCTAATTCGTGAATGAGAATGAGAGTAATATAAGTG
Source organism: Scilla litardierei (assembly GCA_030789695.1). NCBI lineage: Eukaryota > Viridiplantae > Streptophyta > Magnoliopsida > Asparagales > Asparagaceae > Scilla > Scilla litardierei. Next base: position 807,300,837 of record CM061142.1, on the reverse strand, counting down.
AATTGTCTTTCTAATCAAGTTTAGTAGCCGGTGCCCCACGAAATATTGGGGAGGACGCAAAAAAAAACGAGATTTAGAAATCATTTCACCTTTTTGCCTATATTGCGTTATCGCGTGTATGCAAAAAAAAAGAAAAAGAAAAAGGAAAAAAAAGAAAAAAAATTCGGTGCATCGTTCCTCTAGTCTTGTCAAGTAGTCGGTGCCCCACGAAACATTGGGGAGGACACGAAAGAGAAGATTTAGGGGAGTGCACAGAAACAAAAAAAAGTAGAAAAGAAAATGAAAAGCAAAAGATTATAAATAATTGAGTGAATAATGAACATGAATTTTGCAAATCTCATTCCTCCACAACTTAGAGAAAAATTTCTATTGTATTGGCCATTTTCTTGAAGATTAGTATTCATGACATCGTGATATCCCGATACGTGTGATACGAGCTTATTATCTCACTTTTCTTTGAATTGGATTGAAGAGTGTGTCACATATAATTTACTTTCATACATTGGTTATATTGACTTTGAATTCAATTGGAAATAACATTTGGGGTATGCCATGAGAATATGGTGAGATTGGTGCATGTTTTCATTTTTATCCGAATGTATCGCTTGATTTGCTAGGGACTAGCAAATAGCTAGTTGGGGGGTGTGATTCGGGGTATAAATTGCTTATTTTCCCCCCATTTCTGGGTATTTTATGTGTATATCATATCAATTTTGGCGTTGTTACTTGCATTTTCGTAATATCATGGTTTATTAACGCCTAACTTAATTTTATACATAAAATACAATTTCTAGTGACTAATTTTAGCTCCTCTTATTTTTCAGGTACTCCTGGAAATTTTCAAGATTTTCTGGAATTTTTCTAGGATTTTTTCTAAGGGTGGAGCTAATTTTGGTGAATTATTGGAGCAATCTGGGAATTTCTGGGAATTATTAAAGGGGAAAACAAAAAAAAACTTACTGGGCCCTGAGGCCCGCGGCCCGCTTCTGAGCGGGCCGCTGCAGCTGCTGTTCTATTAAATAAAAAAACAAAAAAAAATTTAAAAAAAAGTTTTACGCCCAGCGGGCCGGCCCGCCTAGCCGGCCCGCCAGGCGCCCAGCGGGCGAAAGCCCCCGCTCAAGGAGCGGGGGAATGCGAACAGCGGGGGGCCACGTGCCCCCCCATCGGCGAATCGCGGGGGGCCACGTGCCCCCCACATTTCTTTTACACGCAGCGAGTGCTGCGTTTGATTGGGGGGGCGGAAAATTTAATCTCGCCCCCCACTTCTGCACAGTATTATTTTTGAGCCCAATTTTGTTGGGCGGATTTAAAAACAGAAAATGAGCTTGGGCCTGTAATAAAATTATGTTCTGTTTTTTCTTGGGGCTGAACACGTTTTTGGGACTTAGTTTTTTTTGGAGCAGTTTTTTTTAGGGTTTGCCTTCGGGGATTCTTTTTCAAGGAGAAATCTCTAGGGCTTGGAAAATCTTGGAGAAGGAGAAAAGATCAAGAGAGAAGATCAAAGGAGAAGATCAAAAGGGGGTTTTCTTATGCTTTAGCTTTTATTTCTCAATTTCTCTTGTTGAATTTTGTTCATTGTAAAAACATTTGGATGTTAACTTTGAAATCAAAAATGGTGATTTTGTTTATCATGAGTGGCTAGTCTTATTGTGTGTGTTTATGGTGGATGGATGTATGTTGGGCTTACAAATTTCATTTCTAGCTTGAATTTTAACTCTCATATGTGAATGAAATGTTGAGTTAGTCTTGTTCAATTGGAACCCTAGTGGGAAATCCAAAGAGAGGTTCATCCTAGTGGACCCTCTCTATTGTGTTTATTGTAAAATTTTCTCAATGTTTCATTCACTATCTTTTTGCACCCAATGTGTTCGATGAAATGCCAAACCTTCCGATCACTCTCTCCTTAGCCGGATGAGGGATCGTAGTGATTCGAAATGAAGTTTGAAGCCCGACTACACCATGAAACCATGAACACTCACATTTCTCATCTTTGTTTGCTATCCTACATATTTCGTTGTTTGCATGCTTAACGGTAGGGTGTTCTAAAAATCTCATCAACCAATCCTCACCCCAAAAGGGTGGTATTTATCACACCGTTTAGGCTAATTGTGATCACTGTTGATTGTAAGCAAGTTGTCCCCGTGTTCGACCCTAGGCTCACTAGGATATTTACTACTTGGCGACCTCCTACACTTGAGAGTTAGCACGTGCAATCTTTTGTTCACGCCAGACGGCAGCATGGCCACTCCCTTCATATGCTTCAAATTATACCCAGCATGTATCTACACGTCAACTATAAAGCCAACGTTTGATATCTACCAAAGTATAATCTTTCAAATGAAAGGTCCTTTAGTACATCTCTAGTCAAATGACTAAACTACACCTACTGCTACTAGAGATCTTTTGTTGACACCCAGAGTATAGTAACTGAACAGAAGTATCTCTGGCCAGTCATTCTATGAACTTGTTCTCCCAAAAAGCACATGTGCATTATCTAACGTTGTCTCCACACTGAGTGACTCTTGAGGCCAGTCACTATCATCAATGGTATAGATTAATGCACATTAGTCTAACCAGAATATCGATGTCCCATTTCGATATTCCATTGACCAGGAACAGTTCTAGACATATGATCAACTAACACATTGGCCTCATTATCATGATCTCCATTATTATCTTAATACTCCCCTCATAAGTCATGTGACTTTATCCATCCATCATATATTCACAATCATCAATAATAGAAGTGACATAGAGGGTATTATAGATAAAGATTACCAAATAGCTTACTATCATTTCGAATGAGAAGTCTTAAAACAATTACAATAATTGTCTTAGGGGCATACATCTCCCAACATCAACTCCCAACATATATATTAGAACAAAATAGATAGTAAAATGTTACAGATATGAAGTATATATGAATTACGTCAAATATATTAATAAAGCTTCAAGTGCATAAATAAACTAGTATATCATATAACAGAATGTACATAAAAAAGTTCACCTAAACCCTAAGAATCATCATTGGCATGGTTATCCATATTGTGATATCAGATAGTAAAATCGACCGGTTGGCACCATTTAAATATTTGAAAACTTTAGCTTTAAATGAAAATGTGAGTGCATTTAGGGATGTGTTTTTGGCAAGTACATTTATGTTTGAGATTGAGTGAAAACATATGTGTAATTGTGTGCATGTATCAATATTCAAGTGACGATGATCCACTCTACAAGCATGTATCATTGAAACAAGCGTGTGGGCATATATGTATGAGAGTGTGGAAGTGCACATTGTTTTAACTTAGCATATAAAAGTTTTGTTATCAAACGATACGCTAATTATGGATTTTGGATGTAAATTCTAATTACTAGCCTTGTAGTTTCAAGTCTTTGTTAGATTATTAAGAAAAAAGAGTATAAATTAAACATCAATTGTGCAATTTGCCTCTTAATATTAGGATCATGATACATATGCCGATGGCATGTCCTAATATGATCAATGATCTAGCCTCATCCTCATACAGAGGCTCCATACCCATGTCTTTATCTGATGCCAATTCCTCTTGTTGGGGCTAACGAAGTTTTTGATGATGTGATCTTCTTCTAATCTGGTGAGGGTAGATGGTGTCATAGAGTCCCCTTGAGGCTGCTGAACCATGGTTTCAACTAACTTCTTCAGTGCCTCTTGCAGAAAGCATACAATAAGCATTTGATGTAATTAACTTAATTTTTTTGCCTGAATTCTTGACTTGTGTTGAAAACATACATTGGAATTCCTTTACTGCAATATCCATATCTTCTTTTTATCCTCCTTGTCATACTTAAGGCTGAAGTGTGCAAGCATCTGATCAATGAGATTAATTAGCCCTAACTTTGTTGGGAAAAATCGACATGCTATCGTCAACACCAATGTGTGCACGACGAATTAATCAATAATAACGTATCGCCACCTTTAATCAAACAGATTTAGGATCTTGGTTGAATCATAGAAAGCACAAAATCAGCCATCACACAACAAGAGCAAGCCAATCACACAGAGACATAAAATTTATACTGGTTCGGCACAATCTATGACCTACGTCCAGTCTTTCGTTGTCACAGCTTCCACTAGATAAGAGATATTTACAAAGTTTACACCTGCTATTAAATCTCCTCCAAACAATATGCAGCCCTCTTAACAAAGTAATCCTAGCACTCTAGCGATTACAAGATCTCAAGCATACAAAAAAATGGAGAAAACCTAGTCAGAAACTCAAAGAGAAGACTTCTCACCTCCAAGAGCTCAAGTCGTCGTCGTCTTCCTCTCCCTTCTCAAAGCCAATCACCAAAGATTTGATTGGTTGCATCTGTAACTTAGGAGGTCTTTAAATAGGGTTTAGAGGCCATCTCAAGTGATGGCCATTCGATTCCGAACGACCAAGCTTAGATTCTGCCCAGGCTGAAAACACGACCGTCAAACGTCTGATGACATGTGACCAGACGTCTAGTGCCATAAGCCAAGCTGAATCCTTGAGTAATCAGACATCTAAAAACACTGTACATGGTATTACAGTTTCCTGAGAGCCAGATATTTTCTCACCCCATGCCTTCAGCCGTCTAAAGGCAAGTGATCAAGCATCTGGGCCTACAGTTAGACGTTTAATCATCCAATATCAGACGTCTAGCGTGCCTGTATGATACTCTTCTTTGGAGCTACCAGAACCAAACATTTGGTCCTATACCACCAGACATCTGGTGACTGCGAAAATTCCAGACTTAAGTTCGAAGAATAAACTTCAACACTCTACCTTTCTTCAAATTTTCTCCATCACACACAAATCGCTCCAAACATCAATAAGACACTTCCAAGCTCTTCATAATGGATCTATCCTAATTCACATCATCTCTGCCATAATCTAGTATTTCTGAAACACCAATGACAACTGAAAAAGCTCAACCACTCATCAAGTAAAGATCAAGCTTAAGTAATGCCTGAGCTTGACTGCAGGAACTGTTTTTGTGAGCATATCTGTAGGATTATGATCCATTGAGACATTCTACAATGCTATCACCTTCTTCTCCTCATGTAGGAAGAAGTCCCATACTTCAATATGCTGGTCCTTAAGCCAGATGCTCTGCCAAGTGGATAGCGCTTTGGCTATCACAAAGACCTTCGTCACTTTTTACGGAATACCCAAGTCTCGCAATTGACTTTGCAGGTACTTGCCTTCTTTGAACACCTCAACTGCAGCTATCAGTTCTGCCTCCGTGGTTGATAACACTACAATAGACTGTAGGATCGATCTCCAGGATTCTGCAGTAGTGCCTAATGTGAACACATATCTAGTCATAGACCTTATCCTTTCTCTGTCACCCGCATAATCTGAATAATAGAATCCAGATATCACCAACCCATCACCCTTGCTGTAACACAAACCAATGATAGTTGTTCCATTCAAATATCTCAATATCCACTTTACAGCCTGCCAGTGTTCCGTTCCTGGATTCGCCATATACCTGGTGATGACTCTAACTGCATGGGTCAAGTCTGGGCGTGTACAAACCATGGCATATATCGGACTTTCCATGACACTGGCATATGGGACTATCGACATGTAGCGTGTCTCCTCGTTGGTTTTCGGTGACTGTTTTGTAGAAAGCAAGAAGTGAGATCCTAGCGGTTGGTGACAGACTTCACCTTCTCCATTCCATAGCGGGTTGGAACCTTCTTTATGTATCCCTCATGGCTCAATCTTAACTCCCCCTTCTTTCTGTCCATACTAATTTCCATTCCAAGGATCTTCTTTGCAGGCCCCAGATCCTTCAGATCAAACTCTTCTACAAGTTTCCTCTTTAGCCTATTGATATCCATCTTGTCTTATGATGTAATCAGCATATTGTTAACGTACATGAGCAAGAATATCCTAGATCTGTCATTATGTATGTGAACATAAACACACTGATCCTTTATACTCTGCTCAAAACCAATACTCAGCTTGAAGGAATCGAATCTCTTATACCATTGCCTTGGACTCTGTTTTAAGCCGTATAAGGATGTTTTAACTTGCATACCTTCTGCTCTTGTCCCTCCATCAGGAAACCTTCAAGCTGGCACATGTAGATCTCTTCATCAAGCTCTCCATGTAAGAACACCGTCTTCACTTCCAGCTGCTCCAGCTCTAAGTCCTGAGCTGCTGCTAAGGCCAACAACACATGTATAGACGTGTGTCTTACCACATGCGAGAAAATCTCATTATAACTAGGAGAATAAGTTTTGAAAACTTTTAAATAATTTTAAAACATTTAAAATTATTTTTTCTAGGTGTGTACAAGCTTCAATTCTATAACTTTAACAATCTAAAATAAGTTACATTAATTACAAGAACTCAAACAAACTTTGGAGTTCTTGATGAAGCTTTGGCCATTCAACTTGTTCTTTAGAGTCATTGCACTTCATGAGTCTTTTAGATGAGCCTCTAATCTTTATGTTGAGCTTCAAATCTGTTGACGCTCCTTCTTCAAGCTTAATCTTCTTATCTCCAATTCTTATGAGCTTGAGAGAATATCTTTGACTAGTTTACCATGTTGACTTGACTTTATTGAAATGAGTCTTATGTACATATACTTTCAAATCTCATTAGTAACACTAATTGTTATCTCATCATCAAAATATATTTAGTGATGACTAATATCCAACACTTGGTATACCCATTTAATCTTGAGTCCTTGGGGTTAGTCAATGGGATTTTCAATTTTAATCTTATCCATGACTGTCAAATTAAATTCTAATCTAAATTCTTTTTAAATTAAACTTGAGTATTTTCTAAAATACACATTAAGCATGGATACTCAGATATTATTGGGTTCATAAAAATCAGCCAATAGGAACCCAAATCCTTTTAGGATTGGATTTCCTAGGATGCATATGCATGTAACTTCTAGTATGATGAACATTATTCATTAAATTGTTGACATATGCGTTTTTATCAAATTTATCTAAATTATTTGGAACTGAATTTGTGTATCTCGCCATTTGAAATTAACATGATTTTTAACAAGATGCACAATATGTAAATTCTTCAAATGCTTAGGATGAACATTAATATATGCCTTGGATTTACCGCTTTTAATTCATGCAAAATTATTATACATAAAAGAATAAGTTTCTTTTCTTTATTAGCATGCAAACTATTAACATGATTCTTTTTTTACTTTTAGGTCTAAACTCAATCTTGTATTTATAATCATTTTGATATCAAGAAATTGTACTTGAGCTCTTTTTGCTCTCAATAAACTTATCATACTTAAGAACAGGTTCTTCATGCTTTTGTTTACATAATGATATATCATTAACATGCACATCAATTCTAGCATTAAAATTTTTGCACTCATTCATGGGCAAAATATTTTCATCTTTTATATTTTTATTTTATAAACTAAAATTTTCAAATCATTTATTTTAGAGAAAGAACTGTCATGCTCACATTTTAATAATTCATGTTCATGAGTTAATGCACTAAATTTATTTTTCAACTTTCATGATCAAGAATCAATGCATTATGCTTATTATTTAAATTCTTATGATCATGCTTCAATGCTTTACGTTTATTTTTGCAACAATTTATAATTCTTAACCAAATCATTGTATTGATCTACTAACTCACTATATGCATCATCATTGTCTGAGTTAGAGTTTACCTCTTCATCTTCAAGAGCCATGAGACACATATTAGCATTATCTCCTTGTTGTTCCTCTTCTTTGTCTTTTGAAGTTGAGGCATTAGAGGTTGATACTTCATATTCTTCAAGCATGTGCCACAATTGATTTGCATAGGTTGGGCCTAACATATAGCTTAAAACATTGCTATTTAAAGACGAAAATAAAATTTTCATTACCTGTTCATTGAGGATTGCCATTTGTTTTCCGCATTCATACATTTTGAAGTGGGTGTTGTTGATTGGCCATATGACATCTCCAAGGGAATCCTTACATCCATGTCGATGTGTTGAATGTAGAACATCAACCGCATTCTCTAATGTTGGTAGTTGGAGCCATCGAACATTGGTAGTTGCATTATGGAGTGCCCGTTGTTCAATGCAAAATTTGTTGACGCCATCCAATAACCAATCTTAGATACCATTTATGGAGCCCTTGAGGGTGGATGTGATACTTAAACACCAAACAATTAGGGTTAGTGTAAACTTCTCTATGATAATACTCAATAAAGATGCACATCAGCGTTTCAAAACTATGAGCATTAAAATCACATTCACAATATAAATATAAATAATTAAGCACGAGTAGAGAGAATCAAACCACAACACCCCTTGACATAGTACAGTCCCTAGGCCTCACCTAAGCTTTCCATTATCCCCTAACACAACTGAAGAATATTACACCATCTCCTTTACACCACACCTTGGTGCAAAGAGACATCCACTATATCAAACACGAGCAATCACCTCTCCAATAAGAGCTACACCAACACCTCTCACACTTGAGAGCAACACATCACCCTTGAGGTACACTTTGAGCACAAAGAGTTACAACTTCACTAAGCCTTGAATATATATGTATTATAATGTGGCTAAAGGAATTATGTTTCTACTCTATGGATTGATCTTTGGAAGAGGAGAAATAAAGCTCAAGCGTATGGAGAAATAAAGCTAGAGATTTAGGGAATTTTTGGGCTTTTTCTATTTCTTTTTCCTTTTCGTTTTCATTTCATTTCACCATGGATCATACCCAAATGATCGAGATCATCTCTATATATAGAGGTGAAATTCTACAAGATAAAATACCCAAACAACCCAACCCAACGACTAGAAATGGCTAGTTTGAAGAAACTACATTTTCTACAACGACTAGTTACTAGTCGACTAGCATCCATCTCCTCATCGACTAGTCTCGGCTAGTTGATTAGGAAATGTACTCTAGTCGACTAAAGACAGTGAGTCAAGAGCCAGTTGCATTAACCCATTGAGCTAATCGACTAGAGTATATCAGTTAGTCGACTAATTTATGAATTATTCGACTAGTCCTTATACTCTGGTCGACTAATCCATTCGGTCAAACATGGTCAAAACTGATATCAGTTCTAGTCACCTAGGGGTCTGTAATGGTCGACTAGTGCACACAAAATTGTGTTGTTTGGCTATAAAACCTATGTCTTTATGCAACAATAATTCTCTATTATTTCTATTTGTTTACATAAGGTTTCAAGTGTGTGAGTGACATTTTCAAGGCCTTAACATAAATTCTAAAGCAAGAATAAAGATACATTACAACAAATATAAAAATATCTTTAATGTCTTGATTTGTTGTAGCTTTGACCACTTTGTTCTTGCCATAGAATTCTCCAACTCCTCTTGATGCCTTGGAGTCACACCACGATATCAAGATTGAAATGTGATCTTGCTTTGTTGTCCTCTAAGTTTGAGCAAATTATACTTAGTCTAATTTGTCCTATCTCACGAAAGAAATTCATTAGATCAAATAACAATGTTTGCACATCATCAAAACATATATTGGAGAATCTAGTACTCAATAGGCTAGAATGCCAATTGGCGTCTGTTTATTCTCTAATTCATCCGACCCGACAATACCAATTTTGGGAACATCCAGTGCCAAAGTCATCGAATGGGTAAGTCGCCAATCCCCATAACAGAGTATGTAATGTACTTTAGATTCTGGGTTATGGATATTGATGGGTATTTTACTGGAGGTTTCTATCAATGCACCCATGTGTGATTCTTGTTGAATCATATACTCAGGGTATGACGCGGGGCACATGATTTCTAAACCGACTCCTCGTTCGTTAGATAAAGAAGATCATTAAGGTTTGTGATCTATTACCAAACCTATTCCAATTCCAACAGCTCGGACTTGGATCGTGGGAATTGTCAGAATACGTCATATCAAAAGATAAGATACTCGGTATATCAATATTGATTATATCCAAAATTTGTTATTGAATTGATAATTCAATGGGCATTCTCAATATAATCCAAAAATTGACTAGGCGTGAATATTGCATTATAACCCTTAACTAACTGCATTTGGTGCATAGATCATGCTTATTGTAGCTTCATTATGTGAATAATGTGAATATCATTAGGATTTGGAGCTTATTCTTTATTTATGTGCAAAATGCTATTTTTATTGTAGATGAAGTTCTCACGATTCCAACGCCTATTTTTGCAGATTTTTAGGACTTCGGAAGCATCCTCTACAATTTTCAGAAGAAAGCAGATGAAGAAAGAGAGCTGGAATTAACACCCTACACGATCGTGTGTTACACTTCACACGATCATATGGAGTGTATCACTCACATCCACGAAGAAGCAGCTTGCATGGTCATTTACACGAATGTGTGGTGCTCAAAACCAAAGAGCAAAACAGCCCCTACACGGTCGTGTCATCAGCGACACGACCGTGTCGAGCACAAACAGAAGCTACAGTTCTCAGGATCTTTGGAGCTTTGCGGATACACAGTCGTGTCATATCGATACGACCGTGTCGATCATTGGGCTAAAGAGGCTAGAGAAGAGTTACACGGTTGTGTAACGACCGTGTGACGACCGTTCCACCCGCCGGCTGCTGATTTCTGGGTGGATTTACTTCGAGTTTTCAACGCGATTAGACCTGAGATTTAGAGAAGGAGCTCGACCCTTGGATGTGAATCATGTGGACAAAATTGATGGAGGGTTGAGGGCTTATAAAAGGGGATTGTAATTTGGGCAAGGGATTAACTTTCGTTTTCCTTCATCATCTTCCCCATTTTTCAGTTTTAGGGTTTTATGGTTTTAATTTGGGGGGAGTGATGGCTGAGCTAAAGATTAGGGTAGATGTCACGCCCCGCTACCCAAAATAAGGAGGGTCGGCGTGACATGCCGCGGTATTAGAATACCAAGCGCTGATGTGTCCACCAAAAGTCACGCAGGCCACTGCAGCCATTGATGAAACACATGCAATAACGTACAGACTGAAAGAAAACAGAACAGAACAGTACAGCTCCAACATATAAAGAAAGTACAAGACACTACAACGCATGCAGCAAGGTAAAATACGGCGAACAGAACATCCAAGAGTCACAGAGCACTGCTAATACATGGTCAGTACCGTACAGGTCCACTGTATAACCCCCAACAGCAAAAGCTCCCACAAAAGTACAACTCAACCCTACGGGGTACAAAGGGAACATGGGTACAACACTACGATCATCACACACACACAACCCAAGGCTACACTGTAATGCCCTGATAGCTACTGCACAAGTACTAGAGGGGGGTGAATAGTACTTTAAAATAATCAAGAGTATTATTCCTAATTATTGTGCAAACACAAACAACAATGCGGAATAACTACAAACAACAAGAACTAAACAACGCAAACACAGCGATATAATGGGTTAGGATCCACCCAAGTCTCCCCGACTTGTTCCCGGTGATCCTACGTCCCAAACACCCGGATCCCCTCCGGCTACTTGAGTTAGAAACCACTACCCAAGCTTTGCACTATGAAATTCTTGTAGAAAAACCTCTACAAGATCAAATCATACACAAATGTAAATGTGACTCCCACAACCCGAGATCACACACTTCTCTCACAACTGAGAGAACAACTTGCAATATCAAAGTAAATGAAATATGAAATGCTTACCAACAAAATCCTATGCCTTGAGTAAACTTACGATTTTAGGGCAAGGAAGATTTTGAAGAAGAAGTAGTCACCAAATCCTAGCTCCACCAAGATGACCAGCAATAGGTGGCTAGGGAGAGATTGGTGACTTTGAATCAAGCTCCTTGCTTGAGTGGCTCACAATGAAGAGAATCTCTCTTGAGGATTTAGGGCTCAAGAAGTTGAGGGAGAGATTCTTGTGAGAAGAGAGAGCTTAGAAATAAGATTGAATGGCTCCTCTCTTGGATGTGAAAATGTCTCTATTATCATCCTTGAATCCCTGGTTGGAAGCACACAACCTTATATAGGGAAGAGACAAAACGGTCACAAAATTCGTGGCATTAAATGCCTAAAGGCTCTATTCTGAAGCAGTTTAATCGGTCTAAGAAGGATCACTGACCGATTAGTTTCTCAACTAGTCGGTCGGTGATTCTTCTTGGACCGACTAAGAGGTTGACATCCAAGAAAGATAGTTCATGGAATATAGAACTAGTCGCTCTAAGAAGACTTGCCAACCGACTAGTTTGACAACTAGTCGGTCGGTGAGTGTTCTTTGACCGACTAAGAGTTGAAATCAATAGGCTGTATTCAAGAAGAACTAGTCGGTCTAAGAACAAATTCCAACCGACTAGTTTCTCAACTAGTCGATCGATGAATGTTCTTGGACCGACTAAAGAGTAAACAGTAGCTAGGCTGTGAAAGATGGAAGTATAACTAGTCGGTCTAAGAAGGATTCCAAACCGACTAGTTTGACAACTAGTCGGTCGGTGAACCTTCTTGGACCGACTAATTGGTCAACAGTACCTAGGCTGAATTGAGAAAGGAGATCTAGTCGGTTCAAGAAGGATTCTTAACCGACTAGATGACAATCTAGTCGGTTGGTCCTTCTTCTTGAACCAACTAAGATGCACTAGAAGCTGCGAAATGAAGCATGAAGCTTCAGGAAAGTTTGTATGGGCTTCTAAGATAATCCTAGCTCTAATGAAATGAGTGTTATGAAGATTATAATGTAAGACCTACTCAAGGCTTAACATTCTACGAAAAGAAGCTAGAAGACTATAAATTAAACTAGACGAACCGTCTTCAAAGCTTCAATCCGAATCTCTTGACTTCAATAATGCTCCTAGAGCTTCAACGAAGCTTCAGGCACACGATCACGTGCTTAGAGAAGTCTTGAGACGTCGCTTTTGATATACGTAGAATTTTGGCGACGATCTCCATAACTGCGCTCACAAAGAGTTAGTTCACGATATTTATGTTTGTTCATCATCAAAACCAAATCCGGGGAATCAATACTCAACATACACCACGCGACCCACACTAACCACAAACACTACGGACCCTGCTGAGACGAGTTGCCCTCCGGGGTCTCCACTCCCGGACCCGCCGCCTGAGAACTAGTACCTGGACCTGTATGGGGGAAAGGATACATCACAGCGTGCCCAGTAGGAACTCCACAACTCTACTACTCTAATCACAGTGCACAACAAGGAAGCACAACAAAGGAAAAGGCGTCACATTCCAGAGTTACTGTTTGTTGTCTTTCTTTTCCTTTACAGGTTAGTTTTCATGCATGAATTTTGAAACCTAAGTAACGGGTAAGACATCGGGGATTGGACCTCACCCAGTAAGATGGGTGGAATGCTATGACTTCCCAAGACAAGCTCTTACAAAATAAGCCGTTCTCCAACACAACCAACTCAACCACAACCGCACCAGCTCCCCGCTCCTGAGGGCTCGTCAGGAGTGGCCCATAACTCAGCAGTCCATCCCCGCATGTCTGCTCGTCACCGAGGTCTCCCCCAGCCCCTCCTAGGGCACTCACCCACTTCGAGTGGAACGAGACATCCCTAGGTTTTTTAGCTAATCATTAATCCTAGTGTACTAAGCATGTAAAATGAGGTCCGAGTGCATTCTTTCTCATCGGCAGGTTCACAACAAACCTTGCATATTTCATGCACATGAACACCCATTTCCAAACGTGCAACATAAAGTAGCATATTCATAGTCAAACACTTTAATACTGCTGCATCACAATAGCAGTATCGAGCATTAACAACTGAACGAAGAATAAACCCAAACAAAAGTCTAATCATTAGCAAATCATTCAAATTTGCTAAACTTTCATCAACAGTCACAAACATCAATGGTTATCAGCCATTTCTAGTGCGAATTTGATAACACTTCCTGAACAAAAGTTGTAGATATGGCAGTTTTGTGTTCACATATAAAATTTCATGGAAAAATACGAGTCGTATGATTTATAGTGAATTATTTCTTAAAGACTGCAAGTTCTATTTTCTTGACAGATTCCAGGGTCTGTCTTTGTAGCCAAATTTGGGCCTTTTTCAGTCAGAATTTCGGAAGGTAAGCACCTGGTGGAGTTTTAGAAAACTTGTTAGATTTCCAACGAGACAAATTTCCAATGTGTATACAGGTCGTGAGCTTCGTTTTGCTAAACTGTGCACAGGTTGACAGAATTTCATGCATGTTGGAAAGAATGAATGTTTACCCTAACCTCCAGTTCGAATTGGAAAAAGTTGTGAACATGAAAGTTGTTCATAACTATGAATTAAACAACATATAAAATTTTTGGAGCATTCCTAATAGCCATTTGATCACAGCACTTAGCTAAAGTTTCAGCAAATCATCATGCATGCAACAAGTATCCTAGTTCTACAACACTCTCCCCAAATTTCAGAGAAAACTCATACATATAAGATATTTTCCATCATCTATTATTAGAGAAGGAGGGTGAAGAGTTTCCTACCTCTTTGGAGCTTCAAGTGATGCAGTGGGTTTGCAAGAAACCTCTTCCAATCTTGGATTTCCTCCTCCTCCTCCTCTTCTTCTCCGTTCTCTCTTCTTTCTTCCTTCTTCTCTCCTTTTTCTCTCTTTTTTTTCCTCCTTGAAATTTCGGCCAGGTACAAGAAATGGGGAGAGAGGGAGAGAAGTTGGGGGGGGGGGGGTATGGTGTGGGGTTAGGTGGAGAGGGGTGGAAGGGTTTGGTGTACTAAGCCATGTATGGTGCCATACTCATTTTCTTTTCATTTTCTTCTTCTTCTTTTTTTTCCTTCTTTTCGTCTCTCTCTCTCTCTCTCTCTCTCTCTCTCTCTAAAATAGCCATCCAAATTGTTTGATTTTATTACAAGTTTTCCATTACAAATATCTCACTTCCCTGTTTGCACAATAACCCCTTGACTTAATGAAATTTACCTTAAGCACAATCTTGTAATGATACCCTCATTTGGGTATAAATGAAAAATCGAGGGGCAATTTGCAAATCTCTCCATTCCCCGGGATTGGTGTGCACATGTACGAGAAACTTGGGTCAATTTAATGGTTACTTAGTATTTGCACACTAGGGTTGTTACACCCTACCCTCCTTAGAAAAATTTCCGTCCTTGGAAATTTAGCAAAATTAGGAGAGCGGTTATTTACATACAACACCCAACAACTGCAGAATTTATAAGATACAACAGTCATTGCTCAAATAGGTACGGGTATTTCTCTCGCATCTCATCTTCTCGCTCCCAAGTTGACTCTCCCGGAGACTCTTACTACCACATGACCCGCACCAAATCAATGGTCTTCTTCTTCAACGTCTTCTGCCACCGGTCCAAGATAGCCACTGGTTGATGCTCATATGTGAGATCCGACCGTACTTCTATCTCTGAGAAATCTACAACGTGTTTTGGATCTCCCACATATCTTCTGAGTTGAGACATATGGAAGACATTATGCACACCTTCGAGTGCCGGTGGCAATGCTAGCCGATACGCAACTTCACCGACCTTAGCGGAAATCTCGAACGGACCAATATACCTAGGACTCAGCTTCCCACGCTTGCCAAATCGGATGGTCTCATGAACCGGTGAAATCCTTAGGAACACGTAATCCCCTGGCTGAAATTCTAAGGGTCTCCGCTTTGTATCAGCCCAGTGCTTATAACGGTCCTGCGCGATGCGCAGATTCCCTCTGACTGTCCGCACCACATCTGTTGTTGCCGCCACCAAGTCTGGTCCTAAAAACTCTCTGTCTCCAACGTCATCCCAACTTAAAGGAGACCTACACTGCCTTCCATACAGAGCTGCAAAGGGAGCCATGCCAATACTTGCTTGATAACTGTTATTGTATGCAAATTCAACTAAATGCAGATGGTCCTCCCACAAACCCTTGAAATCAAGCATACACGCTCGCAGCATATCCTCAAGAATCTGAATGGTCCTTTTCGACTGTCCATCAGTCTGAGGATGATACGAAGTACTGAAATTCAAACGCGTCCCTAGACTAGCCTGTAAACTCTTCCAGAAATGTGAGGTGAATCTGCTATCCCTATCGGATACTATACTTACTGGGACTCCATGCAGTCTCACGATCTCCTCCATGTACCTCTTAGCCAGATTCTCTGTTGATTGTCCAACTCGGAACGAAATAAAATGTGCCAATTTGGTCAATCGATCTATGATGACCCAAATCGCATCATTGCCCCTAGGCGTCCGAGGTAAACCAGTCACAAAGTCCATGGTCACATGCTTCCACTTCCATTCTGGAATGGGGAGAGGCTGCAATAATCCTGCAGTTCTTTGGTGCTCAGCCTTCACATGCTGGCAAACCAAGCAGGACGCCACACTCTCGGCTACACTCTTCTTCATTCCTGACCACCAATAATACTGCTTCAAATCTCGTTACATTTTGGTCCCTCCCGGATGGATAGAATATGGGGAACTATGCGCCTCCTTCAATAGTTCTTCCCGAATCTCGCCACTTGGCTAACAAACCCAGTTCCCAAATCTCAACGATCCATCTTCGTGAATATGAAAATCGGTCCGGAGTCTAGCTTCCACCTGCTCTCGAGTCCTCTTCAACTTAGCATCTTCTGACTGAGCTGCCTTAATCCTGTTCACCAAATCAGACTGGATCTGCAGTCCCATCATAACAGTCTTCTCTCCTGGGAGTACAACTTCTATTCCCATCTGTCAGATTGCCCACCGAAGTTGTGGTTGAGAGGTTAGCTTCATTACGGCGGGTAATCTACTAAGAGCATCTGGCACCACATTCACCTTCCCAGGATGGTATAGCAGATCGACGTCATACTCAGCCATTAATTCCAACCATCGTCGTTGTCTCATATTAAGCTCATTCTGAGTGAACACATACTTTAGACTCTTATGGTCAGTGTATATCTTCACGTGTTCACCTAGCAAGAAATGTCTCCACAATTTCAAAGCCAGGATCACTGCTGCCAATTCCAGGTCATGAGTGGGATAGTTCAGTTCATGCTCCTTCAACAATCTGGAAGCATATGCCACCACTCGCCCGTGCTGATGAAGGACACAGCCTAGTCCTCTGCCAGACGCATCACAGAAAACTTCAAATCCATCCGAACGGTCCGGGATAGTTAAGATAGGAGTCGTGGTCAACCGATGCTTCAGCTCATTGAACGCACGCTGGCATTCCTTCGACTAGACATACGCAACATCCTTCTTCGTCAAATGAGTCAAGGGCGAGGCAATCTTCGAGAAATCCTTAATGAACTTACGATAGTATCCAGCCAACCCCAAAAAGCTTCGAATCTCTGTGACTGTCCGATGTATAGGCCAACTTTCTACTGCGGCAACCTTCTCAGGATCAACAGACACTCCATCTCCAGAGACTATGTGCCCAAGAAACGCAACCTTGGTCAACCAAAATTGGCACATGCTGAACTTAGCATACAATCGGTGCTGCCTGAGGGTATTCAAAACTATCCACAGATGCTCAGCATGTTCATCCTCATTCTTCGAGTAAACCAAGATGTCATCGATAAAAACCACCACAAACTTATTTAAATACTCGAAGAAGATTTGATTCATCAGCCTTATGAAAGTAGCTAGGGCATTCGTCACTCTAAAAGGCATCACCAGAAACTCTTATTGACCGTATCGAGTACGGAATGCAGTCTTCGGAACATCAGATTCCTGCACCTTCACTTGGTGATACCCACTCCACAAATCTAGCTTCGAATACACCCGGGATCCACCAAGCTGATTAAAAATATCATCGATTCGGGGAAGGGGATACTTATCCTTCATCATTACCTTATTCAATTCCCGATAATCAATGTACATCCTCCGAGATCCATCCTTCTTGTTCACAAGCAACACTGGCGCTCCCCACGGTGACACACTTTGGCGAATCAATCCCCTATCTGATAAATCAGTCAACTGATTACGGAGCTCAGCTAACTCCGATGGGGCCATACGGTATGGAGCCTTTGCTATCGGTTGAGCGCCCGGAATCAGATCAATAGTAAACTCCAGGGACCTATCTGGGGGTAATCCAAAGATATCATCTGGAAAGATGTCAGGAAATTCTTCAACAACCCTTGGTAACACGGGCTCTGCTTCCATGTCCAAATACTCCACGACCGTAGCTCGGAACTTCAAAGGCTCAAGCTCACTACTACCATCCCAAAACTCAAACTCTGGATGACCAGGGATCCGAAAAACTACCCTCCTTAGTCTACAGTCTATATTAGCATAGAACATTCCTAACCAATCCATACCAAACACTACCTCATAGTCGGGTAACTCAATCACTAGAAAGTCTGCATATAACTCTCGCCCCCGATCTCAACTGGACAGTTCCGTATCCCAGAAACACTACAAATGACCCCATTCCCGGTGTGAACATTCCAACTAGCAGCAAAGGTGTCAACTACTATAGAGTGTTGTGTCACAAACTTCTTCGACAGAAAACAATGTGACGCTCCAGTGTCAAATATGGACATAGCAGGGTAGGAGGCTACTCTAACAATACCTAATGTATCACAACAATAAAACTTAGCCAACTAGCTAAATAGAATATCTGAGGCTTAAATCTAATAGAATACAGAGGGGCAAGATTCATACCGGTGATCACTCGACTAGCACCCTCCGAAGTCTCTACTGGGGTCATGGTATACTGCTGTCGCCTCGGTGGAGGAACTGCCCCTGGTTCCCTCGTCGCTGCTGGGGAGGTGGAGGGGGTCCTCTCGGTGCAGACAGTCTCGGTCCTGACGGTGCCGGAAGAGCGAGCCACTACGATGGTGGTGGAAGAGGACTCTGCTATGTAGGCCGGACAGCTGCTGACGCCTGCGGCACCGGGGCATGACCCGACTGTGGGCAAAATCTGCTAATGTGTCCCGGCTCTCCATATGTATAACACCTGGCACTCGTAACTCGGCAGTCTCTCTGTACATGCCCAGGCTTCCCGCATCTGTAGCACGATGGTCCCTTCTGTGCCGGAGGTGGGGCCCCCAGTCGCTTGAATGTCACCCGCTGAACTGGGCCAGGTGCAGTCTTCTGCTGAGCAGCCGGTCGCCTGTCACTGGTAGGTGGTCTCCCCACACTCCGTAGGTGGGTCTCGTGCTGTCTGGCAGCCAGTGATTAGGGTTCAATATTGTATATTTTACCCCTCATTAGATGGTATTTTGTGCATAATTTGTGTTCATTTTGGCTCCGATATGCGCATTTTGATGATATCACTTAATATTGGAGCTTACCGTTTTTATATGCTTAAAACATAATTTTTACAGCTTATTAGCATCTTCATCTTGGTCTCTTATTATTTTTCAGTTGAATTTTGTGAAGTCCCGATTCCAATGCATATTTTTCCAGAATTTTTGGAGGTCGAAAAAATTTACTGCATTTTTTGGAAGACAGGGTGACTGTGCTGAAAATTTCTGGGCTAGAAAGTCTGCTTTTCCCCTCTTGCGCAGAATTCTGCTATCATTTCAGTGTATATCCCGGCCTAGTGATATTTTTTTATTGTTGTACACTTTGTTACGGTTCCATCGCCACCTAGAACATGTCATTCCGAGGTCAGATGATTTTTCTACAATTTTTACAAGACAAGGTGACGGTGCTGAAAATTTCTGCAGATTTGCCCCTCTTGTGAAGAATTCTGCTATCATTCCAATGTATATTCCGGCCTAGTGATATTTTTCTATTATAGTACACTTTGTTACGGTTCTATTGCCGCCTGGAACATGTCAATCCGAGGTCGAATGATTTTTGTAGAATTTTCACAAGACAGGGTGACGATGCTAAAAATTTCTGCAGATTTGGGCATTAGTTCCGGGTTTGGGCACGGATCCGACCCGTTTGGGCTGTTTTCAGACCCGAAATTCTGAGTTATTTCTTGGGCTTTCCTCCCCTCTATTCCCCTCATTCCATTCTTCCCTATTCTTCATCTTAGGGTTAGAGCTTGGGGAGCACAAAGCAAGCTTGGAGGAGCACTTTGGAAGAGAAAGTTTATGTTTTTCTTAGAGAAATCTTGGTGAACTCTTTCCCTTTCTTTGTGTATTTTGATTTGGTGATTTGTAATGATATTGGATGATATTTCTAGAAGTAAAAATCTCTCTTTTCTTGTTAAAATGAGCTAAATCTTCTTCTTGTGTGGTTGGGTGGTGATATTTGGTTGTTGTGCTTTGGTATTTCAATCTTGCATGTTTAAATGTTTATGTGGTAGGATTGATGAGATATACTTTGAGTTAAGGATCTTAACGCATATCCCTAGAGTGCAGTTTGCCTAGTGGTACCACTCATGTATGCATTGTTGTTTATTATCTCAATTTTCCATACCCTACTTTCATTGTACACCAAGTGTTCGATAAAATGCCCAATTCACCGATTGCTCATTCCTTAGCAGAAAAGACAATTGAGTTATCCTCGGATTGAACCCATATGCTTAGCAACCACATTCCTACACACAACTCAAGCTTCCTCGCCTATTTACCTCTCCGATTCTCGAACCATAGGATGTTAATTTGGTAGATGGTCTCACCCACATTTTCACACACTTTTCCACCGTTAGCTTAGTTGGTTGTAGCTTCGCCGTTATCTCTCCTTTATTAATTGAATTCGTGATTGCAAAGCGACTTGTCCCCGTGATCCGACCCGGTCTCACCGGATATAAATTTATTACTTGACGTCGTCCTACACTTGGGAGTAGATTAGGGTTCAATATTGTATATTTTACCCCTCATTAGATGGTATTTTGTGCATAATTTGTGTTCATTTTGGCTCCAATACGCGTATTTTGATGATATCACTTAATATTGGAGCTTACTGTTTTTTATGATTAAAACATAATTTTTACTGCTTATTAGCATCTTCATCTTGGTCTCCTATTATTTTTCAGTTGAATTTCGTGAAGTCCCGATTCCAACGCATATTTTCCAGAATTTTTGGTGGTCGGAGCAATTTACTGCATTTTTTGGAAGACAGGGTGACTGTGTTGAAAATTTCTGGGCTAGAAAGTCTGCTTTTCCCCTCTTGCGCAGAATTCTTCTATCATTTCAGTGTATATTCCGGCCTAGTGATATTTTTTTATTGTTGTACACTTTGTTACGGTTCCATCGCCGCCTGGAACACGTCATTCTGAGGTCGGATGATTTTTCTACAATTTTCGCAAGACAGGGTGACGGTGCTGAAACTTTCTGCAGAGTTGCCCCTCTTGTAAAGAATTCTGCTATCATTCTAGTGTATATTCCGGCCTAGTGATATTTTTTTGTTATAGTACACTTTGTTACGGTTCCATCGTCGCCTGGAACACGTCAATCTGAGGTCGAATGATTTTTCTAGAATTTTCGCAAGACATGGTGACTGTGCTGAAAATTTCTGCAGATTTGGGCATTAGTTGTGGGTTTGGGCGCGGATCCGACCCGTTTGGGCTGTTTTCAGACCCGAAATTCTGAGTTATTTCTTGGGCTTTCCTCCCCTCTATTCCCCTCATTCCATTCTTCCCTCTTCTTCATCTTAGGGTTAGAGCTTGGGGAGCATAAAGCAAGCTTGGAGGAGCACTTTGGAAGAGAAAGTTTATGTTTTTCTTAGAGAAATCTTGGTGAACTCTTTCCCTTTCTTTGTGTATTTTGATTTGGTGATTTGTAATGATATTGGATGATATTTCTAGAAGTAAAAATCTCTCTTTTCTTGTTATAATGAGCTAAACTTCTTCTTGTGTGGTTGGGTGGTGATATTTGGTTGTTGTGCTTTGGTATTTCAATCTTGCATGTTTAAATGTTTATGTGGTAGGATTGATGAGATATACTTTGAGTTAGGGACCCTAATGGATATCCCTTGAGTGGAGTTTGCCTAGTGGTACCACTCATGTATGCTTTGTTGTTTATTATCTCAATTTTCCATACCCTACTTTCATTGCACACCAAGTGTTCGATAAAATGCCCAATTCACCGATTGCTCATTCCTTAGCGGGAAAGACAATTGAGTTATCCTCGGATTGAACCCATATGCTTAACAACCACATTCCCACACACCACTCAAGCTTCCTCACCTATTTATCTCTCCGATTCTCGAACCATAGGATGTTGATTTGGTAGATGGTCTCACCCACATTTTCACACACTTTTCCACCGTTAGCTTAGTTGGTTGTAGCTTCGCCGTTATCTCTCCTTTATTAATTGAATTCATGATTGCAAAGCGACTTGTCCCCGTGATTCGATCCGGTCTCACCAGATATAAATTTATTACTTGACGTCCTCTTACACTTGGGAGTGGCGCTCAAGCATCACATAATTGAGACGCGTTCAAGCAATTGGCACCGTTGCCGGGGACAACGGTTTTTGCATTTACATTTTTGGTTGATTTAGGAAATTTTGGCGTGATACATCCTACTATTTAGTGTGAGTCTTTTTGATTCTTTATCTTCCATTTATTATCTTTCATCTTTATTTGTTTTTCACTTTTTGAGTCCTTTGCTATCTTTATTTTCATTTTCCTTTATTAAAATTCAAAAAAAGTTATCGACTTTAACGGCATAAATTCTTTGTATGATGCACTTTCATTTTCTTCCCACAGGACCACTTCTTTGAAGCTCAAAATTGCCGGCTTTGCTCAAATTGACGGTGAATCCTTCTATCAAGCTTGGAGGAGGTTCATGGATTTATTAAGCGGTTGTCCACATCATGGATTCACGATGGCCCATCTTTTCCAGTTTTTCTACGAGGGGTTGCGGGAGGAGATGCAAGACTACATGGCGATGTTGGACGATGGAGCTCTATTTGACATGTCACCTAAGGATGCTTGGGAGTACCTGGATTCCATGGAGGATATGGCACGACCATTGGATGGGACTTCGAGAGTGATCCATTAGCGCCATATCACGATACCATTGGAGCATCCCTTGACCAAGGAGAGCAAATCGTGGACGCACCCTTGCAACCATTGGGCGAGGAACTTCAATTGTTTATTTAGACACATGAGGCTCAATCCCGATATTTTCTGTAGAGCATGTAGACTCGGAGCCAGTACATTCAAGAGATCATTTCGAGTCTAGCATTGCTTGCCTCTTGCTTGGGAGAAGGTTATCCAACCACTCAAAAAAAATTATTATTTGATTTGGATTCATCTTCTCTTGCATGAGATTTGTGTGAAGATGGAGAGGACGAGTGTGAAATTTTGGATGGAGTGGAGGAGGAGACTAGTAGGGCCACGAGCTCATCGATCATTTTGGTGGAGCCCAAACCATGCTCTCCCCCAATCTTGTCCCAAAATCCATCATTCCTCTCCTCCGTGGTCATGCATCATACGGAGATGGATGCAATCATTTTAGGAAGTTTTCGTCAACTTGATTTAAATTCTTTATCTTATGTTGACGATTATATTTGGGTCACTTTCGTCAAAGGCAACGGTGCCCACTTTGGATTGATACATCTCATCTCTTGCAGGACATGGTCGCATATTTTAAAGAGATGCTTGGAGTTGTGTTGCTAGGGTTCAAAGTGATTCGTGGAGGGAAGACACTCGCAGAGGAGCATAATGATCTAATTGAGCTACTTCCTCCACCGTTGGACATCCGCGATCTGCCTTTTGACCCCCGGTGACTTCTATCATGTAGTGTAGAAAATTTAAATTTTTGCACTTTCTATACTTTCTAGGATAGTTTTAATTCAATAAACCTCTACTTTTTCAACAAGGAAGACAATGTTTGTCTTTAGTTGGGGGGAGAGTAGTAGGTGGTTTTAAGATGTTTAGTTAGTTGTTTTCGTTTTAAATTTTTTTTTGTGTGTGTTTTTTGCTTGGATACATCCATTTTAACATCACCAATCATTTTGCAAGAATATCATTTACCCTCCTTGCTCTCTTGCTAGTTATTTGCTTAGTCCCTTGCATGTTTCATCTTCGTGCATGCTTTCGGATTCAAATTCTTTTTACAAATCCTAAATTGTGATTGGCATGCATTTGATTGCTTTTTCTTCATGAAATCAATTTTAATATGCCATTTATGATGTGAGTGCATAACTCCATGAATTTTGTCTTCAAAATGGGTTAAATTAGTTGTGAACAAGCTTTGCGATGCAAGAGTATGGATTAAGCCAATTGAGTAGAGTAGTTTTCAACTCGATGGGTTATGATTATGTGCCTAGTGTGGTTGGTTGGAGTGTTGAAAAAAAGAGAGAAAGAAGGCAAAAAGAAAGCAAAAGAAAAAGAAAGCAAAAGAAAAGAAAACAAAAAGAGAAAGAAAAAGAATAGGTGCATCGTTCTTCTAGTTTTGTCGAGTAGCCGGGTCCTCGTGCCTCAAGAAGCGTTGGGGATTCGCGTCGAAAGATAGGATTTAAGGGAGTGCACGAGAAAAAAAATAAGTGAATCTTAGATGATTCAGGTTATTAGGTCCGCATGGTCCTTTTTGGCCCAATGCCCTGAAATCGTCTGATTTGGAGTCATTGACCGAAAACTCATTACCTGGGTCATCCTAAGTTTCATACAAAGAAAAAGAAGAATAAATTCACACATCCAACCTCCACAAATTAGGAAAGTGTTGTTTTGTCTAAACCGTGAGATTTGCGAAACTATGATAAAACGTTGTGTTTTAATCCTCATTCATGCAAAACATTGCTTGTTCTCCTTTATTTGAACCAAATTGAAGGGTTGTTCATGAGTTTGTTCTCATTCATGGATTGGTATAGTGAATTTGAGATTTTGTTGAAAACTTTATTTTCGCCATGAATAATTTTGAGTTTGATATGTGCTTTGATTGAGAATCCAAATTTATCGCTTGTTTTGCTAGGGACTAGCAAAAAGCTAGTTGGGGGGTGTGATTAGGGTTTAATATTGTATATTTTACCCCTTATTAGATGGTATTTTGTGTATAATTTATGTTCATTTTGGCTCCGATACGCGCATTTTGATGATATCACTTAATATTGGAGCTTACCGTTTTTATATGCTTAAAACATAATTTTTACAGATTATTAGCACTTCATCTTGGTCTCCTATTATTTTTCAGTTGAATTTAGTGAAGTCCCAATTCCAACGCATATTTTTCCAGAATTTTTGGAGGTCGGAGCAATTTACTGTATTTTTTGGAAAACAGGATGACGGTGCTGAAAATTTCTGGGCTAGAAAGTCTGCTTTTCCCCTCTTGCGCAGAATTCTGATATCATTTCAGTGTATATTCCGGCCTAGAGATATTTTTTATTGTTGTACACTTTGTTACGGTTCCATCGCCGCCTGGAACACGTCATTCGGAGGTCGGATAATTTTTCTACAATTTTCGCAAGACAGGGTGACAGTGCTGAAAATTTCTGCAGATTTTCCCCTCTTGTGAATAATTCTGCTATCATTCTAGTGTATATTCCGGCCTAGTGATATTTTTCTGTTATAGTACACTTTGTTACGGTTCCATCGCCATCGGAACACGTCAATTCGAGATCGGATGATTTTTCTAGAATTTTCTCAAGACAGGGTGACGGTGCTGAAAATTTCTACAGATTTGGGCATTAGTTGCGGGTTTGGACGCGGATCCGACCCGTTTGGGCTGTTTTCAGATTTGAAATTCTGATTTATTTCTTGGGCTTCCTCCCCTCTATTCCCCTCATTCCATTCTTTCCTTTTCTTCATCGTAGGGTTAGAGCTTGGTGAGCACAAAGCAAGCTTGGAGGAGCACTTTGGAAGAGAAAGTTTATGTTTTTCTTAGAGAAATCTTGGTGAACTCTTTCCCTTTCTTTGTGTATTTTGATTTGGTGATTTGTAATGATATTGGATGATATTTCTAGAAGTAAAAATCCCTCTTTTCTTGTTATAATGAGCTAAATCTTCTTCTTGTGTGGTTGGGTGGTGATATTTGGTTGTTGTGCTTTGGTATTTCAATCTTGCATGTTTAAATGTTTATATGGTAGGATTGATGAAATATACTTTGAGTTAAGGACCCTAATGGATATCCCTAGAGTGGAGTTTGCCTAGTGGTACCACTCATGTATGCTTTGTTGTTTATTATCTCAATTTTCCATATCCTACTTTATTGCACACCAAGTGTTCGATAAAATGCCCAATTCACCGATTGCTCATTCCTTAGCGGGAAAGACAATTGAGTTATCCTTGGATTGAACCCATATGCTTAACAACCACATTCCCACACACCACTCAAGCTTCCTCGCCTATTTACCTCTCCGATTCTTGAACTATAGGATGTTGATTTGGTAGATGGTCTCACCCACATTTTCACGCACTTTTCCACCATTAGCTTAGTTAGCGGTAGCTTCGCCGTTATCTCTCCTTTCTTAATTGAATTCGTGATTGCAAAGCGACTTGTCCACGTGATTTGACCTGGTCTCACCGGATACAAATTTATTACTTGACGTCCTTCTACACTTGGGAGTAGTGCTCAAGCATCACATACTTGAGACGCGTTCAAGCAGCCCGCAGTACGGCCTCCTGAGTCAATAACTCCTGAGTAAACATGGCCGCCCAAAAATCTACGTCTAGTCCCTTGCAGAATCGCCTGGCTCTGATGGCATCTGTCGCTACAAGCTCTAACGCGTACTTGCTCAGCAACGAGAACTCTGCATCGTACTCATCCACCGTCCTCCCATCCTGAGTCAAATGCTCAAATCTCTGCTCAACTCGTCCTTTGCCGCCTCTGGAAGGAACTTGGCCTCAAACAACTCCCGAAAGGTCTCCCAAGTAATGTTCCCCTTCAGTCTCCTCTCCTGAGCCTCCCACCAGTCTCTGGCCTGATGGGTCAACTGGCGCCTCACCAACTCCACCCAACCGTCTCGGGGAAACCGACACATTTCTCCGTATGTCGTAGCCACTCATCCACCTCGAGGCTACTCTCCCTGCCCGAGAAGTATCGTGGACGCATCGTCCTGAACTCCTTGTAGCTCGGCGGCTTCGGCGCCGCTGCCCTCTACTCTATCTGACCCATGTGCTCTAAAATGCCCATCAGGACCTTAGCCATCTGGGCTGACTCTGAGGTCCTGTCACCCGAAGACTGCACATCACCAGCTGGGCCAATCCCACCATCAGATGTTCCGGTCCCGCCGGAACTCCCGTTCAAACCTTCCATCTGCAGGCGAGAAACAGAACAAATGCATTAGTGTCGTTTACTAAAAAATTGGAGCCTTACATATGTTTCCTCTACGCGTATCGCAGTGGGCGCTGACCTGCATGGGCCACCACAAAACCTGTCACGCCCCGCTACCCAAAATAAGGAGGGTCGGTGTGACAAGCCGCGGTATTAGAATACCAAGCACTGATGTGTCCACCAAAAGTCTCGCAGGCCACTGCAACCGCTGAGGAAACACAGGCAATAAAGTATAGAGTGAAAGAAAACAGTACAGTACAGTACAGCTCCAACACAGAAAGAAAGTACAAGACACTACAACGCAGGCAGCAAGGTAAAATACGACGAACAGAACATCCCAGAGTCACAGAGCACTGCTACTACATGGTCAGTACCGTACAAGTCCACTGTACAACCCCCAACAACAAAAGCTCCCACAAAAGTACAACTCAACCCTACGGGGTACAAAGGGAACATGGGTACAACACTACGATCACACACACACACAACCCAAGACTACACCACGTGACCCACACTAACCACAAACACTACAGACCTTGCTGAGACGAGCTGCCCTCCGGGGTCTCCACTCCCGAACCCCCCGCCTGAGAACTAGTACATGGACCTGTAGGGGGGAAAGGACACGTCACAGCGTGCCCAGTAGGAACTCCACAACTCTACTACTCTAATCACCGTGCACAACAAAGGAAAAGGCGTCACATTCCAGAGTTACTGTTTGTTGTCTTTCTTTTCCTTTACAGGTTAGTTTTCATGCATGAATTTTGAAACCTAAGTAACGGGTCAGACATCGGGGACTGGACCTCACCCAGTAAGATGGGTAGAATGCTACGACTTTCCGAGACAAGCTCTTACAAAAGAAGCCGTTCTCCAACACAACCAACTCAATCACAACCGCACCAGCTCCCCGCCCCCGAGGGCTCGTCAGGAGTGGCCCATAACTCAGCAGTCCATCCCCGCATGTCCGCTCGTCACCGAGGTCTCCCCCAACCCATCCTAGGGCACTCACCCACTTCGAGTGGAACGAGACATCCCTAGGTTTTTTAGCTAATCATTAATCCTAGTGTATTAAGCATGTAAAATGAGGTCCGAGTGCATTCTTTCTCATCGGCAGGTTCACAACAAACCTTGCATATTTCATGCACATAAACACCCATTTCCAAACATGCAACCTAAAGTAGCATATTCATAGTCAAACACTTTAATACTGCTGCATCACAATAGCGGTATCGAGCATTAACAACTGAACGAAGAATAAATCCAAACAAAAGTCTAATCATTAGCAAATCATTCAAATTTGCTAAACTTTCATCAACAGTCACAAACATCAATGGTTATCAGCCATTTCTAGTGCGAATTTGATAAAACTTCCTGAACGAAAGTTGTAGACATGGCAGTTTTGGGTTCACATATAAAATTTTATGCAAAAATACGAGTCGTACGATATATAGTGA
Source organism: Scilla litardierei (assembly GCA_030789695.1). NCBI lineage: Eukaryota > Viridiplantae > Streptophyta > Magnoliopsida > Asparagales > Asparagaceae > Scilla > Scilla litardierei. The sequence goes on along the minus strand of CM061142.1, from coordinate 807,272,376 downwards.
ATTATTTCATAAAGACTGCAAGTTCTGTTTTCTTGACAGATTCCTGGGTCTGTCTTTGTAGCCAAATTTGGGCCTTTTTCTGTCAGAATTTCGGAAGGTAAGCACTCTGGTGGAGTTTTAGAAAAACTTGTTAGATTTCCAACGAGACTAATATCATAAATTTCCAATGTGTATACAAGTCTTGAGCTTCGTTTTGCTAAACTGTGCACAGGTTGACAGAATTTCTGGCATGTTGGAAAGAATGAATGTTTACCCTAACTTCGAATTGGAAAAAGTTGTGAACATGAAAGTTGTTCATAACTATGAATTAAACAACATATAAAATTTTTGGAGCATTCCTAATAGCCATTTGATCCCAGCACTTAGCTAAAGTTTCAGCAAATCATCATGCATGCAACAAGTATCCTAGTTCTACAACACTCTCCCCAAATTTCAGAGAAAACTCATACATATAAGATACTTTCCATCATCTATAATTAGAGAAGGAGGGTGAAGAGTTTCCTACCTCTTTGGAGCTTCAAATGATGCCTTGGGTTTGCAAGAAACCTCTTCCAATCTTGGATTTCCTCCTCCTCCTCCTCCTCTTCTCCTTTCTCTCTTCTTTCTTCCTTCTTCTCTCCTTTTTCTCTCTTTTTTTCCTCCTTGAAATTTCGGCCAGGTACAAGAAATGGGGAGAGAGGGAGAGAAGTTGGGGGGGTATGGTGTGGGGTTAGGTGGAGAGGGGTCGAAGGGTTTGGTGTACTAAGCCATGTATGGTGCCATACTCATTTTCTTTTCATTTTCTTCTTCTTATTTTTTTCCTTCTTTTCCTCTCTCTCTCTTTTTAAAATATCCCTCCAAATTGTTTGATTTTATTACAAGTTTGCCATTGTAAATATCTCACTTCCCTTTTTGCAAAATAACCCCTTGACTTAATGAAATCTTGCAATGATACCCTCATTTGGGTATAAATGAAAAATCGAGGGGCAATTTGCAAATCTCTCCATTCCCCGGGATTGGTGTGCACATGTACGAGAAACTTGGGTCAATTTAATGGTTACTTAGTATTTGCACACTAGGGTTGTTACAGCAGAGCTTCATTTTATCTTGGTGATCATATTAATCTGAACTCTCTCATTTGATTGTGTATATTGATTTCTTTTTTTGGATTGAATCTAGTGCACTATAAATGACGTTTTATATTTCTATCATTATGATTGAGTAGCTCTATTTTGTGTGTGTGTGTGATGTGATGTGATGAATTTAGGGATTATTCCCTATATGCTTCCATTCATGTTTGTATTTAATGCTTAAATCATTGTGTTAGGGTTATCCATATTCGTATTACAATGCATCACCTATCGAGGGGTTCGATGAGGATGGAATGCCATGAGGCATCTCCTAAGTGTTATAGCACTACCCATGAGGGTTCCTATTAGGATGATACGTCGCGTGACCGTTGTCTACGTGTGCCTACATGACCCATCAAGGTATCCAAGAATGGCGTGCCGCAAGGCAATGCCTAAGTGCATAAGACCCGTGAGGGGCCCTAGACATAGTTGGGGTGGTGTGTTGCGAGGTACTACCTAGCAATTAGGATATAGAACGCTTAACCTAATGATCACATATGACATGAATATCATTGTGCTTGAATGCAATATCTTCTGATCCCCATACCTTGGCATAGATGCATGATTGAGTATCCGATGATGCTAGCCAACAAGGTTCATCATTAAGAATGGAATGCATAGTAGGGCATAACCCTAATGAAGTCACAACACACACGCACACTTATCTGATTGCGATGCCAACACCAACCACAACATTATTTTTGATTTATTATTATCGTTTCACCCGACCTACTATACAAACTCGTTTGCCTTCAAAAGGTGGTTCGTATTTCATTAAATCATTTCCCAGCATAATTGTAAATTGTGAAATTGTAGACGTGTTTGGTCCATTTGCATCGACCCAGAGCTCATGAGGATATATTGCATTGATAACTCCTAAACTTGAGAGTGTGCAACATTTTGCACGTGTCAAATATCATGCATTATTATTGGTGTTTTTGTTGTTGTAATAATTATACATTATTTTAATAAATGTTTCCTATCAAACTATAGGTAATTTTATCTTAGTTTTCAAATTTCACCAAAATAAAATCTACAACATTCCTCGTTATCTCGTCTTCCTTTCTTATCTGCCTTCCTTTTTATATGAAGAAAAATAAATTAGAATTCCAAAATAATTTAAATTACTTGTGAGAATAGATCTTTAATTTAAAATTTTTATATTTTTTCAAAATCCTATCAGATGATGCCTTTTTACGTCTATCTCTATACTTAAAAAAATTCTAACAATTCAACTTTCTTTCATCCCCTAAAATTCAAACTATGCATTCCTTTTTTCATATGAGGAAGAAGGAAATTATGAATATAAAATCATCAGAAATGGTTTTGAGATTAGATATCCAATTTAGAACCTTATGTTGTGAAGTGTTTTCTGGGGAGACCCCATGCCTTTATTTATATGGGAATAGGAAAAGTTCATACAATGGTAGGATACAATGTTTGAGTAGGATACAAACTCCTAATCCTACTAGATAATGTATTTATAACACTCCCCCTTATCCTGCCATAAGTGTGAACTCTGCTCATGAATACTTCGGGATTCTGAGCATCATATGTGTATCACAAAGGGTGGATACTTCGAGATTCAGAGTTAATGAGATTTTCCTCGTTAAAACATTTGGCTATGGAAAACCTTGTGGGAAAAACCATAGCTAAGGAAAAAGAGTACAATTCTCCTTTAACTCTCCCCATATTTATACAAGCACTTAGGCTTTCAAATCTCTTAGGCATTTTTACATCAATCCTATTTAATCCTATTTATAACAATCCGAAAAATATATACAAATTACAGATATCTCCATTATTAGGCAGCTCCTGGATCTAAGAGAGCTCTGTAGAGGTGTGCTTTATCTTGTCGCTTCTGATGTGGTCTCCTCAAAGTTGGGATAAGCATGTGACATGGTCTTCAGACTATGTGGCCAGCTCCAAATCACCAATCGTCACTGGGATGTGATGTACCACTAGGCGCAATCATATACATTCTCGGTATGCTTCTTGGATGGTGATGTCTCGGAATGTTAGGATGATGATGACTTCATAGTTTGCTTTGCAGATCTACAGTATATGGTCGTCCCACTATAAGTGCACAGTTTGTGACTTCTCATTATGGGGGTCGGACCTGTAACCTGCATTTGCATAAGCATGAAGGATAAGTCTTTATAATATAAGACCAAAATTTATCGACCCTTGGTGGTAGCACAGAATATGCTTAATTCTGGTCCAGTAGCGCTTTGTAGGCGCTACACTATGTCTGGCTTGTGAATTTACTGTAACTGCTATATCGGGATGCGTGCAGTTAGCCATAAGTGCTCTGATTGCACTTAAATAAGGGACTCCATGACCTAGAATATCCTCCCACTCTTCCAGCTGACAAAAGGGATCTTTATGTACATCCAGTGAACGTACTACCATATGTGTACTTATTGGATGACAATGGTTATTGTGTAAATTCTTCAACACACTCAGGGTGTGTGAAGTCTAATGTAACAATATTATATTTTTTAAGATAATAAATCTATGAGCCATAACATATTTTTATTTTGCGTAGGTCTTTCATATCATATTTGATAGTCAGGCTAGAGCAGATATTTCGGTTTTTTCTTCAGGAGATCCGATGAGATTTAAGTTATTCACAACTATTCTCTCAAATCCTGTTCTTTGCCCTTTATAAAGATGCAAAGACAACCTTTAGTATGAATCCTTGCTTTGTCAAGGGATTTACTTGGTTGTACGATATTTATTATCTCTTCAATATAATAGACATCCCAAAGTCTATTCAGGCATTTAAGGAAATGAGGAATGTTTCTTTATCAAGATATCCATAAAGGTATGATGTCACAACATCCAATAGCAGCATATCCAAAATTTCCTTTGCCAAATCGTAAGATATCGCAATTTATAACTAGGAAGTCTGATGCATCATTTATATAAGTGAGTCAAGCTCATCTTAATTTGTTTATTCCCCAGTTTCATCAAAAAAATCATTGAGATATATGTTGTACCTTATAGCATAAGATTTTGTACTTTTATTTTTATTTATGTAATACTTATTATGTCTACAGGTTTGACACCTTTTGTGTCTGAAGTTTATGTTCGAACACTTCACGTTTCATAAGCGAGTCTAGCTCAGCTTTTATTGCCTTGTTCCACATTTGGCCAATATCTACGTTTGCATTTTAGCAATGGAGTATGGAACGATATTATATAATTATCATCGCTTTTACAATGTAAGTGGAAATATTATACGAGAATACATTGTCGACAATTTATGTTCTTTCTGTATATCACCTCCCATGTACTTACAAAATTTAATTTTATCTCAGTTTCTCCCGAATTTTCCTCTTCATAGGATTCCAGGAGGGGTGAGGATATAGACATGAGCTCATTGTCCAGTGGTACTACTGTCTTAAGGCTTCCAGCTCTTTTCCTTTTTCTAAGAATTTTACCCTTGGAGCCTGGTGATCTGCCTCTTTGAGGAACATCCAATTCTGTTGTGGTGGTTGCATCCATTATCAGTGATATCAATCCTAGCTAGAGTATTAACAGCATGGATGTAGTGATCTAACAAATTTTCTTGTTTTCAGTAATTATGGCCGATAACCATAGAACAATTTTCTTGAATGTGAAGGATCTTCAGGATCTCATTATCACATTTTTTAATTTTCGGATCATAGATTTCTATTTATTTTAAATGGTCAGTAGAGCTTCATGCTTCAACTAAGTTGAGCCTTAGAATGGAAGTGTGGACACATTAATGCACATTCTTTGAGATATGCTTTTAACGCTTCACTCGTTTGGGGTGCAAGGTATCCCATTATAGATTCCAAGAAGACATTGATGTCCTGATTTCATTCAATGTGGTGGTGCTATGGGGATGTAACATGCGTAACAAAAATTCTTAATTAAGATATTTTTGGTGGTTTTCCGTATGCTAGTTGCACAGGAGAATAACTCTGACCCCCAGAGGGTCTGAGTCTAATTTATGAAGCAGCATAGAAGATTTCATGTCTTCATGCAGTCACCAATATCTGGAGTCAATGGATGTATAATCCATTGGAGTTATTTTAATAATCGACTTATCCAACCCTTTTTGGGTGTGAACACATGCCTCAGGGTGTTTAACTTTTTATTCCAGTTGCAAATTGTTATTTATGTCCCCACATTATCCAATGTATCTGCAATTTTGATAATTCATCCTGATAGCTTTTAGAAAAGGCTGGATTGTAGTTGGATAATAGGCTTACTTATGACCATTTAGAGGATACATTGATAAGTACTATAAGGTACTTTATTAAACCTTTACATTGAATGGATAAATCCACAAATATCCATCAAGTAATCTCAAGGAAAAGGCTTATTATTTTATTTTATTTTTAATGGAGACAATTGGGTTTTACTCCATAAGTGAGATATGGAGATTCACCCTTCTAGGTAATCTATGCGTTCTTCAGATTGGGATTGGGATGTGATAGAGTGCATCATCACCGATCCTAGGTGTCTAAACCACTCGTATCAAAGTATAACGAGTTCAGATACATTTGTGTGCTCCGTTAATTTTGCTCCATTCTTCGAATTTTGTATTGTATGGACCTTTTGAAGGTACATTCAAATGCGGTCTTCAGGCCATTAATTTTTTTGAGTCGTTATATATGAATATTCAGTATTTATTTAGTTTGTTGCTTTCTCTATGGATTTCGTATCAACGAATATCCTTGAAACTTTTTTTTCCATATTTTCTGAAAGTACTGGGCATCCTCATATTTTGTTTGGGAGTTTACATGCTTGAAATGCGTGATCCTCAAGTCAGATGTCCCAAGATAGTACTTCAAGACTATCATTAGAATGAGCTTCTTTATATTAGCAAGTGTCATGAGTGATCATGTGGATGGTAAAAATTATCCACAGTTTGTTTGACTTAGTCAAACTTTTAGCAAGCCTAACCATTGCAACATATACTTCAATGCAAACCATAACCATTTTATCTTAAACTATGGCATGTAAGGGAAACATTTCATATGATTCAGTGTATAGAAGTATAACTATCTTATTGCAATTTACAACATGTAATGATAGGTACTCTTGACAATTATACTTTATAACTAGTCATGAGAGCAATCTATCTAAGATATAAGAGCATAGGAGTGTATGCAAATCATAACTAATTTATTCAATGGAAATAGTACCATACATGGTTATGAAAAATAGAAAAGCTCTCTATGCCAATATTTATTTAACTAGGATAAATGCATCTAATCAAACAAGTCATCTTTCTCGAAATCTGTAGCAGTAAACTGCACCGGAGCTTAGGAGTAGTTGGCCACCAGATTTGACTTGGCTTTTTTTGTTCAAGCTCTCTTGGTACAAAACTTTTAGGTGCAGTGGATTTCTGCACACTCTTGACCAGTGTCCTGTCATGCCACAACGATGCCACTGGTTTTCCAAATCCTTTTTTGGTAGGGGTGCTTCATTATTATTATTATTATTTTCATTTCTCGCCATGTGAACTTACTCTTCCCTGCATTTTGTTCTAGTGGCTCTGTCCTCTCGCCTACTTTTTATTTGGCCCCCTTCTGAAATTTCCATTTACTTGTATTCTTCTGTTTGGCAGAAGACGTATTGTGAGCTTTTGGTAGAGGGACCGTGTCAGGAGGGCGCATGTTATGAGTGTCGTGGAGAAGCTTTCTATTCTGTTTATCCATTAATAAGCATGCCAGCAGCTCAAAATACTTAGTGAACTTTCATTCATGGTATTGCTGCATTAATATTGCATCTTTTTCATGAAAAGACGTGTAAGTCTTTTCTAGCATGCGTTCTTCTGAGACTTTTTTACTACACAACTTCAAGCGTGAGGTGATGCTGAACAGGGTTCAGTTGCTCAGCTATGGACTTAAAGTCATGTAGTTTGAGTTGTACTCAGATATGTATTTAAAGTTCTGTAATCTTAGGTTCTCCCACGCATAACGGGACCTTATGAGTATAACATTTTTGATGGTTATACATATCCTCAAGGACAGACCACAGCTCAAGTGGATATTCGACCGTAAGGTATTCAGCCTTTAAGGTCTTGTCCGCATAGCGATGAATATATATTATTGCCTTTGGTTTTTTCTATATCTGTCACAGAAATATCTTTTGTAATTGTGGCACATAGGGATTGTGCTCGCAGATGGAATTTGACATCCAACTACAAACTGAGGTAGTACTTCCAGAGTCTTCAGAATTTCAAAATCAACACTTGTAGTTTTTGCCATTTATCTAGAAAAGTACAATTTTGCATGAATTAATAATACTGAAAATTATATCATGCAGAGATAATTTAAAATGAATAAGCTAATTGTATGGATTGTCCAATCACCATAAATAAATAATGTCCAAAGTCCAAATTATACAGGCACTTTTTACATAAATGAAAAGAAAATACAATTTTGGCAACCACGTGGGTCCCATAAAAATTCTTCTTCTTCAGAGATGATCTCCGCGTTTATGAAAATGGCCATCGGTCTTGGGTATTACATTTTCTTCAATGTGGAACTTAAAAAGAAAAGAAAAGAAAAGTGCGAAAAAAATAAATGTGGAACTTAAAAAGACTGATCCAAAACCAAAATATATCCATTTATTCAAATTCGTGCTCACAAACATTTTCATCGCATTTAATCACATATCATAGACACCACAGATTCATATGATATATTTAAATATTTTATACTTAATAATTAATTGGACCACGAGACAACATCATACACAATTATGTTAGGTAACTAACGTCAAAGCGGTCGCATGATCCTCATAATTATTAAGCGAATGCTTATGAAAGTAAGCAAAAAATTATCCCAGAATACCTGTCAAAAAGTACGTTATATGCAGCAAATATATATAATTCTAACACAATATTCAACAGAATTAATAATCTTGTAATTATATTATAATCAAGGTTGTATTCCCACTAATAATTTTGTCATATTATGTGACAAACCCATCAAAATTTCTGGTGAAAACAACCTATAAAATGGATTTTTTAGGTTTGTGGTGGTAGCAAAGGGTTCTTGTTCAGGAAAAAATTTGAAAAATTGAACAACCCCATATAATATAATTATTTATAAGTCTCCACCCCCCCTTTTTTGTTTTTCCTTTTTCCCTTCCCCATTTTTTTGTTTTTTAAATTTTGTAAGGCCAGTGTGCCTAAAGCCCATGGCCTGGTCGTGGGCTTCAGGCCTGCAGCCATTTTTTTGTTTTTTGTTTTTTTTTAAATTTTGTAAGGTATGTGGGCCTGAAGCCCTCGGCCTGGCCATGGGCTTCAGGCCCGCATACATTTTTTTTTGTATTTTTGTATTTTTTAAATTTTGTACGGCTTGTGGGCCTGGCCATGGGCTTCAGGCCCGCATCCATTTTTTTGTTTTTATGTTTTTAAAGGCCCGTGGGCCTGGCCCTCGGTTTCAGGCATGCATCCATTTTTACTTGTTTTTTTGTGTTTTTTGTAAGGCATGTGGGCATGAAGCCCACGGCCTGGTCGTGGCCGTGGGCTTCAGGCCCGTAGCCTTTTTTGTGTGCAAACAGCCAGATTCAACCGTGGGGCGACAGGCGACCGGATCTGGCTGTCACCCCCCATGGGGCCCCCTTCATTGGTGGGAAGGGGGCTGACGGTCTGAGGCCGTCGATCTCCTTAAGGAAAAATGTTTTTGTGAGTGTGTTTTTCGATCTAGGGCTTCGATATTTGACATATATCATGATCATGAATAAAAATTTCTGTGGTTTTAGGTATACCTGAAGATCGAAGGGAAAGGGCGTAGGGTTTTGATTTCTCGTCTGCGTTTGGGCAATCCTCTGTCGTCCTATAAAGCTTTCGCAACGTCCGGGCACTCTCACACAGGAAGATCGTGTTTATAACGTGTTGTGAAGTGCTTTCTGGGGAAGACCCAATGCCTTTATTTATAGGGAAATAAGAATATTCGTACGATAATATGATACAATGTTTGAGTATGATAGAAACTCCTAATTCTACTTAATAATGTATTCATAACACCTTACAATTTTTTCCATATTTATACTTTATATAGAACTCCAATCAATTCAATTTTCTTTTCCTTCCAAAATTCAAACTTTATAGTTCTTTTTTTCATATAAAAAAATAAAATTATGATTTTTGAATAGTTTGAATACTTACTTAAAAAATATTCGATCAATGAACTCTCTTCATCTCATAAACTTTGCTAAATATTGAAAAAACATTCATAATACATTAATCAAGAGTTATTGAACACGTGGATCACATATGCATTTTATTATTCTGTGGGTGGGTGGGTGGTGGTGGATTAATGGGTCTAATATGATATATGAAAGATCGCTATCATATACGATCAAGGTTCTAAATGGCGTGAGGCGTGGCGTGGCGGCGAAGTCAAGCCTTAAGTCTTTGGAGCCTTGGTGGAGCCACTGCGTTTTTCAAGGCGTGGCTTAAGGCGGCAAATGTGTGTATATATTATATAATATATATAGAGGTAGACAGTAAACTATGCTCCACTTAGATAGATTAGTTTCCAAATCCTACCAAATCCATAGCCTTTCATCTTCATTGAGATGTGTGCTTACTGCTTACAATTAACTAAAGTGTTACTTTACTAAAAAGCAATTGTTTACATAACTAAAAAGCATGTGACCCCAATACGTCATCAATATCAAAGCAATCGATTAACACAGTTGTTAAAGCTATTTGGATAATTGGATCTAAACGAAATTTGCTGATACTTAAAGGACCAAAACGAGAAAAAGAGATAAACCCTTAGAGAGCCTCGTGAATCCGCCGCTTGTTACATTTGCTTTGCAGAGGGAGGATCGGAGACAAGGGCGGCCGGAGACGAAGGCACCGCGAATTGGCTGCTGCGAGCGAGATGAAAAGCCATAGGCCCCAAATCGAATGCGGGCGGCTACAAAATGAAAAGAAGCCTCCAATAATGAGAACGGGTTGGGTTCGGGTTCTCTTAGCCCTATAATGCGGAACCGGGTGCTTTTTTTAAAACTTTTTTTTGTTTTTTAAGGCACGCCTTATGTTTGGTGGCGTGCCTTGTGTCACCATGGCGTGCCATGGCGGCGTGCCGCCTCAAAGAGTCAACTTGGGCATTAACGGGGTGTGAGGGTGGAGCCTTGCTGCCATGGCGCGCCAAGGCGTCGCCGTGGCGAGTTTTTTTAGAACCTTGTATACGATGATGTGGTGTATGCTCCTTCACAAGAGGCATGCGAAGACAAAAAGTAAGTTTTACGTGACCCATTGCAATATGTAGACAAGAATACACCATGTCATCATATATGAAAGAGATTCATCATAAACATATTATTCTTATTTACACATCCTTCTTACAATTGAGTAGGACTTGCCATGGGCTTGTCCCACATGGCAACGTCCCCTCAATTGTAGGGGAAGCCCCCACTCATATAAAAAAATTACCACCCCAACTTTCTGGTTATTTGCAAAAAACCCCACCCCAACATCCCACTTATTTTTTTTGCTTTTTGGGCCTTTTGGCATTTGAATTTGTGTTCTTGCTCCCCTCTTACCCCCGACGATACACACACACACCCACACCCACACCCACCCACACTTCTCGCCCTTTTCGGTCGCGCGCATGCACCGCGCTGTGTTCGTGGGGGTTATTTTTTGCTCCGTGCACTTGACAGCGAAGCCAAACTAGGCGATGGAGTAGGCAGCTTCGCTAGCTTGTCAGGGTGCATCTTGGCAAGGCTGCTAAGAAAATGAGTTACTTTGAGCAACGTATTAATTAAGTGGTGTCATAGTTTGCTAAAGTCAGCACGACATCTCGGCAATCCGAAAGCAAGGCATGGGGCTGGGCAAGTCCAAGCATAAATGGGCGTAGCTCGGTCGAAGGTGAACCCATGCTCCATGTTCGATTGAAGGCTCGGTCGAATGAGGCACGTGTCAATGAGCTTTGAAAATGAATCGTCCCATGCACAGAAACCTGTGTATGACTCGAAAGCCTTGATTTGACTCGGAAATTTGCCGCTCAAGTCCATGGGCTGATGGAATCTCGGTGAGGACGCTGCCAATCCTTGAATCAAACAACCTATTGATTATTGAAAAAGATAGGAACATAGCTTTTGAAGCATGGCAAAGACATGGCCAAGTTTCAAATCAAATAAATGATTAAGCAATGAAAAATAAATAGGTGAAATGTCCCTAGCTTGGTAAGGAGCTCAGACTAGAGCCCGACCGTGACTTGGAAATTCGACGGCGTACTGCTAATCATCCTGACTGGTGGGGAGATGGATCCCGATGGAGCCTGTTAAGTCTGTTAGTTTGTCATTTATGGCACAATGGGTTTTTATAAAATGTTGAACATTGTGTCATATGAAATGTTGAACTTAGTGTTCAACATTTGAGACCAGGTACTGCATAATCTTATGTAGCTGATAGAATTGCGGTTATTGGAGATAAGACGTCATCGTGGTTGTTGACTATATGCGTCTAAGTAGTTGGTTGTGGATCAGAAACAGATGTACTACTACAGCAAGCGGTTGGATTGAATTCAAGGTTCTATTAGTCGATGCTGTTGAAGGATGGTTAAGTTTGCTTATCATTTGGTTTCAATTCTGTTTGACGACTGAGATATATATTAACCACTTTACCTTGCCTAGCTGCGCTTGCTGTACTCTGCCAATCTTCTGAGATTCTACCTGTTGTATCTTTATTAACAACTTAACTACTTCGAGGGGTGTGCGAAGTAAAGTTGGAAGGTGGATTGGCGGCCAGTTGTGAGGTCTTTGAAGATTAGCTTTTGCGAAAGCTACACTGAGCTTCAAGAGGAGGCTGACTTCTACAGAGGTAGGGGATCAAGGGAGTTGATCTTGGTCAGTATTGCAAGGGGATCTTGCACGCAAGGGGAGCTTGCGCAAATTACTCCACGGGGTTGATTGAGATCAACCCTTGCGACTTGTATTAAGGGGGAGTTTGTTTACCCTAATATCGATAGTATTGGTGATTGTAATTATCATTATTTAGTGGAGTAATTTGAATTTCTGGGCGAGGCCTCGCAGATGTAGGTGTGCGCACCGAACTGCGTTACCAATGTCCTTGTGTCATCCTGTGTTGATTATTATTCCTATGTGTTAACTGTTTAAGCTTGCATACTAAACTTCAATTGGTATCAGAGCAGGTCATCCGCATTCTTTGTTTGTCAAAGGGGGTGAGATTCTGCTGTTTGAGTACGTCAACCATGAACACGAAGGAAGGAGCTTCTGTGACTCGGCCTCCGCTGCTTACTGGTACTAACTATACGTACTGGAAGTCCCGGATGCGCGTGTTTATCAAGTCTCTTGATGAGAAGGCTTGGGTGGCAACTGTAGAAGGCTGGACTCCTCCTACTGAAGATGACAAAAAGGGAAATGAATATCTCAAGCTAGCTAAAGACTGGAGTCCCGAAGAAGAACATGCGGCTCTGGGAAATTCGAAGGCTGTGAATGCAATTTTTACTGTTGTAGATGTAGAGCAGTTCAAATTAATCTCTACATGCGAGTTTGCAAAGGAGGAGTGGGACATCCTTCAAAATATTCATGAAGGGACAAGCACTGTAAGAGCTTCTAAACTTCAAATTCTCGCTTCTCAATTTGAAAATCTTAGAATGAATGATGATGAATCAGTGGCTGAATTCAAGGGAAGATTACGTGATATAGCTAATCAGGCTTTCCAATTAGAAAAGAAGTACTCCCAAAAGAAATTAGTGGAGAAAACTCTGAGGTCTCTATGTGACAAATTTTCGGCTAAAATTGCTGCTATTGAAGAGGTAAGAACACATCCAATATGAGATTGGATGAACTGATGAGGTCTCTTCAGACCTATGAGATGAATTTGAAGCAAAATAAAAGGGATAAAGGAGTGGCTTTAAAGGTGGAAGCTACATAAGTTTCACAAACAGGAAATGACACTGAGCTTGAAGATGACATTGCTTTGTTAACTAAAAACTTTAGCAAAATGATGAGGAAGATAGGCAGTAAGGGACAGAATTTCAGAAATGTCAACAAGGAAGCGCGTCCTAGTTTCCTCCGGGCAGGAAGAGGTAACAGCCGCCCTATACAGAAGTATGAATCTAAGAGTAAAGGCAAGGGAATACAGTGCAGAAAATGTGAGGGTTTTGGACATATACAAGCCAAATGTGCAAACACTCTCAAGAAACAAAAAGGAAAATCTCTGGCTAGTTCTTGGAGTGATGAAGAGTCCGAAGGGAGTGCTGGAGATGAGGATATCATCAGCAATTATGTTGCATTTACGGCCATTCTGAAGGATCAGCTTAATGGTGACATCTCTAGTAATGTTGGACCAAGTGTTGTCACAACTCGCACCATGTTGAAGAATAAATGTGGAAATGTCAATAAGAATGTTAGAACATACAGTACAATATCTGACAGTGAATCTACTTCAAATGTGGGTGATGATGAGGAAGTTGACGAAGTTGATATTCGGTCTGCGTATCAAACTATGTTCACAAATTGGATGAAGATTTGTGAGATCAATAAATCTTTAAAGAAGGAAAATGTTAGACTGAAAGGAGAAAAGGAAGAGGTTATTGCTCAACATTTAGAGACCGAGCAAAATTTCAGAAATCTAGAAAGTCAACTCAGGAGAACACTTGTAACGACTGGTTTTCTTGTATAGATTATATATATATATGTTTGGTTGCCTTCTCTTTGGTTGTGATTTCCTTTCTCCGTCTCCGTAGTTTTCGTTTTCGTTCGTTTCGTCGTGTTTTCCTAGCTTCTTCCGTTGATCGTCGATTTCAGAGTAAGTCATTCGTGACGGGCTTCATATCGCTCATATCTCAGAGGTAGGTTGATCTTAGAAGCTGTAGGAATCTTCCTGAAGCTTCGTTCTTCAATTCGGCACTTTCAGTGTACGTTAGTTGGTTCAAGAAGGAGAACTAACCGACTAGATTCCAATCTAGTCGGTCAGGAACTCTTCTCAAACCGACTAGTTCATTGAATCAATTATTCAGGTGTTACTGTTTATCGTTAGTCGGTCTAAGAACATTTGTCAACTGACTAGATGAGAAACTAGTCGGTCAGCAATCGTTCTTTAACCGACTAGCTCTGTGATCATTTTTGATACCAAGTACTATTCATTCTTAGTCGGTCTAAGAACGTTCGTCGACCAACTAGATGAGAAACTAGTCGGTCAGTAGTTGTTCTTTGACCGACTAAATCTAAATCCTATTTTGTACAGGAGTTACTGTTTACACTTAGTCGGTCTGAATTGGTCAACCGACCGACTAGTTCCCAAACTAGTCGGTCAGTGGTTGCTCTTTGACCGACTAATTAGTGTCGAAACCCTAATTTCTGGGCAATCACCAGGTCGTTTTCTATTTAAACCCCACTTCGTTTCTTTTCTTTCTTTCTCTTCTCCTGGCCTCCTTCCTTCCCCCTTGACCTCTGATCTTTCCCAACCTTCCTCTAGTCTTCCTCCTTCATCAAGAGCCTCTCCCCCTCTCCATTTAGGCCGGCCACCACCTCTAGGTCGCCGGAAAACCCCCAAAAATCCCCAAAACCCCATTTCTCCATATTTTCTCCCCATTTTCAGATCTGAACCGTAGGTTCCCCGGATCGTTTCTTCCGTCGCCGTGCTTGCTCGGCATCGTTCTTCCGCTAACGATTCGGTAATAAATCGATCTCTTAATATTCTCATGACCCATTTGTGTTTTTGTGAAACCCTAATAAAACTAGGTTGGATGTTGTTCTAATATTGTTTTGACATGGCAGCGATCTCATCTCCATAGTTAGCATTTGTGTGACAGCCTCGTTGATCGTCATCCTCGGTGCTAGGCAAGTGAAACTTGCCACTTAGGGTTTTGGGCCATGTCTTAGGCCATTTGCTTGTTATAGGCGTAAAAGAGACTAGGCGACGAAATGATACTCGCCTAGGCGCAATTTCAGGAACTAGCTTGACAACGAAGCTAGATCCGTCATTTATCATGTTGCATAACTACCATGTCATGTTTAATTTTAATTAACGGTACACGAATTAATTGTCACCCATGCTATCCATGTTGAATGTCGCATTCGTAGCACACGATACAATACTTGTGTTTCCTGGCTCGTGTTCCAGAAGCGGGCTACGTGAGTTGGTTGATAGCCAATGCCCGATCTACTAGTTTCCGGCTAGGCACCTGCGTTGCAGGCATAACCCTACGCCATATGTGTTAAGCACATTTCCTGGCTCGTGTTCCAGAAGCGAGCATTCTGTGTTCGGGGTAATGCCCTGGCTCGATATACGTGTTAAGCACATTTCCTGGCTCGTGTTCCAGAAGCGAGCATTCCGTGTTCGAGGTAATGCCCTGGCTCGATATACGTGTTAAGCACATTTCCTGGCTCGTGTTCCAGAAGCGAGCATTCCGTGTTCGGGGTAATGCCCTGGCTCGATACACGTGGAGGGGTAGAGATAAACGGTCACTTGAGCTTAGGAGTTGGCCCGATCAGCTACTCTAGCCAACAGGCGGAATCTCTGTGCACAACTTGTTTACTTGACGTGAGTTACTTGACTTGTACTTGTCCGTGTTTTACTCGTAAAACTTGTTGTCCATGCCGTACTTGTTACTTGCTACTTGTACTCCCCTTTACTTGTCACTTCCATACTATACTTGCCATGTCATGCATCATACTATAACTGCTAGGTTGTTAGTGTACTTTCCTTTCAGTTTCCTTGCCCAAGTCTTTTTAGACTTGCTGACATGTGCCCCTTTACTCTTTTGAATGACACATGTTAGATCTTGAGCTAGAGGCCGTCGCAGAGGACGTAGTGTTTGCTGGCGCTGAGCCAATGGTTGCCGAGGAGGAGTTTGTGGTCATTGGTGACCAGTCTTAGAGGTCGCTTGTGTTCTCTTCCTTGTTTAGGTTTGCTGTTAGTTGTTGGTGTGTGGCACCCTTGCTTGTATGTTGTACTTTGTTGGCCATGTTTGGGCCTTAGCTTTTCCTTTTGAGCCTGGTGGCTTTTCTGTGATATTCTAATTTATTTTATGGATATTCTGGGATTGAATAACTTGTTTATTGTCTCACTTCATTATTCTTATCGTTGTTTCGTATTGCGTTGTAAGGACCTACCAGATTATTGTTGATTGACGCTTATCGGGCTTGGAGCCTTGCAGCTTCAAGTCTGAGCGGACCTTCTCACGTCTCGCCTCCACATCTCTGGGAAGCGGGGCGTGACAGGTTTTATTGGTGGCCCATGCAGGTGCATTTGCAAATGCGAGCTATCGGAACAACGATAATAATTATAGAATGTCCATTAAATAAACTAGAACATCCAAATTATAAGCCCGGAGTCTAGGTTTTTAGCGTTCCTATGTCTTAGGTGGCTAGTAGACGTGTTAGAGCACCTGTCCCAGCTTGATAGGAAATCCATTAGGTCAGGACTATAGTGAGACTTAGTTAGAAGTTTGTGCTTGCTAGTTAGAGGCCCCTGATTGTTTGTTAGACTCCATGCTAGTGATTGATATGATAGTCTTAAGAGTTACCTTAGTGGTTCATGTCTAGCTCTGACCATGATAGATTCCTAGGATTTCTTTAGCCGTTCGCTTGGGTTCATCGATTTCGGGCCCAACAGAACATGATCTCGATTCTCTTAGAACCTTCCCTGAGGCCTCTAATATACTCTAGCCATTAGGAAGCATTAGTGTTAAATTTCCCTTGACCTTTAGTCAACCGATGATTAGGACCCTCTGATTCAAGCTTTTCCTGGTCACTACACTTCGGTGTTACTGACCGTAGGTTTTCGTCGTAGTTTTCTTGAATCGTAATTTAGGTGCATGCCTCACACAACCCCATTCATTGCCCTCGATTCACATGATCCCCTCCTTACTATTATCGTTGACCTTTCAAATCTTTTCCGTTGCAAATCTTGATTTTTCCAAAGTCGTTTTCACATTTTTCCTTATTAAAAGTTTCCACTCGATTTGAATTTTGTTTTAAACCTTCTTTCAGTATATTTCCATTATTTCCGTTTGAGCTAAAAGTCATTCTTAGATTTTGAAGACTAATTGGTCGTAATTTTAAATTTGCTATCTTGTAACTATTTTTCTAACATATATCGTCGGCACTTGATTTTAAACTTTAGCACTATTTCGATAATTCGGTATACCACCTTTTCTAATATTGCGAAATTTATTTTAGCTATTTACCATACGTACTTTAAAATACTTCTTTCAAGATAAATAGAACTCCAATTAATTTATGAATATATAATAATTACAAGTTTGTCGTACTCGTACTTCAAGTCTTTATACCAACCCGTTCTTGTGGCAAATCCTTGTTTCCCCTAAAAGTATTTTCGATGTTCCTCTTTCGCTAAGTTTAAATTTGTTCGAAAACTTTTAATATATATATTAAATTTCATACTCTTTCGCGACTTAAATTTAATTGTTCTTTTCTAGATATTGAAACTTATGTCGATATTTTTGATTATTAGTTTATAATATTTTCCAGCCTATATTTTCATATCGATATAAATGTCTTGTTCCTTTTCATTTACCAATTTTATTCTGAACCGTACTTCTGTTTTTCCTAACCCGAGTTATAATTTTCTTTTCTTACTTATGCCATTAAAACTTATTCGAATACCGCATCGTGCTTACTTCTTATATACCTTTCAAGTCACATGGGACATCAGCTTTCAGCAAGTCGATTTTATGCTCAATGTTTTCCCTAGTTCAGAATTTCGTAAAGTTACTTTTCGAAACCATTTCCTGAGTTAGACCTCCATAATTTGGTTTTAAAGCTTTATTACCAATTTAATAGTTCTATATATATCCTCCCACTTACTTCCATACAACTAAGATGTTATTACCTTTCCATTCATCATACATATTTCTAAAAATGATTTCTAGAATAGAACTACAATTATTTTTATATATCAGTACTATGTTCGTTGTGCTCGTGTGTTAAGACCCTTGTATAAATCAATTTCTGCTGGCGAACCCGGATTCTCTAAAAATTACTTTCAATACGGTTTATTGGAACTTCTCTTCATTTTTAAGACTTGGAAAAACATTTGGCATGAGCATAAACCCTCTACACTATATTTGATCTGATTTCATTCCTTGAACCTCGAAACTTTTTCCCAAAAATTTTAAACTACTGCCGCATAACATTTTCTAACATACGCCCTATATGTTCGTGTAAATGATTTACTTTTACTCGTGATAGCTTTATATAAGCTAAATGAACCATTTCCTCTTATTATAAATATTCGACTCAAACTTATTTCGAACAACTCATTTTATCGACCGGTTTCGTACTCTTCATTTTAACTTATATCTTTTACACACTGTTTTCCATGTATCCTAATGGAGCATCATTACATCATTGCACGACTGTTCTCATGCTTTTTGATCCTTCTATTCGTTACGCTTTTGATTTCAGTTTCTTTCCTTTTGTCTAGCCAATAGAGCTTGTCGTCGCCGTATCAACCTTAATATAGTTTGGTGGGCCCCATTAGTGTAATTTGATGTGTCGTCGTAGTGTATTAGATTCCATGATGCATATGAAGTTGTTTGTGGTTGGTATTGGTATGTTGTGTGTAGGTAGTTATGTATTAGCTGCGTGAGTATAATTGTGATATACATATGATAGTAGGATTATAATTGTTTGATTGGTATTACTTGTTTTTATAAGATGTCGTATGCGTGTATACCATGAGGTATACCCGACTACATCATATCTTGACTAATGGATGAAGTAAGTGTATTGATGTACCAATTATAGATGGATGAATAATGGAATATGTGTATTGCGATGAATGTAATGATTATGTGTATATAGTACATGAATAAGTATAGATACTTATGTGAGATAATAGGTGTGAACATATAATGTCTGTGAATACATATAAGTCTTAGTATTTCCTCGAGTCCGAGTGGACAAGCTTATAGATACTAGGATACGAATGTGTTGCGTGATTTTATGAACGTATATAAGGGATAAGTATGGATTACATGTTCTGATGTGTGAATGATTGTATAGTGGTGTCTAGCTATTTACTAATGCTACATATGATGAGTCGTGTCATATAGATTTATAGAAGTGTGTGTAAGTATATAGATTGTATATTGTTTGGTATGAATATATGATACATGTATGTGACCATATGATGACAGCATTTATTAGGGAGAGTATTGTAATTATAAGTGTGTTGATGTTTGTAATAATATCATGGTATATGAAGTGATTGAAATATGTGATCTTACCTGATTAGATATTAAGGGTGTTTGACATTTTGATATGTATATGGTTATGTTGGTAGACGTGTATGCATTAGATAGTATTGGTATATGTATGGATGCCGTGTTATGTATATGGAATTATTCTGCTATGATTTTGAGTCTCACTCAAGCTTGAGTGGGTATACTCTATGTACGTTGGTGTATTTGTATGTGGTTGGTGTATAGTGATGGATGATGTATGTATAATGTTTGGATTGTTTGTATCTGGTTGTGTTACGCACATGATTGTGGGTCACTAAACCAGTATATAGTTATAGGTGTTGGTCTTGTGGTACAGTTATTTATTAGGGGGCTTGCCTGCGTGAATATGTATGTATATATATATATATATATATATATATATATATATATATATATATATATATACACGTGCTAGCTAAAACTAAGTGTGTCGATGTACTGAGTTTATAATTGTATGATTGGTAAATATGAATGAAATGTTAGCGTGTGTGGGTGTTCACCATGCACGGGTAAGTATGTGCTTAGTTATAAGTTTTGGTGACTATAATATATGTGGCGTGTCGTGAATATAGTTATAGGACCGTATGTGATGTGAATATATGGTGAAATATTTGCATGTATTGGAATGACTATAAATTGTGAAATTATAATGATGGTGGAAGTATATTAAATATAATAACTTGAGTTTAGATGGTGTGATGTGATTACGTGTGTTGACGTGTTTAGTATTGGATGTATACTAGGAGATATAGGGAGTAGTGTATTCTTATTGCCTTGTTCATAGGTAGCTACCTAACGTAGAGTGTTACGATGGTAATTACTAGTGTAAACTATTTAATTGGTTGTGAGTATATGGACTATTGTTTTGTGCTAGGTAAGTAATAACTACATAAGGGATGTATGTATATATATGATTGAGATACATGTATGAGTATAAATGGCTATGATAGGTATAAGAGTATGATGTGCGTGGATGATGCATGCTAGTAGTGTTAATGTTTGGTTACCTAGTGCGAATATAAGCACTTGTAATAACTATACCTGATTGGATGTGATATGATTGGGGTAGTTACCAGAGCAACTAGATATGTTAGAAAGTCCGAGGACGGACTTTATTCTAAGGTGGGTAGGATGTAACGACTGGTTTTCTTGTATAGATTATATATATATATATATATATATATATATGTTTGGTTGCCTTCTCTTTGGTTGTGATTTCCTTTCTTCGTCTCCGTAGTTTTCGTTTTCGTTCGTTTCGTCGTGTTTTCCTAGCTTCTTCCGTTGATCGTCGATTTCGGAGTAAGTCATTCGTGACAGGCTTCATATCGCTCATATCTCAGAGGTAGGTTGATCTTAGAAGCCATAGGAATCTTCCCAAAGCTTCGCGCTTCAATTCGGCACTTTCAGTGCACGTTAGTTGGTTCAAGAAGGAGAACCAACCGACTAGATTCCAATCTAGTCGGTCAGGAACTCTTCTCAAACCGACTAGTTCATTGAATCAATTATTCAGGAGTTACTGTTTATCGTTAGTCGGTCTAAGAACATTTTTCGACCGACTAGATGAGGAACTAGTCGGTCAGCAATCGTTCTTTAACTGACTAGCTATGTGATCATTTTTGATTCCAAGTACTATTCATTCTTAGTCGGTCTAAGAACGTCCGTCGACCGACTAGGTGAGGAACTAGTCGGTCAGTAGTTGTTCTTTGACCGACTAAATCTAAATCCTATTTTGTACAGGAGTTACTGTTTACACTTAGTCGGTCTGTGTTGGTCAACCGACTGACTAGTTCCCAAACTAGTCGGTCAGTGGTTGCTCTTTGACCGACTAATCAGTGTCGAAGCCCTAATTTTTGGGCAGCCGCCAGGTCGTTTTCTATTTAAACCCCACTTCGTTTCTTTTCTTTCTTTCTCTTCTCCTTGCCTCCTTCCTTCCCCCTTGACCTCTGATCTTTCCCAACCTTCCTCTAGCCTTCCTCATTCATCAAGAGCCTCTCCCCCTCTCCATTTAGGCCGGCCACCACCTCTAGGTCACCGGAAAACCCCCAAAAATCCCCAAAACCCCATTTCTCCAAATTTTCTCCCCATTTCCAGATCTGAACCATAGGTTCCCCGGATTGTTTCTTCCGTCGCCGTGCTTGCTCGGCATCGTTCTTCCGCTAACGATTCGGTAATAAATCGATCTCTTAATATTCTCATGACCCATTTGTGTTTTTGTGAAACCCTAATAAAACTAGGTTGGATGTTGTTCTAATATTGTTTTGACATGGCAGCGATCTCATCTCCGTAGTTAGCATTTGTGTGACGGCCTCGTTGATCGTCATCCTCGGTGCTAGGCAAGTGAAACTTGCCACTTAGGGTTTTGGGCCATGTCTTAGGCCATTTGCTTGTTATAGGCGTAAAGAGACTAGGCGACGAAATGATACTCGCCTAGGCGCAATTTCAGGAACTAGCTTGACAATGAAGCTAGATCCGTCATTTATCATGTTGCATAACTACCATGTTATGTTTAATTTTAATTAACGGTACGCGAATTAATTGTCACCCATGCTATCCATGTTGAATGTTGCATTCGTAGCACACGATACAATACTTGTGTTTCCTGGCTCGTGTTCCAGAAGCGGGCTACGTGAGTTGGTTGATAGCCAATACCCGATCTACTAGTTTTCGGCTAGGCACCTGTGTTGCAGGCATAACCCTACGCCATACGTGTTAAGCACATTTCCTGGCTCGTGTTCCAGAAGCGAGCATTCCGTGTTCGGGGTAATACCCTGGCTCGATATACGTGTTAAGCACATTTCCTGGCTCGTGTTCCAGAAGCGAGCATTCCGTGTTCGGAGTAATGCCCTGGCTCGATATACGTGTTAAGCACATTTCTTGGCTCGTGTTCCAGAAGCGAGCATTCCGTGTTCGGGGTAATGCCCTGGCTCGATACACGTGGAGGGGTAGAGGTAAACGGTCACTTGAGCTTAGGAGTTGGCCCGATCAGCCACTCTAGCCAACAGGCGGAATCTCTGTGCATAACTTGTTTACTTGACGTGATTTACTTGACTTGTACTTGTCCGTGTTTTACTCGTAAAACTTGTTGTCCATGCCGTACTTGCTACTTGCTACTTGTACTCCCCTTTACTTGTCACTTCCATACTATACTTGCCATGTCATGCATCATACTATAACTGCTAGGTTGTTAGTGTACTTTCCTTTCAGTTTCCTTGCCCAAGTCTTTTTAGACTTGCTGACATGTGCCCCTTTACTCTTTTGGGTGACACATGTTAGATCTTGAGCTAAAGGCCGTCGCAGAGGACGTAGTGTTTGCTGGCGCTGAGCCAATGGTTGCCGAGGAGGAGTTTGTGGTCATTGGTGACCAGTCTTAGAGGTCGCTTATGTTCTCTTCCTTGTTTAGGTTTGCTGTTAGTTGTTGGTGCGTGGCACCCTTGCTTGTATGTTGTACTTTGTTGGCCATGTTTGGGCCTTAGCTTTTCCTTTTGAGCCTGGTGGCTTTTCTGTGATATTGTAATTTATTTTATGGATATTCTGGGATTGAATAACTTGCTTATTGTCTCACTTCATTATTCTTATCGTTGTTTCGTATTGCGTTGCAAGGACCTGCCAGATTATTGTTGATTGACGCTTATCGGGCTTGGAGCCTTGCAGCTTCAAGTCTGAGCGGACCTTCTCACGTCTCGCCTCCACATCTTTGGGAAGCGGGGCGTGACAACACTTCTTAGAGCCGAGAAGGCAGAGAGCATCCTCAACAAATGGAACTCCGGAAAGACGAAGCTTGATGACATACTGAGCATGGGAAAAGTATCTGGAGATCGTACAGGCATTGGTTTCAATAGAGGAGGCTACCTTCAGTTATCCAAGAAAGGACAGGGATGGATTATCGAAGGTCAGAACAAGAATAGGCACTTCAAGCAAGGTGGTCAGAAGGATGAACACAGGAGGAGTGCTACACCCCGGCACTCTGTGTGTAATTACTATCAAAGCAAAGGTCATACTGAAAGGAGTTGTTTTAGTCGTATGAGACACCAACGTGAAGGAAGGGACACTGGACATCCCGGGAAAAGACTCACGAAAAAGTGGGTAAGGAAGTCGAAAATTCATAGTTTAGTTGCCTACACCTCTATGGTTGCTTTCTCGGAAAATATGTGGTATTTCGACAGCGGGTGTTCCCGGCACATGACAGGAAATCGAAGTCTGCTCTCTGAATACACTACGGGCAATAAAGGACATGTTACCTTTGGTGACGATCAAAGGAGTAAAGTCATTGGAAAGGGAGAACTGAAGATGACTGGATCTGTTACTCTGAAGGATGTATTGCATGTAGAAGACTTAAATGCAAATCTGATTAGTATAATTCAATTATGTGACCAAGGATTGTTCGTACAGTTCACTAAGAACGAGTGTGTAGTCCTCAATGAAGTAGGGATTAACATTCTAACTGGAAAAAGATCGGTCGACAACTGCTATTTACTTCAAGAAGCTGACAGCTGTCTTAGTGCTAATGTTGATGTCTCCGAACAGTGGCATCAAAAACTAGGGCACGTCAACTACAAGACCTTGATGGAGATTTCCAGAGTTGGAGCTGTTCGAGGAATACATGTCTTAGCCAAGAAAATAGAAGGTGTTTGTGGTCCCTGTCAGCTGGGAAAACAGAAGAAGGTTAGTCATAAACAACTTCAGACCATCACCACTTCTAAGAACATGGAGCTACTGCACATGGACCTGATAGGTCCCACAACGAAAGTCAGCATGGGAGGTAAGAAATACATTTATGTTTGCGTTGATGACTTCTCTCGTTTTACTTGGGTTGATTTTCTTAAAGAAAAGTCAGATGCTTTTAATGCTTTCAAGAAGCTATGCACCCGCCTTCAGACTGAGAAAGGAGTCACTATTGGAAAGATTATCAGAATTCGCAGTGACCATGGTAAGGAGTTTAAGAATCACCTGTTCGCTGATTTCTGTGATGCAGAGGGAATACATCATGAGTTTTCAGCACCTAAGACTCCTCAACAGAATGGAATTGTTGAGAGGAAGAATCGCACTCTACAGGAAATGGCACGTGTGATGCTGAATGCCAGGAAGGTCAATACTAAATGGTGGGCGGAAGCAGTTAACACTACATGCTACACCATAAATAGTGTGTAGCTGAGACCAAGAACAGAGAAAACTCCATATGAGATCTGGAAAGGTAAAAACCCCAATGTTTCTTATTTTCATGTATTTGGAAGCAAGTGCTACATTTTGCAGGATCGAACTCCTAAAGGTAAGTTTGATTCTAAGAGTGATAGAGGGACATTTCTCGGATACTCAACTACTAGTAGTGCTTTCAGGGTGCTAAATCATCACACTGATGTTCTGATGGATTCTATCAATGTTGTTGTAGATGACTTCGAGCAGGGTGAAGCTGTCATAAATGGAGGGCCTGTTCCTCAGGGGGGAAAGTAATGAAGAGGAAGAAAGTGTTGAACAAAATGTTACGACATTTGATACAACTCAAGTGAATACTGGACAGAATGGTGAATCACAAGGAACTACATCCATAGAGGAATCTCTGTCAGAGGGAAATGAAGCACATTCCTCAAGAGGGATTACGAAAGTTATACGAAATCACCCACTTGAACTTGTCATTGGGAATGTTGAAGATGGCCTTCGAATGAGAGGTACTAGTCAAGTTAATTAGCGTGATCTTGCCGGATATGTTTGCTTTCTTTCAAGTGTTGGGCCTAAGAATGTTAAGGAAGCACTACTCGATGACTTTTGGGTGTTGGCTATGCAAGAAGAGCTGAATCAATTTCAGCGTAATGTCGTTTGGAGCCTTGTAGAGAGACCAAAAGGGATGAATGTCATTGGAACTAAGTGGATATTCAAGAATAAAACCGATAAGAAAGGGAATGTCACACGTAACAAAGCTCGTTTGGTAGCTCAGGGGTACACTCAGATTGAGGGGATTGACTTTGATGAGACATTCGCTCCGGTTGCCCGACTGGAATCTATCAGATTACTTCTTGCTGTGGCCTATAGCTTCAATTTCAAGCTACATCAGATGGACATGAAGAGTGCCTTTCTAAATGGGATTTTAAACGAAGAGGTGTATGTCAAACAGCCAAAGGGATTTGAAGACCCGTTCTTGCCCAACCATGTCTATCGACTGAAGAAAGCTCTCTACGGACTTAAGCAAGCTCCAAGAGCATGGTATGAGAGACTGACCAGATACCTTCTTCAAAAAGGTTATGAGCGAGGGGGAGCAGATAAAACGTTGTTTGTCCAGAGAACCAAATCTGCAGTCATTGTTGCTCAGATTTATGTAGATGACATAGTTTTTGGCTCCACTTCACAACAACTGGTACGCGAGTTCGTTCATTGACCTTATGCAGAAAGATTTCGAAATGAGTATGGTTGGTGAGTTAAATATGTTTCTTGGTCTTCAAGTTAAACAATCTAGTGATGGATTGTTTATATCTCAGAGTAAGTATGCTAAGAACCTTGTTAAGAGGTTCGGCCTTGAAAAAGCTCGGCAAGTTTGCACCCCTATAGCGACTATTGAAAAGCTTTCAAAGGATGATGGTAGGAAACAAGTAGAGGTCACTCTGTATAGGGGTATGATAGGAAGTCTACTGTACTTGACAGCGAGTAGACCTGACATCAGTTTCAGCGTTGGGGTGTGTGCCTGCTATGAAGCCTGTCCTAAGGAATCCCACATCACGGCTATGAAACACATAATCAGGTATATAAGCGGGACTACTGACTATGGTATTTGGTATTCTAAAGACATCAATACTCTACTATCAGGGTATAGTGATGCTGATTGGGCAGGAAATGCTGATGATAGAAAGAGTACCACGGGAGGATGTTTTTACGTTGGAAACAACTTAGTCTCCTGGTATAGCAAGAAGAAGAATTCTATTTCCTTGTCAACCGCTGAGGCTGAATATATTGCAGCAAGAAGCTATTGTACTCAACTCCTATGGATGAAACAAATGCTGACAGACTACGGTATTGATCAAGATGTCTTGACCATTCTGTGTGACAACCAAAGTGCCATAAACATTTCCAAGAATCCTATTCAACATTCCAGGACCAAACATATCGACATTCGACACCATTTCATCAGAGAGCTGGTTGAAAAGAAGGTTCTCGTCATGGAATATATAGATACTACCAGTTAGTTAGCTGACATTTTTACAAAACCCTTGGACTCCAGCCGGTTTGAAGAATTACGACAAGCTCTTGGGCTGTGTCGTATCTAATGTTGCACATAATGTTGTACATAATGTTGTACATTATGTTGCAACTAAGAAAGGGGTTCTGGTGTCCTTTATTGGTGGTGTCTGGTATTTTCTTTTACTTCCTCCGCATTTATTACTTCTCATTGGTTCTCTCAGCGCTCTTCTTTTCTCTTGAACGTTTCAAAAAGAGGGTTGCTCAGTGGAAATTAGGGTTCTTGATTCTTTTTCTTCGAAAAAGGATTTTCTTGCCGTTCTTGCAGAATGGGTCATGCTCGAAGTGAGAAATTCTCTCCAAATCCTCGTCGCTCCTCATGACAGGCTGCATCGTCTCAGAATGTTCCTATCTCGTCTTCATCCTCTCGCATCAAACGGAAAGGGACGGTGTCTCGTGCTCTTAGGACTTCACCTTTTGGTATTTCCGCTCTTTCCTCATCTCCATTGTCTTCTGATAACATGCATCCATGTTCTATCACGAATTCGGCTATGGTGGGTTTCTCCCCAATTCTTGTTGCTCATTGTTCTCCGATTAAGCCGTCAATGTCTAAATCTGAAGAAGATAATCGAGTTCCCCGTCTGAAAACTGTGCAAGATTGGTTTTGGTATCTTCGGCGCACAGGTCGTAAATTAAATGTTTCTTGGTTGAATTTATCTGATGTTCGTTTTGGTTTTGTTGAACTTAAACATGTGGATGGTAAATTGGTGAGCGTGAGAGTTCCTTTTGATGACTTGGTTGTTCTAAAAACTTGGAATCCTTGTGAATCATCTGTAAAGATTTCAGAGATTGTCGTCTTGGATAGCTCAGACTCAGAGCCTTCTTTGTCTGAAGATGTTCTTAATAGAGACTTTGATGAGGATGTTGTGTCTGGTCATGATAATGTGTGTGCGGATGTTTCGGATGTTGGTGAAGGACCTTCAAATTATGCTGCTCATGAGATTGCACACAATGATGATGGTCTGAGTGACATGAGTATTTCAGATACAGATGTTGCTGGGCAGATTGATTCACAGGCTGTTATGAATGATGCTTCTAACTCTATTGATGAGGGTAATGAAAATCTTGTTTCAAAAGGTAAGGAGGATTTGTTTGACATGGAATTTGGAGTAGGAGCATCAAAAATTGTGACTGATGATATTTCTCCTGAAGATATCCCAGTGTTGGTAACTTCAGTTCATGTACAGGAGAGTGTTCTTCCTGCTGGGCTTGTTGCTTCTCCATGTGCAAATGTCGAACCCACTTCTAATGTTGGATCTAGTGTCAGATCTCCTACAAATGCTCAAGAGGAGGAACTCTTGCTGACTGATGTTCCTAGTGTGGATCCTTTTGTGTCTCACCCTCGCAAAACCAGATCGGGGTCTCTCAAGCGCACAGCCCCTTCCAGGACATGCACTTTTTCTCCTTCTAAGAAACTCAAGGACTCTGGTGTTTCAGGATCTTCCTCCCCCTCTGCTGTGTCTGCATCTAGAGCATTGTCTACGCAATTCGTTGATAAGTCCTGCCAGAATAGATGGTCTGTCTACTCAGGGAGGTCCATATTTGGTGAAAAATCTATTGTTGTTTCCTCTTTTGGAAAGACTCACTTGATATCTTTTCTTAAGGAAATTGATCTTTTTCAAGCTGCAAGCTGTTTTAAGACATTCTATCCTGTACTTGTCCGTGAATTCTATTGCAATCTTCACAAATCCTCTACGGATTCTGTGTCTAAATGGGCTTTCAGGACTTATGTTAGAGGCAAAATTGTTCCATTCTCCCCTGCTATGCATAACAAACTTCTGAAGTGGCCCTGTGGTCAGAATCTTCCTGCCTATGGTATCTCTGTTGGTGACATTATGATTCATTTATTCAGACTGTCACTGGTGGGCAGTATAAGTGGCCAAAAACTTTTTCTTTCCCCTCCTTGGCTCTGACTGCGAAGTTCTTTCTGCTCTATCGCATCGCCACCCGTAATTGGCTCCCTACTTCCAACATGTCTATTGTCACCAAGGCAATGTGCAAATTGCTTTTTGCTGCCGGAACTAAGAAGTCATTCAACTTGGGTAGGATTCTCTTTGATTCCATCCTCTCCCTTTCTGAGTCTTCTGCACCATCCTCCTCACTTCCCCATGCATCTCTCATATCAATGGTACTTTTCTCTCAAGGTATCGTCCTTGACGCCTCTGAGTTTCCCATGACATGTGAATTGATCAGGTTTACTGCCAAGTCAGTGGTGAGTAAACTTGATGATATATCTGCTGCTCCTTCGGGTTCCATGTCATCTGTGCCTTCGTCTCCTGTTTCACCTCCGTCAGCCTCTGAATCTGGTGCTAAAAGGGTTGCATCATCATCTGTCTCTATGCAAGACTTATTGGACGACATTGTAGTACTTGAGAGAGGTGTGAAATCTGTGGATGATCAGCTGGCTCTTCTTCATGGTCAAAGGGTTCTTCTTGAATCTCACAAGGCTTTTCTTCTGGACATGATCACTCAGCTCCGAGCCGTAGTTTCTTCTGATACAGGTGCTCCGTAAGGTATGATCTTTGTCTTTTCGTGTCCCAAAGAGGGAGATAATTGTAGGGTTTGGATCTTCTGTATGATGTTGGTGATACAATTGTCTGGTCTGTGGTATTTTGGGGAGTATTTTTGTATGGTCTCCGTGTTGAAGAACGGTGGTATCTCCTCTGATGATCATGTAAATGACTGGTATGTCTACTACTTGTGTTTGCTTCCTCAGCCTGTTCTGTGCATTCTGTGTCAGATATTTTCTCTGTTGATTGTGCCACTAAAAGCTAAAGGGGGAGATTGTTAAGTCTATTAGTTTGTCATTTGTGGCACAATGGGTTTTTATGAAATGTTGAACATTGTGTCATATGAAATGTTGAACTTATTGTTCAACATTTGAGACCAGGTACTGTGTAATCTTATGTAGCTGATAGAATTGCAGTTATTGGAGATAAGACGTCAT
Organism: Scilla litardierei; assembly: GCA_030789695.1. Classification (NCBI taxonomy): domain Eukaryota; kingdom Viridiplantae; phylum Streptophyta; class Magnoliopsida; order Asparagales; family Asparagaceae; genus Scilla; species Scilla litardierei. The sequence continues at coordinate 807,242,869 of CM061142.1, read as the reverse complement.
CATGGTTGTTGACTATATGCGTCTAAGAAGTTGGTTGTGGATCAGAAACAGATGTACTACTACAGCGAGCGGTTGGATTGAATTCAAGGTTCTATTAGTCGATGCTGTTGAAGGATGGTTAAGTTTGCTTATCATTTGGTTTCAATTCTGTTTGACGGCTGAGATATATATTAACCACTTTACCTTGCCTAGCTGCGCTTGCTGTACTCTGCCAATCTTCTGAGATTCTACCTGTTGTATCTTTATTAATAACTTAACCACTTCGAGGGGTGTGCGAAGTAAAGTTGGAAGGTGGATTGGCGGCCAGTTGTGAGGTCTTTGAAGATTAGCTTTTGTGAAAGCTACATTGAGCTCCGGGAGGAGGCTGACTTCTACAGAGGTAGGGGATCAAGGGAGTTGATCTTGGTCAGTATTGCAAGGGGATCTTGCACGCAAGGGGGAGCTTGCGCAAATTACTCCACGGGGTTGATTGAGATCAACCCTTGCGGCTTGTATTGAGGAGGAGTTTGTTTCTCCTAATATCAAATAGTATTGGTGATTGTAATTATCATTATTTAGTGGAGTAATTTGAATTTCTGGGCGAGGCCCCGCAGATGTAGGTGTGCGCACCGAACTGCGTTACCAATGTCCTTGTGTCATCCTGTGTTGATTATTATTCCTATGTGTTAACTGTTTAAGCTTGCGTACTAAACTTCAGAGCCCAACTTGGCATGCTTCCTAGGGTAGCATGTGTGATTGATAAGCGGCAGCCTGCTCTCGGTAGGCTCGGACATGATCGGACATGATCGGAGGTAACTTCCCATGACGAGCTCAAATCAGATTGAGGTGGCTCGCTCGATCCAAGGAAGATCTGAGCTGGCAGCTCGGTCGGTAGAGAATCAGGCGAAAAACGAGGTCGAGCCATCGAGACCAGAGCTCCACAAGGAAGCTCGCTTTGGAGAGGATCGATGCCGACGACGACGGCGATGGAGGGGTCAATCGGGGAGAAGGCGTAGAGGATGCCTCTTGGCATTGGATGCTTGGATGATCAAACAGGAAATGATGGTGGTATGTACAAGATGGGTAAGGTTATCCATGGATGCTTCTTGCAACTTCGAGATCTGGGCGATGGTCTCTGGTGGAAGCCGGAGATCTGGGCGTCGGAGAGAGGTCACCTGAATCGAAAGAGCTTTGACATTAGGTTGGACTTCTCTGAGGCGAGGATGCTGACGGTAGATCTCCTTCGATGAGTGGCAAAAAAATGCAGGGTCGCTGACAACGTCAGCTCACTGCTTGACATTGTGCATCTCCACATCGAAGCCCAACCTTGCCAATGATTGCATCCGATCCCAATTGTGCGAGATTGAATGGCTTTTAATCACTCTACCTGCCTCAAAAAGATAGATCCGAGAAGTGATTCAGTTTAAAATGATTGTTTAAGATTAATCAAATGAGATTCAATGGTCAAATGCTTGAGATCTAATGAGAACAAAGAGGTATTGTAGGTGGTGCTGATGATGACAACGTCATCGTGCGACAGCTTCACACCCTCAAAGATCATCATCTGAAAAAGAATAATGGGGGGTGAGTCGGTATAGTCTTCGTGTTTGACAGAGACGGGGATGCTGACTCCTTGTTCCCATAGACGGTGCCAATTGTTGACAACTGGGTTCTGGCCAATAGTAGAGGTGGGCTGACGAAGACACCTTCGATGAGAGGACCCTTCGTCGGCTGAGAGGTGGGACCCGCGAAGATGATATCGCGGGTCATGAAGAGATAGAATCGCGCAACTTTGGTGAAGGCAAACCTAGCTCAGTGATATCTCCATTGATCTGCACCATGGGAAAATCGTCAGGGGGTCGGGGCTGGGGCTCGATCGATTCCCCTCCGATGCTCAAGTTAGTTCCTAGTCGAAGAAACGTAAAGAGGTAAATAAAATAGTCTTGTAGATTAGAATTTGATACTTCCTATTAGGATTTGGCATCCTCTTCCCATGGGTTCCTGGAGAATTTATCCTTTCTCTGGCTTTGTAACTTTCCCCACTAATGAAGTGTCCTCATTGGCGTAACCGCCACCATTAATCTCGCCATTAATTGCTTAATTCAAGGCTATTAATGTGGGCCATGATGGAGTTGTAACCGCCCTTCATTAGTGGCTTTTCGTGAATGAAGTGGGGGTTGACTCGTTCAACCCAGGAGTTATGGGCCGTGGGCCGGCGTAACGATGGCACAACCATGTCGGGCCACATATGATGTTAACATCTATGGTTTAAAAATGTGAGCTCTATTATGCCTACTTAAGCTTTGGTATAAGAAAAAAAGGTTTAAGCTCAAAGCTAAATTATTTTGGATGCTAAGCTTGACGAATGATATGATATGATGGAAAGGATTAGTTTTTCCTAAAGTTTTGGTAGAATAATAACATTAAAATATGGACATGTCTTATACACATAAAGCTTCCACTTTTTAGGAAAACTTTTGTGTGAAAGCTTAGTGTTTTAGATATGATCTTGCGATAATTAGCTTAAAAATGATATTTTTATGGTAATGAAATCCTAAAGCATTACTATTAAACTTACGTAACGCTGTCCTAAAATGATGGAAGGATGGTTAACGATCGGGTGATGGAATTCGCCTGCGATCGTAGGATAATTGAGTAGGGGGTGGTGCTATGGAACACATTTTTCCTATTGTATGTTTAATTCTGTAAAGTTTAAATGGAAGAAAGTGATTGGAAGGCTACTACTAGCGGAAAATTCATGATCTCACCTTTGAGATAAATCATAAGTGTTGTTGCATGTAAATTTTGTGTTGATTATTTTTCTAGTCATCAAGTACCAATTATTTGTGATTTCACATTGATTTTTACATATTCAGCAAAGATGAATTATTGATGATTATTTGTTGGTCTTCGCTTAATCAGCATGTATGAATTATATGTTGATTTTGTTAGACCTGAAAGGTAAGATCTATGACTGCAGGAATAAAACAGGGAGTTAAAAGATCAGAGAGTAAACCGAGGAGCAACGAGAAGAGAACGGAAAAACAGAGGAAAAAGGGAAAACTTATCCAGTGAAGATGAACTGCGCCGTGGACGTGCCACTGCCTTGAAAACAACTACGGCCCGACCGTAGTGGTAATCGGATGATGCCTGTGCTCCCCAAGGTTAACGCAGTCGCGTCTGAACGCGTCCACTCGCGGCCAGAAGCATGGAGTTTGCACAGAGATCGATACCCAGGAGGAAGGAGGAGGAAAGGATGAATTTTTCGCTGTGTGAAAACACTCTTGACAATTGAGTTTAAATAGAGGAAAAGAAATGACTGTTGGAATTCAGCCATGAATGCAGTCATTAAAAGAAAAAATGGCTGTTGAGATATAAAACGACAATTTAATGAAAAATTGGCTGTTAAACGTAATGGGCTATTTGAATTCTTAAAAATAAAATGGGCTAAAAACACGAGACAAAACTCGGGCACTCCGCGCGTGCACCCGTGAACCCCCCTGCACAGGCACGATGCCAGCGCACACACGCTAAGGGTTTCTGGATCCGTTGCCGACATTTTCCATCTGGCCCAACCCGATTTGGGCTCGGTTCCGGTTTGGGTTTATGCGCCCACAAGATTCACCTTATTCCGAGCCCATATACAAGTCCAATAGCCTATATGAAAGAAGTCTCTTATAAACCCACACAAGGGAGTCACCCTATCCAATGTGGGACTAGAAAAGGAGAGTGGGAGTGAACAAATGGCTAAAAGAGCCATTAGTTCCAATAATTCCTCACTTAATGGCTCAAGAAAGAGAAGAGAAAGATCCTGGGTAAAGAGGGATGAATACTTAAGTATCAATGTCTTTCGATTGAATTGATACGTAATGAAGTGAGGCAACAACTTACTTTCTAATGAGTGAATTGCTCTTGAACTCATTAGAGTTCGGTTGAGACCCCCCACAACACATATTGTTCCCTTGAGTTTGTGCAAACTCTGCGATACATAACAAGCGCTATAGGCCATGCGCACAACTTGGGTCTCGTGAGTGCTCTAGAAAGACTGCCCTTGTCTTTCAAAGAGGGCGGCTAAACCCTCACACCCACATAGGTGGTTCATCAAGTGCTTCTCCATAGTACCACCAAAACTGGTTATGAAACCATTAAGAGCATACAGCTCAACTTTGCTTAAGTCCATCAAGTGCTTCTCAATAGCACCACCAAAACTGGTTATGAAACCATTAAGAGCATACAGCTCAACTTTGCTTAAGTCCATCAAGTGCTTCTCAATAGCACCACCAAAACTGGTTATGGACTTGTCTCAAAGTGAATCCATCAAGTGCTTCTCAATAGCACCACCAAACTTGGCTATGGATTCAAAGACCACTACCACACGCCATAGGGATGGAAATGTAGTGTTTGTTAAGGATCATATGGCTTCGTTAGGCCACACTGGGTGTCAACCATATAACCTTAACTCATGGGCTTTAGCCCCATCCCCCTCGACGAATCAAGAACACTTTCCTTGGCAATCCTTTGGTTAGTGAATCTGCAAGATTTCTTTCAGACCTTACATATTCCAAAGAAATTACTCCATTTTCAGGAGTTGTTTAACCACACCGTGCCTGATCTGAATGTGTCTCTTCTTCCCGTTGTAGATACAATTTTTAGCACACCAATGGCTTCCTGAGAATCACAATGAAGGGAAATTGGAGCAGTTTTCCCTCCCCACAAAGGCGCGTTTGCTAACAAGTTCCTTAGCCATTCAGCCTCTTGCCCTGCCAACTCAAGAGCAATAAATTCAGATTCCATGGTGGGGCGTGCTATACATGTCTGTTTGGAAGACTTCCAAGATATAGCACCTCCATCCAAAGAGAATAAAAAACCACTAGTTGAACTAACTTCATCGTTATCTGAAACCCAGTTTGCATCTCAAAATCCTTCTAACACAGTAGGAAATTTGCTGAAATACAAAAACCAATCAACATTCCCTTTCAGGTAGTTTAATAAACGATGAAGAGCGGTCCAATGTTCATTACTAGGGTTATGAGTATACCGACTTAGCCTGCTAACAGCATAGGCTATATCAGGTCGAGTATAGTTCATAAGGAACATCACACTTCTTATGATCTTAGCATATTCAGATTGAGAAATACTCTCTCCTAAATTCTTTTTCAAATGTATGCTAGGGTCATAGGGAGTTCTAGCAGGAACAATATCAAAGCAGTTGAATTTCTTCAGCACCTTCTCTACGTAATGAGATTGGCTCAAGGAGATGCCATAAGAGTTTCTAACAATTTTAACTCCTAAAATGACATCAGCTTCTCCTAGGTCTTTCATCTCAAACTGAGATGAAAATAAATTTTTGGTATCATTTACAATATCTAGATTGTTTCCAAAAATTAACATGGCATCGACATAGAGACAAATAATTAAACAATCTGATTCTATTAGTTTAGAATAAACACAAGAATCAGAGGTGTTTACAACAAAGCCATTCCTTATTAAGGTGCTGTTGATTTTCTCAAACCATTGCTTAGGAGCTTGATTTAAGCCGTATAAAGACTTTCTAAGCCTGCAAACCTTATTCTCTTCACCAGCAACTACAAAACCCTCGGGTTGGGACATGCAGATTTCTTCTTCTAGATCGCCATTAAGGAAGGCGGTCTTAACATCCATTTGATGTATGACTAACTCATGAATTACAGCTAGGGCAATTAGATTCCTTATGGTTGCAATCTTGGTCACAGGAGAATAGGTGTCAAAGTAGTCTAATCCTTTCTTTTGAGTAAAACCCATGATCACAAGTCTAACTTTGAATTTTTCTATCGATCCGTCAGGTCTCATCTTTTTCTTGAAAATCCATTTATTGCTAATGGGCTTATTACCTTTAGGTAACTCAGCTAATTCCCAAGTTTGATTCGATACAATAGAATTAAGTTCGCTTTTAATAGCCTCTTTCCAAAAACTAGCATCAATGGATCGCATTGCCTCATCATAGGTTTTTGGGTCTTCTTCTATTATAAAGGTAGACACTATCTCATCACTAAGCATGTCTATACATCTATTTTCTGACAGAAAGGCAGTTATAAAGTCAGGTCCAAAATTGGTTTAAGTCCTTTGCCTCTTACTCCTTCTAGGTTCTTCACTAAAAGTAGAACTGCATGTATGCATATCAGAAGATATATGTGAAGAAGAAGGAAGAGACTCAATAGGAGGTACAAGGGATAAGGATTCTGTTAATTCCTTTTTCAAAGGAAAAACATGCTCAAAAAACTCTGCATCTCTAGACTCAGAAATAGAGTTATCTGTTAAAGACATGAATCTATATGCAGCACTATTATGAGCATACCCTATAAAAACAGTATCATAAGTTTTAGACCCAATGTTTGACGTCTTAAAGTTAGGTAGTCCTACCTTTGCCAGACACCCCCCACACTCTAAGGAATTTAAGGTTAGGGGGATAACCTTTCCACAATTCATAAGGTGTTTTGTCTAGTTTCTTATGGGGTACTCTGTTAAGGATATGTCAAGCAGAGAGAATGGCTTCCCCCCCACATGTCATCAGATAATCCTGAACTTAAGAGAATTGCATTCATCATTTCTTTCAGAGTCATATTCTTTCGTTCAGCTATACCATTTTGTTGAGGAACATAAGGAGCATTGAACTCATGTATGATTCCATTCTTCTCACAAAAGTCTTTTAAGGTATGTGAGCTATATTCTCCACCTCTGTCAGACCTAAACCTTTTGATTTTTCTATCAAGTTGGTTTTCTGCTTCTGTCTTATATTTAATGAACATTTCTTCAGCCTTATCCTTAGATTTTAGAAGATATACCCTAGTGAATCTAGAGTAATCATCTACAAAGGTGATGTAGTAATGTTTTCCTCCTTTGCTTCTAGTAGATTTAAAGTCTGCTAGGTCTGAAAGAATTAAACCAAGAAGTTCTGACTGCCTAACAGCAACAGGTTTGCAAGGTTTTTAGTGTATTTAGCTTCTACACAAATTTGACATTTAGAGAATTCAGATGAACTTGCAGCAGATATTAGATCTAAGTTATTTAATCTCTTAATAGAAGCCCTAGTCGACAATGCCATAAGTCTAAAGACTCAGTAATATAAGCAACAACATATTTATTTATTGAATCAGAAACTACATTCAAAATGAAGAGTCCATCACTCAGATAGCCCTTCCCAACAAAGTCCCCACTGCGAGAAATAACAACCGTGTCAGCCTCAAAGACAAGTTTTAGACCTGATTTGTTTAGTAAGGCACCAGACACGAGGTTGCGACGCAGAGATGGGATATAAAGAACGTTGCTGAGGGAAAGAGTCTTTCCTGATGTTAGTTTCAGCATGATAGTACCTTTACCAGCAACTCGGGCAGCATCGGAATTTCCCATGAAGACACATTATGTGTCCGCAGCATCCTTGAAGTCGTGGAACAGATCTTTGTTTGCGCAGAGATGTCTTGTAGCGCTAGTGTCTAGTATCCAATTAATGTTATTGGCCACCATGTTAGCTTCAACGATGACAGTAGAAATGACTTCATCTTGTTCAGCTAGGTTGGCTTGAGCAGCAGGTCCACCTTGTTTCTGAGGCGGCTTTTGGGTTCCTTGGTGTAGAAAGCATTCATAGGCCTTATGGCCAGGTTTCCCGCACACATAGCAGACAACGTTCTGCTTCTGGACCTTACTGTCTGGTTTGGTGAAGTGACTTGACTTCTTGTTATGTCATTGTGTAAAGGGCTTCTTCCCTATGTTGTTTTATTGGAGGGGCCAGTAGATTCAACGATGTTAGCTTTGACAGAAATGACAGGAGAAGAGCCAGGCTTATCTTTGAGGCGATTAGCCTCTTCAGTTCGCATATGACTGATGAGCTCCTGCAGGGACAGATCTTTCTTCTTGTGTTTGAGATGGTTCCTGTACTCAGCCCAGGAAGGTGGGAACCGCTCCAACAGCACGTTCGCTTGAAAGATCTCGCACATCTTCATGCCTTCGTTGAGAACATCTATGCAAAGGTTCTCATAGTTGTGGACTTGTTCCACGATGGGCTTGTCATTGAGCATTTGGAAGTGGAGCCACTTGCCAACGACATACTTCTTCTTTCCTGCATCATCAGATCCATACTTCTTTTCTAGGGAATCCCAGATTAGTTTTGCAGACTTATGTCATGTATAAATCAAATAAAGAATCCTTCATATGATGAAGGAGGTGACAACGAACAGTTTTGTTGTCTTTATCATATTTCTTAAGTTCTGCAGAAGCAGAAGAGATGGCAGGAGGAATAACAACAATAGCATCACCATCAACGGAAGTTGGTGGAGTGCAGGAAGGAGGAGGAAGAGGGGACAGTCTTTGAAAAGGACGTAGTCAATGTCAAGCTGTTCAAAAAAACATCAAGAGTTTTTGGGACCACCGTTTGTAGTTGGTACCATCGAGGGGTGCCAATTTAGACAGATCGAGAAACGATTTGGTAGGAGTGACAACCATAGACAAGAACGTAGTTGTTTTCAAATTGTTAGACCTGAAAGGTAAGATCTATGGCTGCATGAACAAAACAGGGAGTTAAAAGATCAGAGAGTAAACCGAGGAGCAACGAGAAGAGAATGGAAAAACAGAGGAAAAAGGGAAAACTTATCCAGTGAAGATGAACTGCGCCGTGGACGTGCCACTGCCTTGAAAATAACTATGGCCCGACCGTGGTGGTAATCGAATGATGTCGGTTGCTCCACAAGGTTAACGCAGTCGCGTCTGAACGCGTCCACTCACGGCCAGAAGCATGGAGTTTGCATAGAGATCGATACCCAAGAGGAAGGAGGAGGAAAGGATGAAATTTTCGCCGTGTGAAAAAACTCTTAACAATTGAGTTTAAATAGAGGAAAAGAAATGACTGTTGGGATTCAGCCATGAATGCAGTCATTAAAAGAAAAATGGCTGTTGAGACATTAAACGCCAATTTAATGAAAAATTGGCTGTTGGGGAAAATAAAAATGTAATGGGCTATTTTAATTCTTAAAAATAAAATGGGCTAAAAAGACAAGAAAAAACTCGGGCACTCCGCGTGCGCACCTGTGAACTCTCCCTGCGCAGGCACGATGCCAGCGCACACACGCTAAGAGTTTTTGGATCCGTCACCCACATTTTCCATTCGGCCCAACCCGATTTGGGCTCGGTTCCGGTTTGGGCTCATGCGCCCGCGAGATTCCCCTTATTCCTAGCCCTTATACAAGTCCAATAGCCCATATGAAAGAAGTCTCTTATAAAACTGTTGGATCCTGTCAAAACAGCGTTGTTAGGATCGAAATAAAGTAGAGACTTACGTTTGCGTATGCGGCACGGTAGTCTCTGAACTTTGCCCTCGGATTCGCCACAACGGTCGATACTTCGTCACGGAGGATCGAAGCAGAGTTTCACCGCCTAAATCTCTAACTAGAAGAGGATATTAATGGAAGGGAGAAGAAGAACATAAGGATGCCTTATGCAAACTTATGGCATTGAAAGTGTGGATGAATGCCTTACCCTTGGGTCCTATTTATAGGCTTTAGGGGTAGTTATTGTAGAAAATAACTAAATATAATCTTATTAGCCTATATTAGCATATTCATTTATCTTCTTCTTTATCCACTTATCAAGTGCCATTTTGCACTTATAAAGTGGCTTTTTCCACTTATCAAGTGGCTTTTTCCACTTATCGAGTGGTCCTTTTCACACGAGAAAAGGTTCCCTTCGTGCACGCCTTCGTGCACGCGACATCTGAGGTCCGTATACCCTCATACATCCCCTCTTGGGTGTATTTATGTCGTCCATATCCAACATCTCCCACTCACACTTGAGGGGATTGTAAAGAAACTTATTTTCCTCTAACTCTTTTGTTTATCATACCAAGAAATAGGCCGTGTGACCATCATGCGCATAGAGTCCGTTGTTGTGCACTTGTTAGAGATACACAACACTCCTCAAGGTGCAAAGTTGAGTAGATCAACGCATGCTTTACCCTAGATTATTTATTCACATTTCTTATACTTTATATTCAACAATTGAATCCCATCTGGATTGCAATTGGCTGGCCAGCTTTGAATCTTTAAAGTCCAAATGTGAATGCGAAATTAATCTTCCTCTTCTTACGATCCTTTCGATCTTGACTTGACTTGCTTTTCTAACATGCCCCGCCGGACCGAATTAACCATAGTCCATAAGTAACATGCTAAGATAGCAATCACCCGGTCAAATCTAAAGGAACCAATTAGAGTCCATAAGGGTAATGAATTAAGACCCATGTGGTCTTTGGGTCTCACATAATAGTAAACTTATTTACTATTCTAACCCAATGGTCAAAATATGCATACGTAGTATGAATATGTATTTCAACATCGCTCCTTTCCCAGGGAGTGTATGTCTCAATGATGTTGTAAGGATGATTATCAGACACCACAATGTCTGACTTTGAGTCCCTTTTTCTACTCAAATAATCCTTTGGACTCACATCCCGTATTTAGACAGATAGGATTTCAAAATCCTCTTAGATCTTCTGTAAGCATCCATATGATGCAGATCTTTCATGCGACCATTTTGTTTAAGTCATGACTCTAAATCATCCGTCTGATGATTTTGACTTTAAACAGGTCTCATCTCTATTCTATCCGTCTGATAGAATAAGGCGGTTGCTCATGTGAGAGAGCCAACCTCAATCTGTCCGACATACTAGAAAGTATAGCTGAGATTTCAAAAATGTACACAAACATTTCTCAAGAAATTCATATGCAATGTTTGAAAAAAGAACTTATTCTTTTATTAAATTTGATCATTTACAGACATGGGAATTTATATTTGGTACAACTCAGCTCTTACGCAATCCTTGAGATGATAAGTGTTTGTAAAACACATCTCTGGGGATCGCCTTCATAAGCAGATCCGCTATCATCTCATGCGTAGATATGTACCTTATGTCTACCTTCTTGGTCTTATCATAGTCTTTTGCAAATTTGTAGCGGATATCTATGTGTTTGGTCTTACAATGGAATTTCGGATCTTTGACATAAGCTATAGATGCTTGATTGTCACTGTGTATGGGTACAGCACCTGAGTCACTTGCATTAATTAGCCTGTCTAAGAACTTCCTAAGCCAAACAGCCTCTTGGACTGCCATGCTAAATGCTACAAACTCGGCTTCCATGGTTGAAAGTGCGATGCAGGATTGTTTCTTGCTACTCCAGGATATTGCACCAGATCCGAGTAGAAAAACATATCCTGAGGTTGATCGTCGCTCATCGAGATCACCCGCCCAATCAGCATAAGTGAAGCCTTCGAGCCTCAAGGCATCTCCTTGATAGCATAAAGCAAAGTCTGCAATTCCTTTGAGATACCGCATTATCCTCTTAACCTCTTTCCAGTGTACTTGCCCTGGATTGGATTGGTAACGACTTACCATTCCAACGGCAAAACAGATGTCCGGTCTTGTACACATCATAGCGTACATAAGACTACCAACTGCACTGGAATATGGAACTTTTTCCATAATCTCTTTCTCCTTTTGGTTCTTAGGACATGATTTCAGACATAAATTATCGCTTTTGCTTATGGGAGTATCAATGGACTTGCAGTCCTGCATAGTAAATCGTTCTAGAACCTTCTTTATATAAGTCTCCTGTGAAAGAGAAAGAAGTTTCTTCGAACGATTCCTTGAAATCTTAACTCCAAGGATATATGTGGCTTCTCCCATGTCTTTCATCTCAAAAACTGATGAAAGCCAAGCCTTGATATCCATCACAAAGCCCTTGTCATTTCCGGCTATTAAAATGTCATCTACATATAGAGACATGATAACATACTTGCTTTTAATCCTCTTGATATATACGCAGTTATCTTCATCAAGCATGGTAAAACCATTTGATAAGACAACTTCTTGAAATCGTATATACCATTGCCTCGAGGATTGTTTAAGACCATATATGGATTTAAGAAGTTTACAAACCTTATGTTCGTTTCCTTCTTTTACAAACCCTGTTGGTTGTTCCATATAGATCTCCTCGTCCAATTCTCCATTGAGAAAGGCAGTCTTTACATCCATTTGATGTAATTCGAGGTCTAAGCAAGCTACCATTGCCAGAATCAGGCGAATCGAGGTAAAACGAACAACAGGTGAGAAGGTCTCTTCGTAGTCTATCCCTTCCTGTTGCGTAAAACCTTTCGCGACAAGGCGAGCTTTATATCTGTCAATAGAGCCATCAGCCTTATGCTTGATCTTGAGAACCCATTTGTTCCCAATAGCTCTACGTCCTCTGGGTAAGTCAACTAAGTCCCAGACTTGGTTAACTTTCATGGATTCTAACTCCTCTTGCATCGCTTCCATCCATTTGTCTTTAGCAGGGCAAGATACGGCCTGTTTGAAAGTAGCAGGCTCGTCATCTTCTTGTAGTAAAGTCATAAAGGTTTGCGGAAATTCATCTTCAAATCTTAGAGGAGCCAACCTTGTACGACTACTACGTCGTATTTGAGATTCTTCAATTCCTTGTTGACTCGAATTTAGATCAATTCTAATATCACTCCCACTTGGAATGTCATTAGAATTGCTCCCACTTGGATCATTATTCCCGTATGGAATAGGATAATCGTCATTCGTATAATCCATTGGTGAAGGTTGAAACGTATTTTCGTTTTCACCAAGAATTCTCCCACTCGAATGAGGTAATCCTTTTTGATCATAAATCTCAAATAGAGATAAGTCCTGACTTATCTCGCCCTGTCTTGGAAACTCGTTTTCCAAGAAAGTGACATCCCTCGACTCAAACTCAATTAGCCCACCATTGTCTTCCTGACTAACAAAAACATAACCTTTGGAGTTTTCTGTGTATCGTATAAAGATACATTTCCTTCCCCTTGGCCCAAGTTTGCCATACTTATGGGAAGAAATATGTGCGTAGGATGCACAACCCCAAGGTTTCAAAATGTTTAAGTCAAGAGACCTTTGGTTCCACAACTCATAAGGAGTGGAGCTAACTGATTTCGAGGGTACACGGTTTAAAATGAAAGCGACCGTCAATAATGCATCACCCCAAAAGGTGATTGGCAAGTTAGCTTGCGCCATCATTGAACGGACCATTTCCATTAAAGTCCTATTTCTCCTTTCTGCAACACCATTTTGTTGAGGAGTATAAGGCATAGTTACCTGATGTACTATGCCTTTTTCATCACAAAGTTCCTTAAACCTTGTTGATTGATATTCACCGCCCCTATCGGTTCGCAAGACCTTAATCTTGCGATCTAATTGATTCTCCACTAAACTCATATGGTTTTTAAAGCAAGCCAATGCTTCACTTTTGTGGGATATCAAATAGATATGTCCGAATCGGGTGAAATCATCAATAAAAGTGATGAAATAGGACTTCCCGCGTCTTGTCTTGACATTCATCAGACCACATATGTCCGAATGGATAAGCTGTAATGGAACCTCGGCCCTTGTGCCGGTTCCAAACGGCTTGCGACAAGATTTCTCCACTATGTAATGTTCGCAGGTCGACATTTCAACCTTGGAAACATTGGATAGAAGGCCACGTTTGGTAAGTCTATCCATACGCGTTGGTCCAATATGACCAAGCCTTGCGTGCCAACAAATCACATCAGACTCATAAGTCTTAGAATTTGCAATAAGAAAATTTTCATTACACGAGGAATCATACATTGTACTCATTACAATAAATCCTTTAAATACAAACCCAGTACCAATAAGAGTATTATTACAACTTAAGTCCACATTACAATCATGAAAAAACCAGTTATAGCCAAGACCCATTAACACGACCACCGAAATTATATTCCTTCGAATATCTGGAGCGAAGAGGACATCATGAAATAGGAGAGTGCGGCCGTTGTCCAATACTAGCTTGCAAGTCCCAACGCCTTTCACTTCAACACGTGTGTTGTTTCCTACATAGATCCACTTCGTTCCTTGGGGTATCCGGTGATACTCCACGAAGGACCGTCTGTCCCTTGCTATGTGGTCGGTGGCACCTGAATCAATTATCCAAAATGGATTAGATTCCACAAGAAATATTGAACTAGAAACACATATGTAACTAGTATATTTACAAGTTACCTCGTCGCCTCCACTCGTACACGAACGAGCATAGTGACCGAGCTTGTTGCACTTGAAGCACTTGATCCTCTTCAAGTCTTTCTTCTTGTGCCATTTCTTGTGCCCACCCTTATGTTTGGGTTTCTTGGTAGACTCAGGTTGCTTATTACGTTCATTAGTAGACTTCGAACGATCTTTCCTTTTCTTTCCCCCATGTGAGGAATTAGCAACCATGTGCACTTCTGCACTTGGCTTGGCAGCCGCAAGCCGCTCTTCTTCTAATTCGAGGTGCTTTGAAACGTCGCTGAAGTTATTGATGCTCTCATTGTGAGTGAGATACATCTTCATTTGGTCCCACCCATTTTGTAGGGAACGTATGACTGCTTGGATTTGTTGCTCATCAGTGAGCACATGACCTGCGTCCTTTAACTCCGAGATAAGATTCGCCATATGTCGCAGATGTTTCCCCATGGAATGATCTGGACGTTTCTTACATGAATCGAACCTTATAGTTAAGGCGCGAAGTTTGGACACCGATGTGCCACCGAACTTCTCCTCTAGCTTGGACCATATGTCCATGGCTAGGTCATGTTCTCGGAAGATGCGCATTATGTCATCGGCCATACTGGACAATAACGTAATGCGAGCTATCTTGTTCTTCCGAGACCAAGCATTAAAAGCTTTCTTGTCTCGTCTGTGTTGGGTCGTAGTGCCCAACTCGGGTTCAATCATGACGTTCTTTAGAGTCTCGAGCACTTCTTGCTCCTCCAGAACGTATTGTATCTTAATGGACCAAAGTTTGTAATTATCGCCGTTGAGTTTTTCACCTCTGTTTAACTCAGCGACGATATTCTTTGAAGCGGAAGACATTTTACTTTTAAAATGCTGTAAAAGACACAAAAACCGAAGGTTTGATCAAAAACATTGCATTGAAAATTCTTAAAATAAATACAATTCCCACTTGAAATGAGAATAGAATATCCCATTTGGATAGTTCTAATTTCAACTCCCACTTGGAATGATATTTACAATTTGATAAGTTACTTTAGAAAAATATTGAAATTGTTACTCTAGAATCGGAAAGGTCACTACGTTTCCAATCACTATCTAGAGTAACTTTCAATATTTCCCCATCACATTATCAAATGTTAGTACTCTTATAGTACTTCGCAGCAGAAAAGCGTTTTTAAAAAACGTATTTTTCAAAACGTATGAAAACGTATTTTTCAAAATTGTATATTTCGACTTAGTACCCTTATGATACTAGCGAAATATTCGGCAATCCCTGGCCATTTGCCGGGTAGAGCCGTAGCCGTGCCAAGGCCAGATCCCCCTTGTGGGGATTTCTCTGCAAGCTACCGTCGCCGGTTCCCGTATGGATCCAAGCGTTCCCTCCTTCAGGGGAATTTGCCGCAGAGAATTGCCGTCGGACCCGTAGGGGTTGTCCATGCAAGCCACTGCCATGCATGCCCCCCCTTTCGGTCACGTAAGCCCCGTCCCAAAAATTTGGACAACCAAGGCTCGACAATGGCCCCATTCCCTTGGTCAAGGGCCTCTGCCCTGACCGGGGCCGGCCAACGCCGGCCAAGGGCATAAGACTGGCCGGCCAGGTAGGGCTGTTGACGAACGAGCTTGAACGAGCTTGAACAGGGAGCTTGGTTTTGTTCATGAACAGAATCTATGTTCAAGCTCTGTTCGTTTACTAACCGAGCTCTAAAAACCTGTTCAAGCTTGTTCGTTAAGCTTACTGAACGAACGTAAATGAACGTAAACGAACATTTACCGAGCTTGTTCACGAGTAGTTAATCGAACGTTCTGTTCGTTAAAAAGACTTATCGATCGTGTTCGTGAACATGTTCAGGAACATGTTCGTGAACACAAATCAATCTTGTTCATGAACAGATTTTCAAACAAACATACGAACGTCAATTTTTTTAATCAGGAATAATAATATTTAAACATTATTGCAAATGAATGAATCAATTAAATAAAAGGATTAAATATTCACAGGATAAAAACAAACAAATCCAACATAATAGCTCCATATATCCCATTACAAGCATCCATTCCAAGCATAATAAAAATATAGTATTTGTCTAAATTTACTATTTTCGGTACATGTTCGTTCATGAACACTTAACGAGCTTGTTCATGAACATCACTTAACGAACTTGTTCACGAACACTTAACGAGCTTGTTCATGAACATAAATGAACGAACACGGTTATGTTCAGGCTCTGTTCGTTTACTAGCCGAGCTCTAAAAATCTGTTCAAGCTTGTTCATTAAGCTTCCTAAACGAACGTAAATGAACAAGTACCGAGCTTGTTCACGAGTAGTTCGTCGAATGTTCTGTTCGTCAACAGCCCTACGGCCAGGGCCTCTGCCTTGGCCGGCCAGGGACCATGGCCCCTCGGCCAGGGCCTCTGCCCTGGCCGACCAGGGGCCCTGGCTCCTGCCAGGGCCGGCCAGGGCGCCGGCCCTGGCCCCTACCAGGGCCGGCCAGGGCCTCCTGGCCCTGGCCTGGCCTCGGCCAGGCCTGGCCCTGGCCGCGGCCAGGGCTCCCTGGCCCTGGCCGTGGCCGGTCATGGCCGGCCCTGGCCTGGGCACGGCCGGGGCCGGCCGGCCATGGCCTATTGGCCTAGGCCGGCCATGGCCCTTTGGCCATGGCTGGTCTCCCCCCTTGCATGGGGTGGCCGCATGCACTCCTCCCCCTCGACGGGGTGGTCGTGGTGGTTTTCGTCGTTATTGGCCGTAACCAACCCCCTCCGCATGGGGAGGGGGGATGCATTGCCTCCATTGCCCATATGGCTATAGATTTCATGCACCAAAATTCATCTTCCCCGATGGGAATAACCACCATCTTCTTCTCCGGTGAAGCACCCATTCATCGAGAAAGTAGTTATCCTCCAATGGCCGTGTGCCAAAAAAAATAACTTACTTCAAAAAGTTCGTAAACTACGCGCTCCACATGAAGAGAGTGCCCATTCCCTATGAATGGAGACTCAGCATCCATGAAGATAGCGAGTTTGACGATATGAACGGTCGGTTCTTCCCGTCACAGAGAGTTCCTGCCATATTCGTAATGGTAGGAGACCCTAACGTGAAAAGAACAACCGCTGCGTTCTCTCCGTCACGAAGTGTTCCTACCATATCCATAATGGTAGGATACCCATTCGTGAAAAAGACAACGACTCGTTCATAGTTTCGACGGGGCGACGGTCTGACCGGAGCGAATCCGTATGGCTCTGATACCAATGTTGGATCCTGTCAAAACAGCGTTGTTAGGATCGAAATAAAGTAGAGACTTACGTTTGTGTATGCAGCACGGTAGTCTCTGAACTTTGCACTCGGATTCGCCACAACGGTCGATACTTCGTCACGGAGGATCGAAGCAGAGTTTCACAGCCTAAATCTCTAACTAGAAGAGGATTTTAATGGAAGGGAGAAGAAGAACATAAGGATGCCTTATGCAAACTTATGGCATTGAAAGTGTAGATGAATGCCTTGCCCTTGGGTCCTATTTATAGGCTTTAAGGGTAGTTATTGTAGGAAATAACTAAAAATAAGCTTATTAGCCTATATTAGCACATTCATTTATCTTCTTCTTTATCCACTTATCAAGTGCCATTTTGCACTTATAAAGTGGCTTTTCCACTTATCGAGTGGCTTTTTCCACTTATCGAGTGGTCCTTTTCACACGAGAAAAGGTTCCCTTCGCGCACGCCTTGGTGCACGCGACATCTGAGGTCCGTATACCCTCATACATCCCCTCATGAGTATATTTATGTCGTCCATATCCAACAAAAACCACACAAGGGAGTCACCCTATCCAATGTGGGACTTAAAAAGGAGAGTGGGAGTGAACAAATGGCTAAAAGAGCCATTAATTCCAACAGATTTCATATTAGTTTCTGTCTAATCGCAAGTATGAATTATTTGATGATTTTATGTTGATTTCTATATAATCGACGACAAGCATGAATTATTTGATGATTTTATGTTGATTTCTATCTAATCGACTAGTACAACAATATGTGTAGATTCATGTTAGTTTCATTGCTGACAAGTATGACCTAACTGTAAATTTGTGTTGGTTTCTATTCTACCAAGTTGGTGAATATAACAAATTAATTTAATGTTGGTTCACTCCTAATTGGCAAGAATATGGATGATAATGGGCCAGGGCTGGACCGATGCCTAGTCGGGATAGTCCGAAAAGCCCGTTTAATACCTGTTAAGGCCAAAATTGTTGATAACAGTATTTGGGCTGACGTGGACGGCTCTGTCGAGGTGGAGCCTCGCCAACTAATGGAAAGGAACACTCGGTTAGTAGAACCGAAGTCGTTGATGGTAGGAACAATGAGGCGATGCGGAAGCTCACTCGACTCGGTGGCTAGATATGAAGGTCGTTGGACCTTCTGGTGGGATTGATCCTTGAATGACCATCGTTGGGAGCTGTCGATCGACCCTCTTGTTGGGTCGCACCATGATCCTCCTGCACCATAAAAGAACGTCAGGGGGTCGGATCTAGGTTTCGACCCAAATCCACTCCGATGCTTAAGGTAGAGCAGGAACTTAAGAGTAAGCTTGGAGCTGTTGAGATCGATCCACGGAGGTTCGTCTTGAGTCAGTCATCGCATGCTATTTGGAGGAAGAATTATCAAGTGGGAAGCAGAATGTAAGAGTATTAGGTTTCTTGTACCTTGGAATCCCCTTATTCTGTTCATCTTCAGTGTATTTATAGACCTCAGAGGTCTCTTCAGTGACGTTGATGGGATAACAGTCTCCAATTATGGGGCCATGTCCTCTCCGTTAATATGGGTAACCGTCACCCACACCTCAGCTATTTTTGGGCCCATTATCGATCGCACATTTGAGGCGATGGAAGTCCAACGGGCAAATGACACGTGAGCTTTGACTGGGCCAGCTTCAAGCTTTCCTTGTCGGCCTGGTGAGCTCTGGATCTGTCTAAATGAATTCCTCGGGTGCCCGCCCAAGGGTTTAACTATGGCACCCCGTCACTCGAGCTCAAACATTTCGTCTATTGGGGTCAAGTGACTTGACGTCTTATTAATGGGTTACGACAGTCGAGGAAAAAGTACTCGAGTCTAGGCGCCAAAACAACTATTCTTTTGATTTGGACGATGTGTCGATTTGAAATTCAAGATACTAGGGTACCTGGATTTCCAACACGTGACCCGATTTGATGAGATCGCCTTGCCTGAATAAGTTAGTTTTGGAGGGAGATCAAAACCATCGTCCTTGGAATTCTTAACCTTAATTTCCTCCTTCGCAAATGGCCTCATCCTCTGCCCGCGCCACCAGCAAGGCCTCAGCCTCCGTCCGTCAGAAGGATAAGGGGAGGATGTCGTACCTAGTCTGATCGCCAACCAAATCTCTCAGGTGGGGGCAGATCAAATATGTAATGACCCCAAAATTCATATACATGTATTAATACACATTCTTGGACGTATATATATGCGTATAAATTTTTGGGAGTCCTTATGTATTTTATTTAATTTTGTCAAGCTAAAAATTATTTTTAAATAATTTGTATGACATGATTTTATTAAATGAAATATATGGGTGGAATACTAATGTCTTGATGAGTAAGTATTGCATGTGTATTAAGTGTGTATAATTATTTTTCTAAAAGACAAATCCTAATTTTACCTAAGTGACACCTCACCCTTTAATGTGTCAATAGCTCCTTGATCCTTACCTAACCCAAGGCTTGGTGGCATGCTTAGAGGATTTTAGGGAGATGAGGTGGCTACTCTAGGAATTAGAGAGAATGTTTTATTTACTCACTCTCTTCCCAAAGATCAGACCGAATTCATCCCTTCTCGTTTCTCTCTCTTAGACATTAGGGGGACTGAGAACCCATAGGGCTACGCCACCCTCACTCTGCACACTCTTGTAGCATCCCTGTCGCTGTTTGGGCGATGTTGCTCATTCTGGGAACCTATGGAGGAGAAGAAGGAATTAGAGAAGGAGAAGGGTTTGAAGAAGGAGGAGCCATAGGGATTTGGGCTACCGCCTTGTCTCTCATCACCTCTAAGGTAGGATTCCATCTCCAACTAGTATTAGAGTTGCATGCTTAGTTTCAAGGTTGTTGTTGTTGAGGTTTTACCTTTTCTTATGTTAATCCTGAGTTTGTATGGTTGTGCGCGGTGAGCAATCCTGAGTTTTGTATGGTTGTGCGCGGTGAGCAATCCTGAGTTTGTATGGTTGTGCGCGGTGAGCAATCCTGAGTTTTGGGTGGTATTGTGCGGTGAACAATTCTGGACAGATTTACATGCTGATTGTTCTGCTTAGTCCTTCCAATCTAGAATTGAGTTTGCTCTGAAACTTTTATGGCCTAAAGATTGGACTGTTATCTATAACTTTCATGTTCTAAACTTTTACTAATTTGGACTGTAATTAGGATTAATAATTCCATCTTTACAACATGTCGGAATTTCATCTAGTCTGGACACAGTTTGGCAAAACGTAGATCAGTCTCTGCACACTCCATAGAAATTGATGAACTTGGTCTCGTTGAAAAGATAACAACTTTTTCTACAACTTTCTGTGCATGCACATTTTCGAGATTCTAACTGTAACATGTCTTAAACTAGTAATATTTACAGCTCTTAAAATCTGTCTGAAAAACAGATTCGTCAGGTCTTACCAAACAATTCACCATAAATCACTCAGTTTATATTTCTGCATGAAAATTTATAGGTGAATCCAGCACAACTATATCTACAACTTTCATTTGTATTGTATATGCATGTTTGATACAAAATTATGGAGAAATATGCTTCTTAATCTGACTGTTCTGTTTTTCCAGCAAGCTGAAAGATTTGAATGTTGTTTTAAGTTCCTTTTGAGGTTAAACTTGCCATCAATATTCTTGATTATTTCTGTTACGTGGTGATATGTGGTTTATGTTCTTGGCACATGCAAAATGATGATGTGAATATGGTTATACGTTTCATGTATATTATGAGAAATGAGAAAGAGAATGCATAAGGCGATGCATGTCCCAAATATGTGATGAACTGTGGAAAGAAAAGAAATGGAAGATGTTATGTTTCATGAAAATGACTAAGTCCTCTTAAAGAAGGGTGACATGGGGTTTGAGGGAAACACGGGTAAATTATAGGAGTTAAGGAGCGGACAGATGATATGAATTCTCACCCGCTGTATCACTCCTGGAAGGGCGGGTTGAAAGGGTTAGAGAGGCCGCTGGTGTGCTCGTGATGCACCATAACGGCAACTTATGATTTGCTCCGTTTGTCCCACAGAAAAACCGAGTTTGTCTCACTCCCATACATTGTTCCGTTCAAGTACGGAGAGTTACGAGAGGCCCCTCCGGTGCCCGTGTTGCTGTTTTGGGTACCACTTTTTCACCCACCCTGGGTGAAGTCCGACTCCTTAGCATTCTACGATTTACCCGGGTTCCAAAATGCTAACCAATGAATTAATTGTTAATCCTTATTACTCTTGTAGCAATGGTAAATGTATGCGTTGTTTACTTGTGTTTCTTTACTATCATTCTTTTATGTTGTATATCATTGTGGTACACCT
Organism: Scilla litardierei; assembly: GCA_030789695.1. NCBI lineage: Eukaryota > Viridiplantae > Streptophyta > Magnoliopsida > Asparagales > Asparagaceae > Scilla > Scilla litardierei. The sequence goes on along the minus strand of CM061142.1, from coordinate 807,221,257 downwards.
TACCTGTTGCACGTGCACGCTTTCACATGTTCATAAGTATAGTTGTTACTTCCTTTACTACAGTAGATGTTTATGCCATGACATACACTCTGCCTGTTCACGTGCACCCTTTCCACACTTCATGTAAGGACTAGTTGAGATATGGAATTCCTACTGGGTCACGCGTTGACGTACCCCACCGTTGACTTTTCAGGTTGGTTCTTTGAGTTGGAGGCCCCTTGACTCAGTTGGTTGGAGTTGCGGGTTGTGAGAAGTGTGGATGACTTGAGAGTGTTGTTGTATTTGGGTGAGATGTGAGTTTTTGTACCTTATTGAGATGTGGGTAATATTGTATATGGATTTGTATAAGGAAGTTGTATATGAACAGTTTTATTTATATACATCAGTGCTTGAGTTGTTGGTTCTTATGTGTTTTGGGTTGACTGGAATGCTATATGTACTATCCCAGCAGTGCGCAGTGGACCTGCTTGTGTTTGTAATTTTGTATTTCCTTCGTAGCACCCGCCTCTTTGGGAATACCTGATACGGATTCGTACTTATCGGGTATCCTGGGGAGCGGGACGTTACAGGTGGTGGCCCATGCAGGTCTCCGCACTGCGGCTGTGTAAGGGTGGTGCGTGTAGTGTTCCAGAGGTAGTTAGTCTTAATGTGGGTAGGAGTTCTTCCTTAAGATAGAGCCCAGATATCAGAAGTTTGATGTATAGAGCCCTGAGGATAGACACTAGAGTGTTGATTGAGTAAGAATGTGTGTGTATATCTATCTGTGTATGTATGTTTACCTATACGTCTGTAACTCTATAAGTGTTGAATATGGCTTATTGAGTATATTAAGATGATATACTCATGTACATATGGCTATGGTATATGTATGAATGATTATATGGCTATGTGATTGTATTTGAAGTATATGTGTCAATATATGGTTGACTTATGAGTATTGTGTATAATTGAGTTATATTCTTAATTGATGTGCATGTAGTATATAGATGTACTGTGTAATAGCTATATACTATATGTGATGTATGCACATGTAGAGTGTGCAGAAGCATGTGTGGATCTTTGAGTTCCACCCATGTATGTGTGGCTATGTCTTAAGAATATTAGTTCTATGTGTTGATATATGTGATGAGTATATGATATATGTATGGCTGTAAGCTGGAACGCTTACACCTGTATATGGATGAATATAGTGTTGTATGGTTATCTATGTGTATTGATATTGTTATGATAAAACTTGTGTGATGATACATCTGTGAATGTTGGATGGGTACTAGGAGACATACATGATTGTATGTCAGAGTATAGAGGTGCATGCGTTTATATGTTAATATATGGTGACCTATGAGGAGTGTGTATTATGAACCTACATAGTTAATTGAGCTCTATGCAATGTATAGATATGGCATGCTGTCTGTGTTTGTTATATGTGGTGTATGTGTACATGCTGATTGTGAAGATCCATGTGTGAATCTTTGTGTTCCGCTCAGGTATGGTGGACATGCCCTATGTGTATTAGTGTTATGTGTTTGATATATATATATCTTGAAGATGTATATGGTTGCATGTCTGGCTATAAGTGGATATGCTTACACCGGTGTTTGGATAGATACATCATTAGGTGAGTATCTGTGTGTATTGATATTGTTGTATGAGACTTTATGTGATGACATGTATATGTGTGTTTGGATATATGCTAGGAGACATACATGGTCGTATGTCTATATCTATATATAGAGATGCATGTGTTGTATATATAAGTTTGGGGTAGATTGACCATATATGTCTTTATTCACCCTTACTTATGTCCAGAGTTGGAAAGTCCGAAGACGGACTTTAATTTAAGGTGGGTAGGATGTAATGACCCCAAAATTCATATACGTGTATTAATACACATTCTTGGACGTATATATATGCGTATAAATTTTTGGGAGTCCTTATGTATTTTATTTAATTTTGTCAAGCTAAAAATTATTTTTAAATAATTTGTATGACATGATTTTATTAAATGAAATATATGGGTGGAATACTAATGTCTTGATGAGTAAGTATTGCATGTGTATTAAGTGTGTATAATTATTTTTCTAAAAGACAAATCCTAATTTTACCTAAGTGACACCTCACCCTTTGATGTGTCAATAACTCCTTGATCCTTACCTAACCCAAGGCTTGGTGGCATGCTTAGAGGATTTTAGGGAGATGAGGTGGCTACTCTAGGAATTAGAGAGAATGTTTTATTCACTCACTCTCTTCCCAAAGATCAGACCAAATTCATCCCTTCCTGTTGCTCTCTCTTAGACATTAGAAGGACTGAGCACCCATAGGGCTACGCCACCGTCACTCTGCACACTCCTGTAGCATCCCTGTCGTTGTTTGGGCGTTGTTGCTCATTCTGGGAACCTATGGAGGAGAAGAAGGAATTAGAGAAGGAGAAATGGTTTGAAGAAGGAGGAGCCATAGGGATTTGGGCTACCGCCTTGTCTCTCATCACCTCTAAGGTAGGATTCCATCTCCAACTAGTATTAGAGTTGCATGCTTAGTTTCAAGGTTGTTGTTGTTGAGGTTTTACCTTTTCTTATGTTAATCCTGAGTTTGTATGGTTGTGCGCGGTGAGTAATCCTGAGTTTTGTATGATTGTGTGCGGTGAGCAATCCTGAGTTTGTATGGTTGTGCGCGGTGAGCAATCCTGAGTTTTGGGTGGTATTGTGCGGTGAACAATTCTGGACAGATTTGCATGCTGATTGTTCTGCTTAGTCCTTCCAATCTAGAATTGAGTTTGCTCTGAAACTTTTATGGCCTAAAGATTGGACTGTTATCTATAACTTTCATGTTCTAAACTTTTACTAATTCGGACTGTAATTAGGATTAATAATTCCATCTTTACAACATGTCGGAATTTCATCTAGTCTGGACACAGTTTGGCAAAACGTAGATCAGTCTCTGCACACTCCATAGAAATTGATGAACTTGGTCTCGTTGAAAAGATAACAACTTTTTCTACAACTTTCTGTGAATGCACATTTTCGAGATTCTAACTGTAACATGTCTTAAACTAGTAATCTTTACAGCTCTTAAAATCTGTCTGAAAAACAGATTCGTCAGGTCTTACCAAACAATTCACCATAAATCACTCAATTCATATTTCTGCATGAAAATTTATAGGTGAATCCAGCACAACTATATCTACAACTTTCATTTGTATTGTATATGCATGTTAGATACAAAATTATGGAGAAATTTGCTTCTTAATCTGACTGTTCTGTTTTTCCAGCAAGCTGAAAGATTTGAATGTTGTTTTAAGTTCCTTTTGAGGTTAAACTTGCCACCAATATTCTTGATTATTTCTGTTACGTGGTGATATGTGGTTTATGTTTTGGCACATGCAAAATGATGATGTGAATATGGTTATACGTTTCATGTATATTATGAGAAATGAGAAAGTGAATGCATAAGGCGATGCATGTCCCAAATATGTGATGAATTGTGGAAAGAAAAGAAATGGAAGATGTTATGTTTCATGAAAATGACTAAGTCCTCTTAAAGGAGGGTGCCATGGGGTTTGAGGGAAACACGGGTAAATTATAGGAGTTAAGGAGCGGACAGATGATATGAATTCTCACCCGATGTATCACTCCTGGAAGGGCGAGTTGAAAGGGTTGGAGAGGCCGCTGGTGTGCTCATGATGCACCATGACGGTAACTGATGATTTGCTCCATTTGTCCCACAGAAAACCGAGTTTGTCTCACTCCCATACCTTGTTCCGTTCGGGTACGAAGAGTTACGATAGGCCCCTCCGGTGCCCGAGTTGCTGGTTTGGGTACCACTTTTTCACCCACCCTGAGTGAAGTCCGACTCCTTAGCATTCTATGATTTACCCGGGTTCCAAAATGCTAACCAATGAATTAATTGTTAATCCTTATTACTCTTGTAGCAATGGTAAATAGATGTGTTGTTTACTTGTGTTTCTTTACTATGGTTCTTTTATGTTGTATATCATTGTGGTACACCTTACCTGTTGCACGTGCACGCTTTCACATGTTCATAAGTATAGTTGTTACTTCCTTTACTACAGTAGATGTTTATGCCATGACATACACTCTGCCTATTCACGTGCACCCTTTCCACACTTCATGTAAGGACTAGTTGAGATATGGAATTCCTACTTGGTCACGCGTTGACGTGCCCCACCGTTGACTTTTCAGGTTGGTTCTTTGAGTTGGAGGCCCCTTGACTCAGTTGGTTGGAGTTGCGGGTTGTGAGAAGTGTGGATGACTTGAGAGTGTTGTTGTATTTGGGTGAGATGTGAGTTTTTGTACCTTATTGAGATGTGGGTAATATTGTATATGGATTTGTATAAGGAAGTTGTATATGAACAGTTTTATTTATATACATCAGTGCTTGACTTGTTGGTTCTCATGTGTTTTGGGTTGACTGGAATGCTATATGTACTATCCCAGCAGTGAGCAGTGGACCTACTTGTGTTTGTAATTTTGTATTTCCTTCGTAGCACCCGCCTCTTTGGGAATACCTGATACGGATTCGTACTTATCGGGTATCCTCGGAAACGGGGCGTTACAAAATATGTCTGATGCGACTACCAGATCCGATTGCCTCAAAGGGATGAGAGGGTTCATCTCCTTGGAGATTGAGAGGTTGGAGTTTATGTCAAGGCTTTCCATTGGGGGCTTTGATTTTCGATGCATCCCTTCATGTTCTTCCTGTTGAGGACATTAGGTCTTTCCCTTTGTTAACTGATACCGAATGCCATTGGTATACTGGTCAGCTTCATCGCACTATACGTGATGAACGGGACTGAACCAACCATGGAGTTGTTCAATTACCATTTCATAATCCCTCCCCGCAAGACCATGGGTTGGTACACGATAACCGCTCGCTGAAGTAGGAAATTATTTGGTGATCTTCCCACCTCGAATCCGAAATGGAAGGACCAATTCGTATTTGTGGTATTTCATGATGAGGCGAGTTTCTATACTCGGTGGGGGACTCCTGTTTGGGCACGACTGAGGACAAACCTCTTTCCGACAAGGAAGGAAAAGCTGCCAATTTGTTGATGAAGCTACCTGAGAGGACCAGGTCGACAAAGTGGTTGTTGACTGAACCAGTGTTGCACAATACCGTATAGATGAAATATTGATTCGACCTTGTCAATATCTAATTTGCTTTTCGTTTTCTTGAATTTGCCTCCTCCTTGCAGGCATGGTCGCTCTAACCTTTAGATGAAGGAAGCAGTTGAAGCTTCTATTAGAGAGGCTGAGGACAATTTATCTTCTCCTCAAGCTATCCTCTGGAGGGTGGAACGGTCGGGATCTTCGAGGCTTTACCCGTGGTGGTTCACGACGCCTCTCAGTCGATTCATCCTTAGCAAAGGAAGAAGAAGAAGTTTCCCCCCGAATTTGAGGTGGTTGCTATTGAGAATGTGAAGAGATCGAGGCGGCAGCTTCGTATTGTCAACTCCGACATGTCTGGATCGGATGATGCCACTGACCCAACTGCCTCTCTAGGTGCGAATCGATTGCATGACGAGGCCCAATCCCTCGAACAAGAACATGGTCCTGTTTTGGAGAAGTATTCGAGGGAATCACCTTCTCCTCAAGAGCCAATTATATATCAGGATTCTTGGCCTTGGGAAGGTCTGTTTCCTCCTGTATTGTTGGCCGAGGATATTTCTTCGGACGTTAGATCAATCTGGTTGGAAAGTCGATCGCCTCAAGCCCCGTTTGATTGTGCTGAGGAGGAACTCCTTCAACCGAGCTTTCCAATTAGGGAATATGAGTCGGCTCTTTTGGACTGTGGAACCGCCTCGCGAATTGTTAAGAATTTGACCCATCCTAGGGACAGGGCCATACAGGAGGGGTGAATCACGAGAGGTTGTCCTCATTTGTCGTTCATGCGAATGTTTAGGTAATAAACATGCTTGTCTTCATAATGAATGAAGCAAGTATTGAGATTGACAACTTTTGCTTGTCTGCAGGCTCTTGTGGCTAACGCTGCGTTACGCCGCCGCTCGTTGGCAGGAGCTAATCATGAAGCCACATTGGTAGAGGCCAAGACAGCTATTGAGAAGGCCGAGGCGAAGCTAGCCAGATGGAAGCTTCTAAATAAACTGATCCAGTCCCAGGTGCTCCGACTCAAACATGAGTTATGCGAGTCTTGTAAGAGGGAGGCTGGTCAAATTGCTTCGAGGGAAAAAGCAAAAAAGACGATGCTAGAGGAAAGGGCCAAGTGGGAGGCCAGAGAGAATGAACTCCAAGCCCGACTCCTTAACAGCTCTCAAGAAGTCAACGTGAGAGAGATCGCGGAGAAGGCAGTCCAAGAATGTATGAACAATTTGCCCGACTTCGATGAGCTGTTTACACAAGGATATGAGCGGTGTCGATTGGAAGTAAAGGATCGATTCCCCGATTTTGCAGCTGAGATCGATGAAATCGCTGTAATTTTCCCGATCGATGATGGCGATGATCAGACCAAGACCATGGATGTGGTTATTCACGTTGACGAGGCTGTCGTCGAGACGAGTGAGGCTACAAATGCTGTTGCTCCAAGGGACCAAGAGCACACTGCTTCGATCGAAGGAGACCAAGTGCATGCCAATCTGGCTGAGGGATCTAAAGAGTTTCTTACCCATGCAAGTTTTTGAATGTATGTGGGTGTATTTTGTAGGAACACGACAATTTTATAATACAAGATATTTGCAAAAGTTGAATATACCTCTTTGTACATATACCTCTTTGTTTGTCACAAATTGACAATTGTTTTAAGGAGCATGTATGTGCATCTGTATTGCCATTTGGCCCCTTTCAACGAGTTAAGCAACTGTCTAAGGTGATATGGGTTGAATCGTTGAATCATACTCTTATTAACCATCGTAGTAAGGCGTAGTTCTTGCAGTTGTGCAAGGGGTGACTTTTCAGCTTATGGCCGACTACCAAGTCGAGTCGTTCGATAGCAAGGGGCATGGCCCATTCGTTTTACGGTCGATGACGAAATAGGTTCGTTCAGTCGCGAGGGGGCTGCCCCTTAGCTTATGATTGTTGATCAATTAGAATCATTCGGTAGCGAGGCGCGTTGCCCCTTCGTCTTGCGTCCGAGGACCGAGTAGGGTCGTTTGATTGCGAGGGGCATGGCCCCTTTGTCTTATAGCTTATGACGTGGTAGTGTCATTCAGTAGTGAGGGGGTGACCCCTTTGGTGTACGGCTGGCGACCGAATAGGATCGTTTGGTAGCGAGGGGCGATGCACTTTCGCCTTACGGCCGACGACGTGGTAGGGTCGTTTAGCTGCGAGGGGGTGGCCCCTTTGGCTTACAGCTGACAACCGAATAAGATCGTTTGTTAGCGAGGGACATGGTCCCGTTGTCTTACGGCCGATGATGAAGTAGGGTCGTTCGGTTACGAGGTGGTGGCCCTTCGAAGTACGGCTGACGACCGAGCAGAATTATTCGGTAGTGAGGGGCTTGGCTCCTTCGTCTTACGGCCAACGACATGGTTGGGTTGTTCTGTTGTGAGGGGGTGGCACCTTCGGCTTACGGATGACGACCAAATAAGATCATTCAGTAGCGAGGGACGTGGTCCCTTTGTCTTACGACTGACAACAAAGTAGGGTCATTCGGTTGTGAGAGGTGGCCCATTTGGCTAACGACTGACGACCGAGTGGGGTCTTTCAGCTGCGAGTAGGAGGCCCCTTCGGCTTATGGCTGATGATCAAATATGACTGTTCGATAGCAAGGGGCGTGGCCCCTTTGTCTTACAGCTGACGACGAAGTAGGATCGTTCAGTTACGAGGGGGGTTATCCCTTCGGCTTACGGCTGACTACCGAGTAGCGTCGTTCAATTGCAAGGGGCTTGGCCCCTTCGTCTTACGGCCAACTACATGGTAGGGTCGTTCAGCTATGAGGGGTGGCCCCTTCGACTTACTGTTGACGACCAAATAGGTCCGTTCGGTAACGAGGGGCATGTTCCCTTCGTTTTATGGTCGACGACAAATTAGGGTTGTTCAGTTGCAAGGGGGTGGTCCCTCTGATTTACGACTAACGACCGAGTATGATTGTTTGGTAGCAAGGGGCGTGGTCCCTTCGTCTTACGACCGATGACGAAGTAGGGTCGTTCAATTGCGAGGGGTGGCCCCTTCGGCTTACTACTGACGATCGAGTAGGATCATTTGGTAGCAAGAGGGTAGCCCCTTCGGCTTACGGCTAACGACCGACTAGGATCATTCGGTAGCGAGGGGCGTGGACCCTTCGTCTTACAACCGACGACGAAGTAGGGTCATTTAGTTGCGATGGGACGGCCCCTTCGGTTGACGGCTGACGACCGAGTAGGGTCGTTCAGTTGCGAGGGGGTGGACCATTCGGCTTATGGCTGACGACCAAGTAGGATCGTTCGGTTGCAAGGGCATGGCCCATTTGTCTTACGACTGACGACATGGTATGGTCATTCAGCTGCAAAGGGGTGGCCTATTCGAATTACAGCTGACGAATGAATAGGATCATTCGGTAGCAAGGGGTGTGGTCCCTATCATCTTACGGTCGACGACAAAGTAGGGTCATTCAGTTGCGAGGGGTGGTAGCCCCTTCGTCTTACGACTGACGACTGAGCATGGTTGTTTGGGAGCGAGGGGTGTGGTCCATTCATCTTACGACCGATAACGAAGTAGGGTCATTCAGTTACGAGTGATGGTGGCCCCTTTGGCTTACGGCTGACGACTGAGTAAGGTCGTTCGGTAGTGAGGGGCATTGTCCCTTCGGCTTACGGCCGACGACGAAGTAGGTTCGTTCAGTTGCGAGGGGGTGGCCCCTTCGGCTTACGGCTGATGACTAAGTAGGATCATTCAGTAGCGAGGGGCGTGGCCCCTTCGTTTATTACCGACGACGAAGTAGGGTCATTCAGTTACGAGGGGGTGGCCCCTTCGGTTTACGGCTGACGACCGAGTAGGGTTGTTCAGTTGTGAGGGGCGTGGCCCCTTCAGCTTGCAGCTGACGACCATGTAGGGTCATTCAGTTGCGAGGGGGATGGCCCCTTTTTCTTACGATCGATGACATGGTAGGGTCGTTCAGCTGCGATGGGATAGCCCCTTTGTCTTACGGCTGATGACCGAGTAGGATTGTTCGGTAGCGAGGGACATGTTCCCTTTGTCTTAAGGCCGACGAAGAAGTATGGTCGTTCAGTTTCGAGGGGTTGGTGGCCCCTTCAGCTTACGACCGACGACCGAGTAGGGTCGTTTGACAACGAGGGGCATGGTCCCTTCGTCTTACGATCGACGACGAAGTAGGGTCGTTCAGTTGCGAGGGGGTGTCCAATTCGGCTTATATGGCTGACGATCGAGTAGGGTCGTTCGGCAGTGAGGGGCTTGGTCCCCTCGTCTTATGAGCGACGACGAAGTATAGTCATTTAGTTGCGAGGGGGTGGCTCCTTTGGCTTACGGCTGACAACCGAGTATGATTGTTTGGTAGTGAAGGGTGTGGCCACTTCGTCTTACGGTCGACGACCAAGTAGGGTCGTCTGGTAGCGAGAGGCATGGCCCCTTCGTCCTACGGCTGACAATGTGGTAGGGTCGTTCAATTGCGAGGGGGTGGCCCCTTCGGCTTACAATGACGACCATGTAGGATCATTTGGTAGTAAGGAGCGTGGCCCCTTCGTCTTACGGCCGACGACATTGTAGTTTCCAAGCTTGTTTTCATCAAGACAACGTGAATTAAAATGAGCATGATCCATCTAAATTTCTCTTAAGGATTGGATCCTTATGAGTAGTACGCTTGTCGAAGATTAACAAAGCATGAGATGAAATGATTCTCATAAAATTCGTTAATGTCACATTGTGAAAATGTTTTTGAATGAAAGCAGACTTTATTAATATATAAAGCTTTGACATTCTGATGAAAGAAAAAAAGCGTACATGCATTTTGATTCTGCTCGGGGTTGTTTCTGCCTGGCCTTTATTTGTTCCTTGTCTAGAAGCTTTCTAGTCAACCACCTTGGTGATGAGTTACCCAGTCATTAGCCCTTTGTCTTTCTACTTCGAGGTCCCCTCCTTATTTTGTTGGTCATCACCTAGCTTTTTGGGATGACCATGTTTAATTAGTGCATCAATCTCTTTGTTAAGTGTACATCAATCGTTGGTGTCATGCCCGTAGTCGTTGTGGTACTTGCAGAATTTGAGATCATCCCTTTTTTCGTACGTGTTTTTCTTGACAGGCTCGTTGATGAGTCCCTCGCGTTGGGCATATGCTAAGACTTCTGCCTTGGGAGCATTCGACCTGACATAAGCATCTTTGGTACGACGCTCCTTGCTTGGGGACTCTTGTCTCTCTGTTGCCGATCTCGAGGTTCTTGTCTGGAGTTTTCTTGGGGTCGTGCATCTCACTTGGCTTCTTCTCGATGCTTAGCAGTGTCGTTCTTTGCAGCGGTGAGTGCTTCATCCGTGGTCATGAATCGGCTGGTCGTGTTGAACAGATCCACGAGATTTCTCGGTGGGAATCCGTGCAAGGACCTCATCAGGTACTTATTTCTGACCGCTCGGGTGAGGGCTCCGATGATAGTGGAATCCAAAATGTCCACAACCTCCAGTCTTTCTTCATTGAAGCACTTGATGAAGTCGCAAATTGATTCTCTCTCACCCTGCTTTAGAGTGACGAGATGAGACAATTTGCACTTCGGGCGTCTCCCTGCAACAAATTGCCTACAAAAAAGATCAGACAAATTATTGTATGACCCGTTGCTGTTATCAGGCAATCTATTAAACCAACTATCTTCCGCCTTTGTAAGTGTGGTTTGGAAGGCTCGGCAGAGGTATGGCTCATCGGCCCCGTGAAGCTCCATCATGTTTTCATATCTACGGATGTGCTCCCATGGGTCTCCAGTGCCGTCATACATTTGCAAGGCTGGGATTTTGAATTTGGGGAGCAACGGGGCAGACATGATGCTATCCTTCAGAGGAGTCCGTCGATTGGAAGGAAGGATGAAGGGCACACATTCCTCCTGTTGCTGGTGAGTGGCACTCGTGGAGTAGTTTGGGCTTTCTTCCCTCTCCTTTCTCTTTGTGCCAACTGCAGGGTTAGCCGGACTTCTGTTCGGAGATTGGTATGCCCTCGAGGTAACTTATCTTTGTGTACGTGTACAAACGTCTTGTTCAAAATAATAGTAAGCTGTTTGGTAAGTATTTACCGAAGTTAATAATAATGTAGTCGACATTAAAACTTAAGTAAAGTCCTAAGACTTGATGCGAGGTCAAACAAGTATCGAGATAAGGATCTCGATCATGGAGAATTGATTGACCGTTTGTAGCATAAGTCTAAAATCGTTCATGGTTGTAGATGTTTCGAGAAAAGGATATCAAAATATCGGATAGACCATTGTGTCTTTTGTCTTCACCATGGAGTGGTGACGATGATCTTATGGTCGTTCGACTTGGCAAGTCGGAGATGAGACACATGTGCTCATTGGAGAATGAGTTCACTGAACGACCCAACGAGAATTATCACAGGGTTAACATAACTAATCTATGATAACTCTCTGTGACGATAGGCAAGTTGGTCCTTAGACTTGAGATCATTGTACAAACCTGTACGTGAACGGTGTCACTTAGATCTCTGACCTAGCTTCGAGGCAAGGCTTATCGAAAGGTTTTTGATTGAGTGACAGTTGAAACGTTAGAGGAGAGTAATGACCAAGAGAGGATCCTGTTGGATCCTGTGGATGGCAAACAACACTAGAAGGGGGGTTGAATAGTGTTGTACAAATAGTAAAATTTTTTGGTTGTTAATATTAGCACAAATAAAATCCTTCTAATGTTGCCTAAGAAGCCAAGTAAAGTGATCTATGCTTGGTTCTTAATCAACAAAGTAATATGATATAGAAAAGATTACAACCAGATGTAAATCTTTACACAGAGATCTTTACACAGCGGAATTAAATAAACAATCTTTGCAATAATAAATAAATAAGGAATTACAAAGATATAAGATTAGCAAATGAAAAATGCTTGTACAAGAAATATAAACAATCACAGAAAAACAAACGCAGAGACAAGAGATTTTATCCTGGTTCCCCGCAACCCGGGTACGTTCAGTCCCCGACCAATCCGGTACGAGATTTTCCACTATCTGCCTTGGCAAATACAAGTACTTAACTCCACTCGTTAGGATTTCTAACGACCTAGTCTTAACCAGGAACTGGCAACACCTAGACTTGTCTAGTGTTCCAACAACAACACAATAAAGATCAATATCCAATTCACCACAATAAATTGATGGAGATTGGTTTTACACCCGATTCTATAGCCAAACAAAGATAGACAAAATTATGTGTAGTGGCTTGATAGAATAAGAGTTTAGATCACACAAAGATATGAGAGAATTCTTTGTGATCTAGATCTAATGTTTTTCAAAAATCCTTTTAAACAAAAATCAAGAGAAGAGCAATAAGGATTTGAAAAACAATTAGCCAATAAAACGAGAATATGATCTTTAAAAAATAATAACAGAATTTTGCAAGATCACAATTAAAATAGAATTGGCTAAAGAGAGAATGAGAGCTTATAGAATTTTCAGAGCGTTTGCACGAAAGATTTTGATTTCAATAGTTGTGTGTTTTTCTCAAATGAAATTAGCTCTTATTTATAGGGAAAATTCTGAGATTTGAAATTCAAATTTACTTTGACTTTTGTCCCAAAAATCACGGAGAAAATCGCTCAACGAATTTTCAAAATTCAAGTCAAAAACGTCAGATTTTTACAGCTGGTAGTCGACTCCCTCATGTAGGTAGTCGACTCCCAGAGTGTTACGGGAATACTTGAATCCCAGCTGGTAGTCGACTCCCTACTGTTGGTAGTCGACTCCCAGAGGAGTTTTTCCTGCGACACATCTAGTCAGACAAGTAGCTAACTCCAGGGTGTGTGGAGTTTCACTACAAAAGTTATAAGATGACTAGAGAAAGCTCTCTAAAACATTTTGAAAAGATTTAAAAGATTTTCAAAAACATTTTTCAAATTGTTTTTGTGTGCGTGTGTTTTGTCTATATGATTTGGCTTTAACAAATACCCTAAAGAGACACAACACACTCACTATAGACTTAGGACACGTCTTCGGAAGCTTGATCAATTTGATGGAGTAGAAGTGAGCTTCACTTGAGCTTCTTGATCTATTTGAGCTTTGAGCTTCATCATTTGATCTTAGCCACGTTCGTCCTTGTCTTTGAGCGTAGATTGCGCTTCTTTGAGTATGAGTAAAATTTCGTATATTCTGCACACTTAATAGTAGTGTAGTTAGTACACTAAGCGTCATTTGGTGTGCTCATCATCAAAATCACTTGGGGTGGAATTCAATTTCCATCACTCTCCCCCTTTTTGATGATGACACCCAAATGAAAAATGAAGTAAGTTTTTTTTAAAAAAAACATGAAAGTATACTTACTCCCCCTGCTTTGATGCGGTTCTTCCCCTGCATCGAAGCCGTTAGCAATGCATATAATTTCATTACAATTTCATTTTTGTATTTCATATCTTTCTCTCCCCCTTGTCATCAACAAAAAAAATTCCAATGATATATGAATCATTATATAATCAGGAGGGGAATTCAATTTCATATGCCTGCAAGAGAGATGTTAGTTTATAAGAACAACTAAAGTATTGCATAGAAGATAAGTTCATGATATCTAGCATCACACGATAAAAGTTATTACAAGCCATAAGTCTTAAGGACATAATATTTTTGAGAATCATTGTTTGAAAGAGAACCATTGTTTATGAGAGAAGCTAAGGATGACCGCCATTCTTCTTTAGTTCCTTGATCTCATCAAGGATCATAACAAGTGTTTCCTCAGTCATCTTGTTGCTTTTCACGACGAACTCCTTAAGGTCGTCCACCTTTCGATTGAGATCTTCAAATCCTTTCTCTTGTGAAATCTTCAATTTTCCAATCTTCTTTAGAAGCATTTCTTGAAGCTCAAGAATATACGCCGGTGCTTCTTCTTCTTCTTCTTCTTCGCTTCCTCTTTCTTCTTCTCCTCCTTCTTCTTCTTCAGAATCTGAAACCACAATTTTCTTACCTTTCCTAGAGGATGAGGATCCTCCTTCAGCTGCAAGTTTTTCTTCAGGGATGTTCTCATCAAGGGCATGGTGAAGATGCATTCTCCCAAGTGCATGAACATAAAAAACTCGAGTCGGTTCTAGAATAGAGGTTTCATGACCCAAAGGCACATTATAGCTAATAAACAATATTGTGAGATAGTGCCCATGAGCTAAGGTGGAAGAGGGTCTATCAGAAGAAGCTGAAGCAAGAATAGAATCCATGATAACTTTGGCCCAATTGATGCGGATGTTACCTAGTATAGCATAGATGCATTTGGCTTGCTTTTCTGATAAGATCGAATGACTTCCAGACTTTTGAGTGATATTATAGGATAATATATTTGCCAAAATTCTTGTCGGATAGCGAAGATCGCTGCATGGCAGTTTAGTCTGAAAATGTCTTCATGGAAAATACATTCTCTCTAGAATATTTCTTTCAGTCATTTGTACTTTATCAAGAAGTATGCCAGAATATGGGATTCCTAGGGCTTCTCCTAGGGATTTGACAGTAATGGCAAGCTTGGTATCAAGGACTTTGGTTATGAAGCGGCTTTTAGCAATGTCGTAGTCCATATTAGCATAGAACAAGTGCACAAGCCTTGGATAGCAAAGATAAGTATTTTCAGAGGAAAATAGGTTGGTCAAGTTCTGAAAATCTAGTACGCTATCAATGCCATAATTTATAACATCATTAAGATTAACAAAACGTTCATGCAATATGGGTTTCTTAGTGACCTTAACGAATAGTTCATAATTAGTGGTTTTGAAAAGATAGGGTAGAATGGTTTCCTTTTCAGAGTCTATTTCAGATGAGGTTTTTCTCTTCTTGGTGAAAATTCCTTTGATAGGCATCTAGATAGAGTAAAAGCAGTATTTTTACAATGCTAGATAAGCAAGAGAGAAAAAAAATAATGAAGTAAAGATCATGAAGTAAAAAGGATTTTACCTTGAGTGGGTTTTTGGAAGAGATGAAGTTTGGAGGAGCTTCAAACAACCCAAGCACCAAGAGAATTCTCAAGAGAGGAGGAGAAAATGAGGTAGTCGGCTACCTAGGGTTTCTCTTGGGGGGTTTTAATCTTTGGATGCAAAGATGGGAAGGAATGAGGGCTTTAGGATCAAGAGATGAAGGGTTAGGATGAAGTTTTAGCTTATTGTGTATAAGTTGCCTTGAGGATATGAACCCATTTACTCAATAGAACCCATTAGGAGTTAGTCAAAAAACAAACCTAGAATTTCGCATATACGCTGGTAGTCGACACCCTCATGTAGGTAGTCGACTCCCTACTGGGTTGAGTCGTTTTCTCATCCCGAGGGGTTTTTGATCCAGGTCGAGTGCGATTTCTGAACACAAAATGTTTTTAGGAGTATAACACAAATACATAAGATCAAATAAAGAAAAAAATATTTATTTGATTAAATTTAATCATATATATTTAGCAAAGAAAAAATTGAGTCGCGCAAGAAAGTTGTTATTGTTGATCCTTTACAAAGCGTTTGATCTTGTTTTCTTCATTTCATTTCTTTGGAGTACCTGAAAAATAAAACGTTTATGGTACTCTTTTTTTTGAGTCCGAGAAGTTAGGCTTTAGGAAGCCAAACCCAGTATGGTTTAGTTTCCTCATGAACAATATATTTATAATTTTTGTTTAAATGAATTTGTTGAACAAAGTCGGTAGCGTACCTTTTTCTTCGTTGATCAGATAATTTCTTTGGTATCCAGATGCTCAAAACATTGTCGTTAGAATGATGTATCCTAGTATGCTTAACCCGTTTCTTGGTATGATGTGAATCATAACCGAGTCCGGTTTTGCTAGATGAAGCTTTTTGATTATCTATTATACTATCTAGCTTTCCTTTCCCTTTGTTGAAATTCTCAATAATTTTCATCGTAGCATCGTATTTATCTTGGACAGATACGAGAAGATTATTCAGATTCTCAACCTTTTCATTTACCAATGAAATATCTTTTTGCAAAAAATCATTCTTTTCTTTAAGGAGACTATTTTCTTTAATGATTTCTTCTTTTTCTTTAGTATCCTTTTTAATATTTCTAAGTGTTTTTCTATGTTCTTTTATGAGCTTTTCATGCATTTTGCATAGCTCCTTATATGCTCCCCTATAATCCATGTCTTCATCATCACTTGATGATGAATCATTGTCGCTAGATGAATCATGATGCGAGCTTACCTTGGAGGATGTAGATGCCATGAAGCACATGTGTGCTGTTTCTCTTCTTTCATCGTTATCTTCTTCTGAGGATTCATCGGATGAGGAATCGTCGCTCTGGTCGAAGGCTGCATAAGCTTCTTTCTTTGGTCGTCGGAATTTTTTTCTTCCGTTGTTTCGCTTTTCATTATTATCCTTGTTCTTCCCACGATCTCTAGAGTCACGATTGTTTCTCTCCAATGGACAGTCTCTCTTGACATGCCCTGGTTTGTTGCAACCGAAACAAATAATACCGTTAGTGGGTCTAAAAGATCGTTTTCCATACTTACTTGTGATGAACTCTTTAAAGTTCTTTGAGATGAATGCGATATGGTCTTCTTTGTCCGTGTAATCGGAATCTTCCTCTTGGGCTTTGAACGCAAGATTCTTCTTCTTTGGTTTTTCTTCGATCTTTTTGTCTTCTTTAAGCTCAATCTCATATGCCGTGAGATTTCTCATTAGTTCTTCGATGGTGAGTTCCTTTACGTTGTGAGCTTCTCGAATGGCAGTTGTATTTCCCTTCCATTCGGGTCGGAGGGATCTTAGTATCTTCATTACCTACTCATATTCGGAAAGTTTCTTTCCTAGTCCTGCAAGCTCATTTGTAATATTAGTAAAACGAGTATTCACATCGGTGATACTCTCTCCATCTTCCATTTTAAAGGATTCGAATTTTGAATGTAAAACATTTATGCAGGATTCTTTTACCTTTTCGGTTCCTTCGTGACTTACCTGAAGAGTATGACATATTTGGTGTGCTGTCTCATATTGGGAGACTCGATTGAACTCATTTTCTGTAACGGCATAAAATAGTGCATTCATTGCTTTTGCATTGAGATTAGCTCTCTTCTTGTCGTCGACAGACCATTTTCCAAACTCAACGTCGGTGGGTGCGATGTACGGGACTTTAGTAACGGTCCAAGCTTCAATGTCTAATGACTCTAGGTGAGTATTCATTCGGATCTTCCAGCTAGCGTAGTTTGTTCCGTTGAACAATGGTGGTCGCATGGTATTCAGTCCTTCAGAGTGAAAGGATGTTGACGCCATCACCTTTGTAGCCTTACTCTGATACCAAGTGTTGGATCCTGTGGATGACAAACAACACTAGAAGGGGGGTTGAATAGTGTTGTACAAATAGTTAACTTTTTCGGTTGTTAATATTAGCACAAATAAAATCCTTCTAATGTTGCCTAAGAAGCCAAGTAGAGTGATCTATGCTTGGTTCTTAATCAACAAAGTAATATGATATAGAAAAGATTACAACCAGATGTAAATCTTTACACAGAGATCTTTACACAGCAGAATTAAATAAACAATCTTTGCAATAATAAATAAACAAGGAATTACAAAGATATAAGATTAGCAAATGAAAAATGCTTGTACAAGAAATATAAACAATCACAGAAAAACAAACGCAGAGACAAGCGATTTTATCCTGGTTTCCCGCAACCCGGGTACGTCCAGTCCCCGACCAATCCGGTACGAGATTTTTCACTATCTGCCTTGGCAAATACAAGTACCTAACTCCACTCGTTAGGATTTCCAACGACCTAGTCTTGACCAGGATTTCCGACTGGCAACACCTAGAATTGTCTAGTGTTCCAACAACAACACAATAAAGATCAATATCCAATTCACCACAATAAATTGATGGAGATTGGTTTTGCACCCGATTCTATAGCCAAACAAAGATATACAAAATTGTGTGTAGTGGCTTGATAGAATAAGAGTCTAGATCACACAAAGATACGAGAGAATTCTTTGTGATCTAGATCTAATGTTTTTCAAAAATCCTTTTAAACAAAAATCAAGAGAAGAGCAATAAGGATTTGAAAAACAATTAGCCAATAAAACGAGAATATGATCTTTAAAAAATAATAACAGAATTTTGCAAGATCACAATTAAAATAGAATTGGCTAAAGAGAGAATGAGAGCTTATAGATTTTTCAGAGCGTTTGCACGAAAGATTTTGATTTCAATAGTTGTGTGTTTTTCTCAAATGAAATTAGCTCTTATTTATAGGGAAAATTCTGAGATTTGAAATTCAAATTTACTTTGACTTTTGTCCCAAAAATCACGGAGAAAATCGCTCAACGAATTTTCAAAATTCAAGTCAAAAACGTCAGATTTTTACAGCTGGTAGTCGACTCGCTCATGTAGGTAGTCGACTCCCAGAGTGTTACGGGAATACTTGAATCCCAGCTGGTAGTCGACTCCCTACTGTTGGTAGTCGACTCCCAGAGGAGTTTTTCCTGCGACACATCTAGTCAGACAAGTAGCTAACTCCAGGGTGTGTGGAGTTTCACTACAAAAGTTATAAGATGACTAGAGAAAGCTCTCTAAAACATTTTGAAAAGATTTAAAAGATTTTCAAAAACATTTTTCAAATTGTTTTTGTGTGCATGTGTTTTCTCTATATGATTTGGCTTTAACAAATACCCTATAGAGACACAACACACTCACTATAGACTTAGGACACGTCTTCGGAAGCTTAATCAATTTGATGGAGTAGAAGTGAGCTTCACTTGAGCTTCTTGATCTATTTGAGCTTTGAGCTTCATCATTTGATCTTAGCCACGTTCGTCCTTGTCTTTGAGCGTAGATTGCGCTTCTTTGAGTATGAGTACAGTTTCGTATATTCTGCACACTTAATAGTAGTGTAGTTAGTACACTAAGCGTCATTTGGTGTGCTCATCATCAAAATCACTTGGGGTGGAATTCAATTTCAATCAGATCGTCTCTCCCGTTTATGGGGAGTAAGTGTCGCACGTGTTGGTTCAGTCTTTAGTGAAAAACTTTGGCCAAAGTATGTTGGAAGAAGTCCAATATTATTTGACTAAAGACCGATGGAGACTAACCAAGTTCAAGCTAGTAGTGTTGACAGTTAACTGTACCCTAAGCTTGACTAGTCGACATAGATTTGACGAAGAGACTAAAACTGTGGCATTCATCACGGATACAGTCAGGGTGGTCCCGACAATACTCATGTCGATGAGTTAACCACATAATTATGATACCGAAATAGGGATGGCACCTGCTGCTCGTGGTCACTGAAGTCTGGGGTTTCGAGCCCCCCCTGTAGTAAGGTCAGGATGATGGTCTCACACATAGTGAGATATTCGTCAAGTAATAAGAAGTCTTAAGGGAGATAATACATATCATGTATATGAATTTATTAAGTCACAAAGAGTTTGCGATATAAGTCTAACATATTATTGATGTGATTATTTGCATGCAAAGGTATTAAAATATGTCGTAAAATGTTTGCAAGCGTATTATAAATAATAAATGCATAGAAATAAAGAGAGCATTTTTCCACGAAAGTCGGGGAGGACCATGCTCGAATCGGAGTCCAAAAAGGCCCAAAGAGAAAAGAGACCCAACCGTTTTTTTAGAAAAAAGGGGAACCTATTAATTAGGCCCGGCCCTTTCTCGGCGCCCACATGGGGCGCGTGCCTTGCACGTGGGCGCGTGCTGGCAGTGCCTTGGGGGCGCGTGACTGGCACGCGCCCAGAGACTTGGGTGGGTCAACTCGTGGGCCCCACTCTGTGGGCCCCACAACAAGGGGTTGAACCCTAAATTATTAATTTTGGGCTGCTGGAATTTTCAACGAAAATCAGATTTTTGATCAACTTTTAGACAACGTTTGAGGGGTCAAACGAAGTCGGAATGGAGCCCAGTTTGTTTCTATGCATTCACCGTTCAATGTTCTTCGATTTGATATGTGATATCACTTGCAAAGCTCAACGGTGAGGGAGGAAAATTTCGTTGAAGTTTGACTTTCATAGAGACAAACTAATAATTAAGTTTTTCTCCAAAAGGTTTAGTCCCACATCGGATATGATGAGAAGGGGAGGGGTCAGCCACCTATATAAATAGGGGCCAACCCCGCTCCTTTAAACTCGCATCAAGTCTTCGATTCGAGTAGCTCCAAAAAGTTTTGAGCACGCTCAGATCAAGACTTAAATTAATATTCTATCTTTCTCCCAAATTCTTCCTTGCTCCTGATCGGGTTCTAGGAAAGCTATGAAGGATTTCGAATATGATCCGAAGTCTTTATGGAGGATCCACTCAAGGTGAAACTTTCTAGAGCGCGTGATTGGCTCAGCGACAAGGGTGTTACTCGTCTCGGGACGCGGTTCGGCTCGGGAGAAGCGGCTCAGCCCCAACGCGGGGCATTGCTTAAGAGATAAAAAATGTTACTGAAAACGACGCTTCGTATTCTGCGAAAACAAAGTGAAAGGTTTTAAATTGCAATAGTTAGATAGATCTATCTTTAGGGGTTGGTCGAACCCAACCTCGGGATAGTAGAGATTCTGGCTAGGGTTTGTTCTTTATGGCTTAACTTAAAAACGTATTAAGATCTGTTTTTCCGCTGCATTTTTGATTTCGTCGTCCGCCCGACTTAGGTCGGACGTCGATTTTATAGCCCTAAGGACCCAAAAAACCCTTCAACTTCGACCTGATAGTGTAGTTATTTAATGCCAACACCAAATAACCATTGATCGTACGTCTTTTTCAGTACCTTGCATGTTTAATTGCTTACAGTCCATGCCTGATAGTCTCACCATTGCTATCACCATGTTTGCTCTTGCACGTTACTTTTCATACTTGCACGACCACCTTTTACTTTATGCATTACACGTACTTTACATACTACACTTGTGCAGTCACCAGTGCTTTACATGTCGTACTTTTAGCTACAGTAGTAGCATGCTTCACTTGCTTAGCCTGCTTTACACTTGCACTACCACAGTACAGTTTGTTCTCTCTTTTCAGTTCTGTTTACCTTTACTACCAGTTATGTACAGTTGTTGCTCAGTACTTTACATATCACTCTGGTTTGCTTGTACGTAGTTACTTTTTACCATACTTGTACACTGCTTCTTTTCTTTACTTAGAATTATTGTGACTTACCTTCGGTTCCATTTATGGCACCGGCAGCCAACGACCAGATCACAGAAGCGGCCCCTGAGTTTTGAGAAGCCAGAATTCGACCCAGAGTCTGCAGAGTTTAGCTGCTTAGTGTTGGTGTAGGTGTTGTATTATGTATTTTCTTATTCGCATTTCCTTTCTGTACTTCCTTTATGTATTCTGGTGAGAGGGGGGCTGCTTGTTGTACTTTAATTTGGACTGTAATAATGTCTGTACGCTGGCTTGAGTATTATTGTACGTCTCTGCATCGTGGCTATGTTGGTTTCATTGGTAAACTGCAGACCTAAGAATAAACCAAATAAGTAACAGGCCCCCGAGAGCGGGTCGTTACAAGTTTGGCGGCTCATGCAGGTCCGCGCTAAATACCTCGTGAACAATATAGCAAGATCAGGATGTACTGTAATAATACTCAACGAAGCTGACAATTTTTCTATGTATGCAGATATGACATTCAAACGATAGACGGGCACACTTCCGAGAGTCCCAACGAAGCAAAATCTCGGAGGAGGCATACAACAATTCTGGTCACTCCACCCAAAGACCTGGAATGGTGTGGATGGCCCTCTGAAGGCCGAAAAATGGCTGCAAAGCACTGAAGATAATTTGAGAGCCGCTCAGATCGGAAAACATGCATGGGTGGACACTCCAAGTGTCAACTGACTGATGGAGCAAGAATCTGGTGGAACTCCGCTGAAGATCGTCTACAACAACCAATCGACTGGGTGACATTCACCGACCACTTCCACACCCAATATTTCTCCACCGAAGCTCAAATGGAACTTCAAGCTCAGTTCGTTAGGTTGAAGCAAGGTTCCATGTATGTGGAACAGTATGATGCCCAATTCACCTTGCTGAGCCGTTTTGCTCCGGGAATGGTTGCCATTCCCCTGACCCGAGCCCAACGCTTCAAGCAAGGGCTAAATATAGAGATCCGACGGAGCTTAATCGGACGCTTACTCTGTATCCATACTGAGGTTCTCGCTGCAGTTCGCGAGTACGAGTTCATCGAACGAGAAGAGAAGCGAGAACAAGCTTTAGCTGTCCCTCCCCGAAGGCCACCACCTCCTACATCTGCTGATGGATCCAGTTATCGACCTCCATCCCATCTGCATCGCCCAGTCCAGCAGACTCAGTTCAAGAGGCCAACACGCATCAACATCGAGAGTGCTTCTACTATGGTAAAACTGGACACATCAAAGCAAAATGCCGTTCGTACCTGAACCTCTGCTTGATTTGTGGATCCAAGGACCATGGAGCAAGGGATTGCCCAGAAGATAGATACAGCGATGTTGTTGATGCTCCAGCAAGGAACGCTCCGCAATGACCACCACTTCTCCCTCAACAGAAGGTGTTTCAACGAGCGCAACCACAGGCGCCACCACCGAGACGACAAGCCTACACCATGGTCGCAGAAGATGTCGAAGACATCGACCATACGATTGGAGGTATGAATTATCGCTTTTGATATTATACTCGTTCATTTGCAATACCATTACATCATCGTAATTTCGGCTACTTGAGAAATCAAGGTAGCTATTATGATAATGCTAGGCTTGAGACTAGCTATAGAAGCTATGGTGATGTCAATAGTATGTATTCATACATGACAAAATCTCTTGTTTTCTTGATGCTGCGATATCACATTATATTTCATGCTATTAACAACTTATTTTCCTATGTCGTGGTCGTTCATCGAGCCTTCCTCTCGATCGTTTGAATTGCTTAGGCAATTATCGATCCTCTTAATTCCGAGGACGGAATTATTTTAAGGAGGGTAGGATGTAACGACCCGTATTTTTCAACACATAAATTTACGTATTTTACGTATTTTCAAAAATTACTTTATAAATGTTAGTCAGGAGTTTTATAAACAAATCTGATTTCAAAATTTTCTTATAAAAATATTTTGAAGCACTAGACTAATTATAGTGTATTTCAGTAAGTTCAGATTTCATCAGATACTCAAAACAATTTTGGTAAAAAGATCCATTTTCAATTATTACCGTTTTGGCTTAACGAATTAATTTTCTATATAAACATATTCAAAACATTTTCAAACTTCTACAATAGCATCATATGATCATTTAGGGCTCCCCACATTAATTTCGTAATTTTCTGATATCAAATCAACCTAGAACCCACAATCCCGTTTTCTAAACGTTTTGGCCTAAAACTAGTATCTGCGTAGCTCAAATTCCAAAATGGATCTCGTATTTGCGATCCTCGCGACGATACGATCACGTGGGTATGTTTTCGTAATTTTTCGGAGTCGTATGCGAAAACGGAGTTGTATTCCTCCGTTTTCACTAATTACAATCACTAATGACCATTTTACATTCACTAATTAACTTTTACCCCTAATCAACACCCTAACTACCCACCGTATTATTGGTTAGATCTGAATTGATTCAGATCCGACACTCATCCAACCCATTAAGAATGTTGTCTCCCCCTTAATCACAACTTTGCCATTAGCTTAACCTATATAAACCCCCCAGCTCAATTTGTAAGCACACAACATTTTCTCTTTCTCTTTCTTATTGTCGTTCGAAACCCAGGTCGAACGAAACCCCCGCCCGCATTCACTCTCCCTCTCTCTAGCTCTCGCTCACTCTTCTCTCTCTCACTCTCTCCCTCACCCACGACCCGTCGACCCTTTACCGCCGCCCGTCGCCTCGCCACGGTCGACCGCCGCCCCCGAGCTGCTCCGAGCCCCCGCCACCGCCGCAAGATCCCAGCTCCGCCCCTCCGAGCGCTGACGAACACCGCCTCCGCCCGTCCCTCGCTGCTGCACGGCCACCAGCGACGACCATGCTCCGCCGTCGCCACCTCCTCGCCCCGCCTTCGCCGCCACAGCGGGAGCCCGCCGTCGTACGCTCCGTCACGAGGACCCACGAGCCCCTGCCTCTCTCTCTCTCTCTCTCTCTCTCTCTCTCTCTCTCTCTCTCTCCTCCCTCTCCCTCTCCCTCTCTCTCCGACCACCGCCTGAGACGCATGCCCGCGTCGCTCGCCGTGGCTGCAGACACCCGCTCTGCCGTCGCCCACCTCGCAGCCGCCGTCCCCCGACGTCAGAGAGCCCAAGGCACCCCGCAGCGATAGGAGAGCGGGAGGTGATTTTCGATGGCATTTTTGTAATGTTCGTATTTCTGTAATTTTATTAATTATTAAAAGGGTTTTATGGTTTTAAATTCATAACTAAAAATATAGGCATCAGAAAAATGTGAGACTAGCTCCAGAAAATCGGAAATAATATTTTGGACCCAATGGCGTTGGTCTCATCTCGATCAGACGCTTAGTTTTTCCAGAATCATTTTAAGCCTAAAAATTAAATACGTAAAATTCTTTCTAAAATCCGTAACTCTTTGTTTTCATGTACACTGATACGTGATAAAAATATATGTTATAGTAATCTTCGAGACGGTCGTTTTGACTGCTCACTCGAGTATTTCCGACTAGTATCGCAACCGGAATAAATTATGGAAGGATTACGTTACTTAAATAAATTGGGGTTTTAAATTGATTTTTGAGCTTCTAAAAATTATAAAAATTATTATAAGCTTCAGAAAAATATTTCCTCTTGCACTAAAATTATTTTTATCATATCTAGCCTATATAAAAATTTAGAACGTTTTTCATCACCGTTTTAATCAGTTTAAAAAATCAAAACGACCAAGTTTAATAAATAAACAATAGTGTATCTTTAACCGGTTGTTTCTTGTGTTTACAGCTATCAAATCTCGTGCACCAACACTAGATCCAGTCCCGGCTCACTACCATCACCTCGAGATTTGTAAGTCACAATGGATTCTAGATTTAGAAGAGTGGATAGTGTCCTCGTACAAACTTTTAAAACAACAACTTTTGTGTTTCATGTTTATTGGACTTGTCTTTATCCTCAAATTTGCTAGCATCCACCTTGCTTTACTTTAAGAATGTCGACCAGTGAACCTAGCTTAACTATCATCGTAAACAAGGAACTAATGACATCATGTGGCACATCTTATGAAATGTCTTATGAAATATCTCGTGGAATGTTTTGTGGAATATCTCGTGGAATATCTCGTAAAATGTCTAAAGGAATATCTCGTAAGAAAGCATGTAATCGATACACATGACACTGGGGTTTTGGCGTAACTCATTGTAGAGAAAGTGTGGGAGCTATGACTGGAGTCACACACTCTCGTCTCGTTTTCAAAGTATGTTGTAGTTGACGCCCGGGATTTGCTCCCCGTGACAATGGAGATGACCCATGGTTGCATATCATACTTTTCTACATGAGTCACATCACATAGTGTAGTTAATTAATGCCAACACCAAATAACCATCGATCGTACATCTTTTTCAGTACCTTGCATGTTTAATTGCTTACAGTTCATGCCTGCTAGTCTCATCATTGCTATCACCATGTTTGCTCTTGCACGTTACTTTTCGTACTTGCACGACCACCTTTTACGTTATGCATTACACGTACTTTACCTACTACAATTGTGCAATCACCAGTGCTTTACATGTCGTACTTTTAGCTACAGCAGTAGCATGCTTCACTTGCTTAGCCTGCTTTACACTTGCACTACCACAATACAGTTTGTTCTCTCTTTTCAGTTCTGTTACAGTTGTTGTTCAGTACTTTACATATCACTCTGGTTTGCTTGTACGTAGTTACTTTTTGCCATACTTGTACACTGCTTCTTTTCTTTTCTTAGAATTATTGTGACTTCCCTTCGGTTCCATTTATGGCACCGGCAGCCGACGATCAGATCACAGAAGCGGCCCCTGAGTTTTGAGGAGCCAGAATTCGAACCAGAGGCTGCAGAGTTTAGCTGCTTTGTGTTGGTGTATGTGTTGTATTATATATTTCCTTATTCGAATTTCTTTCTGTACTTCCTTTATGTTTTCTGGTGAGAGAGAGGAAGCTGCTTGTTGTACTTTAATTTGGACTGTAATAATGTCTGTACGCTGGCTTGAATATTATTGTACGTCTCTGCATCGTAGCTATGTTGATTTCACTGGTAAACTGTAGACCTGCAAATAAACCAAATAAGTAACGGGCCTCCGAGAGCGGGTCGTTATATGGAGACTCGTCAGCTAATGGAGTGAGACCCTCGATTAGTAGAACCAGAGTCGTTGATGGTATGAACAGTAAGGCGATACAGAAGCTCGCTCGACTCGGTGGCTAGAAATGAAGGTTGTTCGACCTTCAGGTAGGATTGATCCTTAAACAACCGTCGTCAGGAGCTGTCGATTGACCCTCCTGTTAAGTCGCACCACGATCCTCATGCACCACAAAAGAACGTCAGAAGAGTCGGATCTAGGTTCTGACCCAAATCCCATTCGATATTTAAGTTAGAGCGGGAACTTAAGAGTTAGCTTGGAGCTGTCGAGATCAACCCACGAAGGTTTGTCTCGAGTCAGTCGTCGCAAGCTATTTAGAGGAAGAATTATCAAGTGGGAATCAGAATGTAATAGTAGTAGGTAAGGTTGTAAAAAATGCTAGGTGCTAGGCGTTCGGATTGCTAACGCCTAGCGCCCAGAGCATTAATCGGAAATTAATCGGCCTAGGCGGATTTGCATTTTTTTAATTATTTTATTTATTTTTATATAATATATTTATGTTTATATATATATATATATATATATATTATTTAACATACATCAAATATTTAATATATACTAAACCAAATCCAGTTTACCTACTTTAGAATATTTGTGTGCAACAAAATAAAATTTAAAAGATACTCTTGTGCAATTCAACCATTTACCAAAAAGGCCAGACACCGCCTAGGAACCGCCCAGAGCGCCCAGACACCGCCCAGAACGCGTAGGCGGCCGATTAATCCCAAAAACGCCCAGATTGACCGCCCAGGCCATACTTGGAGCGTTTACTGGCCGCCTAGCGCCTAGGCGCCGCCGAGGCGGCCGCCCAGGCCGATTTTTAGAACACTGGTATTAGGTCTCTCGTACTTTGGGATCATCATATTTTGTTCATCTTCAGTGTATTTATAGACATCGAATGTCTCTTCAGTAACGTTGAGGGGATAACGTTCTTCAATTATGGATCTACGATCCTCCCCTGTAATAGGGGTAACCGTCGCCCACGACTCAGCTATTTATGTGCTATCGCACATTTGAGGCTATGAAAGTCCAACGGGCAAATGACACATGAGCTTTGAATGGGCCAGCTTTAAACTTTCCTCGCGGACCGCGTGGCCTCTAGATCCATTTGAATGAATCCCTCGGGTGCCGGCCCAAGCGTTTAATTTTCTTAAAGGACTAGGCCCGAATAGCCAACACAGCGCGTGGTGGCAATTCAAGTCGGTTCGGTCCGATTTTCTAAAAGGACCAGGCCAGTCCGACCTGATAAGACTTCGAACCATTCCAATGCCGGGCCGGGCACGATCCGATAAAAATTAGGGCTGTCCGGCCTAGTTCAATAAGGTTGAAAGAATTATGGGGCTATGATGTTTATTGGTTTTCACACCCCCTCTGTTAATGATTATCTTTAAATGCTACTAAAATTTAATTTAGAATACAAACTATACGTAAATTCTGGAGCAAATTGATAGTTCAACATTTCTCAGAGTAAAATCTTGCGTTATGAATCTTCAGAATATGAATTCAACTATTCACAAGATGTTCAGCTAACTTATTTTTTTTATGTAAGTTTGTATCGAGCTACTTTGTTTTATGATAATTGTAGGGTTTAAAGATTGGTTTATGATCGAACTGCTTTATTTTGTGAATCAAGTAAACGCAAAAGAATTTCGTGTAGTGCCACCCAATGGGTTGAATAACTTGGCCAGCCCGACACAAAAATAAACAGGACGAGCCGACCCGACACGAAAATGAACCGGACCAGGCCGGCCTGGCACGATAAGGATTTCCAGCCAGAATTGGCTGCCTAGGCACAGTCTAATCGTGTCGTGCACATGTCGTGCTATCATGCCAGGCCAAAAATTACCACCCATACTTCCAGGTGAGGTGATCAAAGATCAATCCCAACTGGGCATTGGGACCGTGCTTGCGGTTAGCACAATTTTCCGATGGCTAAAAAAAAGTGAAAAACAACAAAAACAACAGCCAGGCTGTTGACCATACATGTAAACTTTCAAAATCTATCTAAAATTTTAATTTCATGGCAAAATTAAAATGATTTAATTAATAAAAAAAGTATAAAACAGTAAAAAAAATTTCATAAAGAACAATTTTAGAATTTTTTTTGCTGTCCATTGTTGCAAATGGGAATTTCTGACTGTAAATCGTAAATCATTATGCAGCAATCAAATTTAAGTAAAGCTTTAATGATTTATTCGTTGTTAATCATTTTTCTATTTTAATGTTTTTATAATAATTTTATTACGTTAAGCCCAATGTGCTGGTCCAAAGCCAATAGATTGGCCCAAAGGTCTCTTTAAACCCATATTACAC
Source organism: Scilla litardierei (assembly GCA_030789695.1). Taxonomy (NCBI): domain Eukaryota; kingdom Viridiplantae; phylum Streptophyta; class Magnoliopsida; order Asparagales; family Asparagaceae; genus Scilla; species Scilla litardierei. The sequence goes on along the minus strand of CM061142.1, from coordinate 807,192,613 downwards.
TCTCTCCCCCACTTTCGTGCAAAAGAACAGGCCCTGGGCAGCCCCGAGAGCTTTCATCGACACATTCTCTTCTTGCCAAAAAGAAAAGGTATAATGAAATTAATTGAAACGAATGCTGACTCATGCGTGCGTACATTTTAAGAAGCGGAGTGTAAATCAGTAGACAATCTTCTCCCTCAGAACAATTTTCAGATTTTCAACACCAACATTTATTTCAGACAAGGCTGAAACTAGATTTAAGTCCAATCATCGGGAGCTTCCATTTGGTAAATAAACCACTGCTTGGGACAACCCAATTCGATAACACATTCACAAACTAAATTTGTCTGATTTAATCAAATGACTATTCTTTAGATATCAGAAGAATTTAATAAAGAATTTCAGTAATTAAAAAGTAATGATTTTTTTCAACTGATAAAGAAAAAAACATAAATTAAATTATGTTGATGGGCAATACAAGAAGTGTCTCCTCAGTTCAGGTCTCCATATAATTCTCCGCATTGGTGGATAATCACAACCTCGGAAGAACGAAAGTTTTAATTTTGATCATCATCGGCGACACAACCATAAATATCCAAAAAAAAAATTATTGTAAAGTAAAACCAATGAATTAAACTTAAAAGAATTGAAGTTTTTTTAATGGAAATAATTTCAAAAGTAGTCTCCTCAGATCAGGTCTCCAAAAGATTTGTTTTCCGCATGGATGGGATTGATCCCCATCCTCAGAAGAACGAAAGTTTTCTTTTGTTCATCATCGAAGACATCATGAACCAAAAACCAAATCTCAACAACACAATAATATAAAACAAAAACAGGAAGAAATATTTAGGGCAGGAGCCAGTCGCACCTTTGTCTCCCTCGCCGCGCCGGAGGAGGAAGAGCCGGTTTGCGAAAGAGGAAGCGAGGGATTTATATAGAGACTATACATGAGGGATCCACAAACCCTAACCCTAATCCCTTGCCGGCGCGGGACTTGCTTGGTTTGGGCTTAGGCCCATGAATTCGGGCCTAATGGGTTTGTTTTAAAGGATGAATCACCGGGAGGGCCCAACCCAAATTATTTTACAATGGAGCCGATCAAAAAGATGAATCAGCAAATGGTATTCTCATAAGAAAAATTCTCATCGTGTTTTGAACGAGGGAGATTTTTGGTCTCCACCCAGTATCATCCACTATTAAACTCATTCTTAGTGGGTGTCCTTTGATATCCAAGGGACTTATAACTCTCTTCATATAATATATATATATATATGGTTATGGACTTCATCATATGCCTACTTCTTTTCAATAATCCAACACGTTATCAGCACGATCTGAAGCTAAGCCGAATCCCTGCCGACGGACGAACTGCGAGGATGCGGATAGAGCTTCCTTCTCCGACCTTTGCTAGATCCGGCGGGTAGGATCTAGAGCTAAATTTTAAAAAAAACACCACTAGATCATTATTTTAACAAGCGCATGTTGTTAAATCTGTGAGATTTATTTTCTAAGCTATCTATAGCTATAACTATAGCAAGAAAATCAACTTACAAACAAAGATTTACTGTTACACATCAGGTTTCAATAGATAAAATGCAATTTTTAAAAAAAAATTTAACCGGCGCAAAAATCTCCCACCTGACGTGGGGGCCTCCAGCCCGCCTTCGGCCGGATCGTCGCCCCCCGTCAGAGGGATCCTCCTGGAGCCGGATCGTCGCCTCCCATCGGAGGGGCCCGCCTGGCGTCGGATCGCCGCCCTGGGGTCCTCCTGGAGCCGGATCGCCGCCCCCGTCGGATGGGCCCGCCTGGCGTCGGGGGGGGGGCTCGCCTGTGGCTGAATCCCCCCCCCCCCCGTTTGGGGGGGGGCTCGCCTGTGGCTGAATCCCCCCCCGGTCGGGCGGGGGTGGGTGGGGGCTCGCCTGCAGGACGAATCGCCGCCCTGCCAGGAGAGCTCTCTGTTGGGAGCAACGATCTAGGATCTTGGTTTGATGATGACAAACGTGTCGGTATATCAAATGTGTGTGCTCAGCGTGTTTCAGGCTTGGCGAAACAATATACTTTCGATATTGGGGGAAAGTGCTATTCGTATAGCACATTTGGAGAAATGGAGTATGTGCACAAAGAAGTTTGACTGGGTCAATGGATAGAGAAGTGGACTTAGTCAAGTCATGAGAAGAGATGTGGACCATGTCAAACTCTCTTAGGAGATTGGATTGATTCAAATCAATTTGATTTTGATCAAATCAATTAGATGGATTTGTGCCTATCCCTCTCCTATTCAAATACCTAAGAGACCAATTCAAATTTCATGGGGATTTAGTCAAATTAATTAGAAAGATTGCATCCTATCATTCAACCACGAATCAAATCCCAACTACTTCTCATTGGCCTCATCATTCTACGTGGCCGCAACCCAATACCCATTCTAATATATATATATAGCCACTTTTATCAAGAAAAAGCGGGGATGCGGCAACAAAAGAAATTGAGAGAGATTTTATTTGCGGCAGCCAACCCAAAACATTAAAAACAACCATTCTTATACAAGCTACATAGGGGGTTGAGAGAGCAGCCAACCAAAACTTCCCAAGACTTTCTCATCATCGCTGTAAACCTCAAGCCCATAAGAAACTCTCCTCCGACCTCAGTTTATCAAAGATCATCCCCTTGCCACGACATCGGAGGAGAAGCGCCGCCTGCACGCCGTCTCGAAGCCATCACACGAAGAATCACCGCTGCTGCTGCTGCTGAAAGTCGCCGTCGGAGCCGTAAAGCGAAGGAGACGCTGCCGAACCCGTTCATCGCTCGAAGAAGTCGCGCTGACATCGCCGTCGTCCGGGACGTCGTCGTCACCGAAGAAGTCGCCACCGTTGCTATCGAGGAGCTTCTCATCACGCTGTCAAGGCCACTGCACGAAGTCGGAGAAGATCGGAGACGTGGTTGTTGCCGACGTTGGTGTGCCATCGGAGAAGACGAACGTCGGAGATCTCGAATCAATCGTCGCCGAGCTGCAGCCATCTGATCCTCGTCGTTGACAGAAATGTTGAAGCTCCGAAGATATCTCGCCGTCGCTGCAAGAACTCGCCGATAAGAACCGCCGATCGGAGGAGCACTATCATCGCCGAGCAACACGCTGACCCGTGCAGAAACAGAGAGGAGACTTGCACAGCTTGCCTTGAAGATCCTCACCGACGAGAGCCTCGCAGTCGCCGCTGCTGATCTGATCGGAGATCGCCGAAGTTGGAGCACCGGAGAGCTGATCGCTGTCGTGACGAGGTGGCGCCCACGAAGACTGCCGCTGCTCATATCGCCGCCACCTGAACTCCTCTCCAAGAAGATCATCGGAACGCCGGAGGAGAAGACGAAGCCGCTGACAACGAACGGCGACGTCGGCGAGCTCCTGCATGCCCTAGTCGAAGACGACGAGCGAAGATAGCTGACGTGGCGCTTCATACTCCGTAAATCAAAAGACCCAACGGCCAAGATTAAGTCCCGTGCGAGAAGTGAGTGAAATCGAAACGAAGCGGAGTTTTTTTTTGGCAAGCTGACGTGGCGACGCTGCAACCGCAGGATCAAGAATTGGACGGCTGGGATTGACTAGAATGAATTAATTAGGAGTTGCTTTGCGCACCGACCGAAGCCTAAACAAGTTGAATTGGATCTGCTTTGCACACAGACCGCATTATTTAAGGGAGTTGCTGAGCGCACAGCCTGCTGTCTTATAAGGATTTGAACTGCAATTGCTTTACACGCAGACCAGTGCATATCTTGACATCCAGGAGTCGGATTGAGACACCGTTTGCGTCAGATTGGAGCTGACGTCGTGCTGATTGACAGAGACGCCTACACAGACACAAACTGAGCATTTCTAAACCCTTAAACTCTTTTATTTGTGTCTTAGTGTAACGTTCTCTATAGGGGAAACTTTACCTATTTTTCTGAGACTATTTTGGGACTTGTCTAGTTGGGACTAGACAAGTGGGACCCAGCTAGTTTGGGACTAGCTGGTAGAAAGCTTTGCTAGGATTGATAGTGAGAGGAAACACTGTGTGTGGGGTACTGAGAGTCCGACGAGTGTAGAGGCGTAGAGGGTGCTCTGAGCGTGCTCTAACTTGTGACTTTGTACCTATTGCACTATTCAATCTAGTATTAGCTTTGGGGGCTGGAGTAGGTCGTTGGGACGACCGAACCAGGGTAAATCTGCTGTGTACTCTGTGTCTGCTTTTCATTACTCTGGTTGTGCTTTTATCTGCGTGAGATTTCTCGTGGGTTGCACGAGAATTTTTTATTAGCCTATTCACCCCCCCCCCTCTAGGCTAGGATCCAGATCCAACAAGTGGTATCAGAGCCAGTTTAGTAGATCTAGCCTAGTTTGACCATGGACCACATTGATAGTGCTTTTGCTGAGGGTCAGTCTATTTCCCGACCACCTAGATTTAATGGAGGAGATTATGCTTACTGGAAAAATCGTATGAAAATCTATCTTATTTCTATTGATTATAAAGCTTGGCAAATTGTTGAAAAAGGATATAAATCACCTGTTATCAAAATTGAAAATACTGAGTTGCCTAAACATGATGATAAGTGGGATGAAAATGATTGGAAGCTTTATTCTTTAAATGCTAAAGCTATGAATGCTCTTATTTGTGCATTAGATAAATCTGAATTCAATCGTATCTCACATTGTCTAACTGCGCAGGAAATATGGCATACTTTGGAGGTGACGCATGAGGGAACGTCACAGGTGAAGGAGTCTAGACTTGCACTTCTGAGCACGGAGTACGAGGGATTTCGCATGCTACCATCAGAGACGATATCAGAAATGTTTGCGAGGTTCACCAACATTGTCTACAAGTCTAGTTCGCTCGATAAGCCATATTCTAGCCTTGAGCAGGTAAGAAAGATATTAAGAGCACTGTCAAGCTCTTTCAGGCCTAAAGTCACTGCCATCCAAGAAGCGAAGGATCTATCGCAGATGAGGGTGGAGGACTTGATAGGTAATCTAATGTCCCACGAGCTTGAACTGCAAAACGTGGATATAAGGGAGAAACCTGAGGAAAAAGAAAAATCTACCAAGCCACTTGCTCTGAAAGCTGACGAAAGCGAAGATGATGATGATGACATAGCGCTAATGGTCAGAAATTTCAGAAAGTTTGTCCAGACCAAGCAAGGAAGAGCAGAAATGGCACCCAGGTTTAATCGCTCTAACTTTTTTCAGTCTTCTAAGCAAAATTACGATCAGAATACTACTAATAGAATGACTTGTTTTAAATGCAAGAAAAGAGGACATCGAATGAGGGATTGCCCACATGAGACAGCTCAGGTAGCTAAAGAAAAGGGAAAATCCAAGGTGCTTACTTGGGACATGGATAGCGAAGCTGAGAGTGAGGAGGAGGAACACGAAGCCCATTCATGCATGGCATTGATGGGAATACACAATGAGGTAATTTCTGGTAGTAAAACTGAACTCCTTACTCTTTGTAAAGAAATGCAAGATAAAATAGTAGAGCTTGAATCCACTATAGATGACTACCAAAATGAAAACTTTGAAATGCAACAATCTGAATATGAAATGTCTAAAGAGATTGAAAAACTCAAAATTGATATTGTTGCTCGTGACTCTACTATTGGTAGTTTGAAAAAGGAAAAATCCATTTTTAATGATGAAGCACCCTGTCTCTCTTGCCCTTCCTTGATGGATAATATTAGCATGCTTAAACTTGATTTGATTAAGCTCGAAACTGAAAAAGACTATGTTATTAGAGAGCTTAATGATAAATTCTGCATGTTGGATAATGATTTTAAAAGAAAAATGGTTGAATTTGAAAAGAAAGAAGAGGAAAACAAGAGAGCTTTTATAAGTAAATGCACATTGCTTGTGGAAGAAAATAGATTGTTAAAATCCAAAGTCTCTAATCTTGAATTAGCCATTAAGAAATTCTCTATGGGAAAACAATCGTTGGATATTATTTTAGAGAATCAATTATATGGCAATAATAGAAGAGGACTTGGATTTGGTTCGAAAAACTTTGAAAAGTCAAAATTCAAGAAATTCCACAATGCACCTTCTATTGCAAAGAACTTACATGCAAAGTGCTTTACTTGTGATAGTGTAGGCCATACTTCATACTATTGTAAATTTAGGAACACTAAAATCAAGTTTAAACAAGTGTGGGTTCCTAAAACAATATTGGCTAACACTAGTGGACCTTGTTGGATTCCAAGGTCACACTTAACACCTTTCATGTAGGTGTGATGGAGTTTTGGCAAGGAGCAATAAAATCAATGTCTCATTCTTTTAGCTCCTTCGTCAAAAGGCGACGAGAAGGTATAATTTTCTATCCCTCTTTGCATTTCATTGCATATCTTCATAGATTGTTGTGTGTGCTTGATTTATTTTGGTTTGTGTGCTTGCATGGATGATTTTAAATGTTTTTATTTCTGAAAAAAAAAATTTGAAAAATAAAAAAAAATGTGCTTATTGTATCCTCTTTTCAATCTCTTGAGTGATATTGTATGAATGATCAATTCTATCCCTTGTAGAAGTCAATTCATTATTGTTGTAGCTACATGAACATGATGTTATTCTTTTTAGTAGCCATGACATGTCTCATAAGTTTCAAACTTGACTTCTACACCTACATTTGCACTTTCACGATATTTGACTTTTTAGTGCTTTTGGAGATTCTTTTGAAGAATAATGGAAAGTGAAGGTTGGAATGATTAATTTATGAAATTTCTAAGGGATATGATGTGTTTAGACATGAATTAAAATTGAGCACAAAAGAATTGAAAAAAAACAAAAAAAACGATATTTGCTCCGTATGAAAAATGGATACGCTTCATGGCTAAAACACAACCCACGAGTATCCAACTTGTGCTACATGGGTAATCATTAGCGTTGGTGTATATAACTCGTCAAGCAATGCCACCCCACATTTAAAAGTCCTTTTAGGCTATATTTCGGGGTTCGGTAACTTGAACTCATCTTTGATGAGGTGGGAAAAATCAATCCTAGTGATATTCATGAAAATTGGAAAATGTGGATTGATTCGGTTGATTTTCTGAAATTGAATCTTCTCTTGCACTTTATTGTTTATATCATTACACTTACACAAAGGTGGAGAAGTCTTGTTATGAAATTCCATGAGCTTGAATTGTCTATTCCTCGGAAAACTCATGCAAATTGCACGCTACATCTAATAATGGTTTATTTTTGCATGGGATAGTTTTGTGATCTCATTAATCCACTTTTGGTGATTACAAAGGGGGAGAAAGAAAAGATTTTGATTTTGATGTGCTTTGATGTTAATATTATTTGTTGAATATACTTGAATATTTGTTGAAGAGGGAGCTTGAGAGAAGGGGGAGCATGCTATTGGTTTGTGCATGCCATGGAGTAGTGCTTGGATATTCATTCCATGACTCATATTGCATTACACCCTTCACCACACTTCACACACCCATACTTATTGATCAAATCTTTTATAGGTTTGTCATCACCAAAAGGGGGAGATTGTTGGGAGCAACGATCTAGGATCTTGGTTTGATGATGACAAACGTGTCAGTATATCTAATGTGTGTGCTCAGTGTGTTTCAGGCTTGGCGAAACAATATACTTTCGATATTGGGGGAAACTGCTATTCGTATAGCACATTGGGAGAAATGGAGTATGTGCACAAAGAAGTTTGACTGGGTCAATGGATAGAGAAGTGGACTTAGTCAAGTCATGAGAAGAGATGTGGACCATGTCAAACTCTCTTAGGAGATTGGATTGATTCAAATCAATTTGATTTTGATCAAATCAATTAGATGGATTTGTGCCTATCCCTCTCCTATTCAAATACCTAAGAGACCAATTCAAATTTCATGGGGATTTAGTCAAATTAATTAGAAAGATTGCATCCTATCATTCAACCACGAATCAAATCCCAACTACTTCTCATTGCCCTCATCATTCTACGTGGCCGCAACCCAATACCCATTCTAATATATATATATAGCCACTTTTATCAAGAAAAAGCGGGGATGCGGCAACAAAAGAAATTGAGAGAGATTTTATTTGCGGCAGCCAACCCAAAACATTAAAAACAACCATTCTTATACAAGCTACATAGGGGGTTGAGAGAGCAGCCAACCAAAACTTCCCAAGACTTTCTCATCATCGCTGTAAACCTCAAGCCCATAAGAAACTCTCCTCCGACCTCAGTTTATCAAAGATCATCCCCTTGCCACGACATCGGAGGAGAAGCGCCGCCTGCACGCCGTCTCGAAGCCATCACACGAAGAATCACCGCTGCTGCTGCTGCTGAAAGTCGCCGTCGGAGCCGTAAAGCGAAGGAGACGCTGCCGAACCCGTTCATCGCTCGAAGAAGTCGCGCTGACATCGCCGTCGTCCGGGACGTCGTCGTCACCGAAGAAGTCGCCACCGTTGCTATCGAGGAGCTTCTCATCACGCTGTCAAGGCCACTGCATGAAGTCGGAGAAGATCGGAGACGTGGTTGTTGCCGACGTTGGTGTGCCATCGGAGAAGACGAACGTCGGAGATCTCGAATCAATCGTCGCCGAGCTGCAGCCATCTGATCCTCGTCGTTGACAGAATTGTTGAAGCTTTGAAGATATCTCGCCGTCGCTGCAAGAACTCGCCGATAAGAACCACCGATCGGAGGAGCACTATCATCGCCGAGCAACACGCTGACCCGTGCGGAAACAGAGAGGAGACTTGCACAGCTTGCCTTGAAGATCCTCACCGACGAGAGCCTCGCAGTCGCCGCTGCTGATCTGATCGGAGATCGCCGAAGTTGGAGCACCGGAGAGCTGATCGCTGTCGTGACGAGGTGGCGCCCACGGAGACTGCCGCTGCTCATATCGCCGCCACCTGAACTCCTCGCCAAGAAGATCATCGGAACGCCGGAGGAGAAGACGAAGCCGCTGACAACGAACGGCGACGTCGGCGAGCTCCTGCATGCCCTAGTCGAAGACGACGAGCGAAGATAGCTGACGTGGCGCTTCATACTCTGTAAATCAAAAGACCCAACGGCCAAGATTAAGTCCCGTGCGAGAAGTGAGCGAAATCGAAACGAAGCGGAGTTTTTTTTGGCAAGCTGACGTGGCGACGCTGCAACCGCAGGATCAAGAATTGGACGACTGGGATTGACTAGAATGAATTAATTAGGAGTTGCTTTGCGCACCGACCGAAGCCTAAACAAGTTGAATTGGATCTGCTTTGCACACCGACCGCATTATTTAAGGGAGTTGCTGAGCGCACAGCCTGCTGTCTTATAAGGATTTGAACTGCAATTGCTTTACACACAGACCAGTGCATATCTTGACATCCAGGAGTCGGATTGAGACACCGTTTGCGTCAGATTGGAGCTGACGACGTGCTGATTGACAGAGACGCCTACACGGACACAAACTGAGCATTTCTAAACCCTTAAACTCTTTTATTTGTGTCTTAGTGTAACGTTCTCTGTTGGGGAAACTTTACCTATTTTTCTGAGACTATTTTGGGACTTGTCTAGTTGGGACTAGACAAGTGGGACCCAGCTAGTTTGGGACTAGCTGGTAGAAAGCTTTGCTAGGATTGATAGTGAGAGGAAACACTGTGTGTGGGGTACTGAGAGTCCGGCGAGTGTAGAGGCGTAGAGGGTGCTCTGAGCGTGCTCTAACTTGTGACTTTGTACCTATTGCACTATTCAATCTAGTATTAGCTTTGGGGGCTGGAGTAGGTCGTTGGGACGACCGAACCAGGGTAAATCTGCTGTGTACTATGTGTCTGCTTTTCATTACTCTGGTTGTGCTTTTATCTGCGTGAGATTTCTCGTGGGTTGCACGAGAATTTTTTATTAGCCTATTCACCCCCCCTCTAGGCTAGGATCCAGATCCAACACTCTCTTCTCGTTGGAGCGCCGCCCCACTCCTGTCGAGGGGGGCTGTTCGATTCGCCTTCCCCCTCCTGTCGAAGGGGGCTGCGGCTGTTTCGCGCCGCTTGTTTTGCCGGAGGGGGGCCTCCCTCAAGATCTGCCCTGCCCCCCTGTCATGGGGTGCCTCCATCCGCCCTGCCCCCCCCCCCCCCCCCCCCCCCCCTGTCGGGGGGTATCCCGATCGGCAACCCCCCCGACGGGGGGAGGGCTATGTTGCTACACCTCCCCCTTGTTGGGGGGCCGTTCGTTTTCGCCACCCCCTGTCGGGGGGTCTGCCTGGCAGCGATCTTAGAGGGGGGCAGAACAGTGCCCTGACGGCTGACTTTCTTCTGTTACATTCGAAGAGGAATGGGAAAGGGGGGGGGGTCTTATTGTCTCCCCTGACTGCTGACTTTCCCAAACCTCAATTTTCCACCCTTAAAGCCATAATTAGGGTAAGGGGGAGAAGAGACATGGGCCACCCCTGATGGGACAGAAGCCCAGTAATTAACAAAATAAATAAATAAAATGGGTATTTTTTTGGCTAACGGCCCTGCAGCCCGCGGGCCTCTGGCCTGCATGCCTAATTTAATTTAAATTCATATAATACCATATTAAACCCTTGAAATTTCCAAAAAATTCTGGAAAAATCAGAAAATTCCGAAAAAAATTCTGGAAAAATCCAGAAAAAACAGGGAAAATAATGGTGAGGATATTGAGTATGAATAACTCATTTTGGGGCAAGTTATAAATTTTGTTAATGAATCCTATGTGTAATTCATTTATTTATCGACTTATTTTTAATTGGATTAAAATTAAAATTAATTTATGTTTTAATAAATTACAAGGATCCTGAGACCGCTCTGACGTTAGGTTAGTTTCCTAACCTAACAGTTAATGACGTTTTCCCGTGGTCCAAGTAACTATAAAATGTAAATTTAATATATTTATCCGATAAAATTGTCTGCGATGTTGAAAAAAATGTGTATTGTTTATGTCTGTGATGTTGCATAATTATATTATTAAAACTGCCTGGAATGTTAGTAAGACTGTGTTGTGGTTTTTGGATCGACCGTTACTAGTCACCACCATTTATTTTTCCTCGCATTTTATTTTTTCTTTTTTAGTGAAAATGTAGTGAGGAACTAAATAAAAAAGCCAAAGCCCGGAGAAACTTCGCCTGAAGACGGAGGAAAATTGCTAATGCTGGGACCCCCAAGGGTTTCCAAATTGTAATTTTAATTATCTCATAATTTAAAATGTATAAGGGACTTTGGACTTTTATTACTTTTGGTGGTGACTGGCCGATCCCCACAACAGTCTTAGTTTTACTATTATGCGTGTCTTAATTTTTGAATAATATTTAATTCATGCTTATTCCATGCTTAGATAAATGGCAAACATTACGAGCGTCGATTTTGATGTTCTCGATGCGGCTGGAAAAAAATTACTTGAGCTAGCAGCTGGACCTGAAGTTCCATCTGCGCTCACAGGGCATAAGTCACGCAATTCAGGCTCCAGCTACGGCTGTGACGCCTGAAGAAGGGACTTCTACTGATAGAGTCTCCGATATATAGAAGGCGAAAGCCATTATCTATATCAGGAGACATATTGATCGGACCCTGAAGGCCGAATACCTGACAGTAAAAGACCCTCATGAACTGTGGAACGCACTTGAGGATAAATACAAACATCAGAAAGATGTTATCCTCCCTCGTGCACGTTATGAGTGGAAAAATCTCCGACTGCAGGACTTCAAGTCCGTGACTGAGTATAACTCAGCTCTCCATAACATTACCTCACGCCTGAAGTTGTATGGTGACCAAGTCTCGGAAACCCGAATGCTTGAGAAAACATATACATCCTTCCATGAGAAGGATGCAATTCTCATGCAACAGTATCGTGAACGCAAGTTCACTAGGTACTTTGATTTACTCTCCTGCCTTCTTATGGCAGAGCAGAACAGAGACATCCTACTGGCTACTCATAACCTACACCCTGCTGGCTCTGATCCTCTCCCTAAAGCTCACACAGTTTTTTCCTAGAAGATGAAGAACAAGCACAGAGGAAGATTCAACTAGGGAAAAAACTGAGAAGAAGCAGACCAGAGCAACCTCCCCAGAATAACAATACTGAGGAGAACAAAAAGAACACATAGAAGAGGAATACCTCTGACAAGACGTCAACTCCCAAGAAAAACTGGGAAGACAAATGCCCCAGATGTGGCATGACTGGACATTGGTCCAATATGGCAAGCCTGAAGCCTTCCGTAGAAACAAATCTGTTGGACATACAGCCTCCGACTCGATTCAACACCAAGGATTTCGAGAATGACAACCTCCTTGACTAAAGCAAATTTATTCATCTTATCAGCCTTTATCATTAATATTTTAAATGTATCTTCAATTATGTCCTTCTTTATCTTAATTATGAATCGAATGTAGTTTTACTTTTTATAAAACTTTTTACATTCTTTTCTAGAGATAAAGATGAATTGTGACTGCCTAATGGATAGTGCCTCCACACACAAGATCCTTCTTGGTAGATGCTATTTTAATAACATCTTAATTTTTATGGTCCCGTCACTACAATTTCAGGACTAAATCATATAATATTGTTGGATCACGTGGATGACAAACAACACTAGAAGGGGGTTGAATGGTGTTGTGCAAATAGTAAATCTTTTTTGTTTATTTGTTAGCACAATTATAAACCTTCTAATGTTGCCTAAGAAACCAAGTAGAGTGATCTACGATTGGTTCTTAATCAACTTAGGTAATCTTAAAAACAAATCAGAGAGAAAACACTTCCGGTAGTCGACTCCTTATGAACAGTAGTCGACTCCCAGAGAGATTTTATGCACTGCTCTGCTGAAAGAATAAGTAATAAAATATAAGAGTACAAAGAAAGAATCTTTACACAGCGGATACAAAAATTGATCTTGCAATATATTATGAACGAGTTACAAGAGATATAATGCTCAACAAATCAAGATATAAAATAGAGACAGACAGTCACAAAATATGCAAACGCAAACACACGGATTTTTATCCTGGTTCCCCATAACTTGGGTACGTCCAGTCCCCGACCAATCTGGTACGAGATTTTCACTATTTTCCTTGGCAAATACAAGCACCTAACTTCACTCGTTAGGATTTTTCACACACCTAGCCTTGACCAGGATTTCCGATTGCAACACTGCAACACCTAGACTTGTCTAAGATTTCCAACACCCTTACAACAAAGGGCAAATCACAAAATGAAAACCAATATCCAACTCACCACAAAGATTAGTGGAGTTTGGATTTACACCCAAAATTCTATAGCCAAAGTAAAATATAACAAAGTGTATTCGTGGCTAAAAGAATTCAAAATATGACCTTAGATCACACAAAGATATGAATTTTATTCTTCGTGATCTAGATCGTTGTTTTCAAAAATCCTTTTAAATAAGATTAAAATAAAGAACAAGGATTTTGAAAAACGTTAGCCAAATAAAATTGATCTCAAAAAATAACTGCTAAAAATAAGAGATCAGAAATTCAGAGTAGATTTGGCTAAAATAATGAGAGCAAGAAAATTGAGAGATCTTTTGAGAGTTTTAGCACAAGAATGAATTCTTCAAAACGATGTGTGTGTCAAATGATCTCATGTCCTCCTCTATTTATAGTGATAGGAGAGGATTCGAATTTCAAAACGGATTTGACTTTTGCCCCGAAAATCAAGGAAGCAATGAATTGGAGACACAATTAAAACAAGTCAAAACTTTAAAATTCGACAGCTGGTAGTCGACTCCCTAGGAGTGGCAGTCGACTCCCAGAGTGTTTCAGATGAAAATCTGTTTCCAGCTGGTAGTCGACTCCCTCTTTTGGTAGTCGACTCCCAGAGCAATTTTCTCTAAAACACAGCTAGCAAGAGATGTAGTTAACTCATGGGTGTAATGAAGATTAACTACTAAGATAAGAAGTAGCTAGCAATTGCTCTCAAGAGATTTGAAATGATTTGAAAACATTTGAAAACATTTTAACTTTGAAATCATTTTAAGTGTGTGTGTTATAATTACTTTTGGCTTTAACATAATCCTAAGAAAGACACAACTCACACACTATAGACTTAGGACGAGTCTTCATGAAGCTTGATCAGATGATGACGTGAATGTGAGCTTCTCTTGAGCTTCTTTTCCATTTGAGCGTGAGCTTCATCATCGAGCTAGCAACGTTGTCCTTGTTTTTGCTAAGTGAGCATAGATTGTGCTTCTTCGGAGTATGCATAAAGCTTTTTATTTGTCACACAACCTGCACACTTAATTGTAGTCAAAACCACTTGGGGTGGAATTCAATTTCCATCACTCTCCCCCTTTTTGATGATGACACACAAATGAAAAAAATGAAGTAAGTTTAAATCAATATTGACTTTAATAAAATTACTTACTCCCCCTGCTTAGATGCGGTACTCCCCATGCATCAAAGCCATTATCAAACTAATACATTTATTTTTGCATTTCATACTGTTTCTCCCCATTGTCATCAATAAAAAAGATGACATACTTATTTCAACAAATATTTCATCCAAACTATATTCAACAAGCATGAAGTTGGAGAGAAAGTAAATCAATGATCAATTCTGCAGAAAAGTGTTAGTATATGATATGATCAACATATTTCTAGCAGACTATATCAGATAAAAATTAAGCATAATGTTCAACCATAAGCATAACTAAAAACATAAGAGTATCAACCACCACAGAAAAAAGTAGTTATTACAGACCAAGGAGTTTTTAAAAGCCATTAAAAACCATTGTTTTGAAATTAAGAATGACCAACACTCTTCTCCTTCTTCAAAGACTTGATCTCCTCAAGGATTGTCTTGAGAGTTTGATCGGTCATATCATTGCTCCTTACCACCAGTTCCTTCAGATTATCAACCTTCTTGTTAAGAACTTCAAATCCTTCTTTTTGGGAAATCTTCAAGTTTGATATCTTCTTTAGCAGCATGTCTTGAAGTTCCACAATGTAGGCAGTGGTTCTTTATCATCATCTTCTTCTTCATTGTCTTCTTCTTCTTCTTCAGAATCTGTAACAATAGGTTTCTTACCTGTCTTTTTAGCAGAAGATTCTCCTTGCTCAGCAACAAGAGTTTCTTCAGGGATGTTTTGGTTGAGATCAATATGAAGCCCCATGCTACCGAGCGTGCATGCAACAAACACAAGGGCCGGTTCCAAAATTTTTGTTTCATTGTCAAGAGGAACATTTTGACCAATAAATAGAATTATAAGATAATGGCCATGAGCTAAGGAGGAAGACAACCTATCAGATGATGCAGAAGCAAGAATGGAATCCATGATAACTTTAGACCAATGTACGCGGATATTACCTCGCATTGCGTAAATACATTTGGCCTGTTTTCAGAAAGGATGGAATGGCTACCAGACTTTTGCGTGATATTATAGATAGGATATTTGCCAAAATTCTTGCTGGGTAGCGCAAATCACTACAAGGTAGTTTAGTTTGAAAATATCTGCCCGGCAAGTACATTCTATCAAGAATATCGCTATCAGTCATTTCAATGTTATCAAGCAGTTCTCTAGAGTAAGAAATTCCTAAGCTTGCCCAATTGACTTAGCAGTCATAGCTATTTTAGAATCAAGAACTTTAGTAACAAATCTAGATTTGACAAGCTCATACTCCATGTTGGTGTAAAAGAGATATACAAGTCTAAGATACCACATGAAGACATTTTTAGATGAAAATAGGGTTAGAAAGTTATGAAATTCTAGAATATCAACAATTCCATAATTCAGAACATGATCTAAATTAACAAACCTCTCATGGTGGATTTGACTTTTAGAAATGCTTAGAAATTTGTCATAGGAGACATTTTTGAAGAGATAAGCTTCAATAATTTCTCTTTGACAAAGAGATGATTCATTGATTTTCCTCTTCTTGGCAACGGTCTTTTTAAAAGGCATTCTAGAAAGAGAAAATAAATTTAATCACAATGCTAAAAGATACAAGAATGAAAATAAAGCAAGTTTATGAGAGAAAGATTTTACCTTTGAAGTTCTTCCTAGAGATGAAAAGAATTTTTACCAAGGAGAAGAGATGAGAGCCAAGAATTTTCAAGAGAATGGGTAAAAAGGAGGTAGTCGGCTCCCCTAGGGTTTGTGAATTGTGGTTTTACCTCATGGGGTGAAAGAGGTTGATGAAAGGTGGCCTTTAGATCAAGAAATCAAGGGTTGAGATCATTTCTCCTTATTTGGTTTAAGTTGCCTCTTGCCTTTGAACCCATTTAACTCAATGGAACCCAAAACCAGTAAGAAAGAAATAAGAAAAAAGAAACCCAGATTTTCGTACAGCTTACTGGTAGTCGTCTCCCTCATATAGGTAGTCGACTCCTTGCTGGGCTTAGTCGTTTTCTCATACCGAGGGGTTTTGGTCCAAAAGCTGAGTGCGTTTCTGTTTAAAAAATGTTTTATAGATATGAAACAAACATTTATAATCATATATAAGACAATTTAAAAGAATTTAACAATCATTCAATTATTTAAACATATCAAACATATAGATTTGCGAAGCAATTTTTGTCCCAAAAAAGTTGACGATGTTCTTGTTTCTCCTCCTCGTTGTTTTTAGAGTACCTGAAAAGACAAGCGTTTATGGTACTCTTTGATTTTGAGTCCAGAGAGTTAGTCTTTAGGAAACCAAACCCAATATGTTTTAGTCCCTTCATGGAAAACATATTTATAATTTTTGTTTAAATGAACTTTTTGAACAAAGTTTGTGGCATACCTTTTTTGTTTCTGCTCGGACAAGTTCTTTGGTATCCAGATGCTCAAATTTTTTTTGTTAGAATGATGCATCCTAGTATACGTAACCCGTTTCTTGGTATGATTTGAAACATATCCAAGTCCTGTTTTGCTAGATGAAGCTTTTTTTTTCAATTAAACTATCTAGCTTTCCCTTTCCTTTGTTGAAATTTTCAACAATCTTCATCGTAGCGTCGTATTTGTCTTTGACAGGTACGAGAAGATTATTCAAATTTTCAACCTTTTCATTCATGGAAAGAATGTCTTTATGCAAAGACTCATTCTTTTCTTTTAATGCAATGTTTTCTTTAATAATCTCTTCCTTTTCTTTAGTCTCTCTCTTAACTAATCTAAGTGTTTTTTTATGTTCTTTAATGAGCTTTTCATGCATTTTGCATAGCTCCTTATATGCTCCTCTATAATCCATATCTTCATCATCACTTGATGGTGAATCGCTATCACTAGATGAATCATGCATGGTGCTTACCTTAGACGATGTGGAAGCCATAAAACACATATGTGATGTCTCTCTTCTTCTGTCGTTGTCGTCTTCTGAGGATTCATCGGATGAAGAAACGCCGCTTTGGTCGAAGGCTGCGTAAGCCTCCTTCTTTGGTCGTCGAAACCTGTTTCTTACATTGTTTATTCTCTCGTGGCTTTCTCGGTTCTTTCCACGTTCTTTGGAATCATGGTTGTTTCATTCCAAGGGACAGTCGCTTTTGACGTACCCTGGTTTATTGCAATCAAAACAGATAATACCGTTAGTGGGTCTAAAAGAACGTTTACCATACTTACTTGTGATGAACTCTTTAAAGTTCTTTGAGATGAAAGCAATATGATCATCTTTGTCCGTGTAGTCGGAATCTTCTTCTTGAGCTTTGAAAGCAAGATTCTTCTTCTTTGGTTTTTCTTCGATCTTCTTGTCTTCTTCAAGTTCAATCTTATATGCCATGGATTTCCCATCAATTCTTCGATGGTAAGATCCCTTACGTTATGTGCTTCTCGAATGGCTGTTGTCTTTCCTTTCCATTCGGGTCGGAGAGATCTCAGTATCTTCATCACATGCGCGTATTCGGTAAGTTTCTTTCCTAATCATGCGAGCTCATTTGAAATGTTAGTGAAACGAGTATTCACATCGGTGACACTCTCTCCTTCTTCCATTTTGAAAGATTCAAACTTAGAATGCAAAACATTTATATGTGATTCTTTTACGTTTTCAGTTCCTTCATGACTTACCTGAAGGGTGTGCCATATTTGATGCGCTGTCTCGCATTGAGAAACTCGATTAAATTCATTAACTGTTACGACGCAAAATAGTGCATTCATCGCCTTTGCATTGAGATTTGCTTTCTTCTTGTCGTCGGCTGACCATTTTCCGAATTCAGCTTCGGTAGGTGTGATGTATGGAACTTTAGTGACAGTCCATGCATCGATGTCCAGTGACTCCAAGTGAGTCTTCATCCGGATCTTCCAGCTAGCGTAGTTTGTTCCATTGAACAGAGGTGGTAGCATGGTGTTGAGTCCTTCAGAGTAAAACGATGTTGATGCCATCACCTTTATTGCCTCGCTCTGATACCAAGTGTTGGATCATGTGGATGGCAAACAACACTAGAAGGGGGGTTGAATAGTGTTGTGCAAATAGTAAATCTGTTTCGTTTATTTGTTAGCACAATTATAAACCTTCTAATGTTGCCTAAGAAACCAAGTAGAGTGATCTACGCTTGGTTCTTAATCAACTTAGGTAATCTTAAAAACAAATCAGAGAGAAAACACTTCCGGTAGTCGACTCCTTATGAACAGTAGTCGACTCCCAGAGAGATTTTATGCACTGCTCTGCTGAAAGAATAAGTAATAAAATATAAGATTACAAAGAAAGAATCTTTACACAGCGGATACAAAAATTGATCTTGCAATATATTATGAACGAGTTACAAGAGATATAATGCTCAGCAAATCAAGATATAAAATAGAGACAGACAGTCACAAAATATGCAAACGCAAACACACTGATTTTTATCCTGGTTCCCCACAACTTGGGTACGTCCAGTCCCCGACCAATCTGGTACGAGATTTTCACTATTTGCCTTGGCAAATACAAGCACCTAACTTCACTCGTTAGGATTTTCCACACACCTAGCCTTGACCAAGATTTCCGATTGCAACATTGCAACACCTAGACTTGTCTAGGATTTCCAACACCCTTACAACAAAGGGCAAATCACAAAATGAAAACCAATATCCAACTCACCACAAAGATTAGTGGAATTTGGATTTACACCCAAAATTCTATAGCCAAAGTAAAATATAACAAAGTGTATTCGTGGCTAAAAGAATTCAAAATATGACCTTAGATCACACAAAGATATGAATTTTATTCTTCGTGATCTAGATCGTTGTTTTCAAAAAATCCTTTTAAATAAGATCAAACTAAAGAACAAGGATTTTGAAAAACGTTAGCCAAATAAAATTGATCTCAAAAAAATAACTGCTAAAAATAAGAGATCAGAAATTCAGAGTAGATTTGGCAAAAATAATGAGAGCAAGAAAATTGAGAGATCTTTTGAGAGTTTTAGCACAAGAATGAATTCTTCAAAACGATGTGTGTGTCAAATGATCTCATGTCCTGTTCTATTTATAGTGATAAGAGAGGATTCGAATTTCAAAACGGATTTGACTTTTGCCCCGAAAATCAAGGAAGCAATGAATTGGAGACACAATTAAAACAAGTCAAAACTTTAAAATTCGACAGCTGGTAGTCGACTCCCTAGGAGTGGCAGTCGACTCCCAGAGTGTTTCAGATGAAAATCTGTTTACAGCTGGTAGTCGACTCCCTCCTTTGGTAGTCGACTCCCAGAGCAATTTTCTCTAAAACACAGCTAGCAAGAGATGTAGTTAACTCCTTAGTGTAATGGAGATTAACTACTAAGATGAGAAGTAGCTAGCAATTGCTCTCAAGAGATTTGAAATGATTTGAAAACATTTGAAAACATTTTAACTTTGAAATCATTTTGAGTGTGTGTGTGTTATAATTACTTTTGGATTTAACATAATCCTAAGAAAGACACAACTCACACACTATAGACTTGGACGAGTCTTCATGAAGCTTGATCAGATGATGACGTGAATGCGAGCTTCTCTTGAGCTTCTTTCCCATTTGACGTGATCTTCATCATCGAGCTAGCAACGTCATCCTCGTCTTTGCTAATCGAGCGTAGATTGTGCTTCTCCGGAGTATGCATAAAGATTTTCATTTGTCGCACAACCTGCACACTTAATTGTAGCGTAGTTAGTATACTAACTTCATTTGGTGTGCTCATCATCAATACCATTTGGGGGTGAAATTCAATTTCCATAAAATATAAGGATCAGGTGAAGCAATTTTGTTGCTCCCTAACCAAACACAAATTATAATAAAAGGTGTTTTATTTTCTCCATAATCAAACAGAAATCTATTAAGTTTCAAGGACACCCGTTTAAACGGATATTACTTGGAAACTGATGATTTCAAATAGTGTTGAATAATTGCATGTTGTTCGTCACAAGGATGGTATTGAAACCATCTTAGAACGTTTTAAAGGACTACCATCGAGCCTTTATCAAATATACATCCAACCTATAAAAGCTAATCTGATAAAGCACCAGCAGTGTTCTACATCACAAGAATTCAATCTCTGGCAATCATAGACTAGGTCACCCAGGATCGGTAATGATGCACTGCATCATTATCCCATCTTGTAGACATAATTTGAAGAGCATGAAGATTCTTTAAAATGGTGATTTTTTTTCTAGTCCCCTCTGTTATAAGGGTAAAACTAATCAGGAGACCGTCCCAGTTGAACGTGGGGTTTTGAATCTCCTAGCTTCTTGGAGAAAATACAAGGAGACATTTGTGGGCCAATTCACCCATCAAGTTTTCTATTTCGGTACTTTATGGTACTGATAGATGCATCTTCATAAAAAAAATTTCCATAATAAGCTCACAAAACAAAAGCCTGAAGCTTCTGAGACCATTTCTTGGGACACTAAGTCTTTGTTTCAATATAATCCGTGTATTAATCTATGTGAAGATGAGATTCTGAATATCCTTCACATTCAGAATACTTTT
The DNA here is from genome assembly GCA_030789695.1 of Scilla litardierei. Classification (NCBI taxonomy): domain Eukaryota; kingdom Viridiplantae; phylum Streptophyta; class Magnoliopsida; order Asparagales; family Asparagaceae; genus Scilla; species Scilla litardierei. The sequence continues at coordinate 807,171,819 of CM061142.1, read as the reverse complement.
ACTACCGAGCAAATTTACTGATAAGCAGAAGATTATCAGATCACATGTCACTGCTGCCAATACGCCAGCTAGGATTGACATCACCAAAGATGGGTGCAATCCACCAGCAGCAGATTCGGCCTTACCTCAAATAAAAAGAGGATGACCGCCTGGCTCCAAGGATATATTCCCTCGTAAAAGGAATATACCTGGAGAAATAATGAATATCCCACCACAGGATGCTGAACTCGGACCAGTAACCTCTCATCTCTTTCAGTCCCCCGAAGAGGATAATACAGGAGAAATATAATAAAAATTTGTACGTGCTGGGGAGATACTGGACAGAAAAAGCACTGTCGTCGTCGATGACTTCGCGTTCGATATTTCTATTCACTTCGCTAAAGGCGACGATGTTATCGATCCACTATCTCTAGCTAAATACAAACACAGAGATGATTGGCCAAAGTGGAACGATGCAATAGGAGTAGAGCTGTACTCACTCTTGAAACGCAAATTCTTTGGGCCAGTAGTCCAAACACCAAGAGGTGTAAAACCTGTGGGATACAAGTAGGTATTCGTAAGGAAAATAAATGATAATAATCAGATCATACGTTACAAAGCACGGCTTGTAGCTTAGGGATTTTTCCAACGACCGGGGATGGATTATGAATATACATATTCCCCTATTATGCATACGATCACTTTTCGATTGATAATAAGCTTAAATGGAAGGCCTAGAAATGCATCTCATGGACGTTGTGACTGCATATCTACATGGTAATATAGATAAAGATATATGTATGAAACTTCCAGATGGTTTCAAAATATCAACAGAAATTAAAAATAGACCTCGGGATGTCTATTTTGTTAAGCTTAATATATCATTATATGGTCTTAAATAATCGAGAAAATTGTGGAATAACAGACTGAGTGATTTCCTTGTTCAACAAGGTTTCACCAATAATGAAGTCTGCCCGTGTATTTTCATTAAAACCACGAGAACATGATTCGTATTAATAACCGTCTACTTAGACGACTTAGACATCATCAGATCTACTGCAGAGATTGATGATATATCTGCAAGCCTCAAACTAACGTTTGAAATGAAAGACCTAGGCAAGACTAAATATAGTCTTGGCTTACAGATAGAAAAACTCAGCGGAGGAATCCTGTTACACCAAACCACATACACAAAGAAATTACTTAAATATTTCCATATTGATAAGTACCTTCCTTTAAGTACACCAATGGTTGTTAGATCTTTGGATATACATAAAGACCCCTTCCGGTCGCTGGAAGAGGGGGAGGAAACATTAGGTCCTGAAGTACCTTACTTTAGTGCCATTGGAGCACTACTATATCTGGCAAACTGCATGTGTCCCGACATAGCGTTTGCAGTCTTCCTACTAATCAGATACAGTTTCAGCGCCCGCAGCGCCACTAAAATGGAGTAAACCAGCTTCTGCGCTACCTCCAAGGGTCAGTTGACCTGGGATTATACATCCCGAAAGGTGGATCTTCCACTTTGATTGGTTTTTGCAGATGCAGGTTACAGGTATGATCCACACACCGAGAAACCATAGACTGGTTTTGTGTTCATTTTCGTTGGTACGACCATTTCCTAGAAATATGTGAAGCAGACCACCACAGCAGTCTCATCCAGCCACTCAGAGCTCCTGGCGATCCATGAAGCTATCAGAGAATGTATCTGGCTTCGTCTAGTCATTCATCACATTCTAGTGACGACCGGCTTGAAGACGGAAGACCTTAAGCAAACCAAATTATTTGAAGATAATGCAGCTTGTATATCTCAACTACAAGTTGGTTACATCAAGGACAATAGGACGAAGCACATCTCTCCCAAGTTTTTCTGGACTCACGAGTTACAGGAGTAGAAGCAGATTGAAGTACGGCAGATTCAGTCTTGTAATTATTTAGCAGATCTGTTTACTAAGGCATTGCCTACATGTACTTTTAGATAGCTTGTATGGGGATGCGATAGCTGAGAGACCTACAAGCCTGAAGCTTGTACGGGTCAGGGGGAGTAACCTGTGGGTTGTACTCTTTTTCATTAAGCTGTTGGTTTTTTCCACTGTGTTTTCCACAACTAAGATTTTAATGTGGAAAACATGGTAACTCTGGATCCAGCAGTATCCACCCCATATTAGCATATTGGATCCTAAAGAATTCATATGCTAAGAATGAATGGATGAGGTGGAGCGTTATGAATGGGGGAGACCTTTGGTCCCCACCCACTATCATTCACCATTAAACCCACTCTTAGTGGGTGTACCTTGAGATCCAAGGGACTTATGACTCTCTTCATATAATATGTATATGGCTATGGACTTCACCATATGCCTACTTCTTCTCAATATACCAACCACCGCGTCTTTTTATTCCAACACTCGGGATGAGGCGGGGCCAAAGAAATGTTGCTGAAATCGACACTTCGTATTCTGTGGAAACGAAATGAAAGGTATGCAGTTTAAATTAAACATGTGTTTATAATTGCAAATGTTAGATAGATCTATCCTTAGGTATAATGACCAGTATTTGTGTTTTGCATCTTAGTCGTTTCTCCTCTTAGTCGTACACTTTGCGTACCCGTGATTTTATGTGTATCAGTATTTGTTTTTTAGCTTAGCGTATTTATCTTTCATATTCGTGTAACTACGTATCCCTATCCGTTAACCACTTATAATTTAATTTAACTATAATATTTTCATTTTCAAAGTTTAAAATTTAAATTCAAATTGTATCCGAATTTGGAGATGAGACTATTGCTCATTCTCCTTAATCACCAAATTCTACCCACTAATTGCTATTAACTCTTTTGTCCCCTTCCATATCAACCTAAAATTTTGAAATACTTCCTTCTAATCTCAAACCCTAGCCTAAAAAATTTTCAGCTGTCATTTAGCTTTTCCCCATTTTCGTTTTTGTATGCATGCAACTCCACTACCCTCGTTTTTAAAACATATGAATGAATATGCAAGCTAATCCTAGGCTACCCGGCTTCACAAATAATATGTAAATCTAAACCTAGGCTTTTCTTCCTTACTCCGTGAGTACCCTAGGGCTTTGCAACTTTTTTTCTTTATACCCAAAGTCTACCCTAGACCTAACACAACACTCCCTATATTTAGCCCTACTCTATATCCCTCTCTCCTACTCTATTTAATCAAATAGAAACCTAGGTCTAACTCCTCACACAGCCGTAACCTAGAAACTAGGGTTTCCTACTTCTTCTCTTGAGCCGCACAAAACACATAGCTGTTGGATCTGGATCCTAGCCTAGAGGGGGGTGAATAGGCTAATAAAAATTTTTCGTGCAACTCACGAGAAATCACACGCAGTTAAAAATACAACCAGAGTAATGAAAAGCAGACACAGAGTACACAGTAGATTTACCCTGGTTCGGTCATCCCAACGACCTACTCCAGCCCCCAAAGCAGAACTAGATTGAATAGCGCAATAGGTACAAAACCACAAGTTAGAGCACGCTCAGAGCACCCTCTACGTCTCTACACTCGCCAGGCTTTCAGTACCCCCACACACAGTGTTTCCTCTCACTATCAATCCTAGCAAAGCTTTCTACCAGCTAGTCCCAAACTAGCTGGGTCCCACTTGTCTAGTCCCAACTAGACAAGTCCCAAACTAGTCCACAAAAATAGGTAAAGGTTTCCCCTACAGAGAACGTTACACTAAGACACAAATAAAAGAGTTTAAGGGTTTAGAAATGCTCAGTTTGTGTCTGTGTAGGTGTCTCTGTCAATCAACACGTCGTCAGCTCCAATTTGACGCAAACGGTGTCTCAATCTGACTCCTGGATGTCAAGTTATGCACTGGTCTGTGCGTAAAGCAATTACAGTTCAAATCCTATTCTTCAGCCGTCTGTGCATTCAGTAAAAATGGCGGTCGGTGCGCAGAGCAACTCCGTTCAATCTCTTTAATAAACTGGGCTTTGCGCAAAGCAACCCACTAAAATTCTCTTTCCACGTCAGCACGAGAATCAAATTCTCGTTCGATTCGATTTTAAGCGCATGGGGAAGATCTCAGCCGTTGATGCGTTTTCACGAAGCGCAGTAGCCGTCTGATCTTGATCCTGCAATCTTCTCGTCGCTTCGCAATCACGGGCATGAATCAATCTTGGCCGCTAATCCCTCTTGGTCTGCGGAGTGTGAAGCGCCACGTCAGCAGTGAAGGTTTTCTTCTCCGAGACTAGGGCATGCAGGCATAACGACTGCGACGACGAGCTCTGCTTCGACTACGGAGATGACGACTTCGACGATGATCTTCTCCGACTCGACGTTCGTGTTCCGATGACGACTTCGTCGATCAACTTCAACTGCGACGGTGAGCTCTCGACGATGGCGAATTCTCCTATGGCTTCAGCGTGTGGCAGTGGCTTCAAGGGCGGTGTCCTCGTCTCCAACAACTCTGACTGCAGCTACAAGCGAACGACGGTTGAACTCTGCGACGATGTAGCACCGGTGGCTTCGGCAGGAGACAACGACGGCGACTTCGACTACAGCAGCAGCGGGCGGATGTCTCCTTTGATGGCGACAGAGCTTCCAGATGATCGTGGTGAACGGCGGTGAGCTCTCGCAGCAACGACAGCGTCGTCAGGCGGTGCTCTCGTTCTTCCACGGTGATGAGAGGCAGCAGCGATGGCGTTTAAGCTTCGGTGATCTCCAGTGATGTCTCGACGGTGGTGATGGCAATTCTTCGACGTTGGTAGTAGCGGTTGATAGGGTTCGTCGACGGCGAGCTTCTCCGTTCTCTCGACTTCGACAATGAGACATTAAGTCCTTCTCCAGCAATGGCGTCGTCGTCTTCGTCTTCGAGATGCAACGACGAGAATTCTTCGATGATAGCAGCGGCTGCTCCTCAACGTCGGCGGCCCGTAGCAGCGTTAGGATCACGATGAACTCCTCTCCGCTTCTCCTTCACGATGGCAAGCAACAGGCGAGGGCGACTTCGCGTGGATACATGCTTGGAGATGACGAAGGCTCTGTGATGGGGGTTCTAATGCTTTGAAGATGTAAGGAAAGTGTTTTTGGCTTTCAATGCGTGAACCCCTCCTTTTTGCGTAACCTCTCAAGAAAAAATGTTGGGATGATTGGTAGCTAGGTTTGTTTTTGTGGAGAAGAGGTTTTTGTTGGCTGCCGCACATTAACCCTAGAAAAGGCATTAGCCTTTATAGAATAGTTTAGGGTTTTTTTAAGAATAATAGTTGGGATATGAAATTGAATGTGATGAGAATTGGGAAATTTGAATAGGATTAGAAGTTTGAATATGATGAGGGCACAACCAACTAGGAATTTTGAAATTGGCTAGTGATAGGGTTGAGTCAATCAACTTTGGGATTCTATTTGATCTTATAGTAAAACTAATGGGATTAGGAAGAATTCAAATATTTGTAAATCTTACTAAAAGATTTGATCAAGTCCATCTCATCCCCATCTCATCCCATATTGGAACAAGTCCAAATTTTGCTCTCCATTGACCAAGTCAAACTTCTTTGTGCACACACGCTCCATCTCTCCCAATGTGCTATACGAATAGCAATTTCGCCAAATACTGAGAATACATTGTTTCGCCAAGCCTGAAACACACTGGGCACACACATTAGATATACCGACACGTTTGTCATCATCAAACCAAGTTCCTAGATCGTTGCTTCCAACAATCTCCCCCTTTTGGTGATGACAAACCCTACTAAAAGATTTGATCAATAGAAATGAGTGTGTGAAGTGTGTTGGAGGGTGTAATGCAATATGATGTATGGATGAGTTGGAGGGTGTAATGCAATATGATGTATGGATGAGTCATTCAAAGCATGCACATCAAATATTTAATATAACAGCGTGCTCCCCCTTCTCACAAGCTCCCCCTTCAACAAATAGTTTAGTATATTTCAAGCTCGCCCTTCAACAAATAATATCAACATCAAGCTGTCAAAATCTTTTCTTTCTCCCCCTTTGTAATCACCAAAAGTGGATTAATGAAGTCACAAAAATATCACATGCAAAAATAAGTCATTATTAAATGTAGTGAGCAATTTGCATGAGTATCCCAAATAATAGACAGTGCAAGTTCATAAAATTTCATACCAAGTCTTCTCCACCTTTGTGTAAGTGAAATGATATAGACAATAAAGTACAAGAGGAGATTCAATTTCAAATATTCAACCAAATCAACCCACATTTTCCAATTTTCATGAATATTCAAGTTTGCTAGGATTGATTTTTCCCACCTCATCGAAGATGAGTTCAAGTTACCGAACCCCAAAACATAGCCTAAAAGGACTTTTAAATGTGGGATGGCATTGCTTGACGAGTTATATACACCAACGCTAATGATTACCCATGTATCACAAGTTGGATACTCGTGGGTTGTGTATTAGCCATGAAGTGTATCCATTTTTCATACGGAGCCTTTTTTTAATTCTTTTGTGCTCAATTTTAATTCATGGCTAAACACATCATATCCCTTAGAAAAATCAGAAATTAATCATTCCTACATTCACTTTCCATTATTCTTCAAAAGAATCTCCAAAAGTACGAAAAAGTCAAATATCGTGAAAGTGCAAATGTAGGTGTAGAAGTCAAGTTTGAAATTTTAGAGACATGTCATTGCTACTAAAAAGATAACAACATGTTCATGTGGCTACAACAATAATGAATTGACTTCTACAAGGGATATAATTGATCATTCATACAATACCACTTAAGAGATTCATAAGCGGAGAATCAATAAGCACATTTTTTGATTTTTGATTTTTTTTCAGAAATAAAAACATTAAAAATCATCCATGCAAGCACACAAACCAAAATAAATCAAGCACACAAAACAATCTATGAAGGTATGTAATGAAATGCAAAGAGGGATAGAAAATTATACATTCTCGTCGCTTTTTGACGAAGGAGCTAAAAGAATGAAACATTGAATTTAACGCTCCTCGCCAAAACTCCATCACACCTACATGAAAGGTGTTAAGTGTGACCTTGGAATCCAACAAGGTCCACTAGTGTTAGCCAATATTGTTTTAGGAACCCACACTTGTTTAAACTTGATGTTTGTGTTCCTAAATTTACAATAGTATGAAGTGTGGCCTACACTATCACAAGTAAAGCACTTTGCATATAAGTTCTTTGCAGTAGATGGTGCATTGTGGAATTTCTTGAATTTTGGCTTTTCGGCATTTTTCAAACCAAATCCAAGTCCTCTTCTATTATTGCCATATAATTGATTCTCTAAAATATTATTCAACGATTGTTTTCTCATAGAGAATTTCTTAATGGCCAATTCAAGATTAGAGACTTTGGATTTCAACAATTTATTTTCTTCCACAAGCAATGTACATTTACTTATAAAAGCTCTCTTGTTTTCCTCTTCCTTCTTTTCAAATTCAACCATTTTTCTTTTAAAATCATTATCCAACATGCAGAATTTATCGTTAAGCTCTCTAATAACTTAGTCTTTTTCAGTTTCGAGCTTAATCAAATCAAGTTTAAGCATGCTAATATTATTCATCAAGGAAGGGCAAGAGAGACAAGGTGCTTCATCATTAAAACTGGATTTTTCATTTTTCAGAATATCAATAATAGAGTCACGTGCAACAATATCAATTTTGAGTTTTTCAATCTCTTTAGACATTTCATATTCAGATTGTTGCATTTCAAAGTTCTCATTTTGATAATCATCTATAGTGGATTCAAGCTCTACTATTTTATCTTGCATTTCTTTGCAAAGAGTAAGGAGTTCAGTTTTACTACCAGAAATTACCTCATCGTGTATTCCCATCAATGCCATGCATGAATGGGCTTCGTGTTCCTCCTCCTCGCTCTCAGCTTCGCTATCCATGTCCCAAGTAAGCACCTTGGATTTTCCCTTTTCTTTAGCTACTTGAGCTGTCTCATGTGGGCAATCCCTTATTCGATGTCCTCTTTTCTTGCATTTAAAACAAGTCATTCTATTAGTAGTATTCTGATCATAATTTTGCTTAGAAGACTGAAAAAAGTTAGAGCGATTAAACATGGGTGCCATTTCTGCTCTTCCTTGCTTGGTCTGGACAAACTTTCTGAAATTTCTGACCATTAGCGCCATGTCGTCATCATCATCATCTTCACTTTCGTCAGCTTTCAGAGCAAGTGGCTTGGTAGCTTTTTCTTTTTCCTCAGGTTTCTCCTTTTTATCCACGTTTTGCAATTCAAGCTCGTGGGACATTAAATTACCTATCAAGTCCTCCACCCTCATCTGCGATAGATCCTTTGCTTCTTGGATGGCAGTGACTTTAGGCCTGAAAGAGCTTGGCAGTGCTCTTAATATCTTTCTCACCTGCTCAAGGCTAGAATATGGCTTACCGAGCGAACTAGACTTGTAGACAATGTTGGTGAACCTCGCAAACATTTCTGATATCGTCTCTGATGGTAGCATGCGAAATCCCTCGTATTCCGTGCTCAGAAGTGCAAGTCTAGACTCCTTCACCTGTGATGTTCCCTCGTGCGTCACCTCCAAAGTATGCCATATTTCCTGCGCAGTTAGACAATGTGAGATACGATTGAATTCAGATTTATCTAATGCACAAATAAGAGCATTCATAGCTTTAGCATTAAGAGAATAAAGCTTCCAATCATTATCATCCCACTTATCATCAGTTTTAGGCATTTCAGTATTTTCAATTTTAATAACAGGTGATTTATAGCCTTTTCCAACAATTTGCCAAGCTTTATAATCAATAGAAATCAAGTAGATTCTCATACGATTTTTCCAATAAGCATAGTCTACTCCATTAAATCTAGGTGGTCGGAAAATAGACTGACCCTCAGCAAAAGCACTATCAATGTGGTCCATGGTCAAACTAGGCTAGATCTACTAAACTGGCTCTGATACCACTTGTTGGATCTGCATCCTAGCCTAGAGGGGGGGGGGGGTGAATAGGCTAATAAAAAATTCTCGTGCAACTCACGAGAAATCACACGCAGTTAAAAGTACAACCAGAGTAATGAAAAGCAGACACAGAGTACACAGCAGATTTACCCTGGTTCGGTCGTCCCAACGACCTACTCCAGCCCCCAAAGCAGAACTAGATTGAATAGCTCAATAGGTACAAAACCACAAGTTAGAGCACGCTCAGAGCACCCTCTACGTCTCTACACTCGCCAGGCTCTCAGTACCCCACACACAGTGTTTCCTCTCACTATCAATTCTAGCAAAGCTTTCTACCAGCTAGTCCCAAACTAGCTGGGTCCCACTTGTCTAGTCCCAACTAGACAAGTCCCAAAATAGTCCACAAAATAGGTAAAGGTTTCCCCTACAGAGAACGTTACACTAAGACACAAATAAAAGAGTTTAAGGGTTTAGAAATGCTCAGTTTGTGTCTGTGTAGGCGTCTCTGTCAATCAACACGTCGTCAGCTCCAATCTGACGCAAACGGTGTCTCAATCCGACTCCTGGATGTCAAGTTATGCATTGGTCTGTGCGTAAAGCAATTGCAGTTCAAATCCTACTCTTCAGCCGTCTGTGCATTCAGTAAAAATGGCGGTCGGTGCGCAGAGCAACTTCGTTCAATCTCTTTAATAAACTGGGCTGTGCGCAAAGCAACCCACTAAAATTCCCTTTCCACGTCAGCACGAGAATCAAATTCTCGTTCGATTCGATTTTAAGCGCATGGGGAAGATCTCAGCCGTTGATGCATTTTCACGAAGCGCAGTAGCCGTCCGATCTTGATCCTGCAATCTTCTCGTCGCTTCGCAATCACGGGCATGAATCAATCTTGGCCGCTAATCCCTCTTGATCTGCGGAGTGTGAAGCGCCACGTCAGCAGTGAAGGTTTTCTTCTCCGAGACTAGGGCATGCAGGCATAACGACTGCGACGACGAGCTCTGCTTCGACTACGGAGATGACGACTTCGACGATGATCTTCTCCGACTCGACGTTCGTGTTCCGATGACGACTTCGTCGATCAACTTCAACTGCGACGGTGAGCTCTCGACGATGGCGAATTCTCCTATGGCTTCAGCGTGTGGCAGCGGCTTCAAGGGCGGTGTCCTCGTCTCCAACAACTCCGACTGCAGCTACAAGCGAACGGCGGTTGAACTCTGCGACAATGCAGCACCGGTGGCTTCAGCAGGAGACAACGACGGCGACTTCGACTACATCAGCAGCGGGCGGATGTCTCCTTTGATGGCGGCAGAGCTTCCAGATGATCGTGGTGAATGGCGGTGAGCTCTCGCAGCAACGACAGCGTCGTCAGGCGGCGCTCTTGTTCTTCCACGGTGATGAGAGGCAGCAGAGATGGCGTTTAAGCTTCGACGATCTCCAGTGATGTCTCGACGGTGGTGATGGCAATTCTTCGACGTCGGTAGCAGCGGTTGATAGGGTTCGTCGACAGCGAGCTTCTCCGTTCTCTCGACTTCGACAATGAGACGTTGAGTCCTTCTCCAGCAATGGCGTCGTCGTCTTCGTCTTCGAGATGCAGCGACGAGAATTCTTCGATGATAGCAGTGGCTGCTCCTCAACGTCGGCGGCCCGTGGCAGCGTTAGGATCACGATGAACTCCTCTCCGCTTCTCCTTCACGATGGCAAGCAACAGGCGAGGGCGACTTCGCGTGGATACATGCTTGGAGATGACGAAGGCTCTGTGATGGGGGTTCTAATGCTTTGAAGATGTAAGGAAAGTGTTTTTGGCTTTCAATGCGTGAACCCCTCCTTTTTGCATAACCTCTCAAGAAAAAATATTGGGATGATTGGTAGCTAGGTTTGTTTTTGTGGAGACGAGATTTTTGTTGGCTGCCGCACATTAACCCTAGAAAAGGCATTAGCCTTTATAGAATAGTTTAGGGTTTTTTAAGAATAATAGTTGGGATATGAAATTGAATGTGATGAGAATTGGGAAATTTGAATAGGATTAGAAGTTTGAATATGATGAGGGCACAACCAACTAGGAATTTTGAAATTGGCTAGTGATAGGGTTGAGTCAATCAACTTTGGGATTCTATTTGATCTTATAGTAAAACTAATGGGATTAGGAAGAATTCCAATATTTGTAAATCTTACTAAAAGATTTGATCAAGTCCATCTCATCCCCATCTCATCCCATATTGGAACAAGTCCAAATTTTGCTCTCCATTGACCAAGTCAAACTTCTTTGTGCACACACGCTCCATCTCTCCCAATGTACTATACGAATAGCAATTTCGACAAATACTGAGAATACATTGTTTCGCCAAGCTTGAAACACACTGGGCACACACATTAGATATACCGACACGTTTGTCATCATCAAACCAAGTTACTAGATCGTTGCTTCCAACAATAGCCACTCCATCTTGCTTGTTCGAACCTCAACCCTACACAGGCCGACGACCGTTCTTCAGCAACTTCCGGCGACCCTTCTTCTCCGGTTACCAACAAGAACCGCCGGCATTTCTCCGACCTGCACCTCTCCCCTTCGCTTCATTCCCATGGCCAGTCTATCGTGCCCTCCTCCTGTCCATGCAACACACCCCAACAGCCGCCATCCTCTCCACTTGACAGCCGTCCGACCCCTCCCTTGGAGCTCTCCGACCTGATGCAACACACCCATGCCACCGTCCCTCTCCACGTCTGACCACCACACCCTCGCACGTGCATCAACAGGCCGCACCCCCTCTCTCACCGCCGGCCAAGCCCATGCAGAGAACCACCGTCGGCCTTCACACGCCCTCTGACCATCGACAACGACCACCCCCCTCCACCTCTCTTCAAACAACCACGTCGGACAGCCCCACCTCCTCTCTTCGTTGCCGCAAGACAGCTTTGCAAGCCGCCCCTCCTCCTTCGCTGCCGCAAGACGACGTAGCCGCTGCCCCTCTCCGTAGACGTCGTTTCGCTGCGCTACACTCAGCCGAAACGATCCCGATGCGACCTTCTTTACTGCGCTACCCATAGTCGAGGAACCGGAGACGACGAGACCCATCACCGTTTCAGATCCGACGTCATACTCGTGCGTGTTCGTCGTACTAGGTTGGTTCCCCTCGCTCGTAGTAACCCACACTGTACGTCATTGAAACCTAACTAAAAATCAATAACTTAAACTACTAAATTTACTTTTACGCTCCTATAAACTGTTGTGAAAATCTAGACCGACGATTCGATAATTTTGACTGTGCACATAGGATAGAATCGTCGGATAGGTTGAACGTTCGAACAACTTGACTTGGAACTGTTAGGATAGCCACGTTCAACTTAGAAAACAAACCATAATAGGACTTTCTAAAACTGGACCTGACACCGTCCCCTTAAATTTATTACAGCAAACCATAACTGACACACTGCTCATGACGAGACGCTCCCGCCGGACGTACTTCTCACCACTTCAGGCAAGTGTGTTCACTTGCGCAGTTACGGCCACGTTTTAGGCCAGTACTTCCTTAGTTTGTAAATTGTTGAACAAGAGAACCGGACGTGAAATGATAGCATCTGGTACACCCTCATAACAGACTAGACTTGACGACGAAGTCTAGGTATAAACTGCTATAATTACCATGCTAGGAACTATCTGTGCGTGTGCGCGTGTGGACCCCATAGAATGAAAGAACATACATTTCCTTTATCTTGCCGTGTAACATCGTTCTTGAAATGTTTTGCATAACCTTTGGGTAATAGAGCACTCTCCAAGATAGAAAGAGTGATCCCTTGTACGGATACACAGCCTAGGGCAATAGGGCACTCTCCAAGATAGAGGTGATCCCTTGTACGGATACACAGCCTGCGGGCAATATGGCACTCTCCAAGATAGAGAGAGTGATCCCTTGTACAGATACACAGTATGCGGGCAATAGGGCACTCACCAAGCAGAGAGAGTGATCCCTTGTACGGACTTGTCTTGAGCACTTGGGAGGGGTAGGCTTGAGCGGTCGCACAGTTTAGAGGGTTTGGCCGCCCTCTAACCGTAAGGCGTGAACCCTTTTGTGATACACACGTCTTGTCTTGTCTTGTCTTGTCTTGTAGCCTGTAACACATGCTACGGCCATTGTCATGTCATGTTTACTTTCTTGCACAGTCTTTACTTTCCTACCATGCTGTAAAATGTCTCGCTGTTGCGTCTTATAACTTGTCATGTAAAGAACATTTCAATATCTATCTTTAAATTTCATACACCTTGCAGTAGAGTCTTCTTACCTTTACTTGTAGACTCTGCTTGACATACAACTCCTTTTCTCTTAGGTGTTTGTATGTCAGGTACCGAGACAGAGTTCGCAGACGAGGAGACCGTATCTGCAGGCTTGGACCAGGAGAACGTTGTTCAGGAGTACGATCCAGACGAGGACCAGTCCTAGAGTTCTCCGCCTGTTATTGATTTGGAGTTACATCTTTCTAGTTGGGTGCGTAGCACCATTTTGCTTTCTATTTTAGGTTGGGTGCGTAGCACCAGTAGTTTCCCTTTCTTTCAGTTGTAGCCATGCCCGAGGCTTACTTTATAAGACTTCATGTACTTGCTGGATTATTATCTTAATGAATGAATGTTGTTCCGTTTTAGTACTATTATTCTTCTGAACTTTAAAATGCAAGAACCTGTACTTCGTTTGATGCAACTCTACAGACGCTTATTGGGTCCGAACTTCACAGCTTTGGCCCATACAGACCATCGCCACGTCCTTGCTCCCGTATTATGGGAAGCGGGGCATGACAGGTTTTTGTGGTGACCCGTGCAGGTCATGTGCAAAAAGTTCGGGATGATAAAAGTACTCGCATTCATTTAATATTCAGTTTAACACGTGCAAGGTATAAATTGATTTTTCCGTGTCAACAGGATGGCAGGAAGACGCAATACCTGAGCTGGGACCTCAGTTGACGGGGCCATGGAAGGCCAAAGTGGTGAATTCCGTCAATTTCTGGGCGTCATAAGAGAGATGCTGGATGTTCAGCATCAGTTGGTTGAGCAGACACATCAGGCTGCCTGTGCTGCCCAAGCTGTTCAGGCTGCACCACCGCCGCCGATGCCGCTTGCCCCTCGAGCTGCACCTGGAGTGAAGCAGTTCAATAAGCTGCAGCCGTAGACCTTTTCTGGAAGAAATGGACCATTGGATCCTGACGAGTGGATCCAGAACACTGAGGATAAACTGATAGCTGCCAAGATACCTGAGGAGACCAAGGTGGAAGTAGCGAAGTTGCAGTTGACTGATAATGCAAGGAACTGGTGGCGCTTAGAGGAGAAGCGTCTGGTTAAACCAGTTGAGTGGAGCACTTTCAAATCCATGTTCAAGGTGAAATACTTCCCTAAGGCCGCAAAGAGAGAGCTTTTGCAGCGGTTCGTGAATCTGACACAGGGGAGTATGTCACTGGATGAGTATGAGGCAGAGTTTGAGATGCTCAGTCGATTCGCCCCGTATATAGTCAAGAAGGAAGAGAACCGAGCTAATCAATTTTGACAGGGGCTGAACCCCAAGATCCAGGCTTCTGTGATTTCGACAGACTTGACTACTATGGTGGCGGTATTGAACGCAGCCTGGAACCATGAGACTGTGGCGAGACTTCCTGATCCTCCTACCGGTGGAGGAAAGCGATCGATGGAGTAGTACAGGCCAGTGGCTAGGCTTGCTATGAGGCCCATTCAGTCAGTGCCTTTCAAGAGGCCAGGAGCACCTGCACAGAGTCAGACTAAGGGCCCATGCCATTTCTGTGGCAAGCCAGGGCATCAGCAGAGTAATTGCAGGAGGAAGTTGGGTTTGTGCATGCTGCTAAAGATTGCCCGAGGGCACACCATACTCTGGGTGGATCACCAGTCCCAGTGCATCGTGGAGCACCAGCACCTATTCAGAGAGGAGCTGCTATTCGTAGACCCCCTTTGCCACCACAGGAGCAGGTTTACCGGCAAGCAGTGCCACCTCGGAGGCTAGCATATACCATGACAGCTGTGGACGCTGAGGTCGTGGATGTCGTCATTGCAGGTAATCTCTTAGAACTAGTCTTTCCTATTATAGTATAGTTCATATTGGTTACATGTGTTTGTATGACCTTACTAGTTAGATTAGTGACCCTTTGTCACGCCCCGCTTCCCATTCTACCGGGAGCGAGGACGTGAACGGGTCCGCGATGTGCTTAAAACAAGGAGGAGTACTTTTTTTTTCTTTTTGAATTTTTTTCCTTTTCTTCCTCCTTGGCTTAAACACACTAAGCGTCTGTATAAAAATTGCAGATCCTTGCTTGCAAATTTAAGAAGCAGCTCAAACAACATTATTACATATCCAGTGTACATTAATTAAGATACAGCTTGGCCTAGTATGGCCAATACAAACAAAGTACACGAATTACATTAATCAAATATGTATAAAAGTGCTGACGCGAAGGTAAAAGTCTAGTCTTCTGTGGGTAGATACTCCACGTAGCCTTCGAGCACTGGCTCGATTCCTGCAGTAGTGTCTTCAAAGAACTCACTATCGATACCTGACGGACATTTCGTAAAACAACAAAATGAAATGTCCGTCAGCGAGGTTTACTCGGCAAGATAATCTCAAAACCAAAATGTTGGACATTTTAAAATTAAACAATGGTGAACTTTAAAGACAAGCAATAAGCTTAATTCACAAATAAGCAATAAAAGAGATAAACCAGGTTAAAGTAGTTAAAACAATTAAAGCAGTTAAACATTTGCAACCTGCAGCAATTAAATCGTTGATAGCCATTTGCAATACCGTTTGCAACCTGTAGCAATTTAATCATTCAATAACAATTTGCAATACCATTTGCAACCTGTGACAATTTAGCATTAAATAAACACACTGTAGCAACCTGCAAAAAGATGTTAGAACAATAGTCAAAAACCAGTCTATCCTAGTGATAAGTCCATGTCCAAGAGTACTAGAGATAACCAACATGCAGCCTGCGACGGGAGCAACTCCGAGGCTTACCCACCGTTCCGATATGGCAACGGTCAAGGTTCTAACCCCCGTAATGTGTTGGAGGTAATTTAGTATGGCGCATCCAGTCATTCTGTAACACTTGTGATCATAGACTACCCCAAACCCAGGTCAAGTCAAGTGTCGGTCAAAAGACGTGTACTATCTGTTTATTATTGAAATTCCATCTTCCATTCAGTCAATTCAATCTCGGTATTCCAATAGTCTGTACAACAGTCTCGTGAAAGTTCACAACTTCACGACTCGATTAAATGAAAACATCAGGATCACTTAAATAAATAAAAGAACGAGTAAGATATGATTTTAACCAAGCAAAAGAGTTTAAATTAGCTTAAAATACTTTCTAAGACTAGTAGTTATTTCTCAAGATTTTTAAACAATTTTTAAACAATTTTAAATAGCCAAAAAGCAATTTTAAATCAAGAAATGATTTTTAAAACATATGTTCAAGGAATTGTTTAGAGCAAACCGTACATCAGAATTCTTCAAACAAGGTGTCAAAATGATCGTATTCACTAGTACTACGACATATATTTTTATCGTACATTGGTGTACGTAAAAATCACAGGTTATGAATTTTAAAAGGAATTATAAAACAAGAAATTATTAATAATACCCTCGATCAAGGATTTATTTCGGATAAACCGTACATCAGAATTCTGCAAACAAGATGTCAAAACGATCGTATTTACAAGTACTGTAACATATATTTTTATCGTATAGCAGTGTACGTAAAAATTGCAAGCTACGAATTTTAAAAGAATTTTAACCTATTTAAGTTTTGCCTTCAAAAATTCACTGTGAGAAATATACTTGCCTGATCGCGACGAAACTAGCGCCAATGGATTCGTTTCGACATTTCTGATTTTCTGGGACTAGTCACTCATTTTTCTGGCCCCTGTATAATTAGTTATGGATTTATAACCTTAAAACCCATTTATTAATTAATAAAAAATACGAAAATACGAAAGTTTGAGATATTTACAAGTTTGCCATCGTGAATTTACTTACGCAGCGACGTTCGTTCGACGATGCGTGGGCGGCGTTCTCGTCGACTTCGTCGACGACGGCGACGGCGGCGTCGAGCTCGGCGGTCGGCGGCGTGGAGGCGACGTCGGAGAAGCTCGCAGCGGCGGCGTGGCAACGGAGGCGGAGGCGGGGAGCAGCTCCGGCGGTGTGGCGACGTCCGAAGCGAGGGCGGAGCTCCGGTGGTGTTGGGTTGTCGGTGCAGCGGAGGAAACGGAGGAGGCGGTGCTGTCGGGGGTTCTGACGGCGTGAAGACGACGCCGGCGAGAGGAGGAGGAGGGAGAGGGCGTGGGTCCGCACGGAGGAGGAGCTCGGGGGGCTGCGGGCTTCGTGGCAGTCGGACGGGGTCGTTGGCGCCGTGGCGGTGTCGTCGTAGGGTGGGGGCCTCGTCGGAGCTGGCGAAGCAGCGGAGGCGCTGGGTTGAGTGCCCACCGTGGGTTGGGCTCAGGGAGAGAACGAGAGAGAGGGAGAAGAGAGTGAGGGAGAGCGGGGGAATGCCTGGGTTCAAAATGAAACGGAGAGAGAGAGTATCTGTGTGTGAGGGTTAATACAATGGGATGGGTTTATTTATAGGGTTAGTGAATGGCAAAATGGTAATTAGAGGGGGTAGATGAAGGGGTAGATGAGGGGGTAGATGGGAGGGTAGATGGGAGTTAGATCTGATCCATTTCAGATTTAATCAAAAAAAACGGTAGCTAGGATGTTTATTAGGGGTTAATTAAGTCATTAGCGATTGTAATTAGCAAAGCGGAGGAATACAAACTCGTTTTTGTAAACGACTCCGAAAAATTACAAAAACATACCCACGGGACCGTATCGTCACGAGGATCGTGAATACGAAGTCCGTTTTGGGATTTGAGCTACTGAATTACTAGTTTTAGGCCAAAACGTTTAGAAAGCGGGTTTGCGGGTTCTCTAATGAAACGATATCAGAAAATTACGAAATTAATGTGGGAAGCCCTAAGTGATCATATGATGCTACCGTACAAGTTTGAAAACGTTTTGAAGACGTTTGTATAGAAAATAAATTCGTTGAATCAAAACGGTAATTTTGGGAGATTAATTTTAACAGAAATGTTTTGGGCATTTGAGGAAATCTGAAATTGCTGAAATATAATATGATAAGTCTAGTGCTCTAAAATATTTTTATAAGAATTTTTGGAATCAGTTTTGTTATAAAACTCTTCACGAACATTTATAAAGTAAAATTAATTTTTAAAGTACGTAAAAATAGGTAAATTGAAGTGATGAAATTTCAGGTCGTTACATCCTACCCTCCTTAAAAATAATTCCGTCCTCGGAATTTCTCAAAACTTTATAAAATAAAATAATTACTGGTATTTAAGAAGCTCAAACAAATAAATGATAAAATGGAAAACTAGTCGAATGATTACGATTTAGAAAATAAGTCGTTAATAGCATGAAATATAATGTGATATAATGGCATCAAGAAAACAAGAGATATTTCTAATAAGTATTAACATCATCGTAGTTTCCGTAACTAGTCCCGACTAGTATCACTACAATAGTTACCATGCCTTCTCAAGTAGTCCAAAATTAACATGAGATAATAATATCACATGAAAATGAGGGCTATTATGATGACAACATCTGTTCGAACTTGGAACCTGAGGTGATAAGCCAGTAGCAAGCTATTTAAACCACATAAATGGAAGAACATAAGGTTTATTCGTGCTACTGGGTCTTAATCAAAGATGTCGCTCATCATATAGCACGTATCGACTAATCCACGGGTACCAACACCATCAATTTCCATAATGCCCAACCACATGCTAACGTCCAAATCACCACCCAAAGGTAAGTACAAGGCCAACACTCTAAGTCAGTACTCACTGCCAGCATTTCTTCCGTCAATCTCCATACTATCCAACAATAAGGCAGGATCCATGCTCTCATCCAGAGCCAAGCACAAGGCCTACATCCAACTTCAACACCTAAGGCCAATATTCATCGCCATCACTCCTTCCGTAGACCAATACTTGACATTCGCAACACCCAACATCATCCAACAAATGAACAACCAAAAACACGCTTTCCCGCACACCAAAAGGAGTAGACGCAAGAGGAAGCCTAAACGGGATCTCAACGAGGGTGAGACCCAAGGCAGAGAGCTCAAGAGAAGCCCAAGGATCACGGCTTCCCAAGATCTCAGCCACACGGCGGTAGCGATGGTGGCGGCGAGGGTCGTCGCCAAGGCCAAAAATCCCAAAATAGAACGTCGAAGGGCCATCGGCGGCTGGTGATCCACGGCGGCGAGCGCTGCGACTGGCTGTCGATCCATGGCGGGGAGATAGGGCCTACGGGATGGAGCGAAGCGGAAGCTGGCGGATCGGAGATCTGAGTGGCGACACGAGGTCTGATCGAGCTCGCTTGGGGAAGAGGCCGGGAGGAGGAGGGGGCGATGTCTGAGGGAAAAGGGAAAGCCACGGGGTGGCTTGCGGAGGAAGGAGCGGGGTTAAAAAGAAAAGGGGGGCACCGAAGTCGTCGGTGTTAGGCTGGAACGGGGCTCGAGGAGAGGAAACGGACAGAACGCAATAAAGAGGGGGAAAGGCGGTCGGTGGGAAATGAATCAAACCCTTGGGGGAAAGAAATTGGGTACAAGATAGAAGTAGGGGCTAGAAGAGAAATACGAGTTCAAGAAGGATGAAAAGACGCGAACAGCCTACACTTGCATGTCAGGTTTGGCTTGACTCAAATTCTTCAGCAATATCCTCCAATACTTCTGAGCGTCTTTCGATCTGCTTCCGCGGAGGAACTTAAACTTAAGATGGTCGAGTATTTCAAACCCTACCCTCCTTTGACGACAGTCAAAGGTGGCATGAAATGTCCTTAACCAATTCATCCTAAGAACAACATCAAATGTTGGCATCTCTATCACCATGGATTTAGCGTAAGGACCTCGTCTACAAATCACAATAGAACATTGGAGGCATCCACTGAGAACTGCCAGCGGTCTCGACCATCCAACGTGGAGTCAGAGGTTTAACAGTTACAGTGATAAGAAACATGTCCAAGCTCTAAATAATAGAGTAAGTAGCTTAGTGGAATATCTCGTACCTGGGATTTACTTGGTCCGTAGCCTCAGCTTCTTCTACTGTCATGGTACAAGCTTGGCGTCTTTGGGGTAGCACCTGTTGTCGAGTCTGCTGGTACACTTGTTGTTGGTTGACGTTGTTGAGCAGAGTTGGAAGGCTGAGACTTCCTCTCAGGACAGTCGCTTGCAGTGTGGCCCTTCGATTTGCTTCAGTGGTTGAACTCGAACTTCTGATGATCCAAAATTCGAATGCTGTCCTCCATAACTAGAGTTCAAGGGGACTAAAGAAAGATTCTAAGAAGGTCAATTGAAAGGTCATCAAGCTAAGAGAAGGTGATAATGATGAAGATCGATGGCGTTACATAATCATGATTCACATCCTTGCGGTCCAGCGGACACGGCCAGGGAAGTGACTAAGCTAGGATCACTTGCACCCAGTCTAGCTAGGTTGATCCAACAGACTTTAGCCAAGCACATTGACCGGTATCATGGTCCATTGAAGGAAGATTATCATTTATAGGCGTGCCATCATCAACTGAAGGAAAGGTGATGAAATGAGTAGATGGTTCATCCAATGAAAATAACTATAACGGTTAGCAAAAGTAGCTACTAAGGAGGGTATAACCAAGAATGGAACACGAGTTCCTAAGCTATGGTTAAGAATTCGAAAAAGGTAATGAGGTTCAATGGAGATAGTTCGTTGCGAATTTTGTGATAAGGAACAATAGAAAATTCCCAAATCAAGATGTGGACATGCTATAGCACGATAACATATGCTAGCAATGATAATAAAGACGATGGGTGTCAAATCGACGTAGAGGGAAAAGGTTCAGGTATACCAGTGATTACTGGCTCTGTAGCCTCAGTATCTCGGGTTGATACGATGGATGCTTGACACCTAGCTTGGTTCAGCTTGGCCTGATGAAAGACTCGATGTTGTGAAGTTAGGGGTGGTTTAAGACGCGCTGATCCAGAAACTCCTGTTGGCGTAGTCGCTTTCTTGTTAATGCGGCGGGGGCAGTCCCTGAGAGAGTGCTCAGATGCTCCACATGCCAAACATTGATTTAGCAGCAGGCGACAGTTCTTCTTGATATGTCCCTTTCGGTTGCAATGGAAGCACACCATCGGGGATTTCTTGTTGACTGAAGATGTGGGCCTCTTGAATGTAGTCGTCGTCGGTTGGAGAGCGTCTCTCAGTGGTTCCACAGGATGCTTCCTTTGGGATGCTTTACAGAGTTTGTCAACAGCCTCATGGAGAACTTGGCGTTGAATTTCCAGTATTTCCTTTACGATACCAAGGATATCGTTGTTGGTGATGCCGTGAGTATCTGCTTGACCTGACATACTTCAAAACAAACCGCGATGTAAGGTAGGTTAGAATAAATCTATTCTAATTGTACACTTGGATATTAAAGTCATTTAAACCGATCTTAAAGTATTTGCATAAGCAAGACCTGCATGGGCCGCCAACAAAACCTGTCACGCCCCGCTTCCCATTCTACCGGGAGCGAGGACGTGAACGGGTCCGCGATGTGCTTAAAACAAGGAGGAGTACTTTTTTTTTCTTTTTGAATTTTTTTCCTTTTCTTCCTCCTTGGCTTAAACACACTAAGCGTCTGTATAAAAATTGCAGATCCTTGCTTGCAAATTTAAGAAGCAGCTCAAACAACATTATTACATATCCAGTGTACATTAATTAAGATACAGCTTGGCCTAGTATGGCCAATACAAACAAAGTACACGAATTACATTAATCAAATATGTATAAAAGTGCTGACGCGAAGGTAAAAGTCTAGTCTTCTGTGGGTAGATACTCCACGTAGCCTTCGAGCACTGGCTCGATTCCTGCAGTAGTGTCTTCAAAGAACTCACTATCGATACCTGACGGACATTTCGTAAAACAACAAAATGAAATGTCCGTCAGCGAGGTTTACTCGGCAAGATAATCTCAAAACCAAAATGTTGGACATTTTAAAATTAAACAATGGTGAACTTTAAAGACAAGCAATAAGCTTAATTCACAAATAAGCAATAAAAGAGATAAACCAGGTTAAAGTAGTTAAAACAGTTAAAGCAGTTAAACATTTGCAACCTGCAGCAATTAAATCGTTGATAGCCATTTGCAATACCGTTTGCAACCTGTAGCAATTTAATCATTCAATAACAATTTGCAATACCATTTGCAACCTGTGACAATTTAGCATTAAATAAACACACTGTAGCAACCTGCAAAAAGATGTTAGAACAATAGTCAAAAACCAGTCTATCCTAGTGATAAGTCCATGTCCAAGAGTACTAGAGATAACCAACATGCAGCCTGCGACGGGAGCAACTCCGAGGCTTACCCACCGTTCCGATATGGCAACGGTCAAGGTTCTAACCCCCGTAATGTGTTGGAGGTAATTTAGTATGGCGCATCCAGTCATTCTGTAACACTTGTGATCATAGACTACCCCAAACCCAGGTCAAGTCAAGTGTCGGTCAAAAGACGTGTACTATCTGTTTATTATTGAAATTCCATCTTCCATTCAGTCAATTCAATCTCGGTATTCCAATAGTCTGTACAACAGTCTCGTGAAAGTTCACAACTTCACGACTCGATTAAATGAAAACATCAGGATCACTTAAATAAATAAAAGAACGAGTAAGATATGATTTTAACCAAGCAAAAGAGTTTAAATTAGCTTAAAATACTTTCTAAGACTAGTAGTTATTTCTCAAGATTTTTAAACAATTTTTAAACAATTTTAAATAGCCAAAAAGCAATTTTAAATCAAGAAATGATTTTTAAAACATATGTTCAAGGAATTGTTTAGAGCAAACCGTACATCAGAATTCTTCAAACAAGGTGTCAAAATGATCGTATTCACTAGTACTACGACATATATTTTTATCGTACATTGGTGTACGTAAAAATCACAGGTTATGAATTTTAAAAGGAATTATAAAACAAGAAATTATTAATAATACCCTCGATCAAGGATTTATTTCGGATAAACCGTACATCAGAATTCTGCAAACAAGATGTCAAAACGATCGTATTTACAAGTACTGTAACATATATTTTTATCGTATAGCAGTGTACGTAAAAATTGCAAGCTACGAATTTTAAAAGAATTTTAACCTATTTAAGTTTTGCCTTCAAAAATTCACTGTGAGAAATATACTTGCCTGATCGCGACGAAACTAGCGCCAATGGATTCGTTTCGACATTTCTGATTTTCTGGGACTAGTCACTCATTTTTCTGGCCCCTGTATAATTAGTTATGGATTTATAACCTTAAAACCCATTTATTAATTAATAAAAAATACGAAAATACGAAAGTTTGAGATATTTACAAGTTTGCCATCGCGAATTTACTTACGCAGCGACGTTCGTTCGACGATGCGTGGGCGGCGTTCTCGTCGACTTCGTCGACGACGGCGACGGCGGCGTCGAGCTCGGCGGTCGGCGGCGTGGAGGCGACGTCGGAGAAGCTCGCAGCGGCGGCGTGGCAACGGAGGCGGAGGCGGGGAGCAGCTCCGGCGGTGTGGCGACGTCCGAAGCGAGGGCGGAGCTCCGGTGGTGTTGGGTTGTCGGTGCAGCGGAGGAAACGGAGGAGGCGGTGCTGTCGGGGGTTCTGACGGCGTGAAGACGACGCCGGCGAGAGGAGGAGGAGGGAGAGGGCGTGGGTCCGCACGGAGGAGGAGCTCGGGGGGCTGCGGGCTTCGTGGCAGTCGGACGGGGTCGTTGGCGCCGTGGCGGTGTCGTCGTAGGGTGGGGGCCTCGTCGGAGCTGGCGAAGCAGCGGAGGCGCTGGGTTGAGTGCCCACCGTGGGTTGGGCTCAGGGAGAGAACGAGAGAGAGGGAGAAGAGAGTGAGGGAGAGCGGGGGAACGCCTGGGTTCAAAATGAAACGGAGAGAGAGAGTATCTGTGTGTGAGGGTTAATACAATGGGATGGGTTTATTTATAGGGTTAGTGAATGGCAAAATGGTAATTAGAGGGGGTAGATGAAGGGGTAGATGAGGGGGTAGATGGGAGGGTAGATGGGAGTTAGATCTGATCCATTTCAGATTTAATCAAAAAAAACGGTAGCTAGGATGTTTATTAGGGGTTAATTAAGTCATTAGCGATTGTAATTAGCAAAGCGGAGGAATACAAACTCGTTTTTGTAAACGACTCCGAAAAATTACAAAAACATACCCACGGGACCGTATCGTCACGAGGATCGTGAATACGAAGTCCGTTTTGGGATTTGAGCTACTGAATTACTAGTTTTAGGCCAAAACGTTTAGAAAGCGGGTTTGCGGGTTCTCTAATGAAACGATATCAGAAAATTACGAAATTAATGTGGGAAGCCCTAAGTGATCATATGATGCTACCGTACAAGTTTGAAAACGTTTTGAAGACGTTTGTATAGAAAATAAATTCGTTGAATCAAAACGGTAATTTTGGGAGATTAATTTTAACAGAAATGTTTTGGGCATTTGAGGAAATCTGAAATTGCTGAAATATAATATGATAAGTCTAGTGCTCTAAAATATTTTTATAAGAATTTTTGGAATCAGTTTTGTTATAAAACTCTTCACGAACATTTATAAAGTAAAATTAATTTTTAAAGTACGTAAAAATAGGTAAATTGAAGTGATGAAATTTCAGGTCGTTACACCCTTGTTTGACCTTAGTTATTATCTCTTATCTTAGGCACCATCTTAGTGTCATCTTATCCGACACTAAATCTGTTCGACTCCGGTGCATCTATGTGCATCATAACCCGGAGATTCGTAACAGAACACTCCATTCACACCCATACGCTTCCAAAGTGTTGGGATATCACTACAGGGAATGGAGTAGTGACAGTTAATTTGGGATGCCGAACGATTCCGTTGGTGATCAGTGGACACGAGCTCTATGCCGACTTCATTGTCCATGTTCTGTCGCATTTCGTTGTTGTTCTTGGCATCGATTGGTTGGGAGATTTCTATGCTTCGATCCATTGTCACAGTAAGAAGGTGGTGTTCAGGATACCAGGTCACCCGGTGGTCGAGTTTCACAGCAGAGAACGATCGCTTGGGCCCGTCTAGGGGTGAGCACGGTTTGCTCAAACCGTCCGAACCGAACCGGACCGAACCGGACCGCGCCAAAAACCGAATCGAACCGCTCTCCATCAGTCTGGTTTGGTCTCAATCGTTGGAAACCGCCACTTATATGGTCTAGTTTGGTTTCTTCCTGTCGAAACCGCTTAAACCGAACCGACTCCTAACATATATTATATATTGTGCTGGAAATCTGTTGGGATTTTAACCCTAGTCCTTCGGAACCCTGGCCTAAGGCCTTTAGACTGAGCGGCGCCGCGCCGGCCCTATTTGGCTATCTGCCCTCTTCAATCTCCAGTCTTCACTCTTCAGAGTTCAGACTGCATTCATTTTTTCCCCGTTTGAGCATCGCTAATTCTCCATACACTTAACGCATCATATAGCCTTCTTTAAACTGGAGAAGAAAATGGGATGTACTTAGTTGACAATGAGATAGTATGTGACGTTCATATCTGTAGAAACATTAGTGAATTAACATGATCAACGCAATTCAGCATCAATACCATTTTGATACAACTTCTAGTGATGAATGCACCCTAACTCCTATAGAAAAATGAAAATACATAGAACAATAATAACCGCACCAGTCGCAGTCACAGTTCGAACTCCTGCAAGCGATGCAGTGCCCAATTTTCCCTGGTTTGATAAGGAGCACAGAAATGAAGCCATGTCATGAAATTGTTTTAATGACAAAGTCTATATTCAGCAAAATTGGGTATACGAGGGGATCTTCTGTCATTATATGTCTGAACCGCAGTTCCAAACCGAACCAAACCGCTCCAAGCGGTTTTTGTCGGCTCGGAAACCGTCGGTCTGGCGGTCTGGTTTGGTCTGGCCTGTGAGAAACCGCTACTTATACGGTCTGGTTCGGTTTAGGTCCCAAACCGCCGGTTTGAGACCGTGCTCTCCCCTAGGCCCGTCAGATTTCGGGCTAAGCCGGAGGAGTCGATCGTTGTCGCCATGCAGATGGAGATCAGTAGACCAGCAGTCGTTAGAGACTTCGATGACGTCTTTCTGGATTATATTTCAGGGTTGCCACTCGACAGAGCTTTGGAGTTCAGCATAGACCTGATGCCGGGAGCGCAACCTATTTCGAAGGTGCCGTATCGAATGGTTCCTGCAGAGCTTGAGGAGTTACGGAAGTAGTTGGACGAATTGTTGCGGAAGGGATTCATACACCCTAGTGTGTCACCTTGGGGTGCACCAGTCCTATTGGTGAAGAAGAAGGATGGATCCCGCAGGATGTGTATGGATTACAGAGGGCTGAATGCAGTGACTATGAAGAACAAGTACCCGCTGCCCCCACATTGATGACATATTTGACCAGCTCTGAGGTTCGAGAGTTTTCTCGAAACTGGATTTGAGGAGCAGATACCATCAGCTGAAGGTGAAGAAGGATGACATTCCGAAGACGGCATTTAGGACAAAGTACAGACACTATGAGTTCATGGTCATGCCTTCGGTGTGACCAACGCTCTCGCAGTGTTCATGAACTTGATGAAATTGATCTTCTATGACTATCTGGATAAGTTCGTCGTCATCTTCATTGACGACATTCTTATTTACTCGAAGTCTGAGGAGGAGCACCGCCGACATCTGAGGATAGTGTTGCAGACACTGAGCCATCATCAACCGTATGCCAAGTATAGTAAGTGCGAGTTCTGGTTGGACAGAGTCATATTCCTGGGACACGTGGTGTCCGGTAATGGTATATCGGTAGATCCAGAGAAGGTCAGAGCAGTTAGCGAGTGGCCGACCCTGCGATCAGCATCAGATATAAGGAGCTTTCTCGGGTTAGCTGGCTACTACTGTCGGTGCATCAAGGATTTCTCGAGAATTACAGATCCAATGACGAAGCTTATGAGGAAGGATATGGAGTTCGTTTGGTCAGAGGATTGTGAGAAGGCTTTCAGTATTTTGAACGCGAGATTGACCACAACATCGATTTTGGCGGTATCGGATTGGAGCAGAGGCTTCGAGATTTACTGTGATGCATCAGGCAAGGGTCTTAGATGCGTTCTACATCAGCATGGTCATGTGGTCGCGTACGCTTCTCGACAGTTGAAGAATCATGAGAAGAACTACCCGACGCACGATTTGAAGTTATCGGCTGTGATATTTGCGCTGAAGATCTGGAGACACTTCCTGCTGAGTGAGAGCTTGAAAATTTTCACCGATCACAAAAGCTTGAAGTACATATTTAGTCAGAAGGAGCTCAACATGCGTCAGAGACGATGGTTGGAAATGATGGCAGATTATGAGATAGATCTGCAGTATCACCCGGGGAAGGTGAATGAAGTGCCAGATGCTTTGAACAGACTCTCTGCAATGATGATGCATATTGCCAACTGGAGAATATATCAGGAGCTGAGAGGAATGAACATTGAGGTTGTACTACCAGGAGTGATCGTTTCATTGATGAACATGCAGATTCAGTCAACGATTATGGATCGCATCAAGGTAGCTCAGGCGGGAGATCCGAAGCTACAGAGGATCGAAAGACAGGTATAAGCTGGACTTCGGACAGAGTTTATCATTCATGAGGATGGATCCCTGAGATACGGCAGTAGACTCTTCATACCTGCAGGTGACATTAGAGATGAGCTGTTGAATGAGGAACATAGCTCGCCTTATTCCATTCATCCTGGAGGCACAAAGATGTACAAGTACCTCCGTCTGAACTATTGGTGGATTGGCATGAAGAGGAGTGTGGCACGGAGCGTTGCCAAGTGTCTTGTATGCCAGCAAGTGAAAACAGAGCACCATCGGACCGTAGGACTGCCACAACCACTTCCTATTCCAGAATGGAAGTGGCAGCACATCACGATGGATTTCGTGACAGGCCTACATCGGAGTCCTAAATAGAACGATGCAGTCTGGGTGATCGTTGACCGATTGACCAAGTCTGCGTATTTCATCCCATTCCGAGTGGGACAGTCCTTGGAAATCTTGGCGAGGAAGTATCTAGAGGTAAAGATATTTTACTTCTCTATTTATAGTTCCTCCTTGAGGTTAGTTTGTGATGTAGACCATGTACGCGCAAGAGATTGTACGTTTGCATGGAGTTTCGGTGAGCATCGTATTCGACAGAGACTCGAGATTCACGTCTCAGTTTTGGAAGAGTCTACAGGAGAACCTTGGTATGAGTCTGAGTTTCAGCACGGCATACCACCCGCAAACCGATGGCCAGTCGAAAAGGACGATCCAAATTCTGGAGGATATGCTGAGAGCTTGTACGCTCGATCTGAAGGGTTCGTGGGAGGATCATCTCCATCTAGTAGAATTCTCCTACAATAACAGCTATCAGGCGAGCATTGGCATGGCGCCATTTGCTGCTCTATATGAAAGGAAATGTCGATCATCGCTGAGCTGTGATGACATCGGAGACAGAGAACTGTTGGGTCCGGAGATGATTGTAGAAGTTGTGGATGTCGTGAGAGACATTAGGGATAAACTTCAGATTGCTCTATTGAGTATTGGTGTTTTATACCAATCTTATTTTGATGATGATCACAACATTATGTTGTTGCTAATGACTCTCATGTTTTAGTCTCTCAGTTTTATCTCAAGAATATGTTTCTTGGAGACTAATCACTTGGTGCAAGGATGGACATCAAGTGGAGAAGAGCCTAAGCTTGGACTCAAGGAGTGCCAAAGCTTGGAGATGATGGAGAGCAATCAAGGCATCAAGATTGAAGACTTAGACTCTAAGGAAAGCATTGTAATCCATGTAATTTACTTTATTGCTTTCTCTCTCTTTTGAGTCTAGGGTTAATGTAATGCCTTGTTAGATGGTTTACTCATTCATGCATTTGCATATAACCATCTTAGTGACCCTTAGGATTATCATAGAATCCAACACAATAGGTTCACTCTGTCCAAAGACTCATTTGGAGTCTCTGGCTTTCCGTCAGTCGGCTGCTGAAGGAAACACAGTCGATTGGGTAATTTTCAGTCGCCTGTAGATCCTTCTACAGTCGTCTGACATGCACAGCTCAAGTCAACATTTCAATTGACTCAAACTTCAGCTTTACGCACAGTCGTCTGTCGATCAGTTTATAGTCACCTGGAGATTGGTCATCAGTCCCCTGTATAGCATAAGTGCATTCTCTGTAACTCTCTGTTGTTTCTCCATTTTATACTGCAGACGACTGATGAAGAATGTACAGTCGCCTGACTTTTTGACAGTTGACTGTAGCATTAACATCAGTCGTGCGAAGAATTGGAGAAAAGTGCAGCTCTCTGTTTCGATCCATCCCCTGCAGCAGTCGCCTGCTGAAGGATTACAGGCGCATGTCCTGTTTGTCAGTCGACTGTATTGACTTCATCAGTCGACTGTCCTGGCCCAGATTATAGCCGTTGGATATTTTCTAGCCTTTGATCAGTCGACTGTCTTTTGATTATCAGTCGACTGTTCCTGTCGTTTTCGCCCAGTTTCTAGCCGTTGCTGAATTCTTTCTTTGGCTGTTTCTTTGTGTTTTGGGGCTTGATATGGGGTTCCTATATATTTGAGTTTGCTGCATTCACTTGAGAACTCTTGACAATATTTGATAACTCTTGACTCTATAGAAAATCTCAAGAGATCAATAAACAACTCTCAAGCTCCCTCATTTTCCCTCAATTGAGCATCCATCTATCTTCATGCATTGAAGTCCAGCTCAAGGGAAATCATCCAAGTGCTCTTAAGCATATCTCAACACTTGTAGATCCTCTTCCATGCCTTGCATCCATTCATGAGTAAGCATCTCAAGGCATAGGTAAGAGTATTTATTTTACTTGGTGTAATTTGTGTCTCTAATTCTCTTTGTGGGAATTAGAACTTTCTCTCTTTGTGGGAGGTTCTCTCTTTGTGGGAGGTTCTCTCTTTGTGGGACTTAGGAAACTCTCTTTGTGGGAGTAACTCTCTTTGTGGGAGTTTAGTGTCCTAGTATAGGGCTAACCCTAATTCTCTGAGTGGGAGTCAGTGATTCTCTGTGTGAGAGTCTTAATCCTCGTGTATGATTGGTTGGGTCCTTGTGTAGGGCATAAATCCTCTTTGTGGGGTATCTCCTTGTGAGATTTGTATTCACTTCTCTGTGTGGGAATATAGTGAATATTGGTGTGGTTGGATGTACCCAAGTTTGGGGAACCAGGGTAAAACTGTGTGTCTGTGTTTGGATTGATTGTGCCTTTTAATTCCTCTTGCATTTATAATTCTGCATTTGCAAGTTAAATTTTAATTGGACAATTTTATTGCCATTACACTATTCACCCCCCCTCTAGTGTGTGTTGTTAGTATTACAAGGGTAAGGCGATCCTTACAATTGCTTAAGATCGCTTCAAGCATTGGGCGGATACCAGAGACGACCTTTGAAGTTTCAGCATGGAGATCATGTTTTCCTGAAGATTTCTCCGAACCACAGAGTAATTCGTTTCGGGAAGAATGAAAGCTGAGTCCGAGGTATATTGGACCATTTGACGTGTTGGAGCGTGTGGGAGCAGTGGCATATCGCCTTGCTCTACCACCATCTTTGGAGGGAGTTCACGATGTATTTCACGTATCTCAGCTACGTCGATACGTCAGTGACCCAAAGCACACTGTGGACTTTTCAGAGATCACGGTCCGACCGGACTTGATTTATGAGCAGCAGCCAGTATAGATTTTGGACCGTCAATAGAAGCAGTTGAGGAATAAGGTAGTCGACCTGGTGAGAGTGATGTGGCGTCACGGATCGCCAGGAGAGTCCACCTGGGAGAGAGAAGATGAGATGCAAGAGCACTACCCTCATTTGTTCCCTGATCAGTAGGTGTTAGAAATTCCGAGGGCAGAATTTTCTTAAGGTGGGTAGGATGTAACGGCCAGTATTTGTGTTTTGCATCTTAGTCGTTTCCTCTCTTAGTCGTACACTTTGCGTACCAGTAATTTTATGCGTATCAGTATTTGTTTTTTTAGCTTAGCGTATTTATCTTTTGTCTTCGTGTAACTACGTATCCCTACGCGTTAACCACTTATAATTTAATTTAACTATAATATTTTCATTTCAAAATTTAAAATTTAAATTCAAATTGTTTCCTAATTTGGAGATGAGACTTTTGCTCATTCTCCTTAATCACCAAATTATACCCACTAATTTCTATTAACACTTTTGTCCTTTTCCATATCAACCTAAAATTTTGAAATACTTCCTTCTAATCTCAAACCCTAGCCTAAAACGTTTTCAGCCGTCATTTACCTTTTCCCCGGTTTTGTTTTCGTACGCATGCAACTCCATTACCCTCGTTTTTAAAACATATGAATGAATATGCAAGCTAATCCTAGGCCACTACTATAGGTACTTGTGGGTACCAGGCTTCACAAATAATATGTAAATCTAAACCTAGGCTTTTCTTCCTTACTCACGTGAGTACCCCTAGGGCTTTGCAACTTTTTTTTTCTTTAAACCCAAAGTCTACCATAGACCTAACACAACACTCCCTATATTTAGCCCTACTTTATATCCCTCTCTCCTACTCTATTTAATCAAATAGAAACCTAGGTCTAACTCCTCACACAGCCGTAACCTAGAAAGGGTTTCCTACTTCTTCACTTGAGCCGCACAAAACACAGAGCCTCCCCATCTTGCTTGTTTGAACCTCAACCCTACACAGGCCGACGGCCGTTCTTCAACAACCGCCGACGACCCTTCTTCTCTGGTCACCAACAAGAACCGCCGGCGTTTCTCCGACCTGCACCTATCCCCCTCGCTTCATTCCCACGGCCAGCCTGCCATGCCCTCCTTCTGTCCACACAACACACCCCAACAGTCGCTGTCCTCTCCACTTGACAGCCGTCTGACCCCTTCCTTGGAGCTCTCCGACCTGACGCAACACACCCAGGCCGCTGTCCCTCTCCATGTTCGGCCACCACACCCCCGCGCGTGCATCAACAGGCCGCACCCCCTCTCTCACCGCTAGCCAAGCCCACGCACAGAACAACCACCGGCCTTCACATGCCCTCCGACCATTGACAGCCTTCCTCCAGCCTTAAACCCCACGCACGACCACTCCCCTCCACCTCTCTTCAACCAACCACGCCGGACAGCCCCACCTCCTCTATTCGTTACCGAAAGACAGCTTCGCAGGCCGCACTTCCTCCTTTGCTGCCGTAAGAAGACGTAGCCACTGCCCCTCTGCGTAGACGTCGTTTCGCTGCGCTACCCACAGCTGAAACGATCCTGATGCGACCTTCTTTACTACGCTACCCGTAGTCGAGGAACCGGAGACGACGAGACCCATCACTGTTTCAGATCCGACGTCAGACTCATGCGTGTTTGTCGTACTAGGTTGGTTCCCCTCGCTCGTAGTAACTCACACCGTACGTCATTGAAACCTAACTAAAAATCGACAACTTAAACCACTAAATTTACTTTTACGCTCCTTTAAACTGTTGTGAAAATCTAGACCGACGATTGAACAATTTTGACTGTGCACATATAATAGAATCGTCGGATAGGTTGAACGTTCGAACAACTTGACTTGGAACTGTTAGGATAGCCACGTTCATCTTAGAGAACAAACCATAATCGGACTTTCTAAAACTGGGCATGACACCGTCCCCTTAAATTTATTACAGCAAACCATAACCGACACACTGCTCGTGACGAGACGCTTTCGACAGACGTACTTCTCACCACTTCAGGCAAGTGTGTTCACTTGCGTAGTTACGGCCACGTTTTAAGCCAATACTTACTTAGTTTGTAAATTATTGAACAAGATAACCAGACGTGAAATGATAGCGTCTGGTACACCCTCACAACAGACTAGACTTGACGACGAAGTTTAGGTATAAAATGCTATAATTACCATGCTAGGAACTATTTTGTGTGTGTGTGCGTGTGGACTCCATAGAATGAAAGAACATACATTTCCTTTTGTCTTGCCATGTTACATCGTTCTTGAAATGTTTTGCATAACCGGCAGGTAATAGGGTACTCTCCAAGATAGAGAGAGTGATCCCTTGTACGGATACACAGCCTGCAGGCAATATGGCACTCTCCAAGATAGAGAGAGTGATCCGTTGTCCGGATACACAGCCTACGGGCAATAGGGCACTCTCCAGGATAGAGAGAGTGATCCCTTGTACGGATACACAGCCTGCGGGCAATATGGCACTCACCTAGCAGAGTGAGTGATCCCTTGTATGGATTTGTCTTGAGCACTTGGGTGGGGTAGTGTTGAGCGGTCACACGGTTTAGTGGGTTTGACCGCCCTCTAACCGTAAGGCGTGAACCCTTTTATGACACACACGTCTTGTCTTGTCATGTTGCCAGTAGCACACGCTACGGCCATTGTCATATCATGTTTACTTTCTTGCACAGACTTTACTTTCCTACCATGCTGTAAAATGTCATGCTGTTGCATCTTATAACTTGTCATGTAAAGAAGATTTCAATATATGTCTTTAAATTTCATACACCTTGTAGTATAGTCTTCTTACCTTTACTTGTAGACTCTGCCTGACATACATCTGTTGGACGCAACGATCTATGATCTTTGGTTTGATGATGACAAACGTGTCGTTATATCTGACGTGTGTGTTTAGTGTGTTTCAGGATTAAGTCCCTCACTATTTGGAGGAAGTGTGTGTGCAAAGGAGTTGGACTTGGTCAATGGAGAGAAAAGTTGGACTTGGTCAATGGAGGAGAGATTTGGCCAAATAAATTAGAAAGATTGTCCTCTATCCTACTCCTATTCAAACACCTAATCTATTCCCATTCTTATCCCTATGGTGTGTCAAATCCCTTGATTCTAGGGACTCTTCCTAATCATTCTACAAACCCCAAAAACCCTAATCCACATCCTATATAAGTTCTCGTATCAAGAGGGAAGAGGTGCGCAAAAATCTCCAAGAAAGAAAGGCCACAATATTTGTGCGGCAATAAAAAAAGGAAGGGGGCTTACAAAAATATAAGTGTGCTTGCGGCAACTTAAAAAAAACTTCCTCTCCCAAGCATCAACACAAAACCCTCAGAAAATCTCCTAAGCCCTAAAGATCAATCTTTGCCTATACTTTTAACCTATCAGCTGCAAGTCCAAAAGCCAATAACCATACGTTAAATCATCTTCCTTATAGCCGAAAGCTTCAAAGTCTTGGATTATCATCAGCCTCACGCACCCAAGAGCATCACGAAAACATCCCTCTCCCCGCATCAATCAAGGAGAGGAGTCTTCTTCATCTCAACGACAATCTTCAAGCACCAAGCATCCACAAACATCTCCGCAAGATCAACCAACGAAGCAGCGCACTGTGAGTTGTCGCCGACGTCATCCACACCGTCGAAAGGTCGTCGTCACGAAGAGCTCAACACCGTTGTTGCTGATGAAGTCTCGCCGTCCTCGCTGTTGAATCCATCGTACGTGGAGATCTCGTCGTTGCAGTTCAAAGAAGAGATCGGAGAATCAAGCTATCGCCTTAGAAGAGCTCGCCGTCGGAGCTGTTGATCAATTCGGAGAGCTCGTCGAGAGTTGCTCGGACATCGTGTCACCGACAAGAGCTGACAAAGCCCACAACGTCTCTCGGAGAATCCCAGCACGCTGCCATCGAAGAAGCTGCCGAAGGAGTCGATGTTCGAAGAGCTCTCCGCCGTTGAGTGCACGTCGCCGGAGAAATCATCCGTAGCAGTCGAACGAACAAACGCCGTCGCTGTCGAAGTTATTGTCATCCTGTCACCGTATCATCGCAGCCACCATCCTCAGGCGATCGGGAGTCGGAGAAGGAGCGTTGCGCAGCCTGCATGCCCTAGCTCAGCACCGCCGGAGACGAAGCTCGTTGCACGGACGTTGAAGAAGTAATCCACCGTCATCACGAAGATCGCCACCGATCGAAGGCGCTAAGTTGTCGTTGGTTATCGCTGCAGTCGGAGAAGCCCTCGGCACCGTGACTTGATCGCCGTCGTCGCCATCGAAAGATCGACCCTGCATGCCCTAGACGAAAGCGGAAGAAAAACAACGCCGGAGAACGCTGCCTCAAAACGAACCAACGACTGAGATTGCGTAATACAAACAAAGATTAAACTTGCGAATGAAATCGAGCGGAATCATTAGCGTGCTGACGTGGCTTGTTTTTTTAAAGGGAGTTGCTGAGCGCACCGACCGCTGGAAATTAAGATTGAACTGGAACTTCTTTACACACAGACCAGTGTGTTATTTGCGATCCAGGAGACGGATCGAGACACCACTTGCGTCAGATTGGAGCTGACGACGTGCTAATTGACAGAGACACCTACACGGACACGAACTGAGCATTTCTAAACCCTTAAACTCTTTTATTCGTGTCTTAGTGCAACGTTCTCTGTAGGGGAAACTTTACCTATCTTTGGGGACTATTTTGGGACTTGTCTGGTTGGGGCTAGACAAGTGGGACCCAGCTAGTTTGGGACTAGCTGGTAGAAAGCGTTACTAGGATTGATAGTGAGAGAAAACACAGAGAGTGGGGTACTGAGAGCCTGGCGAGTGTAGAGATGTAGAGGGTGCTCTGAGCGTGCTCTAACTTGTGGTTTTGTACCTCTTGTGCTATTCAATACTAGTATCTGCTTTGGGGGCTGGAGTAGGTCGAAGGGTTGACCGAACCAGGGTAAATCTGTTGTGTACTCTGTGTCTGCTTTTTATTTACCATGTTGTTGCTATAACTGCGTGTGCTTATTCGTGGGTTGCACGAATTATTTTTATAAGCCTATTCACCCCCCTCTAGGCTAGGATCCAGATCCAACAAGTTGTATCAGAGCAGGTTTTAGGATCTAGCCTAGGATTGACCATGAATAACCATATGGATAGTGCTTTTGCTGAGGGTCAGTCTGTTTCCCGTCCCCCTAGATTTAATGGAGGTGATTATGCATATTGGAAAAATCGAATGAAAATTTGCCTCATTTCTGTTGATTATAAAGCTTGGCAAATAATTGAAAAAGGATATAAACTGCCTGTAATTAAAGTAGAAAATGTTGAGATTGAAAAACCAAATGACAAATGGGATGATAATGATTGGAAATCTTATTCTTTAAATGCTAAAGCTATGAATGCCCTCATATGTGCACTTGATAAATCTGAATATAATAGAATCTCACATTGTTTAACTGCGCAGGAAATATGGCATACTTTGGAGGTGACGCACGAGGGAACGTCACAGGTAAATGAGTCTAGACTGTCTCTTTTGAGTGTAGAGTTCAAGGGATTTCGCATGCTACCATCAGAGAGCATATCAGAGATGTATGCGAGGTTCACCGACATAGTCTACAAGTCTAGCTCGCTTGGAAAGCCATATGATAGCCTCGATCAAGTGAGGAAGATCCTAAGAGCATTGCCAAGCTCTTTCAGACCAAAGGTCACCGCCATCCAGGAAGCAAAGGTATTGTCTCAATTGAAGGTGGAGGACCTTATTGGTAATTTGATGTCCCATGAGTTAGAACTGCAAAATGTTGAAGCAAGAGAGAAACCTGAGGAGAAAGAGAAAGCCATAAAGCCCCTTGCTTTGCAAGCTAGAGAAGAAGAGGATGACGACGACGACATAGCGCTAATGGTGAGAAACTTCAGAAAGTTCATCAAGACCAAGCATGGGAGAAACGAAATGGCACCCAGATTTAATCGTTCTAACTTTAACAATTCTTCCAAGCAATTTAATGATCAGAAATCTACTGATAGAATGCAATGTTTTAAATGCAAGGGAAGAGGACATCTGATGAAGGATTTGCCCAAATGAAACTGCTCAGCTCGCTAAAGGAAAAGGAAAAGCGAAGGTATTAACATGGGATATGGATAGCGAAGCTGAAAGCGAGGAGGAACATGAAGCCCATTCTTGCATGGCTTTGATGGGGATCCAAGATGAGACACCGTCAGGTAACAAAGCTGAACTTCTTAAAATTTGTGAAGAAATGCAAACTCAAATAGTAGATCATGAGTTCACTATTGAATGTCTCCAAAATCAGAACTATGACATGCAAGTTAGAGATGATAAGGTGTTTAAAGAAAATGAAAAGCTTAAAATTGAACTTAATGCATGTAAGTCTACTATTAAAATCATGAAGAAGGAAAAAGCGAGCTTTGATGAAACTGCTCCTTGTATTTCTTTTTCCTCATTATTAAACCAAAATAGCATGCTTAAACAAGATTTAATGAAGCTCGAAGCTGAAAAAGAATATGAAATAAGAGAGCTTAAGGATAAATTTTGCATGCTAGATAACGATCTTAAAAAGAAAACAATTGAATATGAAAAGAAGGAAAAAGAAAACAAGTTGGCTTTTGTTAGTAAATGCACGATGCTTGTGGAAGAAAATAAACAATTAAAAATCAAAGTGTCTCATCTTAAAGTGGCCATTAAGAAATTCTCTATGGGAAAACAATCGTTGGACACTATTTTAGAGAATCAATTATATGGCAATAATAGAAGAGGACTTGGTTTTGGTCTGAAAAACGTTGAAAAGCAAAAATTCAAGAAATTCCACAATATTCCCTCTATTGCAAAGAACAAATATGTAAAGTGCTTTACTTGTGATAGTGTAGGCCACACTTCATATTATTGTAAATTTAGGAACACAAATATCAAGTTTAAACAAGTGTGGGTTCCTAAAACAATATTGGCTAACACTAGTGGACCTTGTTGGATTCCAAGGTCACATTTAACACCTTTCATATAGGTAAGGTGGAGATTTGGCGAGGAGCAAATTTTTCAATGTCTCATTCTTTTAGCTCCTTCGTCAAATAACGATGAGAAGGTATAATTTTTATCCCTCTTTGCATTTCATTGCATACCTTCATAGATTGTTTTGTGTGCTTGTTTTTATTTTGTTTTGTGTGTTTGCTTGCATGATTTTTTAATGTTTTTATTTCTGAAAAAAACAAAAAAATTGAAAAACAAAAAATTAAAAAAAAATGAGCTTAAAAGAATACCCTTTATGATTTATCTTAAGTGGTATTGTATGAATGTTCAAGTCTATCCCTTGTAGAAGTTAATTCATTATTGTCGTAGCTAGATGAACATGTTGTTCTCTTTTTAGTAGCCATGACATGTCTCATAAATTTTGAATTTGACTTCTACACCTACATTTGCACTTTCACGATAATTGACTTTTTAGTACTTTTGGAGATTCTCTTGAAGAACAATGGAAAGTGAATGAATGAATGATTAAATTCTGAATTTTCTAAGGGATATGAAGTGTTTAGCCATGAATAAAAATTGAGCACAAAAGAATTGCAAATGGAAAAAAATATATACATGAAAATTGCTCCGTATGAAAAATGGATACACTTCATGGCTAATACACAACCCACGAGTATCCAACTTATACTACATGGGTAATCATTAGCGTTGGTGTATATTACTCGTCAAGCAACGTCACCCCACATTTAAAAGTCCTTTTAGGCCATGTTTTGGGGTTTGGTAACTTGAACTCATCTTTGATGAGGTGGGAAAAATCAATCCTAGTGATATTCATGAAAAAATTGGAAAATGTGGATTAATTTGACTGATTTTCTGAAATCGAATCTCCTCTAGTACTTTATTGTCTATATCACTACACTTACACAAAGGTGGAGAAGTCTTGTTATGAAATTCTATGAGCTTGGATTGTCTATTTTCTGGAAAACTCATGCAAATTGCACGCTACATTTATTAATGGTTTATTTTTTCATGGAATATTTTTGTGACTTCATTAATCCACTTTTGGTGATTACAAAGGGGGAGAAAGAAAAGAAAGATTTGACAGACTTGAAGTCGGTATTATTTGTTGAATGGGGAGCATGAAACATACTTACATGAATAAATTTTGAAGGAGGAGCTTGAGAGAAGGGGGAGCATGTGTGTTCTATGTTTTTTTGTTGTGCATGCTTTGTAACGCGTGAATGTCTCATCCATACATCATATTGCATTACACCCTTCAACACACTTCACACACCCATACTTATTGCTCAAATCTTTTATGGGTTTGTCATCACCAAAAGGGGGAGATTGTTGGACGCAACGATCTATGAACTTTGGTTTGATGATGACAAACGTGTCGTTATATCTGACGTGTGTGTTTAGTGTGTTTTAGGATTAAGTCCCTCATTATTTGGAGGAAGTGTGTGTACAAAGGAGTTGGACTTGGTCAATGGAGAGCAAAGTTGGATTTGGTCAATGGAGGAGAGATTTGGCCAAATAAATTAGAAAGATTGTCCTCTATCCTACTCCTATTCAAACACCTAATCTATTCCCATTCTTATCCCTATGGTGTGTCAAATCCCTTGATTCTAGGGACTCTTCCTAATCATTCTACAAACCCCAAAAACCCTAGTCCACATCCTATATAAGTTCTTGTATCAAGAGGGAAGAGGTGCGCAAAAATCTCCAAGAAAGAAAGGCCACAATATTTGTGCGGCAATAAAAAAAGGAAGGGGGCTTACAAAAATATAAGTGTGCTTGCGGCAACTTAAAAAAAAGCTTCCTCTCCCAAGCATCAACACAAAACCCTCGGAAAATCTCCTATGCCCTAAAGATCAATCTTTGCCTATACTCTTAACCTATCAGCCGCAAGTCCAAAAGCCAATAACCATACATTAAATCATCTTCCTTATAGCCGAAAGCTTCAAAGTCTTGGATTATCGTCAGACTCACGCACCCAAGAGCATCACGAAAACATCCCTCTCCCTGCATCAATCAAGGAGAGGAGTCTTCTTCATCTCAACGACGATCTTCAAGCACCAAGCGTCCACAAACATCTCCGCAAGATCAACCAACGAAGCAGCGCGCCGTGAGTTGTCGCCGGCGTCATCCACACAGTCGAAAGGTCGTCGTCACGAAGAGCTCAACACTGCTGTCGCTGATCAAGTCTCGCCGTCCTCGCTGCTGAATCCATCGTACGTGGAGATCTCGTCGTTGCAGTTCAAAGAAGAGATCGGAGAATCGATCTATCGCCTTAGAAGAGCTTGCCGTCGGAGCTGTTGATCAAGTCGGAGAGCTCGTCGAGAGTTGCTCGGACATCTCGTCACCGACAAGAGCTGACGAAGCCCACAACGTCTATCGGAGAATCCCAGCACGCCACCGTCGAAGAAGCTGCCGAAGGAGTCGATGTTCGAAGAGCTCTCCGCCGTTGAGTGCACGTCATCAGAGAAATCATCCGTAGCAGTCGAACGAACAAACGCCGTCGCTGTCGAAGTTATTGTCATCCTGTCACCGTATCACCGCAGCCACCATCCTCAGGCAATCGGGAGTCGGAGAAGGAGCGTTGCGCAGCCTGCATACCCTAGCTCAACATCGCCGAAGACGAAGCTCGCTGCACGGACGTTGAAGAAGTAATCCGTCGTCGTCACGAATATCGCCACCGATCGAAGGCGCTAAGTTGTCGCTGAGTCATCGTTGTAGTCGGAGAAGCCGTCGGCGCTGTGACTTGATCGCCGCCATCGCCATCAAAAGATCGACCCTGCATGCCCTAGACGAAAGCGGAAGAAAAAAAACGCCGGAGATCGCTGCCTCAAAACGAACCAACGGCTGAGATTGCGTAATACAAACGGAGATTAATCTTGCGAATGAAATCGAGCGGAATCATTAGCATGCTGACGTGGCTTGTTTTTAAAGGGATTTGCTGAGCGCACCGACCACTGGAAATTAAGATTGAACTGGAACTTCTTTACACATAGACCAGTGTGTTATTTGCGATCCAGGAGACGGATCGAGACACCACTTGCGTCAGATTGGAGCTGACGACGTGCTAATTGATAGAGACGCATACACGGACACGAACTGAGCATTTCTAAACCCTTAAACTCTTTTATTCGTGTCTTAGTATAACGTTCTCTGTAGGGGAAACTTTACCTATCTTTGGGGACTATTTTGGGACTTGTCTGGTTGGGACTAGACAAGTGGGACCCAGCTAGTTTGGGACTAGCTGGTAGAAAGCGTTACTAGGATTGATAGTGAGAGAAAACACAGAGAGTGGGGTACTGAGAGCCTGGCGAGTGTAGAGACGTAGAGGGTGCTCCGAGCGTGCTCTAACTTGTGGTTTTGTACCTATTGCGCTATTCAATACTAGTATCTGCTTTGGGGGCTGGAGTAGGTCGAAGGGTCGACTGAACCAGGGTAAATCTGCTGTGTACTCTGTGTCTGCTTTTTATTTACCCTGTTGTTGCTATAACTGCGTGTGCTTATTCGTGGGTTGCACGAATTATTTTTATAAGCCTATTCACCCCCCTCTAGGCTAGGATCCAGATCCAACAACAACTCCTTTTCTCTTGGGTGTTTGTATGTCAGGTACCGAGACAGAGTTCGCAGACGAGGAGACTGTACCTGCAGGCTTGGACCAGTAGGACGTTGTTCAGGAGTACGATCCGGATGAGGACTAGTCCTAGAGTTCTCCGCCTGTTATTG
The DNA here is from genome assembly GCA_030789695.1 of Scilla litardierei. Taxonomy (NCBI): domain Eukaryota; kingdom Viridiplantae; phylum Streptophyta; class Magnoliopsida; order Asparagales; family Asparagaceae; genus Scilla; species Scilla litardierei. Next base: position 807,130,424 of record CM061142.1, on the reverse strand, counting down.
ATTTGGAGTTACAACTTTCTAGTTGGGTGCATAGCACCATTTTGCTTTCTGTTTTAGGTTGGGTATGTAGCACCAGTATTTTTCCTTTCTTTCAGTTGTAGCCATGCCCGAGGCTTACTTTATTAGACTTCATGTACTTGCTGGATTATTATCTTAATTAATGAATGTTGTTCCTTTTTAGTACTATTATTCTTCTGAACTTTAAAATGCAAGAACATGTACTTCGTTTGGTGTACCTCTACAGATGCTTATTGGGTCCGAGCTTCATAGCTCCGGCCCCATGCGGACCTTCGCCACATCCTCGCTCTCATATTATGGGAAGCAGGGCGTGACATTAGGGGTTGGTTGGACCCAACTCTGGGATAGTAGAGATCTTGGCTATGATTAATATCTTTAGGGCTTAAACTTAAAACTGTTTTAAGTGATTTTTCTGCTGCTTGTTTGATTTCGTCGTCCGTCCGACTTAGGCCAGACGTCGAATTTATTGCCATAAGGTCCCAGAAAACCCAACAGTCTCTTGATGTGGTGTTGGATCGCTTTGCGTCGTCTTAAGGAAAAGTTTTTGCGAGACAGTTTTTCAGATAATTATAACATCGGTTATAATAACCGATTTCTATTAAATAATTTTTTATTATTTAATGGCAGTTAGAAACCACCCTCCAACATCACTTTGTCAGTTTCTAGCCGTTTTTGTCCATTTGTGGAAGTTTATTTCCGTTGTTTTATCAAAAGACACTTCAACAGCCATTTTCTGACCTGGCAGAACTATTAGTCGACTAATAGTTTTGACTAGTCGACTAATGTTTGGAAAACCGGCTCAGAATTTTTTAAAAATTTAGGCAGTTGTCCACCGTTCGAAAACTAACTTTTTGGACTATAAATAGACCCCCAGACCATTGCCTAAAACACACGAAAATTCTCTCACTTTCTCTTCTCTTAAGTTTTCTTTCTCTCTCTAGAAAGAGTGAGATTTTCAGATTTCCATAGGGAAAACTTTACAGAAATTTAGTCCATATAGGAAGTCCAATTTTCAAGAGTGTTCTACCACATTTCACATCTTGAACCTTGGAGATTCCATCAATTATCAAGGCTATATGTGATATTGTTTCATACTCTTTTCTTTACTTTATTTGGTGAATCTCTTGTTGAAGGGAGTGTACAAGTTTGCAGTATGGGAAGTGTTGGCATCTTTGAATGTTGATTACTTGTGGGGAGCAAGTGTTTTAGTGGATTCAAATCTCTACGGGGTAGAGGACTGGACGTAGGATCACAAGGATCCGAACCAGGATAAAAATCTCTGTGTTTGCGTTTGAATTTTTCTGGATTATGATCTTTTATTTCCACCTTTCTATTGCAATTTTTTTATTAACTTTTAATTTTGCAATATCGTCGTAATTTACACTATTCACCCCCTCTAGTGTATTTGGTGTGCCAGGAGATCCAACATTTGGTATCAGAGCAAGATTAAGGTGGCCTACACCTATCTGACGAACACTTCAACGTCTTCATCACAATTTCCAGAAGGGCATTCTACTACAAGGCCTCCACTATTCAATGGTTCCAACTACTCCTATTGGAAGACAAGGATGACAATCTATCTTCAAAGCATCGACTACGAACTTTGGAACATGTTGGAAACTCAATACGAGAAGCCTTCAACTCCATATGCCCAAAGGACCACTAACGACAAATCTGATGTAACTCGCAACTCTAAAGCAATGAATGCACTATTCTGCGCAATGGACAAAAATGAGTTCAACCGTGTTTCCCAGGCCAAAACTGCATATGACATCTGGCATACACTCCAGGTAACACATGAAGGAACTAATAAGGTTACAGAAACTAAAATCTCTGTTCTTGTTCACAGGTTTGAGTTATTCAGAATGAATGAGAATGAACCAATTGGAGAAATGATCACTCGTTTTACCGACATTGTCAACTCCCTAATTGCCCTTGGCAAAACCTACTCTCAAACGGAACAAGTACGGAAGATCCTTCGTGCCTTGACACCAGAATGGGAAAGAAAGACCATAGCAATAGAAGAAGCCAATGACTTATCAACACTCACTGTTGAAAGCCTCATTGGAAATTTGATGGCCTACGAAGTACAACTTCAAGATCACAAAGAACAGGCAGATACAAAGAAGAAAACTCTTGCCTTCGTTGCTTCATCAGACACCGATGATTCAGACATGGATGATGAAGACATGGCATTAATAACTAGAAACTTCAAGAAGTTTCTACGAAGAGGTAAGTTTAAAAGTTTTAATCCTAAAACTACTGATGCTTCTTTGTGTTTTCAATGCAACAGGCCATGACATGTGAAAAAGGATTGTCCACTTCTTAAGCCTGAAGAAAGAACGTTCAACAACTTTAGAAAGGATAAGAAGTTCGAAAAGAGAAAGAAGGCACTAGCAGCAACATGGGATTCTTCATCTTCAGATGAAGAAGAAGAAGTCAACAATCAATCTAATGAACAAAATGCACATATGTGCTTTATGGCACAAGATGCTAACGAGGTAAGTATTTTAAATAATGAAGAATTACTAGAAGCCTTTAATGATTTATATCTGAGATTAAAGAAATTGAATTCTCGACATAAGGCATTAGTTCTTTCTCATCAAGAACTAACATCTTTATCTTCTACGTTAGATAGTATTAAAATTGAGAAAGATTCATTATCATCTCAAACTATTAAGTTAATACATGAAAATGAGATTCTCAAATCTGAGAATCATAATATGGTTACTCGTATTTCTACTTTAGATAAAGATATTTCTTCCTTAAAAATGAAATATGATAACATATCTTCTGATGTTAGCAAATTCAATAAAGGAAAGAATAATTTAGATAATTTATTTAAAATACAACATCCTGCAAATCATAGATAAGGATTGGGTTATACTCCCAAATCCAATATTTTTGGTAATACTACTTTAGAAAAGAAAAGGCATGTATTTATTAATGCAAAGAAAACTGATTCTTCGAATATTATAAAAAAAAGGATATTATTCATATTCAAAAGAAGACAAATTTTATTTCATCTTCTAAGAAAACAATTATGCATAATATGTGGGTTCCCAAAGATATTTGTTTATATGATAAAGATTTATATATTTCTAATTTTATGCAAAATGTTATTCTTTCACCCAATTATTTGAAGAAACCAAATTCCATTTGGGTTTGGTTTCCTAAATACTAATCCTAAGGACCCATATAAAAAGGGTACCAATATTTATGGTTTATCTCTTTGGTACCCATAAAAGAAAGATAGATTCTACTTTATTTACCAAACATATAGATTCTGATGTTATCATTATACAGATATTATGTTTTCTGTTTGTATATGTGCTAGATATCAGTCTGATCCTAAGGTATCTTATTTGACTGCTGTCAAAAGGATAATTAGGTATATCAAACATACATCTGATTTTGGTATAGTTTATCCAAAATCAAATTCATTTGATCTAGTTTCATATATTGACGCAGATTTTGCCGGTTGCAAAACTAATCGTAAAAGTACAAGTGGAACTTGTCATTTTTAAGGATATGCATTAGTATCTTAGTTTAGTAAGTAACAAAATGCTGTTTCTTTATCTACTACTGAAGCAGAATACATTGTCGCTGGTTTAGCACGTGCACAGATTTTATGGATGAAACAAATGATACTAGATTATGGAATTAATGTAACATATGTCTAATCATGCGTAATAACACTAGTGCTATAAATTTATTCAAAAATCCAGTACATCATGCACGTACTAAACACATAAATATACGTCACCATTTTTTTGGATGATCATGTCCAAAAAGGTGATATTATTCTTAATTATATAGACACTAAGAATCAAATTGCCGATATACTTACTAAGCCTCTTAAAGAAGAAACTTTTCTAAAACTTAGAAGAGAACTTGGTATAGTTAGTAAATCTGAATTTTGATTATAAATTATAGTTATATATTATGTTAATATCAATATAGAATTTTTCTGGTATTTTCAGAATTATTTAATATTTTTATTAGTCGACTAGCAGATAGTTCTGGTCGACTAACCCGTTCGATATTCCTATATCAGAGACACACACACACACACATATATATCTTATTAATTAATCTGGTCGGTCAACATATTTTAAAAAAATTCACTACAAAACAAACCGCCCTACTTTTTGTTTTTCCCTCCACTTTTTCAAAAGCACCTTGGTACTACAAGTTGTCTGGTACACAACACCTTGGAAAGGGACTTTTCAAAGTCAAACTAAAGTACATCCTATCCCTAGCCCTATGACAGACGTCAGGTCCTTTGTGTACTTTTGTTTGACCAGTTATATGAGTTAAAAATTCTTAGTTTTCGCATCTTCTTTTTACAATACTCTCTGCGCATCGATTAGTCGACTAGACGTTTCGACTAGTCGACCCGAAAATTGCAGTTTTGCGTAGAACTACGATTTGACCATTCTCTTCCACCGTTTTTCGCATCAATTGGTTCTTCAACCTCTAGAGAAGTTAAGGGAAGTTATCAATTGGTTCCAATTCAGTTTTTCTTTTTCAAATTTCGAACTTCCCTCAAATTTTTCTCTATTAAAATCAATGGCATCCTCTCCCTTTCTACCATGCGAAACCCACTTTCTTCTTGGTCTAAACGTTCTTCAATCCTTAGACATCGAATTCAAATGGCATCCTCCTCCTCCCGTCGCCCAAACCCATCCGACCGCCGGCCTTTGATCTTCAACTCCGATGAAGCCCGCGCCAAATTTGACTCCATGGCCAATACCCCTTTCTACCCGGAACGCTTCATAGATTTCAATGACACCGAAATTCTTCAATATGACGTCTTCAATCTTCTTGATGCTGTCGCACTCCTCCATCTCTGGAGTTTTACCGATAGTGTTCCTTACTATCCTAGCCTCGTGAAGGAATTCTATGCAAACATGGAGGTCACCTATGATGATGGTAATGTATTCTTTGACACCATTGTCAAGGGTCACGAAATTCATCTTGACTACACTTCTCTTGCCGCAGCCCTAGAAATCCCTCGCTATCATGTTTCCGATCTTGGTTTTACCCTTGACAATACCAATGTTCTTGCCCGACTTAGTCCTAATTTCCGTGTAGGGATGAGCACTATTGAATTACTTCCAACCCTGCGTCTCATCTTCAAGATCCTTATCTACAGCCTCCTTCCAAAATCCGGCTCGCTCAACTATGTTAGCAATCACCTTGCACTTTGCCTTTACGCCATTGTAGGGGGGATTAAAGGTAAATTGGGCTTATGCTTTCTTGCGGATTCTCATCAAGCCCGTTACTTCCCACATTTATCTCCCTTGCACAATCACCCGCATCTTCAAGTACTTCAAAGTCCCTCTTGTTGGTGAAGTCTCCATATTTCCAACTGTCAACTTTGATCGGTCCGTTCTTAACCGTTTGACATTACCCCCTCCTCCTCCTAGAAACGAAGATAAAGACCGTCCCACGGAACCTCCTCTACGCCGTCATCGCATTGGTGTTCACCCTCAACACCATCGCAGGAACTCCCCTCCCCAGCGTGCCTCTGTCTAAATGCAGATTGACAACCTACATGAGGATGTTAACAAAGGATTTACCGGCATCCAGGAACATTTGAGTGGATTTAAAACCCGCTTAGAGAACATGACCACCGCTATGAATAAGGGCTTTGAGACTATGCATCAAAGCCAGACCCAGATTCTTAGCCTTCTGGAAAAGTGGTCACCCTATGCCCCATCCACATCGCAGCACCCTCGTCCACCATTTTGAAGCGATTTCGGAGGATTTCGCTTCTTAGTCGACTAAGGAAATCAGTTGGTCGACTAATCATGGTTATCTGCAATTTTAGTTGTCTAGTTTGGTTTCTGGTTTTCAGTGGTGATGTTTAATGTTTGGTGTTAAGTTGTTTTCAAATCAGTATGTACGTTGTGTTGTCAGTATGACTAAGTTTCCTTTGGATGATGTATTTTGCTTTTTGTTGTTGGTATTCAATGTCCTTCAGTTAGTCCTATGTATGAATGAAGTTTAATGAAGTATAAATGTTGTTGGCATTCACTGTTCTTTAGTTAGTCATACTCTTCCCTGTTTTTTTTTCAGAATTCTGCATTACTTAGTCGACCAGAACTTTCTATTAGTCGACTAATTCACTAAATTTGCAGAAATTCCTCCCATTTTTTTATAATTTCAAAGGGGGAGAAAAATATGAAATATGCAGTGATTAAAATCAGTTTACATTATGCATATAAAATTGTTTATTGCATATTACAATTTTATTATATGCATAAATATGCATGTCTATCACATTTGGCAAAATAGTTAACCTTTTTCACTACAAGACATCTTTTTAATAAATCTGCATTTGCTAAATTCATTAACTTGTTATCACACTCATTCCCATTTAGTAAAAGATTGTTCCATTTATCAAGCATAAATTCAGGGGGAGCTTTTCGATTATAAGTATCCCTTTACAAACACATATATTTCATATTATCTTAGATATATTGTAATCATTAAAAAAGGAGAGAATGTTGGAAACATAAAGTTTCTCTTCCAATAAAGTTTTTGATGATACAATAATATGAGTGTGTGTGTGTGTGTGTGTGTGTGTGTGTGCTAACTCCTTGAATGCAGATTATCAAGCTCAGACTCTCACATATAACAATCATCAACGTTAAGTTGCAAGAAAAAGCATCAAAATGCACGATGAAGCTCAAAGCAATGCATTCTTATCTCTTGAGAAAGATGATATAATTTTATCTTTTATTCTTGCAGGACTTTAGATTGTTAAAGCCGTGATAATATCCTATCTTAGTTCTTTAGGACTCAGCCTCAAAATCCAAACTTCAGAAAAATTAGCAGACTAACATTTTTCCCTAGTCGACTAATAAATTTTATATGAAAAATTAATTTTTGGTCAAAAACTAATTTTCAAAGTATAAGGATCAATTTCTGAAAAATTTCTCAAAATTTTATTTTTAGTCGACTAATAAGTTTTCCTAGTCTGTCAAACAGTTTTTCAGATAGTTATAACATCAGTTATAATAACTGATTTCAATTAAATAATTTTTTATTATTTAATGGCAGTTAGAAACTACCCTCCAACATCACTTTGTCAGTTCCTAGCTGTTGTTGTCTATTTGTGGAAGTTTATTTCCGTTGTTCTATCAAAAGACACTTCAACAGCCATTTTTTGACCTGGCAGAACTATTAGTCGATTAATAGTTTTGACTAGTCGACTAATTTTTGAAAAAACGGCACAGATTGTTTTGAAAATTTAGGCAGTTGTCCAACGTTCGAAAACAAACTTTTTGGACTATAAATAGACCCCCAGACCCCTGCCTAAAACACACGAAAATTCTCTCACTTTCTTTTTTCTTAAGTTTTCTCTCTCTCTAGAAAGAGTGAGATTTTCAGATTTACATAGGGAAAACTCTACAGAAATTCAGTCCCTATAGGAAGTCCAATTTCTAAGAGTGTTGTAATGCTCATAAGTGATAATACCAGTAAGTATGAGAAAGTCCACACATTAGCCACTAGAGGGCTTTTGATTAGGGATTAAATGCAATGACAAATTTGGTGTAGCCATGAGTATTACTTTGTTAGGCACAAGCCACAAAATCCTTGTTTTTAATTAAAAAAAAGCCAACACAAAACTCACGCACAAGTGCTTGTGCTTGGCCGAACCTGGGACTCAAAACAAAAAAAAAAGACAACACAAAAAGAGAATGAAGAGCATGGCAAAATTGTAAATACATTCAACCTCTTTTCTTTTCTCTTCTACAAAGTTCTTTACCCTTCCATTTGTTTAATTTTTTTTTCCTCCCTTCAATTCGTTGGTTGCTGGAACCCACACCAGGCCGAAACCTGCATGCCAAAAAAAAAGAGAAAACAAATAGAGAAAAACAAAAGAAGAAGAAAAGAAGAAGAAGGAAGGAGAGAAAGAGGATATGATTAAGAAGAAGATACATTACTACTACTTCCTTGGCTCCCTTACAACCTCACACAAGCATTAGCAAGGTAGCATTCTCACCATGTTCCTATGGTTGATCTTTGATTAAATTGAGTGGCTTTGTGTTGGATTCTATGTTGATCTTTAAATTTTTGGGTAAAATTTGCTATGTTGATTAAATTGAGTGGTGTGTCAATCTAAATTTGGTTAGACTTCATGCTTTGGATGTTGAATATTATTCCTCCTATGAATTTATGAGCAAGATAGTATTTTTGTGTTTATAGCATATGTGTTCCTTCAAAATCTTTATGTTGTAATAGAGAAAACTTGACAAATACGAGAGAAACTCTGCCGAAATTTTTTGTGAGCATTTTGCAAGCACCCCCATGACATCCTAGGCATTAGATACTTATGTTGGATGACTACACCACATGCAACTTGATAACTTCTTTAAAAATTCCATGGTTAGATGAAAACCCAATTGAAAAATTAGCACAAAGGACAAATTAGTAAGAGGGGTTTTGACGACTTTCAAGTTAGAAGCCGGGAAGGATATTAGATAGCGTAGGGTCCTTAATTAACAACAATCATAAGTTCCTACAGGTCTTTCATGTCGATTTGGTTCCATTCCCATGAATGTGTGATTTTCCATAAAGAGTGTGTTTCTTTTTCTTAACATTAATGAAGGGGTTGTGAACACTCAATTTTGATAAGAATTTTAGTTTTTCTAAACTATTAGTAAGCTTAAGACTAATTAGGAATTACTACATGAATTATGTCAAGAACTCGTTTGCAAAAACTTAAGTTTCATAACAACATTATGACCTTGTAAGAGGGTTGTCAAACATGTCAAACTTAACAATGAGCAAAAGACAGGGTTAGCCACTTATAATTATCATCGAGTAGCCCCTTATGAATCCTACAATTTTGCTTAAAAACAAAGATTTAACTAAATTACTACATTGTTTCATTCTACCTTAGTTGACCTCTAGTTTCTTCCAAATAGGTCTAGTAACCACACACTTGAAGTTGTTTTCCCTAAGGCAGGTTCGATTTATTTGGTGCTTGGAGGGTTGAGTTCGAATTCCCATGGAAATCGCTTGCAGTTGATGTTTCATATCTTTATGTTTCTATTTAAGTAAATTATGAATGGTTTCCTTTACATATGAAAATGTTGGTTTGATTCGTTACATTGATGAATGGTTATTCAATTTTACACCACTATATTTCATCTAAACCCGATACAATGCTAATTGATAAATAATTAAAATGGAGGCCCAGGATGGTTCTTTCCACTTTAAGGTGGGTGAACATCCTAGGGAATGGGGTGGGGGAACCAAAGCATTAGATGGGCATAGTGTGGACTGGACTTTCGAGGATATTTTCTTTGGCCCTCCTACCACAGGGAGTGGTCGTGCCCCTTTGGGGTGTGTGGTTTCGTTGGCCTTCTGAGGTCGTGGCCCTTTGGGTCGTGGAGAGAGGTTGGGTTACGATGGCTCCTGACGAGCTAGCACGCCAAAGAGTCGGAGATTCTTCCCACCCGTCTTATGGGTGAGGTCCAGTTCCCTTGTGTCCCACCTGATGTCTAGGTTCCAAACAACAACATTAATTGAACAAACTAGCATTAGGGATCTTGGTACATAGTTGTGAATTTGGTTTGTGTGGTTGAGTTTCCTACTTGACACGCTGTGACGTGTCCCTTCTCCCACTCTCCAGGTACAGGTCCAGGGGGCAGCTCACCAGCCGGACTACCGACGCCCTGAGGGCGACTCTTTCAGGCCAGGAGCCCAGGGTGGTTAGTGAGGGCTCGGGTGTAGTGGGTCAGGGTAGTTTTTTTTATGCGCAGTTACTTTTATTTGTCCATCAGCTTTTGTACCCAGTGTCTCTGGTGGTGGTATATGTACAGTACATGATGTTGTGACGTGTTGATAGTTGATGATCTTGTGGCACACTTGTACGCTTCCGCTTGTTGTTGCCGCCGCCTCGCTGTACCCATTTGTGTTGTGCTGGAGTTTTACAGTTCGTGCTTCACTTCGCATTTGTTCTTAATTGCCTGTGTTGTTCTAGCAGTTGCAGTGGCCTGCTAACTTTCTTGCAGCACCTAACGCTTGGTACCCAGTACCGCGGCCGTCACCCCGGTCCCGTTTGGGGCGTCGGGGCGTGACAAGTGTTCTACCACAATTCACATCTTGAACCTTGGAGATTCCATCACCAACCTTGCGCTATAATTCCATCAATTATCATGGCTATAGGTGATATTGTTTCATACTCTTTTCTTTACTTTATTTGGTGAATCTCTTGTTGAAGAGATTGTACGAGTTTGCAACACGAGGAGTGTTGGCATATTTGTATGTTGATTACTTGCGGGGAGTAAGTGTTTTAGTGGATTCAAATCTCTACGGGGTAGAGGACTGGACGTAGGATCACAAGGATCCGAACCAGGATAAAAATCTCTGTGTTTGCGTTTGAATTTTTCTGGATTGTGATTTTTTATTTCCGCACTTTCTATTGCAATTTTTATTAACTTTTAATTTTGCAATATCGTCGTGATTTATACTATTCACCCACCCTCTAGTGTATTTGGTGTGCCAGGAGATCCAACACCCCTGAAATTGTGTAAATTTTGAATTTTGGAGGCACGCAAGCTTCTGTCCCTACAAATATACTTGAGTACCTGAAAATAAAAACTCTTGGTACTATTATACTTTTGAGTTCATGGGTTAGCAATCAAAAATGATATCAAACATTAGGAAGCCAATATCATTTGGGTTTAGATTACCTATTACATTAAATATTATAATCATTGCTATAATGAACATTATTCATAAACCCATAAATATATTCATTCTTCATTTGGATGGTCACTCTCTTGGGTATCCAAACTTTGACGAATCCATTTGTGGTTTTATGAACCATAGGATGATAAGTAGCCTTAGCATTTTCATGTGTCTTATATCATAGGTGATGCTTCCTACTTAAGAGTATTTATGAGCTACTTAAATCATCTAATTTTTCTTTACCCTTGTTTAATCTAGCAACATTCCCACACAAGTCATCATGTTTTGCACTTCAAAGTGTTTTCTAAGTCACTAAACATATCACTAAGGTCTTTGTATTTTACACTAAGATTCCTATTGAATTATTCTAATTTCTTATTCTTATTAGCCAATTTTACATTTTCTTTCCTAATATTTTCTAAGTCAAGATTAGAAGAATTAGTATTATAATTTTTATGTGTTTTCTTGAGAGTAAGAAGTTCTCTTAGTTTGCTCTCATACTCAGCATAAAGTTTACGATACTCTCCCTCCCAATCATACTCATCATCGCTAGAATCACTAAAACTAGAGTGTGAGTCATAATATTTTACAGTTTTGTCATTCTTGGCCATGAAGTACGTGTATGTCCTCTCTTTCTTTTCTTCTTCGAATGAGGATGATGAGGAGGAATCAGAGCTTCCATCTTTGTCACTCCTATCCCATGCAGCAAAGGCCTTCCTTTTTGGCTTTTTAAACTCCATCTTGTCCTTTCCTTTTCTCTTTGCTAGTGGGCAATCCATCTTTAAATGTCCTGGCTTGTTGCATTCAAAACCAATATGAACATTAGATAATTTGTGTTTTCGATTTCGAAACTGACGTGCCTTGAGAATTTTTCAAAAATCCTTGAAAATGAGAGCTAGTTGCTCTTCGATCTCATATCTAGACTTCTCTATTTCCTATGTGACTTTGAGGGATATGCTCTTTTTCTTCTTAGTTTTCTTCTTGTATTTCTTTCGTTGAAGACGGTTTTTCGTATGCCATGAGATTTGCAATCAATTCATTCAATTTAAGCTTGGAAGTGTCACTCCCTCCTATATCCATGGCATTCCTTTTCCACTCGGGTATGATACATTCAGTATCTTGGTACGTGGTCTTTTTGGGTATAATTCTTTCCAAGACTTGCAAGAGTGTTGATTATCTTAGTGAAGCAGGTGAACATATCTGAAATTGATTCTACCGACGTCTTTTTAAAGTTCGCATATCTGCTAACATTGAGAGCAATTTCAGAGGATTTAACTTTAGAATTACCTTCATATGTACCAAGATACTTCATTGGCGGAGGATTTAACATATCGAGGATTTTCTAAATTTCATTGGCGGAGGTTGCACGTCCTACTCAGTTGACTTCCGTGTTATTGAGAGCACAATGAAGTGTGTTCATCGCCTTGAAGCTCAATGCACATATCCCTTTCTTGGCCTTGGTCCATTCATATAGTGACTTCGTTGACCCTGCATATTTATTCTCCACCATGGTCTAAATGTCATATGAGATGGACCTAAAATAGATGCAGATGCGATTCTTTCAAGTCTCGTAATTTGATCCGGTAAGGAGAGGTGGATGATTTGTAGATTGACCTTTGGGATAGATGCCATTGTTTTCTGTTGATGGCATCCTCTAATATGGCTCTGATACCACGTGTTAGGATTGGAAAGTTCGCTCTTTGATACCAATTGTTGGGATCATCCTTCCTGAAGATGGAAGGACAAGTAGACACTAGAGAGGGGATGATTAGTGTATAAAAACTCTCTCTATATAGTCCACCTAAGTTTATAAATAGAGTTACCCAAATTAAACGTAATCAACAGATAATATATTTGCTAAAAATATGCAGCAAAAATATATCACAAGAAAGATATAGTTGAGCAACAATCATAGAAAGTGGATAGCAAAATGCTAACACGAGATATACTCTAGTTCGGATACCCAAGTACTACTTGGCTCCCGTATCCTACTCCAGAGATCTGAGTCCCACTCAGTTAAATCTACTATTTCTCAAATAGTATAATTATAACATCCACCTCTTTCCAAGAGGTCTTTCTTACAACACTTCTCTTCTAAACAGAAATGCTACCACATCAACACTTTGATGATTTTCACTTACTCTTTTGAGAAATGACGCACTTTTACCTATAGCTCTGCTTTAAAGTCACACTTTTACCTATAGCTCTGCTTTAAAGTTATGTGTTGTATAGTGGCTATACTTAAAAACTTGATCTCTAATAATAAAACTTTACTTTGGGAGGTCAAGAAAACATTAGCCAAAGGATTTAAGAAAACTTTAAAACATATGACAAGGAGAGTTTGAGGGTGTTTTAGAGAGCTTTAGAAATTATTTTCAAAACTTAATTTTTGCTCATTAAAATCATACTAAAAGCCTCAGCAAACTCAGCTTGTATAGGGGTGAAAATCCGTTGAAAATAGTTTCCAAAATTACCACTCCAACGGATTAAAAACAGCTTTTTTGTAAATCGCATAACTGTATTTTCTTTCTGTTGGCTGTCGGTAGTCAACTACTATTCAAATGGTAGTTGACTATCCTAACAACTGTAGTGGACTTTCAATTCAACTGTAGTCGACTATTTTATGGGATAGAGATTTTCCAACGAAAAGTAGTCGACTCATATTCAAGGAGTAGTCGACTATCAGCAGATACATACGATACAACATGAAAAATCTTTTAAAACATTTTGAAATAATTTTTAAAGTGTTCATTTGTGTGTGAGCTTCTATCAAGGCCTTAGCAAGCTTAGACAAAATAAAGAAAAAATACATCAATTATATTATTACAGTGAAGATCGTTTGATGCATTCTTGCTTCCCAAGCTCTTTGTCTTGCTCCAATTGATCCATGGCTGTGTTTCCCTTGAGTTATACATTTGATTTGCGTTAAGCTCCTACACTTAAAGATATTAGATGCAATATTTGTTCACCATCAAAACCACATGGGGTAAGACTCTATATCTCAACAGGTTCATGCAGTGAAATCTAGATTTTTCATTTCAGTCAGAGGATGCTGGGCTTAAGGATATCCGCGCATGCAATAATTTTTTATTTATAATTTCATTCATCTAAAATTTCGTTTGGAATGCAATTCTTGGGGATTTCTGGCAGCACAACAGTTCTTTCATACCAAATATTGAGTCATTGGGCAGGCATTCGAGATAACTCTGTCGACAAATGATTATGCCCTGCAAGACCCACCTCAAAAGCACGATACCGACTCGGTCAAAGCCAAATGGTCAGTCGACCGTTGAGTCCGATTCACTTGAATGTGGAATTAAAGGCAGGCTCGTGAATCTCAGGGACGTGCACAACATTTATTCCTATTAATGGGGGAAGATCGTGGCCCCATTATGGGTGGCCGTTATCACCCCAACGTCTCCAAAGGGACCCTGAACGTCTATAAATAGAGGAAAGGGTTCCACTTCCAAGGTACGAGGTCTAAGACATAGAACTCTACTTTTTAAGCTTACACTTCTTATACATTCGAGCTTGCGTTGCCAGTCTAGAGACGAACCTCCGTGGGTCGATCTCAACTACACCAAGCTCCCTCTCTCCCTTAAGTTCCATACTAACTTAAGCATTGGATGGGATTTGGGTCGAAACCCAGATTTGACCCCCTAACGAGTCCCTGTGGTGCAGATCGACGGTCATCATCCGACGTCGAAGGTCGACATTGAGCTTTACAGCCTCGGAACGATCGACGTAACTACCGCTCAAAGGTCGATCGAACGTCGCATCATCTTCAACTACCATCACTCTACCCTGGTTCTTCCAACCGAAGGTCCCGCTCCAATTACTGACGAGGCTCCGATTTAGCATCTCGAGTCTATGTCAGCTTGACAACTGTCTCAGTCAATTTTGGCCTTAACAAATTGGCACCGTTTGTGGGAAACGTTAACCAGCTTGACATCCCAAAGCAATCCAAAAGCTATGACAGTTGGATCCAGCAACGTCGGATCAGTCGAAGGTCTGAAGGAGAAGCCAAGAGCGAATAACGTCCTGGTAGAGGACGTCGTGGACTCCACAACACCCCCACCACGAACAACAGAGGTCCTGAAGGAGACTAAGGTGACCTGAAAGGAATTCACACAGTTCACCAAGCAGATCGACAGGAGCCTAGGCGCATTGGCGACTTTAATACGCCAAAACATGGGGAGGCCATCGCCCATAAATGAGCCGTTGCCGCCCCTAAACCCGAATCTAACGCCAACCAAGGGCTCAGCTTTCCTACAAGATCTAGTGGACCCAAGGGCAGATCAACTGGAGATTAACCTCCACAATTCGATCCCCATGGCCCACCAACACAATAGAACGGGGGTCGATAATCGAGCTTTCGTTCTCCAGGAAGAACACACCCCCTCCAATTACCGGGCAGCAACCCACAACATCCTAGATCAGGTAATGTACAGGGCTCCCCCAGGTTATAACCCACTAAACCCTGCAGGTGGATTCATGAGGAGGGAGGAGATCCCAAACCAATCCTCGGGAGCCAACTACGCACAACCTAGAACAAGAGGATCGCTACTGGTCCAATCAGCGATTCGGAAGACTCCCTGAAAGATAATATCATCTCTGCTCCTCTCCCCAAATTCAAGCTCCATGATCTACCAGCTTATGATGGCAGATGCGACCCATGGTCGCACATTCATAAATATCTGAATGTCATGCTACTCCATGGGACCAATGAGCCGTACCTTTGTAGAGCCTTCCATGCTACCCTGTTCAAGAGGGCAGAAAGCTGGTACGAAGGGCTACCCCATAGCTGCATCGACTCGTTCGATGAACTGGCAGAAATATTTTACAAACAATTCGTCGCAGGACGACGTCCTAAGAAGAGGTCATCCCACTACTTCTCGCTCAAACAGAACAAGAATGAGTCGATCCGAGCCTTTGTCCAGAGATTCAATAATGAGAGGCTCGATGTAGAAGAGACGCCGGACGTGACCGTCATAGCAGCAATCACCCAGGTGGTCCGGAATAATCACCTGAGGAGGGCCCTTCACCAGTTCCCCCATAACACCGTCGCAGAAATGCTCAATATAACGGATCGGTTCACTTCCTCCGAGGAGGCAAAAGAGCCAACCAGAGCTAATACGAAGAGCACCCCCTCCTACTGCGGAGACACGAGGCGAGAGAAACCAATCTCGGGGATCCCCTGCCAAGAGTCTCGAGATAATAGGCCCAGAAAAAGGAACCCTCGGAGCAAGGAGCGTCCAACCTATGCTAAGCCGATCGCCCCTAACACAGAAGTCCTCGTCTATGCCCCACGAGAAGAGCTGATCCAATAGACAACAAAGAAGGGCAAATATGAGAAGATGGACGACCTCAAATTCTACAAATATTACAACGATTATGGACACGATACTAATGACTGTTGGACTCTCAAAAAAGAGAACGATGCCTTGGTCAAGCGAGGACACCCCAAGAACCCGGCTAATGATCCACCAAGCATGGAGGGGTCCTCAAAGCAGACGGTAAAGATGACGGGATCGCCGCTCACCAAGGTGATCGACTAATGAGCCATCTAAGACTTGAGGAGAATAAAGGTGCAATGATCAGCAACAGCTCTGACGTCGATCGAAAAACATATGTACGCCTTTTTCGTTTTTCTGTTACTTCCGTCAATAAAGCATGTTTCTTTTATCAAATAAAGTTTTGCTTTCTTAATCATTTGTAAAGTCTACAAAAACTACCCAATCAAAACTCCTCTCGAAAAGGACTCGATCCTCAAGAGGTTTTGGGAAAACTAAAATTACGTTGATGCAAATGACTCCTAAACAAGCATCAGCCGTAAGTCGAAGGGCAACCCCTTCACTACTGAACGACTCTCCTAAATGAGCATCAGCCGTAAACCGAAGGGGCCACCCCTTCGCTACTGAACGACTCTCCTAAACGAGCATCGGTCGTAAGTCGAAGGGGCCACCCCTTTGCTACTAAACGACTCTCCTAAACGAGCATCAACTGTAAGTCGAAGGGGCCACCCCTTCGCTATTGAACGCTACTGAACGACTCTCCTAAATGAGCGTCAGCCGTAAGTAGAAGGACTACCCCTTTGCTACTGAACGACTCTCCTAAACGAGCGTCAGCCGTAAGGCAAAAGGGCCACCCTTTCACGACTGAATGACTCTTCTAAAAAAGCGTTAGCTATAAGTCGAAGGGCTACACCTTCGCTACTGAACGACTCTCATAAACAAGCGTCAGCCGTAAGCCGAAGGGGCCACCCCTTCGCTACTGAACGACTCTCCTAAACGAGCGTCAACCGTAAGTCGAAGGGGCCACCCCTTCGCTACTGAATGACTCTCCTAAACAAGCATCAGTAGTAAGTCAAAGGGGCCACCCCTTCGCTACTGAACGACTCTCATAAACGAGCGTCAGCTGTAAGTCGAAGGGGCCACCCCTTCGCTACTGAATGACTCTCCTAAATAAGCGTTAGCCATAAGTCGAAGGGGCCACCCCTTCGCTACTGAACGACTCTCCTAAACGAGCGTCAGTCGTAAGTCGAAGGAGCCACCCCTTCGCTACCGAACGACTCTTTTAAACGAGTGTCAGCCGTAAGTCGAAGGGGCCACCCCTTCGCTAATGAACGACTCTCCTAAACGAGCGTCAGCCATAAGCCGAAGTGGCCACTCATTCGCTACTGAACGAATCTCCTTAACGAGCGTCAGCCATAAGCTGAAGGGGCCACCCTTCACTACTAAACGACTCTCCTAACCGAGCATCAGCCGTAAGCCGAAGGGGCCACACTTTCGCTACTGAACGACTCTCCTAAACGAGCGTCATCCGTAAATCGAAGGGCTACCCCTTCGCTACTGAACGACTCTCCTAAACGAGCATCATTCGTAAGCCGAAGGGACCACCCCTTCCCTACTGAACGACTCTACTAAACGAGCATCAGCCGTAAGTCGAAGGGCTACCCATTCGCTACTGAACGACTTTCCTAAACGAGCGTCAGCTGTAAGCCGAAGGGGCCACCACTTCGCTACTGAACGACTCTCCTAAATGAGCGTCAGCCGTAAGCCGAAGGGTTACCCCTTCGCTACTGAACGACTCTCCTAAACGAGCGTAAGCCGTAAGCCGCAGGGTTACCCCTTTGCTGCTGAACGACTCTCCTAAACGAGCGTCAATCATAAGCCGAAGGGGCCACCCCTTCGCTGCTGAACGACTCTCCTAAACGATCATCAGTCGTAAGCCGAAGGGGCCACTCCTTCGCTACTGAACGACTCTCCTAAATGAGCGTCAGCCGTAAGCCGAAGGGTTATCCCTTCGCTACTGAACGACTCTCTTAAACGAGCGTCAGCCATAAGTCGAATGGCTATCCCTTTTCCACTGAACGACTCTCCCAGAGCGTCTTTAGCCGTAAGTCGAGGGGCCACCCCCTCGCCACTGAATGACTCACATTCCGTTAACCGCGAGTCGAGTAAATCTCTTCCACGCCATGGAGCACAGTGGTCAACTTCTAAGCGTAGTTCGATGGTTTATCCTCGACCATCCTGAAGCAGTGCCTAACCCATCGAAAGGGGCCATCAGGTGTTACAACCACCACACGACATACATAACAGCAAACAAAGAGACACAATCTGTCACCACTTTTACAAAAAGTTGTTTGTTTGTTCACATTTACGTCAACCCCTATACATCCAAAAAATTTCTTAAACAGGCGTAAAAACGTCGAGACCCTACAACTGATGGCTAGGCCCCTAGTCTCCATCTAGCACGGCCACGAATCTGGATCCCTCGCGGCATCCGCTCCTGCGTCATCATCAGCAACGATGGCAACGTCGTCAGAGAGAGCAGCTTCCTCCGTGCCTTAGGTCGATTCATCGTCACCAAAGGTCCGGATATATCACCGGGATCTTGTCGATCTCCATGGAGAGGTCAGGGAATCGGTTCTTCATCTCCAATCGACATCGCTTGTAGCCTGCCTTGTATAGCTCGTCAAAGTCAGGAAATGAATCCGTGAAATCCCGAATCGCCTTCTCTGCAATGACCTCGGCTTCGACTCTCTCCTCCAGCAGAGCATCTTTCGCTCGCTCGCTTAGGGCGATTTGTTCGGCCTCTCTCCTACGAGACTCGCTTAACTCGTACTCGAGTTTTTGAATGCGATCCAATCTCGTCTCGGAGAGAAGGCTTATTCTATCCAGCTCAGCCTGAGCTCTCTCCACTCTCGACCTAACGGCCTCCAAGGTGACACCATGATTGGTCACCACCAAAGCATGACGACGCAATGCCGCAGTCGCCACGAGGACATGTAAAGACCACATGATGGTAACATACGTGCTAGCATCACCTACAGGGGAAGCTAGAGCAACAATTACCTGGACGCTAGCGTGAACGGCTATCGATGCAAGCCGCCCATAATCGACCCTCTCCACGACAGCCCTATCTGTGGAAGGATCGCATTCTCAACGATATGGGAGGCGGCCACACAATCAAGAAGAGCGAATTCCCCACGCCTCAGCAAAAATCTAGCAAGGACGAGCTTCTCCTTGAAACTGTCGAATGGGGCCTGAGGAGATCGGCCCTCCAACAACATCGGCTTGTATTCATCGGGGATGTCCTCGGATAGCCCTACAGGCGAGAATAGACCCCCCAAGGCCAGGAATCCTGGTGCACGAGAAGCTCCGGTGGAACCTGAGTCTCCCTCGAATATTCCTCATGAAAAGCATCACTCCCTGGCTGGAAGACCTGCTCCGCGGCTGCATTCGACCCAGACGGCTCTGAGTCGCTGAGAATGATCTTCCGCCTGCTCTTGGTCCCCTCCAATGCAACCACTTCAAATTCAGAGGTGGACTCTTTCTTCTTCTATTGCTGAGGGTAGGCCACCTGAGCAACCCCTCAACAACAATGGGTCGACCTCCGGATGGTTGGGCCATCAATTTCTCCACGGTCGGCACCCGTGGAGACAACATGCTCGCTTCCGCCTCTTTGATGGAAGCCTCGGCCGCTTCCCTCAATGCGGGATCCACTTGGTAATCCACGCTAGCCACGCATGCGAGAGTGACAAACAAGTTAGGTCGAAAGACAACGGTTGAGCGGTTGGTGTGCACGACCGAACCAACCTTTTGTCCACATGGTCCGACGCAGCATGTCGTCAGACCACAACCACTTGATCAAACTCATCTCTTCTGGCAGGCTCGTCAAAATATCGTCGGCTTTCTTCTCCTCGAGAGTCAACAGCTTATCCCTGGCAAGTCCCAAATCAGGGGCACCCCAACTGGTGCAAAAACTAGCCTCTCCCTTGGAAAACCACAAACATGAACTTGTCTTTCCACTTGGGATTGGAGGTGTGAAGATCTTCCAGCAGCTTCCTACCTCGATGGGCCATTATCGTATACCACCCCGGGGTCTTGAGGGGAGGGATCGAGAAAAAATGATTGAACGGACTTAGAGAAGGTTCAATCCCTTTCGTCACGCATAGAACTATGAAGCTCATCAGCATACTAATGGCATTCGACATCAGCTGGCAGAGGAAAATGTTTAGGGTACACATGAAGTACCGCATGAAAGGGTGCATGGGAAATCGAAGGCCACGCTCGAAGGCTCTGACATAAACCCCCGCTTCCCGATCGCCAGGATGATGAGCACTCTCGTCCCTCCCAGACAGCCTAATTTGGTAATGGAGACGGACGTAACTCCTCTGAAGCTCGGCGATCTGACCGGCCTTAACTTTGGACCTCACATTCCCAGCAAGCCCGGCTCCATGATCCCTTCTCGATTCTTCTGCATGGCTGTGACCAAGTTCCTTCCGGAGGCAGCGATGGAGGACGAAGCCATTGCTTTCGAAGAGACAGAAAATCTGAATCAAGGGAATGAAGACGGTACCTTCGCACTCTATTGTTGGAACCGTTATATATGGGCGAGGCAACAACGCATGATGGAGCACATGTCAAAGATCCAAGAGCCCAGAATGTCTTGGATTTCGAACCGACAAATCATCTGAATCGATGAGGCGGGCATTTTGGCGCTTGTAACTCAAGTGCTATTTTCTCGACTGCCGAGCTCCATTAATGCGATGTAACGTCGCTTGACTTCAGCGGATGGATCCTTCAAGGTCGTGCGACAGAGGCCATTGTTGAGTCATTGGGCCAGCATTCGAGATAACTCGGTCGACAAATGATTATGGCCCGCAAGGCTCACCTTAGAAGCCCGATACCGACTCAGTCAAAGCCCAATGGTCAGTCGATCGTTGAGTCCGCTTCACTCGACCGTGGGATTAAAGGCGGGCTCGTGAATCTCAGAGACGTACACAACATTTATTCCTATTAATGGGGGAAGATCGTGGCCCCATTATGGGTGATAGTTATCATCCCAACGTCTCTAAAGGGACCTTGAACGTCTATAAATAGAGGAAAGGGTCCCATTTCCAAGGTACGAGGTCTAAGACATAGAACTCTACCTTCTCAGCTTACACTTCTTATACATTCGAGCTTTCGTCGCCAGTCTAGAGACGAACCTCCGTGGATCGATCTCAGCTGCACCAAGCTGACTCTCTCTCTCTCTCTCTCTCTCTCTCTCTCTCTCTCTCTCTCTCTCTCTCTCT
Source organism: Scilla litardierei (assembly GCA_030789695.1). NCBI lineage: Eukaryota > Viridiplantae > Streptophyta > Magnoliopsida > Asparagales > Asparagaceae > Scilla > Scilla litardierei. Next base: position 807,109,111 of record CM061142.1, on the reverse strand, counting down.
CTCTCTCTCTCTCTCAAGTTCCATACTAACTTAAGCATCGGAGGGGATTTGGGTCGGAACCCAGATCCGATACCCCTAAGGAGTCCATGTGGTACAGATCGACGGTCATCATCCAACGTCGAAGGTCGACATTGAGCTTCCCAGCCTCGGACGATCGACGCAACTACCGCTTGAAGGTCGATTGAACGTCGCATCATCTTCAACTACCATCACTCAACCATGGTTCTTCCAACCAAGGGTCCCACTCTAACTGCTGACGAGGCTCCGACTCAGCATCACGAGTCTACATCAGCTTGACAACTGTCTCGGTCAATTTTGGCCTTAATACCAACTTACTTCTCCAGTGCTGCTATTGGCATAACAACCTGATACGTCTATTTTGCGGAGGCCCAACAACATAAGCCCAAAGGCGCAGCCCACCAAACAAAGCCCGAAAGATACGAGCCTGGATACCCGACCGCCGTTCGGAAACCCATCTGCGCGATCAGGCCCGCCTGGCGAAGCCCCATAGAGGACCCCCAAATATCGATCCGACCCGGCCCCGATAACGCACAAGTCACTCGCCCACTCCAGCGATAACCGTTCCCCCGATCCCATTACCACTTAATGGTCGTTATGGGGAGGTGCTGGCAAGGCGCAGGGAGCGGCGACGGGGAGGCGGATTGAGGGGGCACGATCGAGGGCGGACGAGCGACGTGGGTCGGGGGCAATCACGGCGGGAGGTCTATAAAAGGGCTAGAAGGACGACTGGACAAAGGACCGCATCTCAGGTATCTAAAACCTAAGGTACTCCATCAACGACCTAGTTCCCCCATTTCATCTCCTTCCTCCCCCGCTCGCGCCGTGAGACGCCGTTCCGATCTCCTCTCGAGTCGAACCGTCTCCGCCGGGCCTCCTCTTTCAGATCACTGTCTGACTTAGGCATCGGAGGGGATTTGGCCGGAACCAAGGTCCAGCCCCCCAGACGAGCGTTCTCATCTGCGCAGGAGGACTTCAGATCCACGGGCCGAGGCTTCCCCTCCGCCCCGCGACCGGACACGTAACCTGCGGGACGATCGAGGCTACCCCTCATCGTCCGACCGCCGAGGCCGAGCACGTCCGTCCGAGGCCGAGCGTCTCAACTCGGGTCGAGGCTTCCCCTCGCCCTCCTTGCGACCGAGGACCCCGATTCGGCCCAGCCGACGCGCTCCACGTCGTCTGCAACTCCGACTCGCGTCTCGTCTGCACCGACTCGACACACCCGAGGGACCCCCGCGGGCCCCTTGACCACGTTGACCATGTTATCCACGGTCAACGCCTTTGTAGTGAGAAAACACTCTGAAACATCTGGCGCCGTCTGTGGGAACGAACTGTCCCACGAAGAAACAAACCGCATCTGCACTGGCACGAGCCAGCAACGGAAAGAGACACATGCCCCCCATCCCGGAGGAGGGGAATGGCGCATCCAACGGCAACCTTGAAGACACGCCCGTCAGCAATCACCCCGCCCCCTCAACCGAAGAGATTGGCGGGTCGGAACTGGCCACACAGGGACAACTCCGTGCCCTGGCCCAGGAGACCAACGCGAGCATCCAGACGTTGGTCGCGGCAGTACAGCAGCTCGTCGGCACTGCGCCAGCCAACGGAGGCGCGTTGGGCGACGACCATCGTTGGGCGGGGGGTCCCCCGCTCTTACGGTCCGCTGTGGTCGATGACCACGGGAACCAAAGACCGAACACGGAGCGTCGGTTCATGTTGTCTGGCTCCCGTCATGCGAGATCACGCGCCTCCTCCCCTCATCGTGAAAGGAGCCGAAAAGAAACTGAAGGCACGGGGGATGAATCGGTGACCGCGTCGTCTCGTCGACCACGATCTCCCCACCACAGGAGAAGCAATCGACACCACTCGAGAGACCGATCACGGCGGAGCGGGAGCTCCCGCCGGGGGAGCCGGGAACGCCGGGTCAGCCCGACCCCCAGTGTGGCGAGGGCCGTGGAGCCAGCCCCGCCGGCGCCTGTGCCCCCTCCACCACCGAACAAACCAGAGGCAGGCGGGTGTCGAACCCCCAGGGGCATCCACGGAGACCGGTGCCCCCTATCGCGGAGAATAACCGACGCGCGGGTCCCCTCTCGATTCAAGATCCCGGCGCTGGGGAAGTATGACGGGATATGAGACCCGGGAAACCACGTGATGGACTACGAGGGGGACATGTCCTTCCAAGGAGCCGACGATGACCTGCTCTGCCGGGGCTTCTATTCGACTCTCAGGGGAGCGGCGAGGACCTGGTACCGCAGCCTACCCAGCCGCTCCATCGACATCTTCGAGGAACTCACCCAGTTGTTCTGCAAACAGTTCATGGCAGGGAGACAGGTAAAGCCTGATGCTGAACATCTGTTTAACATAGTGCAGGGCCCAGCCGAGCCGCTCCGACAGTTCATGCGCCGCTTCAACGCGGAAAGGCTGAACGTGAACAGCCCTCCCGACCTTGTTGTCCAAACGGCCCTTAAGAAAGGGCTGCGCCATAGAGGCCTTAAGAAATCTCTGCACAATGATCCCCCGAAGGACCTCCCCGGGATCATGGCAAGGGCCGAGCGCTTCATGTTGACCGATGAGACCTTGGCCATTGAGGCAGGAAAGGCCACTCGAGGGACCAAGCGCGGCGACAGCGGACGAGGCAGCCCCGAAGGGTACCGGACCGAGAAGAGGCCGAGAAACAGGCAGCGGGGAGAGGGTACGAGGGACGCCACCCCAGACGCCGTCCTCGCTCAAGTACAAAAGGAAGAGCGCGCCGATCACCCCCCACCGAAGGCAAAAAGAGGTGGGAAGAATGGGGAGAAGTACTGCAAGTACCACAAGGACAATGACCACGACACTGAAGACTGCTGGCACTTAAAGAATGACATTGAGAAGCTGATGAGCCGGGGCACGCCAGGAGTTTAGCCGACGAGCCGGCCCACGGAGAAGGGACCTCCATGCAGCCGGACAAGGGGAAGAAGATCAACACCGTCCAAGGACCCCTCCGCATCATAGAGTGAGCAGGCGAGGTCCCTCCCCCCAGTCATAGCCTAGTCCGAGGGGATTATCTAGGTTTGCATCCCTCTGTCTAGCTTTATTTCCTTTTCCTTTCCTCCAAATGTACTAGTCCGACAGGACCCTTAAGAGTACAATTGCATTCCCTTTTGCCTTTTCTTAATCTTCGATGGAATCAACATTTCACTAAGGGCGCATAAGAATGAAGACCGCCGCCTCACTGGATGGGGAGGGGGTCAGACCGAGCCGGTCCTAAGACAAGGAGCTTCGCCCTCACCGACCAACTCCTGCGCTCTTAAGTCTGGGGGCAATTCCCCGAGCCAGCGCGGACGCCGACCGGTCCTAAGACAGGGAGCTTCGCCCTCGCCGACTAACTCCTGCGCTCTTAAGTCTGGGGGCAATTCCCCGAGCCAGCGCGGACGCCGACCGGTCCTAAGACAGGGAGCTTCGCCCTCGCCGACTAACTCCTGCGCTCTTAAGTCTGGGGGCAATTCCCCGAGCCAGCGCGGACGCCGACCGGTCCTAAGCCGAGGAGCTTTGCCCTCGCCGACCGACTCCTGCGCTCATAAGCCTGTGGGTAATTCCCCCAGCCAGCGCGGACGCCGACCGGTCCTAAGCCGAGGAGCTTCGCCCTCGCCGACCAGCTCCTGCGCTCGTAAGTCTGGGGGCAATTCCCCCAGCCAGCGCGGACGCCGATCGGTCCTAAGCCGAGGAGTTTTTCCCTTACCGACCGACTCCTGCGCTCGTAAGTCTTGGGGCAATTCCCCCAGCCAGCGCGGACGCCGACCGGTCCTAAGCCGAGGAGCTTTGCCCTCGCCGACCGACTCCTGCGCTCATAAGTCTGGGGGCAATTCCCCTAGCCAGCGCGGACGCCGACCGGTCCTAAGCCGAGGAGCTTCGCCCTCACCGACCGACTCCATCGCTCGTAAATCTGGAGGCAATTCCCCCAGCCAGCTCAGGCGTCAACCGGTCCTAGGCCGAGGACGAAGCAACAAAGCAAAATACGCGAGAAGTTCGAGTAAGTCAATTTCGTTTATAACAGTTAACCAAGGTACAAAAGTGTGTCTTATTTACAGGAAATCGAAGTGAAGAAACCTCTCTACAAATAATCCTCTCTTGACGGACAACAAAGTTCGTCACCTACAGAAACTAGGGCGACACCGGCAGAGCAAAACTTGTCGACCAAGAACCCAAAGTTGCTGGCCTAAGCGAACATCCATGCAACCAGCAATTATTGGCTCTGAAGCAGGGAGCCGGTAGCGAAGCCGAAGGAGATAGCGGGGTCAGGGATCCATTTCAAGTAGACTGGCCCAAAGCGAAGCGGATGCTAAAAAATTTGAGGATAAAAACAAGGATAACCGGCCAGGAGGGACAACCTAGGGGGCCCGGGCTCGAGAGGACACATCCTCGGGCGCCTCGCCCTGCTCGGAGCGAGGGGGATCGACAGGCCGGGGGGCTTGCCGGACACGCTCCACGCAATCCCGGAAGGAAGACTGGACGACTTCGACGATCCGGGGACCGATAAGGTCTTCATATGTACCGAAGGCTTCCCTGAGGACCTCGAAGATCCTCTTTCCCAGATTCTCTACGACGCCTCTCTCCACCTCCTCCGCAAGCCGCACCACCTGACCCCGATCCGACAGTTCCCTCTGAAGCTCCTCCCTCTCCAGGCGGAACGACTCCTCCGCTTCCTCAGCCGACTGCCGAGCGTCCTCCAACTTTCCCTGGAGGTCACCCAATCGTCCCTCCAGCTCGGCCACACGGAGCTTGAGATGCCGAGACTCCATCTGGGCCTCCGTCATAGCTACCTCCGCCGCCCCGGCCCGCTCGTGGGCCCTCACAGAGGACTCCTCCAACTCCCTCAAACGGATTGCTCGACGCTGCAACTCGACAGCGAGCGTTGAACCCTGAAAGACGAGACATGAGCCAAGAAGAGAGTAAAAGGAAGGAAAGGACTGCAGAATAGCCGAACCTGTTGAAGGGTCCAGACCAAGGAGTCCGACACCTTGTCGGCGGGGATCCTCTCGAGGAGACTGCGGTCCCGGGGAAGGACGGAGCCCTCGGCAACCTGCTGGGCCAAGGCTCGGTCGACAAACACCGAACCCCCGGGGGTGACCTCGAGGGAAGCCGATCTGCTCGCCAACAGGGTTCCGATTCCCGGTAATGTAGGCGGGGGCGCTGCGACGGGGGTGGTTGTCAGGGCCACCGGGAGATCCCCGGCGGTTGCCGCCGGAGGCACGGATTACACCGGACTGGAGGGATCCACGTCTTCCTTCCTCCTTTTCCCTCCACGAGGCTCGACAGGCGCCGGAGGGGAACGCTTCCGCCTCGCACCATCTCCACCCTCGGGGATGAGAGGGGGGACGCCAAGTGCAGGAGGGACTGCACCGGACCCGTCGTTACCCCCCGCCACTTGGGCTGGAGGGACGGATCCGGCCCTTGCGACCCCCCCGGGGAGAAGATCGCCAGAAGAAGAGGCGGGAGGCGCGGCCACCACCTTACCCACGGAGGGCTCGGCTCGGCGCACCTCCTCCTCAACGGTTCGCCGAGGCGCCCTTCCGGAGGTACTACCTCGCCTCCGGGCGGCTCCACGACGGATCAGCTCATCGACATCGCGGATGAACTCGCGACCAGCCATTCCTGAAAGGAAAACCGAAATCAGGGTAAGCTACAGGGCAATTCAGGACTAAAAAAGCGACCTACCCGGAGACCACAAGACGGCCTTCAGGAGTAGGTCGTCCAACAAAGACCAGATGGACTTCGCCTCCAAGGGGAGGGTCGACAGCAGCGCGACGGCCGCCCGATCAGCCTCGGAGAGGGCTAGCGTTGAACAAGGCCGGACCGACCCGCCCCAGCTTGTCAAAATTTGGGCACCCTCCAGGAAAACCACGAAGACATAATCCGAGCTCCAATCCCCCGACCAGCGGGGTAGCCCGATCAGGCATTCCCTCCTCGAGCGGGCTCGGAGTTGCAGCCATGACCCTGGACCGACCGTCTGGATCTGATAAAAGTAGAAGAGAAGGGGGAGAGACGGCTCCAGACCATGGGTACAGCAGAGCACCACGAAGCCCGTCAGTACCGCAATCGAGCAGGGGGTGAACTGGCAAAGGGGCACCATGAGATACTCCATGACCTGTATGAAGAAGGGATTGAGCGGGAAACGAAGACCCAGGCGGAACATCTCGACATAGACGCCGACTTCATTGCTCCTCGGAAGGCAGATTCGCTCGTCGATGAAGGGAACTCGAACATCGTACGGGTAGCAGAGATACCTTTCCTGGATCTCCGCGGCCACTAGGGGAGGAGTCCCCGACGGCGTTTGGAGGATAACCGGGGGTACGTTAAGCCGCACGGCAGCCAACGCCACATCATCGCCGGCGTAGTCCGGGAAGAGCTTCCCCTTCCCTTTATCCCGGAGGGGACGGCTCCCGGAGGAGGAACCTGATCCCACAAGTCGGGGCCTGCCCCGCCTGGACTCGGGAGGATCCCTCGCCCCTTGGCCAGAACCACCTATCCTAAGAGCAGCCATAATATGAAAATAAGAAAGGAGTTACCTTTTTGTTAATTTGGAGAAGACAAGGAAACGAAGGCGGCGGAAGACTCCGAGTTGTGGAAAGCCTAGAACAGAGGGAAGAGCGAGGAGGAAGTTGGGATCAACGCAGCCGGGGATCTTATATACCAGACCCAGGGGCGAATTCGAAACGCCTGACAGGGACGCGTGGCGGGCCTCAAAGAGCCGGCGGCGTTTCGAAAATCGGTGCCAAGGGAAGTCCAATCGATCCGCCTCATCATAACCTTCATTTATGACCACGCCTCGACTGACGCGCCACTCGGAACCCCAGGAGTCACATCGGTCGAACCGAGCTGGCCAAGGCCGATCGGCCCCACCGATGGGGGCAATTGATACGTCTATTTTGCGGAGGCCCAACAACATAAGCCCAAAGGCGCAGCCCACCAAACAAAGCCCGAAAGATACGAGCCTGGATACCCGACCGCCGTTCGAAAACCCATCTGCGCGATCAGGCCCGCCCGGCGAAGCCCCATAGAGGACCCCCAAATATCGATCCGACCCGGCCCCGATAACGCACAAGTCACTCGCCCACTCCAGCGATAACCGTTCCCCCGATCCCGTTACCACTTAATGGCCGTTATGGGGAGGTGCTGGCACGGCGCAGGGAGCGGCGACGGGGAGGCGGATTGAGGGGGCACGATCGAGGGCGGACGAGCGACGTGGGTCGGGGGCAATCACGGCGGGAGGTCTATAAAAGGGCTAGAAGGACGACTGGACAAAGGACCGCATCTCAGGTATCTAAAACCTAAGGTACTCCATCAACGACCTAGTTCCCCCATTTCATCTCCTTCCTCCCCCGCTCGCGCCATGAGACGCCGTTCCGATCTCCTCTCGAGTCGAACCGTCTCCGCCGGGCCTCCTCTTTCAGATCACTGTCTGACTTAGGCATCAGAGGGGATTTGGCCGGAACCAAGGTCCGGCCCCCCTGACGAGCGTTCTCATCTGCGCAGGAGGACTTCAGATCCACGGGCCGAGGCTTCCCCTCCGCCCCGCGACCGGACACGTAACCAGCGGGACGATCGAGGCTACCCCTCGTCGTCCGACCGCTGAGGCCGAGCACGTCCGTCCGAGGCCGAGCGTCTCAACTCGGGTCGAGGCTTCCCCTCGCCCTCCTTGCGACCGAGGACCCCGATTCGGCCCAGCCGACGCGCTCCACGTCGTCTGCAACTCCGACTCGTGTCTCGTCTGCACCGACTCGACACACCCGAGGGACCCACGCGGGCCCCTTGACCACGTTGACCAGGTTATCCACGGTCAACGCCTTTGTAGTGAGAAAACACTCTGAAACACAACCCGTACACCATATGTCGACCCGACCAAATCCTTTCGTATACGAGGCACGCAACAATGCTGGTAGTGTTGTATGTCATGTTTCATTGCCGTTTATCTGCTGTTGACTTGGTTTTAGTTTGTGTACATCTAATTGCTAGATTGTTTCTCTATACTGGCTGTGGATAGATGGTAGCTTTGTTGAATCAGCAATCATACATCACACATCTTTGAGTCAGAAGTAAATAATTCTTAGTAACATGGGAGATCAGGCTCATATGATCCATGCTAAATTTTGTTCTCCTGGAAACTGCAATCATGAAGTTTGTTTCCATGCATTTCCAATCATAACAGAGCCCTCGTTGATATCATTACATATAGTCACAGAAATTGAAGAGATGTAACTTTCACTCCCAGAATCCATGGTGTACTTTCCCTCAAGCTTCTTCTCAAAGAAACTCATGGTGAACAACAAACGTTTGCAATTACAAACCATCTCTATCGAGCGAGCATAGGTACTGCTCAAGGGGGTGTCAAGATTGCTTGTAGTAGGACAAGATGGTGTACACGGTCTGAGTTACGGTCAGAAGCAACAGGATAGAGGCTCCGACGAGGGAGATAAAAACCCAAGGATTGCTAAGGTAGGTTTGCACGAAGATGGCCCGCCACCTGTGCCACCTCCCGTTGCAGTAGTCGTTCAGCTGCTTGTTCACATTCACGTCGCCTTTCCCATTCGAGAATGTCATCGCCTTGGTGAGGCGGTTGAAAAGGGAAGCTATGTCGTCGTCGCTCCCTACCCGGCCGCGGATTATACCCTTCCCCCTAAGCAGCATGACGTCCTTGGCCGTGTTGAACAGATTGTCCATCAGAAAGGCATACGAAGTCACTGCGTTATCCACGTTGAAGACTTGCTCGTAGGCTAGGTAGTTGAGGAGCAAAGGCTCGGTGTTGTCATCGACCTTGAAGTAAGGGAGCCCGAGGACTCCTTTACTGAAGGTGATGTCCTTCAGGCTATCGCTGTTGCTTGTCTTGAATCGGACGCCGGCTTGGAAGAGCTCGGTTGCAGGGCGAACGCTCAAGTCGGGATCGTAGTAGTAGTTGCCCTTGAGGGTCACATCCTTGCGGCGTATGTCGAGGTGGTGGAGACCCATGCCTCTAATGCTTTCCAATTGCCTGTGTGGAGTGTCGGGATAGTATTTGATGAAATTCTGGGTGTCTTCATCCTGTTGATTCAAATGCATAACTTCAGTTTGCAAAAACTTTACAAAAAACCACGCCAATATGTCAATATGAACACTGATGACTCATATGGGAGCTATCCACTTCAATGGTTCTATGAAATTATTGCGATTTGTACTTCTTTCTTATTTTGCCAATGAATTCAAGAAGACATTGCCCCAAAATAATCTTGTGCGGCCTCCTGAAAATAATCGGAGCACAATAAGGAACAAACTTCGCCGCATTTGAGTGAAAATGAACTAATCATCTCATAAACAAACTGAGGCGTGATTAATTACCTTGTGTCCACCCACATCGATCAAGACAGCGAGGACGGCCAACGGCAGCTGGTTCTCAAGCCGCAGCATATCCATCCACAGCCTGATGATCATGTAGGGCTTCCAGAACTCCTTGGTGGTGCCCCAAATCATCAGATCGAGAAAGAAGCAGCCGTCGACAACCATCAGATCCAAGAACCGGCGGACAGGGACAGGCGCGTCGACGGTCCACGCGTCGGAGAGCCCGTCGTAGCAGTCCCTGAGGTCCCGCACCTCCGGCCTCATAGCATCGGCCACGTCGGACAGGGTCTTGCGGGCCCGGAGGAGGTAATTGGACAGAGACAGGCGCTTGAGGTCTTCCATGGGCATCAGGTGAGGCTGGCGGTGGTGATAGGGGCCGAAGGAGACGAGCTGAGGGGTGTAGGCGTCGGGGCTGATCTGCCTCAAGATGTTGGGCACCCTGCAGATGCACTTCTTCCTCTGTCTCTCTCTCTCGGCCGAAGGGTTTATCTTGTCGAGCACCGATTCCATATTGATGATCCTTACTTCTCCCTTCTTTCTTGCTGCTGCTGGCTTTGCTTTAAAGACTGAGGAGCACAGGACAAAGGAAAGCCGGATGTTTTTGAAGCCAATTCTTGAGGACCGCATAGCAGCCTCTTCGATGGGCTTTGGCACCATCCAAGACTTGACCAAGAGCTCTGTTTACGGGTGTTTTCTCACCACAGCTCGTTGACCGTCGGCTGTATGGTCAACATGGTCAAGGGGCCGACTTGAGGGTCCCTTGGGTTCGCCGAGCCCTCTTGTTCTCGGCGCTACGGAGCTGAGGGGAAGCCTCGGCTCGATGAGTAGCGCTCGGCCTCGGCTGTATCCGCGTCGAGGGGTAGCTTCGGCGCTTTGCGGGCAGGTCGGTGCGTGATCAGTCGTCCACCTGACGACTGCGACGGTGATGGCCGACCGATGCTGAGGGGTAGCCTCGGCGCCTCGTATGTCTTCTTCCTGGACAGATGAAGAAACTCGTCAGGGAGGCCGGACCTAGGTTCCGGCCAAAGCCCCTCCGATGCCTAAGTCAGATCAGAGTCTGAAAGGATACTCGGCGGGGGAGATCCGGCTTGTGTGGAAGCCGGATCGTCAACCCAAGTGGCGCGAGTTTTTGGGGGAGGGAGCAAATGGAGTGGCGAAAAGCCTAGGTCGTTGATGGAGTACCTCTGTGTTGGTTACCTGAGTCTCGATCCCCTGTTCCGTCGTCCTGGCCTTCCCCTTATAGGGTCTTCCGCGATTGCACCACGTCCTGCCTCCTCTCACGTTCCCACGATCCGCCTCCGCCTCCTCCCACTCGCGCGTTGTCGTGGGGTGGCCCATTAACGGGTCCGTTAATGGCCATCATGGGATCGCGGATTCAGATGGGCGGTTAATCCGGCCGAATGGGGGCCAGTCGGGTGCACCCGAGGGCGAGGTGGCTGGGCCTTCCGCTCCGTCCATGGGCCCCATTCGGGCGGGCCCGTCTTCTCCAGTGGGCTTCTCCTTTGAGGTCGGGCCGTGGGCCGTCGTCTTTCGGGCCCGTTGATATTAGTCGTAACAATTGCCCCCATCGCCCGGACCGTTCGGCTTCTGTCGGTTCGATTCGGGTGATGTGACTCTTTCGTGATCCGACGGGTGCGTCAATCGAGGTTCCGCTATTAAATTGGGGTCATTATTATCGCCCCGCTTGAACTCCCGCTGGTGTAGTTTACGAAGCGTAGCCGCTGCCTCGATTCCGCCACGTGCCCCTTGCATTCATCTCCATCGAGTGTAGGGTCATTCAAAGGGCACTAGGAAGGGAGCGCCGACATCCGTTAGTCGAACGAGGCCAGATCTTCCTTCAGCTTCTCCTCTGTCCAATCCTGCTCCAACTCCTCGTCATGTCGTCTTCTCCTGCCCCCGGTTCGGGTCGTCCAGAGGATGCAGTCCGTCTTGACTCGTCTGACAGCCTCGGCTCGGCGGCTGGTAGTCAGGGGGTGACCCCTCGGTGGTGCCTCCGGAGGTCCTGGGATGCCCTTCTTCCTTCTGTGCCACCTCCGCCAGAGATGTGCGCGAGCGCTACCTTCTACCCCCATACTCCATCCGAGCCCCGGAGCCTAACGAGCGGATCTGCTTTCCGGGTCCGAAGGCGGTCGGGGTGTATGAGGTGTGCTTCCGATTTGGGCTTCGGTTCCCCCTTCATCCTTTCATCGTTGAGTTTCTGTGTGCTCATCGCATGGCCCTATGCCAGTTCTGCCCCAACGCGATCGGGCTCGTCATTGGGTTTGCCGTGCTTTGCCTTCAGAAGGGGGTGGTCCCCTCCCCCCGACTCGTCTCCCAATTTTATCGTCTGAGCCGCCATCAGTCGGGGGCTTGGATTTACATTAGCGTTCGGCCCTCGAAGAGCCTGATACTGGGGCTGCCGAGCTCCGTAAAGCTCTGGAAGGGGGAGTATCTCTTCGTCGTCGGCCCGTCGGATATGGATTTCCCGACTTACTGGAGCGTCGACGTGACGCTGGCTCCGGAGCTGGGTGAGCCGACTGTGGCTGAACTTGAGACCGTGGAGGCCTTGCTGGCGATCCCACCGGGTGATCGGAAAGTCTCCGTTCTCTTCTCTGACCTCAACCTGCGGAAGACTACGTGGCCCGCTGGTGAGTTTTGTCGTCCTTCTCTATTTCGAAGATAGTGTTCCGTGGCCATTGTTCTGTGGCTGACAGGGTTGGTTGATGATGACTCTCGACTGCGCAGGGGGATTTCCCTCCAGTTCTCCGGTCCTTCCATCTCAAATCGAAATTCCGGACCCCGTTCCTCGAAGGGGGGATCATATGCTGGCGGTCCGGAAGAAACAACACGCTGACTGCCCGTCAGCTAGTGCCGAGAAGCCGAAGAGGAAGGTCCCCCCTTCTTCTCAGCATGACGCCTCTAAGAAGCCCCGTTCCCTCGCCGGGGGGTTAGTGCTTCCTTGCCCCAGTGCCGGGATCCGTCTGTTCCGGATGAGGTGTTATGGCCATGGGCCGCCCCCTCGTCTCCGCAGTCAGGTCCTCTCCCCGATATGTACGAGCGGTACCTGGGTGCGTTTCGCTCTGCTCCTACTGAATTGCCTCCGGCCCGTCCTCGCTTCCCCGTTAGAATGGGTGAGTCGGTCTTTTTCGGTTGCGGCGTGGCGGCACGGGTGGCTGAGAACTACAGTCTTTCGGCGGACCGAGCTGTTTTGGACGAGGTCTGTGGCGACCGTCTGGCCGCTTTCGTGGTGCAAGCTGGTCAACAGGTGGGGCTTCTTCCCTAACCCAGTCTTTTGCCGCTATCTCCAACTTACTCCCGCCTCTTTTGTGTAGCTGTCCTCCGTGGGGCTCTCGATGAGACGCCAGTTTGTGGCTCTTTCCAGGGCTAAGGCGGACGCGGTGCCCGTTCCCAGGGCCCGGGAAGGCGAGGAGGATGCCAACCTCATGTCCAAGGCGCTCGTGAAGTCCTTGGAGTCTCGTGTGACCGAGCTTTCCTCTGCCCTGGAGAAGTCGGATCAGGAAAAAGCCTTAGCTCTGGTCGAGAAATCCAAGGCTGAGGAGCGAATTGCAGCGATCAACGCGGGCTCTGGTGTGGCGGCGGAGGTGGGTGCCGATCCGGCCCCTTTCATCACGACCGATGCTCAGGAACTTAATGCTCTGCTGGAGGCGGCGGAAGAGCGGGAGAGGGCTTACCTGTCCCAGCTTAACGCGAGATCGAAAGAGATCGAAATGATCCGATCTAACCACCAACAACAGGTGGCTACGCTCGAAGGTCGGATCCGTGACCTAGAGGGCGTGGACCTTGCCAAGGTCGCCCAGGATGCCGTGAAGGAATACTCTCTCTCCTTCACCTCCAAGGCCCTGTGCTCGGCGTTTGAGAAGGGATTCGCCCGCTGTCAAGCCGAGATTCGGAAGAGGTTCCCGCTTGCGGGGATCAAATTTGAGGAGCTTCGAGCGCACTCGGATGAGGAGGATGAGATCCCGGAGTGGCCCGGTGCTCCTCCCGTCGACGATCTTGAAGGGTTTCTCCAAGGAGACGAGTGAGGGAATGTTTAGACCTGTAGCCGGGTCCTCAAATCTTTTGGGACCAGGGCTTTGGGTGTAGCCCCTTGTATCTCCCAAAAGCAAAGTATCTTTTTCTTGCTTGTAATTGCTCCCCTCCTTCCTAGGCCCTTATTGAGTTTTGACGGAGCTGAGTTAGCGCTTCTGCCGGGGGTGTGGTCCCCCAGGTCGGTTGTTGTGCCGACGGGCCGAGGGAGTTGCCCTCGGCTCGGTTAATCGTGCAGCCGCCGCGGGGGAGTTGCCCCCGGCTTAGTTGGCGTGTCGACGGCCGAGGGAACTGCCCTCGGCTCGGTTAGTCGTCCAGCCGCAGTGGGGGAGTTGCCCCCGGCTTAGTTGGCATGCCGACGGGCCGAGGGAGTTGCCCTCGGCTCGGTTAATCGTGCAGCCGCAGCGAGGGAATTGCCCCCGGCTCAGTTGGCGTGTCGACGGGCCGAGGGAATTGCCCTCGGCTCGGTTAGTCGTCCAGCCGCAGCGGGGGAGTTGCTCCCGGCTCAGTTGGTGTGTCGACGGGCCGAGGGAATTGCCCTCGGCTCGGTTAGTCGTCCAGCCGCAGCGGGGGAGTTGCCCCCGGCTTAGTTGGCGTGTCGACGGGCCGAGGGAATTGCCCTCGGCTCGGTTAGTCGTCCAGCCGCAGCGGGGGAGTTACCCCCGGCTTAGTTGGCGTGCCGCAGTGGGGCAGTCTCGTTTTTTCGAAGGGTAATGCCGTACTTGCAAGTGCGGCCATTATGTGGGTCCGCTCTCTTGCATCCAAGTGGTACGTGACTTAAATCACGGGCCTCTAAACTGTCCGCACTTGGCAAGTGCAGTCAGGTTGACTGCTATATCCCATCAGCAGCCGTCCAACCCGACAGAAGTTTGCAAAAAAAAACCCTAGGCGGTGCAGCAAGCGACGAATGCAATTTCTAGGATCCGACGGCGAGATCCACAGATAGGATCAAAAATCTTCATCCCTAAGGCTATTATTTGGAGATCAAAAGTCTACGTGAGGCTATTCTCATCGGTAAGTAGTTTGAGTAGAAATCTCAAGACAATTTCTAAGGTTTATTGTATGTATTAAGGCATCTGTATTGTATGTATTAGGGCACAATTTTAAATCCGAAAATATCATTTAATAGAGGAAGAAGATACAAAATTGGATCATTGTATGTATTAGGGAACAATTTTAATGTGGCAACAAATTATTATTTGTCAAGAATTTCTAACCAAAAATTGGATCATATGTATTGTATGTATTAGGGCACAATTGTATATCAAAATCAGATGCTATTGCTATACAACCTAATAGATTCTCTATTTGGGTTGGTCAAATTTTAATTTTAACGAGTAGGTTAAATTCACATGTTTAATATACATTTCCATTTACTAGTGTGATTTCTAATGCCTTATAAAACAATGTTTTTGCAAATTGTAAGATAGAATATCATGGAGGAGGCGGGACCAATATCTGATGAGGGGTCTTGAATGATCAGGCTCGCCATCGGTCTGTGCAGATCCAGTATGGACAGGTAAGAATATTTGGGGTGAAAAACACATGTAATATGTACGTATGATGCCATGCAGAAAATTAATTAATGTGGTATTGGTTGCAGGAGGCTGTGATAGGAGTTGTAGATCATGCACACAGACATTTAGAATGGCACATAGATAAGCGCACGGTGCAGTATATACAAATGTCTGGGTTACACATATGTGCATGGTTGAAGTGGATACGACTGGACCATGCACTATTAACAGCCTTGGTTGAGAGATGGTGGCCCGAGACGAATTCATTTCATATAAGACAGGGGGGAGATGACGATCACAATGCAAGATGTGGCTGTCATCACGGGCCTACCTATAAACGGGAGCCCCATTTATCAAAGTAGATGACGACATAGTACATGGGCAGATTTGATGGAGCGTCTTCTGGGACAGGGATCCATGGAAAACCAGGGAGCCAAGGTGAAGCTTGCTTGGCTGCGTGAAACATTTATGGAGTTGCATGATGAAGCCACAGATGATGAGATTCAGCAATATGCATGTGCGTACTTGCTACATATGATCGGAACCTTATTGGTTCCAGATCCAAGCAAAGGATCGGTTCATCTAAGGTGGTTGGAGAGCTGGAACATTTTGGGGAGATTGGAGGGTATTCGTTGGGAAGTGCAGTGCTGGCACATATGTATTCTGAGCTAAGTAAGGTGGCAAGGATGCAAACATCGGCTTTATATGTATGTGGCGCCTTATTGCAGGTATAAAATTTTTAATTTTGTAATATTGTGACGTGTATAAATATGTATTATAAATAACTGACAAATTCATATTTACAGGTATGGTCATGGGAAACATTACATATATGCCGGCCAAAATACAGACAAAATGTATTGGACGGCACAGCCCCCTTAGGCTGCAGGTGGAAAGTGCCGAGATCATTTCGTGAAACTCCCCAAGGGAACCTCGAAATGTATAGAAACGAGCTTGACTCGTTAGAGAGCACACATGTTTAAATTTGAAAATTCTGAATTACCGCTCAAAGGTCGATTGAACGTCGCATCATCTTCAACTACCATCACTCGACCCTGGTTCTTCCAACCGAAGGTCCTACTCCAACTACTGACGAGGCTCTGACTCAGCATCTCAAGTCTACGTCAGCTTGACAACTGTCTCGGTCAATTTTGGCCTTAACAAATTGGCACCGTTTGTGGGAAACGTTAACCAGCTTGACATCCCAAAGCAATCCAGAAGCTATGACAGTTGGACCTAGTAACGTCGGACCGGTCGAAGGTCCGAAGGAGAATCCAAGAGTAAACAGCGTCCTGGTAGAGGACGTCACGGACTCCACATCACCCCCACCACGAACAACAGAGGTCCCGAAGGAGACTAGGGTGACCTGAAAGGAATTCACCCAGTTCACCAAGCAGATCGACAGGAGCCTAGGCGCATTGACGACTTTAATATGCCAAAACATGGGGAGCCCATCGCCCGTAAATGATCCGTTGCCACCCCTCACCCCGAACCTAACGCCAACCAAGGGCTCGGCTTTCCTACTAGATCTAGGGGACCCAAGGGCAGATCAACTAGAGATTAACCTCCACAATTCGATCCCCCAGTCCACCAACACAACGGAGTAGGGGTCGATAATCGAGCTTTCGTTCTCCAGAGAGAACCCACTCCCTCCAATTACCGGGCAGCAACCCATAGCATCCTAGATCAGATAATGTACGGGGCTCCCCAGGTTATAACCCACTAAACCCTGCAGGTGGATTCATGAGGAGGGAGGAGATCCCAAACCGATCCTCGGGAGCCAACTACGCACAACCTAGAACAAGAGGATTGCTACCGGTCCAATCTGCGATTCGGAAGACTCCATGAAAGAGAATATCATCTCTGCTCCTCCTCTCCCAAAATTCAAGCTACATGCTCTACCAGCTTATGATGGCAGAGGTGACCCATGGTCACACATTCATAAATATCTGAATGTCATGCTGCTCCATGGGACCGATGAGCCGTACCTTTGTAGATCCTTCCATGCTACCATGTTCAAGAGGGCAAAAAGCTGGTACGAAGAGCTACCCCACAGCTGCATCGGCTCGTTCGACGGACTGGCAGAAATATTTTGCAAACAATTCGTCGCAGGACGACGTCCTAAGAAGAGGTCGTCCCACCACTTCTCGCTCAAACAGAACGAGAATGAGTCGATCCAAGCCTTTGTCTAGAGATTCAACGACGAGAGGCTCGATGTAGAAGAGACGTCGGACGTGACAGGCATAGCAGCGCTCACCAAGGCAGTCCGGAATAATCACCTGAGGAGGGCCCTTCACCAGTTCCCCCATAACACCATCGCAGAAATGCTCAATATAACGGATCGGTTCACTTCCTTCGAGGAAGCGGAAGAACCAGCCGGAGCTAATGCGAAGAGCATCCCCTCCCACCGCGGAGACACGAGGCGAGAGAAACCAACCTCGAGGACCCCCCCCCCCCCGCCAAGAGTCTCGAGATAAGAGGCCCAGAAAAAGGAGCCCTCGAAGCAAGGAGCGTCCAACCTATGTTAAGCTAATCGCCCCTAAAACAGAAGTCCTCGTCTATGCCCCACGAGAAGAGCTGATCCAATAGACAACAAAGAAGGGAAAATATGAGAAGAGGGACGACCTCAAATTCTGCAAATATCACAACGATTATGGGCACGATACCAACGACTGTTGGACTCTCAAAAAAGAGAACTATGCCCTGGTCAAGTGAGGACACCCCAAGAACCCGGCTAATGATCCACCAAGCATGGAGGGGTCCTCAAAACAGAAGGGCAAGATGACGGGATCGCTGCTTTCCAAGGTGATCGACTAATGAGCCATCTAAGACTTGAGGCGAATAAAGGGGCAATAATCAGCAACAGCTCCGACGTCGATCGAAAAACACAAATACGCCTTTTTCATTTTTCTGTTACTTCCGTCAATAAAGCATGTTTCTTTTATCGAATAAAGTTTTGCTTCCTTAATCATTCGTAAAGTCTACAGAAACTACCCAATCAAAACTCCCCTCGAAAAGGACCCGATCCTCAAGAGGTTTTGGGAAAACTGAACTTACGTTGATGCAAATGACTCCTAAATGAGCGTCAGCCGTAAGTCAAAGGGCTACCCCTTCGCTACTGAACGACTCTCCTAAATGAGCATCAGCCGTAAGCCGAAGGGGCCACTCCTTCGCTACTGAACGACTCTCCTAAACGAGCATCGGCCGTAAGTCGAAGGGGCCACCCCTTTGCTACTAAACGACTCTCCTAAACGAGCGTCAGCCGTAAGTCGAAGGGGCCACCCTTTCGCTACTGAACGCTATTGAACGAATCTCCTAAACGAGCGTCAGCCGTAAGTAGAAGGGCTACCCCTTTGCTACTGAACGACTCTCCTAAACGAGCGTCAGTCGTAAGCTGAAAAGGCCACCCCTTCGCTATTGAACGACTCTCCTAAACAAGCGTTAATAATAAGTCGAAGGGCTACACCTTTGCTACTGAACGACTCTCATAAACAAGCGTCAGCCGTAATCCGAAGGGGCCACCCCCTCTCTACTGAACGACTCTCATAAACGAGCGTCAGCCGTAAGTCGAAGGGGCCACCCCTTCGCTACTGAACGACTCTCCTAAACAAGCGTCAGCCGTAAGTCGAAGGGGCCACCCCTTCGCTACTGAACGACTCTCCTAAACGAGCGTCAGCCGTAAGCCAAAGGGGCCTCCCCTTCGCTACTGAACGACTCTCATAAACGAGCGTCAGCCGTAAGCCGAAGGGGCCACCCCTCTGCTACCGAACGACTCTCCTAAACTAGCGTCAGCCGAAATTCGAAGGGGCCACCCCTTCGCTACTGAACGACTCTTCTAAACAAGCGTCAGCCATAAGCCGAAGTGGGCACCCCTTCGCTACTGAACGGATCTCCTAAACGAGCATCAGCCGTAAGCCGAAGTGGCCACCCATTCGCTACTGAACGAATCTCCTAATCGAGCGTCATCCATAAGCCGAAGGGGCCACACTTTCGCTATTGAACGACTCTCCTAAATGAGCGGCAACCGTAAATCGAAGGGCTGCCCCTTCGCTACTGAACGACTCTCCTAAATGAGCGTCATTCGTAAGTCGAAGGGCTACCCCTTCGCTACTGAACGACTCTCCTAAACGAGTGTCAGCCGTAAGCCGAAGGGCTACCCCTTCGCTACTGAAAGACTTTCCTAAACGAGTGTCAGCCATAAGCCGAAGGGGCCACCCCTTCGCTACTGAACGACTCTCCTAAACGAGCGTCAGCCGTAAGTCGAAGGGTTACCCCTTCTCTACTGAACGACTCTCCTAAACGAGCGTCAGCCGTAAGCCGAAGGGTTACCCCTTCGCTGCTGAATGACTCTCCTAAACGAACATCAGCTGTAAGCCGAAGAGGCCACTCCTTCGCTACTGAACGACTCTCCTAAACGAGCGTCAGCCATAAGTCGAAGGGCTATCCCTTTGCCAATGAACGACTCTCCCAGAGCGTCTTCAGCCGTAAGTCGAGGGGCCACCCTCTCGCCATTGAACGACTCACATTTCGTTAATCGCGAGTCGAGTAAATCTCTCCTTCGCCATGGAGCACAGTGGTCAACTTCTAAGCATAGTTAGATGGTTTATCCTCGATCATCCTGAAGCAGCGCCTAACACATCGAAAGGGGCCATCAGGTGTTACGACCACCACACGACATACATAACAGCAAACAAAGAGACACAATCTGTCACTCCTCTTGCAAAAAGTTGTTTGTTTGTTCATATTTACATCAATCCCTATGTAACGACTCGAAAATTTTCAAAACATTTAATTACAAATTTAATATATTGTCAGGAGTTTTAAATGATTTCAAAAAAATTCTATAAAAATATTTTACAGCACTAGACTTATTATATTGTATTTCAGTATTTTCGGATTTCCTCAAATGTCCAAAACATTTCTGTTAAAATTCATTTTCAAAAATTACCGTTTTGATTCGATGAATTTATTTTCTATTCAAACTTCTTCAAAACGTTTTCAAACTTCTGCAGTAACCTCCTATGACCATTTAGGGCTCCCCACATTAATTTCGTAATTTTCTGATAACATTTCAATAGAGAACCCGCAAACCCGCTTTCTAAATGTTTTGGCCAAAAACTAGTATCCCCGTAGTCCAAACCCGGAAACGGACTTCGTATTCACCATCCTCGCGACGATACGGTCCCGAGGGTATGTTTTCGTAATTTTTCGGACACGTTTGATAGTAGGGACAAAATCGTAATTTTGTTACAAATTTTACCGTCACCATTTACCCTAACTAATTACTATGACCTAATCACCATTTACTTTAACCCCCCATGCTTAACACGTTTAAACACTTTACAAAGTTTTCTAACTTTAGTCAAAAAGAATACCCACCGTATTAAAAATGTTGGGGTTAGTCAACAACCCCTAACCCCCTCATTAATTACAAATAGTAGGGTATTAACCCTATAAATACCCCCCTAAACCCGCTTAACCCTTAAGTTAATTTTCGTTAAAAATATTCACAGGCCCTCAGCTCCCTCCCTCGCGTTCTCTCTCTCTCTCTCTCTCTCTCTCTCTCTCTCTCTCTCTCTCTCTCTCTCTCTCTCCCTCCCTCTCCCTCCGGCGATCCGCCGCCGTGCTGCGCCGCCTCCGACCGTCGCCCGCCGTCCCCACCGTCAGTGCCGCCACGCCCGAAGCCCCGCACGCCGGCAAGCTCCCTCAAACCCGCCCCGCACTCCTCCGCCGTGCACAGCCCCCACGTCGCCCGCCTACCGCCGACGTCGCCCCCCGCCGCCGCCGTCGCCCCGCCGCCGCCGTCGCCCCGCCGTGCACGCCGCCGCTCCCCCGCTCGCCGAACGCCGGAGAAACACCCCCGCCGGCGTCGAGTGTTCGAGCTGTGCGTAAGTTTGCTCCAATGGCAAACTTGTAAATATGAGGAAAATTCGTATTTTCGATTTATTAATTAATTAAAAATAGGGTTAAATGGTTATAAATCCATAACTAATTATACAGGGGCCAGAAAAATGAGTGGATAGTCCCAGAAAATCAGAAACGATATTTCGGATCCAATGGCACTGGTCTTACCTCGACCAGACGTCTATTTTTTCCAAAATGATTTTTCGAAGCTAAAGATTACATACGTATAAATCATTCTAAAAATTGTAACTCGCCATTTTCGTCACAATAATATGTGATAAAATTATAGGTGACAATAGACTTCGAGACGATCATTTTGACTACTTATTCCTGTAATTCCGATTTGTATTGCTCCCGTAAGAAATTACGGAAGATACACGTTCCTTAAGTTTTTCGGATTTTTAAGCTATTTCTAAGTTTCTAAAAATTATAAAAAACTACAGAAGTTTCTGAAAATTCTCCTCTCTTGCAGTAAAATCTAAATAATTATTTTAGGTGTATATAAAAATTTTAAATATTTTCCGACACCGTTTTAACGAGTTTAAAAATCAAACTAACTTAATTGTTTAAATAGAAAAGGTCGTGTTTTTACTAATTAAGTATTTTGTGTTGCAGGTACGGACTCTGGTGTACTAGCCTCAGAGGAAGCTCTAGATCCTCTTCCGGCTTACTACAACGGTATTAATTTTGGTAAGTCACGATAGGTTCTAACCTTAGAAATCTAGCCACTGTGCTCGTACGAACTTGTAGCACCGCACTACTACGTGCTCGAAGCACGGAAACACACGCCACTTTTTTGTGTTGGACTTGACTTGGAACATCCCGTGGAACGTTCATGTAAAGAACTTGTACTTGACACATCACCGGGTTTTGGGGTAACTCATAGTTTGCGAGAGTACGGGAGTGACTAGAGTTTGGTCTACCTGTCCTGTCGCCTGTGTTTCGGCGCCCTGTCCTGCTGCCTGCGTTTCGGTAAACCATACTGCTGCCTGGGTACCGGCATTCGTCTGGGTAGCACCCAGGCAAGAGACGAACTGAACGGTCACATATTGTACTCTCCGACTTGAGTCACGTAGTTCTAGTAGAGCTTGCACGGTTACTTCTTTACAGTCATGCACTTTACTTTCTGCACTTGTAGCACTTTACTTTCTGCACTTGTAGCACTTTACTTTCTGCACTTGTACAGACACTACACCGTACTTTACTTCTGCTTGTCATACTTGTACAGTACTCCTTTTCTTTGTTTAGAATCTTTGTGACTTACCTTCGGTTCCACTTGTGGCACCGACAGACGAAGATCTGGTTGAGGATATTGCCCCAGAGTACGAGGAGCCTGCGTACGATCCAGAAGCCACGGAGTTTTAGTTACTTTTCTGTCGGAGTGTGTATTGTACTATGTATTTCCTATTCTGCATTTCCTTTCAGTATTTCCTTTCATGTATTGGTGTGAGAGAGTGTTGGTTGTTGTACTTTGATTTGGACTGTAATAATGTCTGTAAGCTGGTTTGAGTGTTGTTGGTACATCTCTGCGTTGTGGCTATGCTGAATTCACTGGTAAACTGCGGAACCTGCGCAAATACCGAATAAGTAACGGGCCCCCGAGAGCGGGTCGTTACACCCGATACATCCAAAAAATTTCTTAAACAGGCGGAAAAACATCGAGAACCTACAACGGATGGCTAGGCCTCTAGTCTACATCTAGCACGGCCACGAACTCTGGATCCCTCGCGGTGTCCTCTCCTGCGTCGTCATCAGCAACGATGGCAGCATCGTCAGAGAGAGCAGCTTCCTCCGTGCCTTGGCTCGATTCATCGTCACCAAGGTCCGGATATATCACCGGGATCTTGTCGATCTCCATGGAGAGGTCAGGGAATCGGTTCTTCATCTCCAATCGACATCGCTTGTAGCCTACCTTGTATAGCTCGTCAAAGTCGGGAAATAAATCCGTGAAATCCCGAATCTCCTTCTCTGCAATGACCTCGGCTTCGAATCTCTCCTCCAGCAGAGCATCTTATGCTCGCTTTCTTAGGGCGGTTTGTTCGGCCTCTCTCCTACGAGACTTGCTAAACATGTACTCGAGTTTTTGAATGCGATCCAATCTCGTCTTGGTGAGAAGGTTGATTCTATCCAGCTCAGCCTGAGCTCTCTCCACTCTAGACCTAACGGCCTCCAAGGTGACACCATGATTGGCCACCACCGGAGCACGACGACGCAATGCCGCAGTCGCCGCGAGGACCTGTAAAGACCACATGCTGGTAAGCATACGTGCTAGCATCACCTACAGGGGAAGCTAGAGCAATAATTACCTGGATGCTAGCGTGAATGGCTATCGATGCAAGCCGCTCATAATCGACCCTCTCCACGACAGCCCTATTGTAATGGCCAGTAATTTTTAGACGAGTTTTCGAACGTGCGTATCAGTAATTTACTTTTGTCATCCGGATAAAATTTTTAGTTCGTACGTTCTCTGCTACGTGCCGACGCAAGCACGTCTCCGATTTCGTTTTTACCGTGTCACCATTAATTGGCTGTCAAGTTTAACCGATCAGTTTAACTTAATTATCTCGCTAATCACAACTTCCTAATCACTTTCATTATTTACTAATTTTTGATTAGGTTACTAATTACCTTATTTTAATAATTACTTTAATTCAATTATTTTACCATTCACATTTATTTTACTAATCACTTTAATTTAATTACCTTGTGAATTACAATTTACTAATCGTTTTAAATTTTCGCTAATTACTCTGATTACTTTACTAATTACATTTCAATTTCCTTAATTACTTCATTACCCTAATCTCTCACCTATCACTACAAACAACGAACACGTTTGATAAAACTAGGTTCCTTCCCCCTAAAGCAGTTAGTCAAATTAACATTGATTTCCCGACTAAACAAAACACAGACGTCTCTCTTTTAGTCAAAAGTTTTCATTAACTCAGTCTTAATCAAAATCCTATCGTTTGACAAATGTTGCAACTTGTCCCCTGCTAACCTCCTTAAGAACAGTCTTCCTCCCTTGCTCATCTTCATAACCCACCATCGTCTTCTCCACTGCCAAATTAACCTGCAAATTCTTCAAGCCAAAAACAAAATCAAACCAGAAACAATTTCCCAAATCCAAAACTGTTCTTCATCAGCCTCAAACCATCATTCTCCCTAAATCAAATTCCTCATCAAAAAAAAGAAGAAAAGAAAACAACCCTCAAACAACATTCCTCCCAAAAATCATTCTTCTCAAACCAAAGCTGATTAGAAACTAGAGACCAAGAACAAGAGGAGAGATCTGGAAACAAACTTCAGATCTTGAAACCCAAACAAATTTCAGAAACATCAAACCATTTTCAGATCTAAATACAAGCAAACCCTCCATTCCTTCTTCCTCTTCTCCCTCCTCCAGCCTTGCACCGCCGCGTCGAACCCCCGCCCACCTGCCGTCGCAGCCCGCGCGCGCAAACGCCGGAGGCCGCCGCCGCCGTAGCTGAAGCGCGCGCCGTCGCGGGTCGTCGGACGCCGTGCGCGCCACCTGGGTCGCCGGAGCCCTCCTTGCGCCGCCGCCTTGCGCCCTCCAGCCACCGGAGCACAGGTGCCCCTCTCCCCTTCGTAAGTTTGCCTGCAAACTTTGAATAAAAAAAGAAAAGAACTGATAGAAGAAGGAAGACAGAATATGAAGAGACAGTAGAAAAAGAAAGGGAAGAGAGAACTAAAAATTCAAGAGGATAGCCTATGGTATTAATAAAGAAAGAGATGTCAGGTTTTAATATGAAAGGAGAAAGAGTGTCAGGGGAGTGTTGAATGAAATAAATTGTAAAGAGAGACAACAGCTTATGGCCTATAGTAATATGAATAAGATGGAGAGAGAGAGAGAGAGTAAGACATACTTTTAAATGTTAATTTGTGTAAGAGGGGACAGCCTGGGAGAATAATGAAGAAAGAGTTAGAAATAATAAAAGAGACAGCGGCAGAGGGATATTTATAAACCTATTGGTTTAGTAACCCATAGTCAAAGTTAGTAGGTGGTAATATAATGATTAACATGATAATAACCTTGCAATTAACTAATATTGGGTTAGCGTTAATACGATTGTTAATATTAATTAACTAGCTAGTACTAAATTTTAACAGCTTGCTATTAGATAAATCAGAATAAGATGAGGCGTATAATCCCATATAAACATCATCGTAGCTAGTGAACCCAATAAAATTATACGAACCCACTTTAATGATTTACTTGATATTTGATTATCTCGCAATATATCTAATTCGGTGAATTCTTTAACCAAAACAGAGAACCGGAAGTACCGACACGTAGTACCAGTCAAGACGAACCCAACGGCACCAAAATCACCGAAACCAGGCAAGTATACAATTTATAGTGTATTTTTGAAATTGGAAGTTCAATTAGTCCCTTGAATGTAAAGTTGCATAACTTAACATCTACCCGTGAAATGACACGTGATATTACCACGACGACATCCGTGGCTAAAAATGTGATCCAACGGCATATATTTTGATATAACTTAGTTTAGAATATTAATAAGAAAAATCAACTTTCTGTTCATTTTCGTTAAAATCACATATTCATCCTTTTTGCTAAATTATTGCGAATGCTGTTTTTTTTCAATACTCTTGTAACATAGAAATTCTGCATGGAAATAAATGATCATTGCTGCATGCCTTGAAATAATTAACTAGCATGTGACATCGTGAGATCGTGTGCCTCGAAAGCGAAATCGTGACTTTCGTGATGTCATTGAGTTGACAAATTCGTGCTTGTAATTTGTGAATTAGGCTGGCTCGTGTTCCAGCACAAATCTTGGGTGGAGTAAGGGTTGAGCGGCTGCTAGGCGTATGAATGAGTACTCTCTTCAAGGGCACCACCCGTAGGCGGTGGGTTAGCGCCAATCACGGTAAGCCCCCGTGAGAATGACGACTCACTCATCACGACCTAAAGGCGAGAACCCTTTATAGACATGAATGCTAACAGTCGTGAAATGCTAACATGAAACTTGCAACTTGGAGTTGTTATCTCAGTTATATTGACATGATAATGAACCAAAGAGAAGATTTACTTTACTTGTTAAACCGCTTAGAACTGCATGATAGGATGTCTTTTATAATCAACATGTTTAATCTTGTTGTCATTATCTCATTTAAATTTTAACGCCTCTTAAATCCAGTATAAATTTGTATATACCTTGCCTTGGGTTCTAATCTCTACTTGCAGACCCTTGCTGACATACATTCATGTTTTTGGATGTATGTCAGATCCCGAGCTTTAGCACCAGGAGGACTAGTTGAGATAGCTGAACCAGTGGACCAAGAACTGTCAAACTAGAGAGCTTTCATTGCACTTCTTTTCACTTATTGCACGGGTCATAAGACCCACTCTTCTTTTCTACATTGTTGTAATTCCGTTGAGACATTTGAGATTGTAATAATGTTTTTTTATCTGCGTTGTTTTTAAGTAATGCAAGCAAGAACCTGCGGTATTTCACACAGACGCTTATTGTGTTAAGTCAAGGAGGAGAGAAAAGCAAAAGTACCTCCTCCTTACTTGCATAAGCGGGCCCGTTTGCGTCCTCGCTCTCAAGCCTAATGGGAAGCGGGGCGTGACAGGTTTTAGTGGTGGCCCATTCAGGTCTATGCCCATGCAAAATACTTCAAAACAGCATAGATAATATTACAATCTTGACACTCAAACAACACCTTCCCTAGGATCTTCTACCCCGATCAACTTCATTAGAAGATTACAGTCCTAAGTTTCCTGATCCTTAGTCAACCTGATACGCTCATCTTAGGAATCTATCGTAACTTTTCACAAGTCAATTCCTACCCGTACTCACATTTCTAGTCCTTGCTTTCAACTCACGTGATATTCCTGACAGCCATCGTTATCCTTTGAATCACTCCCGTTACTATACTGATTTTACTATCGATATCTCTTTTATGAAATTTCTCGCCCAGTTTAATTTCTTTAAAAATCTTTTACATAGGCCTAATATTTTTTCAACTGACTTAAAATTATTATTTCATTTTGAGTTTCCTCCGCTGAAAATTTTAGTAACTAAATTTTTAAAAACCTATTTTACTTCCTATTTTACTTCCTACATATGGAGATCTTTATCTTTAAAATCTTTTGTTGATGGTACGCATATAAATGATAAGCTTCCTTCAATGGACCATGATCCGGTCAATGTGCTTGGCTAAGTTTGTTGGATCACACTTGCTAGACTTGGGGTAAGTGATCCTGGCTTAGTCACTTCCCTGGCCGTGTTTGCTGGACCGCAAGGACGTGATTCATGATTATGTATGGCATTTTCTTTCTTACTATACTACAACAGATTTCAAAACAACCGACCATATACTAATTTTGAATACTTTTAATGCTAAATAAAACTTCAACTATTTTAGTATATCAGTTCTCTATTCATCGTATTTATACTTTAAACTTTTTTGTATAGAAAAAAATCTATCTCCATTTACAAGCAAACATTGCACCTATATACCCATGACTCTTTCGTCTTTTGCTTATCTACTATTTTAACTTATACCACATACTTACTATCCTTATATACGATATTGGGATATTATCATATTGTTACACTTACCTGCTACTCTTCCATTTAATTATTCATAACCATCTCTAAGCCACCTGATCAAGCTAACTCTCATCACGACTACTGATTTGATACCACTGTTATACAGAGTAAGTCAAGACTACTCGAACGTGATAGAATGGTATAATAATAAGCGGTCTTAAAATACAACTGGATCAGTGTCTAGAAAGGAACGGGAAGGGGGTTAGTCAACCAAAGGACTTGTCCTGCGGTCATAGAAGTGACCTGTGCCTTCAAGTCCTAACTGCCTGGCTGGTTTGGAGTTAAGCTAGACTTCTTATTAAGCCAGCCTACACTATTAGATAGTCAAGCAACATTTGTTTTCCTCATACTCGCTCATTACTTATCCTTTTCAGTACTACAACGTCTACCTGGTTGTCTTACTATTGTCATCACATTACCTGTTGGTTAAAACATT
This sequence comes from Scilla litardierei, assembly GCA_030789695.1. Classification (NCBI taxonomy): domain Eukaryota; kingdom Viridiplantae; phylum Streptophyta; class Magnoliopsida; order Asparagales; family Asparagaceae; genus Scilla; species Scilla litardierei. The sequence goes on along the minus strand of CM061142.1, from coordinate 807,081,254 downwards.
GTTGCTACCATCTACCATGTCACCGTTATTACTTTTGCATTGCACAGTCACCTTTACTTTATACATTACACACATTTTACTTACCACACTTGAGCAGCCGCCAGTACTTTACCTTCCACTCATATTTGTATGTCTGTTCTTACTCTACTTTTTCCACCTATAAGATCATCTTTCTGATCAATCTAACTCCATATCCTTGCCTCACCTGAACCCATTCGTCGCAAACTTGATTTGTTACATCAAACAACTCTGTATCATACACCATCTCTTAGTTACCACATTAGTACATCTATTTACTTATTACTGTAATGCCATGTTAAGCTACTGCACAAGTACTAGAGGGGGGGTGAATAGTACTTTAAAATAATTAAGAGGCTAATTCCTAATTACCTTGCAAACTCTACCAAACAATGCGGAAATGCGGAAATGTAAATGTTAGACAACAAAGAAACAATCGCAAACAAACGATATTACTGGGTTCGGATCCACCCAAGTCTCCCCGACTTGTTCCCGGTGATCCTACGTCCCAAACACCCGGATCCCCTCCGGATACTCGAGTTAGAAACCCTAACTCAAGATTTCCACTATGAAATACTTGTGAAAACACTTCATAAGTCAAATCATACACAAATGAAATTGTGACTCCCACAACCCGGGATCACAAACACACTCTCACAACCGAGAGTGAAACTTACAATATGAAAGTAAATTGAAATAGAAATTCTTACCGACAAAATCCAATGCCTTGAGTAAAACTTACGATTTAGGGCAAAACAGATTTTCGGGAAGATGAAGAGGCACCAAACCCTAGCTCCAAGATGTAGATCAGCGATGGATAGCTATGAGGTTGTTGGTGACCTAGAATCAAGCACTTGGCTTGGAAGGCTCACAATCAATGAATCTCTCTTTTGAAATAAGAGTGAGGAGAGATTCAAGATTGGAAAGAAAGAGCTTTGAATGAGGAATGAATGCTTTCTCTTTGATCTCTAAAGTTCTCTTAATATCAGCCTTGAGTGCAATGAATGCAGCACTCCAAGTATTTATAGGATAGAGGAAAGAGAGAAAGAAAATCGAGTCATTAAATGCTCCAACGGCTCTATTCTGAACCAAACTAGTCGGTCAAAGAACAACCACCGACCGACTAGTTCATCAACTAGTCGGTCGGTCAATCAACATGAACCGACTAATGGTAGAACAGGGAATAGAAGAAGTTTCAGACTAACAGAACTAGTCGGTCAAAGAACACTTGCCAACCGACTAGTTTCACAACTAGTCGGTCGGTGAGTGAACATAGACCGACTAAGAGATAAAACAAATAGTCTGAGTACAAATTGATTTAGTCGGTCCAAGAACAAAAGTTGACCGACTAGTTCATCAACTAGTCAGTCGCCAAATGAACATAGACCGACTAACGATAAACAGTAAGTTGGCATGTACAGTAGAAGCTCAACTAGTCGGTCTAAGAAGCATCACTGACCGACTAGTTCACAAACTAGTCGGTCGGTGAGTCAACGTTGACCGACTAACTGTAAACAGTAAAGAGCTATGAATTGACTGACGCAAACTAGTCGGTCCAAGAAGCTTTGCCGACCGACTAGATCACCATCTAGTCGGTTGGTTCTTCTTCTTGAACCAACTAACATGCACAAGAAGTCGCGAATCAAAGCGCGAAGCTTCGGGAAAGTTCGTATGGACTTCTACTAAGATCCTAGATCTAAGATATGAGCGTTATGAAGATTTAAACCGTAAGACCTACTCAAGGCTTAACATTCTACGAAAGAAGCTTAAAAGACTATAAATAAAACTTGACGATACCGTCTTCAAAAGCTTCAATCGAATCTTCATGACTTCTAAAATGGTCCATAAGCTTCAACGAAGCTTTAGGCATACGATCACGTGCTTTGAGAAGTCTCGAGACGTCGCTTTAGATGTTCATATGAATTTAACGACGATCTCCATAACTGCGCTCATAAATTGTTAGTTCACGATATATTTATGTTTGTTCATCATCCAAAACCAAATCCGGGGAATCAATACTCAACATTCTCCCCCTTTTTGGTGATGACAAACCAACATAAATAATAATCAATAATAATGATTCAATTGAAATTTACTTACTCCCCCTGCATTGATGACACGTCAATTCCAAAATGAATAATAATAATACGCATCAAGCAGACGAGTAAAGTATAAAATGAGAATCGATTATTGAAATATCGGATTTGAAAATCCATTTATATATCTTAACTCCCCCTGAATCTAACATATGAAATTAGATTCTTGGAAGCATGCTTTAAATTATCATTTAGCGCATCGTTATTATTGTATCTCTCCCCCTTTGACATTAGCAAAAAGAGTGGGAGGAGATCAACGACAACAACAATGGCTTCAAATAAAAAGCACAGGAGTCGTAGACTACGACCACGGTCCAAGTGACACCAAAGAAAAATACGAATTAAATCAAAGTGTGTCAATGAGACCAAAGTCGAAAATCGATAAATAAAATCATCAAAACTCAAATCAATTTTACGGATTGAGTTATGGAATATACTCTCCAATATCAACATTCTTGGTTAATTTAGTGCATGGAAAACAATTCTATGTTTCCATAGAAATAATTTCTATTTAACCAAGTTATTATCGTCGAGCGACGAAATCAAACATCAGAGACATAAGAAGAATATATAATGTGCACAATAGAATGAAATGTCAACATCGATGTATATATATAAAAATATGAACCAGAGTACATCAAAAATATACATCACCGACATACATAAAAGCGATCCAACGATCGGGGCACAAAATACATCAAAATATCAAACACGACATCGTATATGGAAGTATCACAAAACATACCGACATCCATCCAAAGTACATCAAAACATCAAAATACACCAGAATGATCCAAAATACATAACCACCCACACTATCATAACCCACACTCTCACAATCAGATCTATCATCTAAAGTGCACTAGGAGAGTCCTCAGAGAAGCTCAGGAGGAAGCGGGAGGATCTCCAGCAGCAGCAGGCTCTACAACAGGAGAGGTGGTCACCGGATCAGCAGAAGTGTCGACGGGAGCGACGGTAGTGGTGATCTCAGGCACGACAGGAGAGACGATCTCTGAAGCAGCAACGGTAGTGGCCTCGGGAGCACCAGTCGTAGTATCTACCGCAGCAACGGTGGCAACAGATGTGCTCTCGGGGTCACCAGCAGAAGAGGCAGCAGCACCAGAAGCACCAGCAGCAGCAGCACGAGCAAGCTCGAGAATCTCCTCATCATCCAGCTCCTCGTCCTCGTCAGAAACTGACGGAGGGATCTCAATCCCCAAATGAGAAGCGATACGAGAAAGAATCTCCTCAGTGCGAGCATACCGAGACTCCACACGTTTGATCGAACATGCGAGGTCAGCAAGAGTAAGGGAGGGAGCAGCTGAGGCTGAGGCTGAGGCTGAAGCAGCAGGGGTCGTCCTCTGAACATGACGGAGCGCCGCAAGAGACTTCTTGACGGTCGTCGCGTTCAGAGGGGGACCGAGAGGACGCTCATCATCAAGAGGCAAAGTGACACTGAAGTGGCGAAAGACAAGTGTCAGCAGGCATGGATATGGGATATGAGCAGACTTCGTGGACTTCCGGATACACTCGAAAGAATCCATCTTATCGAGTATAATTCGAGCCCAGTTAATCTCACTCCCCATGAAGATGGCGTAGATCAACTTCAGGAATGGCTGGGAAGGCAAAGAAGAGGAGCCGTACTTAGGAAGTAAGCACGACTTCAAGATCAAGTTCAGGACCCAGCCATTAGGCTTGAAAGACTTGGAGGGCACGCCAATCATGTCGGGAGGAATCTCGTGGAAAATCTCAGAAAGTATGACCTGATCGAGGGAGGATATGTCATCGACGGAAATATCGGAAGGGATGAGGCCAGACGACGAGCAACCGATCAACTCTCCTAAGATTTCTGTCGTGAGGACAATCGGTGTCCCCAAGACAGTCGTCTCAATCGATTGGGTCGCGTCGTACTGACCCCGGACACGGTTCACGTAGAAGAGTTTGACCAGACGAGGATAAGGGTGGGGATTCGCCTTAGGGTCATATCGAAGATAATAGATAAGACCGGAAGACGACAGAAGATCGGTGAGGCCTGGGAAGTCTGAAAACTGAATGAAATGCTCCAGAAGCAGCGGGCAGTGTTTGATACGGTTATATGCCGCGAGACACAACGGGTCGTCGCGACACAAAGAGATATCGACACCGCCAACCGGCATCGGAGCCTTTCCCTTAGGCTGACGTGTGGAAGTACGGGGTCGAGAGCTAGACGTAGGTACCCTAGGAGGGGGTGTAGGATTCCTAGGGGTCTCGGTCTCAGGTATGTATTCCGTGTCGGAATCAGGAGGTGAGGGGGGCACGGAATGAAGCAGGTGAAACTGGTTGCTTCCTAGGCCGAGATCGGGGCTTCGCTGTCGCCGTCCTCTTACGCTTAAGAGGAGGCGAAGACGAAGAGGGTTGGGTGGTCTTCGAACGGTGTTTAGGAGGGGTTCGCGTAGGTTGATCGGGATCCGTAGGGGATGGCTCTACGGTAATAGGCGAAGGGCTCGTAGGACGGATCGGGATACGAGTTCGTGCCATAAGCGCGACACGACACGTACGAATCAACACAAGAAAACGAGATCGAAAGCCCTAAACACAAACCTAGGCCGAAACCCTAGAGATAGGAATTGATATAAACCCTAACCCTAGACAGCTAAACCCTAACCCTAGAGAGCTAGAAAAGAGGGATACCTAGGAGGAGGAGAGGGGTCGACGGCTGGAATAGGTCAAGATGGCCGGAGAGTGGCCGGAAAACGATCGGAGAGGGAGGAGGGAGACCAAACGGCACGGGGGGTTTTTTTGGCTGAGAGGGGAAAGAACCGACTAGAATAGGATTAAGTCGGTCGAGATGGAGTTTTAAGTCGATCGGAAGCTCAAAAGATGCAACTATCCCCGTCACAATTAGTCGGTCACAGTTCAAGCACTGACCGACTAGATCACAATCTAGTCGGTCGGTCAATGAGCTTGAACCGACTAATTGTAAACAGTAACTGAAACCAAAATAACTGACAAGAATTAGTCGGTCTAAGCTCATTCACTGACCGACTAGAACTGAATCTAGTCAGTCGGCCAATGAACTTGGACCGACTAAGAGAGTCCAAAAATTTTAGAATTAGAAATTTTGAGTTCTCTCCTAATCGCACTTCGACGAAAAATCGTAATACTCTCATTAATCATTATACTACCCCATTAAACATCGAAAATCTGAAATTTGACGTTTACGAACAAATCGAGCGAAAATTCCGAAAATTCAACAAAAATCCAAAAAATTTCAATTAGTCTAGCATGAGCAAATATAATGAAATTTCATAGCATGCGAGATTATTGAATAAAAATGAATCCTAAATCTCGGATTCACCCATAATCCCCAATTCTCGACGTAACCGCACAAAGGAGTCTTCCTTTAGGGGTTTCGTGAAAATATCGACGATTTGCTTCTGGGTTTCAACGCACACTAATATGATGTCCTTTTTAGCAACATGATCATCTAAGAAATGGTGTCGGACATCTATGTGTTTAGAACAGGAATGGTGTACCAGGTTCTTGGAGAGACATATTGCACTTTGGTTGTCCACCATGATAGGGCAAGTATCACAGTTTATACCAAAGTCTTTAAGTGTGTGTCTCATCCAAAGAACTTGAGCACACGCGGCACCGGCGGCAATATATTCCGCCTCGGTGGTTGAAAGTGATACGGAATTCTGCTTCTTGGAAAACCAAGAGACAAGAGAATTTCCTATAAAATGGCAAGTGCCACTAGTACTTTTCCTGTTGGATTTGCATCCCGCATAATCTGCGTCACTATATGAGATTAACTCATACGTGCTAGATTTTGGATAAAGTAATCCAAAATCAAGTGTGTAACTTAAATAACGGAAAATACGTTTTACCGCTACTAAGTGAGATTCCTTAGGTTGAGACTGATAACGAGCACATACACATACGTCAAACATAATATCGGGCCTACTTGCGGTAAGATATAGTAAACTACCTATCATACCTCGATATAGACGAATGTCTACATCTTTACCGCTCGTATCCTTATCAAGATGCGTAGTCGTGCTCATTGGAGTCTTCTTCCCGGAGGCATTCTCCATTCCAAATCGCTTTAGCAACTCCACCGTGTACTTCGTTTGGTGGATGAAGATTGCATCGTCCATTTGGCGAATTTGGAGACCTAAGAAATACTTGAGCTCACCCATGTGGCTCATCTCAAATTGATCCTTCATCACATTAGAAAACTCTTCGCAAAGAGCAAAGTTAGTAGCACCGAAAATGATATCATCAACATATATTTGAACTAAAATTATATCATTATTCGAATACTTAACAAATAATGTGGAATCAACTTCTCCCATTTTAAAACCCAAATCCAAAAGAAAATTCTTTAAACGGTCATACCAAGCTCGAGGAGCTTGTCTCAAACCGTAAAGTGCTTTCTTAAGTTTAAAAACATGATTTGGAAATTTTTCATTTATAAAACCCGGAGGTTGAGAAACATAAACTTCCTCAACAACATCTCCGTTTAAAAACGCACTTTAACATCCATTTGAAATAATTTAAAATCCTTATGGCATGCAAAAGATAACAATAATCTAATTGATTCTAATCTAGCTACCGGAGCAAAGGATTCTTCAAAATCGATACCTTCCTCTTGCCGATAGCCTTGAGCTACTAACCGAGCTTTGTTCCGGACGACGACTTGGTTTTCGTCGGTCTTGTTCTTGAAGATCCACTTTGTCCCTATGGCGGTGTGGTTCTTCGATGGCAATGGAACAAGCTCCTAAACCTCATTCCTCTCGAATTGAATGAGTTCCTCTTCCATGGCAAGGATCCAAGCGCTATCTTCGCATGCTTCATTAACATTCTTTGGCTCTATCGAGGAGGCAAAGGCACAATGAGCGAAGTGGTTGACTTGAGATCTCGTCTTGACACTATCATGGATATTGCCAATGACTTGCTCATGAGGATGGTCACGAACGGTATGAAGCCGTTTGGGAATTCCTTGATCACTAGAAACATTCTCAACAACTTCATTAGTCGGGTTAGTATCAATAGAATCAATAGAGTTAGAATTACCAATTGAATCACATAAGACATCCATGGAGTCATCATCATTAGTAATTCTAGTTGGAACAAATCCTTCATTAAATGAAATAGGAAGCGATTCCTCGATCGTTGAGGTTCGTTGAGCAACTAACCGAGCAACTAACCGAGCTTTGTTGCGGACGACGATTTGGTTTTCGTCGGTCTTGTTCTTGAAGATCCACTTTGTCCCTATGACGGTGTGGTTCTTCTATGGCAATGGAACAAGCTCCCAAACCTCATTCCTCTCGAATTGAATGAGTTCCTCCTCCATGGCTAAGATCCAAGCACCATCTTCGCACGCTTCATTAACATTCTTTGGCTCTATCGAGGAGGCAAAGTCACAATGAGCGAAGTAGTTCACTTGCGATCTCGTCTTGACACTATCATGGATATTACCAATGACTTGCTCATGAGGATGGTCACGAACGGTATGAAGCCATTTGGGAATATCTTGATCACTAGGAACATTCTCAACAACTTCATTAGTCGGGTTAGTATCAATAGAATCAATAGAATTATTAGAATTAGAATTACCAATTGAATCACATAAGACATCCATAGAGTCATCATCATTAGTAATTCTAGTTGGAACAAATCCTTCATTAAATGAAACATGAAGCGATTCCTCGATCGTTGAGGTTCGTTTGTTGTATATCCAGTAGGCTTTGCTACGTGAGGAATATCCAACAAAAATCCCCTCATCGGATCTTGGATCGAATTTGTCCAAACTACCATACGTGTTTTTAATAAAACATTTCGAACCGAAAACACGAAAATGTTTAACTTGAGGCAATCTACCAAACAACAATTCATAACAAGTTTGTTTAGTGCCGGGCCTCAAAAGTATTCTATTAAACACATAGCAAGCGGTGTGTACCGCTTCCACCCAAAATTGATGGCCAAGTTGGCTATCATCAAGCATCGTGCGAGCACACTCCACTAGCGTCATATTCTTTCTCTCAACAACACCATTTTGAGGAGGTGCGCGAGGGAATGAAAAGGTGTGTGTAATACCAACTTCATCACAAAATGTCTCAAAAGACTCATTCTCAAATTCCCCTCCATGATCACTACGAATAGTGACAATGGTGGTTCCAATGAGATTTTGTACTTTCTTAACAAAAATTGTGAAGTTTTCAAAAGCTTCATTTTTATTACATAATGAAAATATCCAAGTAAACCTAGAAAAGTCATCAACGATGACAATTCCATATCTAGCATTACCTAATGAAGCAACTCTAGTTGGCCCAAATAAATCTAGATGTAATAGCTCTAGAGGCCGCTTAGAAGAAATGCTTTTCTTAGGTTTAAATGAAGATTTTGGAAGCTTGCCTCGTTGACACGAGTCACAAAAGCTTTTCTTTTAAAAGACAAGCTTAGGAAAGCCTCTAATAGAATTTAACTTGGAAAGCTTAAAAAGTGTTCCAAAGTTCACATGACCAAAACGTCGATGCCATAAGTGTTGTTCACTTGTGTTGGCAATGAGACATTGTTCATGTGATCTTGGAAGATCTAGGATATATATCCTTATGGCATGTGCCAGAAAACAATACATCATTAGTAGTTTTATTCAAAATATGGCACATTCCTTTCGCAAAGCTAACTTTATAACCTTTGTCACAAAGTTGGCTTATTGAAATAAGATTGTGGTTTAATCCTTTAACAAGGTAAACATCACATATAAGTGGTTTAGAAGGATTACCCACTTTGCCAACACCTATGATGGTTCCGCTCTCGTTGCCTCCAAAGACTACCCGGTTCCTATTTGCGATGGGCACCACTCCGGAGAGCAATTGAGCGTCACCCGTCATGTGTTTTGAACACCTGCTATCGAGTATCCAATTCCTCTTGGAGCTAAATTTAAAGTTGTTGCTCCGTTTCTTTCTCTTGAGTACCTAAAGATAGAAAATATCGTATCATGGTACCCAAGGTCATTGGGTCCAAAAGATTAGACCTTTGGAAGCCAAGTCCAATTGGACTTAGACTTCCCCACATAGTTATCACTATGCACAACATTCGAAAAATAAGCATTCATGTAAACTTGTTTTTCATCCATGCTTGTGTCCTTTGGGCTCCAAATAGTGAAGATTTTGGGAGCCCTCATCCTATTGGGTGCATGCATGCGTTGTTGATTTCTACGTGATGCATGTCGTGGATAGGAATAAGGAACATGATGAAATGGTGCATGTGGATAATTATTCATACGATGATGTGGGTGAACATATCCATGTGGAGGAACACGTGCGTGAGGGTGTCTCACATGGTGTGCACGTGCCCGTGGATGTGGTGCATAAAAATCATCATATGTGTGAGCATGTGGAGTAGGACGTGTGTTCCTATGTGGCATGGTATTTGTGTACATATAAGCATGACCCTTCTTTGGAGGTCCACCCAAAGTGGGTTTCTTTCCAAAAGAGGGTGTGTACGAGGTGGAAGCACCATTGGTAGTTGAACACCAATAGAGTGTTTGCTACCACTCGTCGAAGTATCGGAAGTTGGCCTAACAAAGATAGTGGCCGACTTGGATGAATTTCCCAACTTATACCCCAAACCAATGTGGTGATTGGCCGGAGGTAAGTCATTTAGGATATTATCCAAATGGCCCTTACCCTTATTGAATTCATTGATTCGGCCCAATGTGCACTCATATTTCTCGGTGAAAGAACGCATAGAGGCATCCAAAGTGGATACTTGCGATGTGAGCACATAAACACGAGATTTGAGACTCTCATTCTCAATACTCAAAGTCGAGTTTTAAGAAGTCAAATCCGCTATCTTGTGTTCCTCTGAATCTTCAATGCTAACATGTTCAAGTTGAGACTTGAGATTTACAATCTCATTTCTCAACTCTTCAACAACGGTGTCGTTGTTGGTGATGATAGTTTTAGGCGAGGTTTGGATGCGAGCTAGATCATCTTTTACCTTAGTATATCTATTTACTAATTTAGAGTATTTAGACCATAATTTCTCATTATCATTTCTAAGGTCATCCATGGTTACCTCATCGCCTTCGTTGTCGCTATCATCGGAGGAGGAAAATCCTTGATCATGCTCCTCTCTCGCCATGAAGCACATGTGTGCTTGCTCCACTTGCTCATCGTCCAACTCTCCGCTTGAGGAATCCTCGGAGTCGGTGAATGTCCCGACAAGCCCCTTTTTGTACCCTTTCTTGTACTTCTTGGACTTATCGAACTTTGGCGCCTTCCACTTCTCCTTTTGCTTATTTTGAGGACACTCCGCTTTCATGTGTCCTGGCTTGTTGCATTTGAAACACAAAGGAGAGGAGGCGTTAGAAGAACCAAATTTAGCTTTGTTCTTATAGTTACCTTTCCGAAAGAACCGGTTGAACTTCTTTGCCATAAGTGCCATGGACTCCAAGTCCAACTCGTCTTCCGAGTTTTCATCATCGGTCGATGTGGAAGTTGATGGAGCGGCCTTGAAAGCAATAGCCTTCTTCTTTGGCTCGTCTTACTTTAGGTAGGACTTCATCTTGTCCTGCAACTTCAACTTGCTATCCTTGCGTACCTCATATGACATTAAGGTACCCATTAGTTGCACGACGGTATAAGCTTTCATGTCATTACCTTCCTCGATGGCGAAGGTCCATTTCTCCCAACAAGAAGGAAGTCCATCGATAATCTTCGAGACTTTCTCCTTTTGGGTGTAGGTTTTACCGAGAGCCTCCAACTCGTTTGTGATGTCGACGAAGCGAGCATAGTACTCCTTCATCTTCTCACCCTGTAGCATATGAAATAACTCGTAATCTTTATTAACTACAACGAGTTTAGAGTCTCTTACCCTACTTGTCCCTTCATGCAATATGAGGAGGGAGTTCCATATTTGATATACACTCTTACATGTGCATATCTTGTTGAAATCCTCAGGCTCCAAAGCGCATTGCAAGGCGTTCATTACCTTGGCATTGCTTACCTCCGCAGCGATCTCCGCGGGAGTCCACTTCTCGAAATCTTCTTCGGCGGGCTCGACATACTCCTTCATCGTGGCCCTCCATAGTGAAGCACTCCGGAGGAAAGTTTCCATCCGGCATTTCCAGTACCCGTAGTTGGTACCATTGAAGAATGGAGGCCTCGTTGAGGAGTGTCCTTCCATCACCGAAAACGCTCCTTCACGGTTCCTGAATGTGCTATAGTCGGAAGGTGGACTAACGCTTTTATTGTCGTTGGCAGACATAGCTATAGACTTGGCTCTGATACAAAATGTAATGCCCTGCTAAGCTACTGCATAAGTACTAGAGGAGGGGTGAATAGTACTTTAAAATAATTAAGAGTCTAATTCCTAATTATCTTGCAAACTCTACCAAACAATGCGGAAATGCGGAAATGTAAATGTTAGACAACAAAGAAACAATCGCAAACAAACGATATTACTGGGTTCGGATCCACCCAAGTCTCCCCGACTTGTTCCCGGTGATCCTACGTCCCAAACACCCGGATCCCCTCCGGATACTCGAGTTAGAAACCCTAACTCAAGATTTCCACTATGAAATACTTGTGAAAAACCTTCACAAGTCAAATCATACACAAATGAAATTGTGACTCCCACAACTCGGGATCACAAACACACTCTCACAACCGAGAGTGAAACTTACAATATAAAAGTAAATTGAAATAGAAATTCTTACCGACAAAATCATATGCCTTGAGTAAAACTTACGATTTAGGGCAAAACGGATTTTCGGGAAGATGAAGAGGCACCAAACCCTAGCTCCAAGATGTAGATCAGCGATGGATAGCTATGAGGTTGTTGGTGACCTAGAATCAAGCACTTGGCTTGGAAGGCTCACAATCAATGAATCTCTCTTTTGAAATAAGAGTGAGGAGAGATTCAAGATTGGAAAGAAAGAGCTTTGAATGAGGAATGAATGCTTTCTCTTTGATCTCTAAAGTTCTCTTAATATCAGCCTTGAGTGCAATGAATGCAGCACTCCAAGTATTTATAGGATAGAGGAAAGAGAGAAAGAAAATCGAGTCATTAAATGCTCCAACGGCTCTATTCTGAACCAAACTAGTCGGTCAAAGAACAACCACCGACCGACTAGTTCATCAACTAGTCGGTCGGTCAATCAACATGAACCGACTAATGGTAGAACAGGGAATAGAAGAAGTTTCAGACTAACAGAACTAGTCGGTCAAAGAACACTTGCCAACCGACTAGTTTCACAACTAGTCGGTCGGTGAGTGAACATAGACCGACTAAGAGATAAAACAAATAGTCTGAGTACAAATTGATTTAGTCGGTCCAAGAACAAAAGTTGACCGACTAGTTCATCAACTAGTCGGTCGCCAAATGAACATAGACCGACTAACGATAAACAGTAAGTTGGCATGTACAGTAGAAGCTCAACTAGTCGGTCTAAGAAGCATCACTGACCGACTAGTTCACAAACTAGTCGGTCGGTGAGTCAACGTTGACCGACTAACTGTAAACAGTAAAGAGCTATGAATTGACTTAGGCAAACTAGTCGGTCCAAGAAGCTTTGCCGACCGACTAGATCACCATCTAGTCGGTTGGTTCTTCTTCTTGAACCAACTAACATGCACAAGAAGTCGCGAATCGAAGCGCGAAGCTTCGGGAAAGTTCGTATGGACTTCTACTAAGATCCTAGATCTAAGATATGAGCGTTATGAAGATTTAAACCGTAAGACCTACTCAAGGCTTAACATTCTACGAAAGAAGCTTAAAAGACTATAAATAAAACTTGACGATACCGTCTTCAAAAGCTTCAATCGAATCTTCATGACTTCTAAAATGGTCCATAAGCTTCAACGAAGCTTTAGGCATACGATCACGTGCTTTGAGAAGTCTCGAGACGTCGCTTTAGATGTTCATATGAATTTAACGACGATCTCCATAACTGCGCTCACAAATTGTTAGTTCACGATATATTTATGTTTGTTCATCATCCAAAATCAAATCCTGGGAATCAATACTCAACATTTACCACTTTAGCGAGATTAGTTTTACATTTGCCTTATAACCTTTTCTTTTTAAATGTTTGCTTCTACTTTTATTTCTATCATCAGCAGTATTGAATTTTTGTTATGCGTTATGTTGTTAGAATGTTAGGTATGAGTATTATTATTAGGGGATTATAATTACAGATAAGAGTAGTTGAGATGATGTAAGGTGTAGTTGTATTAGTTGATATGAACACCAAGAACTTAGAATAATCCATTTACAAGAAGAGAGATAAAATGATGTGTTCAAGAGTTATAATTCACATTTGGATATACCCGTTCATAATAGCTTCAATAGGATTCCATACTATGAGTAGTGCACAGGAAGACAAGTACATTACGGATTTGGAATTCATATCATGACTTATGATGATTCGTAAAATATGTGAATTAACAAGACTTCATCGTACGGATAGAGTGATGGAGACGTCGGAAATAATATGATATGTTGATAAGAATATTGATCTAAGTTTCTTAAGATAAGATTAAAAAAAATTTGATGAGAAGTGATTTAATAAATTGTTAATTAGGGTGTTTAAACTTATGAGTTGTCACGGTGAAGAATGAGTTGGGAGCCTGATAAATGTTGATGATAGATAGTGATGTATACAAGGCGTATTTATACTTGTCGTCTTATGTTAGTAATTGGTAGAGCACCATTATATCAATAGATTAATACAAGAATAAGATTAGAATTGGATTTATGGATGTCACAATTATAGTACTACAAGTTAGGTTATACAATGAGCAAGGGATGCTACATTATGAATGAGACAACTTATGAGAATGTACGTATTTTTTGTGTGTGGAGAACTTGGGTATAGAGGATATCATACATTAAAGACCCCGAGTAGATGTTACTGTCTTAATAGCAATGAGGAGCGAGGAAATTTGTGAGAAGTATTGGTTGAGGACAATTGATATTTTCCCTTCCAAGGTTGCCTTGTTTAAAGTATTAATTGTTTAAGATAAGAATTATGAATTAGAAGTCAACAAGAAAGGGGAAGTATTGGACCCATACTTAAGTTCAGGATATGCTTACAGTTGTAACATTATTCGGTGACAAGATGGGAAGTGATGATTTAATTTTTGTAACACTTATTTGAGTTTATGAGTTTAGCAACCTGTGTGTTAGAATATTGGGGTGGCTGTTAAGAGGATATGTATATACATTATTTTTTTCTCATCCTCATCTCTGCACATCTTGGGTAGCCGTTCCTAGTCTTTTCACTTGCCACTAACGGTTAAAGCCATCGATAGTGCTTAGTCATCCAAACCTCTTTTTGAAACTCAACCTTAACCACATCACTTTTGTCTTTTCCTAACCAGTTTCATTTCTTCGTCTCGAAGTATTTCAGGTCGTAATTTACCTCGTAGAAATACGAGAGCATTATCCATACTTGTTTCCTGCTCCGTAGTTGATAAGAATTCCGAGGACGGAATTTTTCTTAAGGTGGGTAGAATGTAACAGCCAGTATTTTTAGACGAGTTTTTGAACGTGCGTACCAGTATTTTACTTTTGTCATCCGGATAAATTTTTTAGTCCGTACGTTCTCTGCTACATGCCGACGCGAGCACGTCTCCGATTTCGTTTTTACCGTGTCACCATTAATTGGCTGTCAAGTTTAACCGATCAGTTTAACTTAATTATCTCGCTAATCACAACTTCCTAATCACTTTCATTATTTACTAATTTTTGATTAGGTTACTAATTACCTTATTTTAATAATTACTTTAATTCAATTATTTTACCATTCACATTTATTTTACTAATCACTTTAATTTAATTACCTTGCGAATTACAATTTACTAATCGTTTTAAATTTTCACTAATTACTCTGATTACTTTACTAATTACATTTCAATTTCCTTAATTACTTCATTACCCTAATCTCTCACCTATCACTACAAACAACGAACACGTTTGATAAAACTAGGTTCCTTCCCCCTAAAGCAGTTAGTCAAATTAACATTGATTTCCCGACTAAACAAAACACAGACGTCTCTCTTTTAGTCAAAAGTTTTCATTAACTCAGTCTTAATCAAAATCCTATCGTTTGACAAATGTTGCAACTTGTCCCCTGCTAACCTCCTTAAGAACAGTCTTCCTCCCTTGCTCATCTTCATAACCCACCATCGTCTTCTCCACTGCCAAATTAACCTGCAAATTCTCCAAGCCAAAAACAAAATCAAACCAGAAACAATTTCCCAAATCCAAAACTGTTCTTCATCAGCCTCAAACCATCATTCTCCCCAAATCAAATTCCTCATCAAAAAGAAGAAGAAAAGAAAACAACCCTCAAACAACATTCCTCCCAAAAATCATTCTTCTCAAACCAAAGCTGATTAGAAACCAGAGACCAAGAAGAAGAGGAGAGATCTGGAAACAAACTTCAGATCTTGAAACCCAAACAAATTTCAGAAACATCAAATCATTTTCAGATCTAAATACAAGCAAACCCTCCATTCCTTCTTCCTCTTCTCCCTCCTCCAGCCTTGCACCATCGCGTCGAACCCCCGCCCACCTGCCGTCGCAGCCCGCGCGCGCAAACGCCGGAGGCCGCCGTCGCTGTAGCTGAAGCGCGCGCCGCCGCGGGTCGCCGGACGCCGTGCGCACCATCTGGGTCGCCGGAGCCCCCCATGCGCCGCCGCCTTGCGCCCTCCAGCCACCGGAGCACAGGTGCCCCTCTCCCCTTCGTAAGTTTGCCTGCAAACTTTGAATAAAAAAAGAAAAGAACTGATAGAAGAAGGAAGACAGAATATAAGAGACAGTAGAAAAAGAAAGGGAAGAGAGAACTAAAAATTAAAGAGGATAGCCTATGGTATTAATAAAGAAAGAGATGTCAGGTTTTAATATGAAAGGAGAAAGAGTGTCAGGGGAGTGTTGAATGAAATAAATTGTAAAGAGAGACAACAGCTTATGGCCTATAGTAATAAGAATAAGATGGAGAGAGAGAGAGAGAGAGAGAGACATATTTTTAAATGTTAATTTGTGTAAGAGGGGACAGCCTGGGAGAATAATGAAGAAAGTGTTAGAAATAATAAAAGAGACAGTGGCAGATGGATATTTATAAACCTATTGGTTTGGTAACCCATAGTCAAAGTTAGTAGGTGGGGGTATTAATATAATGATTAACATGATAATAACCTTGTAATTAACTAATATTGGGTTAGCGTTAATACGATTGTTAATATTAATTAACTAGCTAGTACTAAATTTTAACAGCTTGCTATTAGATAAATCAGAATAAGATGAGGCGTATAATCCCATATAAACATCACCGTAGCTAGTGAACCCAATAAAATTATACGAACCCACTTTAAGGATTTACTTGATATTTGATTATCTCGCAATATATCTAATTCGGTGAATTCTTTAACCAAAACAGAGAACCGGAAGTACCGACACGTAGTACCAGTCAAGACAAACCTAACGGCACCAAAATCACCGAAATCAGGCAAGTATACAATTTATAGTGTATTTTTGAAATTGGATGTTCAATTAGTCCCTTGAATGTAAATTTGCATAACTTAACATCTACCCGTGAAATGACGCGTGATATTACCACCACGACATCCGTGGCTAAAAATGTGATCCAACGGCATATATTTTGATATAACTTAGTTTAGAATATTAATAAGAAAAATCAACTTTCTGTTCATTTTCGTTAAAATCACATATTCATCCTTTTTGCTAAATTATTGGGAATGCTGTTTTTTTCAATACTCTTGTAACATAGAAATTCTGCATGGAAATAAATGATCATTGCTGCATGCCTTGAAATAATTAACTAGCATATGACATCGTGAGATCGTGTGCCTCGAAGGCGAAATCGTGACTTTCGTGATGTCATTGAGTTGACAAATTCGTGCTTGTAATTCGTGAATTAGGCTGGCTCGTGTTCCAGCACAAATCTTGGGTGGGGTAAGGGTTGAGCGGCTGCTAGGCGTATGAATGAGTACTCTCTTCAAGGGCACCACCTGTAGGCGGTGGGTTAGCGCCAATCACGGTAAGCCCCCGTGAGAACGACGACTCACTCATCACGACCTAAAGGCGAGAACCCTTTTATAGACATGAATGCTAACAGTCGTGAAATGCTAACATGAAACTTGTAACTTGGAGTTGTTATCTCAGTTATATTGACATGCTAATGAACCAAAGAAAAGATTTACTTTACTTGTTAAACCGCTTAGAACTGCATGATAGGATGTCTTTTATAATCAGCATGTTTAATCTTGTTGTCATTATCTCATTTCAATTTTAACGCCTCTTAAATCCAGTATAAATTTGTATATACCTTGCCTTGGGTTCTAATCTCTACTTGCAGACCCTTGCTGACATACATTCATGTTTTTGGATGTATGTCAGATCCCGAGCTTTAGCACCAGGAGGACTAGTTGAGATAGCTGAACCAGTGGACCAAGAATTGTCAAACTAGAGAACTTTCATTGCACTTCTTTTCACTTATTGCACGGGTCATAAGACCCACTCTTCTTTTCTACATTGTTGTAATTCCGTTGAGACATTTGATATTGTAATAATGTTTTTTTTATCTGCGTTGTTTTTAAATAATGCAAGCAAGAACCTGCGGTATTTCACACAGACGCTTATTGTGTTAAGTCAAGGATGAGAGAAAAGCAAAAGTACCTCCTCCTTACTTGCATAAGCGGGCCCGTTCACGTCCTCGCTCTTAAGCCTAATGGGAAGCTGGGCGTGACACCTATCATGTGAAAGGGTCGCATTCTCAACGATACGGGAGGCGGCCACGCAATCAAGAAGAGCGAAATCCCCACGCCTCAGCGAAAATCTAGCCAAGACGAGCTCCTCCTTGGAACAGTCGAATGGGGCCTGAGGAGATCGGCCCTCTAGCAACATCGATCTGTATTCATCGGGGATGTCCTCGGACAGCCTTACAAGCGAGAACAGACCCCTCCAAGGCCAGGAATACTGGTGCACGAGAAGCTCCGGTGGAACCTGAGTCTCCATCGAATATTCCTCGTGAAAAGCATCACTCCCTGGCTGGAAGACCTGCTCCGCGGCTACATTCGACCCAGACGGCTCTGAATCGCTAAGAATGATCTTCCGCCTCCTCTGGTCCCCTCCAATGCAACCACTTCAAATTCGGAGGTGGACCCTTTCTTCTTCTACTGCTGAGGGCAGGCAACCTGAGCAACTCCCTCGACAACAATGGGTCGATCCTCGGACGGTTGGGCCATCAATTTCTCCACGGTCGGCACCCGTGGAGACAACATGCTCGCTTCCACCTCTTTGATGGAAGCCTCGACCGCTTCCCTCAATGCAGGATCCACTTGGTAATCCACGCTAGCCATGCCTGCGAGAGTGACAAACAAGTTAGGTTGAAAGACAAAGGTCGATCGGTTGGTGTGCACGACCGAACCAAACTTTCGTACACACGTTTCTACGCAGCACGTCGTCAGACCAAAACCACTTGATCGAACTCATCTATTCTGACAGGCTTGTCAAAATATCGTCGGCTTTCTTCTCCTCGAGAGTCAACGGCTTATCCCCGACAAGTCCCAAATCAGGGGCACCCCAACCGGTGCAAAAGCTATCCTCCCCTTGGAAAACCATAAACACGGACTCGTCTTTCCATTTGGGATTGGAGGTATGAAGATCTTCCAGCAGCTTCCTACCTCGATGGGCCATTATCGTATACCACCCCGGGGTCTTGAGGGAATGGATCGAGAAAAAATGATTGAACAGACTTAGAGAAGGTTCAATCCCCTTCGTCACACACAGAACTATGAATCTCATCAGCATACCAATGGCATTCAGCATCAGCTGGCAGAGGAAAATGTTCAGGGTACACATGAAGTACCGCATGAAAGGGTGCATGGTAAATCGAAGGCCATGCTCGAAGGCTCTGACATAAACCCCCGCTTCTCGATCGTCAGGATGATGAGCACTCTCGTCCCTCCCAGGCAGCCTAATTTGGTAGTGGAGACGGATGTAACTCCTCTGAAGCTCGACGATTTGACCGGCCTTAACTTTGGACCTCACATTCGTCAGCAAGCCCGGCTCCATGATCCCTTCCCGATTCTTCTGCATGGCTGTGACCAAGTTCCTTCCGGAGGCAAAGATGGAGGACGAACCTATTGCTTTCGAAGAGAATGAAAATCTGAATCAATGGAATGAAGACGGTACCTCCGCACTCTATTGCTGGAACCGTCATATATGGGCGAGGCAACAACGCATGATGGAGCACGTGTCAAAGATCCAAGAGCCCAGAATGTCTTGGATTTTGAACCGACAAATCATCTAAATCGATGAGGCGGGTGTTTTGGCGCTTAGAACTCAAGTGATATTTTCTCGACTGCCGAGCTCCATTAATGCGATGTAACGTCGCTTGACTTCAGCGGATGGATCCTTCAAGGTCGTGCGACGGGGGGGGCATTGTTGAGTCATTGGGCCGGCATTCGAGATAACTCGGTCGACAAATGATTATGGCCCACAAGGCCCACCTCAGAAGCCCGATACTGACTCAGTCAAAGCCCAATGGTCAGTCGATCGTTGAGTCCACTTCACATCGAACGTGAGATTAAAGGTGGGCTCGTGAATCTCAGAGACGTGCACAACATTTATTCCTATTAATGGGGGAAGATCGTGGCCCCATTATGGGTGATCGTTATCATCCCAACGTCTCCAAAGGGACCTTGAACGTCTATAAATAGAGGAAAGGGTCCCATTTCCAAGGTACGAGGTCTAAGACATAGAACTCTACCTTCTCAGCTTACACTTCTTATACATTCGAGCTTGCGCCGCCAGTCTAGAGACGAACCTCCGTGGATCGATCTCAGCTGTACCAAGCTCACTCTCTCCCTTAAGTTCCATACTAACTTAAGCATCGGAGGGGATTTGGGTCGGAACCCAGACCCGACACCCCTAACGAGTCCATGTGGTGCAGATCGACGGTCATCATCCAACGTCGAAGGTCGACATTGAGCTTCCCAGCCTCGTACGATCGACGCAACTACCGCTCGAAGGTCGATCGAACGTCGCATCATCTTCAACTACCATCACTCGACCATGGTTCTTCCAACCGAGGGTCCCACTCCAACTGCTGACAAGGCTCCGACTCAGCATCACGAGTCTACATCAGCTTAACAACTGTCTCGGTCAATTTTTGCCTTAACACCAACTTACTTCTCCGGTGCTGCTATTGGCATAACAACCCGTACACCATAGGTCGACCCGACCAAATCCTCTCGTATAAGAGAAACCGACAATATTTTCATTAGCCTCAATGGGTTTATATAGATTACATAGTGACTGTTGGAATGCCAACAGGTATGACTCTTGGGATATCAATGGGTGTCTCTTGGGTAATGAACGGTTGCATTCCTTGGGATGCCAACCGTTGTGTCTGTTGGGGAACCAATGCGTCCCTTGGGAAGAGGAGATGGTGTTATCTCTTTACACGTCCCCGCAAACTGAGCGGCAGAGATGACGAACAGTTTGTCCCGGAGAAGTTCGAACCGCGGAGTCGGGAGGCTCTTTGTGAAGATGTCAGCAGGATTATCCTCGGTGGATATGTGTCGAACACGAATATTGTTGGAGGTGACTTGCTCACGAATGAAGTGGTAGTCGATAGCGAAGTGCTTCGTTCGAGAGTGAAAGACCGGATTGGATGATAACGAAAGAGCCGACTTGTTGTCACACCAGAGAAGAGGGGTATCCTGGAGGAATCTTCAGATCTGTCAGGAGAGGTTGGAGCCAAATGATGTCCTTAGCAGTCAAGGACAACGAGTGATATTCAGACTCTGTGGAGCTATGAGAGATGGAGGACTGCTTCTTAGCACTCCAAGTGAGTGGGTTTCGGCCAAGGAAAACGCAGAAACCACTGATAGAACGTCGATCAGTGGGATCACCAGCCCAGTCAGCATCAGAAAAAGCAACAAGTGACAGCGGACTGGGGCGAAGGAGGATGCCATGAGTCGGAGTAGATTGGAGATACCGCAGAATACGTTTGGCAGCAGTGAGATGAGATTCGTATGGACTGTGAAGAAACTGACAGACCCGATTGACGGCAAACGCAATATCTGGACGGGTCAGTGTGAGATACTGAAGGGCGCCAACAATGCTGCGGTAGTAAGAACCATCTGAGAGAGGAGGATCCGGGTGAACATGGGACAGCTTAGCCGAGACAGGAGTTCGGGCAGGTTTGCAATTGGCAAGTCCCGCTCGTTGAAGGAGGTCTTTAGTATACTTAGTTTGGTGGACGAAGCTACCATGACGGTGTCGTTGTATTTCCAGACCCAAGAAGTAGGAGAGGTCGCCAAGGTCTTTAAGGGAGAATTCTTGAGATAATAAGGTGATGAATTGAGGGATATACGAGGAAGAGGATCCAGTGATGAGAATATCATCCACATAGAGCAAGATCACTGTAGTCTGACCACTGTAGTGCCGAATGAAGAGGGAGGAGTCGGCGATGCTGGGAATGAAGCCATGGAGACGAATGAAGGTTGAAAAACGGGCGTACCACTGTCTCGGTGCCTGTTTGAGGCCATACAAGGCCTTCCGGAGTTTGCAGACGTGGTGAGGGAAGGAAGGATCAATAAAGCCCGCCGGCTGCTCCATGTAGAGGTCCTCTTCAATATTGACATGTAGAAAGGCATTGGAGACATCGAGCTGTTTGACGGGCCAATCGAAGTGAAGAGCGAGTGCAATCAGAAGGCGGATGGAGCCATGTTTGGCCACAGGACTGAATGTTTGAGCATAGTCAAGGCCTTCCTTTTGGTGGAAGCCCTTAGCAACAGGTATGACTCTTGGGATATCAATGGGTGTCTCTTGGGTAATGCCAACAGGTATGACTCTTGGGATATCAATGTGTGTCTCTTGGGTAATGAACGGTTGCATTCCTTGGGATGCCAACCGTTGTGTCTGTTGGGGAACCAATGCGTCCCTTGGGAAGAGAAGATGGTGTTATCTCTTTACACTAGGCACGCATCAATGCTGGTAGTGTTGTATGTCATGTTTCATTGCCGTTTATCTGCTGTTGACTTGGTTTTAGTTGGTGTACATCTAATTGCTAGATTGTCTATCTATACTGGTTTTCATTCTCTTGGAAACTGGAAGTCAGTGGGCAGACATGTGCCACCTAAAATTAGACCATAGACCTTTCTGTTATATGCATATTTTAGATAGATGTGAAGTTGTCATTGAATCTTTCTGGAAGCTGAATTCAAGCATTTGTATCCATTGTATTGCACTTATACTAGTTCAAGGACGTTGTATGCCATTGATTTGCATGAGATGAAAACCATTAGCCAGACCAGGTTGTGTACCTTCGGGTCTAATGGCTCATTGATATCATTACATGTAGTCACAGAAATTGAAGAGATGTAACTTTCATGGTGAACAACAAGCTTCTTCTCAAAGAAACACATGGTGAACAACAAACGTTTGCAATTACAAAACATTGGGGAAATGCTCGAACATTCTTAAAAACCATCTCTATATATCGAGCACAGGTACTGCTCAAGGGGGTGTCAAGGTTGCTTGTAGTAAGACAAGATGGTGTACACGGTCTGAGTTACGGTCAGAAGCAACAGGATAGAGGCTCCGACGAGGGAGATAAAAACCCAAGGATTGCTAAGGTAGGTTTGCACGAAGATGGCTCGCCACCTGTGCCACCTCCCGTTGCAGTAGTCGTTCAGCTGCTTGTTCACATTCACCTTGCCTTTCCCATTGGAGAAGGTCATCGCCTTGGTGAGGCGGTTGAAAAGGGAAGCTATGTCGTCGTCGCTCCCTACCCAACCGCGGATTATACCCTTCTCCCTAAGCAGCATGACGTCCTTGGCCGCGTTGATCAGATTGTCCATCAGAAAGGCATACGAAGTCACTGCGTTATCCACGTTGAGGACTTGCTCGTAGGCTAGGCAGTTGAGGAGCAAAGGCTCGGTGTTGTCATCGACCTTGAAGCAAGGGAGCCCGAGGACTCCTTTACGGAAGGCGATGTCCTTCAGGCTATCGGTGCTATCGGTGCTGCTCGTCGCGAAGCGGACGCCGGCTTGGAAGAGCTCGGTTGCTGGGCGAACGCTCGAGTAGGGATCGTAGTAGTAGTTGCCCTTGAGGGTCACATCCTTGCGGTATACGTCGAGGTGGTGGAGACCCATGCCTCTAATGCTTCCCAATTGCCTGTGTGGAGTGTTGGGATAGTATTTGATGAAATTCTGGGTGTCTTCATCCTGTTGATTCAAATACATAACTGATCAGTTTGCAATTTGTTCTTTCTTTGGATTATTAAACTGAGGCGTGATTAAAGAAGCCTAATTGATTACCTTGTGTCCACCCATGTCGATCAAGACAGCGAGGACGGCCAACGGCAGCTGGTTCTCAAGCCGGAGCATATCCATCCACAGCCGGATGGTCATGTAGGGCTTCCAGAACTCCACGGTGTGCCAAATCATCAGATCGAGAAAGAAGCAGCCGTCGACAACCATCAGCTGCAAGAACCGGCCGCCGCCCTCGTCGGCGGTCCACGCGTCGTCGAGCCCGTCGTAGCAGTCCATGAGGTCCCGCGCCTCCGGCCTCATCGCGTCGGCCACGTCGGACAGGGTCTTGTGGGCCCTGCGGAGGTAGTTGGACAGAGAGAGGAGCTTGAGGTGCTCCATGGGCCGCAGGTGAGGCTGGCCGTGGTGGTAGGGGCCGAAGGAGACGAGCTGAGGGGTGTAGGCGGCGGGGCTGATCTCCCTCAAGATGATGGGCACCCTGTGTAGAAACTAAAGATCTAGATGTGTACAAACCGAATAACACAGATCTAGATATAAAACATGCGGAATCTTAAATCATTGACCTACTCGGATTTAGCGGAAGCGTACCTGAGTCCATCGCTAATAATCTGAAAGATCCTGACGATACCGTAGCGGACGATCTTCCAGAATAGCACGAATCAACCGTTTGGAGAATCCCTTTAGACTTCTCCCGGTTTCTCTCCTAGCGACGGGACGTAGAAAAGACGGCTCAACTTTGTTCGTGTATTCCGGGGATCATGACCGCTAATATTTATAGGCTAGCCTCCATAGCCCTAGGGTTTCCAACTCGGCCCATCAACGAGTTGAAGCCCAATAGTCACCACACATAAAGGCCCACAACCTATATGACTCATTTAAGCCCACTTAACTTAATAAATGAGATCACTTATATATTGGGCTTTAATATGACAGTTAGCACCATATAATTATTTATCGCATATAAGCCCAATGTTGGATTAAGATCCAACTTAGTTGGATAAGTTCCAACACCCTGCAGATGCACTGCTTCCTCTGTCTCTCTGACTCGGCCCAAGGGTTTACCTTGTCGAGCTCCGATTCCAGACGGACGACCCATTCTTCTCCCATCTTTCTTGCTGTGTTGCTGGCTCTGCTTGAAGACTGAGGAGCATAGAGAAAAAGGAAAGTTGGATGTTTTTGAAGTCCAACCACAGAGCAGCGCAACATCGAAGACTTGACCAAGAGCCACAATAGCACTCTCCTTTTTTAAAATAATGTTATCGGTTGGATGAAGAATCTGCTCGGTCGAGCCGGGTGACAATCATGGCATTGACAACGCGTTTTGCAGAAGAAATTCGATCTCGCAGACTCCTAAGGGCATGTTCTTTTTTGTATTTAAAGTTGTGTTTATTGGAATGAGTGAATAGTGTAGGGAAAGTACAGTATTGTGTTTTTTTGGGTTTATGTGGAGTTGTGAATGTGGATGTTGGAATTCTTTGTGGGGCCCACACAACTTTATTGTGTTTTTTTGTGTTGAAGTGTGTTGTGAATGTTGGAGAGAGATAGAGAGCGGAATAGAGAGAGATAGAGAGAGGCGGGACCCACAAAGGAGAGAAGCTACCGCAATCCCCGGAAAATCCGGCTTCTACGCGAGATTATTTCTCGCTGCCACGTCGCCTAAATCAACACGGAGAGAAGCCAGCGAAAACGAACACACGCGCTGAAACGACGCGTTGAAATGAGTGAACAGTGTCGTAAATAGTGGAATCCACCCACTTTCACGAGGTTTTAAACACAAACGAACAGCCCCTAACATGACCAATGGAGACGTGGCAAATTGGACTTAAACCAACCCGCAGCACTCTTTTTTTAAGGGCATGTTCTTTTGTGTTGTTGTAAGGGTTGAAGGGGTGAGATTCCACTATTCATGGCATTATTTACTCACTTCAACACTCACTTCAACAAATCCTGTTCTTTTGGGCTGGATGCTTTCTCCGCTGATCTCGCCTACGTGGCAGCTAGATTCCAACAAAGTAGAAGCCAGAAAATGTTGTGATTACTGGTGTTCGAATGGGGAGGGGGCCCGCCTCTCTCTATCTCTCTCTATCTCTCTCCAACATTCACAACCCACTTCAACACAGAAAAACACAAGAAAGTTGTGTGGGCCCCACAAAAAATTCCAACATCCACATTCACAACCCCACTTCCACCCAAAAAAACACAATACTCTACGTTCCCAACACTATTCACTCATTCCAACAAACACAAATATAATCTCAAAAGAACAGACCCTTATTTCCACGGGGTCGTAGGTTTGAGCTTTGTTTTTGCGGTTTTGGGCTTAATTTATAAAAGCTATCGTAACCTGTTTGCAGATTTTATTACAGGGATCTGCTGTTAGCACAAATCTGATTGCTGGATTTACAGACCACTTATTCACAAATTTGCCATTGAAAATCGGTTGTTGAGCTCACAGACCACATATACACGAGTTTGCCATTGTCATTGTTTTCTGACTGTCAAGGGATGGGGAGTGGGGCGGCGACAACGCCGGCCGTAATCTGACGCCGGCCTCGCCTCTACAAACAAATTATTGGTGTCCTCCAATTTCTGGCCTCGTCCTCCATAAACAAAATAATCGAAGCAGCGGACGCGCTTTCTCTCGATCGGGTTTTCTTCGCTTGTAAGGATTACGATTTCCCCCATCAATTTCTTATCTAATTTTTTGACTAATTCTCCCAAATTATATAGTTGAACAAGACGTTTGATATATCGACATTTCAAGAGATTTTAGAGCTTCAGATTTTTCCTACCAGACCATGAGGAAGGTTCGAGCACAGTGAAGGAAACTTAAAAAGGTTAATTTTGGGGGGTTTGAGCATTTATCATAGGGTTTGATTTTAGTGCTGGATATTTTGAGTTTTGGTGAGATTTTGTAGAGTGGAAAAACAGAAAGATAGAAATTGTCAGGTTTTTGGTGCTGAATTGTTTCTACATTTCATTCCAGGATTTATATATGTTTTCGGGGATTTTTCGTTTGGGAATTTACAGTTTGGGAGTTGATGGGTGGTCAACAATTGAAGAAGGAACTGTTGTATCAGCAGGTCAATTATGGGATTATCGAAGGGATTAAATCCCTTCGTGGTCAAGGTGCAGGCCTTGAGGTGAGCCATTTCATGGGCCGTGATTCGATTATTTTGTTTGCGGATAGATATTGGCGTCATCCACTTCCTCTCCGTCTTCAACAAGCACGTCTTCGCTGTCGACATCGGCAACGTGTCCACATAGTTCGTGAAATGATTGGTTAGGGCTTGCATGCGTGAGAAGATTGCATGCGTGAGATTTTGAATGGTTGGGGCTTGCAGGCATCAGAAGATTGGGATTCTAAGGTCGGAGTTCATTGCTGCCGGAGCAATCTTGTTAGACGAATTGTGAGGCGAGGCCGGCGTCGGATCACGGCCGGCGTCGTCGCTGTCCCCCTCCCCAACAACTTAATGTCAAATTTGTAAATAAGTGGTCTGTAAATTCAGCAATAGTTTGTAATGGTAATCTTGTAAATAAGTGGCATGTGAACTCAGCAATCAGGTCTGTGCTAATAGCAACTCCATTTATTATATTACCTTTAAATTTAGAAATTCATCAAAACCCACGAAGTTTTAATCATTCACAATCCTCTAAATCTAATTGACTTCAAAGCCTGTTGGCTGGATCATGTAAACACACTCCTCTAAATCTCTATTTATAAAAACTGTCTTTACATCCGTTTGCTAGATTTCATAGTCATAAAAAGCTACTTAGCAAGCAATATTCAAATGGATTTGTGCATGGCTATCGACAAAAAAGTTTTGGCATAGTCTATAATATGCCTTTGACGATATCCTTTGCCACCAGCATTGCCTTGTAGGTCGTTACCTTTCGATCTGCACCAATCTTCTTCTAGAAAATCCACTTCTCCCCATCGGTTTTACCCCTTTAGAAACATCCTCCAAAGTCCATACTTAGTTGGAGTGCATGGATTCCATTTTTCATAGCATCATGCCATCTTGTAGAGTCCCCATTTTGCATGGCTTCTTGAAAATTAGTATAGTCATCATCAACCATGGTGACATCCTCTACTCCACCATTAATAAGAAATCAATGGTATCTCTCTGGTGGTTGGAAGCACTTACTAGATTTACTAATTGGCTTAGGGTCATTAAGAAGAGCATTGATGTCTGGTTCTGTCTCTTGATCTTGTGCAATTTATGTTTCTGGAACTTCTTCTAGTTCTATCACTTTGCCTACTATCGCTTAATCAAGGAGGCTCCTTCTCTAGAAAGGTGGCAAGTTGATCAACAATAATCTTGTGTTCCTTAGATTGATAGAATATATATCGTTGATAATTCTTTGGATATCATATAAATTTGCACATTATGGATCTAGCCTTCAGTTTATATAGATTCTGCCTTTTTACAAAATATGTACAACGCCATATTTTAACAACCTTAAGGTTGGCTTTCTTACACGTCCATATATGGAGTTGTAGGACTTTAGACGAAAGCACATTCAATTCTGTAAATACCGTTTCTAGGGCATATCTCAAGAAGAAAAAAGTAACTGAGCATTACTCATCATAAATTGTTTTATATCTAACTGGGTGCGATTCATTCTCTCTGACACACCATTATATTGTGGTGTGTAAGGAGGAGTAATTTGAAAGAGAATCACATTTATTTTTAAGTTGCAAGGAATTCAAGACTTAAGTATTCGCCTCCTCGATCTGATTGAAGAATTTAAATACTTTTTCACATCTGATTCACTGCTTCATTCTTATACTTCGCGACCTTCTTAAAGGCATCAGACTTGTGTTTCAACAAGAACACATTCACCATAACTTGAGAGGTTATCAGTAAAAATGATGAAGTAGAAATATCATCCTCTTGTAGGCATTAGACCTGCGGTATGTACAAGTCCCAAGAGTTCACCAACTCTTTATCTTTATCCCGTGTTTTGGCCATTATATCTTTGAGAAAAGACTTATAAGTTGCATACGATTCATAATCAAAAGTATTCAAGAATCCTTTCTTATGCAACTTCTTAAGTCTTCTCTCACCAATATAGCTTATTCTACGATGTCACAAGTATGATTCATTTTCACTTGAAGTCTTTCTTTTATTCACATTATGAATGTTTAATATGGTTCTTGCATTCAAAACATACACCATTACTCAATGTACCAAAACCAAAGAATATGTCTTTATTGAAAATGTTCATAACATTGCTTTCAATACAAAATTGTATTCTTACCTAATAAAGAAATGGATACAATGTTACATATCAAGTTCGATACATAAACGCAATTGCGTAAAATCAAAACTTTACGACTTGGCAATCTAAAGTGAAATTCTCTTATGGCGATATCAGCAACACTTATTCAAGTCCCCACTTTAATCAGTCATTTCACCATCTTTCGGCATCCTACGTTTTCTCAGTCCTTCTAGACAATTACAAATACGAGAACTAACTCTGGTATCTAATACCCAAGTGGTATGAGAAATAAAGAATATGGTTTGAACGACATACACATCTAAAGATAAGTCATCACCATTACTACAGGAAAAAGTGTAATTAACGTCGGTTTTTTACATGTTTTTAACATTTAGCATCTGTTACAACCAAAGCAAATACAAAATTACATCGGTTAAGGAACCGTTGCTATCCGAAGTATCAACAATGCACTAGCATTATTTACTAACCATTGCAAACACACTACACTAGCATCGATTTTGAACCGACAAGAGTGTATTAGCATCGGTTATAAACCGATGCAAATATGCACATTCAGTTTTATCTCCTTCTGCATTTGTGACGTTTTTAACTGACGCCAACACACTCGTTACCTTTGCGTCGGTTGTGAACCGACACCAGTGCTATATGCTTTTATTAATTAATGTTTTAATTGTTTTTATTTTATAAATATAATTTTTTTGAAATCATTTAATTACTATAATGAATCACGAAATTATTTTTCCATGAAAATAACAAAACCCTTAATAACAACCAAATCTCAAAATTTATATTAGATATACCGTTATAAAAAATCCAAGGTAAAAAAAATTACAAAAAATATGTCTATGTTATGAATAGGACCCATTGGGCCTATTGGGTGTCCACCAACATGAGTAACCATTATGAATACTATATAAAGGAGGCTAGGAGTTTCCAAGCCTCAACCTTCTCCAAACATGTTTCTCGTTCACAACACGTTATCAGCACGATCACGCTCGTTGGAAAAGGCGGCGACGCGCGAGGAAGGAGATCCATCAACCGCTCAGTCTAAGAAGATCGTAATCTTCTCAACGGGAAGCGAAAAGGGCATCCTTCACCAACCGTCGTCTAGATTCCCCCGTCGAATCTAGAGGTAAATATCAAAACTTTTAGATCTAAACTTGTGTTTTCACGTAGATCTGCATGTTTTAAGATCAAAAAGTTTGAAAACATGGTAAAAATCATATTTTTATTTAGATCCGCATGTCTAAAAACAATAAAAATCAGTTTTTTAGAGATCTAAATGCTTGAAAAATCTGTTTTTTACCCCCACAACCTTGATCCATACCCCGCACGCCCGAAGGGCGAAACGGCGACGCTCTACGAGCGCCGCCGACGGTAAAACGCTGCGGCCATCGGCCACGGACTGCAGCCGCGGCCACAGGCCGCGGTGGCTGCGGCCTGAAGCCGCAGCCCTCGCTGCCGCGGTCGGTGGCCAGCGGCCGCGGCCCGCCGCCACGGCGGCGCGCCCCGCGGGCCCCCTAGGGTTTTTCGGAAACCCTAGCCCTTAACGGGCCAATTTTTCGGGAGAGGCCCAATTAACCCTAATGGGTTGTTTTCATGGCCCAAAAGCCTGAAAATTAGCCCATTTACACAAATAATTTTTCCTTTTTTATTTTTGGCCCCGAAAGCCCAAAATAATTAAAGAAATCTTAAAAAGGGTTAAAGCGGAAAATAAAACATTAAAAATATGGATCAAAGGTAAAAAGTTTTTCAAAAATAATTTTTAGCACGTCACACACTATTTAGATTATTTAATTAATCTTTACTTGCCTATGAAATGATTATCTGCGTGATTGTATATTTTCCATATATTATCTGCGTGGATGTGCGATTAGGCCATGTTTTTAGGGATCAGCCATTCCGACATCTTTTCTTTTCTGCAATTTTTCCTTTTTGAGAGAAATTTGTAAGTAAGGAAATATATGTAAAAAGAAGACCGGAGGACACCAAAAAGGAGCTGAAGGCGTATGCACAAAGAAGAAAGGGGCTTCTCTCTGCAGTTCCCGAGTTGTATTTATTCTTTCATGCAATTTTTTGATGTAACTCCGGACTGTATTTTTCTTTTCGGTGTCGACTGGCTGATCCACATAGTCCTAAGTTATTTTCATTGCTTATACATTAAATGCGTGGATGCTAACTATTTTCATGCTATGTTAATGTTACAATGAAACTGTTAAAAAGCATGCGTGGATGTTAATCTCTTTTAATTATTCACGTTATGAAAATGTTAAAAAGCATGCATGAATATTAATTTTTTTTATGAAAATGGTAAAAATACATGCGTGGATGTCTAATTGTCTTTACAGTTTAATAACATGTGTATACATCATACTTGTTTCAATTCAGGTTAATTGAGCATAATTTTTAGTTTACAAGCTTTATATTATATGTATGATGGGCTCATGATATGACGACATTTATGACAACAAGACAATCATGATTTCAAAAAGTTTTAACATCATATCCACTTTGACAAAATGAACCTGAAGTTCAAAATCAAATCAAAAGTCAACACCCTTTCACCCTAATAAAATAAATATTAACAAATATGATGGACTATGCGAAAACTATTTATGCGATCTTTTAAAGATACACATTTTGCGGTATATAGACCTCTCACACTTATTGTCTATATAATCGAATATTGACACCAGCAGTTGTCATAACACCACTAAACTCTTTTAGAGTCATCTCACTTTACAATGTATGATTCTTGAATCTACCCCTTACTTTTAAGTGTACGCCCGAAGTCGTGACTTAATAGATAAGTGAGAAATTATAAATTTCGTAGCCACGTATTTGTTTTCCCCTCTGAGCATGATAAACTATCCACATAAAATTTGAACGACTCAAGAAAATGGCCTGAAGCTATACTCGAGCATTCAAATATACTTTTAAAAAGTCTCTTATTAATTAGAAAAGTGGAAGTATAAAATAATTTGCTCAAACCCCTGCGTATGTCTCCTTAGCAAAACTAATTTTCATTGTCCTTTATAAATAAGGAATATTGAAATCAGGGGAAGTTCAGGATCAATCATGACCTGAAATAAAAATAAAGAAAACTTAAAACAGGGGAAGTCTTGAATTAAATGGGAAAGGGAAGATATGATATACCTCGACATGGAGTAAGCAATGGCAAGCTAATATCAGACCAGAAGTTCTGATAAGAGCCATAATGTTTTTGCAAACATGAATGTGCATTAACTTATGCCATATAAAAATACATACATATCTAGTCAAAACGACGAAAGTCTAATTGACCTTATGTATATTTAGCTACTCCCCGAGGACGAATAAACTTTGAAATCAAATATAATCTGTTGTCATAACATAAGTCTTAATGAGCATGATTATTGTTGTATGTTTTCAAGAGCACACATCACACTATGTCACTTGTTGACTTAACAAAATCATCAGTATTATTCTCTTGTAGTTTTAATACATTTTATTTTACTGCAAATGATTTGCTATCTTGAATACCCCTAAAAATAAAATGAGGATGCAATATACTCTCTGAAACTTATACAGTTTCAAAGGATATTCGTCAAAACGAAATCCCTAAATGACTCAAGAAATAAATGAAGCCTAAAGCTTTGTCCCATAATGATCCGCACAATAGTCAATGTGAAGATGTAATCCTTCACAGTTTGAACACAGTTCACCTATTACCGGACAAAATTAACTTGAGCATTTTAATGGACTTTTCAAAAGTCCCACATAAATTCAAAAAGAGGAATTATTTTGGAACACCAGAAGTGTCCAGAATCGACCAATTTTGGATCGATATCACCCTGGATTAATGATGCAAGACATTATCTACCAGACGAACCCGAAGATTCTTCAAAAAGGGTGAAACTTTCATTGTCCTATTCAAAAGGGAAAAATGATAATGACATCATCTCCATTCACATGGACATTGACTCTTCCCACTTCCTCAAAGGAATTTAAGATGATATACTATCATCATTAAAGATAATGAAGACCTTTAGGTCTCTTGAGAGTATTTAAGGGATATAAATAGGCTTCGTCCACTCCCTTAATAGGACTGATGATGTACCCTTGATGTACTCATCAATATATCCTCTAAAAATGGTCATTATCCAACCACAATTTTTTTTAAAATAGTGGTAACTTTGGATAAAATGGGAAAACATAAATAATTAGCAACAGAGGTTGCGTACACTCAGCTAAACACACCATTAGAACCCTTTTATATGAGTCTGATCAACTCCATATAAACATTTTCTAAGAATGAGTTTAGAGCACATCTAAAAGATGGTACGTCTGCAACGCTGTGTATGTGTTCCTAAAACAACACTACATAAACTGCCATGTTGCCACAAAGAGAACACATTCATCAGGACTAACCAACTTTGATGAATAGATTCCAAAATCTCGTATGAGTAAGGCATTTATACACGTTTTATAGATTGTGTGTTGATGGTAAAAAGGATCCTGAAGATCCTTTAATTCCCTATTTGGTTCAAATCATCTATGATCCTGAAGCTCAAATTGACCATTTAAAAAGTAAATACATATGATCTGATTATATTCAGACTGACAATTTAAATATTGTCAAAATTTTCACATCCCTGCTACTAAAAATCCAGCTAGGATTGACATACCAAATATAATGGATGCAATCCACCAGTAGCAGAAGTGGACGTCCTTAAGAGATGAAAGGACATACCACTAGGCTCCAAAGAGAGAAATCTACTCCTGGAGACCGAAAAACAATACCACCACAGGAAAGTGAGCTCAAATCCAAAACCTTATTGCAACTTGGTTGCTAAGGACCCATTCTGGATCTGTCCATATTCTTTACCCGTCCCAGAACCTTCACTTCTTTAACGCGTCGTGAAGGAGACACCTCTGGGAGAAATCAAATGTTTATAGTACGTACGGGGTGAGTTTTTGGACAAGAAAGAACACATTTTGTCGACAAATTCTCTCATATTTCACTTTGCCAGTTAAATATAAAATATCGATTCCACAACTCTGCTTTGCCTGAAGCAAAGATAGAGATTTGACCAAATTATAATAATGTGGAATGAGGCAATAATAAGGTGAGCTGGACTCACTTATGAAATATGAGGTGTTGGACCTGAAGTCCTGGTATCAAAAATGATATCAAATCCTGTGGGATAACTGAGTATTGAAGGAGAATTAAAATAAAATCGTTAGCTATAAGCATTTTAATTTGCTATAGCTTTAGAGGTATAAATCGCTCAAACCAGGAAGTAATCAAGTAAGATGAGCTGAACTCACTTACAAGATGAATCTAATGCATCGACTGGTTTATGTCAAGGCGTAACCCAACGAATGGCAAAAAGAGGGAATTTTTGGTTGATGTTGCTATTGGATGTGACATTACCGATATAAAATTTCTTCAACTGCATGTACAAATTTTTTTCTTTACTTTCCTTTCTTTTTGAGACATATATTAAAGGAAAGACAACCTAGACGGAGATCCTTAAAGGACTCATACAAAAAGGTTGTTGTTTGTACCTCTTAAAACAGTATTGTTCTTAAGAGAGCAAATTAAAAGTATTGAAATTATTTTAATAACTCAAAATATTATCGGATCTCCTGAAGAGAAAATACCGAAATATCTGTTAAAGTCTATCTATCAGATATAATATGGTATGAAAGTCCTAGCTAGGCATAAATTTCTTGGCTTACAGAATACAATCATCCTGAAGATGAACAATCATCCCGAAGATGAACAATCATCCCGAAGATGAACAATCATCCCGAAGATGACATTAATCATCCTGAAGATGAACAATCATCCCGAAGATGAACAATCATCCCGAAGATGACATTAATCATCCTGAAGATGAACTATCATCATGAAGATGAACTATCATCCTGAAGATGACATTAATCATCCTGAAGATGAACTATCATCCTGAAGATGAACTATCATCCTGAAGATGACATTAATCATCCTGAAGATGACATTAATTAATCATCCCAAAGATGAAAACTTCATACAATGACGATTGATGAAGAAACATTAAAATCATTCTCCACTAAATACACCTATTTGGTTGTATGGATATACATTAAAAGACCCCTTTCCGTTAGCTGGAAGAGGGAAAGAATATATATGGTCCAGAAGTATCTTAAGTGTCTTTGTAACACTCTTTTACCTGGCCAACTGTATGCGTCTCTTTTGAGCGTTAGCAGTATAGCTATTAGCCAGGTACAGTGCAGCGCCTGCAGCGCACCACTGGACCAGAGATATGTAGCTTCTGCGCTATCTTCAAGGGTCAAGGAAAAATCCTCCATGTTAAATGTATTTGCATATGCAGGTTACAGATCATCGCGATGAATAGTATAAAAGGGACGTCCACCTCCTGAAGATCTACACAGAATCCTACCAAGTCTACATCCTTCTACCATCCCGAGAAACTCATCACCCAAGGAGCAGTTCAAGAACATACAAAGCCAGGTCCTGAAGTACCTTTGCAGACAATGACGATTGAGACGTGGAGCTGTCTACCAAGTTCGCAGCGCTCCTTCAGTTTCAGCTACTGCCCTATATGAGTGAAACTTGTATAGATGAGTGATGCTTGTACTTTACTTTTGCTTTCGGAATGTTGTAGATGAGATGGATGTATAGACACATAGGAGATAAATGTATAGATATATAAGATATCTGCAAGCCTGAATCTTGATCAGATAAAGGGGAGTCAACTGTAGAGTTGTACTCTTTTTCTTTGGCTAGTGGTTTTTCCCACAGGGTTTTCCATAGTCAAGGTTTTAATGAGGCAATCACATTGACTCTGGATCCAGAAGTATCCATCCCTCGACACATCCCCAAATCAGGGGAAGTTATGGAGTGATGTACTCTTTTCCCTTCGCTATCGGTTTTTCCCACAGGGTTTTCCCTAACTAAGGGTTTTTAACGAGGCAGTTATCCTTAACTTGGATCTAGAAGTATCCACCCTTTAAGATACTCATTAGTACTAATGAATCATTCAGTATTCATAAGTCGAGTATACCACATTGGTTGGATAAGGGGAAGTGTTATGAATAGGACCCATTGGGCCTATTGGGTATCCACCCACATGAGTAACCATTATGAATACTATATAAAAGAGACTAGGGGTTTCCTAGCCTCAACCTTCTCCAAACCTGTTTCTCGTTCACAACAGTCTATACAAACTATAAAAATCCAAAGTAGCTATAAAAAGTAAGGACACTCTAAACCTATCTTGGATTCTACTTAGTAAAATATACTCATAATGTATACTCATGTGGCTCCCGAAGATGTGGCTCTTTCTCCTCCTGTGACTCCACAAGTGGTGCCAACATATGCTTACGAGACAACCTAAGCTCGTGTTGCAGTCTCCTCAACAAGCCTACAAATAACAATTATAGAAATGCAGTGTAAAAGTAATTTTCTTCATATGTATGCTACTCATCAAAATTGTTGCATCTAAACTTGATAATTTAATAATGTGAAATATCAATATTACCTTCAAGAATGTGCCTCTTCAAGGACCCATCTGCCATTTAGCATTCTGATGACCAACATCTTAGAAGGCAAAGAAGCAGGAATGTACGTAAGAGACAAAGTTTTGATACTAATCAATCTAAATTGAACATATATGTACCAACTCTCTACAACATAAGAGAACAATATAAGCCTAACACTTCCAGAGAAGGAAACTTAAGGGCTCACTAGAAAGACAAGAACAAAGAAAACTCAGAGAGAAGCACTTCATTAGTTTGTACATATAGATCAAAATTTCAATCAGTGCATATCAAAATCCTAATTTACCTCAACTTTCCCATAACAGCAATTTGTATATCATCAACTATTATTTGAAGTCTAATCCATCACTTTTTACATCGGTTTCCTTGCTAACTATGCATGCAATATGCATAGATGTTAGTGAAATCATTTCTAATGTAACTCACCAGAGCCATAGCTTCAAGGGGAATCATTTCTCTCGTATTTCAGATCTCTGGCCACTACAGACAAGTAGAATCAATGTCAACAATCAAAAGATAGCTAACCATTATTTAAATCATCAATCAAGAAATAAGAATCCAGAAAATGGCCAAATTACTAAAGCCAATATGAGTTCCATATAATATGCAATATATTATGAAACAAGAGTTTCCATGTTAAGTTCAAATCAGATATAGCTATTTCTTTTTGCACAGCCAAAACAGATATAGCTTTAACTTAACGCCAATTTACTAACTTGTATATGAGAATAATGGCTATCATACGCCATATGAGAGCTTCTCTCATACGCCCTCTCACATAAAGCACCCAAGTACAACCAAGTACAAGCCCATGTGGGCTTGTACTTGGGTGCTTTATGTGAGAGGGAGTATGAGAGAAGCTCTCATATGGCGTATGATACCCATTAATCCCATATATCAAATGGTTAATGCAATAAACAAGGATCATCATTACAAGTAAAGGAGATTATTAACCAGCTGTTTATTTAGAGAGCTCATCTACAAATACAGCTTTGTGTCAACTGGTTAAGACATCTAGAACACAGAATCAGTGTTATATGTACTTACTATAACATTATACTTGAAATAGAGACATGAAGAGTTGTCAGAAAGTAACAATATTCATCTTGAATCAGAGGAGACGAGCCATTCCATACGTTTCTGCAATTTACAGAATAAAAACAACACAAATCAAGTGAGTTCAAAAAAAAAGAATCCAGTGACTATTACTTCCACCTTTAAAAGAAAGGAAGTTCTAGCCGTGGACAAACAGTGAAGGTCACAAATCTGCAATAATCAAAAAATATCACCAACTACATCTAAATTCATAATTTTTTAGCGATATCAACATAACCAACATGATAATGGCAAGACATCTCTAGAATTTTTCATGTAGAGAACAATTTGATAAATTTGGCTAGCCATATTGATTCAGTATGTCAATTATACAACTCGTATGATTTTAAAACAGAGCATGTAAAATCTAAATATCCATTGCACATCGGAAATCTGCACCAACGTTTTTTTGGAATCAAACAAAAATTTGAACTTGAATGAGAAGAGAAGAAAAAAGAGCGGCTGATGATGGGTTTTTCGCATGTTAGTTATGTTCCCTGGAATCAAACAAAATTGCTGTAATTTTTACCCAAAAAAATCATATTTGCATCACTTCCTACTGATGAGAACTTTGTTTGATTCCAGGTGAAATTCATGTAACCCTATTAGTTTTTTCCCCAATAAAATTCCTGTAACCCTGTTGGTTTTTTACCCCAAAAAAATCAAGTTTGCATCACATCCCAAAGAAAATCAAGTCGGCTTCCTATAGATGAGAGAAAAGATAGACCCGACTCCAACAAAACGACGATCTTACATCACTTAGCTTGATCGGCCCTCCTCTTCGGACCTCGAACCTCGAACCTTGGATCACCTCCTCGAACTTCTGCTCCAAATGCCGCCATGTAGAACTGCACCGCACTGCCTCCTCAATCTTCTGCAAGGCCACCGTCACCTGACTTCAGTGCAGTGAAGCTTAAGGGAGGAGAAGGGGATGAGCCACTGAAGGAGATTTTTGGAGAAGAGAAGTGCTGTGAAACGGGACAGAAATTTTTAGCTCTTTGGGGGCCTTTCATGTTTATGGCCAACACCTATCCGAAAACCCGATCCTAACAATGACAAAGGCACTTCCACGCTCACCTAACTCTCCAATTGTCTCTTCCGATTTATCATCATCTAAAAGTTTTTTCTCTTACTACTCCATCTCATCCTACACCAGAGATCAACCTTCTCCCAACACAAGGAAGTCAGAATCACAACATTTGACGACAATGTCCAGAGGTTATTCCAATGTTGGATCAGAATCTGATTCAATTGAGTTCGTGACTCACGAATTTGCAAGCGACTTATGTTCTAAATCTGAATCATCGAATTCTGAAATTGACAAGTCAAATTCCGTGTCTAAATCGTTATGATTCGACTTTCATGAATATATGAATAACTTGTATTCCATGCAATTTGAATCGTCGAAATCTGATTTTGATGAGTTTGAAGTTACTAATGATGAAATCTCATTAGGAAACAAAAAGAAGAAATCTGCAGAGATTAAAGAATCAGAAGCAATGGTGGCAATACTAACAACCGGAGACAACAAAGAAAAAAAATAGGGTCGATACAGGTCCAACCGACAAAGGAATTCTTCGGTTCCAGTCACTCTATATACAAAAAGACGAGATTATAATTCTCGAAAAGATTCTAAAGTATTCTATGCCTGTAAAATTTAGCACAACTGGCGTAAAAAATTTCCATGGCTTCATTAAGGACTCTTTAAGCCGTGAGGTCACATGTTATCAACTCTCGTCGAATCTAAACAAGCTAAGGAAAAGTGCATCTCCCTCGCATGTATTCCAGCCAAGAACATTGATCCTCATAAAAAATTTATGCGAGAATTTTTTCATGAGGATTGAGGTTCTTGTCTGAAACACATGCGAGGGAGATGCACTTTTCCATTAGCTTGATTAGCTTCGACGAGATTTGATAACAAGTGACATCACGGCTTAAAGAGTCTTTAATAAAGACATGAAATTTTTTTATGCCAGTTGCTACAGGCCTAAAATACTTCAGCATTCTTTCGAGAATTATAATCTAGTCTTTTTGATTAGAGAACAGCTGAAACCGAGAAATTTCCTTATCGATTGGGCCTGCATCGACCCTATTTTTTTCCTTCTTATTGTCCCTCATTGCAAGTATTACCTCTATTGTCTTGGATTCGTCAAACTCAACAGATTTCTTCTCTTTGCAACCTAGTGAGACTTCAACATAGGTAGCTTCAAACTCATCAAAATCAGACGCGACGATTTAGACTGTATGGAATACAAGTCACTCACATATTCATCAAAGTCGGATCTTAACGATTTGTGCACAGAATTTGACTTGTCCAATACAGAATTCGATGATCCAGATTTAGAACCTGAGTCGTTTGTAAATTTGTTAGTCATGAACTCGAATGAATCAGACTCTGATCCAACATTGGAATAACCTTTAGACATTGTCATCAAATGTTGCGACTCTGACTTTCTTGTGTGTTGGGGGAAGGTTGATCTCTAGAGTATGATGAGATTGAGGAGCAATAGGAAAAACTTTTGGATGATGATAAATCGAAAAAGACAATTGGAGAGTGTTACGAGGTGGAACTCGCGTACAATGAATTTGTATTGTGGAGAACCAAGGGCACGGTGGTTATGTTGAGGGGAGGGTTTTGGTGGGCTGTTTAACAAGTGATCAATGGGGTGAAGAGGTTGGACTTGCCGCCGGGGGTGGTCACGGAGTCGAATATCACCGGACGCGGCGGAGGAAGATTGGATGGCTGGATGCTGAAGTTGATGTCGACCAAGGGGCGAGC
Source organism: Scilla litardierei (assembly GCA_030789695.1). Classification (NCBI taxonomy): domain Eukaryota; kingdom Viridiplantae; phylum Streptophyta; class Magnoliopsida; order Asparagales; family Asparagaceae; genus Scilla; species Scilla litardierei. The sequence goes on along the minus strand of CM061142.1, from coordinate 807,041,172 downwards.
TTCCCTGCAGCACGAGCAACTCGTCAGAAGGGCGGGGTTGAGGTCCAACCCTTAGTCCCTCCGATGCCTAAGTCAGTAATAGGGCTTAAAACGGGGGCTAGGCACGCCGGTCGGACTAACGGTGTGTCGACCGTACGTGGCGAGCTATTGGTGGGAGAACAAAGATATGGATGACCTTTGCTCTCGTGTGTGAATGATAGATTGAGAGAGAATTCGGCAACCCCCTCCCCGTAAGAGGAGAAGGGGTATTTATACCTGACGGGAGGTGACTAGGCATGGCTGACCTGGCATGTTGACTAGACGTGCTGAGCTGGCTCGGTTGTCAGCGGAAGCTTCGGACAAGGCTGTCAGGGACAGGAGTGCCTGACCTGCTTTTGTCAGACGGCGCGACGGCCAGGGGGTACTTTTGTCGGGATGTCAGGGCCGAAAGCATCAACTGTCAGTTGGCTTAACCGCCAGGGGGTGCTTTGTCAGACGGTCGGGTGGCGTATGCGTCAGTCGTGTCCTTATCCTATGTTGTTTGTCGTTGGTGACGAACTAAAGGTCGGGCTATGCTATCCCGGGCGTCGTTGTGCATGGGGGGCTGTTCGGCCCGGCCGCGCCTCCTTATCGGTCGTGGGTTGTGGGCTGCCGGAACGGTATGATGCGCACAGGACTATGTCAGCATGTCCGGCGGTATTGTCCGGGGGCTCCCCAAGCGCCTTGCCCCGGGCGGGCCGAGCAACTGCGGTTGCGTGCCTCGGCCGGGTGGGGGGAGTGATGCGAGGCGCGCCCGTTCCCGCGTAGCTTCGGTCTTCCGGGGTGGAGGCCCTTTCACGTAGGGGAGAGTTAATGGGGTATGTCAGCGGATCCGGGGGGAAGTCGAACTCTTACGATCTTTAGGTCGTAACAATTGCCCCGGCCTTCGAGTCTGAGGCGGTAGCCCGGCTCGGCTCGGAGGGCGAACCATCTACGACATCCTGGACCATCAGTAAGGGCCTTGGCCCCCGCACGGTGGTGGCGGCGGCGGCTTCGGAACTCCCGCCTCAGTGGTCATTATTACGATTTGAAAAGGGGTAGAGGAAAACGAAGCGCCTCCACGATTGGGTTCGCGACGCATGGATGAAGTGACCCTCGCGCCAGTCGAGGCGTCGAGGACATCCCGATGGGCGCCGCGTGGCGGAAGGCCGACGGCCGAGATGGCCCGATGGCCCACTTTACAAATAAAAGGGTCTGGGAGGCGGTCGGCGGGAGTTTTTATCTCTCTCCGATTCTTCTCCGGCGTTCGATATTTCTATCTGTCACTTGCTGGCTGGTTTGTTGCTTCCGCCGCCGGCCATCTTCTTCCAAACGCCTTCCAGATTTGAGGGATCAGACAGGTAATAACAATTAATTTACTTCCTTTCCGATTGATGGCTTCTCGTTTCGAGGCTGGTGGCGGTAGACAAGTGGGGGAGGAGGGGGCGTCGCAGCCGGGGGTGCGGCGGCCCTGGGAAAGAGGGTCATGGCGATCCGTTGTCCCGAGAGAGATTGAATCCCTCCGATGTAAGTTGGATAGAATCAACATCAGGGAGATTCGCGTGCGGTTCGTGCGGCAACCCTATGAGGTTCGGGTTCTCGGGTCAGAGGAAGCGGTGTGTTCACCTGGGGATAATGAGGTCGGGGTCTATGTCCGGTCATTCGAGTTGGGGCTCCGCTTCCCGATCCATCCGTATTTGTTTTATTTGTTGAATTTCCTGGAGTTGCCGATTTTTGCCCTAGCGCCCCGTTCTTGGGGCTTGTTAGTGGGATATGTCGTCTTATGCCTTGCTTGCTCCTTGAGTCCCTCCCTGGCGATGTTCCAGTATTTCTTCGTGATTCGGAAGAGGGGGGCGTACCATTGTGTCTGCGCTAGGAGAGGGCGAGGACTTATCCTCGGGGTGCCCGACGACGTCGGCGATTGGATGAGGGAGTTCGCCTTCGTGACGGTGCCCAGCGACGTGGCGCTGATGTCGAATTGGAGGGCGCGGAATCCCCCAGTAAATGAGAGGGCGGAGCTGACTGGGGAGGACATTACCAAAGCTCAGATTTTGATGGAGTTGCCCGAGGCGCGCCGTCAGTTGGCGAATCTGACGCTGAGCAGTCGGCTCGCCCAGGACTTTTGGGCCATAGGTATCTTTGAAGTTTTGCAAACTCTGGGCTAGGCTTGCCCTGATCTTCTCTTCTTTTTTTGTAGGCGGAGACAAGATGCGGGGGCCGGAGGAGGTGTCAGGTTCGGCCGGAGCCCCGATCTCGGAGGATGCTGATTCCCGTGGGAAAGGCCAGGGGGTGGCGCGCGAGGCAGGATCCCAGGGACGTGGAGGCGGGGTTCCCCGTGGGGAGAGGGTGCATCCAGGACGGAGGGCAGCCGGGCCAGGTATCTCTGCCGATGGGCCCGGCGAAGATCCTCATGAGGGCGCGTCCGCGCGGGTGACCAGACCCTCCGTTCTGCCGAGGGTATCAGGGGGGGTCAAGCCTCGCCGAGCGCCTTTGGTTCAAAAGTGGCCATACGGAATCCCTGCGTGGGAAATGGGGGGGTCGTCGAGTCCGGCTTGTGAGGGCGCCCTTATTTGTTTTAAGAGGACCCGGGAAGAGGTCGAGGCGTATCCGGACGGCCGTCTCCATAAGTTCCCTTTTCGAGTAGGCTGCGACGAGTCGGTATTTGAGGACGCGGGAGTGACGGCGCGCCTCACCGAGTATTGCGTGTTACCGCGCGATCGCGAGTCTTTGACTCGTGTGGGGGCAGAACGGTTGTGTGGCTCGGCTATATGGCACGTCGTGCAGGTAAGCCGGTTTTCTTTCCTTGCCCTTGGGCTTTCTTTGTTCGCACCCCGTTGATTCGGGTCTTCTGTAGATGTCACGACCCGCTTCCCTAAAATGGAGGCGAGACGTGAAAAGGTCCGCACGGGAGTGGAGCGGTGAAGCCCCAAACCCGATAAGCGTCAATTTAGTATAAGCAGGTCCCTGTAATTGCAATCGAAACAACAATAATAATAATATGAGACGGAAAAGAAACACCAATCCCAAGGGTTGTCCACAAAATATTCAACATCACAGAAAACACACCAGGCTAAAAAGAAAGAGTCTAAGGCCCAGAACAAGGCCAAACAAAAGCAACGACATAAATAAGTATAGGTGCCACGCACCGATAACAAAACAACTGTTTAACAAAATTTAAAACACAACGGAGACACTAGGACTGGTCCCCAGTGTCCACGTACTCCCCGTCCAACACGGGCTCAAGCTCGGCGTTCGCAAACACCTCGCCCTCAGCGGGCAACTCAGGCTCAAGGTCTAACATGCGTCACCCAAAAGAGAGAGGGGCACATGTCAGCAAGTCTAAAGGACTTGGGCAAGGAAACTGAAAGTAAGGCAACTAGCAACCTAACAGTTTAGTATGCATGACATGGCAGTTACAACATGAGTGCACAATTTAAAACATGGCAAGACAATTTGTACATGAGAGCAATCATCGGGACAAGACAAGACAAGAGTAGCTACGCTACTATCAATCAATCCACATTGTTTTGCAAGTGTTTACGCCCTTCGCTGAATGGTAAAACATGTCAGACCGATCGGCACTAAACACAATTCACATTTCACGGCTGTTTTGTAGATGTTTACGCCCTTCGCTGAATGGCATAGCATTTCAGTCCGATCGGCACTAAACACTACCCCACCCCAAAGAGTTTACGCCTTACAACTGCAGTTGTTGATCAAACAGACCCCCAGTTGAATGGCCGCTTAACCCTCACCCCATCCCGCACTAAACAAGCCAGGGTCCCTGTACATGAGCCCAGCTAGTGAGCCAGGGTTGCCCCGCACGGGAGCTTGTTTCTTAATTCACGATTCAATATCGAGCGTTGGGGTTTCCAACTCATTATGCTCGCTTCTGGTCACGAGCCAGGAAACACAAGCATTCGTAGCAAAGCTACGCAATCACAGAAACACTTAAAGAATGCAATGACATGACATTTGATTTGCGTACCGTTAAGGGAAAGTAAACATGACATGGTATTTGTGCAACATGCTAAATGTCGGAACTAGCTTCGTTGTCAAGCTAGTTCCCCAATTTGCGCCTAGGCGAGTATCATTTCGTCGCCTAGCCTCTTTTACGCCTACAACATGCAAACGGCCTAAAACATGGCCTAAACCCTAAGTGGCAAGTTTCACTTGCCTAGCACCGGAAATGATGACCACTTCGTCACACGGATGCCAATCTACGGGGAAATCGCTGTTTGGGGGGACCAATCAACAAACAACATGAATTATTATTAGGGTTTCATAAAAATATATCTAAGTTACAAAAACAACGGTAGATCGATTTCTTACCGAGAGGAGGCGGAAGAAATACTCCGGGGAACCCTAGGACCAGATCTGGAAACGATTGGGAAAGTTTGGAGAAACTAGGGTTTTGGGGGATTTTGGGGATTTGATGGGTTTTGATGGAGATTTGGGGAAGATTAGAAGTAGATAGGGTGAATGGATGGATTGGATGATGATTCTAGGGCTTGGAATGGAGGATTGAAGCTTGGAGGAAGATGGGGGCTTAGAGGGGAAGAAACTAGGGTTTAGGGTCGTGTTGGAGAAGAAGAAAACGAATGGGTATGGTATTTATAGGTTGAGCTGGCGGCTGCCCAGAAATTAGGGTTTTAACACAGACTAGTCGGTCAAAGAACAACCACTGACCGACTAGTTTGGCAACTAGTCGGTCGGTCGACCAACGCAGACCGACTAAGTGTAAACAGTAACTCCTGAACGAAAATAGGATTTAGAGTTAGTCGGTCCATGAACAAGTACTGACCGACTAGTTTAGCAACTAGTCGGTCGATGAACGTTCTTAGACCGACTAAGAGTAAACAGTAACTCAACTAAAATTAAGATGATGTGTTAGTCGGTTCAAGAAGCATTGCCGACCGACTAGTTTGCAACCTAGTCGGTCAACAGCTCTTCTTAGACCGACTAACGATAAACAGTAACTCCTGAGAAAATTTAGAAAGCTCACTAGTCGGTCCAAGAAGAATTTCCGACCGACTGGATCGTCATCTAGTCGGTCGGTGCCCCTTCTTATACCGGCTAATGAGCACCAAAAGTTCCGATACGGAGCGCGAGGCCCCATGATCGAATCCTAAGACTCCTAGGCTTGATCTAATAGTTAGATATGACCGTTATGAAGCCCGTCACAAACGACGTACTTCGGAATCGACGATCCTAAGGAAGAATCGAGAAAATACGACGAATCGATAGAAAATGAAAGTTACGGAGACGAAAACCACACAAGAGGAGAAAATCCACCAAAACATATATTATATTATAATAAATCCAGATACAAGGAAACCAGTCGTTACAGTAGATGGTCACGAACATGTTAGCCCTGCGGGGCCGTACTCCAGTGGCCGTCACCAGAGCGGCTCTTGAGGCAGCGAGGGCGAACCTCGGCGAGGTCAAGGCGAAGCTGAGGGAAACGGAAGCGGAGCTGGAGAGGGTTAGGAAGGCCTATGAGGTGGAGAAGGGGCGAGCCGCGTATTTTGATTCGTCAAAAGCAAGGGTCGAGAGCCAACTCCAAGAAGTAACGCGGGAGAGGGACGACATCCGGTCGAAGCGTACAGCGGAAGTGGCTAGCAAGGAGGAGGTGATCCGGGTACAGAGGCGGCAAATAGAAGGCCTAAAGGAGGCCCTTGAGACCGAGAAAAGGGAGAAGGGTGTTGCGATGCGGCGGCTGGAGGAAAAACGGGAAGCTGAAGGCGAAATGATCGAAGCCGCTATCCGCCGCTACCATGACGAGCATGTTGTGCCGATGTTGCAAGAGGCTAAGGATGCGGGGATTCGGGAAGTGGCGAGAGATGTGAGGGCTCGGTCGGTCAAGAGGTGGCGCCGCTGACAAGGTGGGTTTGGGGAGGCCCGTACCTTCTTGTGTGAGGGTTATAACCAATGTTTTGTTGTAGTGTGTGGGAGGTTCAATGTACGGTATTGCTATTTGGGTAAATGCATTGTGTTGGTCTTGTGTCGAAACTGTGTTCTTCATTGTTCTGTCCGTAGACCGTCAGCTTTGTGAGGGACGTAACTGCCCCCAACTTCGCTCTGCCGAGGATATTCGGGTCGTCGGGAGAGGGAAGTTGAGATATGTCGCGTTTAGCAGCGGTGTGCTCGGGAGCCCAGCGTGAATCCCGGTGGATCAGAGGCTGGGCGAGGTTGCTTGATCTGTACGAACGGTTGCCAAGCGTTGAATCCGAGATCCCAGATTAGTTGGGTGGCGGATTCCTGTTTCGGTCGCCCTGATGGGGGTCGGACTCAGTCCTGGAATGAGTGGAGCCTTTTTGTTTTGGCCGCCCCGACAGATCTCCGACTCAGCCTCAGGACGCGTGGCGCAAATAAAGAAGAGGCGAAGGGCGGAGTAAGTTCGAATGGGGGTAATCATTTCGCCGGCGGGAATTGTTAGCGGTTGTATGACTAGACGTCACCCTGGCGATTCGACAGCGGGCGGGAATCGAAGCGACCCGACCGCTGGAGTGATGACGCGTGGCAGAATTGACGGTTTTGCCATTACGCGAAGCGTCAGAACACGTGGGTCGGTGCTTGATAGGGCCCGGATTGGTGACGCGTGTCTTGAGGTCGACGGTCATGATGCTTTGTGCAGTCGCGTAAAAGAGAACTCAGGGAGGGGAGCGAAGCAAAGCTGATTGTTGGGCGAAGGTTTTTTGCAAGCGGCAGGAGCGCGTCGGAGATTTCGTTATCCTTGCCAGAGTTGTCCTCGTGGGAGCGGTCGACGAAGTAGCGAGAACGTCCGAGTTGTCGGAACCCGCTAGGTAAGAGGTCCCTTTTATAGATGTCTTCCTCGACGTCTTCATTTCGTGGTCCGGGGTCGAGGGTTATTGGGGAAGGGAGTTCCGCCGCGGAGACCGGAGAGGTGCCTATCGAGATTGCGGGTGTGAAGTCGGAGTTGAAGAAATCTATTGCGGAGATCTTCGAGATGTATGTCAGGCCACCGTATTCTGTTCGTGAACCGGAGCCGCAAGAGAGGGTGTGTTTCGCAGGCGACCATGATGTGGGAGTGTATGTTTCCTCGTTTGAGCAAGGGTTGCGCTTCCCCCCATCCGTTTGTGCTAGATGTGTTGAACTTCCTGGAGCTGCCCTTGTATCGCCTGATGCCCAATGCCATTAGTGCCGTTGTGGGATTCCTAGTGATGTGCGTGAGCAACCAGGTTTGCCCTTCCCTGTCCTTATTTCGCCATTTCTTCTCGGTGAAGAGGTTGGGGTCCTGCTACTATCTCTCCGCGAAAAGGAGCCATCCGCTCATTAGTGGGTTGCCCGGGAAGATTAAGTGGTGGCGCCAGCAGTATGTGTTTGTGGGAGTGCCGGAGGATGTGCTTATGAGATCCGATTGGGCGGAGCTGAATCCCCAGGCGAAGGAGGGGGTTGAATTGGGGGATGATGAGAAAATGGTGGCCCAGCTTTTAATGGTGATACCAGAGGAGGGCCGAGATTACCAGATGCTCGCTCGGGCTGAGATGATAGCGGCGAACATCTGGCCCGAAGGTATAACAGATTATGGTGTTAGGGCATCTGAAGTGCTTACGCTGAACTTTCTCTCTTTGGCAGGTCGCACGATGAGTTTGTCCCTTGAGGAGATGATGCGGCGCGCCTCGGAGCAGGCGGGGCGAGCGTCGAAGAGAATTGGCTCCAAGAGGTTGCGAGAGGAAGGAGGGGTGGGGAGCTCGACGGGGGCGCCGGCATCCACGAAGAGGAGGAAGAGGCCGACGAGGTCGTCCGTTCCTGATGCGCCGGGGCGGGGGGAAACCGGTCAGCAGGGGGGTGGAACCGGGGAGGGGATAGCAAACCCCGTCATCGACCTGGAGGGCGGGGATGAAGGGTCGATAGGGGGAGGGGTGGAAGTCCCCAGGACGCGGTCGTCTAGCCCCCTGGCACCTGCAGGAGTGGAGGGGGCGGCCGCTATCGGTCAGTCGGGGAGGGCTGAGACGTCAGGTGGCCCGACTGGGTCCGCCGGATGGGACAGTTGGCCCTATGATTGTCCGTTGTTCGGTCTCGAGAGGGCCGCCGATCCCCGTTGTGAGGCCTCCTTGGTTCAGTTCAAGGCCAAGAGGACCGATATCGAGGGTTATTCCGACGAGGCACTTCATCGGGCGCCGTTCAAGGTGGCGAGTGATGAGTCCGTGTTCGAGGACGGAGGTGTGACGGCGAGGTTGGCGGAGAATATTTTCTTGCCACGTGATAAGGTGGCGCTGAAAGCGGTGGAGCCCGAGGGTCTGTATGGGACTGCGGTGTTGCACGGCGTCCAGGTGGGTTTTGTAAGGCGGATGGTGTTTTTCACTGGATTCTGTTGAACACTCTAAATTGGTTCTCTTCTTTTCTTTTATTTGTTCAGGCCGTCAACTTGATGCTTGGGGTGATGAGGCACATGCCTGTCATACATAAGGCCGAGGGTGCCATAGCTAAAGTGGTGGCCGAGTTCGCCGCCTTTCGCAAGAGTGCTGGCGAGGATCTGGCAAAGGAGAGGGAGAGGGCCGGCCAATATGAGGCGGAGGTAGAGCGCCTGAAGGCGGTCCTGGCCGATAATGAGCGACAGGCCGCCGGGGCTAGAGAGAGCGAAGGAGCTGAAGGGGGCCCTGGGGAAGGAGAAGGTTCGTGCGGAGGGTCTGGCGGGCCGTGCCGAGGCCGCCGAGGAGGAGTTGGCCCGCCGGGTCGACGAATTTCGGACGTACCAGGAGAAGACCGTCATTCCTGCCCTCGGAAATTCGATGTCCCAGGGCATTGAGAGAGGCCGGGCGGAGGGGTGGGAAGCCTGCTTGGGTCGGATAAAGGAGAAGGTGGCGGGCCTGGTTCCGCCAGTTGAGATCGACCTTGACGGACTCACAGCTAGCGGTGACGAGGAGGGGGATGGCGAGGGAGGGGCGGGCGACGAGGCAGAGACCGGCGGGGCGGTGGGAGATTCCCCTGAAGGGGATGGGGAGGACGCCGTGACTGGCGGATGCGCCATCGGCGCGGGAAATGTAACCAAGTAGTTTTGTATATGCGTTTAAAAAAGAAAGAAAGTAAAGTTCTGTGGGGTTGATACACGCACTTTTCTGGGATCTTCTATCTGTGTGTGTGCAGAAATTCTCTTTCAGAGTTACGCTTTGGCGCGGCTGTCTTTATCCCGGCGTTCGGGGAGTTCTGTTAATTCCCTTTCTTTCGGGTTGTGCGCCCGAGAAAATTTACAGCGGGTTAGTCTCTTTTTTCGGGGGTTGCTCCCACGCCTAAGCGCGCCTGAGCTATAGCTAGTGGTCAACAGGGAATAGTCTTTCCATCAGCTATTATTATTATTTTAATAAACAGGACAAGCCCGTAGGCGAAACGTTGAATCGTTCTAGTTAGGTTGACGTCCTCATCGTATTTGATGCGTCCCTCCCCGGCGTCGTGCCCCTGAAAGGGGTGTAGAGTTACGTCAGAGGGCTCCCGCTCGGGGTAGGGGTGGACAGTTGTGTCGGTGCCGGGGGCGGTGGATTTGGCCCTCGTTCCCAGAATTGGGGGGAGAGGGAGTCCTTGGTGGTCACTCTATCTCGCGGGGCCTTGTTGCTCCTATCGACTGGAGTCGCCGTGAGACAGGCGCGAGGGGATGTGGTCCGCCGCCAACCCGTGCGTCTTCCTGGCGTGTGCGGTCCAGGAGAGGTCGATGAGTGGAAGATGGGGCGCTACAGGTGTAAGCGGGATGGCGCGTTGAAATGCTCCGGCGCGTGGGGGTGAGTCCCCTGTGGTCGGGGCGACGGTGGTAGTTGCTGGGGTGCCCGATGGGGTGATTTGGCAGGTTTGTCACGTCCATCGGGTTGTCTACCAGCCGCGCATGCGTCCGCGGGGCGTCCCTGGAGGGGCATGGCATGCCATTGGAGCTCCAGTTCCCGTGCCGTAAGTTGTCTAAAGGAAGGCCGGGAGCTGCAGGCTGGGCGCCCCTCGTGTAAGAGGAATATCCTGTTGGGGGATCGTTTACTAGAGCAGTTGGCGATCCTCGCATTTTACGCGTCTTCTAGGGGGAGAGAGTGGAGAAAGGATGGGCCTTTCCTCATATTCTCTCTTTCGCTCCCCTGCCCTCTGAAGAGGCTTAGGGGGGTTTTATAATGGTGTATTTTCACCTCCTCCCTTTACTCATCGTAATGAGCTGGGGCCATCTTGGAATTACGTTCCTTGGGGACCGTTCCCGACGGGTAACGTCTGATGTGACTCCTCAGCTCCTGTTTTTCGGTGGGCGTGTCGTTTGTCAGTGGTGCTTGTCCCGAGCGTCCTTTTGGCTTGACGAGTCATTTCGGTTGTTGGCTTTATAGGTGTCTAGCGTTACTGCACAGTGATGGCCCCGCGTGGGGGTTGCCTCGATCCGCGAGCCCTGAGTCGTTTTCCGATGTTTGGGGAGAGAGGTCGCAAGCCCTCTCTGGGGAGGGCGGGTACCAGGCCGTCGCATACCCCGTATATGTCGTTCTGGTTCGGGGGGCTAAGCTCCGCAGGCTTGCCCCGGGGGTCTTCACGGGGGGACGAGCGCGTAGCTCGACCCGTGCCCCTCTCCGGTTTAGGTGGCGAGGATTGGTCCTGCCCCGGAGTCTTTGAGAGGGGGTGTATTGGGCCGTCGCCTCCCCGCTGCCTCTATAGTCGGACGGGTATTGGGCCGTCACCTACCCCGCATATGGCGCTCCAGTTTGGGTGGCTAAGCTCTGTAAGCTTGCCCCGGAGGTCTTCTTTGGGGGGAGCGAGTGCGCAGCTCGGCCCGTGCCCCTCTCCGTTTTGGGTGGCGAGGATTGGTGCTGCCCCGGAGTCTTTGAGAGGGCCGGGGTATTGGGCCGTCGCCTCCCCGCTGCCTCTATAGTCGGACGGGTATTGGGCCGTCGCCTACCCCGCATGTGGCGCTCCAGTTTGGGTGGCTAAGCTCTGTAAGCTTGCCCTGGAGGTCTTCTTTGGGGGGGAGCGAGTGCGCAGCTCGGCACGTGCCCCTCTCCGGTTTGGGTGGCGAGGATTGGTCCTGCCCCGGAGTCTTTGAGAGGGCGGGGTATTGGGCCGTCGCCTCCCCGCTGCCTCTATAGTCGGACGGGTATCGGGCCGTCGCCTACCCCGCAAATGGCGCTCCGGTTTGGGTGGCTAAGCTCCGTAAGCTTGCCCCGGAGGTCTTCTCTGGGGGGGGAGCGAGTGCGCAGATCGGCCCGTGCCCCTCTCCGGTTTGGGTGGCGAGGATTGGTCCTGCCCCGGAGTCTTTGAGAGGGCGGGGTATTGGGCCGTCGCCTCCCCGCAGCCTCTATAGTCGGACGGGTATCGGGCCATCGCCTACCCCGCAAATGGCGCTCCGGTTTGGGTGGCTAAGCTCCGTAAGCTTGCCCCGGAGGTCTTCTCTAGGGGGAGCGAGTGCGCAGCTCGGCCCGTGCCCCTCTCCGGTTTGGGTGGCGAGGATTGGTCCTGCCCCGGAGTCTTTGAGAGGGCGGGTATTGGGCCGTCGCCTCCCCGCAGCCTCTATAGTCGGACGGGTATCGGGCCGTCGCCTACCCCGCAAATGGCGCTCCGGTTTGGGTGGCTAAGCTCCGTAAGCTTGCCCCGGAGGTCTTCTCTGGGGGGAGCGAGTGCGCAGCTCGGCCCGTGCCCCTCTCCGGTTTGGGTGGCGAGGATTGGTCCTGCCCCAGAGTCTTTGAGAGGGCGGGTATTGGGTCGTCGCCTCCCCGCAGCCTCTATAGTCGGACGGGTATCGGGCCGTCGCCTACCCCGCAAATGGCGCTCCGGTTTGGGTGGCTAAGCTCCGTAAGCTTGCCCCGGAGGTCTTCTCTGGGGGGAGCGAGTGCGCAGCTCGGCCCGTGCCCCTCTCCGGTTTGGGTGGCGAGGATTGGTCCTGCCCCGGAGTCTTTGAGAGGGCGGGTATTGGGCCGTCGCCTCCCCGCAGCCTCTATAGTCGGACGGGTATCGGGCCGTCGCCTACCCCGCAAATGGCGCTCCGGTTTGGGTGGCTAAGCTCAGTAAGCTTGCCCCGGAGGTCTTCTCTGGGGGGAGCGAGTGCGCAGCTCGGCCCGTGCCCCTCTCCGGTTTGGGTGGCGAGGATTGGTCCTGCCCCGGAGTCTTGCGCGTTTTGAACTGAAATTTTCATGTAGAAAAGGCAAAATTCGAAGATACAAAAGAGGACAAGATATTGCATTCATGACTTACAGTTTCCGGCTATATCACGACTGGCGTTCCACGTCCTTCCGAGTGATCAGCCCGTCCTCCTCAGGGGGGACTTTGGGGGGCGCGGCCGGCTCTGTTCCCCTCTGCTGTGCCGTCAGCTGGAGCTAACTCTTGATGGTAGGGGTCGTCCCTCCACCCGGTTAAGTCGATCCTCAGGTTCAGCTCTGGTCCCTTGTGCTTGGTCGACCCCACATAGCAGCTCCTAGACAGCTTCTGGCTTCCCCGTACGAACCCCACGCCTCGGGGGGTTTGGAACTTGACCATCTGGTGGAGAAGGCTGGGGAGCGCTCCAATGGCCGCCATGTAAGGTCGTCTGATGATCCCGTTGTACGCCGACGCAATGTCGACCACAACGAACAGAGTCATCCGAGTGACGACCTGTGGCTCTTCTCCGAGGGTTATCGGCAAGGTGATCACTCCTACGATAGGGGTCGAGTGACCGGTGAAGCCGACGAGGGGTCCGGTATAGGGTCTCAGATCCGTCGGCCTTAACCCCATCTTTTCGATTGTGGACATGAACAGGATGTCGCAGGAGCTCCCTGTGTCGATCAGAAGGCGGCTGACGATGGCCGTCCCTATCTGGGCCTCGATGACGATGTCGTCGTCGTGGGGCAGCTCGACTCCTTCCAGATCCTCGTCGCTGAAAGTAATGGGAGGGTAGGTAATCCTTCTCCCCCTCGGATCCCCTCCAAGTCCCGCCGTCATCACTTGTCTCGTGTACGCCTTTTTGCTTGACGACGACGCTCCTCCGGAGGATGGCCCGCCGCATATCGTGTTTATGCGCATGACGGGTTTCGGGGGGGTGAGGCTCTTCTCGCTCGCCGTTTGCAGGAGGGTCTGCCCTCCGTGCCCTTCGGTGGTTCCCCTCCTCTCGGTCTGGTCTCCTGCCCCCGACGAAGCCCCCTAGGTGGCCCGCCTGGATCAGCCGCTCGATTTCCCTTTTGAGGGTGAAGCAGTCGTCGGTGTCGTGGCCGTGGTCCCGGTGGTATCGGCAGTATTTTTTGAAATCTCTCCGGGCCGGGTCCGACTTCATTTCTCGAGGCGGCTCTGGCAGCAGTCCGGCCCTTGTAGCCGCGGCCATCACCTCAATCAGGGGGGCGTTGAGTTGCGTGTAATGCGCCCGTAGGGGGCCTTCTTGTCTCGGGACGACTCGGGGGGGTCCTTGGGCCGGGGCGAACTCGCGCGCTGGGCCGGGGCGATCTTGCGGGCGTCGCCCCCCGGTTCCCGCCTTGGTTGGGCCAGCTGGTCGCGACCTCGGTGCCCCTCTTCTTGCCTCGGCCGAGGGTGTGACCGGGGCTCGCCTTGGAGTGGTTTTGCCGGGGGAAATAGGGCCTTTGTGCCGAGAGTCTTTTCGGCCAACGCATGCCTCTCCGCCATAGCAACCAACGCCTCATAGTCGGCCGGCGGATCCCGGAGCAGGGATTTGTGGAGGCTCCGAGTCCGCAACCCCGTCTTGAAGGCCAGCATTAGCACCTCGTCGCCGCATGTCACCACCGCCCGTCTCTCATCCTGAAAGCGGCGGAGGTATCTGCCCGTTGTCTCCCCCGCTCCTTGGACTATCGTGCTGAGATAGTCTAAGGGCTTCTTTTTCGTCCGCCCGGCCCGAAACTCTTGGCAGAACTTGTGGGATAACTCGCCAAAGCTCCCAACGGATCTCGCGGGCAGGCCGAAGTACCAGTCCAACGCGGTGTCCCTCAGGCTTTGGGAGAAGTGCCGGCATAGGAACGCCTCATCCACATCCTGCGCCTCCATTGCCCCTCGGTACTGCTGCACGTGCGTGAGGGGGTCGCCTCTTCCGTTGTACGTGGCCAAGTGAGGGGGTTTGAACCTTATGGGCCTCGGGACGGACGTGATCCACCGTGCAAGAGGTGTGGCCTCCTCCGGATAGGTAGGGCGATTGGGCGCCTCCCCCCTCCGCCATTCGGGGGTCTGGCTTCGGTCGCGCCTCGGCCGCCTATAGTCCTCCGGGCCCGGGGAGTAGCCCGACGGTCGCCTGGCGGGGCTCCTTCCCCGGGTCGAGGACTCGACGGGTTGCGGGCTACGGTTCTCCCAGCACCATCGCCTCCCGGCCGGCTCCCCTCGGGCCCCCATCCGCTCCTGATTCTCCCGCAGAAGCCTTTCGCGCTCGGCGGTGAGGAAGCGTAGTTGTCGACAAACAGCTTCCTGGTGCAGGCGATCGGCGTGGTGGTGCAAGCGATGCGGGCTACCTCCTTCTCCTGGTGGGGATCTGGCCAACAATGGGCCCCGCCCGTCCCCGAGCCGCCGACCCATCGCCGTCACCTCCAGGGTTTCCCGGTTGCTCTCGTTCTCCCTCCTTAGCCTCTCGCGCTCCGAGACGATGAGGCGGAGCTGGTGGCGGGCGGTCTCTTCGTTCTGGTAGGCCCTTCGGGCGGTCTCGGCCGCTTCATCCAGACGCCTTTGCGCGGCGGCCGCCTCCTCCAGGCGCCTCCATCGTCGCGCGATCTCCATCTCCTCTTCAAGGAGTTTCTGCTGGGCCGCAACCTCTTTGGCGAGCCCCCTGCTCTCCCCCCCTCCTCGAACTGGGGGTGGAGATTCCGCCTCACGTTCTGGGGATCCGAGGGGCCTGGCTGGGGTTCCGCCCCCGCCGCCGGGTAGCCTCCCACCGCCTGAGTAACGGCCTCGAAGCTCTTTAGGATGGCGTGGGCCGACGTACGGTCAGTCTCGGCGCCCATCCCCGGAAGGGGGTCGGACGCCGGGGTGATTAGTAGAGAGAGCGGCTCCTGACCCACGGGATCTTTGCCGTGGTCAGGGTTCCGGGTGATCGGCATGGAGTCTAACATGGGTGTGACCCTTCGTTCCCACAGACGGCGCCAATTGTTACGAGGTGGAACTCGCGTACAATGAATTTGTATTGTGGAGAACCAAGGGCACGGTGGTTATGTTGAGGGGAGGGTTTTGGTGGGCTGTTTAACAAGTGATCAGTGGGGTGAAGAGGTTGGACTTGCCGTCGGGGGTGGTCACGGAGTCGAATATCACCGGACGCGGCGGAGGAAGATTGGATGGCTGGATGCTGAAGTTGATGTCGACCAAGGGGCGAGCTTCCCTGCAGCACGAGCAACTCGTCAGAAGGGCGGGGTTGAGGTCCAACCCTTAGCCCCTCCAATGCCTAAGTCAGTAATAGGGCTTAAAACGGGGGCTAGGCACGCCGGTCGGACTAACGGTGTGTCGACCGTACGTGGCGAGCTATTGGTGGGAGAACAAAGATATGGATGACCTTTGCTCTCAATTCGGCAACCCCCTCCCCGTAAGAGGAGAAGGGGTATTTATACCTGACGGGAGGTGACTAGGCAGGGCTGACATGGCATGCTGACTAGACGTGCTGAGCTGGCTCGGTTGTCAGCGGAAGCTTCGGACGAGGCTGTCAGGGACAGGAGTGCCTGACCTGCTTTTGTCAGACGGCGCGACGGCCAGGGGGTACTTTTGTCGGGATGTCAGGGCCGAAAGCATCAACTGTCAGTTGGCTTAACCGCCAGGGGGTGCTTTGTCAGACGGTCGGGTGGCGTATGCGTCAGTCGTGTCCTTATCCTATGTTGTTTGTCGTTGGTGACGAACTAAAGGTCGGGCTATGCTATCCCGGGCGTCGTTGTGCATGGGGGGCTGTTCGGCCCGGCCGCGCCTCCTTATCGGTCGTGGGTTGTGGGCTGCCGGAACGGTATGATGCGCACATGACTATGTCAGCATGTCCGACGGTATTGTCCGGGGGCTCCCCAAGCGCCTTGCCCCGGGCGGGCCGAGCAACTGCGGTTGCGTGCCTCGGCCGGGTGGGGGGAGTGCTGCGAGGCGCGCCCGTTCCCGCGTAGCTTCGGTCTTCCGGGGTGGAGGCCCTTTCACGTAGGGGAGAGTTAATGGGGTATGTCAGCGGATCCGGGGGGGAAGTCGGACTCTTACGATCTTTAGGTCGTAACAGAGAGTTAGGTGGTGATGGAAGTACCTTTGTTATCATTGTTAGGTTCGACTTTCGGATAGGTGTTAGGCATAAACACGCAAGACCCCCAGTAGCACTCTTTTTGTTGACTCTGAGCTGGCTTGAGAAGATAAGACCTGTATGGAAAAAATCTCTCTCAGAATAATCCATGTCCATGTTATATTTAAAAGCAACAATTTAAGCTTTGAAGAATAAAGTTCTACTAGAACCAAACTCTGGTCTAAAATGTCATTTAATAAAAAATATATGAATATTTTTCGGAATTTATGAAAATCCATAGATAGACAGATATTCTTGATTTATTATTTTACAATTAGGCTACCTTGGTTTCATTAAGGAATTTTATTAAAGCAATTTACATGAACAATTAGCTCTTAGTCTCGGTTTTTTATTTGTAAACTGAAAAGGCTCAAACTGACTCAAAAAACACAAGTCTATACACACACAAATTACTAACTCATTATCTCCATCACATTTATCAGTGTATAATTTTACAATTAGGCTTCCTTGGTTTCATTAAGGAATTTTTTTAAAGCAATTTACAGGAACAATTAGCTCTGAGTCTCGTTTTTTATTTGTAAACTGAAAAAGCTCAAACCGACTCAAAAAACATAAGTCTATACATGAATTACCACCATGAAAATAATCCCTCGTCGAATGTCGATTTTCTGCACAAATTTGAAACAGATAAATAAATGATTCAATTTATCATAAATTAGAAGTAATAATCTCATGTGGTGGGGGTGAAGAGAATGGAGGTACCTGACGCGGCCGTCGGGGCGGCGGGGAGCTGCGGCCGGGCTGGGCAGGGCCGCGCAGCAGCGGGGCCGAGGCGAGGCGAGGCCGCACCGCAAAATCGACACAGGTCTACGGCGCCGGGAGAAGGCGATACGGAGGGGGAGACTGCGAGCGGCGAGGGAAATATGTGAAAATTTTGGTAGTTAGGGCTTTGGAGGAGAGAGCTGGGTTTTTCTGTAGTTACTTGGCACGTGCTCTTCACGTGTATATGATAAAATAAGGATAAATTAGTCATGCCTGTTTCATGATGTCATCAAAGGTCACGGGAATTCAAAATTCAAAATTCAAAATAGTAATTTAAAACCTTGTTATGAATAGGACTCATTGGGCCTATTGGGTATCCACCCACATGAGTACCCATTATGAATACTATATAAAGGAGGCTATGTGTTTCCTAGCCTCAACCCTTCTCCAAATCTGTTTCTCGTTCACAACACGTTATCAGCACGTTCACGCTCGTTGGAAAAGGCGGCGACGCGCAAGTAAGGAGATCAATCAACCGCTCAGTCTAAGAAGATCGTAATCTTCTCAACGTGGAGCGAAAAGGGCATCCTTCACCAACCGTCGTCTAGATTCCCTCGTCGAATCTAGAGGTAAATATCAAAACTTTTTAGATCTAAACTTGTGTTTCACGTAGATCTGCATGTTTTAGGATCAAAAAGTTTAAAAACACAGTAAAAACCACATTTTTTTAGATCTGCATGCCTAAAAACAATAAAAATCTGTTTTTTAGCGATCTAAATTCTCGAAAAATCCGTTTTTTACCTCCCCAAACCTTGATCTATACCCCGCACGCCCGAAGGGCTAAACAGCGGCACCCTACGAGTGCCGCCGGCGGAAAAACGCCGCGGCTATCGGCCGCGGCCAACTGCCGCGGCCAACTGCCGCGGCCCCGCCGCCACGACGGCCGCGCCCCGCGGGCCCCCTAGGGTTTTTTGGAAACCCTAGCCCTTAACGGGCCGATTTTTCGGGAGAGGACCAAATTAACCCTAATGGGTTGTTTTCATGGCCCAAAAAGCCAGAAAATTAGCTCATTTACATAAATAATTTTTCTTCTTTTATTTTTGGCCCTAAAAAGCCCAAAATAATTAAAAGAAACTTTAAAGGGTTTTAAAGTGGTAAACAAAACATTAAAATATGGATCAAAGGTAAAAGTTTTTCAAAATAAATTTTTTAGCACGTCACACACAATTTAGATTATTTAAAATAATCTTTACATGCATGTGATTGATTATCTGCGTGGTTGTATGTTGTCAATATATTATCTGTGTGGATGTGCAATTTAGGCTATGTTTTTAGGGATCAGCCAGGTTTCCGACACTTTTTAATTTCCTGCAATTTTCCTTTTTTGAGAGAAATTTGTAAGTGAGGATATAAATGTAAAAAGAAGACCGAAGGACACCAAAAAGGAGCTAAAGGCGTACGCACAATGAAGATAGTGGCTTCTCTCTGAAGTTCCCAAGTTGTATTTTATTCTTTCATGCTATTTTTGATGTAACTTCGGACTGTACTTCTTTTTATTTCGGTGTCGGCTGGCTGATCCCCATAGTCCTAAGTCATTTTCTTTTTCATTGCTTATGCATTAATTGCGTGGATGTTAATTATTTTAATATCATGTTTAATGTTACAATGAAACTGCAAAATAGCATGCGTGAATGTTAACCTTTGTTAATTATTCACATTATGAAACTGTTAAAAAGCAAGCTAAAATCACTTTGATATAGTTTAACGCCTATAGCTAGACTATATATCTGCGATAAGATTATTTAAATGCCTGCAGCATATAAACAGCATTTGTATTCATCATACTTGTTTCAATTCAGTTTAATTGAGCATAATCTTTAGTTTACAAGCTTTACATTATATGTATGATGGGCTCATGATATGACGATATCTATGACAATAAGACAATCATGATTTCAAAAAGTTTAATATCATATCCACTTTGACAAAATGAACCTGAAGTTCAAAATCAAATCAAAAGTCAACACCCTCTCTCCCTAATAAAATAAATATTAACAAATACGATGGTTTATGCGAAAATTATAATTGTTATCTTTATAAAAGATGCACACTTTGCGGTAAACAGATATATAAGATCTATGATCTATAAAATCCAATATGGACACCAGAAGTTTTCCATAATACCGCTAATGTAACGACCCACTTACGGGGCCCGTTACTGCTTGGAACATGCACAAGTCCTGCTAGGCACCAATGAAGTCAACACAGGCTATGTTGCAGAAATACGCCAAAATACTGATAATGAAAGTGGTTTTACAACCTTATTACAACCCAGCAGCTAACAGGAAAGGAAAATACAACAGAATTCAAAAGATACATCAATCCACACTGAAAACAACATAGCAAATCTCTCACACTCACTCTCAATACACAGGGTCCTGCTGGTCCTGCTGGTCGTACTCAACCACAAACTCAGCGTCTGCGGCCTCTGGTGCAAACTCCTCGACCTGTGAGATATCTGGCGAGTCCACCACAAAGAGAAGGGTCGCCAGGATCAGACGTAACTCAAAGTATCTCTATACATGGATATTGAAACAAATATACAAGCATGGCAATCTAAAAGTAAAGAGGTAAAGTGCAAAACAATACTGGTAAGGGAAAAAGAGCAGAAAAAGTAAACTTCGCAGTTTTACATCTATCAACAATTTCTAGTAGTTAAAAGTGCAATGATAAAAGTAACTATGATGCGAGAGCCTAATTGTGCCTTTACCTAGACTGTGACATATAATGCGGGGTACAGTAAGCAATCAAGAGGCCAACTCTTGCCGCGGGTGCTACCCGGGCGAACCAATTCTCTGAGTACTGTGCAATAATCTGTGATCTGTGATCTGTGATGGTTGTCACCGGCACTGTTATGGGTTGCTAGAACCCGCACGGTGACAACAAAGTCTGGACTAGTCGCTCCCGTACCCTCGCCATTATAAGTTACCCCAAAACCCAGTGTCAGTGCAATTTTACATTTCCAGTCACAATTTTCTGTCAATCATGTCAAGTAGCCCAATTCTCCCTTTACGATACTGTGCAATTTACGATACGATACCGTGCAATTTTAGCTAACAGCTCAAAAATGGGAATACTGTAATAATGAAATAAAACTAGTTTGGCATGCATTTGTTTTTGTTTTTAAGACCCATGCCAAGGGTACGATGAGTTACCGTTCGCCTTGTAGCCAAAGGCGCGTTTTTGCAAGGCGGTCGGTGTACCTGGTTCACACGGGTTACGAATGAGTTAGGTACACGAAATAATAATATGTTAAGAGGGCAAGTTACACTAACTTATAACTAATACTTAATGTAAGAATTTCTTAACTTAAAATAACTTATAAACTTAATTTATATGAAATTAACTTGGCTTATTAACTTATAATACTTTTAAATTATAATATAACTTTTTAATGACTTATTTAAAAACTTTAGATAATAACTTAGATTCATAACTTAATCTTAATTAATTTAAAACTAATCTTCATATATAAACTTATAAGCTTATCACCTATTAATAACTCCTCCCCCTTCTTTCTCTTTCTCTGCCTTCTCTGTTTCTTCTCGTTTTTTTTTCTTTCTCTTTTTTTTTGAAGCCTGCAGGTGCTCACGGCGGGGATCGAGGCAAGGGGAGGTCGGGGGTGTCTCACGGGGGAGGGGGCCTGGGCGCTCCGGCGACACGAGGGGGGCTAGGGCACGGGGGCGGTCCGGCGGTTGCTCCCAGGCGACGGCGGCGGTGGATTCCAGGCGGGCGGCGGCCTGGGGCGCTCGGGGAGGCCGGATCGGGGGCGGGGCGCTCGGGAAGGCCGGATCGGGGGCGGGGCGAGGTGGCACGGGCAGGGGTCGGTGCGAATCGGGAGAGGGGGCGACGATCAAGCGGCGGCGGGCGGGCGGGGCTCACGGCGGAAGACGACGGCGGCGGCCTGGGCGTCGGATCGCTGGGGGGCGGTGGCTGCGAGATCGGGGGGCGGATCCGAGATCGACGGCGACGATCGGATCCTTGGGGGGTTGATTTTGGGGTTGATTTGTGGTTTCAGATTTCTCCCTCTGGTTTTGATTTGAAATTGTAATCTGGTTTGATTTGGGTTGTAAGGAGATGGTGGAGGTGTTGGGGTTGATGGTGGTGCTCCTGTAGGTTGCGGTGGCTGAAGGTGGTGGAATGGCTGCTGCTTGTTTGTTCTTGTTCGTTCCTGCAGGTTGGCTTAAGAACAGGGAATGGAGGAGGGACATATTGAAGAGGGTAGTTGTGAGGTGGGTGGCTTTGAATACAGATGTTGGATCTCACCGATTCTTTCGGTGGGATTCAATTGGGTGGGTTAGGGTTAGGATAAAGTAACATGGTAAAGGTAGTTTAGGAAAAGTTTTTAATAAACGTAATTTAGTTAAAGGTAACAAGTACTTTAATAATTAACCTTGTTAATTAAAACAATCACGATTTACAGATAAAAATTACGCTACGGTTAACTGAAAACGACGACGCGCTTGCGTCGACGGGCGGACGATTAACCACTCGGATGAAAATAATCGGATCAACGAAGTAAAAATACACGCACACAACAGTCAAACATACTACTAGAAAAACAGGCCGTTACATCCTACCCTCCTTAGAATAATTCCGTCCCCGGAATTCTCTATAGGTCAGGGAAAAGATAGGGGTAACGCCCTCGCATTTCATCCTCTCGCTCCCAGGTAGACTCTCCTGGCGAGTCGCGACGCCACATCACTCTGACTAGGTCGATAGTCCTGTTCCTGAAGACTTTCTGGCGTCGATCAATGATCTCTACGGGTTGCTGCTCGTACGTCAAGTCTGGACGAACTGCGATCTCTGAGTAGTCCACGACATGACTCTGGTCGCTCACATAGCGACGCAACTGCGAGATGTGGAATACATTATGCACTTCCTCTAAGGCAGGGGGCAATGCAAGCTTGTAGGCCACCTCTCCTACTCGCTCCAGAATATCGAAAGGCCCAATGAATCGAGGACTGAGCTTTCCTCTTCGACCAAAACGAATCAATCCTCGGTTGGGCGAGATCTTCAAAAATACATGATCACCGGGCTGGAACTCCAGATGTCGACGCTTTGCATCTGCCCAATGCTTGTACCTGTCCTGAGCCAGCTGCAGCTTCTCTCTGATGATCCGAACCACATCCACGGCTTCGGTGATTAGCTCAGGACCAACCAACTCTCGATCTCCTACATCATCCCAGCTCAAGGGGGATCGGCACTTTCTCCCATACAGTGCCGCGAAAGGTGCCATACCAATGCTAGACTGGTAGCTGTTGTTGTATGCAAACTCCACCAAATGGAGATGATCTTCCCATGATCCTTTGAAGTCTAGCATACATGCCCGCAGCATGTCTTCCAGTATCTGAATAGTACGCTCTGACTGACCATCTGTCTGCGGATGGTAAGCCGTACTAAAACTCAAGTGAGTCCCCAAGCTCTCCTGAAGGCTCCTCCAGAAACGAGATGTGAACCTGGTGTCTCTGTCTGAGACAATGCTGATAGGAACTCCATGCAGCTTCACAATCTCATCCATGTACTTCTTGGCCAATACTTCTGTAGACTGGCCCACTCTGAAGGGAATGAAGTGCGCTGACTTGGTCAATCGATCTACGATCACCCAGACAGCGTCATTCTGCTTTGTACTCTTGGGTAGACCAGTCACGAAGTCCATCGTGATGTGCTGCCATTTCCACTCCGGAATGGGCAATGGCTGCAGCAAGCCGGCAGTCCTCTGGTGTTCAGCCTTCACCTGCTGGCACACAATACACTTTGCTACGCTCCGAGCGACGCTTCTCTTCATGCCATGCCACCAGTAATGCTGTCGCAGATCCTGATACATCTTGGTACCTCCAGGATGTATAGAGTAAGGGGAGCTGTGAGCTTCCTCCAATAACTCATCTCTAATGGCACCAGACGGTACACAGATCCTGTCCTCAAACCTCAAGGACCTATCTGCATGAATCTTGAACTCTGGTCTTTGGCCTGCCATCACCAGATCTTTAATCTTCCGTAGCTTCTCATCCTCCATTTGAGTAGACTTGATCCTCTCTACCAGGGTCGACTGGATGTGCATGCCCATCAAAGATGCAGTCATCCCTGGTAGAATCACTTCTATACCCATGTCTCGGATCTCTTGCAGCAACCTCCACTGAGTCGTAAGGGTCATCACTGCTGGAAGACGACTCAATGCATCCGGTACAACATTGACTTTCCCAGGATGGTACTGAAAGTCAATGTCATAATCTGCCATGAGCTCGACCCATCGTCTTTGACGCATGTTGAGCTCCTTCTGAGTGAAGAGATACTTCAGACTCTTATGATCCGAGAACACCTTCACGTGCTCACCCAATAGGAAGTGCCTCCAAATCTTCAATGCAAAAATCACTGCCGCCAACTCAAGATCATGAGTGGGGTAATTCTTCTCATGGATCTTCAACTGCCTGGATGCATATGCTACGACTCGACCATGCTGATGTAGCACGCATCCGAGTCCTTTGCCAGATGCATCACAGAAGACTTCGAATCCTCCTGATCGGTCTGGAATGATCAAGATGGGTGCAGTCGTCAGCCTCTTCTTTAGCTCCTGGAAAGCATCCTCACATGCTTTCGACCAAACAAACATCACATCCTTTCTCGTTAATCGCGTCATGGCTCCCGCGATCTTCGAGAAGTCTTTGATGAACCTCCGGTAGTAGCCAGCTAGTCCCAAGAAGCTTCGAATCTCGGTCACCGTTCGGGGGACTGGCCAGTTTTGAACGGCGGCTACTTTTTCAGGATCAACAGCAATCCCTGCTCCGGACACCACGTGGCCCAGAAATGCCACCTCGTTCAGCCAGAACTCGCATTTGCTAAGTTTGGCATAAAGCTGGTGTCTTCTCAGGGTCTCGAGAACTTTCCTGAGATGCTCTGCATGCTCCACTGCATTCTTCGAGTAGATGAGAATGTCGTCGATGTAGACTACAACGAACTTGTCCAAGTATTCATACAATACTTGGTTCATGAGACTCATAAATACCGCGGGTGCATTAGTCACACCAAACGGCATCACTAAGTACTCATAATGTCCGTATCTGGTCCTGAATGCAGTCTTGGGAACATCTTCATCTTTCACCTTCACCTGATGGTACCCTGTCCTCAGATCCAGCTTTGAATAAACGCTTGACCCACCGAGCTGGTCGAAAAGATCGTCGATGCGCGGTAGGGGGTACTTGTTCTTCACGGTGACTTTGTTCAGCTCGCGGTAGTCAACGCACATACGAAGGGATCCGTCTTTCTTCTTCACCAGCAATATAGGAGATCCCCAGGGAGATACACTGGGTCGTATCCATCCCTTCTTCAGTAGATCATCAAGTTGGACCCGCAATTCTTCTAGCTCAGAAGGTGCTAGACGATACGGTCCTTTGGACATCGGCTGGGCTCCTGGCATTAGTTCGATGGCAAATTTAAGGGTGCGATCTGGAGGCAAACCTGTAAGGTCGTCTGGAAACACATCCAAGAACTCTCGAACCACTTCTGGTATCTCGGGCTCAGCGTCCATTGCGGATGCTACTGCTTCGGTCGACTTGGCCTTGTACTTCACCGGTCCCACAGATCTGCTCCCACTAACGAACTTGAACTTCGGATGATCAGGAATGTCAAAGGCTACCCTCCTTCGACAACAGTCGATGGTGGCATGGAAAGTTCCCAACCAATCCATCCCGAATACAGCATCAAAGTTCGGAATATCAATCATCATGAAGTTAGCGAATAAAGCTCGCCCACAAATCACCACGGAGCATTGAGGATACCCACTGGTCGCCTTTATCACACCGCCACCCGTATTGACGTTCCAGCCGGTAGATAGGGTTTTAACAGGAACGGTATGGGTGCGAACGAATCGACTCGCTAGAAAGCAGTGTGATGCTCCCGAGTCGAACAAGGAGAGGGCGGGATTCCCAGCTACTAGCACGACACCTAGGTTCAAACACTAATCTAAGCAACCAATGCTAATGAAAGAAAAGATATACTAATAATGCAAGAATTATACCTGTGATCACTTCACCGGTGGCCTCAGCCTCTTCGACAGTCATGGTGTAAGCCTGGCGTCTCGGTGGTGGATGCCTTGCCTGCTGGAACACCCTCTGCTGTGGAGGTAGTGGTGGACGCTGTGGGGCGATCCCAGTCGGGGCAGCACGAGGAGCTGTAGCTGGAACTGGGGCTGGAGCACGTGGTTTATGATGTGGGCAATTCCTAGCCACGTGCGCAGGGTCTCCACAAACCAAACAAAGGCCTAAAAATCCTCGACACTCAGATTTGAAGTGTCCAGACTTTCCGCAAAAGTGGCAAACCGGGATGGCCTGCTGCTGTGGTCCTGGCCTCTTAAACTGAACCTGCTGAATAGGGCGGTGCATCTGTGGCCGTCTGCTTGGCCCAGCTTGGGTCGGTGGGGGCCTCGCAGATGCTGCCAGCATGCGTTCTTCCTTTTCCTCCTCTTCGACCATCTCATGGTTACGAGCAATGGCCAGAACTTCAGCATGTGTGGTCGGGCTAGCACCGACCATCATCCTTCGAATCTCAATATTGAGCCCCTGTTGGAACTGCTGGGCTCGAGTCAAAGCATTTGTAACCATCTCTGGAGCAAACCTGCTGAGCCTGGAGAACTCAGCGTCATACTGATCCACCGTCATCGAACCCTGCTTCAGGTTGATGAACTTCTTCCTCATCTTGATCGTTGCGTGTGGGGGAAAGTACTGGGCGTTGAAGGTGCTTGTAAATACATCCCACGAAATCGGCAATCCCAAGCGGTCTTCAACCGCCTGCCACCAGTCTCTAGCACCATCCGTCAGTTGCCTCTTGACGACAGCCACCCAGGCTTCTTCTCGAATCTGAGATGCTCTCAGATCATCAGTGATGCGTTTAAGCCATTCTTCCGCCTGAAGATGGCTCTCAGTCCCTGCGAAGGTCTTCGGGCTCATCCCTCGAAAGTGATAAGCACTCGGGTCAGCTCGTTGTTCTCTGTGCAAAGCCTGTTCCAAGGCCTGTCCAAGCTGCTGATGAAGGGCATACATGCCCCGCATGCAATCTTCCGCAGACAACGGTGCATTGGGGAATGCTGTTGGGCCCGAACCGTTGTTGACTCCATTGCCAGCATCATTCTGGTTGGGGCCCTCATTCGGGTGGTTGATCCCGGATCCAAAGGCACTGTCTTCGCTTCCTGAAGTGTTCCTTTCCATGGCTTATCTGCATTTCATAAGGTTTGATCAGTTCCATTGAGTATTTTATACGACATATTCTGAACTTTCTGTATTGTTCATGTGGCTTTTAGCGCGGACCTGCATGGGTCACCAAACTTGTAACGACCCACTTACGGGGCCCGTTACTGCTTGGAACATGCACAAGTCCTGCTAGGCACCAATGAAGTCAACACAGGCTATGTTGCAGAAATACGCCAAAATACTGATAATGAAAGTGGTTTTACAACCTTATTACAACCCAGCAGCTAACAGGAAAGGAAAATACAACAGAATTCAAAAGATACATCAATCCACACTGAAAACAACATAGCAAATCTCTCACACTCACTCTCAATACACAGGGTCCTGCTGGTCCTGCTGGTCGTACTCAACCATAAACTCAGCGTATGCGGCCTCTGGTGCAAACTCCTCGACCTGTGAGATATCTGGCGAGTCCACCACAAAGAGAAGGGTCGCCAGGATCAGACGTAACTCAAAGTATCTCTATACATGGATATTGAAACAAATATACAAGCATGGCAATCTAAAAGTAAAGAGGTAAAGTGCAAAACAATACTGGTAAGGGAAAAAGAGCAGAAAAAGTAAACTTCGCAGTTTTACAGCTATCAACAATTTCTAGTAGTTAAAAGTGCAATGATAAAAGTAACTATGATGCGAGAGCCTAATTGTGCCTTTACCTAGACTGTGACATATAATGCGGGGTACAGTAAGCAATCAAGAGGCCAACTCTTGCCGCGGGTGCTACCCGGGCGAACCAATTCTCTGAGTACTGTGCAATAATCTGTGATCTGTGATCTGTGATGGTTGTCACCGGCACTGTTATGGGTTGCTAGAACCCGCACGGTGACAACAAAGTCTGGACTAGTCGCTCCCGTACCCTCGCCATTATAAGTTACCCCAAAACCCAGTGTCAGTGCAATTTTACATTTCCAGTCACAATTTTCTGTCAATCATGTCAAGTAGCCCAATTCTCCCTTTACGATACTGTGCAATTTACGATACGATACCGTGCAATTTTAGCTAACAGCTCAAAAATGGGAATACTGTAATAATGAAATAAAACTAGTTTGGCATGCATTTGTTTTTGTTTTTAAGACCCATGCCAAGGGTACGATGAGTTACCGTTCGCCTTGTAGCCAAAGGCGCGTTTTTGCAAGGCGGTCGGTGTACCTGGTTCACACGGGTTACGAATGAGTTAGGTACACGAAATAATAATATGTTAAGAGGGCAAGTTACACTAACTTATAACTAATACTTAATGTAAGAATTTCTTAACTTAAAATAACTTATAAACTTAATTTATATGAAATTAACTTGGCTTATTAACTTATAATACTTTTAAATTATAATATAACTTTTTAATGACTTATTTAAAAACTTTAGATAATAACTTAGATTCATAACTTAATCTTAATTAATTTAAAACTAATCTTCATATATAAACTTATAAGCTTATCACCTATTAATAACTCCTCCCCCTTCTTTCTCTTTCTCTGCCTTCTCTGTTTCTTCTCGTTTTTTTTTCTTTCTCTTTTTTTTTTGAAGCCTGCAGGTGCTCACGGCGGGGATCGAGGCAAGGGGAGGTCGGGGGTGTCTCACGGGGGAGGGGGCCTGGGCGCTCCGGCGACACGAGGGGGGCTAGGGCACTGGGGCGGTCCGGCGGTTGCTCCCAGGCGACGGCGGCGGTGGATTCCAGGCGGGCGGCGGCCTGGGGCGCTCGGGGAGGCCGGATCGGGGGCGGGGCGCTCGGGAAGGCCGGATCAGGGGCGGGGCGAGGTGGCACGGGCGGGGGTCGGCGCGAATCGGGAGAGGGGGCGACGATCAAGCGGCGGCGGGCGGGCGGGGCTCACGGCGGAAGACGACGGCGGCGGCCTGAGCGTCGGATCGCCGGGGGGGGCGGTGGCTGCGAGATCGGGGGGCGGATCCGAGATCGACGGCGACGATCGGATCCTTGGGGGGTTGATTTTGGGGTTGATTTGTGGTTTCAGATTTCTCCCTCTGGTTTTGATTTGAAATTGTAATCTGGTTTGATTTGGGTTGTAAGGAGATGGTGGAGGTGTTGGGGTTGATGGTGGTGCTCCTGTAGGTTGCGGTGGCTGAAGGTGGTGGAATGGCTGCTGCTTGTTTGTTCTTGTTCGTTCCTGCAGGTTGGCTTAAGAACAGGGAATGGAGGAGGGACATATTGAAGAGGGTAGTTGTGAGGTGGGTGGCTTTGAATACAGATGTTGGATCTCACCGATTCTTTCGGTGGGATTCAATTGGGTGGGTTAGGGTTAGGATAAAGTAACATGGTAAAGGTAGTTTAGGAAAAGTTTTTAATAAACGTAATTTAGTTAAAGGTAACAAGTACTTTAATAATTAACCTTGCTAATTAAAACAATCACGATTTACAGATAAAAATTACGCTACGGTTAACTGAAAACGACGACGCGCTTGCGTCGACGGGCGGACGATTAACCACTCGGATGAAAATAATCGGATCAACGAAGTAAAAATACACGCACACAACAGTCAAACATACTACTAGAAAAACATGCCGTTACAGCTAAACTCTTTAAAAGAGTACTCTCCTTTATTTTTACAAGGAAATATTTTTTTCTAGCCTTGAATATAAGCATACGCCTAAAGTCGTGGCTTAATAAATAAGTGAGAAATATATTCCGCATCCACGTATTTGTTCCCCTCTGAGCATGATAAACTATCCACATAAAATTTGAACAACTCAAGTAAATGGCCTGAAGCTATACTCGAGCATTCAAATAGATTTTTTAAAAGTCTCTTATTAATTAGAAAAGTTGAAGTATAAATAATTTGCTCAAACCCCTGCTTCTGTCCCCTTAGCAAGACACGATATAACTCGACATGGAGTAAGCAATGGCAAGCCAAAATCAGACCGGAAGCTCTGATAAGAGCCATAATGTTTTTGCAAACATGAATGTGCATTAACTTATGCCGTATAAAAATACATACATATCTAGTCAAAACGACGAAAGTCTAATTGACCTTATGTATATTTAGCTACTCCCCGAGGACAAATAAACTTTGAAATCAAATATAATATGTTGTCATAACATAAGTCTTAAATGAGCATAATTATTGTTGTATGTTTTCAAGAGTACACATCACACTATGTCACTTGTTGACTTAACAAAATCATCAGTATTATTATCTTGTAGTTTTAATACATTTTATTTTACTACGAATGATTTGTTATCTTGAATACCCCTAAAAATAAAATGAGGATGCCATATACTCTCTGAAACTTATACAGTTTCAAAAGGATATTCGTCAAAACGAAATCCCTAATGACTCAAGAAATAAATGAAGCATGAAGCTTTGTCCCAAAATGATCCGCATAATAGTCAAAGTGAAGATGTAATCCTTCACAGTTTGAACACAGTTCAACTATTAACGGACAAAATTAACTTGAGCATTTTAATGGACTTTTCAAAAGTCCCACATAAATTCAAAAAGAGGAATTATTTTGGAACACCAGAAGTGTCCAGAATCGACCAATTTTGGATCGATATCACCCTGTATTAATGATGCAAGACATCATCAACCAGACGAACCCGAAGATTCTTCAAAAAGGTTGAAACTTTCATTGTCCTATTCAAAAGGGGAAAACGATAATGAGATCACCTCCATTCACATGGATATTGACTCTCCCCACTTCCTCAAAGGAATTTAAGATGATATACTATCATCATTAAAGATAATGAAGACCATTAGGTCTCTTGAGAGTATTTAAGGGATATAAATAGGCTTCGTCCACTCACTTAATAGGACTGATGATGTACCTTTGGTGTGCTCATCAATATATCCTCTAAATAAATGGTCATTATCCAACCACATTCTTTTATAAAATGGTTGTAACTTTGGATAACACTGGGAAATTTAAATGTTTTTACAACTGGAAAAATATCGAACACCCTGAAGCTTGTGTTCACACCCAAATATGGGTAATATAAATCATTAAAATGATTTAAATGGATTTCTTATCCATTAAAAATCCAGTTGTAGGTGACCATATGGGAACATGCAATTACATTGCAAACCATCAAAACGCCTCCTTAGAACCTATTTATATGAGTCTGATCACCTCATATAAACAGTTTCCGAGAACCACTGACGGGGGAAGCGTTTAGAGCACATCTTATAGATTGTGCCATGATGAGTAGGCACCCCATATCACCACTATAGACCATCAAAATGCAGAACTAATTATCGCAAGTAACTATCCCAGATAAATAGAGTCTGAGCACTCTGAACAGGGGAAGCATTTAAATTCACTTCTCCTAAGACGTGCATTGATGACCCTATTTTAAAGATTTGATGAGATCCTGAAGATCCCTCACAACTTTAATGTCCCAGCATCAGTTTCAAACAAAAATACTACAATCATCCATGAGCCTGAAGCTCAAATGACCATTTAAATCATTAATACCTATGATCTGGTTATCATGAATTGTGATGAGATCCTGAAGATCCACACTTATGAAACTGTTAAAACAGTTATCAAACATAGTTACTGACAATATAGATATTGTCAAAACTTTCACATCCCTGCTACTAAAAATCCAGCTAGGATTGACATACCAAATATATTGGATGCAATCCACCAGTAGCAGAAATGGATATCCTCAATGGATGAGAGGACATACCACTAGGCTCCAAAAAGAGAGATCTACTCCTGGAGACCGAAAAAGCAATACCACCACAGGAAAGTGAGCTCAAATCCAGAACCTTATTGCAACTTGGTTGCTAAGGACCAATTCTGGATCTGTCCATATTCTTTACCCATCCAAGAACCTTCACTTCTTTAACGTGTCGTGAAGGAGACACCTCTGGGAGAAATCAAATGATTATAGTACGTACGGGGTGAGTTTTGGACAAGAAAGAACACATTTTGTCGACAAATTCTCTCATATTTCATTTTGCCAGTTAAATATAAAAAATCGATTCCACAACTCTGCTTTGCCTGAAGCAAAGATAGAGATTTGGCCAAATTATAATAATGTGGAATGAGGCAATAATAAGGTGAGCTGGACTCACTTATGAAATATGAGGTGTTGGACCTGAAGTCCTGGTATCAAAAATGATATCAAATCCTGTGGGATAACTGAGTATTGAAGGAGAATTAAAATAAAATCGTTAACTATAAGCATTTTAATTTGCTATAGTTTTAGAGGTATAAATCGCTCAAACCAGGAAGTAATCAAGTAAGATGAACTGAACTCACTTACAAGATGAATCTGATGCATCGACTGGTTTATGTCAAGGCGTAACCCAACGAATGACAAAAAGAGGGAATTTTTGGTTGATGTTGCTATTGGATGTGACAACATTACCGATATAAAATTCCTTCAACTGCATATATAAATTTCTTCTTTACTTTCCTTTCTTTTTGGGACACATATTAATAATATGATTAAAGGAAAGACAACCTAGACAAAGATCCTTATAGGACTCATACAAAAAGATTGTTGTTTGCACCTCTTAAAAACAGTATTGTTCTTAAGAGAGCAGATTAAAAGAATTGAGATCATTTTAATAACTCAAAATATTATCGGATCTCCTGAAGAGAAAATACCGACATATCTGTTAAAGCCTATCTACCAAATATGATATGAAAGTCCTAGATAGGCATAAATTCTAGACTTACATAATATAACCATCATCCTGAAGATGAACTATCATCCTGAAGATGACATTAATCATCCTGAAGATGAACAATCATCCCGAAGATGAACTATTATCCTGGAAATGAGCTATCATCCTGAAGATGACGTTAATTAATCATCCCGAAGATGAACTATTATCCTGGAAATGAACTATCATCCTGAAGATGACGTTAATTAATCATCCCGAAGATGAAAACTTCATACAATGACGATTGATGAAGAAACATTAATTTCATTCTCCACCAAATACACCTATTTGGTTGTATGGATATACATTAAAAGACCCCTTTCCATTAGCTGGAAGAGGGGAAGAATATATATGGTCCAGAAGTACCTTAAGTGTCTTGGAACACTCTTTTACCTGGCCAACTGCATGCGTCTCTTTTGAGCGTTAGCAGTATAGCTATTAGCCAGGTACAGTGCAGCGCCTTCAGTGCGCCACTGGACCAGAGATATATAGCTTCTGTGATATCTCCAAGGGTCGAGGAAAAATCCTCTATGTTAAATGTATTTGCATATGCAGGTTACAGATCATCGCGATGAATGACATAAAAGGGACGTCCACCTCCTGAAGATCTACAACAGAATCCTTCCAAGTCTACATCCTTCCACCATCCCGAGAAGCTCATCACCCAAGGAACAGTTCAAGAACATACAAAGCCAGGTCCTGAAGTACCTCGCAGACAATGACGATTGAGACGTGGAGCTGTCTACCAAGTTTGCTAGCGCTCCTTTAGTTTCAGCTAATGCCTTACATGAGTGAAACTTGTATAGATGAGTGATGCTTGTACTTTACTTTTGCCTTCGGAATGTTGCAGATGAGATGGATTTATAGACACATAGGAGATAAATGTATAGATATATAGGAGATCTGCAAGCCTGAAGCTTGATCAGATTAGGGGGAGTCAACTGTAAAGTTGTACTCTTTTTCCTTGGCTAGTGGTTTTTCCCACCGGGTTTTCCATAGTCAAGGTTTTAATGAGGCAACCACATTGACTCTGGATCCAGAAGTATCCACCCTTCGACACATCCCCAAATCAGGGGAAGTTATGGAGTGATGTACTCTTTTCCCTTCGCTATCGGTTTTTCCCACAGGGTTTTCCATAGCTAAGGGTTTTTAACGAGGCAGTTACCATTAACTTGGATCCAGAAGTATCCACCCTTTAAGATACTCAGTAGTACTAATGAATCATTCAGTATTCATAAAGTCGAGTATACCACGTTGGTTGGATAAGGGGAAGTGTTATGAATATGACTCATTGGGCCTATTGGGTATCCACCCACATGAGTACCCATTGTGAATACTATATAAAGGAGGCTAGGGGTTTCCTAGCCTCAACCCTTCTCCAAATCTGTTTCTCGTTCACAACAAACCTTTCTTTTTAAAAAAATTCCTACAAAAATTTTACCTACATTTAAACTAAAATTTGTTTCTTCAAACGAATTTAGTTTTCTCAAAGATTAGTTATTCATCTCCCGAAACTTTAAATTTTAGTTTCTTTCATATTTAGTTCTGCTAAAAATTTTAAATTTGTTTGAAGATAGTCAACCATGGCAAGAGCTCATTGTCCCATTTTATTATATTTCATATGAGGGTGGAGACAAATGTCCCTAGAATAACAAAGGTTCACCACACTACTATATAGTGGGGTGTTATGGTGGATAAATGCGGGAGGGAGACCAAAAGTCTCCCCCTCTCATAACACTCCTCATTATCCATCCATTACCTTGGACTTAGCATATGAATACTTCAGCATTCATGATGCTAAAAATTTTAGTTTCCTTTAAATTTAGTTCTGCTAAAAATTTTAAATTTGTTTGAAGATAGTCAGCCATGGCAAGAGCTCATAGTCCTATTTTATTATATTTCACATGAGGGTGGAGACCAATGTCCCTAGAATAACAAAGGTTCACCCCACTACTATATAGTGGGGGTGTTATGGTGGATAAATGCTGGAGGGAGATCAAAAGTCTCCCTATCTCATAACACTCCTCATTATCCATCCATTACCTTGAACTTAGCATATGAATACTGTAGAGATATGATGCCCTCGAGGCTATTTATCTCTGTGTGTATAGCACAAACGTCTTGTTCGAAATAACAGTAAGCTGTTTGGTAATAATTTATCTAAGTTATCTTATAATGTAGTTAACATTAGATATTAACTTAGGTAAAGTCCTGAGACATTATGCAAGGTCAAACATGTATCGAGATGAGTATCTCGATCATGGAGAAATGTCTGACCGTCTGTAGCATAAGTCTAAAAGGGTTCGTGGTCGTAGATGTTTCGAGACAAGGATATCGAAACATCGGATAGACCATTGTGTCTTAGTCTTCACCGTTTAGCGGTGGCGATGATCTCATGATCGCTTGACTTGGCAAAGTCGAAGACAAAGACACTGGTGCTCATTAGAGAATGAGTTCACTAAACGATCCACAAGAGTTATCATATGGTTATATTGACCAATCTGTCAATGATGACTCTGAGTGATGATAGGCAAGTTGGTCTTTTGACTTGATGTCATTTTGACAAACCTATGCGTGAACTGTGCCACTTAGATCAACTGACCTAGCTTCGAGGCAAGGCCTGTCGAAAGGTCTTTTGATTGGGTGACACTTGAAGCACATGAGGAGAGTAATGACCAAGAGAGAATTCGTCTCTCCCGGTCAATGGGAGTTAGTGTCGTTGGGTTAGTTCGGTCTTTAGTAAAATCTCTGGCCAGAGTTTGTTGGAAGAAGTCCAACATTATTTGACTAAAGATCGAATAGAAACTAACCGGAGTCAAGTTATTGGGGTTGACAGTTTTGACCGTACCCTAGACTTGATCTACACGACATAGTTAAGACGAAAAGACTATAACTGCGGAATTCATCACGGAAACAGTCAGGGTTGTCCCGACAATACTCATGTCAATGAGTCAACCACATAATGATGATTCCTGAAGCAGGGACGGCAACCACTGCTCGTGGTCACTGCCGTATATGGCTTCGAGCCCAACCTGTTGTAAGGGTCAGGCTGTAGGGTCTCACACAGAGTGTGACCTTCGTCTAGTAATAGGTAGAAATTAGTTAGGGAGAATAATTTGCATTTGATGCAAAGGAAGAGAAAATTGCATTTTGATACAAATGATATTTAAGCCTAGATATGGGACTAATTTGCATATGATGCAAAATAGATTAAATGTGTTTTAAATTGTTTAAAACAATATTTAAAAAAATAAACGTAAGGAAAAGTTCATGGATAAGACAGGAATATCCCGGTCTACGCCCAGGTTCGAACGGTGTCCAAATCGGATACCAAATGCCCAAGTTATGGCCAAAACAATAAAACCCAAGCCCATGTTGACATCAGCCAAAGGGGCTGATTAATCAAAAAGGGGACCAAGCGGGCGGGCGCCCAAACCCGCAATGCGGGTGGGCGCCCCGGCCCGCCCACTGTGCGGGCGGGCGCCCTGACCCGCGAAGCGGGCAGGCGCCCGGCTCGCTGTGCGGGCTTGGGCGCCTGAAGCGCTCGGCCCGCTGTGCGGGCCTAGGCGCCCAGCCCGCCCGTACAGCGGGCGGGTTGCCTGCTATACGGGTGCCCGTGCCCGGTTACAGGCTGAGTCACATGGGGCCCACTCTGTGGGCCCCACAGCTTAGGGTTTTGAACCATATGCAGTTTTATTTGTGACGGCTGATTCTTGTGCGAATTTTTGCCTTTGGGCTGAACTTTGGGCAATCAATTGGAGGGTCAAACGAACTCCGATTGACGAACGGTTTTTTCCTATGCATTCACCGTTGAACACCCTTCAAATTGATAGGTTGTATCAATCCGGAAGTTCAACTGTGAGGGAGTTAAAATTCACGAAAGTTTGCACTTTGTGAAGTGCAAATTAACTTGATTTTAATTAACTCAAATTAATAGTCCCACATCGGATTTTGAGAGAAGGGGAGCAGTCAGCCGCCTATATAAATAGGGGTCTGCTCTCTTCCTCAAAACTCGTCCCAAGCTCTAGATTTGAGCGGCTCTCGTAAATGTTGGAGCACGCTCTGATCTAAGCTTAAATAAATATTTCTTCTATCTCCCTAAATTTCTGCCTTACTCTTGAGGGCTCTAGCAAAGCCGCACAGGAGTTCAGATTCAGATCCGAAATCTAGGCGGAGGTTTCACTCGCGTGAAACTTTCTTCGGCGCGTGGTTGGCTCGGCGACACGGGGATTGATCGCCTCGGGATGCGGAGCGGTTTGAGGAGCGGTGCGGGGAGCGATTCGAGGAGCAGCTCGGCGTGGGACGGGGAGCGGCTCGGAAGACGGTGCGGAACATCTCGCTGCCCTAGGGCTGAGATTCCGGGTATGTGTTTAATTAAGCATTAGTTTAATTTAATCGCTGTAGGCTAGATCCTTCTTGGGATGGTCAGACCCATCCCAAGTCGGCATAGACCTTGGATTAGGGTCTTGGACCTTAGGGTTAAATGTTAATTAGATTAACATGTTTATTTTTTCGCTGCTTTTCTGTCTATATTCCGTCCGACTTAGGACAGGCATAGAGTTTTTGTGCCCTAAGGGTCTTAGAAAACCCTACAGTGGTATCAGAGCCAGCTATGCGTTTCGATCTAGCCTGCGATTTTATTAAACACATGGAATGCTTTTAAATGCTTTTAAAAATGTTTTTAAAAGTTATGAGATAAATTTTAAAAATGTTTTTGATGTTTAAAAATCTATGTGATAAATTTTTGAATATAAAATTTTTTAAATGACGTTTTAAAATTTATGTGATAATTTTTTAAAACTAATTTTAACTCTTTTAAAATTTATGCGATAAGTTTAAAGTGCCTAAAAATTTTATATGATAAATTTTTAAGCATGAAAGTTTTTTTAAATGATGTTTTAATTTTATGAGATATTTTAAAACTGATTTTAAAGGTTAAAATTTTTATGCGATAAATTTTTTAAAGTAGCATGCAAATTTGTGATTTTAAAAACAAGTTTTTCTGAGATAAAAATAAAATATTTTTAAAATCATATTTTAAATTTAAATGTTAAATTTATGTTTGCATGCTAAAATTGTTTATGCGATAGACATTGTTCTATTTAAATTGTTAAATAGTTGTACATTTTTATTTTATGTGATAAAATTAGTGTAATCTTATGTTAATGGCTATGCATAACCTTGTCCCTTATTTGATAACACAAGACAATCCTTTAGGTTAGCCATTAAGGAATGATTAAAATTTATTACTTAAATTTTAATGACATGCTATGTTTTAATAAAATATTAACAACACTTCAAGACCTTATTCCTGATTAGGGTAGTCCCTTTAATGGATTTTTTAATTCTAATTGTTATAATTATTTTTCATTAAAGGACTTCGCTTTTAGCGTTGTTAATAAAATTTATTAAAATCCTAATAACGATTAGGATAGCACGTGAACCTTATAGTTGATAAGGACTTAATAAAAGTTATTAAACAAATCCTAAAATTTTGAATTTAAGGATGCAACTAGTTGATAGGATTAATTAGTTGTTAATAAAAGCTGTTTAGTCTATGGCACACATACAAAAATGACAAGCTTCATTCAATGGACCATGATCCAGTCAATGTGCTTGGCTAAGAGTTCTGGATCAACCCTAGCTAGTCTTAGGGGTAGTGATCCTGGCTTAGTCAATTCCCTGGCTGTTTTCCGCTGGACCGCAATGTCGCGAATCATGATTGTATGACACCCTGGACTATATCTAAGTCAAATACGTTAATGATCTTCTTCAAGATTAGCCGTAGCCCTCCTTGTTTTAGGGGTTAGCAACTATAAGACCCGTGTTATAGTTGTTGAGCTACACTAAAGCTGTAACATGGCAACCTTATAGAAACCAACTCCTTTAATACATAAGATGAAATCTTGACTAGACCCAAACCGTCGTATTACCATGCATCGGCGTAAGTTATGTCAATGATGTAGTCTAACTAGATGTAGTCTAAGACCTGACCCAAACCGACGTGTAGTGAATACACCGAGCGACGGGGGCAAGTCAGGCTAGACACGAAAACAAGGGTCCGACTAGACTAGACATTGTGATTTGGATGAGCACACTCATGATCACAAGTGACTAGGGGCAAAAACCGAATAAGAGGGTCATATCCGATATGATCGATGAAGAGTCATCTTCCGATTACAGAGTCAAGCAACTTGTTGAGCTACACTTAAGGTTGTTAGGCTCAAGGTGATTAGACCTCTTACCCATTAATTTAATTCGATTAAATCGTTCGTTATTAAGATTTGAAACGATCGTAAAAATAGTGGGAGGATATAGATAGATAAAAGCCATTCTACCTATATTTAATTTTTAACATATGCCAAAACTAGGGCAAGACTATGTTTACCGAAGGAATCAATTTATAATATTTTAATGAAATAAGTTAACTGGTCAAATAGGTTGATTAATGGAATATCAAGTTAAATTCTAATTGATATGATTAAACTATATTCTCGTTGACATTAAAATGACCTTCTAAAGAACAGACTTAAGAAATATGATTTCATTAAGCTCTGCGTCCAACAAATAAATTCAAGCTACATGACACTCGTCTCTATATGAGGCAGCTTGAACATATAGGATATTCGAAATATGTTTCTCCCTACAACTTGTCGAGCTACCCTCAAGGTTGTATGGACAAACAATTTTGATCCGCAAAGTTCGAGAATTCGATCAAACCGTTTGAGTCGAATACGAGTGCATGAGCGGTGCAAGACTATGTATCCCAACCGTATCTTGAGACAAGCAACTTCTTGAGCTACACTCAAGATTGCAACTCTCAGACGTTTGGATACATGAGATGCTTGCATAGCTATTTATTTATTTTGGGCTATTTAATATCTAAATGTGATTTAGAAAAAGAAGAAGGCACTCCAGAAAGTCAATCGAGTTAAATAGTTTAATTTATCATTAGTAAAGGCTTAAGTAGGAGGAAATAAAAATGTGACATATTTTGATGTCACGATGTCATAATTATTGTTATACAAAAGGTTAACACATTTTGACGAATGTCGTCACATTACTTCTGAAGCAATGAGTAATATGTATAACGATAAAATATATATTAAATGTTAATATATATATATATACACAAGATAGTAGTTAACTTGTATGGCAAAATAGACTAGGCCGTATCGAGAGACTAAGCTTCACAGGTCACATATAGAGGGGTCTGACCTCTCGTATTATGAAGTCTACGGACACTTGTGAGTCTTACCCTCTTAGATACAATGGTCGATACACATCTGTAAGACAGTGGGAGAATGAGTTGTCGAACTCAGTCTAGTACATACTGATGTACTCGAGTCTAGATTAACCAAAATAAGTTGTCCGTATATTTTATTAAGACACGTGTTCTTGATGAAACACAAGTCTGATAAAATAAAGAACGAAATGACTAAAGTATTTAAACTGATTTGATTAGATCGAATGGTCAAATACTTATCTACATTAAATCTTGCGTAATTGAAAGAAAATGTGATTTTCTCTCAGGTCAAGTCTGTTAACACATCCGTGTGTTAAAAGGTATGAATCACACTTAGTTAGACTTGGTGTGATCCATTGTAAGTGACACTGAGTTAAGTCCTCCTTCTGGGTTAAGTCCCAGATAGTAATGCCTAGGTTTTGATAATGTTCTGTGAGGACATTATCAATAAGATATTCATAAAATCAATCATTAAGAAGTTGTATAATTACTCGAATCTCGTGAGACGAAGAGTTGAGTTAGACATCATAATTGATGATGACTTAGCCAACTTCTAGGATGAAATTCGGAGTAGTAACTCCGATTTAAAACTTGATGCAATTAGAATAGGTCCATGTGCGTAAATAAATTTTAGAATTTAGTTTACGTGCACAAGGAAAATGTTTCCTCTCTTTCTGCAAGTAAATCTTTATGTTGAAAGATTGGTGCAGAAAGGAAAATAGTGAAGTGCAATCATGTTGGTCGAGAACGGTTTTCATCCTAATTCCTATAAAATGGATTATGTTGAAACTGTCTCGCCAGCAGATGTGCACAGATCTACTCGGACCAAGCTCGATGTAAACGCTCAAAGTTGACCATGAAAATTGGAACATTCACTTATAAGTTCGTTTTTCTAAATATGATTTAGACGGACCAACTTATATGAATTAACCAGAAAGTTTTCAAGGTCAGTGGGAGCGTATAAATTACATGCGAGACATCAAAGGGATGGAACATATATTTTGACAAAGTGATCAAAAGAGTTTGATACTTTATCAGAAATAAATATGAGCCATTTGAAATGACCAGTAACTAATTTAAATGATTATCGTAAGGTACGATGAACTGGATAAGATCCAGGTAAATAAAAATATTATGGATTTCGAATGACCAAGTGAATTATTTGAATGAGATTCAAATGGTTGGTCTAACATGAACATAGAAACCCCTTAAGTCTAAAGTGTAGACGGTTTTAGCAGATCCACTCACGAATGCTCTACCACATGAAGTCGGGAAAACTTATGTGTAAAAACGGTATTAGATACCGAGATAAATGTGCCTGAGTGCAAGTGGGAGATGTAGAGATATGATGCCCTCGAGGCTATTTATCTCTATGTGTATAGCACAAACGTCTTGTTCGAAATAACAGTAAGCTGTTTAGTAATAATTTATCTAAGTTATCTTATAATGTAGTTAACATTAGATATTAACTTAGGTAAAGTCCTGCGACTTTATACAAAGTCAAACAGGTATCGAGATGAGTATCTCGATCATGGAGAACTGTCTGACCGTCTGTAGCATAAGTCTAAAAGGGTTCGTGGTCGTAGATGTTTCGAGACAAGGATATCGAAACATCGGATAGACCATTGTGTCTTAGTCTTCACCGTTTAGCGATGGCGATGATCTCATGATCGCTTGACTTGGCGAAGTCGAAGACAAAGACACAGGTGCTCATTAGAGAATGAGTTCACTGAACGATCCACAAGAGTTATCATATGGTTATATTGACCAATCTGTCAATGATGACTCTGAGTAATGATAGGCTAGTCGGTCTTTTGACTTGAGGTCATTTTGACAAACCTATGCGTGAACGGTGCCACTTAGATCAACTGACCTAGCTTCGAGGCAAGGCCTGTCGAAAGGTCTTTTGATTGGGTGACACTTGAAGCGCATGAGGAGAGTAATGACCAAGAGAGAATTCGTCTCTCCCGGTCAATGGGAGTTAGTGTCGTTGGGTTAGTTCGGTCTTTAGTAAAATCTCTGGCCAGAGTTTGTTGGAAGAAGTCCAACATTATTTGACTAAAGATCGAATAGAAACTAACCGGAGTCAAGTTATTGGGGTTGACAGTTTTGACCGTACCCTAGACTTGATCTACACGACATAGTTAGGACGAAAAGACTATAACTGCGGAATTCGTCACAGAAACAGTCAGGGTGGTCCCGACAATACTCATGTCAATGAGTCAACCACATAATGATGATTCCTGAAGCAGAGACGGCAACCACTGCTCGTGGTCACTGCCGTATAGGGCTTCGAGCCCAACCTGTTGTAAGGGTCAGGCTGTAGGGTCTCACACAGAGTGTGACCTTCGTCTAGTAATAGGTATAAATTAGTTAGGGAGAATAATTTGCATTTGATGCAAAGGAAGAGAAAATTGCATTTTGATACAAATGATATTTAAGCCTAGATATAGGACTAATTTGCATATGATGCAAAATAGATTAAATGTGTTTTAAATTGTTTAAAACAATATTTAATAAAATAAACGTAAGGAAAAGTTCACGGATAAGACGGGAATGTCCCGGTCTACGCCCAGGTTCAAACGGCGTCCAAATCAGATACCAAATGCCCAAGTTATGGCCAAAACAATAAAACCCAAGCCCATGTTGACATCGGCCCAAGGGGCTGATTAATCAAAAAGGGGACCAAGCGGGCGGGCGCCCAAACCCGCAATGCGGGTGGGCGCCCCGACCTACCCACTGTGCGGGTGGGCGCCCTGACCTGCGAAGCGGGCGGGCGCCCAGGCCCGAATTGCGGGCGGGCGCCCGGCCCGCTGTGCGGGCTTGGGTGCCTGAAGCGCCCGCCCGCACAGCGGGCAGGCGCCCGGCCCGCCCGTACAGCGGTCGGGCTGCCTGCTGTACGGGTGCCCGTGCCCGGTTACGGGCTGAGTCACATGGGGCCCACTCTGTGGGCCCCACAGCTTAGGGTTTTGAACCCTATGCAGTTTTATTTGTGACGGCTGATTCTTGTGCGAATTTGTGCCTTTGGGCTGAACTTTGGGCAATCAATTGGAGGGTCAAACGAACTCCGATTGACGAACGGTTTTTTCCTATGCGTTCACCGTTGAACACCCTTCGAATTGATAGGTTGTATCAATCCTGAAGTTCAACTGTGAGGGAGTTAAAATTCACGGAAGTTTGCACTTTGTGAAGTGCAAACTAACTTGATTTTAATTAACTCAAATTAATAGTCCCACATCGGATTTTGAGAGAAGGGGACCAGTCAGCCGCCTATATAAATAGGGGTCTGCTCTCTTCCTCAAAACTTGTCCCAAGCTCTAGATCTGAGCGGCTCTTGTAAATGTTAGAGCACGCTAGGATCTAAGCTTAAATTAATATTTCTTCTATCTCCCTAAATTTCTGCCTTACTCTTGAGGGCTCTAGCAAAGCCGCAAAGGAGTTCAGATTCAGATCCGAAATCTAGGCGGAGGTTTCACTCGCGTGAAACTTTCTTCGGCCCGTGGTTGGCTCGGCGACACGGGGATTGATCGCCTCGGGATGCAGAGCGGTTTGAGGAGTGGTTCGGGGAGCGGTTCGAGGAGCAGCTCGGTGTGTGACGGGGAGCGGCTCGAAAGACGGTGCGGAACATCTCGCCTGCCCCAGGGCTGAGATTCCGGGTATGTGTTTAATTAAGCATTAGTTTAATATAATCGTTGTAGGCTAGATCCTTCTTGGGATGGTTAGACCCATCCCAAGTCGGCATAGATCTTGGATTAGGGTCTTGGACCTTAGGGTTAAATGTTAATTAGATTAACATGTTTATTTTTCCGCTGCTTTTCTGTCTATGTTCTGTCCGACTTAGGACGGGCATAGAGTTTTTGTGCCCTAAGGGTCCTAGAAAACCCTACAAATACTTTAGCATTCATGATGCTAATGGGGTGGATACTTCTGGATCCAAAGTAAACGTGTTTGCCTTGTTAAAACCTTACCGGTGAAAAACCCGGTGGAAAAAACCAATAATCTTAAGGAAAAAAGAGTACAACCCACAGGTTACTCCCCATGATCCGTACAAGCTTCAGGCTTGTAGGTCTCTCAGTTGTCTCATCCCGATTCCATTTACAAGCTTTACAAAAATACATCTAGGCAGAGCTTTAGTGAACAAATCAGCTAAATTATTACAAGACTGAATCTGCTGTATTTCGACTTGCTTCTCCTTATGTGGGTCGTGCATCCAAAGAACTTAGGAGATATGTGCTTCGTCTTGTCGCCCTTGATGAAACCAGTCTGTAGTTGAGCTATGCAGGCTGCATTGTCCTCAAATATCGTGGTTGGCTCAAGGTCACCATTTTTCAGGCCGGTAGTCATTAAGATGTGATGAATCACAGAATGAAGACATACACATTCTTTTCTTGCTTCATGGATCACGAGGAGCTCAGAATGGTTGGAAGAGATAGCTGTAGTGGTTTGCTTCACAGATTTCCAGGAGATGGCTGTACCACCGTAAGTGAACACAAAACCAGTTTGTGATTTCTCGGTGTGAGGATCAAATTTGTAACATGCATCTGCATAACCAATTAACGTGGGAGATCCACTTTTAGGGCATATAATCCGAGGTCAATTGACCATTGGAGATAGCGCAGTAGCTGCTTAACTCCGTTCCAGTGGCGCTTTGTGGACGTTGCACTATATCTGGCTAGAAGATTTACTGAGAACACTATATCGGGACGCGTACAGTTAGCCAGATATAGAAGTGCTCAAATGGCACTAAGGTAAGGTACTTTAGGACCTAACATTTCTTCCCCCTCTTCCAGCGGACGAAAGGGTTCCTTATGTACATCCAAGGATTTTACGACCATTGGTATACTTATAGGATGATAGTTATCCATTTGGAAAATTTTCAGTAATTTCCTTGTAAATGTGGATTGGTGTAACAGGATACCACCACGTATGTGTTCGATCTGTAAGCCAAGACAATACTTTGTTTTTCTTAGGTCTTTCATTTCAAAAGTATTCTATAGGCTTGCAGATATCTCAGCGATCTCTGCAGGAGATCCAATGAGATTTAAACCGTCTACATAAACGGCTATAACAAATTATGTTTCCGATCTTTTAATAAAGATACATGGGCAGACTTCATTATTGGTGAAACCTTGCTGTGCAAGGAAATCCCTCAGTCTGTTATACCACATTTTACATGATTGCTTAAGACCATATAATGATCTTTGAAGCCTTACAGAGTAGACGTCCCGAGGTCTCTCTTCTATATCTGGAGGTAATTTATATCCTTCAGGGAGTTTCATATAGATTTCTTTATCTATATTCTCATATAGATATGCAGTCACAACGTCCAGGAGCTGCATTTCTAGGCTTTCCAGAGATGATAGGCTTAATTAGAATCGGAACGTGATCGCATCCATAACATGGGAATATGTTAGTTCATAATCTATCCCCGGGCGTTGGGAAAATCCATGTGCTACAAGCCATG
Organism: Scilla litardierei; assembly: GCA_030789695.1. Taxonomy (NCBI): domain Eukaryota; kingdom Viridiplantae; phylum Streptophyta; class Magnoliopsida; order Asparagales; family Asparagaceae; genus Scilla; species Scilla litardierei. The sequence continues at coordinate 806,996,644 of CM061142.1, read as the reverse complement.
CTTTATAGCGTACGATCTCGTTATTTTCATTTTTTTCTAACGAAACCCCACTTATATCCCATAGGTTTTACACCTTCAGGTGTTTGGACTACTGGTCCAAAAACTTCACGTTTCAAGAGTGAGTCTAGCTCTACTCCTATTGTCTCATTCCACTTTGGCCAATCATCTATGTGTTTACATTCTGCAAGAGATCGTGGTTCCATGTCATCGTCGTATTTAGCGACGTGCAACGACAATATTGAACGCAAAATCGTCGTTGACGACAGTGCTTTTTCTGTCCAGTACCTCCCCAGTACATACAAAATTTAATGATGTTTCTCCTATAGTTTCCTCTTCAGGGGAATGTAGGAGGGAGAGGTAGTTGTTCTGAGCTCAGCATCCTGTGTAGGGTTCATCTTTATTTCTCCAGAATTTTTTCTTTTTCGATGAGCTTTATCCTTCGAACCTTGTGGGTGTCCTCTCTTTAATTGAGGTACAATCGATTCTGCTGCCGGTGGATTGCATCCATCTTTGAGATGTCAATCCTAGCTGGCGTATTGGCAGCAGGGACGTGTGATCTGACAATCTTCTGGTTGTCAGTAAAATTATCCGGTAGTAAATGTATTGTACTCTGAAGATGGAGGATCTTTAGGATCTCATCTTCACATTGACTAGTATGTGGATCATAATGAGACAAAGTCTTTGTGTCCCAAGAAATGGTCTCAGAAGCTTCTGGCTTCTTAGACAGTGTGCCTAGTTTTTAAAAAACATTTTCATCAAACTCACAGTCATCAAGACGTGCCTTAAATGTGTCACCCGTCGGGGTTCAAGGTATCTAAATATAGAGGGTGAATCATACCCTATATAGATACCCAAATGACGATGTTGACCCATTTTGGTCCTTGGAGGTGGTGCAATGGGGACGTAGACTGCACAACCAAACACTCTCAAATGAGAGATATTTGGAGGTGCACCATACGCTAGATGCATCGGCGAGAAAATATGGCCCCTAGAGGGATGTATTCTAATAAGCGATGCGGCATGCAATATGGCATGGCCCCAAGCATCCAAAGGCAACTGAGATTGCATCAGCGATGGACGTGCAATCCATTGTAGTCTCTTTATCAGCGATTCTGCTAACCCATTCTGGGTGTGAACATGTGCTACAGGATTGTAGTGCCCTGTGGTAGCTACTGCACACGTACTAGAGGGGGGGTGAATAGTACTTAAAATAATCAAGATAGTTATTCCTAATTATTGTGCAATGAACAAACGACAATGCGGAATTAAACAACTATCAACAAGAAATAAAACATACGCAAACAAACAATATTACTGGGTTCGGATCCACCCAAGTCTCCCCGACTTGTTCCCGGTGATCCTACGTCCCAACCACCCGGATCCCCTCCGGATACTTGAGTTAGCAACCCTAACTCAAGATTTCCACTAAACCCACTTACGGAAACTCCACAAGTGCAATCGACCTACAATCGATTCCGGTGAATCCCACAACCCGGGATCACTCAAACTCTCACAACTGAGAGTGTACAACAATTCAATGAAATGAAATGAAATAAACTCTTACCTTACAAAATCCTATGCCTTGAGTATACTTACCAAATTAGGGCAATGATGGATTTTGAGGAGAGAATGTCACCAAACCGAATCTCCACCAATAAGATCAGCGATCGAAGGCTAGGATGGAGGATGGTGACTTTGGATCAAGCTCTAGGCTTGGAAGGCTCACAATGGAGAGAATCTCTCTTGAGGAAATGGCTCAAAGAGTTGAGGGAGAGATTCTTGTGAGGAAGAGAAAGCTTTAGAATGGAGTTGAATAGCTTCTCTTAGGTTTCTTCAAATCTCTAAAATGGCAGCCTTGGATCTTATGAAAGAGCCCCTCCAACTATATATAGGATAGAGGAGAGAGGGAGTGAAAAAACGTTTCAAGAAAAGCTCCAACGGCTCTATTCTGAACCAGACTAGTCGGTCAAAGAAGGATCACTGACCGACTAGTTCATCAACTAGTCGGTCGGTGATACAACGTAGACCGACTAACGATAGAACAGCCAAGAAGTCGAAGTACAGGCAAAGACAACTAGTCGGTCTAAGAAGACTTGCCGACCGACTAGTTTCACAACTAGTCGGTCGGTGAATGATCTTTGACCGACTAACGTCAAAAAAGAATAGGCTGACTTCAAGTTGACTTAGTCGGTTTAAGAACAAATGCTGACCGACTAGTTTCTCAACTAGTCGGTCGGTAAACGTTCTTTGACCGACTAACTCGAAACAGTAGCTCAGGCTGAAAATGACTGTACACAACTAGTCGGTCTGAGAAGGACTCCTGACCGACTAGATCGTCATCTAGTCGGTCGGTGACTCTTCTTTGACCGACTAACTGTAGACAGGGAAAGAGCTGAATATAGAGAAGGCAAACTAGTCGGTTCATGTAGAGTTGCCGACCGACTAGATCGTCATCTAGTCGGTTGGTGACTCTTCTTGAACCAACTAACATGCACAAGAAGCCGAGGGAAGAAGCGATAGGCTTCGGGAAAGTTTCTAATGGCTTCTATGATAATCCTAGCTCTAAGATATGAGCGAAATGAAGATTATAAAGTAAGTCCTACTCAAGGCTTAACATTCTAATCTATGAAGCTAGAAGACTATAAAAATCAACCTTACGAGCCGTCTTCAAAGCTTCAATCTTCATTCCTCTTGACTTCAATATTGCTCCTTGAGCTTCAACGAAGCTCCAGGCACACGATCAGCGTATTGAGAAGTCTTGAGACGTCGCTTTAGTTGTACGTGGTATTTTGGCGACGATCTCCATAACTGCGCTCACAAATAAGTTAGTATCCATTATTTATGTTTGCTCATCATCCAAAACCAAATCCGGGGAACCATATCACAACATTCTCCCCCTTTTTGGTGATGACAAACCAATCATAAATAATAACAATAATAATGATTCAACTTGAAATTTACTTACTCCCCCTGCATTGATGACACGTTAGTTCCATATTCAATAATATTCATATGCATCAAGCAGCGAGGGAAATATAAAATATGAAATGATCTAAATCCATTTTATATCTTCACTCCCCCTGAATCTAACACATCAAATTAGATTCATGGTAAATTCCTTTGAATTATTAATTAGCACATTGTCATTATTATATCTCTCCCCCTTTGGCATTAGCAAAAAGAGCGGGAGGAGACAAAACCAATGGCCAAAAAAAAAAATAATGCATGGGAGTCGAAGAATACGACCAAGGCCCAAAATAACACCAATGCAAAATATCAAATTCAAAATACCGAATAAAAGCAAAGCGTGTCAAGGAGACCAAAGTCGAAAACCGGAAACCGAAATCATCAAATCATCGGCGAAAGTCGGAAAACGAAACCACCAAGCCATAGGCGAAAATCGAAATACGAAATCATCAAGCCATAGGCGAAAAACGAAATCCGAAATCATCAAAACTCAAATCAATTTCACTTATTGAGTTTTGGAACATACTCTCCAAAATCAATAGAATGCATGGAAAACAATTCTATGTTTCCATAGAAAGAATTCTATTAAATCCATAAAATCGTCGAACGACGAAATCAACATCAGAGACAAAATAATCCGATGTGCATATCAAATGTAGCATGCAAGAATGTTATGCCAAAAATAGATAGAACATCATATAACCATGGCATATACTAATCTAGCATACCAAATGAAGCAAAGTGATACCAATCGTAATATATTCTACAAATGCATACCTATGAGAATCAAAAGTATGAATATACTTACAACATTATGCTCCCCCTACTTTGGTGCATCACTTAAGCACCATCAACTCCAATCGAATGAAAATCCTTGCAAATCCCGGAGTTGGTAGGGTTGGTATCTCATGGTGGTTTTAACCTAGAGAATATCATTTTGGTATCCAAAAATCTTTTTGGATCCTATGGGTTAGGCAATAAATTTAGTTAACTAAATTCAAATTAAATGTAACCCATACAAACCACAATTGCTTTGGTACCCATAAAATGAAATTTAAACTTATGGTACCAAGCAATGAAGGGTCAAAGGAAACTAACCCTTCGGAAACCAAGTCCACGAGGAACTTGATTTCCCAACATAATCATCATTCAAGATAACATCATTAATAAACGATTTCACATACAAATTTTTATTATGCATGCTTGTGTTCTTCGGACCCCAAATAGTGTAAGTCTTGGGTGTCCTAATCCTATTGGGAACATGCATATGTTGTTGATTTCTATGTGATGCATGTCGTGGGTAAGCATATGGAATTCGATGCAATGGTGCATGATGATAATTATTCTTATGAGAATGAGGATGAACATATGAATGTGAAGGAACACGTGCATGAGTGTGTCTCATAAGGTGTGAACGTGCTCGTGGGTGCGGAGCATAAAAATCATCATTTGTGCTAACATGTGGGGTAGGATGTGTGTTCCTACGTGGCATGGTATACATGTAAGCATGACCCTTCTTTGGAGGTCCACCCAAAGTGGGTTTCTTTCCAAATGGGGGCGTGTTCCTAGCGGAAGCACCATTGGTAGAAGATCTACCCATGACGTGTTTACTTCCACTAGTAGAAGCATCGGAAGATGGCCTAACAAAGGTGGCGGACGATTTGGATGACTCTCCCAACTTATACCCCAAACCAATGTGATGATTGGCCGGAAGTAAGTCATTTAGGATATCATCCAACTTGCCCTTACCTTTGTTGAATTCATGAATTCGGCCTAATGTGCTCTCATGCTTCTCGGTGAGAGAATGTAAAGAAGCATCCAAAGTGGACACTTGCGATGCGAGAGCACAAACACGTGACTTGAGATTTTTATTCTCAATACCCAAAGTTGAGATTTGAGACGTCAAATCCGCTATCACATGTTCATCCGAATCCTCGATATGAACATGCTCAAGTTGAGACTTGAGATTTTCAATCTCATTTCTCAACCCATCAACAACGGTGTCGTTGTTGACGATGAAAGGCTTAGGCGAGTTTTTAAGACTATCTAATTCATTTTTAGTCTTCATAAACTTAGTAGCCATATTAGAAAACTTATTCCAAAGTTGTTCATTGGCTATTCTAAGTTCATCATTGGTTACCTCTTCGCCTTCATCCTCGCTTCCATCCTTGCTTTCATCGGAGGAAGTCTCTTCATCACGATCCTCTTTTCCCATGAAGCACGTGTGTGCATTCTCCATTCTTTCATCGTCCGACTCTCCACTTGAGGAGTCGGAGTCGGTGAAGGTACCTACAAGTCCTTTCTTGTGCTTTCTCGACTTGTCGTGCTTGGATGCCTTCCACTTCCCCTTATGTTTGTAGAGAGGACAATCCGGCTTGATATGTCCTGGCTTGTTGCATTTGTAACACATGGGAGTAGAAACATTAGTCGAAATAAATTTAGATTTACGATTCAACTTACCTTGTCGGAAGAATCGGATGAATTTCCTTGCCATATTGGCCAATGCTTCCATGTCCAATTCTTCGTCCTCTTCTTCTTCCGAATCTTCATCATCGGTAGATGGAGCGGCCTTGAATGCAATTGTCTTTTTCTTTGGCTCGTCTTGCTTCAAGTACGCCTTCATCTTTTCCCTCATTCGGATCTTACTATCCTTGCGTACCTCATAAGACAACAAGGTACCCATTAGTTGTACGACGGTATATTTATTCATGTCATTACCTTCCTCGATGGCGAAGGTACGCTTCTCCCAACAAGAAGGAAGTCCATCGATTATCTTCGAGACTTTCTCCTTTTGGGTGTAGGTCTTCCCAAGAGCTTCCAAGTCGTTTGATATATCCACGAAGCGAGCGTAATAATCCTTCATGGTTTCGCCCTGCTCCATATGAAACAACTCAAATTCTTTATTAGCAACGACGAGTTTAGAATCTTTTACCGTACTCGATCCTTCGTGCAAAATGAGGAGTTGGTTCCATATTTGATATGCACTCTTACATGTGCATATCTTGTTGAAGTCCTCGGGCTCCAACGCACAATTCAAGGCATTCATTGCCTTGGCATTGGCAACTTCCGCGGCGACCTCCGCGGGTGTCCACTTCGCGAAATCTTCTTCGGAAGGCTCGACATACTCCGTCATGGTGGCTCTCCATAGTGAAGCGCTCCGGAGGAAAATTTGCATCCGGCATTTCCAGTACCCGTAGTTGGTACCGTTGAAGTGTGGAGGCCTGACGGAGGATAGTCCTTCCATAACTGAAGAAGCTCCATCGCGGTTCTTGAAGACGTTGTAGTCGTTGTTCGTCATAGCTTTGAACTTGTAGCTTTAACCTTGGCTCTGATACCAATTGTAGTGCCCTGTGGTAGCTACTGCACACGTACTAGAGGGGGGGTGAATAGTACTTAAAATAATCAAGATAGTTATTCCTAATTATTGTGCAATGAACAAACGACAATGCGGAATTAAACAACTATCAACAAGAAATAAAACATACGCAAACAAACAATATTACTGGGTTCGGATCCACCCAAGTCTCCCCGACTTGTTCCCGGTGATCCTACGTCCCAACCACCCGGATCCCCTCCGGATACTTGAGTTAGCAACCCTAACTCAAGATTTCCACTAAACCCACTTACGGAAACTCCACAAGTGCAATCGACCTACAATCGATTCCGGTGAATCCCACAACCCGGGATCACTCAAACTCTCACAACCGAGAGTGTACAACAATTCAATGAAATGAAATGAAATAAACTCTTACCTTACAAAATCCTATGCCTTAAGTATACTTACCAAATTAGGGCAATGATGGATTTTGAGGAGAGAATGTCACCAAACCGAATCTCCACCAATAAGATCAGCGATCGAAGGCTAGGATGGAGGATGGTGACTTTGGATCAAGCTCTAGGCTTGGAAGGCTCACAATGGAGAGAATCTCTCTTGAGGAAATGGCTCAAAGAGTTGAGGGAGAGATTCTTGTGAGGAAGAGAAAGCTTTAGAATGGAGTTGAATAGCTTCTCTTAGGTTTCTTCAAATCTCTAAAATGGCAGCCTTGGATCTTATGAAAGAGCCCCTCCAACTATATATAGGATAGAGGAGAGAGGGAGTGAAAAAACGTTTCAAGAAAAGCTCCAACGGCTCTATTCTGAACCAGACTAGTCGGTCAAAGAAGGATCACTGACCGACTAGTTCATCAACTAGTCGGTCGGTGATACAACGTAGACCGACTAACGATAGAACAGCCAAGAAGTCGAAGTACAGGCAAAGACAACTAGTCGGTCTAAGAAGACTTGCCGACCGACTAGTTTCACAACTAGTCGGTCGGTGAATGATCTTTGACCGACTAACGTCAAAAAAGAATAGGCTGACTTCAAGTTGACTTAGTCGGTTTAAGAACAAATGCTGACCGACTAGTTTCTCAACTAGTCGGTCGGTAAACGTTCTTTGACCGACTAACTCGAAACAGTAGCTCAGGCTGAAAATGACTGTACACAACTAGTCGGTCTGAGAAGGACTCCTGACCGACTAGATCGTCATCTAGTCGGTCGGTGACTCTTCTTTGACCGACTAACTGTAGACAGGGAAAGAGCTGAATATAGAGAAGGCAAACTAGTCGGTTCATGTAGAGTTGCCGACCGACTAGATCGTCATCTAGTCGGTTGGTGACTCTTCTTGAACCAACTAACATGCACAAGAAGCCGAGGGAAGAAGCGATAGGCTTCGGGAAAGTTTCTAATGGCTTCTATGATAATCCTAGCTCTAAGATATGAGCGAAATGAAGATTATAAAGTAAGTCCTACTCAAGGCTTAACATTCTAATCTATGAAGCTAGAAGACTATAAAAATCAACCTTACGAGCCGTCTTCAAAGCTTCAATCTTCATTCCTCTTGACTTCAATATTGCTTCTTGAGCTTCAACGAAGCTCCAGGCACACGATCAGCGTATTGAGAAGTCTTGAGACGTCGCTTTAGTTGTACGTGGTATTTTGGCGACGATCTCCATAACTGCGCTCACAAATAAGTTAGTATCCATTATTTATGTTTGCTCATCATCCAAAACCAAATCCGGGGAACCATATCACAACAAGGATGTCCAAATTCGATGCCAGTTGCTTGGCAATAATCTAGAAAGACTTCAGAAGTGAATTCTCCCGCATTATCAAGACGTAGTTTCTTGATATGGTTATCGGGGAAATGAGCCCACAACTTAATTATTTGTGCCAAAAGCTTTGAAAAAACCAGGTTGCGGGTGGACAAGAGGCACACATAAGACCATTTAGATGATACATCTATCAGTAACATAAAGTACCGAAATGGGCCACTTGCGGGGTGAATAGGACCGCAAATATCACAATGTATTCTCTCCAAGAAACTAGGAGACTCTAATCCCACTTTCAGTATGGATGGTCTCGTTATTAGTTTGTCCTTGAAACAAGGAAGACATGGAAAATGTCATGTCCTGTTTAGCCCTATACGGCGACTGATACGGTAGTCCTCTACGCACGAGTAGAGGGAGTATGATGAGTTGATAAGATGTGATATAGCGTAAATGTGGCTCGTGGCAGTCGTGTAATTACGTGAAAAGTGTAGGGGCATTTTGGTCATTTGGCCATATGGGTGGAAGTGTGTGTAGAGTGAAGATGGGTGTGTAAAGTAGTGTCATACTTGTAAATTATGGATGAGTGGATTCGTGTGAGAGGGGCTAGTGTGAAAAGGGATGGCTTTAGTGGCACACCCGTAAATTCTTAGAAAGGCCAGGGGCAAAACGGTCTTTTGGACTAAAGCTGCTGTGCGCACACACTGAAGTTGTGTGTGCATAAAGTAATGGCAAACTTGTAAATACTTGAAACTTGAGGGGTAATTTTGAAAGTGTATTAAGTTCATTTTGGCTTGTGCATGCTTATCCTAAGAGAATTCTAGAGATAGATATTTTGTAGGAGATTTCTAAACTCTTCTTTAGCTTTCTTTTTCTTTTCTTTTTCATCCTTTCTCTCCCTCTTCCTCCATAAGCCATAAACGAAATTCCTCTCCCCTTTTTCCCTTCCAACAACACTCCAAAACCTTAATTTTGCTTCCAAAAATTTCCAAGAAAACCCCTAACTTTCAAGAGAAAGAAAGGTGGAGAGAAGAGAAAAAGATGAGAAGGAGAAAGAGACTTCATTGAGGTAGGATTCTGACTTTGGTTTGGGAATTTTTATTTGGGATTATGAGGATGCCATGATGCTATTTTGATTGCTCATGATCTTGAATTCATGGATTATATGTGAATTAGATCAAAAAGATGACATTTTTCTTTGTTTTCGTTAACTAATTACCCTTTCCTGAAATTCAGAATTTTTGATGTGTGTTTATCCTTCAATTTTGATCTCTGTAGTTTGATTTACCCTATGAAAAAATTATGTATGTGTAGATCCTGAAGTCTTGCCCCAAATTCATATAAAATTAGTCATATGTTGAGTTCAAATAGTAGGAGTAATAATTCAATATTTGCAACACGTCTGAATTTTTGTCAAGCTGTACACAGTTTAGCAAACCGAGGATTATTACCTGTACACTCTATGGATTTTTCTGATCTTGGTCTTGTTGAAAAATTAACAAGTTTATCTAAAATTTCATCAGAGTGATTACATGTCGAAATTCTGGCTCTTACTTGCTTAAAATTGGCTTTCAATACAGGCCCAGAATTCTGTCTGAAAAACAGTCTGGACATGATGCTCCAATTAATTCACTATAAATCACTCAGTCCACATTACTGTATGAAATTTTATGGGTGAACCCATGACTAGTATATCTCCAACTTTTATTCAGTAAGTATTGTCAAATTCACAATAGAAATTGGCTAAAAAGCTGACTTTCTAACTGTTCTTGCAATTTCAGCATGTTGGATTGTGTTTGGTGAAGTTGGATTTGTGTGATAATGTTAATTTTTCCACTCCAAAATGCATGAATGATGTTGATGCATGTATGTAAGTTTGGTTATGCTATTTTTACTAAATTTTATGGTGAGACACTTTTCATTTACATGGCGTCCGCCATATATTCGTTAAAATGCCCAAATGAATATGCAATTGAAGAAACTTGGAAAATAGCTATGGGAGTGTTGTGCCATGTAATTCATTATGAAATTGCATCTGATTATTGAAGATTATGACACGTAATTTGTTAATTGGGATGCCTCGATCTGCTCTAAGGTGGGTGAGCATCCTGGTATGGGGATGGGGGAAGTTTGGGTATAACTTGACTATAAGGGCTGGACTGAGAAGTTGGGGGAAAGAGATATGTGATATGTGATATTTATTTTCCACTCACGTTTACTAGGAGTGGATGGGACATATGGAGGTTGCATTATTATATGGAGAGCCTCACTCCTGTCAGGGACGGGGGAGCTGAGAGGCCCGGCGTACATTGCCCGTGTCCACTGCGTCGTGTGCTATGTTCAGCCCAAATTTGGGGTGATGTCCAGGCCCTTATCTTTAGGTGATACTCAGGCTTCCAAAGAGTCACTAACATTTGCTAACTAATGAACTTTATATGTGTTGTTGTGCACACTTGTGTGTTGTACTCTTTACCTTGGTTGTTTGTACTCCTATTGCCTTTACACTTATAACCATAAATGATTTTCCCTACCCTAGTTAGTTTCCTACTGGGCACGTTTGACGTGCTCATTTTATTTTTTAGGTCTTGAGCAGGTGACACCAGAGCTAAATCTCCCTTAGGAGATTTCTCAGACGTGAGTTTTTGACTTGGGGGACCCCGCTCTTTTTGGGCTATGTTTTGTAGTGTGAGTTGGGTCGAGTGGTGAGAGAGTTATCTTTTGCAGCTGTGAAGTGTGTTGGTGGCTTGTAGTACTTTTCTTATGTACTGGAGTCCGTTTCACTTTGTATTTGATACTGGCGTGTAGTTCTCTCTTTAGTTATGTATATTTATGGCTGATGTCCTTTGGTGATGGCCGAATGCATTACTTTCTTTTTATATGAATATATATGATGTGTGATCCCAGCATTCGCAGTGGCCTACTTATTGTGTGATTACTTCTCATGCTTGGTGTAATACCGCGGCTTGTCGGGCTCCATCCTCCTTTTCCATGATATATGATGTCATATAAGGTATTTGGGAGAATGTGGCATGACAGGTTTAGTGGTGGCCCATGTAGATCTCGAACCTGCAATATGCGAAAGGATGATACATCCAACGCACTTTAATGCCATCACTTATGGTACTGATTCTTCTTGTGATGTCCTCTTTCTATGCAGAATATACAGTGGAAATGGGATATCTTCGTCAGAGATGGAGCACGTTGAGCCCTCTTTGATAGAGAAGAGTTTACTGGGTTTCCAGGCGAGTCTGGGACAGCAGGCTGAGATGCTCGCCAAGATGCAGGGTCAGAAGACCCCAGGCTTCAAGCAGTTCAGGGAAATGAAGCCGATGACTTTTTCTGGCAAGGAGACAGCCCTAGAGGTTGATGAGTGGTTACGACACACAGAGGATGACCTCACAGCTGTTAGATTTCCACCGGAGAGTTGGGTTGATGCAGCCAAAAAGGCAGTTGACCTATCAGGCCAGAGATTGGTGGGATGCCCAGGAGCGGCATCTGAAAGGTCCTATCTCTTGGAAGACTTTCAAGGAGCGTTTTGAGTCCAGGTTCCTTCCAGAGACCGTAAAGGATGAGCTCAGGCAGCGTTTTGAGCAGTTGACTCGGGGTCGGCGGACCGTGGATGAGTATGATGCCGAGTTCTCCTTGCTGAGCAAGTTTGCCCCGGAGCTTGTTGCGACTGATGCCACCCGAGCTCGACGCTTCCGTATGGGGCTAGATCAGGAGTATAGAGGGGCGATGTCTACACAGAAACTCGCCACACAGGAGGATGTGCTCGAGGCAGCAAGACTATATGAGATCCATTTGCGGAGCATAGGGAAAATGCCTACAGGCGACAGACGACCCTCAGGATCACAGAAGGCATTATCTCGGCCAGTGCAGACGGCCCAGTTCAAGAGGCCGGGAGCCCCTGCAGTGACACAGAGACGTCTGACATGTCAATTTTGTGGCAAGCCTGGTCATGAGTAGAATGAGTGTAGGACTTGGGCTAGACAGTGCTTTGCTTGTGGTGACCGAGGACACATTAGCAAGTTCTGCCCGCAGCAGGGTGCCTACCCGGCTCCAGTAGAACATGTGACTTCTAGACCAATGCAGCTGCGAGCTCTTCCACCTGGTCTGCAGCGGCTTTCCCTTCCAGCACCAGCTAGACCAGGCACACCAGCTCCTAGAGGACCTTCCTTGCCCCCTCAGTGGCAGGCCTATAAGAAGACAAACTCTGCTCCAAAGCCTTAGACTTTTACGATGACAGCAGTAGAAGCAGAAAACTCAGGCCAAGTTATCACTGGTATGGTTCTAGCCCTCTCTTTACTTTACATTATATCACTTGTTGCTCAGTTATGATAGACGTTGGTTTGATTTCCTTGTTAGCTTTTAGGTATGGTTAAAGTAGCATCTTTTCCTGCCTTAGCACTTTTTGATTCTGGGGCTTCACACTGTTTTCTATCCCGACAATCTGTGGACAAAAATGCAATACCAGTTGACTCCTTCACTGTTAGTTGGAATATTCACACAGGAAATGGTGTGATCAGGAGTACTTCAGGACTCCGTTGTTGTCCAGTAGAAATTTGTGGTCGGGAGTTATATGCTGACTTCCTCGTGATTGAGATGCCCACCTTCGAAGCGGTATTTAGGATGGACTAGTTAGCGATGTTTTGTGCCACTATTGACTGTAAATTAAGGAGGGTAGTCTTCCAGATTCCCGATCATCCAGAGTTTGAGTTCAGAAGTGGTAGTTGCACCCTAGAACCTGTAAGATTCAGAGCAACACCAGTGGAAGCAGAAGTGTTGGCGATGGCCATGGAGGTGGAGCCAGTCTTACACAGGGTTGTGCGAGACTTTCCTGATGTCTTTTTCGATGACATTTATGGACTTCCTCCTGATCGATCATTGGAGTTCACCATTGATTTGATACCAAGCACACAACCTATTGCGAAGGCTCCTTATCGGATGGCACCACGAGTTGGCTGAGCTTCATATCAGTTAAAAGATTTATCAGACCGAGGGCTGATACAGCCAAGCGTTTCACCTTGGGGAGCACCGGTGCTTTTGGTAAATAAGAAAGATGGGTCCCGGAGGATGTGTATTGATTACAGGAAATTGAACAAGGTGACAATAAAGGACAAGTACCCACTTCCTCACATTGATGACCTCTTTGATCAGCTTGGTAGATCCCGAGTCTACTCAAAGTTGGACTTACGGAGCGGTTATCATCAGATTAGGGTTCGGGGGTCTGATGTTCCGAAGACAGCTTTTCGAACCTATTATGGACATTATGAGTTCTTGGTGATGCCCTTTGGTGTGACCAATGCTCCAGCTACTTTCATGAGATTAATGAATCAGGTATTCTTTGACTATTTGGACAAGTTCGTGGTAGTATTTATTGAAGATATCCTGATATATTCCTAGGATGAGGAAGAGCATGCAAAGCATCTGAGGATTATTCTAGAGACTTTGAGGTAGCATCAATATATGCCAAGTATAGTAACTAGTAAGTGCTAGTTTTGGTTGTCTAAAGTGGCTTTTCTGGGGCACATATTTTCAGGAGATGGCATATCAGTTGATCCAGAAAAGGTGGCTGTAGTGGAGAAATGGCATGTTCCCAGGACGGTTTCAGAGATTTGGAGTTTCTTGGGATTGGCTGGCTATTACAGGAAGTTCATCAAGGATTTCTCCAAGATTGCGGCACCACTTACTCACTTAACTAAGAAGGATGTTGCTTATGTTTGGTCTGACGAGTGTCAGCATGCATTTGAGGAGTTGAAGAGAAGGTTGACTACTGCGTCAATTCTGACGATTCCAGATCGTTCTGGATGATTCGAGATCTTTTGTGATGCTTCCGGTAAAGGGCTTTGATGTGTCCTACATCAGCATTGTCATTTTGTAGCTTATGCCTCTAGACTTCTTAAGGTGCATGAGCTAAACTACCCCACACATGACTTGGAGCTGGCAGCCATGATTTTTGCTTTAAAGCTGTGGAGACACTTTTTGCTAGGGGAGCATATCAAGGTGTACACCGACCACAAGAGTTTGAAGTATGTGTTCACTCAGAAGGAGCTCAATATGAGGCATCGTCGGTGGCTTGAGCTAATGGCAGAATATGATATCGATCTCTAGTATCATCCTGGGAAGGTGAACGTGGTCCCTGATGCACTCAGTAGATATCCAGCTGTGGTGATGTTGACCTCTCAGCCCCAGCTCCAGTGGGTCCTGCGACAGATGGAGATAGAGGTTGTACTTTCGGGTGTTAAAGAAACTATGTTGAGCTTGCAGGTCCAGTCCGATTTAGTGGACCGGATCAAGGCCACACAATCAGGAGATGAAAAGCTAGAGAGGATCTGAGAACAGGTAGAGGCTAAACTTTGGACCGACTTCCACATTCACGAAGGTGGCTTTCTTAGATTTGGGACTCGGCTATGTGTGCCAGCTGGTGCTATTCGAGAGGAATTGCTTAAGGAGGCCCATAGTTTCCCATATTCAATTCATCCAGGAGGGACAAAGATGTACCGCGACCTGCGACAGCATTACTGGTGGCATGGGATGAAGCGTAGTATAGCCAGAAGTGTGGCCTCGTGTTTGGTCTGTCAGCAGGTGAATGCCAAACACCAAAGAGTTGCAGGTCTTTTGCAGCCTCTCCCTATTCTTGAATGGAAACGGAAACATGTGACGATGGATTTTGTAACTGGGCTACCCCACACACCTAAGGGAAATGACGCAATTTGGGTAGTCGTTGATCTCTTGACCAAGTCTGCAAATTTCATTCCCTTTCGGGTTGGACAGTCTACCGAGCATTTAGCTCGAAGATACATGGAGGAGATCGTGAGGCTTCATAGAGTTCCTGTTTGTATTATCTCTGATCGGGACACCAGATTCACCTCACATTTTTGGAAAAGTTTGTAGTCTAGCTTGGAAACTCACCTCAACTTTAGTACTGCATATTATCCTCAGACAGATGGGCAGTCTGAGCGGGTTTTTCAGATCCTCGAGGACATGTTGAGAGCTTGCATGCTGGACTTTAAAGGATCCAGGGAAGATCACTTGCACTTGGTGGAGTTTGCCTACAATAATAGTTATCAGGCAAGCATTGGAATGGCACCGTTTGCTGCTCTGTGTGGAAGGAAGTGTAGATCGCCTCTAAGCTGGGACGATGTTGGGGACCGTGAAGTCTTAGGACCAGATTTGGTGGTGGAAGCGATCGATGTGGTTCGGACAGTCAGGGAGAATCTCCGTATCGCTCAGGATCGCTATAAACATTGGGCAATACAAAGAGGTGTCCATTGGAGTTTCAGCCAGGTGATTATGTGTTCTTGAAGATCTCCCTGACATGTGGCACGATTCGATTTGGTAGACGAGGGAAGTTGAGCCCAAGATTCATTGGTCCTTTCGAGATCTTGGCTCGTGTTGGTGAAGTTGCCTATCGCCTTGCCTTACCTCCATCCCTTGAAGGCATTCATGATGTGTTCCATGTATCTCAGCTTCGGAAATATGTGGGAGATCTAGTCACCTCATGGACTTCTCAGATATTGAAGTGCACCCAGACCTGACTTACGAACAGCAACCAGTGGCCATCCTGGATCGGAGACAGAAGATACTGAAGAAGAAGGCCATTAATCTAGTAAGAGTTATGTGGCAGCAAGAATCCTATGGTGAGTCCACCTGGGAGCGCGAGGACGAGATGAGAGACAGATACACATACCTATTTATGTAAGTATCTTATCCATGTATCAATGTCTCTTTTGTTAATCTTGAGTGCAAAATTTTGTAGAGACAGTGGTGTAGGGTAATATGTAGAGGGGCCCTGGGAATTAGAAGTATTTTCTTCTTAGAGTAGAACCCTTGGACTTCGAAAGTTCGAGGACGAACTTTAGTTTAAGGAGGGTAGGATGTCATGGCCTGTTTAGCCCCATACGGCGATTGATACGGTAGTCCTCTACGCATGAGTAGAGGGAGTATGATGAGTTGATAAGATGTGATATGGCGTAAATGTGGCTCGTGACAGTCGTGTAATTCCGTGAAAAGTGTAGGGGCATTTTGGTCATTTGGCCATATGGGTGGAAGTGTATGTAGAATGAAGATGGGTGTGTAAAGTAGTGTCATACTTGTAAATTGTGGATGAGTGGGTTAGTGTGAGAGTGGCTAGTGTGAAAAGGGATGGCTTTAGTGGCACACCCGTAAATTCTTAGAAAGGCCAGGGGCAAAACGGTCTTTTGGACTAAAGCTGTTGTGCGTACACACTGAAGTTGTGTGTGCATAAAGTAATGGCAAACATGTAAATACTTGAAACTTGAGGGGTAATTTTAGAAGGGTATTAAAGTCATTTTGGCTTGTGCATGCTTATCCTAAGAGAGTTCTAGAGATAGATATTTTGTAGGAGATTTCTAAACTCTTCTTTAGCTTTCTTTTTCGTTTCTTTTCATCCTTATCTCTCCCTCTTATTCCCTAAGCCGTGAACAAAATTTCTCTCCCCTTTTCCCCTTCCAACAACACTCCAAAGCCCTAATTTTGATTCCAAAAATTTCCAAGAAAAACCCTAGCTTTCAAGAGAAAGAAAGGTGGAGAGAAGAGAAAGAGAAGAGAAGGAGAAAGAGACATCATTGAGGTAGGATTCTAACTTTGGTTTGGGAATTTTTATTTGGGATTATGAGGATGCCATGATGCTATTTTGATTGCTCATGATCTTGAATCCATGGATTATATGTGAATTAGATCAAAAGGATGACATTTTTCTTTGTTTTCCTTAACTAATTACCCTTTCCTGAAATTCAGAATTTTTGATGTGTGTTTCTCATTCAATTTTGATCTCTGTAGTTTGATTTACCCTCCGAAAAAAATATGTATGTGTAGATCTTGAAGTCCTACCCCAAATTCATATAAAATTTGTCATATGTTGAGTTCAAATAGTAGGAGTAATAATTCAATGTTTGAAACATGTCTGAATTTCTGTCAAGCAGTACACAGTTTAGAAAAACGAGGATTATTACCTGTACACTTTATGGATTTTGCTGATCTTGGTCTTGTTGGAAAATTAACAAGTTTATCTAAAATTTCATCAGAGTGATTACATGTGAAATTCTGGCTCCTACTTGCTTAAAATTGGCTTTCAATACAGGCCCAGAATTATGTCTGAAAAATAGTCTGAACATACTGCACCAATTAATTCACTATAAATCACTCAGTCCACATTACTGCATGAAATTTATGGGTGAACCCATGACTAGTATATCTCCAACTTTTATTCAGTAAGTTTTGTCAAATTCACAATAGAAATTGGCTAAAAAAGCTGACTTTCTAGCTGTTCTTGCAATTTCAGCATGTTGGACTATGTTGGATGAAGTTGGATTTGTGTGATAATGTTAATTTTTCCACTCCAAAATGCATGAATGATGTTGAAGCATGTATGTAAGTTTGGTTATGCTATTTGTTACTAAATTTTATGGTGAGACACTTTTCATTTACATGGTGTCCGCCATATATTCGTTAAAATGCCCAAATGAATGTGCAATTGAAGAAACTTGGAAAATAGCTATGGGAGTGTTGTACCATGTAATTCATTATGAAATGCATATGATTGTTGAAGATTATGGCATATGATTTGTTAATTGGGATGCCTCGATCTGCTCTAAGGCGGGTGAGCATCCTAGTATGGGGATGGGGGAAGTTTGGGTATAACTTGACTATAAGGGCTGGACTGAGAAGTTGGGGGAAAGAGATATGTGATATGTGATATTTATTTTACACTCGTATTTATCGGGAGTGGAGGGGACATATGGAGGTTGCGTTGTTATGTGGAGAGCCTCACTCCTGCCAGTGACGGGGGAGCTGAGAGGCCCAGCGTACAGTGCCCATGTCCACTGCGTCGTGTGCTATGTTCACCCCAAATTTGGGGTGATGTCCAGGCCCTTATCTTTAGGTGATACACAGGCTTCCAAAAAGTCACTAACATTTGCTAACTAATGAACTTAATATGTGTTGTTATGCACATTTGTGTATTGTACTCTTTACATTGGTTGTTTGTACTCCTATTGCCTTTACACTCATTACCCTAAATGATTTTTCCTACCATAGTTAGTTTCCTAATGGGCACGTTTGACGTGCTCATTTTATTTTTTTGGTCTTAAGCAGGTGACACCAGAGCAGAATCTCCCTCAGGAGATTTCTCAGACGTGAGTTTTTGACTTGGGGGACGCCACTCTTTTTGGGCTATGTTTTGTAGTGTGAATTGGGTCGAGTGGTGAGAGAGTTATCTTTTGCAGCTGTGGAGTGTGTTGGTGGCTTGTAGTACTTTTCTTATGTACTGGAGTCCGTTTCACTTTGTATTTGATACTAGCGTGTAGTTCTCTCTTTAGTTATGTATATCTGTGGCTGATGTACTTTGGTGATGGCTGAATGCGTTGCTTTCTTTTTATATGAATATATGTGATGTATGATCCCAGCATTCGCAGTGGCCTGCTTATTGTGTGATTACTTCTCACGCTTGGTGTAATCACGCGGCTTGTCGGGCTCCATCCTCCTTTTCCATGATATATGATGTCATATAAGGTATTTGGGAGAATGGGGCGTGACAGAAAATCACCTTTCTGAAGAATCTTCAGGTTCTTCAGATTATGTCCAAAAGATTGGGTGATGATGCGGTGCATCATTACTGATCCAGGGTGACCAAGTCTGTTATGCCAGAGTTTGAATTCTGGAGATGAAAGGCACTTCTGGTTCACAGTCAAATTGGCTTCTATATGTTTAATATGAGTATGATAGAGAACCGATGGGAGTCCCTTAAATCGTTCTAAGACAGTTTTTAAACCGTCTTTTTGACGAGTAACATACATATATTCATCCTCATGTATATCTATAGTTTCTAAGTGATATCCGTTTAAATGAATATCTTTGAAACATAATAGATTCCTATTTGATTTAGGAGAGAGAAGTGATCTTTTATTATTAGTCCTGTGTTATTTGAGAGCATAATCATTGCTTCATCAGATCCTTCAATTATGTTAGACAGTCCTGAAATAGTAATGACATGACCATCATAATTATTTAAGCTAATAAAATAGATTTTTTCTTGAAGGATTGTGTGCGTCGAGGCACTGTCCACTAGGCACTCACACTTCAGTTATAGATAAGGAAATCAATACTTTAATAAAAGGAAGACATTCATTTAATGACAACATATAAAGTAAATGCATAATAGATAAATATGACATCAATCTAGGATGTCTTCATTCTCGAAGTCATCTAGTGTGAACTTGGCTGTCGGCTGGTTGTCTACCAGATTTGTTTCAACGGGAGACTTCAGGCTCGCCTGATATAGATCTTGGAGGTGTTATGGAGTACGACATTTTCTGGACCAATGTCCAGTCATGCCACCTAGGGGAGAGCACAGTCTCAAACCGGCGGTTTGGGACCTAAACCGAACCAGACCGTATAAGTAGCGATTTCTCACAGGACAGACCAAATCAGACTGCCAGACCGACGGTTTTCGAGCCAACGAAAACTGCTTGGAGCGGGTTGGTTCGGTTTGGAACCGCGGTTCAGACATATGATGACGGAAGATCCCCTCGTATACCCAATTTTGCTAAATATAGACTTTGTCATTAAAATAATTTCATGACATGGCTTCATTTCTGTGCTACTTATCAAACCAGGGAAAATTAGGCACTGCATCACTGGCAGGAGTTGTAACTGTGACTGTGACAGGTGCGGTTATTATTGTTCTATGTATTTTCATTTTTTATAGCAGTTAGGGTGTATTCATCACTAGAAGTTGTATCCAAATGGTATTTGATGCTGAATTACATTGTTCATGTTAATTCACTGATGTTTCTACTGATAGAAACGTCCCATACTATCTCATTGTCAACTAAGCACATCCCATTTTCTTCTCCAAGTTAAAGAATGTTATATGATGCGTTAAGTGCATGGAGAATTAGCGATGCTCAAACGGGAAAAAACGAATGCAGTCTAAACTCTGAAGAGTGAAGACTGGAGATTGAAGAGGGCAGATAGCCAAATAGGTCCGGCGCGGCACCGCTCAGTCTAAAGGCCTTAGGCTAGGGTTCCTAGGGACTAGGGTTAAAATCCCAACAAATTTCCATCACAATATATAATATATATTAGGAGTCGGTTCGGTTCGGTTTAATCGGGTTCGATAGGGTGAAACCAAACCAGACCATATAAGTGGTTGTTTCCAACGATTGAGACCAAACCAGACCGATTGAGAGCGGTTCGGTTTGGTTTTTGGCTCGGTCTAGTTCGGTCCGGTTCGGTTCGGGCGGTTTGAGCAAACCGTGCTAACCCCTAATGCCACCTCTGTGGTATTTGTCCTTCCAATTATTCTTGGAAATAGACGTCTGTCCAGTGTTCTTTTTCTTCCACTGGAGCTTCTTCTTTCACTCATTTTTGTTGCTCTGGGGAGGGATGATGTGCTCGGAGGACCTCTAGCCTGCCTTTTAGAGGCTTTCCCTTTGTTGAATTTTTCCTTTTGTTTGTTCTTCTGCTTCTGGGAAGAAACTCTGTGAGCCTCAGGGAGAGAAGCTGAGCCTGCAGGGCTAGGTTATGGGTGGCCAGTAGTAAGTCTATGTTCTGCTCCGCCATGAGAAGGCAGGAGTACAGGTCAGAGTACGTAGTGAACTTGCATTCACGGTACTGTTGCATGAGGATGGCATCATTCTCATGCAAGGATGTGTAAGTCTTTTCCAACATGCGTTCTTCTGTCACTTGTTCACCACACAGCTTCAGGGGTGAGGTGATATTGTGAAGTGCTGAGTTATACTCAGCAACGGACTTGACGTCCTGTAGACAGATATTTTCCCACTCATAACGTGCACATGAGAGGATCAAGTCTTTCTGATGCTTATACATGTCCTCCAGTGCAGTACACAACTCTAGTAGATCTTCTACAGTGAGATATTCGGCCTTCAGGGTCCGATCAATATGTCACCTGATATAGATTTTGGCTTTCGTCTTATCTACATCAGAGACTTTTGGTGTAGAAGCTGCCTCAGCAGTGCCTATTACCGTGGACACAAGAGTAGAGATTGTGGCCATTAGGCCTTGTGCGCGCAAGTGGAACTTCAGGTCCACATGCCAGCTCAGATAATTCTTTCCAGTTGCATCGAGAACTTCAAAGTAGTCGCTCGCTATTTTTGCCATATTATCTATGCATTTAAAATAACATGAATTAATAAAACATATTAAAAATTCATGTAAAGTTAATAAATTAGTTGCATGGATTGGCTAGTCACCATATAATAAAGTCGAAAGTCCAAAGTTATACAATCCAGAAAGTACAAAAGACTAAAATGTAAAAGTACAACTTGGAAACCCATTGGGGTCCCTGCAATTTTACAATTTGGCCTCCGTCTTCAAGGAAAGAAACTCTAGTCTTTGGCTTTATACAAATTATATCCTCACTACAATTTCTCTCAAAAAGGAAAACAATGCGAGGAATATAAAATGGTGACAAACTGGCCGATCTAAAACCACAACTTAATTTATTAAACATCCACACAACTTATAAATTATGCAACAAACACATGCATAAATAATTGCGCAACATCTCAGACATATCAAATTTAAGTTAATCAACATCGCACGCAATTTATTGGAAAAATATATAATACTTAATAATTACTTGGGCCAGGTGGAGACATATTATGCACTGTTAGGTTAGATAACTAACGACAGAGGGATCTCAGGACCTTTCATAATTATTAAATAGAAAAATCTAATTAATCAAAATTATGCAGATATTGATATTATTGATATTATATGGACAAAAAACAAATATGATCCCAAAAAGAATATATTAATGCAACACATCAATTATCTAGATTTTTCAGAATTTCCAGTAATTTTCTGGTAATTTTCTAGATTTTAATGAATTTTTCTGAGTTTAAATTATATTTAAAACATAAAAATAACATAACCCAATTATTTCAATAAAAGCCCTAAAGCTTGATGCGGGCTTCAGGCCCAACAACCAAAAAATGTATATTTTTATAATAAATGGGTTAATGGGCTAATAGTCCATATGTTTAGTGTTGCAAAAATAATATTCCCAACCGTAACCATTTGGTTTATGATCAGATCCAGCCCACAAAAACAAATGAAATTGAAAACAATTTCATCATCGCCCCAAATCTGCTTTCAAATCCCAAATCCGCACAACACCCCCAAGTTCAAAAAAAAATTTACGTTCGAATCCCCCTCCGACAGGGAGGGGGCGGCGGTCGACGGGCATCGCGAGGAGCCCCTCGACATTGTGGGGATGCGGCGCAAGTGAAGAGCCCCCCCGATGGGGGGGCACAGTCAAATAGCCACACTGACAGGGGGGCGGCGCCCGTACAAGCCCCCCCGAGAGTGGGGGGCGGGGCATCGGAAGCCCCCCAACTTGGGGGGTTTCACCATCAGGTGCTGGAAAGAGCCAGGCGGCGGGGCATCGGAGGCCCCCCGACTTAGGGGGTTTCACCATCTGGCGCCAAGAATAGCCCGGCGGTGAG
Organism: Scilla litardierei; assembly: GCA_030789695.1. Lineage (NCBI taxonomy): Eukaryota > Viridiplantae > Streptophyta > Magnoliopsida > Asparagales > Asparagaceae > Scilla > Scilla litardierei. The sequence continues at coordinate 806,974,098 of CM061142.1, read as the reverse complement.
GCATCAGAGCCCCCCCCCCGACTTGGGGGGGCAAGGGGGAGCCCCCTGACTTGGAGTGGGGGCGGATGGGAGGAGCCCCCCCTTCGGGGGGTTAGGGTTTAATTTTTTTATTAAAAATCTATTATAAACCACAAATTAGGGGAATTTGGGGGGAACATTATTGGTTTTTTTATTCTATTTTATTGATATGTTGATTTGAGTAAAACAATCAACATACATATGTAATAAAATAGAATATGGTCCATAATATATATCTACAGGATTAAAATTTTACATCTAGATCAATAATCTAAGGAAGAACGAATAAAATTCGTAGATATGAAAATATAATCTCCACTCCCGCTATTCCACGAAGGTAATCGATCGATCGTCGTCGCAAGAGCTTTGCCAACTACAAGATTCTGTCGCAATAGGGAGAAATTTGTGTGGAAGATAAAAAAATTTTATGGCTCAAATTTTTTTTCTTTAGAGCAAATTTGTGCTGATAACGTGTTTGAAGAAAATCAACCATGGCAAGAGCTCATAGTCCTATTTTATTATATTTCATATGAGAGGAGAGACCAATAGTCTCTAGAATACCATAGGTTCACCCCACTATTATGTAGTGGGGTGTTATTGTGGATAAATGCGGGGGGGGGGGGGGGAGACCATAAGTCTCCCCCACTCATAACAAAATTAAAATTTAGTTATCTCAAAGAATTCAATTTCCCTAATAAACTTTAGTTCCATCCAACATTTAGTTATCTCCGATTTAGTTCTCCAAAAATTTTAAAATGTTTGTTAACTCAAAATTTAATTCTGTCCAGAGTTTTCCACGAAACTTTAGTGTTTTCCATCCAAAAAGTTTTACAAACTCTCATACTACATATTGATTCCTTTAGATTTAATTTCAACCATCCTTTTCATGGAAGCTGTGAATCGCTAAGGGCCATGTTGTGAATCAGTGTTTGTCCATCCCTGCTGTCTGTAGCCCCGCATTTACCTCGCGGCACGCTCCGCCCAAAACCGAAGGCTCGGAATAGCTACATGACATGCAATGCTTGGGTTTTTGCCTCTCTGCGCGACCAGTAGCCCCTTTATTATGTCCCGGGGCACGCTCTGTGAAAGCTCGAAGTTTCGAAATCGCGCTGCCCCCCATCCCCCGGTCCGAGCCCAGCAGCCTCGTATTTTTCACCGCGGAATGCTTCGTGAAATTTAGTACGCCATCCTAAATAGTAAAGACATGAGAATAATAACAAACAACACAACACGACACATGGTCATTGATAACGCAGTTCGGTGCGCACACCTACATCTGCGGCGCCCCGCCCAGAAATTCAAATTACTTCACCAAAATAATGATAGTTACAATACAATTTGATACTAGGGGAAATAAAATCCCCCTCAATACAAACCGCAAAGGGTTGACCTCAATCAACCCCGTGGAGTAATTTGCGTAAGCTCCCCTTGCGTGCAAGATCCCCTTGCAATACTGACCAAGATCAACTCCTTTGATCCCCTACCTCTGTAGTCGTCAGCCTCCTCCCGGAGCTTGAGAAAACACCTTTTGTCAAAAGCCGATCTCCACAAAAGTGATACTCTCTACAATCCAACATCCAACTTTTTAACATCGCTCTACAAAGTTGTTAAGTAGTTTAGCCAACAATTCCTCCGGTAAAATCACTGAGGATTTACCGAACAACCCAAGAGCAGCAAGGTGAGATAAATCAGATAAGAAAAGATCTTTAGCAGTCGAAACTAATCTGAACCCGAAACAATATCTTTTACCAACCTACAAACCGCTTCAGCAAATATTAACTGAGAAAGCCACTCGATCCAAACTGAAGGAGAAGATCTGAAACCATTCAATAGACACGATAACACCTATCTTCAAATTTAACAACGAGCCTTATCCTCAATCAGCCGTTAAATCAAACAGCAACAAAGAAATCCACGGGAACAGATCTCAGAAGATAGAACAGCACGTTCAACATTTCATATGACACAATGTTCAACATTTCATAAGACACAATGTTCAACATTTCATAAGACACAATGTTCAACATATTCACAAATGTTGAACAATAAGTGCAACATTTCAAGTAACAAATTGTTCAACACTTCAAGAGAAACATTGTGCCACAAGAGACAAATAATAGACTTAACAATCTCCCCCTTTGGCTTTTAGTGGCACAATCAAACAGAATAGGATCTGAGATCAATATGCATAAAACCGGCAAACGAGATAAGGACGAGAATTGTAGACGTACCAGACATTAAGAACATAAGAGACCACAGTACATCGGGTAGATCATACAACAACAAAAAAATTGCCCCCTCCAAGATGTGCAAGAATTTTCAGATCCACAGAATACACCATTCACCATTCATACCAAATGCACACTTCATCTTCCCCTTTGTGACACCAAAAGTCAAAGATCATACCTTGTCAGGAGACACCTTAGTTTGAAGCTGAGCAATTCTATCCTGGAGAAAATCCTTCTGAGCTTGAAGAAGAAATCGCTGACCTTCAAGCATATCTAGCTGATCATCGACTGATTTGACAGCCCTCTAAAGCACCAACAAGTCATCCAATATATCTTGCACAGAAACTTTTGGAGAAGAAGTCCTTTTGCTGGCTGGTTTAGAGGCAGAGTGAGGAGAGGTAGATGAGGACGGCATCGAGGAAACAGGAGAGAGGACAGAAAATCGTCAATTTTACCGGCAATGGACTTAGTCGTGAAGCTGATCAAGTCACAAGACACAGGAAGCTCCGAAGACTCAGGAACAACTCCTTGCGAAAAGAGTATCATGGAAATGAGGGAAGCATGAGGCAGTGCAGTATTGGGTGCAGACGACTCTGATAGAGAAAGGATGGAATCAAAAATAAGTCTACCCAGATTGAAAGATTGCTTAGTCCCGGCAGCAAACAGTAGTTTGCACATAGCCTTGGTGACGATTGACATATTTGAAGTCGGTAACCAATTCCGGGTGGCAATGCGATATAGCAAGAAGTACTTAGCAGTCAGTGCTGATGAAGGAAAGGAGAATGTCTTCGGCCAACATGTATATTGTCCACCTGTGACCGTCTGAATGAAGAGATCATAGTCTTCACCAACAAAAGCTCCATACAAGGGGAGGTTTTGATTGCACGGCCACTTGAGTAGTTTATTGATGATAGCAGGGGGGAACGGAACAATCTTGCCCCTAATAAATGCCCTGAAGCCCCATTCAGAAGCGGAATCCGCAGAAGACTTGAACAGGTTACAGGTTACAGTAGAATTCTCAGACCAGAACAGGATAAAAAGTCTTAAAGCAGCTTGCTGCTTGGAGGAGATCAATATCCTTGAGAAAAACAAGGAAATGGGTCTGTTTAAAGGAAGAGACATCAACAGACTTTTCACCAAAAATGGATCGCTTAGAGTAGCCATCCCATCGAGTCTGGCAAGACTTATCAAAGAATTGATAGGATAAAGCCTTAGTAGCAGACCCAGTAGAAGGAGAGAAGGAACTAGGACCACCAGATTTCTTGGGAATCTTGGGAGGAGAAATCCTCCACGACTTGGAAGAAGCCTTACGCTTGAGGGACCCAGATCTAGATCTGCGAGGATGGTAAACAAGGGGGTCCACACTGGGATCAGCACTCAACTTAGGATCTACACCTTGAGCGCAAGCAGATGCTCCGACATTAGTTCCAACATTCAGAGAAGGTCCAACATTTTTACCCAGAGATGAGTTTTTCTCAGCAGGATGAACACTCTCCTCAACCTGATCAGGGAAGAACATTTCAGGAATAGACTCATCAGCAGCAATAGATGCATTAGTCTCTAAACCTGTTACAACTCCATCCTTCTTGTGTTCAGGACACAAAGAACCAGCAGTCTCATCCATACAGTGAGAAACATTATGAGAAACATCCTGAGGATCCGATACCCCAGCATCAGCTGTATCACTGCGACAATCAGCATTTAGATCAGACTCAGGAGCAGCATGATAAGATGATCCTTCACCAATATTCAGACCATCAGTACCATCATTGATGATGTCCCTACTAGGACCATCATCACCTCTACCAACATCCAGACCATCATCACCATTCAAGGGATGCTCAGAGTTAGAATCATCCAATACTACGATCTCTGAGATTTCTACAAAGGACTCAGGTGGGTTCCAAGACTTAATCACAACCATATCATCAAAAGGAACACGCACACTAATAAGTTTTCCATCCACATCTTTAAGGGAGACAGAACCAAAACACGTTTTTGAAAAATCCAACCAGGAAATATTCAATTTTCGATCCGTTCGGCGAAGGTACCAAAACCAATCTTCCACAGTGACCGGGTGAGGAACCGATTCGTCTTCTTCAGAGGGTGACATTTGAGACGTAATCCGAGAGCAAGAATCAAGAACAATTGGGGAAAAAGGTACCACAGCCAAATTCGAACGAGAACCAGATTACATGTAGTCAGACGACAAATGAGATGAGGAAGTAGATGAAATACCAGCAGGTGATGATCTAGAAGCGCGAGGAATAACTCCTTTCCGTTTGTAACGAGGGGATGAAGACGAGCTAGGAACTTACTGGGACGACGCAGCATGACGGGCAGAACGACGAGGGTTTCTCATTTCGAGCACGACCCATTTGCAAGAGTGACAAGAAATCTTTTGACGAAGAACCAAGAATCAAGAACTCTAGTTTACCTCAGAACCGCTTCCCCCTTTTTTTTTCTTGAAATGATCAAATGAGATGATGAGCACAAGGAAAATCAAAAATAGAGATATAAATGCCGAGGGAAGAGAATATATCACCAGAAAAAAATTACTAAACGTACACAGACACCTTTCAAAGTTGCAACATAATGTATGACATTGTGTCCAACATTATGTGCAACAATAAGTCCAACATTAGATACGACACAGCCCAAGAGCTTGTCGTAACTCCTCGAACCTGCTTGAATCCAAGGGTTTTGTAAAAATATCTGCCAACTGACTGGTAGTATCTATATATTCCATGACGAGAATCTTCTTTTCAACCAGCTCTCTTATGAAATGATGTCGAATGTCAATATGTTTGGTCCTTGAGTGTTGAACAGGATTCTTGGAAATGTTTATAGCACTCTGGTTGTCGCACAGAATGGTCAAGACATCTTGATCAATGCCATAATCAGTCAGCATTTGTTTCATCCATAGGAGTTGAGTACAACAGCTCCCTGTTGCGATATATTCTGCCTCAGTTGTTGACAACGAAATAGAATTCTGCTTTTTACTGTACCAGGAGACCAAGTTGTTTCTGACGTAAAAAACACCCTCCTGTAGTACTCTTCCTATCATCAGCATTACCTGTCCAATCAGCATCACTATACCCTGATAAAAGAGTGTTGGTATCTTTGGAGTACCAAATGCCATAATCAACTGTCCCACTTATATACCTGATTATACGTTTAACAACCGTGACATGAGATTCCTTAGAACAGGCTTGATAACGTGCACACACCCCAACACTGAAACTGATGTCAGGTCTACTCGCTGTCAGATACAATAAGCTTCCTATCATGCTCATGTACAAAGTAACCTCCACTTGCTTACCACCATCATCCTTCATGAGTTTTTCAGTAGTACCCATAGGAGTGCGAGCTTGACGGGCCTTCTCAAGACCGAACCTTTTAACAAGGTTCTTAGCATACTTATTCTGAGATATAAACAAGCCATCGCTTGTTTGTTTAACTTGAAGTCCAAGAAACATATGTAACTCACCGACCATACTCATTTCGAACTCTCTTTGCATGAGGTCGATGAATTCACGAACCAGTTGAGATGAAGTAGACCCAAAAACTATGTCATCAACATAGATCTGTGCAACTATGATAGCAGACCTGGTTCTCTGAACGAACAACGTCTTGTCTGCTCCCCCTCGCTCATAACCCTTTTTAAGGAGATATCTGGTCAGTCTCTTATACCAAGCTCTAGGAGCTTGCTTGAGACCATAAAGAGCTTTCTTCAAACGATAAACATGGCTAGGTAAGAATGGGTCTTCAAATCCCTTTGGCTGTTCAACATATACCTCCTCATTTAAAATCCCATTTAGAAATGCACTTTTCACGTCCATCTGATGAAGCTTGAAATTGAAACTACATGCCATGACGAGAAGTAACCTAATAGATTCCAAGCGGGCCACTGGAGCAAAGGTCTCCTCAAAATCAATTCTCTCGATCTGTGTGTATCCCTGAGCTACCAGTCGAGCCTTGTTACGTGTGACGTTCCCTTTTTCATCCGTTTTGGTTTTGAAAATCCATTTAGTTCCAATGACATTAATCCCTTTTGGTCTCTCAACAAGACTCCAGACGTCATTACGCTGAAATTGATTCAGCTCCTCTTGCATCGCCATCACCCAGAAATCATCGAGTAATGCTTCTTTAACATTCTTGGGTTCAACATTGGATAAAAAACAAGTATAACCAGCAAGATCTCGATAATTTACCTGACTAGTGCCTCTGGTGTGAAGACCATCTTCCACATTCCCAATGACAAGCTCGGGGGGATGATTTTGAATAACTTTTGTAATCCCATGCGAGGAATGAGCTTCATTTTCATTTGATTGAGATTCCCCAGCAGATGCAGTTTCCTGAGAAGTACCATTCTGACCGGTACTCTTAGATGTTGAATCAAATGTTATAACATTTTGTTCAATATTTTCATCTTCTTCATTAACCTCTCCTTGAGTTCCAGGCCCCTCATGAATAGCAACCTCACCCTGCTCGAAATCATCAACGACAACATTGATAGACTCCATCAAAACATCAGTGCGATGGTTCAGAACCCTGAAAGCACGACTTGTAATAGAATATCCGAGAAATGTTCCTTTATCACTCTTAGCATCGAACTTTCCCTTAGACATTCGATCCTGCAAAATGTAACATTTGCTACCAAAAATATGAAAGTAGGAGACATTAGGATTTTTTCCTTTTCATATCTCATAGGGAGTTTTCTCCGTTCTGGGTCTCAGATACACTCTATTTATAGTGTAGCAAGCAGTGTTAATTGCTTCGGCCCACCATTTAGTACTGACTTTCCTGGCGTTCCACATCACATCATTGTTTTGGTCCCCGCCGTCGAGATATATATTGCCAGTTGGTACATCGACCGCATCATTGTTTCTGTCGGCGCTCGGACGCCCATCTGTTGCGGCGGTCTGATTACCCTCTTGGCCCTTTTGTACGGAGTTGACCTCCCCGCTGGCTTGCTGAGACCACCGGATCCCACCTCACTTTTTATAGATGTTATGGCCCGGATGAGGATGCTTCGTCCTCATGGTCAGCACCACTGGGTGTGGCTGCACGGTCCCAACAGCGTCGATTACATGATTCTGCCGAGCCCTGCTCGGACGCATATTGGACCCGCCGGCGGAGACTGGATTCCAGCGATGGATCTCCTCATCCCCGCTGCGTACGTGCTTGAGCCTGAGGGTGATCAGCAGGAGCCCCTCCTTCCACCCCTTGACCCCGTGATACCCCAGCCTGTACCTACTTCGTCTGCACCTCCCGATACCTCTGTCCACACGTCTGTTAGTGTCGGGAGCACTTTTGATGAGTCCACCACCACCACCACTGTGCCCATGTCCATAGATCCCAATTCTGCGACGAGCCCCGAGCGTCCCCCCACTATAGTTGAGTGTGGCGAGCCTTCTTTTGCCTCCGCGGTGGAGACCATTTCCTCATTCTTGTTCTCGACCCCTGGGGAGTCATTTCCTTCGCACTTCATGACCTCCCCAGTCGTCGACCCTTCGGTCTCCACTGCCGACGTATTCTCTGAGAGTGTTGTGACGTCTGTCCCCACGTCTGTGTCACTGACCTCTCTGCCCGCCTCGTCGTCTGCCACCACTTCTGCTTTTGCTGCTGCTCTATCCTCTTCGACCTTTCCTGCGTCTCGACCTCCCACAGAGGCCGAGCGTCACTTCGCGAGCACAACTCCACCTCCGCACCACCCCACAGTCGCACCTATCCTTTACGGTAGCCGTGCGAGACAGTCCCGCTCTTCACCTATTCGTCATGTTCGACCCTCTGCTCCACCTCCCCCCGACACCCTAGTTCAGCACCTCCGTGCTCCCGAGGGGACGGTGATTGGACTTAGAGCAGATTTTTGGGCTCTCTCCGCTACCGTTAGCGCTGTCCAGACCCGCGTCGCGTTACTTCATGGTATTCAGGCTTGCCTAAACCAGATTCTTGAGCGTCAGCCTCAGCCACCCACCCCCACCGAGCAGCCTCCACGACCACCACATCCGCCACAGGACAGTGCTGGTGCCCCACCACCCTAGGCACACTCTGGATGCCTTTCATATTTTTACTGCTGTTACGCTGGATGTTTTGCACCTGCTGATATTTTGCACCCGCTGATATTTTGCACCCCCTCTTCCACACACGTTTTGATAACTTTTTGTTCATATCTGTTTATATCCTTTCTGGGAGAGAGGGAGTATTTTTGGGGACACTTACATGGTACCATTTTGATCTCTGAATGCATCATTTGCATACCCATATCATTTGCTGTTATTTGCATTTCCATCATGCATGCATCCTCACCCACCCCACCCATTTTTGGCTCTCAGTGTGCCACACTTTGCACATTGAGGACATTATGCACTTTAGCTTGGAGGAGTGAGTTCTCACGCACTTTTTATTTTTGTCGCCTTTTGTTTCCATTTTCCCACTTTTCTTTGTTTTCATACTTATTTTCACCCACTTTTTCATTTTTTCCATGCATCACGTTTTTCTTACTTTTTGTGTGTGCTGCATTATACAGTAGTTTTTACTTTCTTTTATCCTTATTTCTTTTATCCTTTTGCTAGAGATGAACTTTCTGTGACGACGACGACGTGGTATTAGCTTATCTCCATATGCATATTATCTTGTCATGCCATAGTTTTTATTTCAGATATCATATGCTATGTCTTGTTATGCATTCGAGATATTAACCCGCCTTTTGTTGTATGAATATGGATGAAATTCTTTTATTAGCTAACTTTGATAATTTTTACCGTATACTCTTCATAGAAAACACACCAAGCTTCACGCATTGATTGCTTATATCTGGAGTACTGCTTTCTTGCCTTATATCACTTCTTATTGCATGAAAATTGTACGCTTCACTTTCAGGTTGATTGAATGTATGCTAGGTTGATATAACTGGATTAGTTTACTTTCTGAGATTAAACTGAGTAGATTATATTACTCTGCTGAAAGTTGTCGTGCACATTCTATAGACCGAGTATTGCATTTATTTCTTTCTCCACATATCTTGAGCATTATTTCTATACTTAAAATCATTGGTGAATCTCCCTTTAGCGAATCCTATATTGACATTTTCCCCAGCTACAAAAATCTATGCTCCTACCCCAAAATCAAAAAGAAAAAAAAATTTCATGTATATCTTTCTATCTTTTGATTTGGGATCACAGTTGTATATATATAAAGCAAAAAAAAGGAAGAAAAAAGAGAAAAGAAAAAGGAAAGAGAAAAGAAGTTTGTACATGATCCCATTTCATACTCTTTCTCTCTTTCTCCCCTCTCTTATTTTTATTTTTATTTTTTTGGAGCTTCAAAAATGGGGAATGTTCTTATTGCTAGATTTGATGCCACCACGCTTATAGATAAGCCTAGGGGAGAGGATCCAATGATGTGTGTGAGAGTGACTACTTGATTGTGCATGATAACCTAAGCTAGGTAATTTTCTGTACTCGGTGAGATTACTAAAAGTTTTACGAAATCCAGGAATTGAAACTCAGCATGCATTTCATGAAAACCACTCCTTTCTATTCTTATTACTTCATATTGTGTGATATCTCTTATACTCCATATAGAAAGCATTCAATTAAAAAGTGTGTGGTATATGATTATGTATACCTCTTTAGATGCTTCGGACGATGTTAATTCTAGAATGATTCCATATTTCATATTGTTTTGCTATTCTTGGGTTTTTATTATGAATGCATCCTTACAGTATGATATCGAGATAAAAATCTTTGGCATGTGTTTTATATTCATCGTATGCTATATGAGTAAGCGAAACCCACGTCCTGAGAAAATGATCTAGCACCTCCCTCTTCGTTTTCTTATCTATTTTCTATTTCCTTTTTTCCCTTTTCCTTATTTTTATCCATAGGGTTCGCCTTTTACTCATCTTCCTCGAGGACGAGTAAGAGGTAAGCTTGGGAGATTTTGATCACTCCATATTTTACACCTTTTTTCTGCATGTTTTCATGACGTTTTGATCGCCCATATTGCGTTTTTCATGATTATTCGACGATATTGCGATGCTTTTCACTATTTCTTGTTTTTGTCGTATTTCAAGAAATATGGAGCGATTTGGAGCGAAATTGAGATCAGAAGATTTTCATGCACTTCGGAGTGTCACCCACGGCTTATTAGAGGACTTATCAGCGATGGAGGATGAGCGGAAGAAGAAGGAAATCCATATGAGCGACGAGGGAGCGAAAAGAAGAAGAAATGAGCTCAGAATCACATCACTCGGCCGAGCAAGACTGCTCATTCGGCCGAGTGAAGAATCACCCTCGCCCAAGTGGAACGGATTCGCACTGCAAAGTTCAAACGTTTCCTCGGACGAGCAAGGAAGTCTACTCGGCCGAGTGAGAAAGCTCACTCGCCCGAGTCAGTCAGAGAAATCAGACAGAAAAGAGCCCAAGTTACTGGAAAATCTGAGAAAGCTCACTCGGCCGAACAAGAAGACTACTCGGCCGAACGAAGAAGACTACTCGGCCGAGCCACCCCGAGGGACAGACCCCTGAAACCCCCCAAAGTTACTGTTTTTTACAGGGTTTGTCACTCGGGCGAGTGACAATGGTCACTCGGTCGAGTGACCATCTCTGACTGCTGCTAGGAATGCGAATTCTGGGCTGCGCAGGAGCAGTTTTGTCACGACTTTTTGGACGATTTTGGCTTATATTTAAACCTAGTTTTTACCCTAGTTTTAAGAGAGACATGAATTAATTTTTAGGGACTTCTATTAGGTTTTAGACGGTTATTTCTTTGGAGAAAATCTCAGCTGGAGATCATTGACGACATTATTAGTTTGTTCTTTCTTGTCAAAAAACTCATTTTTATGAATTGTTTTCTATTTGCAATGAATTGTGCCATGATTATTATTGTTATTTCTGAGATTTTCATGATGATTAGTGAGTAGTTCCATCGTTCTAGGGCATGGGGATGAACCCTATGGACCCGATCTTTGAATTGTGATGAATTTATAGATTTGTTGCTAGAATTGATAATGGTTAGGTTGTCATCGATTTATTATGAGTAGCTAGGAATTCATATCGATTGGGATTTGCAAGAGATTGGATCCCAATTGATAGGAAGGCCTAGATATTCGATTTAGATTGATAATTGAATTTCTCTAGATTTGGTTTACAAGAGATTGTGCCAAAGCTAGGATTTTTAATTATAAATCTATATTAATATTCATTTGCAAGAGATTGGACGAATACGAACTATCATAACCTAGGTCGCAGCTCGAGTTTGTACGAGAGTGGGCTCGAGATGCGAGTGGATGATGATGTCGATCTTCACGCTAGCGGCTTAGGGTAGGGTTTGCACGAGAGTGGGCTCTATTCTAGGTTTGCTATAGACCGACAATAGCGAGAGAGCGTGATCTAGGTTCTACATTAAGTTGCGACTAGTTCACCTACATTCAAGCTTAGCAACAATGAAATTTATGATTCACAAGGATGATAGACGGTCCATAGTGGGGATTTCCTATCCCTAGATGCCTTTTATTATATTGATATTTCTTGCTATTGAACAATTGTGACTATTACATCAAAAATATTCTTATTCTCTTGATAGCTAGGTAACCAAAGTGAGATACTGTCATTTGTCCTCCCTGTGTTCGATACCCGCTCGCCGCTACACCGTGCGCTTGTGGTAAGACTACAAGTCGTTTTCGGGTGTATATCCGGACGCGATCACATATGTACAGTTTATGATGTTGTGGTGTGTTGATAGTAGATGATTTGTGTTGCACATTCGTACGCTCCCGCTTGTTTTTTGCCGCCGCCTCGCTGTACCTTTTTGTGTTGTGCTGGAACTTTACAGTTCGTGCATTACTTTTGCACTTGTTTTTTTATTACGTGTGTTGTTCTAGCAGTTGTAGTGGCCTACTAATTTTCTTGCAGCACCTTAATGCTTGGTACCCCTATACCGCGGCCGTCACCCCCGTCCCGTTTTGGACGCCGGAGCGTGACATGTTTTGTGGTGGCCCATGCAGGTCACCACACACTGCGATTGTATAAGGATGACACAGGTAATACTCCGACACTTTAAGATGTATATCAGGTACTAATTTCGATATGGTCTGTTTCTACTCCGCAGTATGGAGGCAGGAAACGGGACGTCTGGCGGCGACGGGACACCTGGAGGGTCTGGAGGGACCGGAGCTTCGGGTAGCTCAGTAGACCGGACCTCAGAGTCAGCCCCGATGGCGAAGATCCTGATGGGAATTTTGGACCATTTGTAGCGGATGGAGGACAGGGCAGCTGGGCACGAGGCGCCTGCACCGAAGGCCATGAGTTACAAGCAGTTCCGATCTTTGAGACCAGTGTACTTTTCTGGCAGAGAGACCGGCCTAGAGGCCGATGAGTGGCTGCGTCACACAGAGGATGATTTGACTTTGGCTGGCGTACCCCCAGAGGCATGGGTAGAGTTGGTCAAGAGGCAGTTGACTCATCAGGCCTGAGATTGGTGGGATGCCCAGGAGAGGCATTTAACTGGGGTAGTGGAGTGGAAAACCTTCAGAGGAGGTTTGAGGCCCATTACCTTCCAGGGGAGGCGAGGGATGAGTTGAGGCAGCGGTTCGAGCACCTGATCCAGGACCGCAGGCCGGTAGACGAATATGATGCAGAGTTCTCTCTTTTAAGCAGATACGCCCCAGAGTTAGTGGCGATGGATGCTACTCGAGCTAGATGCTTCCATATAGGCCTGGACCCAGAGGTCAGAGGGGCTATGGCTACACAGGAACTGTTGACATACGAGGCAGTGCTTAGCGCGGCTCGACGGTACGAGCTGCACATGAGGAGTCTGGGAAAGCTTCCAGTCGTCGACAGACAACCTGTAGCACCGCAGAGAGCTGCTCCTCGCCCGACTCACCAGGTGACCTTCAAGCGATCAGGATATCCGTCGGTACCATAGAGGGGGCCTGCTTGTTCGAGGTGTGGGAAGCCTGGGCATGCAACCAAGGATTGTAGGGTTATGGGCAGACAGTGCTACACCTGCGGTGAGATGGGACACTTTAGTAGAGACTGCCCCAGACGGAGACGGCTTACGGAGGCACCAGTACCAGTAACAGCTGCACCGCCCCAGCCGAGGGCTCTTCCACCGGCACCGCAGCGGTTGGCTCTTCCACCACCGCCGGGTCCGCGGTCAGCTGCTCCGAGGGGACCTCCAGGGAGGCCTCCACGGTGCAATTTCCAGAGGCAGGCTCCTGCTCCGTAGAGGCCGTCACAGTTTCAGATGACAACAGTCGAGGCCGAGCGCCCAGGACATGTGATCGCTGGTATAACCCTAACCCTAGTCCTTGTATTTCATGATTCTATGTTTGGCCATTGCTAGATGATTAGTTGTTGTGCTGTGCTATTATAGGACTGGTTAGAGTAGCTTCATATCCGGCCTGGTCCTTGTTCGATTCTGGAGCGTCACATTGTTTTTTATCCAATGAATTTGTGGCGAAGCATTCTATAGTTGTTGATTCTTTTGCTGCTAAGTGGAATGTGCACACGGGTAATGGTGTGATATGTAGTGTGTCAGGATTACGGAATTGTTCGTGGAGATAGGAGGTCGAGAACTATATGCAGATTTCCTCATAATTGAACTACCAGATTATGAGGCAGTATTTGGGATGGATTGGTTAGGGATGTTTTATGCGACCATAGACTGTAAATTAAGGAGGGTAGTCTTTCGAATCCCTGACCACCCAGAGTTTGACTTTTGTAGCGGTACTCGGCTCTGGAACCTTTGAAGTTTAAGGCGACGTCCTTGGAGATGAAGATGGAAGCCGAAATAGTTTTGCCTAAGGTAGTTCAGGAATTTCCAGATGTATTTCCCGATGATATTTTTGGACTACCTCCGGATAGGTCTTTAGAATTCACTATTGACCTAGTACCGGGCGCACAGCCGATAGCAAAAGCTCCTTATCGTATGTCTCCACCTGAATTAATTGAGCTTCGTGACCAGTTGACTGATTTGTCTGAAAGAGGACTGATACGTCCGAGTGTATCTCCTTGGGGAGCACCAGTGTTGTTAGTAAATAAAAAGGACGGAACTCGGAGGATGTGCATTGATTACAAGGATCTAAACAAAGTGACAGTGGAAGACAAGTACCCCCTCCCTCGGATTGATGACATCTTTGATCAGCTCGGTGGTTCACGAGTGTACTCGAAGCTGGATTTACGAAGTGGTTATCATCAAGTGAAGGTGCGTGGATCGGATGTTTCGAAGACGGCGTTTAGAACTTGGTATGGGCATTATGAATTTTTAGTGATGCCCTTCGGAGTAACTAATGCCCCGGAAACCTTTATGAGGCTGATGAATCGGGTCTTCTTTGATTACTTGGATAAGTTCGTGGTAGTCTTTATTAATGATATTTTAGTGTACTCAAAGACTGAGGATGAACATGCTGAGCATTTGCGGATGGTGTTGAATACTCTCAGAGAGCATCGGTTGTATGCTAAGTTCAGTAAATGTCAATTCTGGATGACAAAGGTCGCATTCCTGGGCCACATTATTACAGGAGAAGGAGTGTCAGTCGACCCGGAGAAGGTCGCTGTAGTAGAGAATTGGCCCATCCCTCGATCAGTCACTGAGATCAGGAGTTTCTTGGGGTTGGTCGGATACTATCGGAAGTTTATCAAGGACTTCTCCAAGATCGCTTCACCTCTGACTCATCTGACTAAGAAGGACGTACCTTATGTGTGGTCAGAGGAGTGCCAGTGTGCATTTAAGGAACTGAAGCGTCGATTAGCCACTGCTCTAGTATTGACAATTCCTGACCGATCAAGCGGCTTTGAAATTTACTGTGATGCTTCAGGAAAGGGGCTTGGCTGTGTTCTTCATCAACATGGGCGGGTAGTAGCTTATGCCTCCAGATTGTTGAAGGTGCATGAGCAGAATTATCCTACCCATGATCTAGAGCTGGCTGCTATCATATATGCACTAAAGTTGTGGAGACATTTCTTACTGGGCAAACATGTAAAGATCTACACTGACCATAAAAGTTTGAAATATGTTTTCACTCAAAAGGAGTTAAACATGAGGCAACGACGTTGGCTTGAATTAATGGCTGAGTATGACATTGATTTGCAGTATCATCTAGGGAAGGTGAATGTGGTGCCTGATGCTCTTAGTCGACTACCAGCTGTGATGAGGTTGACTATGCAGCCCCAGCTCCGAGGAGATCTAAGACGGATGGATGTTGAAGTGATCCTTCCAGGCGAAAGGGTAGATATGTTGGGTTTGCAGATTCAATCTGTCCTGATGGATAGAATTAAGGCTGATCAGCTGAACAATGTGAAATTGAATCAGATTCGAGAACAAGTCGAGGCAGGGCTTCGGAAAGACTTTTGTATTCATGAGGATGGTTCCTTAAGCTTTGGGAATAGGGTGTGTGTGCCAGCGGGAAATATCCGAGATGAGCTTCTGAAGGAGGCACACAATTCTCCTTATTCTATTCACCCTGGAGGGACCAAAATGTATAAGGATCTGCGACGATACTACTGGTGGCATGGGATGAAACGAAGTGTGGCACATGGCTTCATGTCTAATTTTCCAGCAGGTGAAAGCAGAACAACAGAGACTCGCAGGCTTATTGCAACCCCATGGGAACATGTGACCATGGATTTTGTGGCTGGTCTACCGCGTACTCTGAAGGGGAATGATGCTATATTGGTGATCATCGACCGATTGACTAAGTCAGCACACTTTATTCCGTTTCGACTTGGTCGCGTCGACCGATTGACTAAGTCAGCGCACTTTATTCCGTTTTGACTTGGTCAGTCTACAGAAGTCTTAGCTCGGAAGTATATGGAAGAGATTGTAAGGTTGCATGGAGTTCCTATGAGCATTGTGTCGGATCGTGATACTAGATTTACATCTCACTTTTGGAGGAGCTTGCAGGCCAGTTTGGGGACTCATTTGAAGTTCAGTACCGTATATCACCCACGGACAGGTGGATAGTCAGAACGCATCATTCAAATATTCGAGGATATGCTTAGGGCTTGCATGTTGGATTTCAAGGGTAGTGGAATTTGCTTATAATAACAGTTATCAGGCAAGTATTGGTATGACTCCCTATGCGGCTCTGTATGGTAGAAATTGCCGATCGACTCTGAGCTGGGATGATGTGGGAGATGGTGAAAATTTGGGACCAAACCTAATGATTTCTACAGTTGATGTCGTGCAGACGGTCAGAGAGAATCTTTGTGTAGCCCAAGACCGTTACAAGCACTGGGCGGACACGAAGCGGTGTCCACTTGAATTTCAGCCGGGCGATTATGCATTCTTGAAGATATCACCAGTCCGTGGGACGATTCGGTTTGGTAAGCATGGGAAGTTGAGTCCTAGGTATATAGGCCCATTTGAAGTTGCAGCCCGGATAGGTGAAGTGGCTTATCGGTTAGTGTTGCCGCCACACCTTGAAGGCGTACATAATGTGTTTCATGTATCTCAATTAAGAGGATATATTGGAGATCCTAGCCATGTGGTGGACTACTCAGAGATTGAATTACGTCCAGACCTGACGTATGAACAGCAGCCTGTGGCAATTCTTGATCGGCGACAGAAGATGTTGAGGAAGAAGGCCATTAGTTTAGTCAGGGTCATGTGGCAACAAGAATCTCCTGGAGAATCAACTTGGGAGCGAGAGGATGAAATGAGGGAGAAATATCCTCAGTTGTTTGTTTAAAGACTCTTCGCATGTTTATCATGTAGATAAAGGACCCTCTTGCTTGTTTTAAATTCCGAGGATGGAATTTCTTTAAGGAGGGTAGGGTGTAATGCTCCTAAGTAGTAATACCAGTATTCCTCCTTCAAGTATGGGGAAATCCACACATTAACCACTAATTTGGACCAAGTTTACTTACGTGCCCAACTAGTTTGCTATTACACCCCAAGAGGGGTATTTATTAATATGGACATGAATGAAAATGGCATACTTGTAAATAATGAAAATGAAGAGCTAACCCAATTGGTGATGGCACTCTTGTAATTAAACCACTAAGTTTGAGGATTTTTGATTAAGGATTAAAAGCAATGGCAAAGTTGTAATAATTGAAACTTGTGAAAATACCTCTTCCTTCTCTTTCTACAATCTTCTTTCTTCTTCCAAATTTTCTTTCATTTCATTTGTTAAAAAAACAACACAAAAACACCCACGCATTGGCAGGTGGGTTGGCCGAAAGTTGTAACAAAAAAAAGAAAAGACACACAAACAAAAGGGGAATTGAATGGCAAAAGTGTAAAAACATGAACTTTTAAGAGATTTTTTCCTCTCCTCCTTTCTTCAAACTTCTCCTACATTCCAAATTATTTTTTTCCTCCCCCTTCAATTTCGTTGGTCCTCTATGTTGGCCGAAACCTGGAGCTAAACAAAAAAAAGGAAGATAAGAACAAAAAGAAAAAGAAGGAAAAAGGAGAGAAAGAGAGGAGAGATTGGAAGAAGAAGAAGAAGAGGGAAGCTTGCTACCATCAAGGGATTTCTCTAGTCCTCCTACAACCATCCACTAGCATTAGAGAGGTAGGATCCTCCCTACACTCCCAACATATTACCATGTGTAGAGATTTATGATTTTATTCATTCATCTTTTGTAAAAATTGTTTTTTTTGGATCAAATGGAGAATTGGGACAAGTTGAGCTTTGGTTGATGTCATGTTTTGATGTTAGGGGTTATTTTTCCTATGACTCTTGAGCAATATTATCTTTTTGTGATTATACCGTGTTTTTCATGTAATATTATTTAGGTTGTAATTGGAAAAATTAAATAAATACAAAGGAAACTCTGCCGAAATTTTTAGAGCATGTCATGGGCATTACTATAACATTTTAAGCAATAGAAACCTATGATAGGAAGACTATATAACATTCTACTTGCTATCTCTCACAAAAAGTCCATGTTTAATGACAACCCACTTGTAAAATTAAGCTAATTGAAAATTTCATAAGATGGTTTTTGCCAACTTTCTAATTAGAGGCTCTAAATGATTTTAGAAAGCGTAGGAACCCGAATAACCATTATTTACAAGGTCCTACAAGTTTCTTCAAGCTAACTTTGACTTCCCTAACAAATCGGTTTCATTTCGAAGGGAAAGCGAACTTGTTCAAGAACTAGTAAATGAGTTTGTAATCATTCCATTAGAATAAGAAGTTTAGTTCCTATAACTATTAAAAAACAAGCCCACTTAGGAATCACAACATGAAGTAGTTCAAGAACCCTTGAAAACTTACCTTCCATGACAAAATCATGCTTTTGTAAGGGGAAGACTCCGTCAATCTTAGCATTAAGCAAAAATGATAGAATTAGGCACTTGCAGGTATCATTAACATAACCCCATTATGAAATTTTATGAAGTGTATTAAATACATTTCATTTACTTTTAAATTTATACTCCCCTTCCAAATTTTACCAATTATACCCAAACTAATGCAATGCTTCCTTTCTATCTTAGTTGCTCTACTCTTGCCTTCCAAATGAAAATTAATAACCGCACTTGAAGTTGTTTTCTATGGCATGTTCTATTTAGTAGTACTTGGATGCTTGAGTTCACGTTTTTCCTTGGATGTTACTTGTAATTATGTTTCATTCTCTTATGTTTTTAATTAAGCGGATGATGTATGGTGAATTCTACTTATGCCTTGAAAGTGGTAATGAAGATAATTATTGTGCCATGGCAATGTTTATTTATTTATGATAATGTTAGTTGATTTGTAACTTTACATCATTAAGTTGCAAATAATGAAAGTCGGGATGTCTCTTTCCACTTTAAGGTGGGTGAGCATCTTAGGGAATGGGGTGGGGGAACCAAAGCATTACGTTGACGTGGTGTGGACTGAACTTTCGAGGTTGTTTTCTTTGGCCCTCCTACCGCGGGGAGTGGTCGTGCCCCTTTGGGGTGTGTGTGGTTCTTTTGACCTTTGAGGTCATGGCCCTTTGGGTCGTGGAGAGTGGTTGAGTTACGAAGGCTCCTGACGAGCTAGCACGCCAGAGAGTCGGAGATTCTTTTCACCCGTCTTAAGGGTCAGGTCTAGCTCCCTTGTGTCCCACTTGATGTTTAGGTTCCAAACAATGAACATTAATTTAACAAACTTAGTACTGGTGACCCATGTGCTGTATTGTGATTATGGCTTGTGTGGTTGAGTTTCCTACTAGACACGCTGTGACGTGCCCCTTTCCCCACTCCCCAGGTACAGGTTCCGGGACGACAGCACCCCTACCGGACTACCGACGCCCTGAGGGCGATTCTTCCAGGCCAGGAGCTCAAAGTAGTTAGATAGGGCACGTGTGTAGCGGGTTGGGGGTAGTTTCTCTTGTGAGCAGTTACTTTTGTTTTTTTCCCTTCAGCTTTTGTACCCCGTGTCACTGGTGGTGGCATATGTACAGTACATGATGTTGTGGTGTGTTGATAGTAGATGATTTGTGTTGCACATTCGTACGCTCCCGCTTGTTGTTTGCCGCCGCCTCGTTGTACCTTTTTATATTGTGTTGGACCTTTACAGTTCGTGCATTACTTTTGCACCTGTTTTTTTATTGCATGTGTTGTTCTAGCAGTTGCAGTGGCCTGCTAATTTTCTTGCAGCACCTTAACGCTTGGTACCCCTGTACCGCGACCGTCACCCCTGTGCCGTTTTGGATGCCGGAGCGTGACATTATCACTTGCGAAGCTCAAGGGTGATAGAGGGAAAATTCGTTGAAGTTTGGGCATCGTAGAGGAAAACTAATAATTAATTTTTTTTCTCCAAACAGTTTTGTCCCACATCGGATATAATGAGAAGTGTTGAGTATTGGACTCCCCGGATTTGGTTTTGGATGATGAACAAACATAAATATATCGTGAACTAACTCTTTGTGAGTGCAGTTATAGAGATCGTCGCCAAATTCATATGAACATCCCAAGCGACGTCTCAAGACTTCTCAAAGCACGTGAACGTGTGCTTGAAGCTTCGTTGAAGCTCAAGGACCATTATTGAAGTCATGAAGATTCGATCGAAGCTTTTGAAGACGGTTCGTCAAGTTTTATTTATAGTCGTTTAGCTTCGTATCGTAGAATGTTAAGCCTTGAGTAGGTCTTACGTTTTAATCTTCATATCGCTCATATCTTAGAGCTAGGATCTTAGTAGAAGTCCATACGAACTTTCCCGATGCTTCGTACTTCGATTTACGACTTCTTGTGCATGTTAGTTGGTTCAAGAAGAAGAACCAACCGACTAGATGGTGATCTAGTTGGTCAGCAAAGCTTCTTGAACCGACTAGTTTGCCTCCTTCAATTCTATCTCACTTACTGTTTACAATTAGTCGGTTCACCGACCGACTAGTTGTGAAACTAGTCGGTCAGTGTTTCTTCTTGGACCGACTAGTTGAGCTTCTACTGTACAGCCTAACTTACTGTTTATCGTTAGTCGGTCAAAGCTCATTTGTCGACCGACTAGTTGATAAACTAGTCGGTCTGCATTTGCTCTTAGACCGACTAATTCATCTTGTTCTCAGACTTTTGGTTTTATCTCTTAGTCGGTCTCAGTTGACTCACCGACCGACTAGTTGTGAAATTAGTCGGTCAGCAAGTCTTCTTGGACCGACTAGCTCTCTTTAGTCTGAACTTATTTATTTGGCTGTTCATCTCTTAGTCGGTTCATGTTGATTGACCAACCGACTAGTTGATGAACTAGTCGGTCGGTCAACCTTCTTTGACCGACTAGTTGGGTTCAGAATAGAGCCGTTGGAGCATTAAATGCCACGATTTTCTCTCTCTCTTTCCTCTATCCTATATATACTTGGAGTGCTGCATTCATTGCACTCAAGGCTGATATTAAGTGAAGTTTAGAGATCAAAGAGAAAGCATTTAATCTCATTCAAAGCTCATTGATTTCATTCTTGAATCTCTCCCTCACTCTTATTTCAAAAGAGAGATTCATTGATTGTGAGCCTTTCAAGCCAAGTGCTTGATTCTAGGTCACCAACAACCTCATAGTTCTCCATCGTTGATCTACATCTTGGAGCTAGGGTTTGGTGCCTCTTCATCTTCCCCAAAATCCGTTTTTCCCTAAATCGTAAGTTTTACTCAAGGCATATGTATTTTGTGGTAAGAATTTCTATTTCATTTACTTTCATATTGTAAGTGTTTTTCTCTCGGTTGTGAGAGATTGTTTGTGATCCCGGGTTGTGGGAGTCACAATTACATTGTGCATGATTTGGTCTTGTAGAGGTTTATCTACAAGAATTTCATAGTGCAAATCTAGGGTTAGAGGTTTCTAACGCTAGTATCCGAAGGGGATCCGGGTGTTTGGGACGTAGGATCACCGGGAACAAGTCGGGGAGACTTGGGTGGATCCGAACCCGTTAAATCATTTGTTTGCGATTGATTTTATTTGTTGTCTATATTTACATTTCCACATTTCCGCATTGTTGGTTAGAGTTTGCAAGATAATTAGGAATTATCCTCTTAATTATTTTAAAGTACTATTCACCCCCCTCCCTCTAGTACTTGTGCAGTAGCTTCGTAGGGCATTACATTTGGTATCAGAGCCAAGTACCTAGCTATGTCTGCCAACGACAACAAGACCGTTCGTCCACATTCAGACTACAACACCTTCAGGAACCGTGAAGGAGCTTCTTCGGTGATGGAAGGACACTCCTCGACGAGGCTTCCCTTCTTCAACGGTACCAACTACGGGTACTGGAAATGCCGGATGAAAACTTTCTTCCGGAGTGCTTCACTATGGAGGGCCACGATGAAGGAGTATGTCGAGCCCGCCGAAGAAGATTTCGAGAAGTGGACTACCGCGGAGGTCGCCGCGGAGGTAAGCAATGCCAAGGCAATGAACGCCTTGCAATGCGCTTTGGAGCCCGAGGACTTCAATAAGATATGCACATGTAAGAGTGCATATCAAATATGGAACTCCCTTTTCATCTTGCATGAAGGAACGAGTAGGGTAAGAGACTCCAAACTCGTAGTAGTAAATAAAGATTACGAGTTATTTCATATGCTACAGGGTGAGAAGATGAAGGAGTACTACGCTCGCTTCGTCGACATCACCAACGAGTTGGAGGCTCTCGGTAAGACCTACACCCAAAAGGAGACAGTCTCGAAGATCATCGATGGACTTCCTTCTTGTTGGGAGAAGCATACCTTCGCCATCGAGGAAGGTAATGATATGAAAACATATACCGTCGTGCAACTAATGGGTACCTTGATGTCTTACGAGGTACGCAAGGATAGTAAGCTTAAGTTGCAGGACAAGATGAAGTCCTACTTGAAACAAGACGAGCCAAAGAAGAAGGCGATTGCGTTCAAGGCCGCTCCATCCACATCCACATCTACCGATGATGAAGAATCGGAAGAAGAATTGGACTTGGAGTCCATTGCCCTCATGGCAAAGAAACTCAACCGGTTCTTCCGGAAAGGTAATTTTAAGAACAAGGCTAAATTTGGTTCTTCTAACGCCTCCTCTCCTTTGTACTTTAAATACAGCAAGCCAGGACACATGAAAGCGGATTGTCCTCAAAATAAACAAAAGGAAAAGTGGAAGGCGCCAAAATTCGACAAGTCCAAGAAGTACAAGAAAGGGTACAAGAAGGGACTTGTCTGGACATTCTCCGACTCCGAGGATTCGTCAAGTGGAGAGTCGGACGATGAGCAAGTGGAGCAAGCACACATGTGCTTCATGGCTAGAGAGGAGCAAGATAAAGATTCCTCCTCCGATGATAGCGACAACGAAGGCGATGAGGTGACCATGGACGACCTTAGAAATGATAATGAGCAAATTTGGTCTAAATACACTAAATTAGTAAATAGATATACTAAGGTAAAAGATAATTTAGCTAGCATTCAAACCTCGCCTAAATCTATCATCACCAACAACGACACCGTTGTTGAAGAGTTGAGAAATGAGATTGTAAATCTCAAGTCTCAACTTGAACATGTTAGCATTGAGGACTCGGAGGAACACAAGATAGCGGATTTGACTTCTCAAAACTCGACTTTGAGTATTGAGAATGAGAATCTCAAATCTCGTGTTTATGTGCTCACATCGCAAGTATCCACTTTGGATGCTTCTATGCGTTCTCTCACCGAGAAATATGGGTGCACATTAGGCCGAATCAATGAATTCAATAAGGGTAAGGGCCATTTGGATAATATCCTAAATGACTTACCTCCGGCCAATCATCACATTGGTTTGGGGTATAAGATGGGAAATTCATCCAAGTCGTCTACTACCTTTGTTAGGCCAACTTCTGATGCTTCGACGAGTGGGAGCAAACACTCTATTAGTGGTTCATCTACCAATGGTGCTTCCACCTCGTACACACCCTCTTTTGAAAAGAAACCCACTTTGGGTGGACCTCCAAAGAAGGGTCATGCTTATATGTACACAAATACCATGCCACGTAGGAACACACATCCTACTCCACATGCTCAAACATATGATGATTTTTATGCACCACATCCACGGGCACGTGCACACCATGTGAGACACCCTCACACACGTGTTCCTCCACATGCATATGTTTATCCACATCATCATATGAACCATTCTCATAATGCACCATTTCATCATGTTCCTTATGCCTATCCACGACATGCATCACGTAGAAATCAACAACGCATGCATGCTCCCAATAGGAATAGGGCTCCCAAAATCTTCACTATTTGGAGCCTGAAGGACACAAGCATGAATGAAAAACAAATTTACATGAATGCGTATTTCATGAATGTAGTGCATAGTGATAATTATGTGGGGAAGTCTAAGTCCAATTGGACTTGGCTTCCAAAGGTCTAATCTTTTGGACCCAATGACCTTGGGTACCATGATACGATATTTTCTATCTATATATACTCAAGAGACAGAAACGGAGCAACAAATCCAAATTTGGCTCCAAGAATAATTGGATACTCGATAGTGGGTGTTCAAAACACATGACGGGTGACGCTCAATTGCTCTCCGGAGTGGTGCCCATTGCAAATGGGAACCGCGTCGTCTTTGGAGGCAACGAGAGCGGAACCATCATAGGTGTTGGCAAAGTGGGTAATCCTTCTAAACCACTTATATGTGATGTTTACCTTGTTAAAGGATTAAACCACAATCTTATTTCAATAAGCCAACTTTGTGGCAAAGGTTACAAAGTTAGTTTTGCGAAAGGAATGTGCCATATTTTGAATAAAAATACTAATGATGTATTATTTTCAGGCACATGCCATAAGGATATATATATCCTAGATCTTCCAAGATCACATGAACAATGTCTCATTGCCAACACAAGTGAACAACACTTATGGCATCGACGTTTTGGTCA
This sequence comes from Scilla litardierei, assembly GCA_030789695.1. Classification (NCBI taxonomy): domain Eukaryota; kingdom Viridiplantae; phylum Streptophyta; class Magnoliopsida; order Asparagales; family Asparagaceae; genus Scilla; species Scilla litardierei. The sequence continues at coordinate 806,949,554 of CM061142.1, read as the reverse complement.
TGTGAACTTTGGAACACTATTTAAACTTTCCAAGTTAAATTCTATTAGAGGCTTCCCTAAGCTTGTCTTTCAAAAGAAAAGCTTTTGTGACTCGTGTCAACGAGGCAAGCTTCCAAAATCTTCATTTAAACCTAAGAAAAGCATTTTTTCTAAGCGGCCTCTAGAGCTATTACATCTAGATCTTTTGGGCCAACTAGAGTTGCTTCATTAGGTAATGCTAGATATGGACTTGTCATCGTTGATGACTTTTCTAGATTTACTTGGGTATTTTCCTTAAGTAATAAAAATGATGCTTTTGAAAACTTCACAATTTTTGTTAAGAAAGTACAAAATCTCATTGGAACCACCATTGTCACTATTCGTAGTGATCATGTAGGGGAATTTGAGAATGAGTCTTTCTCAACGTTTTGTGATGAAGTTGGTATTACACACACCTTTTCATTCACTCGCGCACCTCCTCAAAATGATGTTGTTGAGAGAAAGAATAGGACGCTAGCGGAGTGTGCTCGCACTATGCTTGATGATAGCCAACTTGGCCATCAATTTTGGGCAGAAGCGGTACATACTGCTTGCTATGTGTTTAATAGAATACTTTTGAGGCCCGGCACCAAAAAACACTTGTTATGAATTGTTGTTTGGTAGGTTGCCTCAAGTTAAACATTTTCGAGTTTTTGGTTCAAAATGTTTTATTAAAAACATGTATGGTAGTTTGGACAAATTCGATCCAAGATCCGATGAGGGGATATTTGTTGGATATTCCTCCCGTAGCAAAGCCTACCGGATATACAACAAACGAACCTCAACGATCGAGGAATCACTTCATGTCTCATTTAATGAAGGTTTTGTCCCTACTAGAATTACTAATGATGATGACTCCATGGATGTCTTATGTGACTCTATTGGTAATTCTAATTCTATTGATTCTATTGAGACTAACCCAACTAATGAATCTTTTGAGAATGTTCCTAATGATCAGGGAATTCCCAAACGGCTTCATACCGTTCGTGACCATCCTCAAGAGCAAGTCATTGGCAATATCCTTGATAGTGTCAAGACGAGATCTCAAGTCAACTACTTCGCTCATTGTGCCTTTGTCTCCTCGATAGAGCCAAAGAATATTAGCGAAGCATGCGAAGATAGTGCTTGGATCCTTGCCATGGAGGAGGAACTCATTCAATTCGAGAGGAATGAAGTTTGGGAGCTTGTTCCATGGCACGAAGGTTGTAAAAAACGCTAGGCGCTAGGCGTTCGGATTGCTAGCGCCTAGCGCCCAGAGCATTAATCGGGGATTAATCAGCCTAGGCGGATTTGCATTTTTTAATTATTTTATTTATTTATATATAATATATTTATGTTTATATATAAATATAAATATAAATATTATTTAAAATACATCAAATATTTAATAAATACTAAATCAAATCCAGTTTACCTACTTTAGAGTATTTGTGTGCAACAAAATAAAATTTAAAAGATACTCTTGTGCAATTAAGCCATTTACCAAAAACGCCCAGACACCGCCCAGGAACCGCCTAGGAACCGCCCAGAATGCCCAGACACCGCCCAGAACGCTTAGGCGGCCGATTATTCCCAAAAACGCCCAGATTGACCGCCCATGCCATAGTCGGAGCGTTTACTGGCCGCCTAGCGCCTAGGCGCCGCCCAGGCCGATTTTTAGAACACTGATTGCCATCGAAGAACCACACCGTTATAGGAACAAAGTGGATTTTCAAGAACAAGACCGACGAAAACCAAATCGTCGTCTGGAACAAAGGTCGGTTAGTTGCTCAGGGCTACCGTCAAGAGGAAGGTATTGATTTCGAAGAATCCTTCGCTCCGGTAGCTAGATTAGAATCTATTAGATTATTATTGTCATTTGCATACCATAAAGATTGTAAACTCTTTCAAATGGATGTAAAAAGTGAGTTTTTAAACGGAGATGTTGTTGAGGAAGTTTATGTTTCTCAACCTCCGGGTTTTATAAATGACAAATTTCCAAATCATGTTTTCAAACTTAAGAAAGCACTTTACGGTTTGAGACAAGCTCCTCGAGCTTGGTATGACCGTTTAAAGAATTTTCTTTTGGATTTAGGTTTTAAAATGGGAGAAGTTGATTCCACATTATTTGTTAAGTATTCGAATAATGATATAATTTTAGTTCAAATTTATGTTGATGATATCATTTTCGATGCTACTAACTTCACTCTTTGCGAAGAGTTTTCTAATGTGATGAAGGATCAATTTGAGATGAGCCACATGGGTGAGCTCAAGTATTTCTTAGGTCTCCAAATTCGCCAAATGAACGATACAATCTTCATCCACCAAACAAAGTACACTGTGGAGTTGCTAAAGCGATTTGGAATGGAGAATGCCTCCGGGAAGAAAACTCCAATGAGCACGACTACGCATCTTGATAAGGATACGGGCGGTAAAGATGGAGACATTCGTATATATCGAGGTATGATAGGTAGTTTACTATATCTTACAGCAAGTAGGCCCGATATTATGTTTGCCGTATGTGTATGTGCTCGTTATCAGTCTCAACCTAAGGAATCTCACTTAGTAGCGGTAAAACGTATTTTCCGTTATTTAAGTTACACACTCGATTTTGGATTACTTTATCCAAAATCTAGCACATATGAGTTAATCTCATATAGTGACGCAGATTATGCGAGATGCAAATCCGACAGGAAAAGTACTAATGGCACTTGTCATTTTATAGGAAATTCTCTTGTCTCTTGGTTTTCCAAGAAGCAGAATTCCGTATCACTTTCAACCACCGAGGCGGAATATATTGCCGTCGGTGCCGCGTGTGCTCAGGTTCTTTAGATGAGACACACACTTAAAGACTTTGGTATAAAATGTGATACTTGCCCTATCATGGTGGACAACCAAAGTGTAATTTGTCTCTCTAAGAATCCGGTACATCATTCTCGTTCTAAGCATATAGATGTTTGTCACCATTTCTTAGATGATCATGTTGCTAAAAAGGACATCATATTAGTGTGCGTTGAAACCCAGAAGCAAATCACCGATATTTTCACGAAACCACTAAAGGAAGACTCCTTTGTGCGGTTGCGTCGAGAATTGGGGATTATGGGTGAATCCGAGATTTAGGATTCATATTTTGTTCAATAATCTTGCATGCTATTCAATTCGTTATATTTGCACATGCTAGAATTATTGAGATTTTCTGGATTTTTGTTGAATTTTCGGAATTTACGCTCGATTTGTTCATAAACGTCAAATTTCAGATTTTTGATGTTTAATGGGGTAGTATAATGATTAATGAGAGTTTTACGATGTTTCGTCGAAGTGCGATTATGAGAGAACTCAAAATTTTCAATTTTCAAATTTTTGAACTCTGTTAGTCGATTCATGTTCATTGACCGACTGACTAGATCATCATCTAGTCGGTCAGTGAATGAACTCAGACCGACTAACTCAAGCCCTAAATTTTGACTTAAGTTACTGTTTGAAATTAGTCGGTTTAAGCTCATTGACCGACCGACTAGATCATCATCTAGTTGGTCAGTGCTTGAACTGTGACCGACTAATTGCTCAGGGACTGTTTTGTCTTTTCGACTTCCATTTGACTTATACACTCTCTCACACCGACTAAAATCTATTCCAGTCGGTGCGATTTCTCCTTCTAAGCCCCAAAACCCTCGTGACCCTTGGTATTCCTCCTCTCCCAACACCGTCCGATCGTGTTTTCCGTCGATTTCCGACCAAATTCCGGCCGTAGATCCGATCTCCCTCCTAGGTATTCTCTTTCTCTGCTACCTATGGCTTGTTTCCAGCTATTAGGGTTAGGGTTTCATCTAGTTCCTTCGGTTTCTAAGGTTTGTGATCTTAGGGTTCTCTCTTTCGATTTCGTGCGTATCTTGTCTCGTCACGCTTATGGCGAAGACAAGAATCCCGATCCGACCCTCGAGTCCATCGCCTATGACCATCGATTCACCTCATAGGGAACCCTCGCAACCTAAACGCCGATCGAAATCCACTCATCCCTCTTCGTCTTCGCCTCCTCTTAAGCGAAAGAGGACGGCGATAGCAAAACCTCGATCCCAACCTAAGCCTAGGAAGCAACCCGTTTCACCAGCTTCATTCTGTGCACCCACTCCTCCTGATTCTGACACGGAATATATCCCTGAGACCGAGCCGACCCATAGGGATCCTACTCCTCCACCTCGTTCTACCACACGTCCGACATCTTCCTCACGTCCTTCTAGCACTCGTCAGCCTAAGGGAAAGGCTCCGATGCCAGTTGGCGGTGTCGATATTTCATTATGTCGCGATGACCCGATGTGTCTCGCGGCATATAACCGTATCGAACACTGCCCACTGTTATTGGAGCATTTCGTACAGTTTTCAGACTTCCCAGGCCTTACTGATCTTCTTTCGTCTAGCGGTCTTATCGATTATCTTCAGTATGACCCTAAGGCGAATTCACACCCTTACCCCCGCCTAGTCAAGCTATTCTACGCCAATAGGGTTCGCGGTCAGTACGACGAAACCCATTCTATTGAGACTACTATCTTGGGGACATCGATAGTCCTCACGGCAGAAGTCTTAGGAGATTTGATTGGTGTCTCCTCGTCTGGACTTCTTCCTTCTGATATTTCAGTTGATGATATTTCTGAGCTTGATCAGGTGATGCTCGCCGAGATCTTTCATGAGATTCCTCCTGCCATGATTGGCGTGCCTTCGAAGTCCTTCAAGTCGAATGCTTGGGTGCTTAATCTGATCTTGAAGTCGTGCATCCTTCCGAAGTACGGCTCTTCTTCCTTACCATCCCAGCCATTCCTCAAACTCATATACGCTCTTTTCATGGGGAGCGAGATCAATTGGGCACGGATCATTCTCGACAAGATGGACTTTTTCGAATGTATTCGAAAGTCCACCAAGTCGGCCCATATTCCGTATCCATGCCTGTTGACTCTCTATTCTGTCACTTCCGTGTCACTCTCCCTCCCGACGATGAGCGTCCCCTCGGTCCCCCTCTGAATGCGACGGCCGTCAAGAAGTCTCTTGCGGCGCTTCGTCATGTTCAGAGGACGACCCCGTCTGCTTCAGCCTCTGCTTCAGCTGCTCCTGCTCCCTCTCCTACTCTTGCTGAGCTTGCACGTTCGGCGAAACGTGTAGAGTCTCGTTGTGCTCGATCTGAGGAGATTCTCGCTCGCATCGCATTTCACTTTGGCATCGAGATTCCTCCGTCTGTTTCTGACGACGACGAGGAGTTAGATGATGATGAGATCCTGGAGCTTGCTTGTGCTACTGCTGCTCGTGCCCTTGAGGGTACTTCTGGTGCTGCTGCTACTTCTGCCGGTGATCCCAAGAGCACACCTGCTGCCACCATTCCTCCGATGGATGCTTCGTCTGTTGCTGCTCCCGAGACCACTCCTGTCGTGCCAGAGATTTCCACTCCCGTCGCTCCTGTTGACACACCTGCCATTCCAGTGACCACTCCCTTTGCAGAGCCTGCTGCTGCTGCAAATCCTCCCGCTGCCTCCTGAGCTTCTCTAAGGACTCTCTTAGTGCACTTTGGATAATAGATCTAGTATGAGAGAGTTGGGTAGGTTAGTGGGGGTGGTTATGACATTTTGATGTATTTTGATGTATTTTTGGTGTTATGATGCTACATTTGTGATGTATGATCTTTTTGATGTCGGTATGATACATGTTGTATTTTGTACTTCGATCGTTGGATCGTTTATATGTATGTTGGCGATGTATAATTTTGTTGTATCATGTTTCATATATATATATACATCGATGTTGACATTTCATTCTCTTGTGCACATTATATTATTGCCTCTGATGTTTGATTTCGTCGTTCGACGATAATAACTTGGTTAAATAGAAATTATTTCTATGAAAACATAGAATTGTTTTCCATGCACTTAATTAACCAAGAATGTTGATATTGGAGAGTATATTCCATAACTCAATCCGTAAAATTGATTAGAGTTTTGATGATTTTATTTTTTGATTTTTGACTTTGGTCTCATTGGCACGCTTTGATTTAATTCGTATTTTACTTTGGTGTCATTTGGACCGTGGTCGTATTCTACGACTCCCGTGCTTTTATTTGAAGCCATTGTTGTTGTCGTTGATCTCCTCCCGCTCTTTTTGCTAATGCCAAAGGGGGAGAGATATAATAATGACGATGAGCTAAATGATAATTTAAAGCATTTTCCAAGAATCTAATTTGATATGTTAGATTCAGGGGGAGTTAAGATATAAAAATGGATTTCAAATCCTAAATTTCGATAATTGGATTCAGATTTTATACTTTACTCGTCTGCTTGATGCTTATGATTATTATTGAATATGGAATTAACATGTCATCAATGCAGGGGGAGTAAGTAAATTACATTTGAATCATTATTTTCGATTATTATTTATGTTGGTTTGTCATCACCAAAAAGGAGGAGATGTTGAGTATTGGACTCCCCGGATTTGGTTTTGGATGATGAACAAACATAAATATATCGTGAACTAACTCTTTGTGAGCGCAGTTATGGAGATCGTCGCCAAATTCATATGAACATCCCAAGCGACGTCTCAAGACTTCTCAAAGCGCGTGAACGTGTGCTTGAAGCTTCGTTGAAGCTCAAGGATCATTATTGAAGTCATGAAGATTCGATCGAAGCTTTTGAAGATGGTTCGTCAAGTTTTATTTATAGTCTTTTAGCTTCGTATCGTAGAATGTTAAGCCTTGAGTAGGTCTTACGTTTTAATCTTCATATCGCTCATATCTTAGAGCTAGGATCTTAGTAGAAGTCCATACAAACTTTCCCAAAGCTTCGCGCTTCGATTCGCGACTTCTTGTGCATGTTAGTTGGTTCAAGAAGAAGAACCAACTGACTAGATGGTGATCTAGTCAGTCAGCAAAGCTTCTTGAACCGACTAGTTTGCCTCCTTCAATTCTAGCTCACTTACTGTTTACAGTTAGTCGGTCAAAGAAGGTTCACTGACCGACTAGTTGTGAAACTTGTCGGTCAGTGTTTCTTCTTGGACCGACTAGTTGAGCTTCTACTGTACAGCCTAACTTACTGCTTATCGTTAGTCGGTCAAAGCTCATTTGTCGACCGACTAGTTGATAAACTAGTTGGTCTGCATTTGCTCTTAGACCGACTAATTCATCTTGTTCTCAGACTTTTGGTTTTATCTCTTAGTCGGTCTCAGTTGACTCACCGACCGATTAGTTATGAAACTAGTCGGTTAGCAAGTCTTATTGGACCGACTAGTTCTCTTCAGTCTGAACTTATTCATTTGGTTGTTCATCTCTTAGTCGGTTCATGTTGATTGACCGACCGACTAGTTGATGAACTAGTCGGTCAGTCAACCTTCTTTGACCGACTAGTTGGGTTCAGAATAGAGCCGTTGGAGCATTAAATGCCACGATTTTCTCTCTCTCTTTCCTCTATCCTATATATACTTGGAGTGCTGCATTCATTGCACTCAAGGCTGATATTAAGTGAAGTTTAGAGATCAAAGAGAAAGCATTTAATCTCATTCAAAGCTCATTGATTTCATTCTTGAATCTCTCCCTCACTCTTATTTCAAAAGAGAGATTCATTGATTGTGAGCCTTTCAAGCCAAGTGCTTGATTCTAGGTCACCAACAACCTCATAGTTCTCCATCGCTGATCTACATCTTGGAGCTAGGGTTTGGTGCCTCTTCATCTTCCCCAAAATCCGTTTTGCCCTAAATCGTAAGTTTTACTCAAGGCATATGTATTTTGTGGTAAGAATTTCTATTTCATTTACTTTCATATTGTAAGTGTTTTTCTCTCGGTTGTGAGAGATTGTTTGTGATCCCGGGTTGTGGGAGTCACAATTTCATTGTGTATGATTTGGTCTTGTAGAGGTTTATCTACAAGAATTTCATAGTGCCAATATAGGGTTGGAGGTTTCTAACGTTAGTATTCGGAGGGGATCCGGGTGTTTGGGACGTAGGATCACCGGGAACAAGTCGGGGAGACTTGGGTGGATCCGAACCCGTTAAATCATTTGTTTGCGATTGATTTTATTTGTTGTCTATATTTACATTTCCGCATTTCCGCTTTGTTGGTTAGAGTTTGCAAGATAATTAGGAATTATCCTCTTAATTATTTTAAAGTACTATTCACCCCCCCTCTAGTACTTGTGCAGTAGCTTCGTAGGGCATTACAAGAAGGGGAGGGGTCAGCCGCCTATATAAATAAGGGCCAACCTCCCTCCTTTAAACTCGCACCAAGTCTTCGATTCGAATAGCTCCGAAAAGTTTTGAGCACGCTCGGATTAAGACTTAAATTAATACCACCTCTTTATCCCAAATTCTTCATTGCTCCTAATCGGGCTCTGGCAAAGCTACGAAGGAGTTCGGATTGGATCCGAAGTCTTGACGGAGGATCCAGTCAAGGTGAAACTTTCTGGAGAGCGTGGTTGGCTCGGCGACAAAGGTGTTGCTTGCCTCGAGACACGGTTCGGTTCAGGACGCGGTTTGGCTCGGGATGTGGTTCAGCTCAGGACATGGTTCGGCTTGGGAGAAGTAGCTCGGGGCATCGATTCGGGGTCAAAGAAAGGTTGCTGAAAACGACGCTTCGTATTTTGCACAAACGAAGTTCTGGGTAGTAGTTTAATATTCATGCATTTATAATTGCAATAGTTTGATAGATCTATCTTTAGGGGTTGATCAGACCCAACCCCGGGATAATAGAGATTCTGGCTCCGGTTAATTCTTTAGGGCTTGACTTAAAAATGTTTTAAGATCTGTTTTTCTACTGCTTTTACGATTTCGTCGTCCGACCGATTTGGGCCTGACGTTGATTTTATAGCCCTAAGGAATCAGAAAACCATTCAATAGTATCAGAGCCAGTTTTATTTGATCTATATATTTGCAATTGTAAAGTACATAGGATGCAGCATGTTACTCCCTGAGATGGAGTTTTTTTATTAAGCCATAGTCGTTACCCATGTAATGTTTTTAATTTCGATAAATTATTTTTTAAAAAAATTAGATCTATTTTAAAATCGTGTGATTTTTAAAATTAGATCTCAAATTATTATATGATGATAATTGATTTTTTATGTAACGTATATTTATGAATTATTTTAAGTTGCATGTTTAGTTAAATTTTATGAGATAATTTGATCTGTTATCACACTAAAATGTTTAGTTGATGTTTTTAATGGTTATATTGTTTGTTGTTGATTGTGTGATAATACATGAAAAACTTTTAGGAAATCCATTGAAAGCTTTCTAAAATTTATGAGATAATTTTTAGATGGACATGCTATGTTTTAAAAATTGTTGCAACAAATTAAACTCCTAATACTTGATTAGGGTTGCCATCTCTAATAATTATTATTTTAAATGTTCTAATAATAATTTTAAAAAGGCTATGATTTAAATTGTTGCACCTTGAATTTTAAATCCCTAATATGTGATTAGGTTAGCACCCGAATGATTCCTTATAGTTGATAAGGACTTTAATAAAAGTTATTAACCAATCCTAATAATTGTAAGGACCCTGTCTATGGGGAGAACACTAGAAGGGGGGTTGAATAGTGTTTATGCAAATTTAAAAGGAGTTTACGCCAAATAAAATGCAATCCAACAAATAGTGCGAAATAGAAAAACAACCCAAAATGAAACACATGCAAACACAGAGATGTTTCAAGGGTTCTGATTACCCAAGTCAACTTCCGACTTGTTCCCGGTAATCCTACGTCCCTACCACCCGGATACCACCGGATACTCAAGTTAGAACCCTAACTTGAGGTTTCCTTAAAGCCCACTTGTAGCAACCCTACAAGTGCAATCGAATACAATCGATGTCATTGACTCCCACAGCCAGGGAGCAAGCAAAACCACTCTCACAACCAAGAGCAAAACTCAAATAACGAAAGTTATGAAATAATGAAAACAACACTTACAATCACCTATGCCTTGAAGTAGAACTTGAAGGTGGAGTGTGATGTGTGTTGAAGAACTCTCTTGGAAGAGAGAAGAAGCCCTTTCTCTTGACTGCACCAATTGCCTAGAAGATCACTCTTTGGTTCTAGGTTGGAGAGCAAGAGAACAAGATTTGGAAATACTTAGGGCTTTGGAATTGAGAGCTTTGATCTTTGGAAATGAAAGCTTGAGAGGTTTTGCAATGAATGAGTAACCTTACAATGGAACAGTAAAAACTCTATTTATAGTTTTCTCAAATCCACAAAACAGTTTAGGCAAAAATCTAATTGGAATCCGTGAGAAAAATCTCAACGGATAGAATCTGAACTCGCGACAGTCGACTGTTGAACAATCCACAGTCGACTGTTGCACAGTCAGCAAGGGTAGGTGAGAATTCATAACGGTAACCTACCACGTGGACAGTCGACTGATGAAGCAAAGACAGTCGACTGTTAAACCAACAGGCGACTGTAATTTCTTCGACAGGCGACTGGCCGAGAGATGGGTAAGTTAGACTAATACTGGAAATCTCACAAGTAACAGGACAGACGACTGATGCAAGGAACACAGTCGACTGTTACTCAGAACATGCGACTGTAAATCCTTAAACAGACGACTGTCAAAAGCCTGAGAAATTTCCAGAGAGCTGAGTCAAAGAAATGACTCATAGACAGACGACTGTTGCAGTATAGACAGTCGACTGATCCAAGAGACAGTCGATTCTATATACAGCATTAGTCGACTGGCCGTAAAAGTCAGATCAAACAAGGTTTGGTCAAAGGATAGACAGGCGACTGATTTGCAAAACACAGTCAGCTGTCACTTGGACAGTCGCCTGTGTATAGTTCATCAGTAGCCTGTGTGAAATAATCAGAGAAGGCCCAAAAACTATATTGTAATAGTCTGTGCAAAACAGGCCACTATAGAACAAAACACAGTCGACTGTTTTTGAGACAGGCGACTGAAAACTGTTCAGCAGTATAAACAATCCTAGCACAAACAAAAAAGAAATGAATTGGGATCAAATGACAATTAATAAAATGAAGTCCTATGACTGAATGTAGATGTGTGTGAGTGCTCCATCAAAGTTCTACTTCTAAGCTACATACTAGAAGAGATAAAAGAAAATTACATTGACGAATAATCTCTTCTTTCCATCATATGAGCTTGAAGTCTTCACGGAGCTTCAATCATTATCTACGATCATCCAATTCATGTCATTTGCCTTCATTGAAGTTTATGAGTCATCCATTGCTAGTAGATCTTCATAAATAGCTTAGGCAATGGATTAACTGCAAAATAAGGGATTCGTCACAAGTATTTATGTTTGCTCATCATTAATACCAAGTAGGGAGAAGTCCAATACTCAACAATAATTTCGAAATTTAAGATTCAACTAGTTGATATGATTAACTAGTTTTAATGAAGCCATTTCTAGTCGATGTCACACATATGAATAATTAGTATTCTTAAAGGATCATGATCCAGTCTAGCGTTTTTTGACTAGTGTTGTGGATCACCCGAGCTCGCCTGGGGATAATGATCATGGCCTAGTCAAATCCCTGGCTGTGCTCCACCGGACCATACAAATGCAAATTATTATTATGTGAAACCATCTATTACATCTAGTCAAATACGTTTAAAATCTTCTTCAAGATTAGCCGTAGCCCTCCTTGTTTTAGAGGTTGGCAACTAAAGACTCTATGTTGTAGTTGTTCAGCACACTAAAACTATAGCATAACTGCCTTATGGAAACCAACTTCTTGATACATGTGATGTAGTCTAAAATTAACCCAAACTGTCGTGTCATGCATACACCGAGCGTCGGCATAAGTTAGGCTAGACACGAAAATAAGGGTCTGACTAGACTAGTCATTGTGATTTGGATGAGCACACTCATTATCATAAGTGCCTAGGGGTAAAAACCGATAAGGGAATCATATATGATATGATTGATGAAGAGTCATCTACCAATCGCAGAGTCAAGCAATTTGTTGAGCACACTCAAGGTTGTGAAGATCAGGGTCGTTAGGTCCCTTTCCCACTAATTTTAATTATTAAAATCGTTCATTATTATGGCTTAAAATGATGCCTAAAATGGTAGGTAGATATAGTTAGATAAAAGTCATTCTATCTATATTTAGTATCGAACATATACTAAACTAGGATAGTTTTATGTTTATCGATGGAATCCAAATCATAATATCCTAAGAGAATATGCTAAATGGTCAAGAAGATTGATTAAAGGAATATCAACTCAAATTCTATTTGATAGACTAAACTATATTCTCACTGACATTAAAGTGTCCTTCTTAATACTAGCTCAAGGACAATGACTTCCTTGAAGCCCTAGACCCAACACAATTCAATCCACAAGGTGTGGAATGATTGAACCGAAAAACACGCAAGGGAAGCGCGCCTTCCACTCCCAAGCATAGGAACATCAATGCAATAAAAAATAACCGGTGAGTACCGGGTCGGATCACAGGGACAACTGGTTCTACATTCGCAAGTTTGATCGATAAAGAAAAATAAAGAGATACAACCAACTCACTAAGTGGATGGAAGTGGGAAAAAAGTGTGGTGATTCAATAATCCTAATCCAAGTAAGTAGGGTTAGAGAACCAAATGGGGATTTAGGCTAGCTAGGCGAGGAGAATGGGTTGTAGGTTCACTAATGTTGGTGTTAATTAAGCTCAAATTACCCACATATAACTCAATTAGGCCTCCGGCTATGACAAGCTTAATCGGTGAATTTAGCTTTCATGAACACGATAATTGGCAGTAGGGATGGATGCATCATCATGGCACTAATCAAAATAGGATCATGGACTTTTCTCAAAGTGTGCCCACTTGGGTCTTAACCAATAAAATTAGCCCGAATGATTCATCCAACATTAACATTGAAAATGGGCAAGAGGATATTAAAGCTATGATTAACATCCAACATACATGAATCACAACCCAAACCATTCAACACTACTCAATCATCAAGAAAAAGCTGAGAAATTTCATACAAAAATAACATCACTAATTCATTACAAATGAGAGATATCAAAATTACAAAAGGGGGAGGAAGGATTTCACCCAAGAACTCTCCCAAATGAACCCTTGCTTCCACCCATTTGCTCCTCCTCCAAGATTTCCCATTAACCCATTGCCTCCAATCCCTAATAAACCAAAGAGGAAGAAGAAGTGGGGGCAGAAACAGCCCCAAACCCCCTTAAAAATGAGTTTCAGCAAGTTCGGGTCTGCACTGGGTCAAAAACCGCGCCCAGACCCGCTAAAAATCACCCGAAGCCCCTCTTAAAGCCATGCGGGTCAGAGGCGTAGGGCGCCCGACCCGCGGGCACCTGATGCGCCCGCATCTGGGCACGGGCACGCGCGCGGCGCGTGCCCGCTCCCAGCGGGCAGCGGGCCGGCCGCTGGGCCGGCCCGCAAACTATTTGGCGTTTTTTAATTTCGCAGCGGCCCGCTTTTTCTTTATATTTTTTTGTTTTTTCTAAATTCCAGAAATCCTTTTTTCTCCAAATAAATCCTCAATTCTCCTCCAAAAATCCACCCAAAATACCCAGAAGTCTCGAAAAATTCTCAAAAAAATCTGAAAAATCCCCAAGACCCCCAGGAGTACCTGAAAAATATGAGAAGGAGAAATTAGTCCATTTGATTATGAAATGAATATAATGACTATTAAACACAATACTGACTTCCAATAATCATATAAAATAATTCATTGCTCAAATAATTCTCAAAAATTGCCAATATGATCATAATAATACCGGGAGCATATGAAAAATATTAGGAAGCCAATAAAGACGATAAAATCCATATTTTGTGCCAAGAATGAGAGTAAGCCCTAGAATGAAACATAAAACGAAAATTCACTCAAAAGAGCAATATTAAGTATAATTCTTAGCACAAAATGGGGTAGTACGGGGTATAAATATACACTTTTCACTCCGAATCACACCCCCAACTAGCTTTTTGCTAGTCCTTAGCAAAATATGCGATAAATTCGAATTGAAATGAAAACTTGCACCAAAGTCACAATATCCTCATGCCATACACAAAATGGTATTTCCAATAGATTTCAAAGCCAATATACACAATGTATGAAAACAAACCACAAATGACACTCCCCTCAATCCAATTTAAAGAAAAGTAAGGTAATAAGCACTGTATCGCATATGTCGGGATATATCACGATGTCATGGTTTCCAACATTCAAAGGAATGGACAATACAAAAGGAAATCTCTTTTAAGTGGTGGGAGATGAGATTGCATTACTCATATTGCTTATTCTTTCAAACATACGTTCATTTTTCTTTTCTTTTCTTTTTCCTTCTTTTTTTGTTTTCTCTCTTTTTTGATGTTAATGTTTTGCATTCACGCGATAACGCTATGAAATGCAAACACCACCCCCTTTTGCATACACGTGATAACGATGTATAGGCAAATAGATGGAATGATCCCCTAAATCTCATCTTTGACGTCCTCCCCAATGTTTCGTGGGGTACCGGCTACTCGATTTGATTAGAAAGAAACATTCACTTATATAACTCTCTTTCTCATTCTAAACACAAGTTATCAACTCATCCACCCACTCCTTATGAGGAAAACAAAACATGCACCATATGGCCACACCCAATCCAATTAAAAACTAAGCCATTCATCCCAACTCATGCAATCACTTACACTAAACTTTTCCAAAATTATCTCAAAGAGAGTATCACAACCTCTAAAATAGTTTCATACATGGCATATTCGCATATGAATCTAAATTGGAAAAGAATTAAACCATGTCAATCAAACATTTATGAATTTGATACCAAAATGATAATCCGAAAAATTGCATGTCATTAAGCATGTAGGGACTAAGCACAAAGCTGTAGGAATATGATGCCCAATTCCCAACAAAAGCAAGCAGCGTATGGACAAGGATGAAAAATATGATATGCAATAAAGAGTAATGGGTGATGCCGAAATGGAGGTATCTCAAAAAAAAATTAAGCTAAATTCAAAATTCTAATAATCCCAAAGATTCTAACACTCTCCCCCCAACTTAAAATGAACATTGTCCTCAATGTTAAGAGAGTATTAGATCTCGGCAAAAGATCCTAGAAAAGAAAAAAAGCATACAAAAGCACTAAAATAAAACATTTATTTATTTACACTATTGGAAAGAACACACCGTGGTAAAAGGCGGATCAAAAATTTCCATCGGAGGTGGCAATCGTTCCAACGCTCCTTTTATTTCTTCCGCCAATGCTCATCGGCCAAACATGGCAATGGCGGCCACGTACACAACCCCAAGCATCTCCTCAAAGTACGTACCTATATAAGGAAGGAGACGGGTTGTGTAAGAGAGAGATGGGGACACATTCCCAAAAAAAGACATCCACACGTAATCATCAATATAGAATACGGAATGAAAAGTATGATGAATGTATGAGAAAACTCCCTGGATGGTCAAATATGATGTGGTTTGAAGCTCGTCCCCGCGGCATTCAATATCAATTAAGGGAGGAAGAGATATCTCCATAGAAACCACCGAAGTAGAGTGAAGCTCAAGATCAATGATAGCGTGTGGTATAAACTCATACTTGCTTACCTCTTCTTTGGGCTCATCAATACAAGACTTGTAGGATCTAAATAAGGCCTAGAGGGGGGGTGAATAGGCCTTTGACCAAATTATCGCAAGATAAAAATTAAGCCTAGTTTACAGCATGCTGTTTAGGAATCAAACAATCAAAGCATTCACAGAAGACACAGAATTTAACGTGGTTCGGTCCCCATGACCTACGTCCACCCCAATGAGCAATCACTTATACTGTTTCTTTAAGAAGTTACAATCTCCCTTAGATTGGTGCACCAACACCAACCTGTCAGACCAACTCAAGCTCACCAAAGCCAAAAAGAAACATACAAGTATCACTCCCCAACCCAACTTGCCCCAACAAGTTTGGTTCCCAGAGTCCCAAATAACGGAAGAAATTATATTACAGAAATGCTGATCAAAACATTAATAACTTCACAAATAACAAAGATCAAGAGTTTAGAAAGCTCATTTGTGAAGATCTCTCTGGTTGTCGTCTTTCAGCACATCAGTAGCTTCGCAACACTTCTCACGGAATGATGATCGAATGTCTGTAGAAGAAGTAGTCGCTGTCCCCGTGGAAGTAGTCGGTAGTAGTTCCTCACTCAAAGTGATCTCATTTGCTGCACAGGAGGAACTAGCTGCTCAACTTGCTGTCACTGCGTCGGGGATGAAGTCACGGTCGCAACGCTTCTTACAGAACTCAATTTGGATCTCTAGAACTCCACTTATTGATGAAAATGTGAAGAGATGTACATTGGTATTTATAGAATTGAGTTAACGGGTCTCGTTACTGTGCGAGGGGATCCGCCACGAGGCGGCTTAGCGGGTTTAATTGCGCTGGGACCCGCACCCGCAATTTACAGCCTGTCGGCAGCCGTCCATTCTCAGATCGACGCTCGAGATTCGCCCACGTCGCTGCAGCCGCGCCCGCTTTCACGACCCGGACCCACGTGAGCCGCCCGCCAGCACTGACTCGAAGTCGGCAGCACCTGAACCGTTGGATGGAGATCCAACGGCAGAGATTAAGCCACGTCGCCCGCGGCTGAGTCAGCGGCGCCCGCCATTTGCGAATCGTGGGCGTGGTTGGTGGCCGTTGGATCTGGATCGAACGGCTGACAAGCGGCCACGTCGCCTCGCTTCGATCGATCGTCGGATGCGAAATGAACGGCCAGGATGATGCCACGTCGGCCGATTTAAATTCTGCGATGAAGCGTATATGGGAACAGTGCCGTATGTCGTATTTGCTGAGTATTTTCAGTGTATTCTTGCGTATTTGGGCATCAAATAAATCCCAAAAATTCTGAAATAATTCTCAAAAATCCCAGAGCTTCATATTGATATGTGAGAATTGTTTCACCTCATTTTACCACTTGTAGAAAAAGTTTCTTCTTTGTATACTCAGTATTTGCTCGTATTTCTCCGTATTTGGACTTCAAACAATCTCCATAAATCCTGAGAAAAATCCCATGCTATTTATAGCCTATGATTAACTCTAGAGTAGAGTTTCATAGCTATACTCCATTGTTTGATCAGCTTGTGTAATTCCAAATGAAGTTTCAGCTCCGTATTTCAACGTACTTGAGTACGTTCATGTGTAACCTGAGCAATCATGACTATAGGGACCTGTGACACACTCAACAAACATATTAGAACAGTTCAGTAGGGTTTGTTGTCATCAAACATAGGTTAGGATGATGTTTCCAACAATCTCCCCCTTTTGATGAGAACAAACCAGACATTAAGATTACATCAAAAATGTGTGAAGTGTGTGAGTGTGTGAAGTATGAATATGAGCATGAATGGCAAAATGATATGCTCCCCCTATTGACATGCTCCCCCTATTTACATGCTCCCCCTATTGACATGCTCCCCCTATCTCTGACATGCACAATCTTAATATTTCTCTCCCTCTTTGTTTTCATCAAAAAATGTATGAAATAGCATATGAGGAATGGAAAATTGAACATTATAAACCAAAACAAAAGGCAATACAGCGTTTGACCACAATGAATAAATAAGCAATAATCACTAAGTCATAAGTACCATAATTCATCTCCGTGCTCAAGTGTGATGATCAAATGTTTAGTACATATGGAGAGGTAATAAGGAATACAGCCTGTCATAACCATCTTTTCAACTGAATATATGAACATCAAAGATTGAGTGTCCCCTTCCCATGTAATATGAGTTCAAGTTACCAATTCCAAACATGACCGAGAAGGATTTTTAAATGTGAAATGGCATTGCTTGACGGACTTAACACCAACGCTAAAAAAATGACATTTATAGCATAAGTTGGATGTCCAAGGGTAGTATCAAGGACATGGATCGTATCCATTTTTCATACGAAGCTCTGTGTATATATTTTGAAGACACTCGTCTTGCTATTCTTTTTATACACGTATATTTTGAAGAGAGCTTTTCTTTTTACCCATGCCTTGAAACATCGTATCCCATTAAAACATAAATTAGTCCACCAACAACCACTTTTCTTATTCAAGATTACAATTCCATAGCAAAACATTTTGATCTGTGTAAGTGTGATTGGATGATGAAAAACGTTAGTTAGTCATTAATGAATATGACCTAATTAAGCATGTAGTCTTTGAATGCAAGCATTGTTAAGAATATAATATTCAAAATCCATAAGACATATGTTTTGCATTTAAAGCTGTTTCTGATGAAAAAAATGCAAAAGGAGGAGATAGACAATTCACTTTCCTTTTCTGTGTATATTTTTCCTTTTTAATTTTTTTTTATTTTTCTTTTTCAATTTTTTTATTTTTCTTTTTGTAGCACACCACACAAAAACAATAAAAACACACCAAATAATATTTTCACTCTAAATATAATCAATAATGCCCAGTTCTAGACGTAGACGACAAAAACGATCTTCTGGCAAAGGTTTTGTAAAGATATCTGCCAACTGAGAATCAGTAGAAATATATTCAATGGATACATCCTCTTTTGCCAAATGATCTCTAAGAAAATGATGTCTTACATCTATGTGTTTTGTCCGAGAGTGATGAACAGGATTGTTAGAAAGATCTATAGCACTCTTACTATCACATCGTAATGGAACTTTTCTAAGATCCAAGCCGTAGTCAGACAGGGTTTGCATCATCCAAGGTACTTGGGCACAGCAACTGCCAAGGGCAATATACTCAGCTTCAGTAGTGGACAAAGCAACACTGTTCTGCTTACGACTAGACCAAGAAACCAATGAATGTCCTAGCATAAAACATGTTCCACTAGTGCTCTTTCTATCAAGCATACTACTAGCATAATCAGCATCAGCATAGCCAACCAAATTAAGATTACCACAAGAGGGATACCATAGTCCAAGTGTAGGAGTGTGAATAAGATATCGAAAAATCCTCTTAATGGCTATCAAATGTGATTCTTTTGGACAGGCTTGAAATCGTGCACACAAACAGACAGAAAACATGATGTCTGGTCTAGATGCAGTTAAATAGAGTAAGGACCCAATCATACCTCGATAAAGTTTTTGGTCCACATCTATACCTTTGTCATCCTTTTCAAGCTTCGTCGTCGGACTCATTGGAGTTCGCATTGGCTTTGCATTTTCCATCCCAAATTTCTTCAACAGTTCTTTTATGTACTTGGTTTGGGAAACATATATGCCATCTCCAATTTGTCTTACTTGAAAGCCCAAAAAGTATTTCAACTCTCCGACCAGACTCATCTCAAATTGATCCTGCATAACCTTTTCAAACTTTTGGCATAAAAGATCATTAGTAGCACCGTAAATAATATCGTCCACATAAATCTGAACAATAAGAAAATGATCCTGTTCATGCAAGATAAACAAAGTGTTGTCTGCACTACCCTTTTTAAAGTTATTTTCCAAAAGATATGAACTGAGACGGTCGTACCAAGCTCTGGGAGCTTGCTTCAGACCATACAAAGCCTTTTGCAACTTGTAAACGTGATTTGGAAAACTATGACTTTCAAAACCAGGGGGTTGTTCAACAAAAACATCTTATTTCAAATAACCATTTAAAAATGCACTTTTCACATCCATTTGCTTCAATTTAAAACCTTTAAAACTTGCAAAAGCCAGCAATATTCTAATGGCTTCTAATCTAGCAACGGGTGCAAAAGTTTCATCACAATCAATTCCCTCAATCTGGTTATATCCTTTGGCCACTAATCTTGCCTTATTTCTGATTACATTTCCAGATTCATCAAGTTTGTTTTTGAAAATCCATTTAGTGCCAACAATTGGGTAATTAGTAGGTCGGGGCACTAATGTCCAAACATTATTTCTATCAAACTGATTAATCTCATCATGCATGGCCATAACCCAACTTTCATCTGTTAAAGCAATTTCAACGTTTTTAGGTTCAATTTCAGAAATGAGGTCACCATGAATGCATAAGGCAAACAAGTTATTGAAAGTGGATCGAGTGCATATACCTTCCGTAGGAGTCCCCATGATCAGCTCAGGTGGATGATGTGGATTGAACCTGAGCTATCCTCTTTCCAGTCTATTTCCTTGTGGTGCTTCGAGTTCAGCTTCCTTTTGGCCTTCAGATGGTTCAGCTATGTTTTCAGGCTCTGTAGTTTCCTTGTCTGCATCTTCAGTGTCCCTGCAATTTAAAGGATCTATTTCAGCTTCATCAAATTTCACATTAATTGACTCAACAACAGTTAAAGTTCGTTTATTGTAGATCCTGTATGCTTTGCTCCTTGATGAATACCCTACGAACACTCCTTCGTCTGATTTGGATTCAAATGTTCCCAGCTGATCTCATGTGATTAAAATAAAACACCTGCATCCAAATACTCTGAAATATGAAATGTTAGGAGTCTTGCCATGCCACAGTTCATAGGATGTTTTGTTCATTAAAGGTCTAAGCATAACCCTGTTGCAGACATAGCAGGCTGTATTCACTGCTTCGGCCCAAAAATACATAGGAAGAGAATAATCATTAAGCATGCTTCTTGCCATCTCTTTTAAAGTTCGATTCTTTCTTTCGACCACCCCGTTTTGTTGAGGTGTTCTAG
This sequence comes from Scilla litardierei, assembly GCA_030789695.1. Classification (NCBI taxonomy): domain Eukaryota; kingdom Viridiplantae; phylum Streptophyta; class Magnoliopsida; order Asparagales; family Asparagaceae; genus Scilla; species Scilla litardierei. The sequence continues at coordinate 806,928,976 of CM061142.1, read as the reverse complement.
GAGAAGAAAATTCATGTAAGATCCCTTTTTCCAAACAGAAGTTTTCAAAAACAGAGTTTTCAAATTCACCACCGTGATCACTTCTAATTTTCATAATTGAAAGATTTTTCTCATTTGAAACTTGATTACAAAAATTTTGGAAATTTTCAAAGGAATCCTATTTCTTGGCTAAGAAGTAAACCCATGTATATCTAGAAAAATCATCGATCAAAACAAAACAAAATCTCTTCCCATTTAGGCTAGCAACATCGGTAGGCCCAAACAAATCCATATGAATCAATTCTAGGATTCGTGAAGTGGTAACTTCCCGAATTCCCGTAAAAGTGGATCTAGTTTGCTTACCTTTTGTGCATGCAACACACAACTTACCATTCTCGTACTGTTGATGTGGCAAGCCTCAGACCAGGTTTTTATTCTCCAGCTTATGTAGCAACTTCATGCTGGCATGTGATAGTCTCCAGTGCCATAGTATAGCCTCCTCCTCCCTGCCAATCAAACATTTAGCAATTGTCATTTCTTCAATCATTATTGTATAAACATTATTTTTCCTATTGGCTATGAAGAGGGTATTACCTGTGACCGAGTCATAAATTTTACAAATTTTCTCATCAAAAAGTACTTTCATACCTTTGTCACAGAGTTGGCTTATGGAGATGAGGTTGTGTTTGAGATTTTCAACCCAGATGACGTCAGAAATTTTAAAAGTATTGTTGCCAACAATACCTTTACCCATTACCTTGCACTTGCCGTTGTCCCCTAATGTAACACTTCCTCCTTCTTGCTTCACGAGGCTAAGGAACTTGTCGCTGTTTCCTGTCATGTGTCTTGAGCAGCCTGAATCCAAATACCACTCACACAGTTGTTCCTTAGCCATGCTGAGTCCCTACACATAAGAAGAACAAGGTATGCGTGACCTGGGTAGCCAAATAGGTCCACAATGGTTAGTCATAGTACCTTTCGGAACCCATACTTGTTTGAACTTCATGTTTTGGTTCTTATAACGACAATTTCTATATAAATGCTCAAAAGAACCACAGGTATAACATTTGGAGTTCCGTTTCTTTTTCTTGATGTAATGATTTTTCTTTATCATGTTTTCATTATAAACATTTCCAAATCCTAGTCCTTGTTTATCGTTTTTGATTGACTGGTATCCAAGAATGATGTCTAGTGATTTTCTTCCTACACCAAATTTTCTGATACTCAGTTCTAAATCAGAGACTTTGGATTTCAAAAAGATGTTTTCATTTACAAGCATGACACTTTTATTTATAAAACTCTTTCTAACATTATCTTCATTTTTAGCGAGAGTTTCTATTCTTTTATTTAGGCCAACAATCTTTTCATTACCATTCTTAATTTCTAGCTTTAATGAAGCACAAGTCTGACAAGGTATAGCTTCAGTAATACTAGATTTTCCTTTGAGTTTTTCAATGGTAATTTTGAGCGATGCAATTTCATTTTTCAATTTTATTTCATTTTGCAAAACATTATAATTTTCCTGCTGTAGTTGGAAATTCATTTCTTTATAATTTTCTATAGAGGATTCAAGAGAAGTAATTTCTGAATTCATGTTTTCACAAATATTCATTAATTCTGGTAAAGAAAATTCATCTCTTACCTTGTTCGTGTCGCTTTCACCTATTAGGCAAAGTGATGATTGCGCTACCTCGTCTTGTGGTTCGTCTTCGTCGTCATCGTCCCATGTGACCGCAAATGATTTCCCTTTGGCTTCGGATGACTCGTTCTTTGTTGGACAGTTTTTCATGAAATGTCCAAATTTCTTACAGTTGAAACATTGAACACTTTTAGTAGTATTCTGTTCAGACGAGGAATTCAAAGGATTAAACTTATTAAAACGATTGAACCTTTTTGCCATTTCAGATTTTCCGGCAGGAGTTCTGATGAAGCGTCGGAATCCTCTGACCATCAGTGCATGTTCCTCGTCGAGATCTTCTTTGTCACTTTCTTCGGCTTTGAGAGCGATGGTCTTTAAAGGTTTAGCCTCACCTTTCTCTCTTGTCTCGACGGTTTTGAGTTCCAGCTCATGGGATAACAGATTCCCAATCAGATCATCCAGCTTCAGCTTAGTGAGATCTCTCGCTTCTTGGATGGCCGTCACTTTAGGCCGGAAGGAACTAGGAAGCGCTCTTAGGATTTTCCGAATGAGGTCGATGCTGTCGTAAGACTTTCCCAAGGCTTTTGAGTTGTATACGATGTCGGTGAAGCGAGTGTACATATCCTTGATGGATTCTCCTGGTAGCATGTGGAAACCATCGTACTCTGAGCTCAGCAGCGCTAATCTGGACTCCTTCACCTGAGAGGTTCCTTCGTGAGTGACTTCGAGAGTGTTCCAGATTTCCTGCGCAGTAAGACAATGAGATATACGGTTAAACTCAGTTCTGTCAAGTGCACAGATAATTGCATTCTTAGCTTTACCATTCAGAGCATAAAGTTTGTTATCGTTATCATCCCATTTATCTTCTGGTTTTGGTATTTCAATATCTTCAATTTTGATTGTAGGTGGGTGATAGCCTTTAGCAACAATTTTCCAAATTTCAAGATCTGAAGAGACTAGGAAAATTTTCATCCTAGCTTTCCAGTAAGCAAAATCAGTCCCATTAAATTTGGGTGGTCTAACTGTAGACTGTCCTTCAGCAAATGCTGAATCATATGTATTCATTATGAACTAGACTCAAATGGCCAGGCCTGGTGCTCTGATACCACTTGTAGGATCTAAATAAGGCCTAGAGGGGGGGTGAATAGGCCTTTGACCAAATTATCGCAAGATAAAAATTAAGCCTAGTTTACAGCATGCTGTTTAGGAATCAAACAATCAAAGCATTCACAGAAGACACAGAATTTAACGTGGTTCGGTCCCCATGACCTACGTCCACCCCAATGAGCAATCACTTATACTGTTTCTTTAAGAAGTTACAATCTCCCTTAGATTGGTGCACCAACACCAACCTGTCAGACCAACTCAAGCTCACCAAAGCCAAAAAGAAACATACAAGTATCACTCCCCAACCCAACTTGCCCCAACAAGTTTGGTTCCCAGAGTCCCAAATAACGGAAGAAATTATATTACAGAAATGCTGATCAAAACATTAATAACTTCACAAATAACAAAGATCAAGAGTTTAGAAAGCTCATTTGTGAAGATCTCTCTGGTTGTCGTCTTTCAGCACATCAGTAGCTTCGCAACACTTCTTACGGAATGATGATCGAATGTCTGTAGAAGAAGTAGTCGCTGTCCCCGTGGAAGTAGTCGGTAGTAGTTCCTCACTCAAAGTGATCTCATTTGCTGCACAGGAGGAACTAGCTGCTCAACTTGCTGTCACTGCGTCGGGGATGAAGTCACGGTCGCAACGCTTCTTACAGAACTCAATTTGGATCTCTAGAACTCCACTTATTGATGAAAATGTGAAGAGATGTACATTGGTATTTATAGAATTGAGTTAACGGGTCTCGTTACTGTGCGAGGGGATCCGCCACGAGGCGGCTTAGCGGGTTTAATTGCGCTGGGACCCGCACCCGCAATTTACGGCCTGTCGGCAGCCGTCCATTCTCAGATCGACGCTCGAGATTCGCCCACGTCGCTGCAGCCGCGCCCGCTTTCACGACCCGGACCCACGTGAGCCGCCCGCCAGCGCTGACTCGAAGTCGGCAGCGCCTGAACCGTTGGATGGAGATCCAACGGCAGAGATTAAGCCACGTCGCCCGCGGCTGAGTCAGCGGCGCCCGCCATTTGCGAATCGTGGGCGTGGTTGGTGGCCGTTGGATCTGGATCGAACGGCTGACAAGCGGCCACGTCGCCTCGCTTCGATCGATCGTCGGATGCGAAATGAACGGCCAGGATGATGCCACGTCGGCCGATTTAAATTCTGCGATGAAGCGTATATGGGAACAGTGCCGTATGTCGTATTTGCTGAGTATTTTCAGTGTATTCTTGCGTATTTGGGCATCAAATAAATCCCAAAAATTCTGAAATAATTCTCAAAAATCCCAGAGCTTCATATTGATATGTGAGAATTGTTTCACCTCATTTTACCACTTGTAGAAAAAGTTTCTTCTTTGTATACTCAGTATTTACTCGTATTTCTCCGTATTTGGACTTCAAACAATCTCCATAAATCCTGAGAAAAATCCCATGCTATTTATAGCCTATGATTAACTCTAGAGTAGAGTTTCATAGCTATACTCCATTGTTTGATCAGCTTGTGTAATTCCAAATGAAGTTTCAGCTCCGTATTTCAACGTACTTGAGTACGTTCATGAGTAACCTGAGCAATCATGACTATAGGGACCTGTGACACACTCAACAAACATATTAGAACAGTTCAGTATGGTTTGTTATCATCAAACATAGGTTAGGATGCTGTTTCCAACAAGACTTCCTTGCCCACTTCGCTCCCAAGTGTGCATGTGATCGACTCCTCTATCTCCACCATGTCAATAACCAATTCCTCAATAACTAATTGACACGGCCCAGCAAAAATAGGAGATGTCGTCAAGATAATTTCCTCCATCGGCTCAACCAACTCCTCCATGCCAACACTTGGTTCCTCAAATACTACTTGGCATGGGGCACTCAATTCTTCAACTACCGATGGGGTGAGATCCACATAAACCTCTTCATTTGGGGCTTGGTGGACCAAAACTTCATGGCTTGGCTCATTTGGAGTCACAACCGATGTGTGATCTTCCTCCTTGTAGGACTCTAAATAACGCCAAGCTGCATTCTCATCCATGTCCAAAAAGTTGCCGTTGTCCAACATATCCACAAAATCCTGCGTCTCCGGAAGCAGACCCTCCAAGAAGAATCCAAGAAGACGCACCTTCCACTCCCAAGCGTAGGAGCGTCAATGCAATAAAAAATAACCGGTGAGTACCGGGTTGGATCACATGGACAAGTCGTTCTACATTCGCAAGTTTGATCGATAAAGAAAAATAAAGCGTGATACAACCAACTCACTAAGTGGATGGAAGTGGGAAAAAAAGTGTGGTGATTCAACAATCCTAACCTACGTAAGTAGGGTTAGAGAACCAAATGGGATTTAGGCTAGCTAGACGAGGAGAATGGGTTGTCGGTTCATTAATGTTGGTGTTAATTAAGCTTAAATTATCCACATATAACTCAATTAGGCGTCCGGCTATGGCAAGCTTAATCGGTGAATTTAGCTTTCATGAACACGATAATTGACAATAGGGATGCATGCATCATCATGGCACTAATCAAAATAGGATTATGGACTTTTCTCAAAGTGTGCCCACTTGGGTCTTAACCAATAAAATTAGCCCTAATGATTCATCCAACATTAACATTGAAAATGGGCAAGAGGAAATTAAAGCTATGATTAACATCCAACATACATGAATCACAACCCAAACCATTCAACACTACTCAATCATCATGAAAAAGATGAGAAACTTCATACAAAAATAACATCACTAATTCATTACAAATGAGAGATATCAAAATTACAAAAGAGGGAGGAAGGATTTCACCCAAGAACTCTCCCAAATGAACCCTTGCTTCCACCCATTTGCTCCTTCTCCAAGCTTTCCCATTCACCCACGGCCTCCAAGCCCTAAAAAACCAAAGAGGAAGAAGAAGTGGGGCTGAAAACAGCCCCAAAACCCCCTAAAACGAGTTTCAGCAAGTTCGGGTCTGCACTGGGTCAACAATTGCACCCAGACCGGTTAAAAATCGCCCGAAGCCCCTCTTAAAGCCATGCGGGTCAGGCGCGTGGGGCGCCCGACCCGCGGGCGCCTGATGCGCCCGCATCTGGGCACGGGCACGCGCCGTGTGCGTGCCCGCTCCCAGCGGGCAACGGGCCGGCCCGCAAACTGTTTGGCGTTTTTTTAATTTCGCAGCGGCCTGCTCGCTAAGCGGGCCGCAGGCCTGGGGCCTTTTCTTTATATTTTTTGTTTTTTTTCTAAATTCTAGAAATCCTTTTTGCTCCAAATAAATCCCCGATTCTCCTCCAAAAATCCACCAAAAATACCCAGAAGTCTCGGAAAATTCTCAGAAAAATCTGAAAAATCCCCAAGACCTCCAGGAGTCCTGAAAAATATGAGAAGGAGAAATTAGTCCATTTGATTATGAAATAAATTTAATGACTATTAAACACAATATTGACTTCCAATAATCATATAAAATAATACATTGCTCAAATAATTCTCAAAAATTGACAATATGATCATAATAATACCAGTAGCATATAAAAAATATCAGGAAGCCAATAAAGACGATAAAATCCATATTTTGTGCCATGAATGAGAGTAAGCCTTAGCATGAAACATAAAGTGAAAATTCACTCAAAAGAGCAATATTAAGTATAATTCTTAGTACAAAATGTGGGTAATTAGGGGATATACTCCGAATCATGGAACTTCGTGCAAACTGTTTGGATCGAAGATGAATGCATGAGCAGTGCAAGACTATGTGTCCCAACCGGATCTTGAGACGAGTAACTTGTTGAGCACACTCAATGTTTTAAAGTTCAAGTGTTTGAATACATGATATGCTTGCACATCTACTATTTGTGTTGGGATGCGTCATATCTAAATGAGATTTAGAAAAGAAGAAGGTATTCAGTAAAGTCAATGGAGAAAGAAAGTTTTATCCATCATTAGTAAAGGTTAAAGTATGAGGAACTGAAAATGTGATATATTTGATGTCACGGTTTTAGGATAATCATTATGTAAAAGGAATAGATTGTCATACGTGTTGGAAAAAGGAGCAATTGTTGTTTATTGGACCATTGAGGACGTCTAACACATTTTGGCGAATATCGCCACCTTACTTCTGAAGAACTATGTAATTTGTATAACGATATTGTATTAGGTGGTAATACATGAATGTGCAAGTTATAGAAAACTCATCTATGGCAAAATAGACTAGGCAGTACCGAAGAGAACAGACTTGCCAAGTCATATAAAGAGAAGACTTTTTGACCTCTCGTATTATGAGTCGAAAGACACTTGTAAGTCTTGTCTCAAATGTATGATGGAAAAAAAATCCTTCTGTAAGATGGTGAGAGAATGAGTTGGAGAACTCGTAGTCTCGTACATACGGATGTAACCAGACCCAAGTCTAAATTAGCCCAGATGTGACATTCTTATTTTATTATGACACGTGTTCTTGATGAAACATAAGTCTGATCAAATAGCGAACACAATGACAAAAGTATTTTCCATCAGATCGAAGAGGTGAATACTTAGCTATGTAATGCTTGCGTATTAAAAAGAAAATGAGATTTTCTCTCAGGTCAATTCTCTTGACACATCGGTGTGTTGGAGAGCATGAATCGCACTCTGTTACACATAGTACGATAAATGTCAAGTGACTGAGTTACAATCATCCATCTGGGTTAAGTCCCTTATAACAATACCTAGGTTCTTGATAGGGTTCTGTGAGGACCATATTAATATGATATTCCTTAAATTAATCATTAGGAAGTCACATGATTAAACGAAAGAGTCGAGTAAAACATCATGATTGATGATTGTAACGACCCGCTCTCCAGGATACCTGGAAAGTACGAATCTGTCTCAAGTATTCCCAAATCAAAGAGTGCTACGTAGAAAAAGAGAAAGAAGGAGAGTAAAAGAAAAACTGCAGGTCACTGCGCACGTGCTGGGAAGTACAAGTAAAATCCAACACAGAACTAACACAAAGAACTAAACAAAAGTACAAACATTTCATTCTATTAATACAATGATACATCTTTTACATGCTTCATCCCTGATCTGAGCGCAAAAGAAGTAAACAAGAAAATCCCCCAAAGAACCCAAAGGGAAAACACTCACACTTTGTACAAGGTACAACTCACTTCCTATTTTTTTCTCAGGAATCATCTGCACAAGACTGCCCTCTATGGGCTCCATCTCTGAGTAGATCCTGAGTCTAACTCTGCTCTGACAATTTTGCTTCTAGACCAAGAAAGTAGATGGGACACATCAATGCGTGACCCAGTAGGATTCCTAACTAAGCTAAGTAGGACCCAGTTTAGAACCGGACTACCTATCTAAGAAGGGTGGTCTAACAAGTAAGGGTCACAATGCATATAACAGTATCCACAACATTTCATGCAGGTAATAAAGGGAAACTTGACAAATGTGCATAAGTAACCACAGTATGACATGCAAGTGCTGAAAGTAAACATATGAACATGTTGACATGAGGTAATAGCATTGAAGTAAACAGAGGTGCAGGTCAGCATAAGATACCAGCATTTAAGTAAATAGAGGAACAAATAAACAGGAGATAACAACATTTACATATCAGAAGAACAAGTTAACATGTGGCAGCAGCATTTATGAAATAAAAGGCAGTCACCTTAAATTATCACTTTACATGTTTGGAAACCCGTGTAAATAATAGGACACTTAAGGAGCTGGACTTCACACATGGTGGGTGAAAAGTGGTACATCAACTAGCGACACGAGCACTGGATGGGCCTCTCGTAACTCTCCACTCGAACGGAGCAAGGTACGGGAGTGAGACAAATCTCACTTTGTGGCAAAATGGAGAAAACCATTCAACCTCATGGTGCATCAGTAGTACATCCATGGGCCTCTCTAACCCTGCCTACTCCCCCTACAGGCAAGCGGGAGTGCGAGTGAGACTTAAGCTGCATCCATGCTTAGCCAACTCCCTCGCTCAGGAGTGCAAGTGGGATCCTCAACTGTGTCCGCTCCTTAATACCTATCCTTTACATGTGTTCTTCCCAAAACACATGTCTAATGTCTCACCCATTTCTGAATGGATTGAGAACTTCAGACTCTTTCTCTCGTCTCACTCTGTTTTCAAGTGTTATACAACTCATTCATTTCTTAATATCAAACTCATATTCATCATCATTCTTACTTTCACAAATTTCGTGTTGCATTGGTGATCACGATATCATATATCACATGTCTCATAACAAATTGTTATTAACATTACTTCTCAATTTCAGGTTCACATGGAACTTGTATAACCAGCAAACTATACTTGCAATATGAATAAAAACAAATAATTTCTCTTTTGCAATTTAACATAGATTATAACATGATAATCACGTGATAATCAAGTAAGGCATCAATACATAAGGTTGATTTCTGCATATAAATTAGAACATGGCTTTATAAATACATTTCAGCATCAATTGGACAAAAAGGTCATCAAAAACTAACACTGTCAAGAAGACATGGTAAAATGGAAATTACATGGCCGTATGAATATTTCATACAACAGTGTGGAAAACTCAAGGGAATCCACACGGCCGTATAGCCAAACCCATACGGCTGTATGGATTAAGGCTGAAGGGCTGATGATGGCACACGACCGCATGATCTGTTTATACGGCCGTGTGGGATTTTTGGTGGAGCTGTGTTGGAGATTTGGGACGTACACGGCCGTATGAATTACATACGACCGGATGGGGGTTTAATACTAAATGGGAAGCTACATGATCGTAAGGTGGCTTCATACGGCAGTGTGAACTTAAAAAATCCTAGCTACAGTCGTATGGTCGACCGTATGACTCTACTGTTGACCATACAACCATCATATGATCCGTCAAAACGTGGATTTATAACCTGTCGATTTCGACAACAATGATGTCTAAAACTTACACGATTCAACTAGATCCAATCTAGCTAAGTTAAGATCATACCTCCCACGGTCCACCACTAAGTCTGGGGCCCTTCTTCTCCGTGAAGACCCTCTGGCACTAACTCTCGCCTTCTGCTTCTCCTTCAAAGGATCGGACTAGGGTTGAGTTTGGGATTGTGTCGTGATGTTTGGCCTTGGAGTAGGGGAGAAATTGGCAGCAGGGTTCTTGGTGCGTAAACTGGGAAAAATTGCGAGAGGGAGAGATCTTCTGCTCTTCTTTTTCCTTCTATTTTTCCCTTTTTTTCCTTTTTGATCTCCATGAAACCCACCTCATGCTTCCCTGAACCCCACTGGGTTTGCCACTTCATTAGGGTTAGGTGAGGGGGTTTACGGTGATGCCACCTCCTACTTAGGAGGTGGCTAATGGAAGTTACTTAAGGGTTTTTATTTTAAATTAAATAATACATCGACAAATACCCCTTATACAAAACATACCCATTATACAAGTATTTAATTATGTATTCTTCCATTTAATAATTAAAAGGATGCCATAAAATTCATTGAAATTAATTTAATATCACAAAAAATTTAAGAAAATTATACAAAGCCTCCCAATATACACACATATATACGCCTAAAATATGTATATAATACATGTATCCGTGAATACGGGGTATTACAATGATGGCCTAGACAACTTCCAAGATGCCATTCGGAGCAGTGTCTCTAAGAAATGACTTGATGCAATCCGAAAAAGGTCCTTGCATGTAAATAAGGTATAGACCTTAGAAGACGTGCCCAAGGAAAGTGTTCCTTTTGGCTGCAAGTGAATCTTCAATCCAGAAGATTAGTGCAAATGAAAAAAAGTGAAGTACAAGTTATACTGGTTGAGAACAGTTATCATCAGAACTCCTATAAACGGATTGTGATGAAAATTTCTTGCCAACAGCTGTGTATAGATCTATTCGGATCAGCCTCGATGTAAATGCTCATGATGCCCAAGAAAACTGGAGTATACTTATATAGCCTGTTTTCTAAATATGATTTAGTAGAACAAAATTATATGAATCAGCCAGAGAGTTTTCAAGGTCAGTGGGAGCGAAAAAAGGCATGTGAGTCATCAATGAGTCGGAACATATGTTTTGACAAAAGGGTCAAAGAGTTTAACACTTTATCAGAAATGATTATGAACCGTGCAAATGATCAATGATTATTCTCGTAAGTTACATAAAGGATATTGTATTAAGTCTCAAATGAGAACGATTAGCTGGATGAGATCCATGCAAGACAAATGTTATGTATTCCAAAACACCATGAAAATTATTTGGATGAGATTCAAATGTGTGGTCTAACTTAAACATAGAAACTCCTTAAGTCTATACTAAAGACGATTGAGCAGATTCACTCATGAAGGCTCTGCCACATAAAGTCTAGAGAGACTTATGTGTAAATGCGGTATGAGATACCGAGATAATTGGGTAAGAGTGCAAGTGTGAGATGTTGGGAGATGGGGATGCCCTCGAGGCAATTTATCTCTGTGTTTGTGTATAAACGTCTTGTTCAAAATAACAGTAAATTGCTTGGTAAGAATTTACCTAAGTTAATAATAATGTAGTCGACATTAGAACTTAGGTAAAGTCTGGAGACTTGATGGAAGGTCAAATAAGTATCGAGATGATGATCTCGATCATGGAGAACTATTTGACCGTTAGTAGCAAAAGCCTAAAATAGTTCGTGGTCGTAGATGTTTCAAGAAAAGGATATCAATACATCGGATAGACCATTGTGTCATTGTCGTCACCATGGAGTAGTGACGATGATCTCATGATCGTTCGACTTGACGAAGTAGGAGAGATGAGACACATGTGCTCATCAGATAATGAGTTCACTGAACGACCCAACGAGAGTTATCACATGGTTAACATAATTAATCTGTTAGTAATAACTCTTTGTGATGATGGGTAAGGTGTTCTTTAGACTTGAGGTCATTATACGAACCTGTACATGAATGGTGTCACTTAGATCTTTAACCTAGCTTCGAGGCAATACCTGTCGAAAAGTCTTTGGTTGGGTGACACTTGAAAACGTGCAAGGTGAGTAATGACCAAGAGAGTATTCGTCTCTCCTGTTTATGGGGAGTTAGTGTCGCACGTGTTGGTTCAGTTTTTAATGAAAACTTTGGCTAAAGTATGTTGGAAGAAGTCGAACATTGATTGACTAAAGACCGATGGAGACTAACCAAGTTCAAGCAATTAGGGTTGACAGTTTGACCGTACCCTAGGCTTGATTATGCGACATAGTTGCCGAAGGGACTAAAACCGCGGTATTCATCACAGATACAGACAAGGTGGTCCCGACAATACTCATGTCGATGAGTTAACAACATAATTATGATACCGAAACAGGGACGTCACCTGCTGCTCGTGATCACTGCCGTCTGAGGTTTTGAGCCCCACCTATAGTAGGGTCAGGCTGTAGGGTCTCACAGAGAGTGAAATCTTTGTCAAGTAATAGGAAGTCTTAAGGGAGATGATACATATGATGTATGAGAATTAATTAAGTCTCAAAGAGTTTGTGATGTAAGTCTAAACTATTAAAGATATGGGTTTAATTGCATTTAATGCAATATTATTTAAATATCTCGTAAAGTGTTTGCGAGCGTATTTTAAATAATAGATGCATAGAAATGAAGAGGATTTTTCCACGAAAGTCGGGGAGAAAACCGTGCTCAAATCGGAGTCCAAACGGGTCCAAAAAACCTATTTAAAAGGAGTTTTAAATAGAAGAAGTGTCAAAAAGTCCAAAGAGAATAAAAGCCCAAGTGTTTTTCGTATTAAAAAAGGTTTTATAAAGCCTAGCCTGGCCCATTGGGCCGAACCATTTGACCCTCCGCTGGCGCCAGCAAGCGGGCGCCAGTAGCGCCCCATTTGGGGCGCGTGCCAGCCACGTGCCCTGAATCTTCACGTCCATCAAGACGGTGGGGCCTATGCTGTAGGCCCCACAGCGAGGGTTTTAAACCCTAAATGCGTATTTTGGGCGTCTTTATTTTTTAGCAGAAAATGGTTTTGTGCTATTTTTCAGACTACGTTTGAGGGGTCAAACGAAGTCGAAATGGAGCCACGTTTGTTTCTAAGTGTTCACCGTTCAGTGTACTTCAATTTGATCTGCGATATTACTTGTGAAGCTTAATGGTTACTGTAAGGACCCGCTTCCCAGGATACCTGAAAAGTACGAATCCGTCCCAAGTATTCCCAGATCAATGGGTGTTACGTAGAAAGAGAAAAAGGAAGAGAGTAAAAGAAATCTGCAGGTCATTGTACACGTGCTGGGAAGTACAAGTAAAGCTCTATCACAGACATAACACAGAGAACTAAACAAAACTACCAACAGTTCATTTTATTAATACAATGATACATCTTTTATATACATCATCTCTTATCTGAGTATAAAAGGAATGAACAAGAAAATCCCCCAAAGAGTCCAAAAGGGAAAACACTCACACAATACAGAAAGTACAACTCACTTCCTAACTACCCTTGGGAATCATCTGTACAAGACTTCCCTATATGGGCTCCATCTCGGAGTTGACTCCTGAGTCTAGCTCTGCTCTGACAATCTTACTTCTAGATCTGGAAAAGTAAATGGGATACGTCAACGCGTGATCCAGTAGAATTCCTAACTAAGCTAGGTGAGACACAGTTCAGAACCGGACTATCTATCTAAGAAGGGTGGTCTGAAAATGTAAGGTCACAGTACATATCCAAGCATTCACAACATTACATGCAAGCATTAAAGGGGAACTTGGAAACATGCATAAGTAATCATATTATGACATGCAAGTGCTGAAAGTAGTAGAAGAACATGTTAACATGCAGTAGTAACTTCAAAGTAAACAGTGGAATAGCTCAACATGGGTTAATAGCATCAAAGTAACAGAGGAACAAGTAAACATGAGATAACAACATTTACAATTTTGAAAGACAATTAATTTAAGTTATCACTTTACATGTTTGTGAACCCGTGTAAATACTTAAAGACATGTACTTCACCCAGGTGGGTGAAAAGTGGCACATCAACCAACGACACGAGCACTGGAGAGGCCTCTCGTAACTCCTCAGAATGGGATGAGAATTCTCGGGTTTTGAGTGGAAAACGGAGCAACCCATCATGTACCGCCATGGTGCATCACGAGTACACCACCAGCCTCATTAACCCCATCAACTTCCTTCCCAACTGTCGGGAGTGTGGGTGAGATTTATTATAAGTGTCCACTTCTTAAGACATACTTTTTACACGTGTTCCCCCCCAAAACCCATGTCTAAAATCCCATCATTTCTGAATGGATTGAGAACTTCAAACTCTTATTCTCATTCTCACTATTACTTTCATATTTCATGTAACTTTTGTTTTAGTGGCCATGCACCACTTTCTCATTCTTTCATCTTTAGACATGTCTTTAGATCAACCTTCATTCCTTTTCTTATATTTTTCATTTAGCAAGTGTCATATACAAAACAATACAACATTGGCATATGATTCCCTTAATCTGCAAGCTCCACATGACATTCTTTTTTATATAAAATTCAAATGTGCAAAGGTGGTATTCATGTCATGATTATTATAGTAACTACTTCATGGTGTTCAATCAAATCAACATAAATGGTTAACAAGTGAATTGAATCATTATTTAAACATATGCTTAACATCAGCAGCTTGGCAATTGCTTAACAAAAATAACAGCAAAATTGATAATTCAGAGTTAAGCAAAACAGGGCCACACGGCCGTATGAAAATTTCATACGGCCGTGTGGAAAGCTCAAGGGAATCCACATGGCCGTATGGCCAAATCTATACGGCTGTATGGATTCGAGTTGGCTGTGAAGAAATGAGCACCTATAGTTTAGCCCATACGACCATATGAAATTCGATGACACGGCCGTATGAGTTTTGATGATACGGCCATATATATTTTAGAGTGCGACCATACGATCATGCGAAAAGTCTCAAAGCTTAAATGTTTTACACAGCCGTATAGTTTTAGCCATACGATCGTATGAACTAACTTTCTCTAAGCGGTCGTTCTTACGACCGTATGATTTTGTCGACCACCACACGGTTGTATGCAAAGGACCATACGGTCGTGTGGTTTCATCTGCTGTCGAGTTTGACAGCGACGAAGTTAAACTTACGTGATTCACACTAGATCTTATCTAACCAAGTTAGGATCCTACCTCAGCAAGTCCTCCACTAAGTCTGGGACCCTTCTTCTCCATGAAGACCCCAACAATCTCTAAGATACTCCTCTTCAAGATCATCCATGACAGGGCAATTAGGGTTTTGATGAAGGTGTAGGTGGTGACGCTAGTAGAGAGGGTGGTGGAGCTGTTGGGTTGTTTGGAGAATTCGGCTATGGGGAAGGAGGAGGAGGGATTGATGGGTTCGTGCATGAGGAAGGAGAGTAAGAAGATGGGTTCTTTGCTGGGTTGCATGAGCAACCTATTAAGGTGGAGATGGCCTAATACGGGAAAATAGAATTGTTGACTTAAAATAAAATATAATACATGGAGAAATACATAGTATATTCCAATATACAAGTATTAATTTATGTATACCTCATTTAATAATTCAAAAGATGTTATAAAATTTATTAAAAATAACTTTACTATCACAATAATTAAAGAAAAATATACAAAGCCCCCCAAAATTCATACGCATATTTATACGTCCAAAGAAAAGTATTAATACCCGTATATGAATTTTGGGGTCATAACAGTTAGGGAGGGAAAATTTGTTGAAGTTTGGCCTTCATAGAGGCAAACTAATAATTAATTTTTTCCAAAAAGTTTCACACATCAGATATGATGAGTAGGGGAGGGATCGGCCGCCTATATAAATAGGGTCCAACCCCCCTCCTTTAAACTCACACCAAGTCTTTGATTCGAGTATCTCCAAAAAGTTTTGAGCACGCTCAGATTAAGACTTAAATTAATATCCCATCTTTCTCGCAAATTATTCCTTGATCCTGATCGGGATCTGACAAAGCTATAAAGGAGTTCGGATCGGATCCGAAGTCTTGACGGAGGATCCACTCAAGGTGAAACTTTCTGGAGCGTGTGGTTGGCTCAGCGACAAGAATGTTGCTCACCTCGGGATGTGGCTCGGTTCAGGACACGGTTCGGCTCGGGACGCAGTTCGACTTGGAAGAAGCAGCTCGGGGCATCGCTTCGGAGTCAAAGAAAGGTTGCTGAAAATGACGCTTCGTATTCTGCGAAAACAAAGTTCCGAGTATGTTGTTTAATATTCATGCATTTATAGTTGCAATAGTTTGATAGATCTATCTTTAGGGGTTGGTCGGACCTAACCCCGAGATAGTAGAGATTCTGACTAGGGTTATTTTTTTAGGTCTTGACTTAAAAATATTTTAAGATCTGTCTTTCCGCTACTTTTACGATTTCGTCGTCCAATCGACTTGGGCCGTACGTCGATTTTATAGCCACATTGACCCAAAAAAACCCTTCAGGGACATAGTCAACACAAGCTGATGGCTCGCGCTTTCTAGGAATTCTCATTGAAGACCAACAATTGCAATGCTATATCCATATCACGATGAAATTTTCAAAGATTACCCGGGCCTGCTGGCCAAAGCTATAGACTCATTGAATACATCAGTGTAGCTTGTGTGCAGCCTAGAACATCTAAGGGCATCATAGACATGTTATTGCCTCAAACTTCCGTGGTCTAAGTGGCCATTGTCCCCATAAGAAGCTGGCTGTGGATGGATGCCTCTGTGTATCTAGTTAGCAGGTTGAGGTCTCGTTTGTTAAAAGAATTAACTAGACAAATCGCTCCACCAAAGAACGGTCAGCACCACCACACATAGAATCAAGAAAGATATATTAGTTGGTCAATCCTTAATATGTCTGGACCTGGTAAGTTTTCCCGTGTTGAGTCAAATTAAGCCATAGGCTCCACTCCGGGTGGTGCCCTTTCGTCAATTCCTTTAAATTTTAGCCTTGCGACCATACTTCCCCCGGAACCCAAAAACTTTGATTTCTCATAAGGTGCCAGCAGAGTCCTAAACGCAACATCTGACGATCCCTGGTTGGCATCATTTATGGTTAAGACTAGGATGTTATTTGATCGTAAGGTGCCAGCAGAATCCTAAAAGCAACATCTGACGATCCCTGGTTGGCATCATTTATGGTTAAGACTAGGACGGTATCTGATCATCTTTAAGCCCCCAACTTTCGTTCTTGATTAATGAAAACATCCATGGCAAATGCTTTCACAGTTGTTCGTCTTTCATAAATCCCAGAATTTCACCTTTGACTAAGAAATACGAATGCACCCGACTATCCCTTTTAATCATTACTCCGATACCGAAGGCCAATATAATATGACCGAAATCATGTGATGTTATCCCATGATAATGTATACAGAGCGTGGGCTTACTTTGAGCACTCTTGTTTCTTCAAAGTAACGATGCCAGTGGCACAACCCAGCCAGTTAAGTCTAGGAGTGCATGCCGGTAGAAGGGACAAGACAGTCGATGCTCACAGTAGGGCGAATTGGCCAGCCCAGCCCACGGTCCAACTATGAGCTTTTTAACTGCAACACTTAAATATATGCTATTGGAGCTGGAATTACCGCGGCTGCTGGAACTAGACTTGCCCTGCAATGGTTCCTCGTTAGTCATTCCCATTACCAGACTCTATTGAGCCTGATATTGTTATTTATTGTCACTACTCACCTGTGCGAGGATTGGGTGATTTGCAAGCATGCTGCCCTCCTGGGATGTGGAAGCCATTTTTCAGACTCCCTCTCTGGAATCGAACTCTAATTCTCCATCAGCCATCACCACCATGATAGGCCACTATCCTACCATTGAAAGCTGGAAGGGTAGAAATTTGAATGATGTGTTGCCGGCATGAGGGCAGTGTGATTCGTCGAGTTATCATGAATCATCAGGGCATCGGGCAGAGCCCACATCGACCTTTTATCTAATAAATGCATCCCTACTAAAAGTCAGGTTTGATACACGTATTAGCTCTAGAATTACTACGGTTATCCGAGTACCCCTACCATCAAACAAACTATAACTGATTTAATGAGTCGTTTGCAGTTTCACAGTCTAAATTTGTTCATTCTTATACTTGCATGGCTTAATATTTAAGACAAGCATATGAATACTGGTAGGATCAACCAGGTAGCACATCCTCGACGACGTCAGTGCAGTGAGATGCCTCGGGAGCCGTGCCCCAGTCGTGGTGCGTCCAGGAGGGCCTTTGGCAGACTGATCGTCGGCTGTCTGAGAGCGACATAGAAAGCCGAATTGCAACTGAGAAGGGGAACTCAGGGTCGGTGCCCTGTCCACACACATCCATAACATCCACGAGCATTGGTGAGTCCCCTTAGGAAGATCAGGTCGGCTGGCCGTGAAGGCCACCACTTGAGGTACATATGCCCCCATCCGCCTTAAGGGAGGGATCGGTGTTTGAGCACGTGCTCGACTTTGGTTTTCCATCAGGTCATGTTTCTTCCACATGCAACAGTTCAGGGCATCGAGACAACAGTGGTCAACGGGGCAAACGAATGAGGGGACATCATCCCGATGGTTGACTGCACATGGGTAAGGAACCCGATGGGGCATGCTTATCCAAAACCACTCATGTGGCGACACGGCCGCAACCAAGCAGGGCCTCACCTCCTACACCAACTTGGCCTAGGATTGACGTAGTGACAATTAAACTAGCTGCCCGTTGACATGTACGGTCAACGGGTCAGCGAGGCAACGACGAGGAAGCTCCGCCGAGCATGAGAGATTGGGTCAAAGAGTCGGTCGATGGCTGGCACGCTGCGGGGGCATGCGGTCATCGATGAACGGGTCGGATTCTGTGCGACGTGAACGGGACCACGCGGGGTCCGCTATAACTTACGGGGCCGACGACGGGTGGAGGCCCAAGGCAACAGAAAAAATCCCAGGCAACGGGCCCAAAATCTGGTCACACGGTCGAATTCCCCATGAAGGATGTCGTGGGGCCTGCGGGGGGCTCGTGAGGCCCACCGGTCGGCTGCGGGCGAAGGCGGTGCCATCTGCTGGCGACGGGTGGAGGCCCAAGGTAACTTGGCAAAAATCCCAGTGAACTGGCCAAAAATCGGGTCACACAATCAAATTCCCCATGAAAGGCCATCGCATGGCCTGCCAGGGGTCCACCGATCAGCATCGACGTCGACACCTGTGCCACCCTGCACCTAGGTTGAGCTACTCAGGGGCACCGTTGGCCAGGGTCAATTGCTTACGGGCCAAATTTCCATGGGCGATGGTTACCAGAACCTAGCCAGTGCCCAGCTAAGGTCACCCCCCTGCAGTTGCCAAGTGCCAAGCTACATGCACTCCCTTATAATAAATTTGCAAATTTAGCCTAAAATGACCATGTGGTCCAAAGTGTCTGTGAAAGCGCACAAATTTTTTGGCACAACCCCCATTCACCACGGAAAGCGATTCGAGCCATGCGATGGTGGGATTTTGCCCCATCTCGCGGCTGTAGCCCTGCAATTCCTCCTTGCGATGCGGTCCACAAGAGTCCCGCAGTGTAGAAGAGATTCGGGCCATGCGACGGTGGGTTTTTGCCCCTCCAGACAACCTGTATCCTCGCATTTTCCAACCGCGGTGCGGTTAGCGCGAGGCCCCTGTGCAGAAGCAATTCGGGCCATGCGGCAGTGGGTTTTTGCCCCTCCGGGCAGCCACTTGCCCCGCATTTTCCCATAATGGTGCGGTCCGCGTGAGCCTGGCAGTGTAGAAGCAATTCAGTCTGCATGGCTGAGTAGTCCTTGCTTGCAAGTATGTTGTGCCGCCTTTACTGATGTCAACGCCTTGCCGTTAGCGAAGGCATTCAAGCCACCCTTTGCCTACGATAATTTTTTCCTCGTTGGTGAATGTCCAACATTAGTAACGGTCGTTGTAGCTTTCATTACAACTCCGTCATTAAACCCCGTTTTCCTTGTAGTGTATGCACCAATGCTATTGTCGCAATACGATTGTACATATATTCATTCGTAAATTTCTCTTTGGATATTTTCGGCTTCCTTGAGTCTTAGCATTGGGATCGGGTTGGCTCCTACGCGTGTTGGACAATGTGATCGTTTAACGCGACGTGGGCCATCATATCGACCCTTTTTCTGCTGTTTGTGGGCCCCACCATGCAGTGAAAAGGGGAAAGAAGAAAAGGAGGCGGGTGATGGGGCACACACAGAGCAAAAATGGTTGATCTGACGGCCCCACGTCGTGTTGGACGATCACATTGTCCAACGCGCGTAGGAGCCAACCCGATCCCTTTCTCAGGTGGATGGATGCGTAATGCTAAGGGGATCGGGTTGGCTCATGTGCGCATTGGACAATGTGATCGTCCAACGCGACGTGGACCGTCAGATCAACTTTTTTTCTGCTCTTTGTGGGCCCCACCAAGCAGTGAAAAGGGGAAAGGAGAAAAGGAGGTGGGCGATGAGACCCACAAAGAACAGGAAAAAGGTTGATCTGACGGCCCACGTCGCATTGGACGATCACATTGTCCAACGAGCCCCTTAAGAAATTGACGTCTTCCGAATCGTTTTTCCATCTAACATGTACCGTACGTGAGACCTCCCAGTCCCAACGAACTTCTCTCGCCAACTGTTCATCCTTTCGGCGTGCACTTTGGCCAAATTAACGATACTAGAACCCTTTATCTATAGTCTGAAATTAGCCACTTTAATTTATATTTAAATAAGTTTCAAAAATACATGCCTCCATTTCTTAATGCCAATTTCAACAAAGGAGAGATCATTTTTGTCCCGATGTAATATCCAAAAAGAGAGATTGTGGTCCTTTGCAAAAGAATGACAAATGGAGACAAAAAGGAAGAGAGAGAGAGAGAGAACAATGATAGAATGATGCCATCACCGCAAGTTTGTAAACAAACAGGAATACTAACAGACACAATAAGAAACCAAACCAAAAGGACTCACGCGATACAAACAAATCTGAATGTTTCAGAGAAAGCCACAACTCACAAGGACCAAACTCAAATGCATGCGGCTAGGGCTCGACGTCATTTTGGAGCCGGCGCTGCCAAAGGGTGCTCCTGGTGAAGTTGATCACTGTACTGCAAGATGCTGAACACCGTCTGTGCAATTGTGAGGCCGATTACGAGCAGGGCGGCGACCAAGGAGATGACGGACCATGGAGTCTTGAAGTAGGTATGGCACAGGGCCGCCCGCCACTGGTTCCGCCTCTTCTGGCAGTACTTGTTCACCAGCCGCCGCACCTCCACCAGGCCGCTCTCGGGGTCGACCGTCACCTCCTTGGAGATCCTGTTGAACAGCGCCGCGACCGCCTTGTCGCTCCCCAGGGAGTTCTGAATCACCCCCCTGGAGTGCAGCAGGCTGACGTCTTTCGCCGAGTCGATGATCTCGTCCATGAAGCAGATGTAGGAGGTGACGTCGTGGTCGACGCCGGCGTGGAGGTGCTCGAACGCTATGACGTTGAGGAACGTGCACTCGGTCGCGTCGTCGACCATGAGGCCGGGGAGGCGCAGGACTCCCTTGCGCGGGTCGAAGCCGATGTCTCTCAGGCTCCTCGTGCTGCTCGTCTTGAATCGGACTCCGGCCTCGCTGAGCTCCACCGCGCAGCGGATGATGCCGGAGCTCCCCGCGCCCCGTTTTGGATCCGGCATTGGCTGCTTCGGTTGAGTTCTTTTTGGGGGACTCAGCAGGCTCAGGCGGAAGAGGTCGAGGGCGTGGTGCCCGAGCCGGACCGTCTCCACCGACTCGCCTCCGCCAGAGACAAATTTCAGGATCAGCTTGTGGATGTAGCCGTCAATGTCCTGCTAAATG
The DNA here is from genome assembly GCA_030789695.1 of Scilla litardierei. Classification (NCBI taxonomy): domain Eukaryota; kingdom Viridiplantae; phylum Streptophyta; class Magnoliopsida; order Asparagales; family Asparagaceae; genus Scilla; species Scilla litardierei. Next base: position 806,907,498 of record CM061142.1, on the reverse strand, counting down.
TGATAGTAACGGTTTGGACTGTTGCTAATAGACCATTACCTTTGAGACCGTTGCAATTTAGTTACCTGGGGGACCTGTGGCAATGCAACAGAGACGAGGGTCTTTAGGAGCAGCAGCGGGAGCTGGTTCTCGAGCAGCAGCATGTCCCTCCTAATGTACGGCATCCTGTGGCGAATCCCGTGCTGGCTGAAGACGGGGTCGGTGGGGGAGTAGCCGCTACCGTTGTCGGCCGCGAAGCGGAGGACCTCGAGCATGAAGCATCCGTCCGTGACCATGAGCTTCAGGAAGCCGTCCCTGTCGCGCCTCCACTCGTCGTCGAGACCGTAGTACGCATCCTGCAGCAGCGGCACGATGCGGTCCACCGCGCTCGCGATCTCGCTCAGGGGCTTGCCCGAGTTCTTGATGAGGTGGACGAGGGCTCTTTCCTTGTGGACCTCCATTAGCTGAAGCTCGCCCTGGTGGTAATGATACGGGCCGAAAGAGACCAGCTCGGGTGTGAACTCCCTCTCGTTGAGGTCTCTTACGAAGGCGGGCACCCTATAAATCGACGCATTCTTCCAGCTCTTCTCTTCGAGCAATCGGAGGTTTTCGTCCTGGACCCTGCTTTCGATACGCGCCGCCCAGCTCTTTCCGAGCTCCGCATTTGCCGAAGAGTTGGCGACATCGACTCTGCGTTCGATGTCTACTATCCAGCTGTTCTTGTCGGCGGCCATCGCGAGGGGTTGAAGGCTGCGGTTCGCTCTGCGTTGCTGTTGAAGATTTTCAGGCAACAACACAACGGACCTGTAGTGAGCATAAAGGGCAAAGGAATTGGGAATTTACTGCTTTACAGCAGAGGGATGTAAGGCATTTCTCAGGCTTTAAAAATCTTCTCAGATACAAATGGAGGGGACAGGCTTAAAGGATCGTAGGAAGAGCACCAACAGAGAATGTAATCTTCGATTCATGACAACAGGGGTCTCAGAGACAACAGCAGATATTGCAAGAAAAAGAAAATAGAAACCCAAACAAAACATTTATCTAGTAATTTCTTAACCTTAAGTGCATATAGAAACGGATGAAGATCATATGGATGTCGCTGGTTTTTTTACAGCTGCATCCAGAGCCCACAAGGGCTGCTGGAATTCAGCATCACACGTCCCCCTTCCTTTTATGACCTAGGATTGAGCAACTCAATCTTGAGTTGCAAAATAAAAGACAAACCTCTCCCATGTCTATAATATGGGAAAGATGAGAACCAAAGGAACAATAACAAAAGAAAAAGAGCAAGAGAGAGAGAGAGAGAGAGAGATTCTTCCGTGAGAGAAGAAACTTTATCCAATTAGAGAGAGAGAGTTGTGATTTCTCCATAGAAAGAAAGCTATATATAGTTGTAGTTTTTTCAAGTGTTTGTTTATCTCTGAATATTTATTTCCTAATAAGAAATAGAGTTATTCATTTTTTTCTCCATTTTTTAGTTTTTACGTGATCAGTGAAGTGCAACAAGTGGCATCGGAGCTTAGGTTAGCTGTGAAAAAAGAGAGGAGTGAAAAAACATTTTGAAAATAAACAAAGAGAGCATTTTTTTAAGCAATTGTACATTTCAATATCAAAATGTCAATAAAAAAATCATCCTCGGGAGCCATGATCACGCGACGGCCATAAATTACGTACTTTGGAGACCTCGAATGGAGGCTCTTCTTAGTTATAAAGATTTATTTGATCCACTAAAGATCAAAGTAGTAAAGTCAGAATCCACCAATGAATCACACTAGAAGAAGACGTATAAAAAATGATCAGTGAAATTCGATAATGGATCAAATCATAATGTTTTCCATTATGTTGCACAGAAGCATATGTCCTCTGTTAGAAGCTAGATAACATGTATCAGACCAATACTGCTCAGAATAAAGCCGTGTTAATGAGGCAATTAGTAATTAGAAGTAACGGAGAGAAACTTCTGTTACCGAGTACATGAGTGAGTTCCAGAGCTTGGTTAGTCAGCTGTTTACAATGGAGTTACGGCTTGAGGATGAAGAACACGATCTTCTCTTTCTCGGTTCTCTTCCTGCTAACTGGGAGACGCTGGTGGTTTTCTTTAGCAATTTGGCCTCAAGTGACAAACTTACCGTGTCTATGGTTAAGGATACCCTTTTCATCGAAGAGGCTAAGAGAAAAGATGCATGCACAGACCAATTGCATGTCCTCGTGATAGAAACTCGAGGAAGACAGTAAGGATGTGGTCGAGGTTGAAGGTTGGAGCAAGAGTCGTGATAGGTCCATAGACGGGAAGAGTCATACCTACAAATGTTACCATTGTGGCATGGAGGGCCACAAGAAGAAGAATTACATGAAGATGTTACGAGAATAATGTTAAAATGGTCTTCAACAAAAGACAGGGCTGGAGAGGCATTAGTCACTTGTATTGGAGAAGTGCATATATTTACTCCATTCAAAAAGAGACATGCCTTCATGTTTACAACAAGAACAATGTGTGGATAGTTGCTACAGTAAATTCCTACCATGCTCACCACTTACAAAGCAAGAGACTTTAGCATCATGAACATGGGAAATACAAGTTCCTACAAGATAATAGGAATTGGTGATGTTCAGATTCAGACAAACATTAAATGTACAATAACTTTGAAGGATGTCCAACATGTCTTAGACCTACAGCTGAATTTACTCTCTATGACAACACTTGATAAATAGGACTTTGACAACCACTTTAATAACAATACATGGAAAATGGCAAAAGATGTCTTAATTACTGAAGGGAGCATACATATTGTACGTTGTACAAAACTCATATGAAAATATGTACAAACAACCTTAGCATAGCAGAATGTGAGCTACTCAAAATCGTTAGCACTAATTACTCGGTCACATGAGTGAAAAAGTGTTATCGCTCTTTACAAAGAAGAAGTTTGTCTCAATTATCAAGGACGCTGGACTAGATCCTTGTCAGCATTGTTTAGTTGGCAAACAACATAAACTATGTTTGATACACTCTGATGTTTGTAGTCCCTTAGGGGTTGAATCACTATGCGGTAATAAGTATTGTCTAATCGTTATTGATGACGCTTCTCGAAAGGTTTGGGTTTGCTTCTTAAGAATGAAAGATCAAGTGATTGACTACTTCAAACTGTTCTATGTCATGGTAGAACGTGAGACAAGAAAGAAGTTAAAGTGCCTATGATTAGACAATGGATGTTGTTACGAGGTGGAACTCGCGTACAATGAATTTGTATAGTGGAGAACCAAGGGCACGATGGTTATATGGAAAAGGCGGTTTATGTAGGCTGTTTTACAGGTGATTAGTGGGGTGATGAAATTGGACTTGTCGCCGTTGGCGAACACGGGGTCGAATCTCACCGGATGCGGCTGAGGCAGGTTGGATGGCAGGAGGCCGAAGCTGACGTTGATCAAGGGGCGAGCTTTCCTGCAGCACGAACAACTCGTCAGAAGGGCAGGGTTGGGGTTCAACCCTTAGCCCCTCCGATGCCTAAGTCAGTAATAGGACTTAAAACGGGAGCTAGACACGCTGGTCGGACTAACGGTGTGTTGACCGCACGTGGCGAGCTATAAGTGGGAGAACAAAGATATGGACGACCTTTGTTCTCGTGTGTGAATGATAGATTAAGAGAGAATTTTCCAACCCCCTCTCCGTAGGTGGTGAGGGGGTATTTATACCTGACGGGAGGTGACTAGATGGGGGCTGATCTGGCATGCTGACTAAACGTGCTGAGCTGGCTCGGTTATCAACGGAAGCTTCAGACTAGGACGTCGGGAACAGGAGTGCCTGACCTGCCTTTGTCAGGCGGCGCAACGGCCAGGGGGTGCTTTTGTCGGGATGTCAGGGCCGAAAGCATTATCTGTCAGTCGGCTCAACCGTCAGGGGGCGCTTTGTCAGACGGTCGGGTGACGTATATGTCAGTTGTGCCCTTATCCTAGGTCGTTTGTCGTTGGTGGAGAGCTATATAGGTCTGGCTATGTTATTCTAGGCGCCGCGGTTCATGGGGGCTGGCCAGGTCGACCGGCTCGAGGGCTGTTCGGCCCGGCCGCGCCTCCTTGTCGATCGCGGGTTATGGGTCGCTGGAACGGTGGGATACGCACATGACCATGTCAGCCTGTCTGGTGGTACTGTCCGAGGGCTACCCAAGCGCTTTGCTCCCGGCGGGCCGAGCAACTGCGGTTGCGTGCCTCGGTCGGGTGGGGGGAGTGCTGCGAGGCACGCCCATTCCTGCATAGCCTCGGTCTTCCGGGGTGGGGGCCCTTTCACCCAGGGGGAGTCAAGGGGGTATATCGGCGGATCCGGGGGGGAGTCGGACTCTTACGATCTTTAGGTCGTAACAATTGCCCCCGGCATCCGAGAGTGAGGCGGAGGCCCGGCTCGGCTCGGATGGCGTAACGCCACCCTCTATCCCGACTTGGATAAGGATCCCCGCTCGTAGGGGGGAAAGGGGCGACGCCGCTCCCGTGGGGTGTGTCCCGCTATAGCGGGATTGCGAGGTCTCATCCCGAGTGGTGCCAAGCGGGGCGTCGCCCTATAACGACGTGCCGTCGTATGTGGTTACTGGGTCGGGTTTGTAATTTCCGTGGGGCTTTGGCCGTTCCGCGCCCGGCGGACCGCCCCGCAGTCGTGCGCTTGGGCTCAAGGGGAGGGGTTCGTAAGGGGGAGTGTTATTCATTGTCACGCCCCGCTTCCCAAAAATATGGAGGCGAAGCGTGAGAAGGTCCGCTCAGACTTGGAGCTACAAAGCTGCAAGTCCGATAAGCGTCGATCAAATTTAAAACTGCAGGTCCTTGCAACGCGAACGTAACAAAGATAATAATAATGAAATGAGACAAAAGAAACATCTCAGAATATCCATAAAATAAGTTTCCAACATCACAGAAAAACCACCAGGCTAAAAGAAAGAGACTAAAGGCCCAAACATGGCCAACAAAAGTACAAAGTACAAAACAACGGTGCTACGCACCAACAACTAACAAAAAGCCTAAAGCAAAATAAAGCTCAACAAAGACTCAAAGAATGGTCACCGGTGTCCACCAAAATCCTCCTGGGCAATCATGGACTCAGACTCAGCGTCAGCAACACATCACGTACTCAGCAACGATCTCTGGCTCAGGTCTAACATGTGACACCCAAAAGAGCAAGGGGCACATGTCAGCAAGTCTACAAGAGACTTGTGCAAGGAAACTGAAAGTAAAGTGAACAACCTAGCAGTTCTAGTATGAATGCGATGACATAGCAGTTTAAAGTATGAGTGCAACAGGTAAAGTAAAGTAAAGTAAAGTACGAGCATGGCATGGCATTCACAAGACAAGTACAAGACAAGGAAAGTAAGCACCTCGTGCACAGAGATTCCGTCTTTTGGCTAGAGGGCTGATCAGGCCACTCCTAAGCTCAAGTAACCGTTTATCCCTACCCCTCCACGTGTATCGGGCATTGGTTTCTGGCCAACACATGAGGCCCGCTTCTGGACCACGAGCCAGGAAGTGTGTAAACAAGTATGGCGTAGGGGTGCACCTAGCCGGAAACACGGAAACACGGATTGTACAAGTATTTTGTAGCGTGTGCTACGATGCAACAATCAATTTGGATGACATGTAAGATGCAATGCATGGCAGTTAAAAGTGCGTACAGATAAGGAAAGTAAACGTGACAGTTTAGTATGCATGAACAACAAGTTTAAAGGGTTGGATCTAGCTTCGTTGTCAAGCTAGATCAATTAGGTGACGGATCTAGTTTCGTTGTCAAACTAGATCAAGTAGGCGTCTAGCCAGCTATCATTTCACTGACTAGTCTCTTTTACGCTAAAAGCAAGGAAGTGGCCTAAAAACATGGCCCTACACAAGAGTTGGCAAGTTTCACTTGCCTGCAAGTACGACATCTGAGCACACCGTCCAATGAGTCCAAAAATCACCATTATTCTACGTGCACAAGTCCACCGGCCTAAAGTCCATATTATTAATCTTGATTAGTGAATTTAAAACATTTAAAATACTTTAAAAATACTGATTTTAGTCTTGATTAGCATGCAATTGGGTTGGGGGTCCTAGGGGTGCAAAGCGTTACCTCAACACGACGCGAAAGCTACACCGGCGTCGGGTAGCGACGCCGGGGGTTGGAATAAGAGATCGCGCTCCAAGTCCAGATTCCAATTTAGTTTCCTCGCTGGAAAGTTCTGAGCATCAACACGGGCGACGATTCCAGATTCCAAAGCTCGCACGTGCGACGACGGGCTACGACGTGCGACGACGTCGTACGCGGCAAGTCGTCAAAGAGAACACACCTAGGTGGGGCCCACAGTAGTCCTAGGGGCCTTTGGGGGACCCACAATAACTCTGGAGAACTTGGGGGGCCCACGGTGGCAAGTGGTGCGACGGATGCGGGGTTGCGACGTTTGGCCATCGGTCGTACTCAGCCAATGCGGGAGGATGGCTCGGTCAGACACTAGGGGCGGGCTGTGCAGCGCTTGGGGTGTGCAGCAATGCGGGGCAGCGCTTGGTTCTCTCGGTCGGAGCGGGGGAGGCCACCAGTCGGGCGCCTTGGATGCGGGGCGACAGAGCGCTGCAACGTTGCAACGTTGCGGAGAGCGGGCGTGAGCGAGGGCGGCTGTCAGTCGGGCACGGCACGATGCGGGGCGACAGAGCGGCTAGCGATGCGGGTGCGGAGCGACGCTTGGTGCGGAGCGGCAACCGGTCTGACCGAGGGCTCCTCTCGGTCGGGCACGGTGAAGCGGGGCGACGGCTGTGCGGAGCGGGGCGGGGGCTTGGTGCGGAGGCAACGGCCGGTCGGTGCGGGGGATTTGGGCTGTTTCCTTCGGTCGTGCGGCCGCCGTTCGTCGCAACGTTGCGACGAATCGTCGCATCGTCAAATCTGAGTTTTGGAAGAGGCTAGGACTAATTTCTTACGAAAATAGGTCTTCCTAGGGGTTGCTTATATAGTGTAGATGGGTTGACTTGGTCTAGGGCTAAATCTAATAGGATTAGAATATTAAAATAATTTAAAATTTGAATTAAAACTACTCCAACTCACCCAAGGGTTTGACTTGGTCCAAATGAGCTGGAAATTGGCTCAAAAATTCTTTAAAACGTTTAAAATTTAAATAAATTTTATTTGGCCGAAAATAATTTATAAATTAATTATTAAAAATAATATAAAACTTGTTAAAAATATAAAAGTGGTCAAATAAACTCCAAAAATTATAAAATAAATATCGTGGTGATCGAGAAGACGAATGTGAGCTAACTAAGAAGACGGATCTCAATTTCGACATCGGAAGACGAGACTAAAAATAGAAACGTCTCCCGTCAAGAGTGAGAATCGTCACGTCTCATCGAGTAAGTGTAAATTGTGGAAAAACGACTCGAGAAGTGTCGTTCCAAGATAGTGCCACTATTTAATACTCTCAGAGACGTTCACAACGGCATATCAGACGAAAGTGTTCACAAACAACCAAGGTCTAAAACAAACACGTGCACGGACAAAAGCACGTGCACGAACAACGTGCCACGAAAAGTGGTCGTTACATCCTCCCCAACTTAGAATAAAGTCCGTCCTCGGACTTTCTAATATAGCTAGTCGCTCTAGTAACTACCCCATTCAAGTCATAATAATTTAAACCAGGTGTAGTCATTCCAAGTGCTTATATATGCACTAGGTAGTCAAACATTAATACTACCAACACGTATACATATACATTCACGTACGTCATATACTTATACCTATTATAGCCAGTCAAACTCATACACGTATTTCAATCATATATATAAGCATGCATCCCTTATATAACTACTACCTACCTAATCACAAAACAATATTTCAAGTACTCATATAAGGATAGTCTCACAAACTACATTCATTGCTCTACGTATAGATAGCTACCTATGCACAAACATCAAGGGTATACTTCCCTCTAATATTTCCTAGTATTCATCCAACACCAACCACTTCAACACATGCAGTAATACCATACCATTATTAAGTCAAATTTTACTATATATATATATATATATATATATATATATATATATATTCACCACCACTATAGTTTCACAACATATAGTCATTCATATGCATGCAAATAGTTCACCATATATTCACATCACGTACGGTCCTATAACTGTATTTACGACACGCCACATATATCATAGTCATCATTACCTATAACTAAGCACATACTTACCCGTGCATGGTGCACACCCATACACGCTAACATTCCATTTTCATACGCCAATCATACCATTATATAACTAGCACACATTCATACCTAGTTTTAGCTAGTACACATATGTTCACATAACAGGTCCTCAGTAATTAGCTATACTACAAGACCAACACCTATAACTATATACCGGCGTAGCGACCCACAATCATGTGCGTAGCACAACCAGGCACAAACACTCCTATCACTATACATACATCAAACATCGTTATATTCAAACTACAACATACATTCAATATACTTAGAGTATACCCACTCAAGCTTGAGTGAGACTCAATACACATATCAGACTATTCTATATACGTAACACTGCATTCATACCTATACCAATATCACTCCAATATATATATGTCTACCAATACAACCATATACATACCATAGTCAATCACACTTAATATTAGTCAGGCAATACTCACGTAGTTCAATCATTCTATATACCATAATAATAATACAGACATTAGCACACGTATATTTATAATACACTCCTTCTTACATGCATACGTATACATCGTATAATCACACACATGTAACATATATATTCACACCATAGCCTACTACCTATAATTAGTATACTAACACATCTATACGTACATAATTAAGATGTGCAATAGTCGTGTATACCTCACGGTATACACGCATACAACATCCCACAAAGCAAGCAATACCAATCAAAATTATAACCCTATTACCCTATGTATATCACATATATACTCAGGCAACAAAACATAACTACTTACGTCTAAACACCTTATATATCTACCAACGAGCACATACTCATACATACTAATATATGGGTCACTCAATAGACCTACTTACTAAACTATACATACACTTATTATTATCACACCTAGAACACACATAGCTTTACCAATCATTTTATTTCAACCATTATAAGTATCTCTTACTACATACACAACTTAGATATTCCAACGCTAATTCAAATATACACAAGCATCCCTAGTATAGTATATTTAACCACTCACAAGTCTATACATTCTAGCACACAAACAACTTCATAATATCACGAATAACTCCAAGTACATATATATATCACACAGTAGGCAAGCATCAATATACTATGGGGGTACACTCATTCAAGCCCACGTACACAACTTAGGTACGTGCACAATGACACCTCACAAGGGTCCAAGGGTCTACTAACAACTAAGGGTTGACACAGACATTGACGGTCCCTAAGGCCTAAGCAATAAAGAGAGATCGAGGGCGAGACGAGGGAAGGATCGACAAGCACGAGTTCAGATAGGACGAATACGAGGAGACGGCTTGGTTGGACGAAACATTGACTCAAAGGTGAGGTTTAGGTTGAGGGAAAAAGGAGATGTAGTGATGCTTTATAGAGGGGGAAAAGAAATAGGGTAAATAGAATAAGCTAAAATACGCGGAGTTTGAAAACTGTTTGTACTTCAAAAGTTAAAATCCTCGCCTGTAAAGAAATATTTGGAGATCGATAAAACGAGTTGTTCAAAATGAATTTGAGTCGAATATTCATAATAAAAGAAAATGGTCTATTGGTTTTAAAAATTTTAAAAGGAAGTAAAATCATTTACACGAATATTAAGGACATGGTTTAGAAAATTCTTTCCGTCTGTAATTTAATATAATGTTGTCAAAAGTTTTGGAAAGTCGAAGAATGAAATCGAGTAGCGGAAGAATTTAAACTCATGTTAATGCTTTCAAAACTTTTAGGCTATGGAAAATTTAAAATGATCAATTTGAAACTACTTTTAGAGAACCAAGGTTTGCCAAAAATGAGAAACAGAGTTACACAAGGTTCTTAATATACGAGCACAACAAGTTGGTGCGGATATAAAAATATTTGAAAGTATGTATGGTGCACGGAAAATAATATTAACTTAGTAGTAGAATTATCGAAATCGAATAGCAAGTCTTAAAAATCAAATCAGGGAGGGTCTAAAGCAGGAAGAGGTTATGAAAATAGTAATTTTGCAAAAATCTGAACTAGTGAGAGCGACGAGCAAAAACAAACTTGCTAAAATCTGAAATTCCATGTGGCTTGAAAAGTATATTAAAAGTAAACACGATGTATTATTCAAATGGCATAAATAAGAGGGAAAATTATAAATCAAACTGAGCAAAATAAAAGTACGGTTTAGAATAAAATTAATATATGAAGGGACGACACATTTGCATAGGTACGAAAAACATAGGCTGGAAAAATATTATAAGCTAGAGTTCAAAAATTTCCGCCAAAAGTTTTAAGAATTTAAATCAACGAAGGAGTATGAAATGTGAGAAAATAATTGAGCAAATTTAAACTTAGGGAAAAAGGAATCCGAGAAATACCTTCAGAAGATTTCAAAACTTGTAACGGAGAGATTTGAAAATTGGCGATGATCGTCATGAGGCGATCTCGTGAATCGAGGCAAGGAAATTGGTCGGATGATCAAAACATTCGTACGCCTAGGATATGAATCAGAAAAGTCTACGGAAACTCCTACGGTCGACCAACTAAAGATTTGAAACTAAGCACTAAGACTTTCTAAGGGGCTAGACGGAAACGAAATACGTTCAGCTTGGTCCGAAATCGTTGAACCCAGGTGAACGACAAAAGGAAATTTTAGAGGTCTAGTATGGTCAGGGTTGGGCAATAATCACTAAGGTAACTCCTACGACGATTAAGTCAATTGCTAGAAGGGAGTCTAACTACAATCAGGGCCTCTAACTATCAAGCACAGACGTCTAACTAAGTCTTCTTACCACCTAGTGTCCTAAAAACGACTAAACTCAGGGCTTCTGATTCGGATGTTGCAATTTATTTAATGGACATTCTGTTATTATCGTTGTTCCGTTAATTCGCAATTGCAAGATAGGACCTGCATGGGCCACCAACAAAACCTGTCACGCCCCGCTTCCCAAAAATATGGAGGCGAAGCGTGAGAAGGTCCGCTCAGACTTGGAGCTACAAAGCTGCAAGTCCGATAAGCGTCGATCAAATTTAAAACTGCAGGTCCTTGCAACGCGAACGTAACAAAGATAATAATAATGAAATGAGACAAAAGAAACATCTCAGAATATCCATAAAATAAGTTTCCAACATCACAGAAAAACCACCAGGCTAAAAGAAAGAGACTAAAGGCCTAAACATGGCCAACAAAAGTACAAAGTACAAAACAACGGTGCTACGCACCAACAACTAACAAAAAGCCTAAAGCAAAATAAAGCTCAACAAAGACTCAAAGAATGGTCACCGGTGTCCACCAAAATCCTCCTGGGCAATCATGGACTCAGACTCAGCGTCAGCAACACATCACGTACTCAGCAACGATCTTTGGCTCAGGTCTAACATGTGACACCCAAAAGATCAAGGGGCACATGTCAGCAAGTCTACAAGAGACTTATGCAAGGAAACTGAAAGTAAAGTGAACAACCTAGCAGTTCTAGTATGAATGCGATGACATAGCAGTTTAAAGTATGAGTGCAACAGGTAAAGTAAAGTAAAGTAAAGTACGAGCATGGCATGGCATTCACAAGACAAGTACAAGACAAGGAAAGTAAGCACCTCGTGCACAGAGATTCCGTCTTTTGGCTAGAGGGCTGATCAGGCCACTCCTAAGCTCAAGTAACCGTTTATCCCTACCCCTCCACGTGTATCGGGCATTGGTTTCTGGCCAACACATGAGGCCCGCTTCTGGACCACGAGCCAGGAAGTGTGTAAACAAGTATGGCGTAGGGGTGCACCTAGCCGGAAACACGGAAACACGGATTGTACAAGTATTTTGTAGCGTGTGCTACGATGCAACAATCAATTTGGATGACATGTAAGATGCAATGCATGGCAGTTAAAAGTGCGTACAGATAAGGAAAGTAAACGTGACAGTTTAGTATGCATGAACAACAAGTTTAAAGGGTTGGATCTAGCTTCGTTGTCAAGCTAGATCAATTAGGTGACGGATCTAGTTTCGTTGTCAAACTAGATCAAGTAGGCGTCTAGCCAGCTATCATTTCACTGACTAGTCTCTTTTACGCTAAAAGCAAGGAAGTGGCCTAAAAACATGGCCCTACACAAGAGTTGGCAAGTTTCACTTGCCTGCAAGTACGACATCTGAGCACACCGTCCAATGAGTCCAAAAATCACCATTATTCTACGTGCACAAGTCCACCGGCCTAAAGTCCATATTATTAATCTTGATTAGTGAATTTAAAACATTTAAAATACTTTAAAAATACTGATTTTAGTCTTGATTAGCATGCAATTGGGTTGGGGGTCCTAGGGGTGCAAAGCGTTACCTCAACACGACGCGAAAGCTACACCGGCGTCGGGTAGCGACGCCGGGGGTTGGAATAAGAGATCGCGCTCCAAGTCCAGATTCCAATTTAGTTTCCTCGCTGGAAAGTTCTGAGCATCAACCCGGGCGACGATTCCAGATTCCAAAGCTCGCACGTGCGACGATGGGCTACGACGTGCGACGACGTCGTACGCGGCAAGTCGTCAAAGAGAACACACCTAGGTGGGGCCCACAGCAGTCCTAGGGGCCTTTGGGGGACCCACAATAACTCTGGAGAACTTGGGGGCCCACGGTGGCAAGTGGTGCGACGGATGCGGGGTTGCGACGTTTGGCCATCGGTCGTACTCAGCCAATGCGGGAGGATGGCTCGGTCAGACACTAGGGGCGGGCTGTGCAGCGCTTGGGGTGTGCAACAATGCGGGGCAGCGCTTGGTTCTCTCGGTCGGAGCGGGGGAGGCCACCGGTCGGGCGCCTTGGATGCGGGGCGACAGAGCGCTGCAACGTTGCAACGTTGCAACGTTGCGGAGAGCGGGCGTGAGCGAGGGCGGCTGTCGGTCGGGCACGGCACGATGCGGGGCGACAGAGCAGCTAGCGATGCGGGTGCGGAGCGACGCTTGGTGCGGAGCGGCAACCGGTCTGACCGAGGGCTCCTCTCGGTCGGGCACGGTGAAGCGGGGCGACGGCTGTGCGGAGCGGGGCGGGGGCTTGGTGCGGAGGCAACGGCCGGTCGGTGCGGGGGATTTGGGCTGTTTCCTTCGGTCGTGCGGCCGCCGTTCGTCGCAACGTTGCGACGAATCGTCGCAACGTCAAATCTGAGTTTTGGAAGAGGCTAGGACTAATTTCTTGCGAAAATAGGTCTTCCTAGGGGTTGCTTATATAGTGTAGATGGGTTGACTTGGTCTAGGGCTAAATCTAATAGGATTAGAATATTAAAATAATTTAAAATTTGAATTAAAACTACTCCAACTCACCCAAGGGTTTGACTTGGTCCAAATGAGCTGGAAATTGGCTCAAAAATTCTTTAAAACGTTTAAAATTTAAATAAATTTTATTTGGCCGAAAATAATTTATAAATTAATTATTAAAAATAATATAAAACTTGTTAAAAATATAAAAGTGGTCAAATAAACTCCAAAAATTATAAAATAAATATCGTGGTGATCGTGAAGACGAATGTGAGCTAACTAAGAAGACGGATCTCAATTTCGACATCGGACGACGAGACTAAAAATAGAAACGTCTCCCGTCAAGAGTGAGAATCGTCACGTCTCATCGAGTAAGTGTAAATTGTGGAAAAACGACTCGAGAAGTGTCGTTCCAAGATAGTGCCACTATTTAATACTCTCAGAGACGTTCACAACGGCATATCAGACGAAAGTGTTCACAAACAACCAAGGTCTAAAACAAACACGTGCACGGACAAAAGCACGTGCACGAACAACGTGCCACGAAAAGTGGTCGTTACATTCATCAACCCTTATTCGGGGATCTAGATGGTATTTACAACAATAGAGAAGATGTGGCCCAACCGGCGGTTGGGACGGAGGGCTGTCCACATTTGTCGTTCGCTCCGTCGGGGGGAGCAGATCCCTGCGTCGGGGCGGTCTTCCCTTATGTCGACTGCCGAATTCCTACCGCCTCATTGTCCGGGGGCGGGCCGACGCGCCGGGAACCCATGTTTGGTTTTTTAATCAGGGGTGCCGCCCTGTGGCGGTTCACCCTTCGGAGGGGCTGACCCTCGGTCGTCGGAGGGGACCCTCTTCCTTTCCATTTCCTTGCTTTCTCGCATTCTGCCTCGCTATCGTCGTGCTGAAGGGTTGCCCAGCCTCGCCGGGGATCCCGCGCACCGAGGGGGAACCCGGGGAGGCGGAGGACGAGGTGGCGGTGGTGGCGCCGCTGGGAGAGCCGTTGGGGGTTTCCCTCCTGACACCCTGTGGGGATCGCCGTCGGCCGGGTGTTAATTGGGGTGTTACGGCCCGCGGCTAGCCTTCTGGACCGGCCTTTTGATCCAGTAACGGGCAGGAGGAAAGCTGGCGGGAGGGGCCTCCCATGTGTAAGGGGAATATCCTGTTGGAGGTGGTAGGGCTATGGCGGCCATCGTCGGGGGAAGTGAGGCCCGTCGGTGGCTATCAGCTTTCTTCGTGGCCCGGTGGGGCGTTCGGGGCCGTTTTAAGCCCGGTGTGAGGGGATGCAAATCCCCTGTGTCTCTCTCCCCTTCTCCCCTGACTTCTGGAGGGGGGTATTTATAGCGGGATTCTGTGGAAGGGTTTTTTTTAATAATGTGAGGGACGGGTGCCATTAATGGGGCTCCGCCGAATCATGCGCTTTGGGAAGCGCTTTTCCCTGGCGGTATGCGACACAGGTGGCCTGCTCTGGCCTCTCGAGGGGCGTGTTGCTGCTGATGGCGTGTTGTCCAAGCGTCCTTTCGTTATGTCAAGTCGCATCGTGGCGCTGCCTTGTATGGACTGGGCGCCTATTTCGCGGCTTCTGACTCACGATCGGTCCGTTCCGAGTCACGTGTCCTGGCTTCTTGTGTGAGTCACACAATATACCAATTATGCCCCCAACATTCCCTTGTCCCCGATCGCGAGATCTGGGGGAAGGGGATGTTGACGGTTTGTGTTGTCTTTGGGCGGGGTGGGGAGTCGTCGAAGAGGTTCTGGATGAGACATGCTGCCCTATTATGATTTGATCTCGGGCCGAACCGGTTACACAGGGCGAGCCTCAGTTCACCTCTTTCCCCTTTGGGCGAAAGTTGGCGGTAACTTTCAGGGAGCGAGGGGGCTGGGTTCGAAGCGTGGTATCGCGGGGTTCGAGCTGCGGGCGTAGACTTCCTAAGCGTCCTAAGCCAGTTAGGCGGGGGGGTGGCGCGTTGCTCGCCCGGCACTTGGCGGGGGGATAGCTACACGCTATGGTATTCTCCGAAAAATCTGAGTGTATAAGGAAGAACGTTTTCATTTAAATTTATAAGAGCTGATCTATAGCTTGTACATGAGTTCTTAGTTTATCGCCCGTTGTGGGGTCAGATCCGGCTCGAGGAGGGGCTATAGAGCTGTCCCCGCCCGTGGTTTAATGACCTCCGGATCTAGGGGTCACTTTGGGCCGGGTGGGCCCTTTTTAACTCGAGTCGTTCTTGGCGCGGAGGTGAGTGACCGCCTTCTGTGCTGAAGTGTTGCAAGGTCTCATTGGCCCGAGAGAGAGGGGGGTGGGGGGATCTTGTCGATCGGGCCGCCTCCCCTCCATTGCTTTGTCATCTCCCTCCACGGACTGGGTAAAGTTTCCTCGGTCCGGTAGAGGCACTGAGAAGGGGAGTCACCAGGGAAGCCATCTTTCTGGGGCTTGTGTCTTGGGGAGGTTCTTGAGGATCGGGCCGACCCTCCCCCCCACTGCTTCGGTTTGAGGGTGGGGTTCGGGGCCCGATCGTGCCGGGGCGGACTGACATGCCATGACTCGCCTTTTGGGCTCGTCAGGGATGCATCCTTTCCGAGGTCCTCGTCCGGAGGTCGACGGCGAGGAGGTACTGGCCGGCAAGCACTGGGGGCTCTCGCCTGTCCAGCCGGCGGGGGTCGGATGCCAACCTTTCTCCGACTCGTCCTTGTTTAGGGCGGACGGAGGCGTGAAAGGCGGATTTCCCTTGTGTAAGTGGAATATCCTGTTAGCGATCCGTTTGTAAGAGGAATATCCTGTCGGAGATGCTGGAGGCGCGGGAACCGCCGCCCTGGGCGGTGGGAGCCACTGATGGCCGGTGACTTCTCTTTTGTTATGGCATTGTATCCCGGCCCATTTCCCAGTGGGTGGGGGGGGTCAAGTGGCGGTTTCTCATGTCTTCCGACTCTTGGTTCTCTGTCTTTCGGAAGGGTGAGTGGCGTCTTTATAGGGAGATCTCGCTGACGGTTTCTCCCATATTTATTACGCTGAGTTGTCCTTATTAATGGGCTCCTCGAATTCATGCCCGTGGGAAACCGCTTTTGCCAGGTGGCTCTTACGGGTCCTCTTTTGGAGTGTATCATTAATGGCGGCGTATCTCTCGAGCGTCCTTTCGTTTCGCCGAGTCATATCGGGGCCGCCTACCCCGGGACTGATGCCATTTCGTCCCAGTTTGTGTGCCTCTGCCTTCTTTTGGTTTTTTCGAGGGTCATGGGCGCGTGGTCCTTCTCGGGTTTGGGTGGCTAGGGTTGGCCCTGCCCCAGAGGTCTTGAGGGGGGGGAGCGGGCGCGTAGCCCGGCCCGTGCCCTTCTCTGGTTTGGATGGCTAGGGTTGACCCTGCCCCAGAGGTCTTGAGGGGGGGAGCGGGCGCGTAGCCTGGCCCATGCCATTCTCTGGTTTGGGTGGCTAGGGTTGGCCCTGCCCCAGAGGTCTTGAGGGGGGGAGAGGGCGCGTAGCCCGGCCCGTGCCCTTCTCTGTTTTGGGTGGCTAGGGTTGGCCCTGCCCCAGAGGTCTTGAGGGGGGGAGCAGGCGTGTAGCCCGGCCCGTGCCCTTCTCTGGTTTGGGTGGCTAGGGTTGGCCCTGCCCCAGAGGTCTTGAGGGGGGGAGCGGGCGCGTAGCCCGGCCCGTGCCCTTCTCTGGTTTGGGTGGCTAGGGTTGGCCCTGCCCCAGAGGTCTTGAGGGGGGGAGCGGGCGCGTAGCCCGGCCCGTGCCCTTCTCTGGTTTGGGTGGCTAGGGTTGGCCCTGCCCCAGAGGTCTTGAGGGGGGGAGCGGGCGCGTAGCCCGGCCCGTGCCCTTCTCTGGTTTGGGTGGCTAGGGTTGGCCCTGCCCCAGAGGTCTTGAGGGGGGGAGCAGGCGCGTAGCCCGGCCCGTGCCCTTCTCTGGTTTGGGTGGCTAGGGTTGGCCCTGCCCCAGAGGTCTTGAGGGGGGGAGCGGGCGCGTAGCCCGGCCCGTGCCCTTCTCTGGTTTGGGTGGCTAGGGTTGGCCCTGCCCCAGAGGTCTTGAGGGGGGGAGCGGGCGCGTAGCCCGGCCCGTGCCCTTCTCTGGTTTGGGTGGCTAGTGTTGGCCCTGCCCCAGAGGTCTTGAGGGGGGAGCGGGCGCGTAGCCCGGCCCGTGCCCTTCTCTGGTTTGGGTGGCTAGGGTTGGCCCTGCCCCAGAGGTCTTGAGGGGGGGAGCGGGCGCGTAGCCCAGCCCGTGCCCTTCTCTGGTTTGGGTGGCTAGGGTTGGCCCTGCCCCAGAGGTCTTGAGGGGGGGAGCGGGCGCGTAGCCCGGCCCGTGCCCTTCTCTGGTTTGGGTGGCTAGGGTTGGCCCTGCCCCAGAGGTCTTGAGGGGGGGAGCGGGCGCGTAGCCCGGCCCGTGCCCTTCTCTGGTTTGGGTGGCTAGGGTTGGCCCTGCCCCAGAGGTCTTGAGGGGGGGAGCGGGCGCGTAGCCCGGCCCGTGCCCTTCTCTGGTTTGGGTGGCTAGGGTTGGCCCTGCCCTAGAGGTCTTGAGGGGGGGAGCGGGCGCGTAGCCTGGCCCGTGCCCTTCTCTGGTTTGGGTGGCTAGGGTTGGCCCTGCCCCAGAGGTCTTGAGGGGGGGAGCGGGCGCGTAGCCCGGCCCGTGCCCTTCTCTGGTTTGGGTGGCTAGGGTTGGCCCTACCCCAGAGGTCTTGAGGGGGGGAGCGGGCGTGTAACCCGGCCCGTGCCCTTCTCTGGTTTGGGTGGCTAGGGTTGGCCCTACCCCAGAGGTCTTGAGGGGGGAGCGGGCGCGTAGCCTGGCCCGTGCCCTTCTCTGGTTTGGGTGGCTAGGGTTGGCCCTGCCCCAGAGGTCTTGAGGGGGGGAGCGGGTGCGTAGCCCGGCCCGTGCCCTTCTCTGGTTTGGGTGGCTAGGGTTGGCCCTGCCCCAGAGGTCTTGAGGGGGGGAGCGGGCGCTAGCCCGGCCTGTGCCCTTCTCTGGTTTGGGTGGCTAGGGTTGGCCCTGCCCCAGAGGTCTTGAGGGGGGGAGCGGGCGCGTAGCCCGGCCCGTGCCCTTCTCTGGTTTGGGTGGCTAGGGTTGGCCCTGCCCCAGAGGTCTTGAGGGGGGGAGCGGGCGCGTAGCCCGGCCTGTGCCCTTCTCTGGTTTGGGTGGCTAGGGTTGGCCCTGCCCCAGAGGTCTTGAAGGGGGGAGCGGGCGCGTAGCCCGGCCCGTGCCCTTCTCTGGTTTGGGTGGCTAGGGTTGGCCCTGCCCCAGAGGTTCGGAGGTTTTACGAACTGCAAAACTTGTGTAGGAACAACAATGTTGGGAAACCCGGGTAAATGTGTATATTGCACGTAAAAAAACTCACAACTATTGGTAGAATTTTAGCAGATGCTTTGCGTTCCAAGGGTGGGCCAGTTCGCTCCCTTCGGGGGTAGCCTGGATGTATGTGGCTGGTCCGACAATATCGACGACCGTGTAGGGCCCTTCCCATTTAGCGGCCAACTTTCCCCGATGTGCAGTCTCGGGGCGGAAGGTGGCGTCTCGGAGGACCAAATCGCCGATCCTGAAGGTCCGCGGCTTCACCCGGGAGTCGTAATACCGTGCCATCCTCTGGCTATGTTTGACGAGGCTGTTCAGGGCCCGGTCTCTTACCTCGTCTATCAACTCAAGACTGAGGCCGAGTCCTTCTCCGTTGATTTCCTCGTCGAAGAGCTTTAGCCGGAGTGTCTCTTCGCCGATTTCCACATGAACGACCGCCTCCGATCCGTATGCTAGCATGAAGGGACTTTCTCCGGTCGAGGCCTTGTGGGTGGTACGATAGGACCATAGGATTCCCGGCAGCTCGTCGACCAATGCCCCCAGGGCGGCGTCCACCTTCTTCTTTATTGGGTTCAAGATACATTTATTCGCGGCCTCCGCCATTCCGTTGCACTGTGGGTGGGCGACTGACGCGAACTGGAGTTTGATCCCCCAGCCCGAGCAGAAGTCGCGGAAGCCTTCGCAATTGAACTGCTTTCCGTTATCCGTGACTATGGAGCGGGGAATCCCGAAGCGGCATATGATGGATTGCCAGATGAAGCACTTCATGTCCGTCCACGCGATTCGCGCCAGCGGCTCTGCTTCTACCCACTTTGTGAAGTAGTCCACGGTGACGACTAGATATTTCCTTCCCCCGGAGGCCTTTGGGAAAGGCCCCAGGATGTCGAGTCCCCACTTGGCGAAGGGGGTCGGGCTCACGATGGGCATCAGGTTGGCCGGAGGTGCAGTCGTCCGTCGGCAGAACTTCTGGCACGCCTCGCACTTTTTGACGTACTGTACTGCATCCCGGATCATCGTCGGCCAGTAGTATCCTTGGCACATTATTTTGTGGGTGATGGTGCGCCCGCCATGGTGGTTTTCGCAGAAGCCTTCATGTACCTCGCGGATGACTTGCTCAGCCTGCTCCGGGCCCAAGCATTTCAGTTAGGGCAGGACGTCGAAATTGGCACGGCGGCAGCGGTACAGCACTCCGTCGAGGAGCATGAATGGCAGGGCCCGCCTTTCCACCTGTTTAGCCAGCATCCGCTCCTCGGGTAGTTCCCCCGTCTCCAAGTACTTCACAATGGGGGTCATCCATGACGTCATCGTGCCCGTGCACATCAGTTCCCCTTCGTCAATGGTTGGCGTCAATAGGCTTTCGACGTAAATGGCCTTCCCGATCTCGGCCGCCGAGGAGGAAGCCAGCTTAGACAGGGCGTCCGCTCGGAGGTTGTTGGAGCGGGGTAGGTGCTGGACGTTCGCTTTCTTGAACTTACGGAGTTCGATCTGGATGCGCCTCAGGTACCACTTCATTGTCTCCTCTCGGGCCTCGAAGCTCCCCAGGATCTGTTGGATGACGAGACGGGAGTCACTTAGGAGCAACACGTTCGTCGTCCCCATCGCCCTAGCGAGTTTCAACCCGTTAACCGCGGCTTCATACTCCGCGACATTGTTGGTTGCCAGGAAGCTGAAGCGTAGGGCGTATTCCAACGAGCATCCGTCAGGGGTCTGAATGACGATACCCGCTCCTGTCCCGGACCCCGTCGCGGAGCCGTCGACGTGGATGGTCCATAATTCGCTCGCGGTCATCAGGGAGGGCGCTGAGGGTTCGCCCACCTCGATCCCCCGCGGGGACGCGGTCGCCGATGGGAGCTCTGTCCGGCCCCTCGGCAGGACTTCCGTGGTGCATTCCACCATGAAGTCGGCCAGCGCCTGGCCTTTGATCGCCGTCCGGGCTTTGTACATTATGTCGAACTCGCTGAGCTCGACGCTCCAGTTGAGCATCCTCCCCGACCGCTCCAGTCTCTTCAGGTTCTTTTCGAGGGGCATGTCGGTGTGGACAGTTATGGGGTGGGCTTGGAAGTAGGGTCGGAGCTTCCGGGCTGTGGTGATTAGGCAGTAGGCGGCTTTCTCGATAGGGCTGTAACGAGTCTCCGCCTCCCAGAGGATCCGACTGGCATAGTAAACAGGGCGTTGCACCCCTCCTTCCTCCTTGATTAGGACGGAGCTAACGGCCTCCTCGTTGGTCGCCAGGTACAACCCTAGGGGTTCGCCTTCCTCTGGCCGTGTGAGGAGCGGTGGGCTCTGCAGGTATGCTCTCAGCTCCGCGAACGCCCGCGCACAGTCGTCGTCCCACGGGATCACCTTCCTCTTGTCTTTAGCTTCGCCAAAGGCTGTGCGCAAGACCCTGAAGAAGGGGATCGATTTCTCCGCAGATTTCGACAGGAATCGCCCCAGAGCAGCGATCCGGCCGTTCAGTCGCTGCAAGTCCCGGATCGTCCGGGGTTCCGCCATACCGATGAGGGCCGTCACCTTGTCGGGGTTCACCTCGATCCCCCGCTTCGTTATCATGAAGCCCAGGAATTTTCCCGATTGCACGCCAAAGATACACTTCGCGGGGTTTAGCCTCAGGTTGTACCGGCGGACCCTTTGGAAGGTTTCCTGCAAGTCGGCGAGGTGGTCTGGGGCCCTTCTACTCTTCACCAGCATGTCGTCGATGTAGACCTCCAAGTTTCGCCCCACCTGAGGGCCGAATATTCGGTCTACCATCCGTTGATAGGTCGCCCCGGCGTTCTTCAGTCCAAAGGGCATCTTGGTGTAACAGAAGGTGCCCTTATCGGTGACAAAAGACGTCTTCTCCTCATCTTCCTCCGCCATCGGTATCTGGTTGTATCCCGAGAAGGCGTCCATAAAGCTTAACAACTCATAGCCGGACGCCTGGTCCACCAAGTGGTCGATCCTGGGTAGGGGGAAGCTGTCCTTCAGGCAGACCTTGTTGAGGTCGGTGAAGTCGACGCACATGCACCACTTTCCACTGGGCTTCTTCACCAGAACGACGTTGGCGAGCCAGTCGGGGTAGTCCACCGGCCGAACAAATTTGGCCTCGAGGAGCCGCTCTACTTCTTCCTCGGCCGCCCTCTTCTTTTCGCCCCCCGCACTTCTCTTCTTCTGTCGGACAGGTCGGGCTTCTGGGTTCGCATTCAACCTGTGAGAGATTACCGTCAGGTCAACCCCCGGCATGTCGGCAGGTGACCATGCGAATATGTCCGCATTTTCCCGGAGCAAGGCGACGAGGGCCGTTCTCAAGGCGGCTGGGAGTTTTGTCCCGATGGAGACGGTTCTCTCTTCATCCGAGGCCACTGGGACCTCTTCCACTTCCTCGGCCGGGGTCGGCCGCTGGTCGCAGAAGTCCTCCCTTTCGTCAGGGATGAGAGCTGTCAGGGCCCGCCTCGGGCTCCTACGCTAAGAGGGTGTACGGTCGTGGTCTCCGGGCACCTCCTGGCCTCCCCGCACCTGTCCCACCCCCCGCGGGGTCCGGAACTTCATCATCTGGTGTTGCAGGCTGGGGAGCGCCTCGATGGCCGTCATATATGGACGCCCTATGATTCCGTTATACGCCGACGCGACGTCGATGATGACGAAATGCGTCCCCCTGGTGACGACCCTCGGTTCCTCCCCCAGAGTCATGGGCAGGGTGATCGTCCCTACGGTGGGGATCGTATGGCCGGTGAAGCCAGCAACGGGGCCCGCGCAGGGCTCTAGGTCTGCATGCCTCCACCCCATCCTCTCGACCGTTGACAGGAACAGGATGTCGCAGGAGCTACCGGTGTCAATTAGGAGCCGGCCAATAGCAACCGCCCCGATCCGAGCCTTGACGACGAGGGCGTCATTGTTCTGGCTCCCCACCTCCTGCCGGTCTCCCTCGGTAAAGGTGATAGGGGGTCGGTGTGTCCTTCTTCGCTTCGGTCGACGGTCGGCGCCCGCCACCATCACCTGTCGGGCACCGGCCCCCGGGATCGCGGGCGCCTGCCCCGCTGGGAAAGGCCCCCCGGTTATCATCTCAATTCGCATGACCGCCCCCGGGGGGCATGGCTCCCCCTGATCGCGGTTCGCCGGTGGTTCCCGTCCCCCCTCCTCCGGGGGGGCTCTCTCTCCTTCTGCTACCCGCCTGCCCGCGACAAAGTTTCCCAAGTGGCCCGCCTGGATCAGTCGCTCGATCTCTCTTTTAAGAGTGTAACAACGGTCGGTGTCGTGACCGTGGTCCCGGTGATAACGGCAGTATCTTTGGGGGTCCCGCTTCGCCGGATCTGACCTCATCTCCCGGGGAGGCTCCGGCAGTAACCCGGCCCTCGTTGCTGCGGCCAGCACCTCCATCATGGGGGCATTGAGTTGCGTGTAATGTGCCCGTAGGGGGCCTTCTTGTCTTGGGATGACTCGAGGGAGCCCTTGCGCCGGAGCAAACTCGCGCGCCGGGCCAGGGCGATCTTGTGGGCGAGGTCCGAGCGGTTCCCGCCTTGGTCGGGCCAGCTGGTCGCGACCTCGGTGCCCCTCTTCTTGCCTCGACCGAGGGTGTGACCGGGGTTCGCCTTGGGACGGTTTCGCCGGGGGTAATAAGGCCTTTGCACCGAGAGTCTCTTCGGCCAACGCGTGCCTCTCCGCCATAGCAACCAATGCCTCATAGTCGGTCAGCGGATCCCGGAGCAGGGATTTGTGGAGGCTCCGAGTCCACAACCCCGTTTTGAAGGCCAGCATAAGCACCTCATCGCCGCATGTCACCACCGCCCGTCTCTCCTCCTGAAAGCGGCGGAGGTATCTACCCGTTGTCTCTCCCTCCCCTTGGACTATCGTGCTGAGATAGTCTAAGGGCTTCTTTTTCGTCCGCCCGGCCCGGAACTCTTGGCAGAACTTGTGGGACAGCTCGCCAAAGCTCCCAACGGATCTTGCGGGCAAGCCAAAGTACCAGTCCAACGCGGTGTCCCTCAGACTTTGGGAGAAATGCCGGCATAGGAACGCCTCATCCACATCCTGCGCCTCCATCGCCCCCCGGTATTGCTGCACGTGCGTGAGGGGGTCGCCTCTCCCATTGTACGTGGCCAAGTGAGGGGGTTTGAACCTTATGGGCCTTGGGGCGGACGTGATCCATCGTGCAAGCGGCGTGGCCTCCTCCGGATAGGTAGGGCGATCTGGCGCATCCCCTCTCCGCCACTCGGGGGTCTGGCTTCGGTCGCGCCTCCGCCGCCGCCGGTCCTCCGGCCCCGGGGAGTAGCTCGACGGTCGTCTTGCGGGGCTCCTCCCCTAGGTCGAGGACTCGACGGGTTACGGGATACGGTTCTCCCAGCGCCAGCGCCTCTCGGCTAGCTCTCCTCGGGCCTCCCTCCGTTCTTGATTCTCCCGAAGAAGCCTTTCGCGCTCGGCGGTGAGGAAGCGTAGTTGTCGACAAACAGCTTCCTCGTGCAGGGAATCGGAGGGGTGTTGCAGGCGATGCGGGCTGCCCCCTCCTGGTGGGGACCTGGTCAGCAACGGGTCCCGCCCGTCCCCGAGCCGCCGACCCGTCGCCGTCTCGTCCAGGATTTCTCGGTTGCTCCTGTTCTCTCTCCTTAGCCTCTCGCGCTCTGCGACGAGGAGGCTGAGTTGGCGGCGAGCGGCCTCTTCGTCCTGGAAGGCCCTTCGGGCGGTCTCGGCCGCTTCGTCCAAACGCCTTTGCGCAGTGGCCACCTCCCACAGGCACCTCCACCGCCGCGCAACTTCCATCTCCTCTTCCAGGAACCTTTGCTGGGCCGCAATCTCCTCGGCGAGCCCCCTGTTCTCCCCCTCCTCCTCGAACTGAGGGTGGAGATTCCGCCTCACATTCTGGGGCTCCGAGGGGCCGGGCGGAGGCTCCGTTCCCGCCGTCGGATAGCCTCCCCCGGCCTGAGTGACGGCCTCGAAGCTCTTCAGGACGGCGTGGGCCGAAGTATGTTCCGTTTTGGTGCCCATCCCCGGAAGGGGGTCGGGCGCCGGGGTGATTAATAGAGAAAGCGGTTCCTAGCCCACGGGATCTTTTCCGTGGTCAGGGTTCCGAGAGATCGTCATGGAGTCTAACATGGGTGTGACCCTTCGTTCCCACAGACGGCGCCAATTGTTACGAGGTGGAACTCGCGTACAATGAATTTGTATAGTGGAGAACCAAGGGCACGATGGTTATATGGAAAAGGCGGTTTAGGTAGGCTGTTTTACAGGTGATGAGTGGGGTGATGAAGTTGGACTTGTCGCCGTTGGCGAACACGGGGTCGAATCTTACCGGATGCGGCTGAGGTAGGTTGGATGGCAGGAGGCCAAAGCTGACGTTGATCAAGGGGCGAGCTTTCCTGCAACACGAACAACTCGTCAGAAGGGCAGGGTTGGGTTCAACCCTTAGCCCCTCCGATGCCTAAGTCAGTAATAGGACTTAAACGGGAGCTAGACACGCCGGTCGGACTAACGGTGTGTTGACCGCACGTGGCGAGCTATAAGTGGGAGAACAAAGATATGGACGACCTTTGTTCTCGTGTGTGAATGATAGATTAAGAGAGAATTTTCCAACCCCCTCTCTGTAGGTGGTGAGGGGGTATTTATACTTGACGGGAGGTGACTAGATGGGGGCTGATCTGGCATGCTGACTAAACGTGCTGAGCTGGCTCGGTTATCAACGGAAGCTTCAGACTAGGACGTCGGGAACAGGAGTGCCTGACCTGCCTTTGTCAGGTGGCGCAACGGCCAGGGGGTGCTTTTGTCGGGATGTCAGGGCCGAAAGCATTATCTGTCAGTCGGCTCAACCGTCAGGGGGCGCTTTGTCAGACGGTCGGGTGACGTATGTGTCAGTTGTGCCCTTATCCTAGGTCGTTTGTCGTTGGTGGAGAGCTATATAGGTCTGGCTATGTTATTCTAGGCGTCGCGGTTCATGGGGGCCGGCCAGGTCGACCGGATCGATGGATGTTCGGCCCGGCCGCGCCTCCTTGTCGATCGCGGGTTTTGGGTCGCTGGAACGGTGGGATACACACATGACCATGTCAGCCTGTCTGGCGGTACTGTCCGGGGGCTACCCAAGCGCTTTGCTCCCGATGGGCCGAGCAACTGCGGTTGCGCGCCTCGGCCGGGTGGGGGGAGTGCTGCGAGGCACGCCCGTTCCTGCATAGCCTCGGTCTTCCGGGGTGGGGGCCCTTTCACCCAGGGGGATTCAAGGGGGTATATCTGCGGATCTGGGGGGGAGTCGGACTCTTACGATCTTTAGGTCGTAACAGATGTGAATACACTTGCAGAGAATTCAATGTCCATTGCATAAACCATGTCATTAGGCATGAGAAAATAGTTCATTATATTCCCCAACATGACGGAGTAGCAAAGAAAATGAACCGAACGATTATGCAAAGAGTCAAAAGCATGCTCGTTATGGCTAAGTTATCAAAGCCATTCTAGAAGGAAACTTTCAATGCTGCATACTATCTCATCAACATATCACCATCAATACAATTAAATTTTGTAATACCAAAGAAGGTATGGTCTAGGAAGAATACCTTATACTCTCATTTGAGGGTGTTATGCACTGAAGGCCAGTCCATGAAATTAAGGCCCGTATGCACTGGGGCCCAAGCAAACACCTCATCAACTCTCCTGATAGGGCACTAGCCGAGCTGAAGATCGCCTCCATCCAGAGAATCTCACCTTGTCCCGCCACAAGCTCGCCTCCGAGGTCAACCCAGAAGCTCGTCGGTCTGACATACAAGCTCGTCATGCCGAGGAAAAGCTCACATACCCTCCAACAAGAAGCCTCGTCTCGAGGAGCCGAGCTTAATCGCCGATCTGTGGCTCGCCCCCGAGGGTGACCAAGCGTAAATATTTCTGACAGGGTGACATATCCTCACCTCCCATCCATTAATGCTAGAGGTTAAGTGCAAGAACTGATGGCCACCACTCGCATCTCATTAATGCATCGGATACCGTCTGACACCATTAATGCGGTAAATATCTCTGAGACATCTAGCCGACCTATCGCTTCAGCACTCGAGTGCCTGCAGGGTTGATCCGACAGCTGACGGGATGGCGAACAACTGCCTCTTAGCCCTATAAATACCCCCCTCATGCCTCTATAGAGGGGGTTGGTCAGTGAAATATTCTAACTCATTTCAATACACAAGGTCGGATATCTTCCACATATCTGCGCCTTCCTCATAAGCTCGCCACGCTTTGCCAATCAGCCTTAAGATCGCCAAGCGTGCCCGACACCTACATTTTACGTCACCAGCTGACTTAGGCATCGGAGAGACTACGGGCTGACAGCCAGCCCCCGCCTTTTTGATCAGTTGTTGATCCTCGCGTGAAGCTCGCCTCAGCTACCGGGAGAAGGCGACCTTCAGGCGATCTTCAGGAGACCTTGCATCCTTCACCTCTGAAGCGAGTTCCGAGTCGCACTAACCTCTCTATCATCCAAAAACTTGTAAATCATTGTACCTGTGATTCCCACTTCAAATAAATTTCATTGTGTATGGATCTGACCCGCAACAGTTGGTGCCGTCTGTGAGAACGAGGGTTACACCTATGTCAGGCTCCACACATCCTCATTGCAATCCTCTCCACGAAAAGTCACCCGAGATCACACCCCCTTCGCCTCTGAGGAGGCCGGTTTGACTTGAGACCATCATTGATGACACTCCGAGGCCACTCCTGGCCAAGGAGCACCGCCCTCCAAGAAGGCCTTCCCCGATGAATCAACCCCTTGAGGGGTCGGTCGTGGCCATTCAGGATGCGGCCCTTGGCATCTACAAGAGCTTCTAGAGCTTCATCAGAATGATGGAGGAGTGGACCGTTGTGCAGCAAGCATGACCATCTCGAGCAGAAGGCCCCTCCGAGCTCCACAACGTGAGGAGAGACCTCCTCCCCTAATTTGATGAGGAAGCAGCATCACAGCAGAGACGGTTCGAAGAAGCAGAGGTAGGCGCTCTGCAGAGGAAGATCAATAGAGAGGAGGCGGCCGCCCAGCAGAGGCGACTACAGGAGGAAGCGTCCCTTCGACGGCTTCGCCTCCTCGACTCTGAGAGGGAGAGGCTTCAAGAGGGGAGCCGAGGAGTCCCCTTGGCATCGGCCTCGACGGTGCAGAGGGATGCCCTGCTAGACAATCCTGGCGAAAGCTACCATCACGGAGATCACCTAGCCCGAGGCGAGGGGGCACGAATTTCGTAGTAGGAGCCCCCCCGAAGAGATCACCGCTCTCCTAGACATGGAGACGGAAGGCGGAGGAGCCGCGACCACAGTCCTATCCCTTGGGAGAGAGGGAGAAATGCCTCTGAGCACCGAGGTGGCTCATCTGGCAATTCCAATCGGTGGGATGGAGAGTCGGCACCTCCCCCATCCCCGAAGAAGCCAATCCGTTGACTCACTGGGTGATCTCAACCCTGGTACCTGATATGTTCAAGCTACCTCAGGTTGAACTTTATGACGGTTCGGGTGATCACCTGTAGCACGTGCAGCTATACAGGGGGGGTCATAGAGATCCATAAGGCATGTGATGCCCTCCTTTTTCGAGCTTTTCGAACTACCTTGAATTATAACAGCTTGCCCAGTGGCTCCGTTGATTCGTTTGGCCACCTCTCTCGGAAGTTTTGCCACCAATTCCTGGCGGGGGGGAGAAAGAAGAAGACGTCGGACTATCTATTCACGGTGGTCCAGAAGGAGGGGAGACGATCTGTAACTTCCTGCATCGCTTCAACGAAGAGCGACTCAGTGTGACAAGTTGCGGAGATGAGCTCCTCATGGCAGCCTTCAAGAAGGGACTGACAAACAGAAGTCTTCATAAGTCACTGCTCCAAGAACCGCCCACCGATCTCCTCGCCCTCTTTGCTCGGGCAGAGAAGTTAATGTTGAGCGAGGAGGCACTGGGGATGGTGCAGAAGGCCCCGACCACTGTAGCTCCCCGTGCTGAAGCTAGGCCCAATGAGCGACCGGGATGAACGCCCCCAAGGGCGCAACCATGACCGCAACAGGGGTCGTGACCAAGACCGCCTTTGAGGGCGTGACCTAGGGGCCCCGAGCGTAAGATCGCCCCTGACCTCTGAGGGGGTTCTTCGCTCCCAGAAACCCTGCTCCGAGAGGTGGGCCAGCGAGAGCGCAGGAGGTGATACACTACAGTTGGCTCAACACCCCCCTGACCGAAGTGATGGCGGTGGCCCTGTCTGGCTAACTTCTTAAAGACCTGCCCCGGAGATGAGAACCAGAGTCGGTGGGAATAATAAGCAGAAATATTGCCGGTACCACCGCGACAATGGCCATGACACCGATGACTGCTTCGTCCTGAAGAGGGATATTGAGCGGCTGATCAAAGGCGGTCATCTCCGAAGGTTTGTCGACCTAGAAAGACTCGACCGCAGGAGAAGAGCAGCTGCATGGCCTGATCAACCGACCCACGACGCTGAGCAAGTGGCCCACCACAGGCCCGAGCCGATTGTGTGTGTGGATGTAATAT
Source organism: Scilla litardierei (assembly GCA_030789695.1). Classification (NCBI taxonomy): domain Eukaryota; kingdom Viridiplantae; phylum Streptophyta; class Magnoliopsida; order Asparagales; family Asparagaceae; genus Scilla; species Scilla litardierei. The sequence continues at coordinate 806,878,384 of CM061142.1, read as the reverse complement.
GCGACGGGCCGGCCCAAGGTGGCACATCAGCATCGACGAGGAAGGCATACGCTCGACAAGTCCTGACAGCGGACACCGGCGCGGGGGCAAAGCGGAGGAGAGTGGCACGGCCCCCTATCTCCTTCTCTGATGACGACATGGAGGGGGTCAAGCTGTCGCATGAAGACGCCATTGTCATTGAAGCTCTCGTCGGACCTGTGATTGTGAGTAAGCTCCTGGTTGACATAGGCAGCTCGTGTGACATCCTGTTCTTGTCCACGATTCTGAAGATGGGGATGGACCGGGCCGAGCTGAAGCCGTGCTTATGCCCGATTGTCGGCTTCACCAGACATTCGGTTCCCATTGTTGGGGTAATCACGGTGTCGATCACATTGGGGAAGAGGCCCATGGTCATCACTTGAATGATGCAGTTTGTTATCGTCGACATCACTTCGGCGTACAACTACATCATAGGACGACCTTACATGACAGCCGTCGAAGCTCCCTCTCACTCCTACATCAGGTGAAGTTTCGGACTCCGCATGGGGTTGGACTGGGCAGGGATCACAAAAGCTCTCCCAAAGCTGCTACGTTGGCTCCACCAAGCACAAGGGGTCCAAGCAAGCCTTGTCGATCGACCTCCTCGACGATCGAAAAGACTTCACTCATCAACGACTTGCTCCAGTGGAGGACATAGAGAAGGTCCTGGTGGCAGAGGAAGCAGACAAGACAATGTCGATCGGCACGAAACTTGCCACGGAGCTGAGGGCGAGTCTAATTGACCTTCTCAGGGAAAATGCAGACATCTTCGCATGATCACCCTCAGATAAGTCCGAAGTCGACCCAGACGTGATCGCCCATGAGCTACATGTCGACCCTGAAGCGCGCCCAATCCGGCAAAAGAAGAGAGGGGCAGGAGGTGAGAAGAATCAGGCAGGGGAGGAGGTGGTGGAGCGACTCTTGAAGGCCAAATTCATTAGAGAAGTGAGCTACCCCGAGTGGCTCGCCAATTGGTCATGGTGAAGAAGCCCAGTGGCAGATGGCGGATGTGCTTGGACTTTACTGATCTTAACAAAGTATGCCCAAAAGATAGCTTCCCACTGCACAGGATCGACCATTTGGTGGACAACGCCTCCGGTTATGAGTTGCTGACCTTCATGGACGCCTTCTGCGGCTACAATCAGATCCAAATGGTGCCCCACGACGAGGAGAAAATGTTGTTCATCACTACTCGGGGGACGTTCTGCTACACCAAGATGCCTTTTGGTCTAAAGAACACCGGGACGACCTATCAGCGGATGGTGGACATGATTTTTCACCACCAGGTCGGCAGGAACCTGGAAGTCTACATTGATGATATGCTGGTGAAGTCGAAGAAGGCAGAGGACCATCTCGTCGATCTTGAGGAGACCTTTTAGAAAGTGCGACGCTACAATCTGTGACTCAATACTGTGCATCTTCGGCGTCCAGTCTGGAAAGTTCCTCGGCTTCATGATCACTAAGCAAGGAATCGAGACTAACCGTGACAAGATATCTACCCTCGTCGACATGAGCGAGCCAAAGATGATCAGAGATTTGTAGAAGCTGAACGGCTGGATCACCGCACTGGGAAGATTCTTGTCAAAGTCCGCTGAGAGGTCACTCCCCTTCTTCAAAATCTTGCGGAAGGCCCTTGACGTCAGGAAGGGCGTGAGGAAGGAAGTGGAATGGGATGATAGCTGTGCCCAAGCCTTTAGCGAGCTTAAAGCCTATTTGCAGAGCCCGCCACTGTTCGCCAAGCCGGAGGAAGGAGAGCAGCTCGGTCTCTATCTCGCCGCCACCGAAGAAGCTGTTAGCTCGGTCCTGATCAAAGAGGAAGGAGGGATTCAAAGGCCGATCTATTATGCAAGTCGAGTGCTTTGGGAGGCGGAGACCCGCTACAGCCCGATTGAGAAGGTCGACTATCGCCTAATAATGATGGCAAGGAAGCTCCGTCCCTATTTCCAAGCGCATTCCATCATTGTCTTCACCAACTTGCCACTTGTGAAGAATTTGAGGAGGCTGGAGAGGTCGGGCAGGATGCTGAACTGGAGTGCCGAGCTCAGCGAGTCGACATCATTTACAGGTCCAGGGTGGCGATCAAGGGTCAGACGTTGGCAGTCTTCGTGGCGAAGTGCACCATCGAATAGATTGGCGATGCAAGCCCGACGCTCGACCGGACACACAACAGCAACAGCTCGTCGACGAGAATCCTCCATCTACTTCTGCATAATCCGGAGGCAAGTTGTGGATTTTCCATGTCAATGGGTCGGCCACGGGGTTAGGAAGCGGATCCGGCATCTTGATCGATACACCGGAGGGAAGCCGGCTGGAGTACGCACTCCGCTTCAACTTCTCAGCGACCAATAATGTCGCTGAATACGAGACCGCTATCAACGGGCTGAAGCTCTACACGGCACTGGGGGTGACGAATGTGCTGTTAATCAGAAACTCGAGGCTCGTCGTCTAGTAAATTGAAGGCAGCTTCGAAGCGAGGGAAGATCTGATGAAGTTGTATCTAAAGTGCACATGTGCCGAGCTACTAAAATTCGAGAAGGCTGTAGTTCAGCACCTCCCGAGGTCGAACAACCTCTGCACAGACGCTCTCTCCAAACTGGCATCTCTTCTCCGGTCGAGATTGGAAAGACCATCTACATCGAGAACCTGCTGACACCAAGCTTGGAGGGAGTGAGCTGTTATGCATCGACCAGGAGCAGTCGTTGATGAGTCTGATCGTCGCCTACCTGGAGAGCGGATCCCTGTTGGAGGACAGACTGGAGGCACGAAAGATCGAACGGAAGGCCTTGACGTTCGTGATCTTCGATGGTGTGCTCTATCGGAAGCGTCGTGTGAGATACGACATCTTGCCTATCTGAAGTGCCTTGGGCCAAGAAGGGCGGAGGAGGTCATCCGTGAGATTCATGAAGGGCTCTACAGAAACCACTACAGAGGACACATCATGGCGCACAAGGTGATCCGACAAGGCTATTATTGGCCGACCATGGTGAAGGATGCAGCGGTACGGGGAGTGCCAAAGATTCTTCAAACATACAACGGCCCCGCCAGCTGATCTGATCCTGATCCTCATCCCGGTCCCGTTCGCCAAGTGGGGGCTCGACATCCTCGGCCCATTTCCCATGGCAACAGGAGGGAGTAAGTTTCTCGTCATCGCCACCGACTATTTCACAAAATGGATTGAGTCAGAGCCATTGGCGTGCATCACCTGGGTGGACATGAAGAACTTCGTCTGAAAGTCAATTATATGCTGCTTCAGGATACTTTGCTTCATAGTGACAGATAACAGAAAGCAATTTGACTCTACGGACTTCAGGAGATTCTGCTTTGATTGGGGCATCAACCTTCATTTCGCCTCCGTGGCACATCTGCAGTGCAAAGGCCTTGTTGAAGCAGCGAACAAGTGCATCATGGAGCCGCTGAAGAAGAAGGTCGGCAGTGCCCCGGTCCTAGCCTAATGAACTACCTGTCATCCTTTGGTCCTACCGCACGATGTACAAAGCGTCAACTGGTGAGAGCCCCTTCCTGCTGGCTTATGGGGTGGAGGCGGTCGTCCCAGTGGAGGTCGGCGAGGAATCCCTCCGGCTCCAGTACTTCAATGAAGAAGCCAATGAAGAGGGCCTCGACATCAATATTGAGCGCGTCGACGAGGTAAGGGATCGTGCACTAACATGTTTGATCAAGCACAGCCGAAGGATAGCGAGGTACTACAACTCCCGCGTCAGGAAGCGAAGCTTCAGAGTCGGCGACCTCGTCCTCCGGGATGCAACTTTTAGGCCCGAGATCGGCTGACGAGGCAAGCTCTCCACAAAGTGGGAGGGCCCTTACACCATAACAGACGCCGTGGTACCAGCGACGTATATTTTGGTAAACATGGAGGTCGAGGAGCTGACCCATCCTTGGAATGCTGAGCACTTGCTCAAATTCTTTCAATAAATGCACTTGTATATTCAGTCAATATTTTCATCGTTACGTTTGTACACTCAGTGAATTGTCTGGCTGTGCATTTTAGCCCTCCCCTACTCGGCGAAGGTCGGCTATACGTCTTGAAGCCCAAGCCTTCGCAACAGACACATCTTTGGGGCAGCTCGCCACCAACAGAGGCCGCGGGGTCGGCTCCTCCCTATCGTCCTCCCTTGACAGCTCGCCTCTCAACGAACTCTGGGGCAGAACGTCGCCAACAGAGGCCATGGGGTCGGCTCCTCCCTATCGCCCCCCTCTCGGTAGCTAGCCTTCAGATCCGGAGTGGTCATGTGGGGTCGGCGACGGCCCAACACCTGCCCAAATTGCAGTTGCGGGGTCAGCAACGGCGCAATATCCGCCCTCTCAAAGAACTCCGGGACAGTGCACCGCCAACAAAGGCTACGAGGTCGGCTCCTCCCTATCGTCCCCCCTCTCGACAGCTAGCCTTAAGATCTGGAGTAGTTATGCGGGGTCGGCGACGGCCCAATACCCGTCCAAATTGAGGTTACATGGTCGGCGACGGCCTAATACCCGCCCTCTCAAAGAAATCCGGGGTAGCACGCCGCCAACAGAGGCCACATGGCCGGCTCCTCTCTATTTTTCCCTTCTCGACAGCTAGCCTTTAGATCCAGAGTGGTCATGCAGGGTCGATGACGGCCCAATACCCGTCCGAATTGAGGTTGCGGGGTCGACGACGACCCAATACCCGCCCTCTCAAAGAACTCTGGGACAGCGTGTCGCCAACACGGGTCACGGGGTCGGCTCCTCCCTATCTCCCCCTCTCGACAGCTAGCTTTCAGATCTGGAGTGGTCATGCAGAGTCGGCGACTGCCCAATACCCGCCCGAATTGAGGTTGCAGGGTCGACGACGGCCCAATATCCGCACTCTCAAAGAACTCCAGGGCAGTGTGCCACCAACAGAGGCCACGGGGTCAAATCCTCCCTATCTCTTCCCTCTCGACAGCTCGTCTTCAGATTCGGAGTGGTCATACGACGTCGGCGACAGCCCAATACCCGCTCGAATTGAGGTTGCAGGGTCGGCGACGGCCCAATACCTGCCCTTTTAAAAAACTCCGGGGCAGCGCGCCACTAACAGAGGCCACAGGGTCGGCTCCTCCATATCGCCCCCTCTTGGCAGCTCACCTTCAGATCCAGAGTGGTCATACGACGTCGGCGACAGCCCAATACCCGCTCGAATTGAGGTTGCGGGGTCGGCGACGGCCTACCTGGCCTCTTAAAAAACTCCGGGGTAGCACGCCGCCAACAGAGGCCGCGGGGTCGGTTCCTCCCTGTCGCCCCCTCTTGGCAGCTCACCTTCAGATCTGGAGTGGTCATGCTGGGTCGGCGACGGCCCAATTCCCACCCTCTCAAAGAACTTCGGGGCAGTGTGTCTCCAGCAGAGGCTGCGGGGTCAGCTCCTCCCTATCCCCCCTCTCAGTAGCTTGCCTTCAGATCTGGAGCGGACGTGCAACTCCACAACATTCTCCTTCTCCTCAACCTTGGGCTAGTTAATTGTAGAATATTGTGGGCATATACATACAAAAGCACAGTTCGCACAACGAACAAAACAAACAACAGCAACAGTAAAAAATTTCAAATTTTATTTCATATTGACTTTGTACATCTCAGGGTCAAAACAAAAAACAAAACTCCAGGCTCGGTGATTCGTGGTAAAAAGTGTATATTTATACCCCCTAACTACCCCTATTTTGTGCTAAGGATTAGGCTTAATCTTGCTCTTTTGGGTATAAACTCACTTTATGTTTCATATTAGAGCTTATTTGCATTCTTTTCACAAAACATCATTATATGGAGTAATTTCTCCTTCTCCTATTTTTCAGGTACTCCTGGGAGTCTTGGGGATTTTCCAGAATTTTCTGGGATTTTTCTGAGATTTCTAGGTATTTTTTGGTGAATCGTTTGGAGGAGAAAAGAGGGTCTAAAATCAGAAAAAAGGATTTATAATGGGGCGCCACGTGGCGCAACCATGCGGCGCCACGTGGTGCCATCCTGTGCCCCCGTGATGCAGGCTGGAGCCCGCTTGTTTTAAGGGCGAGCTTAAAGGCCCGCCCGTAATATTCGAAGCGGGGTAAGCCCGCTTGAGAGAATTACGGGCACGCGCTCCGCGCGTGCCTGCTGATGCATTCTTCCATAGAGGCGAGCGGTAGCGGGTCGGATCCACCGACTCGCTTCGCCCCGATCCGTTCAGAAGCCCAGGCGCGCACGCATTGCAAATGAGCGGGTCGGGTGGCCAGCGCCCGACCCGCAAGCCCAAATTCGTGACCCGTATGCGCAGTTGGGCTATTTTTCGCCCTGAGTTGATTGCAGCAAACCTCTCTCGGATTTTACTGTTCTATTAGGGGTTTTAGACCCTCATCTTCTTCCCAAGAGCTAGGGCTTGGGCTTGGAGGCCATTGGAGGCTAGGGAAGCTTGGAGGAGGAGCAAGAAAGGGGAAAGCTTGGGTTTTTAGGGCTTCACTTGGTTATCTCTTTCCCCTCTTTTGTAAACATTTGGTTGCTATTAATTTGTATGAATATTTGAATGATTGTTGAATGAGAGTGAGACCCATTTGATAGTTGTTTGATTAATTGCTTGTAATGAAGATTGGTGTGTTCATCTTGCATGATTATTACCCTATTTTCATTATGAAGGCCTAGAGCCATTTGGGTGTGGATTGGGTTAATTAGGACTTGTGTGGTTGATTATTAATTGCTCATTCCTAGCATTTAATTGGATTAGCACACCTTGAAATGGGTGCTAATAGTGTTGATTGATGGGTTGTGCCCTAGGTTTAATTGAGTCGTGCACCACTCTTGGCAAGGCCGTAGAACGGTGGTGTACCTTAAGGGTCACACCTACGTGCACCATCCTTGCATTTTATTGACACGGATGCAAAGATTGACTCACGAGCTTAAGTTAGGGATTTCCAACTCACTAATCAACTCACGAATGAATCGTGCATTACTCTTGGTGGGGCCGTAGAACGGCGGTGTGCTTTAAGGGCATTACCTATGTGCACAACCCCGCATACCTTGAAATGGATGCGTGGGTTGATTCATTTGGGATGAGTCTATTGCTAATCAATCCACAACCCTAATGACATTCCATTCCACACACTCCTCCTTGCTTGACTAGCTCCCTACTTTGGTCTCCACCCTACCTACTTTAGGTTTGGCTCGACCGTCTTACCACCACACTCTCACACACGATACTTGTTAGTTTAGGTGGTTGTGCCAACATATAACCAATTGAGATTTTGAATGTGAAACGAATTGTCTCTGTGGATTCGACCCCGTACTTACCGGGATTATATTGCATTGACACTCCTACCCTTGGGAGGTGAGTGTGTGCATCCTACTTGGATTGTGCACGTTTCGCGCTCAATCATTTTGGCGCCGTTGCCGGGGACAACGGTTTTCACACTCACATTTTTGGTTGGTTTTGGACACTTTAGATGTAGTACTTCCAGCTTAGTGTTGAGTCTTTTTTGTTGTTTATTTTATAATTTTTGAGTCGTTTTTCTTTGTTTCTTTTATTTCAAAAATCTTTTGTGGATAATTTTTTTATGGATTCATTTTCAAACTTTAGCGATGCTTATATAGAGGATTCCCAACTTCCACCGTTCTTTCACAGTATGGAGTTGGAAAATCCTAGTTCATTTACACAAAAGTTTGAAAATTGGTGCAGAAAATAGTTTTGGGATTTGTTTGATGAGACCACTTGTGTAGATTTTATTTATTTTAAAGTGTTCCCATATACTTTGAGAGATGATGCTAAAACTTGGTTTGATGCTTATCCTCGAGATTCTTTTTCTACATGGCTTTCTTTTCAGACTGATTTCCTTCGAGTTTTCTTTCCTACTTATTACAGGAATCAGGTACAGATGCGCCAGGTATTTGAGGAACACATGGCGAGCTTTGTCCAGTTTGACGGTGAGACTTACTGTTAGGTTCTGGAGAGGTTCGATGATTTAGTGCTTGGGTGTCCATGCCATGCTTTCAGCACAGAGGATCTTCTTTGGGTTTTCTACACAGGGTTGCAGCCGTTGACACTGGACTTTGTGCAGATGAGCAGTAGCAGAGATTTCCTTGCGTATACTACAGAGGATGCATGGTTGTGCCTGAGGGACCTTGCAGAGTGGGAGCAGACTGCGCCATCAGGAGAGCCGTCACTAGGATATGAGGATGATGACCAGTCCCAGCTACTACTTCAGGATACAGAGCAGGTTCAGTGTCAGTCTGAGGAGCCATCTTTGGGCTCTTTTTCTTGCGACCCCGTGGGATATCTAGCAGAGCAGGATGTTGGGTCGCATGAGAGCCAGATAGAGGATATTGAGAGATTACATATTGAGGATCAGGAGGAGATGGATGATGGAGTGTGTGTCACCCAGGTTGGAGACACGATGCAGTTTCGTTGGGTTGGTGGTGATGATCAGATGGAGATGTATCCAGGTGAGAGTGAGATAGATGACATCAGAGAGCCTGAGTCACATTGCATGTCTGAGCCATTACCACAGCTGGAGGTGTGCGAGCATCTTGGTTGGACTGCTGAGATGGGTTACTATGGTGATATTGAGGAGGAATAGTGCACGGGACGCAGCCTACAGACTACTTTGGAGCCCGAGCCTCCCTCCCTTCAGATTCAGTTCAGCAGCCATCACTTCAGATACCTCAGGACACACATCAGTTCATCATCCAGGACGAGGATATTCAGGGTCGACCACAGAGTCCATGGATGACTGCAGAGGCCATTACCTTTGATGGCGAGGATTCGGCAAGCGACAGTGACTGCGAGATGATTTACATTGAGCATGTGCTGCCTTCTCCTCTACACTTGCCCCTGTAGCTATTTCACCCTCCTCCTGAGGATTCGCATCAGCCAGGCGATAGCATCGCCATTCAGGGAAGTTCTCATCACACTTTTCCCTTCATTTCTGAATCTCATTCTTCATTTCCATATATATTAGATTCAGATAGTCGTCATACATATTCATATTCTCATTTTCATTATGACGACCCTATTTGGACTTCGTTGGAAGTCTAACTTATTTTTCTTGGATTGACACAGCTTGTCTCCCGCAGGACACAGTAGTATATTCTAGGGAGATGCTGGGAGCTGTGTTGCTAGGATCCACGAAAAGTGGAGGAGCAGCGTTTCCAAAGCAGCTGGCTGAGGAACGCAAGGATATGATTGAGCAGCTGTCTCCACCATTACACATTCGGGATCCGCCTTTTGCTAAGGTGTATTCCTTCCTTTCTTTAGTGTAAATAAAAGAAAAAAATAAACTTTTTAGTTTAGTTTGCTTTAGTATGTGTGTTTTCCCTCTAGCATCGTTTAATAATATCTAGTTTCATTTCAACCATTGAGGACAATGCTCATTTCTAGTTGGGGAGAGTGAACTATGAAGTTGGATGCTAGATGTGGGTAGTTTTGAAAATTTTTGATGTTAATAAAAAATTTCTCATTCATCATCATCATTCATTCATTTTGAGCATATCATTTTGATGCCTCCATCATTGCTTCCATCACATTTCTTTTGCTTAGTCCCTACATGCTTAATGCAATGCACTTTTTCGGATTATTACTGTGGTATCAAATTTATAGATGTTTGATTGGCGTGTTTTAATTTCTTTTCCATTTTGGAATCAAGTGCTAATATGCCATGTATGAAACGATTTTATATGTTTTGATGCTCTCTTTGAAATAATTCGGGAATAGTTTGGTGTAAGTAATTACATGAATTGGGATGAATGGCTTGGTTTTTGGTTGGATTGGATGTGGCCATTGGTGCATGTTTTGTTTTCCTCTTATGGAGTGGGTGGATGAGTTGATAATTCATGTTTAGAATGAGAAAGAGAATTAACATAAGTGGGTTTGTTTTCCTCTTATGGAGTGTGTGGATGAGTTGATAATTCATGTTTAGAATGAGAAAGAGAATTAACATAAGTGAATGGGTTTTCTAATCAAATTGAGTAGCCAGTGCCCCACAAAACGTTAGGGAGGAAGCCAAAAATGAGATTCAGTGTATCATTCCATCCATTTGCCTATATATCGTCATCGCATGTATGCAAATGTGGCCGTGTTTGCATTTCATAGTATTATTGCGCGAATACAAAACATATACTTACTAAAACAAAAAGAATACAAAAATGATAGAAAATGAAAAGAAAAAGGAAAATTGAATGAATAAATGAAAGAATAAGCGTCATGAGTGATGCAATCTCATCTCCCACCACTTAGAAGGAATTTCTTTTGGTTTTGGCCATTTCCATGAAAATTGAAAATTTTGCCATGTGCGCAGCTTCCCAAAGAATGTGATACGGGCTTATTTCCTTGCTTTTCTTAGAATTGGATTGAGGAGAATATCAAATATTGTTTACTTTCATACATTATGTATATTAGCTTTGAAATCAATTGAAAATAACATATGAAGGATGCCATGATGATATTTTGAATTTGGTGCATGTTTTTCCATTTAATCCGAAATTATCGCTTCTTTTGCTAGGGACTAGCAAAATGCTAGTTGGGAGGCGTGATTCATCGTAAAAAGTGTATATTTATACCCCCTAACTGTAATGCCCTGCTAAGCTACTGCACAAGTACTAGAGGGGGGTGAATAGTACTTTAAAATAATTAAGAGGCTAATTCCTAATTACCTTGCAAACTCTACCAATTAATGCGGAAATGCGGAATAGTAAATAATCGACAACAAATAAACAAGCGAAAACAAACGATATTACTGGGTTCGGATCCACCCAAGTCTCCCCGACTTGTTCCCGGTGATCCTACGTCCCAAACACCCGGATCCCCTCCGGATACTCGAGTTAGAAACCCTAACTCAAGATTTCCACTATGAAATACTTGTGAAAAACCTTCACAAGTCAAATCATACACAAATGAACTTGTGACTCCCACAACCCGGGATCACAATCACAACTCTCACAACCGAGAGTGAAACTTACAATATCAAAGTAAATGAAATAAAGATTCTTACCGACAAAATCATATGCCTTGAGTAAAACTTACGATTTAAGGCAAAACGGATTTTCGGGAAGATGAAGAGGCACCAAACCCTAGCTCCAAGAAGATGACCAGCAATGGAGAGCTATGAGGTTGATGGTGACCTAGGATCAAGCACTTGGCTTGGAAGGCTCACAATCAATGAATCTCTCTTTTGAAATAAGAGTGAGAAGATATTCAAGATTGGAATAAATGAGCTTTGAATGAGAGGGAATGATTTCTATTTGATCTCTAAACTTGTCTTAATATCAGCCTTGAGTGCAATGAATGCACCTCTTCAAGTATATATAGGTTAGAGGAGAGAGAGAGAGAGAAAAACGTTTCAATTAAAGCTCCAACGGCTTTATTCTGAACCAAACTAGTCGGTCAAAGAACAACCACCGACCGACTAGTTCATCAACTAGTCGGTCGGTCAATCAACATGAACCGACTAACTGGTGAACAGGGAATAGGTCGAAGTTCAGACTTAAGGAACTAGTCGGTCAAAGCACACTTACCGACCGACTAGTTTCACAACTAGTCGGTCGGTGAGATAACTTAGACCGACTAAGAGATAAAACACAAAGTCTGAGAACAAATAGAATTAGTCGGTCCAAGAACAAAAGTTGACCGACTAGTTCATCAACTAGTCGGTCGCCAAATGTACATGGACCGACTAACGACAAACAGTAACTAGGCATGTACAGTAGAAGCTCAACTAGTCGGTCAAAGAAGCATCACTGACCGACTAGTTCACAAACTAGTCGGTCGGTGAGTCAACGTAGACCGACTAACTGTAAACAGTAAAGAGCTATGATTTGAGAAAGCAAACTAGTCGGTCCAAGAAGGATTGCTGACCGACTAGATCACCATCTAGTCGGTTGGTTCTTCTTCTTGAACCAGCTAACATGCACAAGAAGTCGCGAATCGAAGCGCGATGCTTCGGGAAAGTTTGTATGGACTTCTTACAAGATCCTAGATCTAAGATAGGAGCGTTATGAAGATTTAAACAGTAAGACCTACTCAAGGCTTAACATTCTACGAAAGAAGCTTAAAAGACTATAAATAAAACTTGACGATACCGTCTTCAAAAGCTTCAATCGAATCTTCATGACTTCTAAAGTGGTCCAAAAGCTTCAACGAAGCTTTAGGCATACGATCACGTGCTTTGAGAAGTCTTGAGACGTCGTAATTGATATTCATATGAAATTGGCGATAATCTCCATAACTGCGCTCACAAATTGTTAGTTCACGATATATTTATGTTTGTTCATCATCCAAAACCAAATCCGGGGAGTCCAATATCCAACATTCTCCCCCTTTTTGGTGATGACAAACCAACATAAATAATAATCAAAAATAATGATTCAAATGTAATTTACTTACTCCCCCTGCATTGATGACACGTTAATTCCAAAATGAATAATAATAACACGCATCAAGCAGACGAGTAAAGTATAAAATGAGAATCAAATATTGAAATTTAGGAATTGAAATTCCATTTATATATCTTAACTCCCCCTGAATCTAACATATCAAATTAGATTCTTGGAAAAATGCTTAAATTATCATTTAGCACATGTCATTATTATATCTCTCCCCCTTTGGCATTAGCAAAAAGTGTAGGAGGAGACCAACGACAACAACAATGGCTTCAAATAAAAGCACGGGAGTCGTAGAATACGACCACTGTCCAAATGACACCAAGGAAAAACACGAATGAAATCAAGGCGTGTCAATGAGACCAAAGTCAAAAATCGATAAATAAAATCATCAAAACTCAAATTAATTTCACGAATTGAGTTATGGAATATACTCTCCAATATCAACATTCTTGGTTAATTTAGTGCATGGAAAACAATTCTATGTTTTCATAAAATGAATTCTATTTAACCAAGTATTTTCGTCGAGCGACCAAATCAAAACATCAGAGACATATAAAATATAAAATGTGCACAACATAATGAAATGTCAACATCGATGTATATATATATATAAATGAAGCATGAGTACATCAAAAAATACATCGCCGACATACAAGACATCGATCCAACGATCGGGGCACATAATACAACATCATATCACACATATATAAGAGTATCACAAAACATACAACATCATCAGGGATACATCATCATACAGCCAAAAATATCAAAAAGCATAACCACAGAAACCACCCAAAATATCCTAACCCACAGTCTCTCACTACAAGATATCTCATCTAATGTGCATCGGGAGAGGCCTCAAAGAAGCTCAGGAGGCAGTGGAAGGATCTGCAGCAGCAGCAGGCTCTGCAGCAGGAGTGGTGGTCACTGGATCAGCAGTAGTGTCCACGGGAGCGACGGCAGTGGAAATCTATGGAGCATCAACAGTAGTGGCCTCGGGAGCACCAGTCGGAGTATCCACCGCAGGAACTGTGGCAACAGGTGTGCTCTCGGGTTCAACACCAGAAGAAACAGCAGCAGCACCAGAAGTGCCCTCGGGGGCACGAGTCGAAACACGCACAAGCTCCTCAATCTCCTCCTCATCCATCTCCTCCTCGTCAGAGACTGACGGAGGGATCTCAATACCAAGGTGGCGAGCAATGCGAGCAAGAATCTCCTCGGTACGAGCATAACAAGACTCCACACGTCGAACTGAACATGCGAGCTCGTCAAGAGTGGTAGAGGGAGCAGCTGAGGCAAAGGCGGAGGCAGACGCTGAAGGTGTCGTCCTCTGAACGTGACGGAGCACCGTAAGAGACTTCTTGACGGCCGTCGCGTTTAGAGGAGGACCAAGTGGACGCTCATCGTCAGGAGGAAGTGTGACACGGAAGTGGCGAAAAACAAGGGTCAACAAGCACGGATATGGGATATGCGCAGACTTCGTGGACTTCCGGATACACTCGAAAGAATCCATCTTATCGAGTATGATCCGGGCCCAGTTAATCTCGCTACCCATGAAGATGGCATAGATCAACTTCAGAAATGGCTGGGATGGCAAAGAAGAGGAGCCGTACTTAGGAAGTAAGCACTACTTCAGGATGAGGTTCAGGACCCAGGCATTTGGCTTGAATGACTTGGAGGGTACGCCAATCATGGCGGGAGGAATCTCATGGAAGATCTCGGAGAAGATGACCTGGTCAAGTGAAGAGATATCATCAACAGAAATGTCAGAGGGGAGGAGGCCAGACGAGGAGATACCCAAAATCTCTCCTAAGATTTCTGCCGTGAGGACTATCGGAGTCCCCAAGCCAGTCGTCTCAATCGAGTGGGTCTCGTCGTACTGACCCCGGATCCTATTGGCATAGAAAAGCTTCACTAGGCGCGGGTAGGGGTGAGGATTCGCCTTAGGATCATACCGAAGATAATCGATAAGACCTGAAGACGACAGAAGGTCAGCTAGCCCTATGAAGTCAGAAAACTGTACGAAATGCTCCAGAAGCAGCGGACAGTGTTTGATACGGTTGTAAGCCGCGAGACACATAGAGTCGTCGCGACACAACGAGATATCGACACCGCCAACCGGCATCGGAGCCTTTCCCTTAGGCTGACGGGTACGGGGTCGAGAGCTAGACTCAGGCTGCCTAGGAGGAGGTGAGGGATCCCTATGGGTCTCAGTCGCAGGTATGTATTCCGTGTCGGAATCAGGAGTTGAGGGGGCATGGAATGCCACAGGCTTGGTCTTGGGCTGAGATTGGGATCGGGGCTTCGTTGTCGCCGTCCTCTTACGCTTAAGAGGAGGCGAAGACAAAGAGGGTTGGGTGGTCTTCGATCGACGTTTGGGAGGGGTTCGCGTAGGTTGATCGGGATCCGTAGGGGATGGTTCTACGGTCATAGGGGATGGGCTCGTAGGACGGATCGGAATGCGTGTACGGGCCATAAGCGTGGCATGACACGACGCAATCAATCAAGCAATCGAAACCCTAGATATAGAAACCCTAGCCGAAATTGAAACCCTAGCCAAAATAGATCTAAACCTAGAAGCTGAAAAAGTAAACCCTAGAGATTGGAAACCCTAGACAGGAGAGGGAGAGAGGGGGGGTTTACCCTAGGAGGGGGTCGACGGCCGAAGAGATGGTCGGAAAACACTCGGATCGACGGAGAAGATGAACGGGCTCGGGGGTTTTGGCTGAGAGAGAGGAGAGGAAACCGACTAAAAATGAAATAAGTCGGTTGGATTCGAGTTTTAATCGATCGAAAGTCGAAAAGACAAGACAGTCCCCGTCACAACTAGTCGGTCACAGTTCAAGCACTGACCGACTAGATCACGATCTAGTCGGTCGGTCAATGAGCTTGAACCGACTAGTTGTAAACAGTAACTGAAGCCAAAATTTCCTGACAAGAATTAGTCGGTCTAAGCTCATTCAGTGACCGACTAGAACTGAATCTAGTCGGTCGGCCAATGAACTTGGACCGACTAAGAGAGTCCAAAAATTGAAAATTTTGAAATTTGATTTCTCTCCTAATCGCACTTGGACGAAACATCAAAATACTCTCATTAATCATTATACTACCCCATTAAACATCGAAAATCTGAAATTTGACGATTACGCACAAATCGAGCGAAAATTCCGAAAATTCAACAAAAATCCAGAAAATTCCAATTAATCTAGCATGAGCAAATATAAAGAATTGAATAGCATGCAAGATTATTGAATAAAATATGAATCCTAAATCTCGGATTCACCCACAATCCCCAATTCTCGACGTAACCGCACAAAGGAGTCTTCCTTTAGGGGTTTCGTGAAAATATCGGCGATTTGCTTCTGGGTTTCAACGTACACTAATATGATGTCCTTTTTAGCAACATGATCATCTAAGAAATGGTGTCGGACATCTATGTGTTTCGAACGGGAATGGTGTACCGGGTTCTTGGAGAGACATATTGCACTTTGGTTGTCCACCATGATAGGGCAAGTATCACAGTTTATACCAAAGTCTTTAAGTGTGTGTCTCATCCAAAGAACTTGAGCACACGCGGCACCGGCGGCAATATATTCCGCCTCGGTGGTTGAAAGTGATACGGAATTCTGCTTCTTGGAAAACCAAGAGACAAGAGAATTTCCTATAAAATGGCAAGTGCCACTAGTACTTTTCCTGTCGGATTTGCATCCCGCATAATCTGTGTCACTATATGAGATTAACTCATACGTGCTAGATTTTGGATAAAGTAATCCAAAATCAAGTGTGTAACTTAGATAACGGAAAATACGCTTTACCGCTACTAAGTGAGACTCATTAGGTTGAGACTGATAACGAGCACATACACATACGGCAAACATAATATCGGGCCTACTTGCGGTAAGATATAGTAAACTACCTATCATACCTCGATATAGACGAATGTCTACATCTTTACCGCTCGTATCCTTATCAAGATGCGTAGTCGTGCTCATTGGAGTCTTTTTCCCGGAGGCATTCTCCATTCCAAATCTCTTAAGCAACTCCACCGTATACTTCGTTTGGTGGATGAAGATTGCATCGTCCATTGGGCGAATTTGGAGACCTAAGAAATACTTGAGCTCACCCATGTGGCTCATCTCAAATTGATCCTTCATCACATTAGAAAACTCTTCGCAAAGAGCAAAGTTAGTAGCACCGAAAATGATATCATCAACATAAATTTGAACTAAAATTATATCATTATTCGAATACTTAACAAATAATGTGGAATCAACTTCTCCCATTTTAAAACCCAAATCCAAAAGAAAATTCTTTAAACGATCATACCAAGCTCGATGAGCTTGTCTCAAACCGTAAAGTGCTTTCTTAAGTTTGAAAACATGATTTGGAAATTTTTCATTTATAAAACCCGGAGGTTGAGAAACATAAACTTCCTCAACAACATCTCCGTTTAAAAACGCACTTTTAACATCCATTTGAAATAATTTAACATCCTTATGGCATGCAAAAGACAATAATAATCTAATTGATTCTAATCTAGCTACCGGAGCGAAGGATTCTTCGAAATCAATACCTTCCACTTGCCGATAGCCTTGAGCTACTAACCGAGCTTTGTTCCGGATGACGACTTGGTTTTCGTCGGTCTTGTTCTTAAAGATCCACTTTGTCCCTATGACGGTGTGGTTCTTCGATGGCAATGGAACAAGCTCCCAAACCTCATTCCTCTCGAATTGAATGAGTTCCTCTTCCATGGCAAGGATCCAAGCGCTATCTTCGCATGCTTCATTAACATTCTTTGGCTCAATCGAGGAGGCAAAGGCACAATGAGCGAAGTGGTTGACTTGAGATCTTGTCTTGACACTATCATGAATATTGCCAATGACTTGCTCATGAGGATGGTCACGAACGGTATGAAGCCGTTTAGGAATTCCTTGATCACTAGGAACATTCTCAAAAACTTCATTAGTTAGGTTAGTCTCAATAGAATCAATAGAATCATTAGAATTAGAATTACCAATTGAATCACATAAAACATCCATGGAGTCATCATCATTAGTAATTCTAGTTGGAACAAATCCTTCATTAAATGAAACATGAAGCGATTCCTCGATCATTGAGGTTCGTTTGTTGTATATCCAGTAGGCTTTGCTACGCGAAGAATATCCAACAAAAATCCCCTCATCGGATCTTGGATCGAATTTGTCCAAACTACCATACGTGTTCTTAATAAAACATTTTGAGCCGAAAACACGAAAATGTTTAACTTGAGGCAACCTACCAAACAACAATTCATAACAAGTTTGTTTAGTGCCGGGCCTCAAAAGTATTCTATTAAACACATAGCAAGCGGTGTGTACCGCTTCCGCCCAAAATTGATGGCCAAGTTGGCTATCATCAAGCATAGTGCGAGCACACTCCACTAGCGTCCTATTCTTTCTCTCAATAACACCATTTTGAGGAGGTGCGCGAGGGAATGAAAAGGTGTGTGTAATACCAACTTCATCACAAAATGTCTCAAAAGACTCATTCTCAAATTCTCCTCCATGATCACTACGAATAGTGACAATGGTGGTTCCTAAGAGATTTTGTACTTTCTTAACAAAGATTGTGAAATTTTCAAAAGCTTCATTTTTATTACATAATGAAAATACCCAAGTAAACCTAGAAAAGTCATCAACGATGACAAGTCCATATCTAGCATTACCTAATGAAGAAACTCTAGTTGGCCCAAATAAATCTAGATGTAATAGCTCTAGTGGCCGCTTAGAAGAAATGCTTTTATTAGGTTTAAATGAAGATTTTGGAAGCTTGCCTCGTTGACACGAGTCACAAAAGCTTTTCTTTTGAAAGACAAGCTTAGGGAAGCCTCTAATAGAATTTAACTTGGAAAGCTTAAATAGTGTTCCAAAGTTCAGATGACCAAAACGTCTATGCCATAAGTGTTGTTCACTTGTGTTGGCAATGAGACATTGTTCATGTGATCTTGGAAGATCTAGGATGTATATATCCTTATGGCGTGTGCTGGAAAACAATAATTCATTATTATCTTTTCTTAAAATATGGCACATTCCTTTCGCAAAGCTAACTTTGTAACGTTTGTCACAAAGTTGACTTATTGAAATAAGATTGTGGTTTAATCCTTTAACAAGGTAAACATCACTTATTAGGGGTTTAGAAGGGTTACCCACTTTACCAACACCTATGATGGTTCCGCTCTCGTTGCCTCCAAAGACTACCCGGTTTCCATTTGCAATGGGAACCACTCCGGAGAGCAATTGAGCGTCACCCGTTATGTGTTTTGAACACCCGCTATCGAGTATCCAATTCCCCTTGGAGCTAAATTTAACGCTGTTGCTCCGTTTCTTTCTCTTGAGTACCTATAGATATGAAATATCGTATCATGGTACCCAAGGTCATTGGGTCCAAAAGATTAGACCTTTGGAAGCCAAGTCCAATTGGACTTAGACTTCCCCACATAATTACTACTATGCACAACATTCGAAAAATAAGCATTCATGTAAACTTGATTTTCATCCATGCTTGTGTCCTTTGGGCTCCAAATTGTGAAGATTTTGGGAGCCCTCATCCTATTGGGTGCATGCATGCGTTGTTGATTTCTACGTGATGCATGTCGTGGATAGGCATAAGGAACATGATGAAATGGTGCATGTGCATAATTATTCATACGATGATGTGGGTGAACATATGCATGTGGAGGAACACGTGCGTGAGGGTGTCTCACATGGTGTGCACGTGCCTGTGGATGTGGTGCATAAAAATCATCATATGGGTGAGCCGGTGGAGTAGGACGTGTGTTCCTACGTGGCATGGTATTGGTGTACATTAGGCATGACCATTCTTTGGAGGTCCACCCAAAGTGGGTTTCTTTCCAAACGAGGGTGTGTACGAGGAGGAAGCACCATTGGTAGTTGAACTACCAATAGAGTGTTTGCTACCACTCGTCGAAGCATCGGAAGTTGGCCTAACAAAGGTAGTGGCCGACTTGGATGAATTTCCCAACTTATACCCCAAGCCAATGTGGTGTTTGGCCGGAAGTAAGTCATTTAGGATATTATCCAAATGGCCCTTACCCTTATTGAATTCATTGATTCGGCTCAATGTGCACTCATATTTCTCGTTGAGAGAACGCATAGAAGCATCCAAAGTGGATACTTGCGATGTGAGCACATAAACACGAGATTTGAGATTCTCGTTCTCAATACTCAAAGTCGAGTTTTAAGAGGTCAAATCCGCTATCTTGTGTTCCTCCGAATCTTCAATGCTAACATGTTCAAGTTGAGACTTGAGATTTACAATCTCATTTCTCAACTCTTCAACAACGGTGTCGTTGTTGGTGATGATAGTTTTAGGCGAGGTTTGGATGCTAGCTAAATCATCTTTTACTTTAGTATACCTATTTACTAATTTAGAGTATTTAGACCATAATTGCTCATTAGCATTTCTAAGGTCATCCATCGTTACCTCATCGCCTTCGTTGTCGCTATCATCGGAGGAGGAAGATCCTTGATCATTATCCTCTCTCTCCATGAAGCACATGTGTGCTTGCTCCACTTGCTCATCGTCCGACTCTCCGCTTGAGGAATCCTCGGAGTCGGTGAATGTCCCGACGAGTCCTTTCTTGTACCATTTCTTGTACTTCTTGGACTTGTCGAACTTCGGCGCCTTCCACTTCTCCTTTTGCTTGTTTAGAGGACACTCCGCTTTCATGTGTCCTGGCTTGTTGCATTTGAAACACAAAGGAGAGGAGGCGTTAGAAGAACCAAATTTAGCTTTGTTCTTATAGTTACCTTTCCGGAAGAACCGGTTGAACTTCTTTGCCATGAGTGCCATGGACTCCAAGTCCAACTCGTCTTCCGAGTTTTCATCATCGGTTGATGTGGAAGTTGATGGAGCGGCCTTGAAAGTAATAGCCTTCTTCTTTGGCTCATCTTGCTTTAGGTAGGACTTCATCTTGTCCTACAACTTCAACTTGCTATCCTTGCATACCTCATATGACATTAAGGTACCCATTAGTTGAACAACGGTATAAGTTTTCATATCATTACCTTTCTCGATGGCGAAGGTCTGTTTCTCCCAACAAGAAGGAATTCCATCGATAATCTTCGAGACTTTCTCCTTTTGGGTGTAGGTTTTAACGAGAGCCTCCAACTCGTTTGTGATGTCGACGAAGCGAGCATAATACTCCTTCATCTTCTCACCCTGTAGCATATGAAATAACTCGTAATCTCTATTAACTACTACGAGTTTAGAGTCTCTTACCCTACTTGACCCTTCATGCAAAATGAGGAGGGAGTTCCATATTTGATATGCACTCTTACATGTGCATATCTTATTGAAGTCCTCGGGCTCCAAAGCGCATTGCAAGGCGTTCATTACCTTGGCATTGCTTACCTCCGCGGCGATCTCCGCGGGAGTCCACTTCTCGAAATCTTCTTCGGCGGGCTCGACGTATTCCTTCATCGTGGCCCTCCATAGTGAAGCACTCCGGAGGAAAGTTCCCATCCGGCATTTCCAGTACCCGTAGTTGGTACCGTTGAAGAATGGAGACCTCGTTGAGGAATGTCCTTCCATCACCGAAGATGCTCCTTCACGGTTCCTGAAATTGCTGTAGTCGGAAGGTGGACGAACGCTTTTGTTGTCGTTGGCAGACATAGATATAGACTTGGCTCTGATACCAAATGTAATACCCTGCTAAGCTACTGCACAAGTACTAGAGGGGGGTGAATAGTACTTTAAAATAATTAAGAGGTTAATTCCTAATTACCTTGCAAACTCTACCAATTAATGCGGAAATGCGGAATAGTAAATAATCGACAATAAATAAACAAGCGCAAACAAACGATATTACTGGGTTCGGATCCACCCAAGTCTCCCCGACTTGTTCCCGGTGATCCTACGTCCCAAACACCCGGATCCCCTCCGGATACTCGAGTTAGAAACCCTAACTCAAGATTTCCACTATGAAATACTTGTGAAAAACCTTCACAAGTCAAATCATACACAAATGAACTTGTGACTCCCACAACCCGGGATCACAATCACAACTCTCACAACCGAGAGTGAAACTTACAATATCAAAGTAAATGAAATAAAGATTCTTACCGACAAAATCATATGCCTTGAGTAAAACTTACGATTTAAGGCAAAATGGATTTTCGGGAAGATGAAGAGGTACCAAACCCTAGCTCCAAGAAGATGACCAGCAATGGAGAGCTATGAGGTTGATGGTGACCTAGGATCAAGCACTTGGCTTGGAAGGCTCACAATCAATGAATCTCTCTTTTGAAATAAGAGTGAGAAGAGATTCAAGATTGGAATAAATGAGCTTTGAATGAGAGGGAATGATTTCTCTTTGATCTCTAAACTTGTCTTAATATCAGCCTTGAGTGCAATGAATGCACCTCTTCAAGTGTATATAGGTTAGAGGAGAGAGAGAGAGAAAAACGTTTCAATTAAAGCTCCAACGGCTCTATTCTGAACCAAACTAGTCGGTCAAAGAACAACCACCGACCGACTAGTTCATCAACTAGTCGGTCGGTCAATCAACATGAACCGACTAACTGGTGAACAGGGAATAGGTCGAAGTTCAGACTTAAGGAACTAGTCGGTCAAAGCACACTTGCCGACCGACTAGTTTTACAACTAGTCGGTCGGTGAGATAACTTAGACCGACTAAGAGATAAAACACAAAGTCTGAGAACAAATAGAATTAGTCGGTCCAAGAACAAAAGTTGACCGACTAGTTCATCAACTAGTCGGTCGCCAAATGTACATGGACCGACTAACGACAAACAGTAACTAGGCATGTACAGTAGAAGCTCAACTAGTCGGTCAAAGAAGCATCACTGACCGACTAGTTCACAAACTAGTCGGTCGGTGAGTCAACGTAGACCGACTAACTGTAAACAGTAAAGAGCTATGATTTGAGAAAGCAAACTAGTCGGTCCAAGAAGGATTGCCGACCGACTAGATCACCATCTAGTCGGTTGGTTCTTCTTCTTCTTGAACCAGCTAACATGCACAAGAAGTCGCGAATTGAAGCGCGATGCTTCGGGAAAGTTTGTATGGACTTCTTACAAGATCCTAGATCTAAGATAGGAGCGTTATGAAGATTTAAACCGTAAGACATACTCAAGGCTTAACATTCTACGAAAGAAGCTTAAAAGACTATAAATAAAACTTGACGATACCGTCTTCAAAAGCTTCAATCGAATCTTCATGACTTCTAAAGTGGTCCAAAAGCTTCAACGAAGCTTTAGGCATACGATCACGTGCTTTGAGAAGTCTTGAGACGTCGTAATTGATATTCATATGAAATTTGCGACGATCTCCATAACTGCGCTCACAAATTGTTAGTTCACGATATATTTATGTTTGTTCATCATCCAAAACCAAATCCGGGGAGTCCAATATCCAACACTAACTACCCCTATTTTGTGCTAAGGATTAGGCTTAATCTTGCTCTTTTGGGTATAAACTCACTTTATGTTTCATATTAGAGCTTATTTGCATTCTTTGCACAAAACATCATTATATGGACTAATTTCTCCTTCTCCTATTTTCAGGTACTCCTGGGAGTCTTGGGGATTTTCCAGAATTTTATGGGATTTTTTTGGGATTTCTATATATTTTTGGTGAATTGTTTGGAGGAGAAAAGAGGGTCTAAAATCAGAAAAGAGGATTTATAATTTGGCGCCACGTGGCACAACCACGCGGCGCCATGTGGCGCCATCCTGTGCCCCCGTGATGCGGGCTGGAGCCCGCTTGTTTAATTGCGGGCTGAGGAGCCCGCTTGTTTTAAGGGCGGGCTTAAAAGCCCGCCCGTAATATTCGAAGCGGGGGAAGCCGGCTTGAGAGAATTGCGGGCACGCACTCCGCGCGTGCCCGCTGACGCATTCTTCCGCAGAGGCAAGCGGTAGCGGGTCGGATTCGTCGACCCGCTTCGCCCCGATCCGTTCAGAAGCACAGGCGCACGCGCATTGCAAATGAGTGGGTCGGGCAGCCAACGCCCGACCCGCAAGCCCAAATTCGTAACCTGTATGCGCAGTTGGGCTATTTTTTGCCCTGAGTTGATTGCAGCGAGCCTCTCTCGGATTTTACTGTTCTATTGGGGGTTTGGGGGTTTTAGACCCACATCTTCTTCCCCAAGATCTAGGGCTTGGGCTTGGAGGCCATTGGAGGCTAGGGAAGCTTGGAGAAGGAGCAAGAAAGGGGAAAGCTTGGGTTTTTAGGGCTTCACTTGATTATCTCTTTCCCCTCTTTTGTAAACATTTGGTTGCTATTAATTTGTATGAATATTTGAATGATTGTTGAATGAGAGTGAGACCCATTTGATAGTTGTTTGATTAATTGCTTGTAATGAAGGTTGGTGTGTTCATCTTGCATGATTATTACCCTATTTTCATTATGAAGGCCTAGAGCCATTTGGGTGTGGATTGGGTTAATTAGGGCTTGTGTGGTTGATTATTAATTGCTCATTCCTAGCATTTAATAGGATTAGCACACCTTGAAATGGGTGATAATAGTGTTGATTGATGGGTTGTGCCCTAGGTTTAATTGAGTCGTGCACCACTCTTGGCGGGGCCGTAGAACGGCGGTGTACCTTAAGGGTCACACCTACGTGCACCATCCTTGCATTCTATTGACACAGATGCAAGGATTGACTCACGAGCTTAAGTTAGAGATTTCCAACTCATTAATCAACTCCCGAATGAATCGTGCATTACTCTTGGTCGGGCCGTAGAACGGCGGTGTGCCTTAAGGGCATTACCTATGTGCACAACCCCGCATACCTTGAAATGGATGCGTGGGTTGATTCATTTGGGATGATTCTATTGCTAATCAATCCACAACCCTAATGACATTCCATTCCACACACTCCTCATTGCTTGACTAGCCCCCTACTTTAGTCTCCACCCTACCTACTTTGGGGTTGGCTCGACCGTCTTACCACCACACTCCCTTGCACGATACTTGTTAGTTTAGTTGGTTGTGCCAACATTTTTAGCATTTTCATAACCAATTGAGATTGTGAATGTGAAACGAATTGTCTCTGTGGATTCGACCCCGTACTTACCGGGATTATATTGCATTGACACTCCTACCCTTGGGAGGTGAGCGTGTGCATCCTACTTGGATTGTGCACGTTTCGCGCTCAATCACTCGGCCTCAGGGCCAACCATACATTTTCGCCTCGGCCTATGGTGCCTCGCCTCGGCCTTCATTCCCTTGACGGCTGCCCTCCAGGGCCCGCACATCCTCCCAGTCGCCTTCCTGATCACCGTCTCCTGGACTCTCCGCCACCTCGGCCTCAGAAGCGGTTGAAGCCTCCACCTCGTCATCGGACGCCGCTGATAGCTGGGCGAAGTCGATCTCCATACTGGGATAGCGCTTTCCCAACCTCGCCTTCGCCTTTTCCAAGCCGGCCTCCATACCGTCATTGAAGCCCTCCGCCCTTATGGCTGTCAGTGCGGGGATGAGCTCGCTGTTCTGGTACTAAAGAACAGCATGGTCCCTGACCTTGTCCAAGTCTACCTTTGCCATCTCGGCGACCTTCACTCCGGTTGCCTCGCTCTCTAAGGCCAGCAGCTTCTCAACAGCGACCCTTCTGGCCTCTTCTTCGCAGGCCCTCTCCTACAGCTCCTCGACGGCCCTCTTCAGCCTGCGATCTTGTCTTTCTGGGTCTGATAATCCCCACAGACCTTCGCCAGCCTCTCGGTGGCGTCCTTCAGCTTTGCCTCGTCCCCCTTGAGGGCGACCACCTTCCTCCCGAGCATCGCCTCGAGCCGGTTAACTTTTGACGAGTGTCGTTGAAGGGACACCAGAGCGGTGACCGCCTAGAAAGAAGATTAAAAATTATAAACACATTGGAAGGAGAAGAAGTTCGGCATCTTGGGCAAAGGGCGACGAACCTGCATGCTATGCCAGATGGCCGTGTCGCAGAGGCATTCAGCACCAACATCCTGCAGGGCCTCTCTATCCCTCGGCAGCACACTATTCTCTATCAGGCGGGCTGCCACATCGACCTCGTCGAAGACAGACTCTTGGGCCCCTGTCGGGTAGCGCGGCACGACGATTGTCTTCAGCGGGATGGCGAGAACCACCTCCTTCATCGACTTAAGGGTGGCCAGTGCAGCCTCGCAACTCAGATGGCCCGGCTTCCTCGGCCCGTTCAACGGGCATCCGTAGGACCAGGTCGCCTCTACGGGACGGCTGGAAGTGGTTGACACCGTAGGAGGTCTCAGTGGGGCGGCCGAACTTGTAGAGACATCGGCATCGGCGCTGATCGGCGGGCCTTGATACTCGACAGTCACAGGGCTGACCGTGGGCTCCTCTGGATTGAGGTTGACTACCCCGTCAGTGGCAGCCTCGCTCGAGCTGGATGAAGGAGCGATGGCCAAAGCCTCCTTCCTTGACTTCTTGATCTGCTTCCCTTTCTCGGCCAGAGCAGTAGCGAACGTCTTCAGACTCGGCTTCTGCCCGGCCTGTGCCGAGCTCCTCGAGGCAGGCTGCAGGCACTTGCCCTTGCTCGGCGGTTGCTTTGATGATGCATCCCTCGCCTTCCTCATCACCTCCTCTATGGACATGCTCATGGCCGCTCCTGCAAAAAGAGAACAGATCAGGGTGAGCTTTTCAGATGATGTTCGCGGTATACGAAGTACCTTCAAACCAGATGTGCTGGGTGACCAGCTCGTCCGCTACCAGGTCTTTGAAGACTCTGTTCTCCCTTGGGATTGTAGTGCCTTGTGGTAGCTACTGCACACGTACTAGAGGGGGGTGAATAGTACTTAAAATAATCAAGATAGTTATTCCTAATTATTGTGTAAGTAACAAACGATAATGCGGAATTAAACAACTATCAACAAGAATTAAAACAAACGCAAACAAACAATATTACTGGGTTCGGATCCACCCAAGTCTTCCCGACTTGTTCCCGGTGATCCTACGTCCCAACCACCCGGATCCCCTCCGGATACTTGAGTTAGCAACCCTAACTCAAGATTTCCACTATGAAGTACTTGTGAACAACCTTCACAAGTCAAATCATACACAAAGTAATTTGTGACTCCCACAACCCGGGATCACAAACACAACTCTCACAACCGAGAGATAAACACTTACAAAATGAAAGTAAATGAAATAAACTCTTACCGTACAAAATCCTATGCCTTGAGTACATCTTACCAAATTAGGGCAATGATGGATTTTGAGAAGAGAATGTCACCAAACCGAATCTCCACCAATAAGATCAGTGATCTAAGACAAGGATGGAGGATGGTGACTTTGGATCAAGCTATTGGCTTGGAAGGCTCACAATGGAGAGAATCTCTCTTGAGGAAATGGCTCAAAGAGTTGATGGAGAGATTCTTGTGAGGAAGAGAAAGCTTTAGAAAGGAGTTGAATAGCTTCTCTTAGATTTCTCCAAATCTTTAAAATGGCAGTCTTGGATCTTATGAAAGAGCCCCTCCAACTATATATAGGATAGAGGAGAGAGGGAGAGAAAAACGTTTCAAGAAAGTCTCCAACGGCTCTATTCTGAACCAGACTAGTCGGTCAAAGAAGGATCACTGACCGACTAGTTCATCAACTAGTCGGTCGGTGATACAACGTAGACCGACTAACGGTAGAACAGCCAAGAAGTCGAAGTACATGCAAAGACAACTAGTCGGTCTAAGAAGACTTGCCGACCGACTAGTTTCACAACTAGTCGGTCGGTGAATGATCTTTGACCGACTAACGTCGAAATAGAATAAGTTGACTTCAAGATGACTTAGTCGGTTTAAGAACAAATGCTGACCGACTAGTTTCTCAACTAGTCGGTCGGTAAACGTTCTTTGACCGACTAACTCGAAACAGTAACTCAGGCTGTACAGAGGCAAGCTCAACTAGTCGGTCTAAGAAGGATTCCTAACCGACTAGATCGTCATCTAGTCGGTCGGTGACTCTTCTTTGACCGACTAATTGATCAACCTGGAAAGAGCTGAATATAGCAAGGCATCTAGTCGGTTCATGTAGAGTTGCTGACCGACTAGATCGTCATCTAGTGGTTGGTGACTCTTCTTGAACCAACTAACATGCACACGAAGCCGAGGGAAGAAGCGATAGGCTTCGGGAAAGTTTTTAATGGCTTCTATGAATATCCTAGCTCTAAGATATGAACGAAATGAAGATTATAAAGTAAGTCCTACTCAAGGCTTAACATTCTAATCATGAAGCTAGAAGACTATAAATTAAACATTACGAGCCGTCTTCAAAGCTTCAATCTTCATTCTTCTTGACTTCAATATTGCTCCTTGAGCTTCAACGATGCTCCAGGCACACGATCATGCGTATTGAGAAGTCTTGAGGCGTCGCTTTTGATGTTCGTATTCTTTTGGCGACGAACTCCATAACTGCGCTCACAAATAAGTTAGTATACATTATTTATGTTTGCTCATCATCCAAAACCAAATCCGGGGAATCATATCACAACATTCTCCCCCTTTTTGGTGATGACAAACCAACATAAATAATAATCAATAATAATGATTCAATTGAAATTTACTTACTCCCCCTGCATTGATGACACGTTAGTTCCATATTCAATAATGTTCATATGCATCAAGCAGCGAGGGAAATATAAAATATGAGTCCTACTATTGCACATATAGGATCAAAATCCATTTTATATCTTCACTCCCCCTGAATTCTAACACATCAAATTAGATTCATGGTAAATGTAAATTCCCTTTGAATTATTAAGTAGCACATTGTCATTATTATATCTCTCCCCCTTTGGTATTAGCAAAAAGAGCGGGAGGAGACAAAACCAATGGCTAAAAATAACGCATGGGAGTCGAAGAATACGACCAAGTGATGACAAAATAACACCAATGCAAAATATCAAATGTAAAATACCGAATAAAAGCAAAGCGTGTCAAAGAGACCAAAGTCGAAAATCAGAAACCGAAATCATCAAATTATAGGCGAAATTCGAAAACCGAAATCATCAAATCATCGGCGAAAATCGAAATACGAAATCATCAAGCCATCGGCGAAAATCGAAATCCGAAATCATCAAAACTCAAATCGATTTCACTTATTGAGTTTTGGAACATACTCTCCAAAATCAATAGAATGCATGGAAAACAATTCTATGTTTCCATAGAAAGAATTCTATTAAATCCATAAAATCGTCGAACGACGAAATCAACATCAGAGACAAAAATAATCCGATGTGCATACTAAATGTAGCATGCAAGAATGTTATGCCAAAAAATAGATAGAACATCATATAACAATGGCATACACTAATCTAGCATACGAAATGAAGCAAAATGATACCAATTGTAATATAATCTACCAATGGATACCAATGTGAATCAAAAGTATGAAAATACTTACAACATTAAGCTCCCCCTACTTTGGTGCATCACTTAAGCACCAACAACTCCAATAGAATGAAAATCCTTGCAAATCACGGAGTTGGTAGGGTTGGTATCCCATGGTGAATTTAACCTAGAGAATATCATTTTGGTATCCAAAAATCTTTTTGGATCCTATGGGTTAGGCAATAAATTTAGCTAACTAAATTCAAATTAAATGTAACCCATACAAACCACAATTGCTTTGGTACCCATAAAATGAAATTAAACTTATGGTACCAAGCAATGAAGGGTCAAAGGGAACTAACCCTTCGGAAACCAAGTCTAAGAGGAACTTGATTTCCCAACATAATCATCATTCAAAATAACATCATTTATAAATGATTTCACATACAAATTCTTAGCATGCATGCTTGTGTTCTTCGGACCCCAAATAGTGTATGTCTTGGGAGTCCTAATCCTATTGGGAACATGCATATGTTGTTGATTTCTATGTGATGCATGTCGTGGGTAAGCATATGGCACGCGATGCAATGGTGCATGACGATAATTATTCATATGAGAATGAGGATGAACATATGGATGTGGAGGAACACGTGCATGAGTGTGTCTCACATGGTGTGCACGTGCTCGTGGATGCGGAGCATAGAAATCGGCATATGTGCTAACATGTGGGGTAGGATTTGTGTTCCTACGTGGCATGGTATACATGAAAGCATGACCCTTCTTTGGAGGTCCACCCAAAGTGGGTTTCTTTCCAAATGGGGGCGTGTTCCTAGCGGACGCACCATTGGTAGAAGATCTACCCATGACGTGTTTACTTCCACTAGTAGAAGCATCGGAAGATGGCCTAACAAAGGTGGCGGACGATTTGGATGACTCTCCCATCTTATACCCCAAACCAATGTGATGATTGGCCGGATGTAAGTCATTTAGGATATCATCCAACTTGCCCTTACCTTTGTTGAATTCATGAATTCGGCCTAATGTGCTCTCATGTTTCTCGGTGAGAGAATGCAAAGAAGCATCCAAAGTGGATACTTGCGATGCGAGTGCACAAACACGTGATTTGAGATTTTTATTCTCAATACTCAAAGTTGAGATTTGAGACGTCAAATCTGCTATCACATGTTCATCCGAATCCTCGATATGAACATGCTCAAGTTGAGACTTGAGATTTTCAATATCATTTCTCAACCCATCAACAACGGTGTCGTTGTTGACGATGAAAGGCTTAGGCGAGTTTTTAAGACTATCCAATTCATTTTTAGTCTTCATAAACTTAGTAGCCATATTAGAAAACTTATTCCATAGTTGTTCATTGGCTATTCTAAGTTCATCATTGGTTACCTCTTTGCATTCATCCTCGCTTCCATCCTCGCTTTCATCGGAGGAAGTCTCTTCATCACAATACTCTTTTCACATAAAGCACGTGTGTGCAATCTCCACTCTTTCATCGTCCGATTCTCCACTTGAGGAGTCGGAGTCGGTGAAAGTGCCGACAAGCCCTTTCTTGTGCTTTCTTGACTTGTCGTGCTTGGATCCCTTCCATTTTCCCTTGTGTTTGTAGAGAGGACAATCCGGCTTGATATGTCCTGGCTTGTTGCATTTGTAACACACTGGAGTAGAAACATTAGTCGAAATAAATTTAGATTTACGATTCAACTTACCTTGTCAGAAGAATCGGATGAATTTCTTTGCCATATTGGCCAATGCTTCCATGTCCATTTCTTCGTCCGCTTCTTCTTCCGAATCTTCATCATCGGTAGATGGAGCGGCCTTGAATGCAATTGCATTTTTCTTTGGCTCGTCTTGCTTCAAGTATGCCTTCATCTTTTCCCTCATCCAGATCTTACTATCCTTGCGTACCTCATAAGACAACAAGGTACCCATTAGTTGTACGACAGTATATTTATTCATGTCATTACCTTCCTCGATGGCGAAGGTACGCTTCTCCCAACAAGAAGGAAGTCCATCGATTATCTTCGAGACTTTCTCCTTTTGGGTGTAGGTCTTCCCAAGAGCTTCCAAGTCGTTTGATATATCCACGAAGCGAGCGTAATAATCCTTCATGGTTTCTCCCTGCTCCATATGAAACAACTCAAATTCTTTATTAGCAACGACGAGTTTAGAATCTTTTACCGTACTCGATCCTTCGTGCAATATGAGGAGTTGGTTCCATATTTGATATGCACTCTTACATGTGCATATCTTGTTGAAGTCCTCGGGCTCCAACGCACAATTCAAGGCATTCATTGCCTTGGCATTGGCTACTTCCGCGGCGACCTCCGCGGGAGTCCACTTCGCGAAATCTTCTTCGGAAGGCTCGACATACTCCGTCATGGTGGCTCTCCATAGTGAAGCGCTCCGGAGGAAAATTTGCATCCGGCATTTCCAGTACCCGCAGTTGGTACCGTTGAAGTGTGGAGGCCTGACGGAGGATAGTCCTTCCATAACAGAAGAAGCTCCATCGCGGTTCTTGAAGACGTTGTAGTCGTTGTTCGTCATAGCTTTGAACTTGTAGCTTTAACCTTGGCTTTGATACCAATTGTAGTGCCCTGTGGTAGCTACTGCACACGTACTAGAGGGGGGGTGAATAGTACTTAAAATAATCAAGATAGTTATTCCTAATTATTGTGCAAGTAACAAACGACAATGCGGAATTAAACAACTATCAACAAGAATTAAAACAAACGCAAACAAACAATATTACTGGGTTCGGATCCACCCAAGTCTTCCCGACTTGTTCCCGGTGATCCTACGTCCCAACCACCCGGATCCCCTCCGGATACTTGAGTTAGCAACCCTAACTCAAGATTTCCACTATGAAGTACTTGTGAACAACCTTCACAAGTCAAATCATACACAAAGTAATTTGTGACTCCCACAACCCGGGATCACAAACACAACTCTCACAACCGAGAGATAAACACTTACAAAATGAAAGTAAATGAAATAAACTCTTACCGTACAAAATCCTATGCCTTGAGTACATCTTACCAAATTAGGGCAATGATGGATTTTGAGAAGAGAATGTCACCAAACCGAATCTCCACCAATAAGATCAGCGATCTAAGACAAGGATGGAGGATGGTGACTTTGGATCAAGCTATTGGCTTGGAAGGCTCACAATGGAGAGAATCTCTCTTGAGGAAATGGCTCAAAGAGTTGAGGGAGAGATTCTTGTGAGGAAGAGAAAGCTTTAGAAAGGAGTTGAATAGCTTCTCTTAGATTTCTCCAAATCTTTAAAATGGCAGCCTTGGATCTTATGAAAGAGCCCCTCCAACTATATATAGGATAGAGGAGAGAGGAAGAGAAAAACGTTTCAAGAAAGTCTCCAACGGCTCTATTCTGAACCAGACTAGTCGGTCAAAGAAGGATCACTGACCGACTAGTTCATCAACTAGTCGGTCGGTGATACAACGTAGACCGACTAACGGTAGAACAGCCAAGAAGTCGAAGTACAAGCAAAGACAACTAGTCGGTCTAAGAAGACTTGCCGACCGACTAGTTTCACAACTAGTCGGTCGGTGAATGATCTTTGACCGACTAACGTCGAAATAGAATAGGTTGACTTCAAGATGACTTAGTCGGTTTAAGAACAAATGCTGACCGACTAGTTTCTCAACTAGTCGGTCGGTAAACGTTCTTTGACCGACTAACTCGAAACAGTAACTCAGGCTGTACAGAGGCAAGCTCAACTAGTCGGTCTAAGAAGGATTCCTAACCGACTAGATCGTCATCTAGTCGGTCGGTGACTCTTCTTTGACCGACTAATTGATCAACCTGGAAAGAGCTGAATATAGCAAGGCATCTAGTCGGTTCATGTAGAGTTGCTGACCGACTAGATCGTCATCTAGTCGGTTGGTGACTCTTCTTGAACCAACTAACATGCACACAAAGCCGAGTGAAGAAGCGATAGGCTTCGGGAAAGTTTTTAATGGCTTCTATGAATATCCTAGCTCTAAGATATGAACGAAATGAAGATTATAAAGTAAGTCCTACTCAAGGCTTAACATTCTAATCATGAAGCTAGAAGACTATAAATTAAACATTACGAGCCGTCTTCAAAGCTTCAATCTTCATTCTTCTTGACTTCAATATTGCTCCTTGAGCTTCAACGATGCTCCAGGCACACGATCATGCGTATTGAGAAGTCTTGAGGCGTCGCTTTTGATGTTCGTATTCTTTTGGCGACGAACTCCATAACGGCGCTCACAAATAAGTTAGTATACATTATTTATGTTTGCTCATCATCCAAAACCAAATCCAGGGAATCATATCACAACAGGGATCTCCTCCAGAATTCTGGCGTTCTCCAGGTCGCTCCCCTCCAGGGACACTTCAGCATTCACTGAGGGATTCAGTGTCCCCCGGTTCGACCTCAGAGCCAGATCTGTCGGAGTCGAGACAAAGGCGAATCTCTCCTTCCAGTCCCTCACCTTGTCCAGCAGCTCGAGGATGAGAAGTCTGCCCCTCTTCGCACAGACATAGTAGTAGTCCTCCTTCTTTTTCGCCTCGAAGAAGTGCTGGAAGAGCGGCAGCAGCGGACTTATTCCATGGGCGGAGCACGGGACGAGAAAGCCGACCATCGCGCTGATGGAGTTCGGCATCAATTGAAAGAGGGGGGGGCTCGAGGAAGTGGAGGATGAGGAGAAGGAATGGATGGAGCAGGAAGCGGAGAACCAAAGCGACGGTGGGGTAGTACATGCCAACCTCGTAGTCCCGTGGGAAGCAAGCCCGCTCGCTGAGCTCAGGGAGGCGGACTACGTAGGGGGCCGGATGTACTTGTCACGTATCTTTGGGATCGCAGAGGGCAGCGGCTGAGACATTTGGGCCAGGATTTCCGCAGGGACCACTACCGTGGTTCCACCGCCGCCTGTGAGCATGGTGGCTTTGGCGGCCTTGGCGGTCGACTTGGGCGCCTTCCCTTTCTTGGGGTCCCTCATGATCATCGACGATGAAGCGACGGCATGTTCAACTGCCGTGTCTCCTTTCAGCATGGACATCGACATCATCTCCGACACCACCAGTTCCAACTCAAGGGCGTCACCCCTTCCAACCTCCCAGAAGTGATGTTCGATATAGACATTTGAAGAAGAAGAAGCTGCAGAAGAAGCAGACGAAGGCATCGCTGGGATCGACAGTATACCTGAAGAAGAATGAACGAATGAAGCTCCGACAAACGACGTCGATCAATGGCAGCTGCTCTCGATGATGCAAGGGGGAAATCTGAAGTTTCGAAAATTCTGGTAAAAGCCTCTCCCGCTCCCTCTCCGTCTCTATTTATGGGAAGAGGCAGGCGATCACCACCGTCTGGCGTGGGCCACGTGGCGAGATCCGAGCGGGTCTGGCTGGTGCCTCGAATTCTCCTCCAATCACCTCAGCCACACGTCATCTATTCAGCGAATGGGCGCCTCGAGCTCTCCCCATTGCCGGATCGCCATCATTACTTTTGAGATTAGGCAGGCAGGCCTCATTAAGTGTAGTTGACTAGCTTTCTTCCAATGGGAGTATGAGTCGTCATCCAAACTGAAGCTGGGCTGGCCGCGTCAAGCATGAATAATGGGAGCAATTGTTACGCCCTAAAGGCCGGCTCATGAAATTAAGGCCTGTATGCGCTGGGGGCCCAAGCAAACACCTTACCAACTCTCCTGATGAGTCACTAGCCGAGCTGAAGATCGCCTCCATCCAGAGAAGCCCGCCTCGTCCCGCCACAAGCTCGCCTCAAAGGTCAACCAAGAAGCTCGTCGGCCCAACCTACAAGCTCGCAATGCCGAGGACAAGCTCGCCTACCCTCAAACAAGAATCATCATCCGGAGGATCCGAGCCTAATCGCGATCTGTGGCTCGCCCCCGTGGGCGACCATGTATAAATATCTCTGACAGGGTGACATAGCCTCACCTCACCTCCATTAATGCTAAAGGTTAAGGGCAAGAACTGATTGTCGCCACTCGCGTCTCATTAATGCACTGACACCGTCTTACACTATTAATTTGGTAAATATCCCTGACACAGCTAGCCGACATATCGCTTCAGTACTCGAGTGCCTGCAGGGTTGATTCGACAGCTGATGGGATGTCGAACAACCGCCTCTTAGCCCTATAAATACCCCCTTTATTCCTCCATAGAGGGGGCTGGTCAGTTAAATCTTCTAACTCATTTCAATGCACAATGTTAGATATCTTCCACATATCTGCGCCTTCCTCATAAGCTCGCCACGCTTCGCCGATCTACCTTAAGATTGCCAAGCGTGCACGACGCCTACATTTTAGGTCACTAGCTGACTTATGCATCGGAGCGGCTACGGGCTGACAGTCAGCCCCACCTTTCTGACCAGTTGTTGATTCTCGCAGGAAGCTCGCCTCAGCTACCGGGAGAAGGCGACTTTCAGGCGATCTTCGGGCGACCTTGGATCCTTCACCTCTGAAGCGAGTTCTGGATCGCGCTAACCTCTCTATCACCCAAAAACTTGTAAATCATTGTACCTGTGATTCCTACTTCAAATAAATTTCATTGTGTGCGGATATGACCCGCAATAGAGGGTATTTGGATGCGTAGCCTTTGAACATGTAATACCCCGGAGCAGGGTATACTAAGATTTTTGTGTGATTGTATGCATGGATGACTGGAGTATATTTTTAGTGTATTTATAGTATTTTTGTTGTTATTTTATATGTTATGTATGTTGATTTTTATGGGTAGTTGATTAGACGAGTGATTAGTGAGTGATTAGTGTTAAAGCTAATCATGTTTAGCCTTAATTAGGTGGGGTGTGCATTAGTAAGAGGGTGTGTGCATAGTAGAAGGGCAACTTGTAATTAAGTTTGGGTGGGTGTGTATAGTGTTAGAGATATTTGTGGAGGATGGCATTCTTGTGATTCTTAGAGCTTCTTAGTTCATAATGGCTTTTGGATTTTTTTTCTCCCATCCTTATCCCTTCTTTCTCTTCCTTTTCTTTTCATTTCCCATCCCCCCCCTCTCTTGGTGCATTGGCCGAGATTCTTCATGGGAGCTTGGGGGAGAGAAAATGAAGGAGAAAAGAGAAGATGAAGAAGGAGTTGTTCATGGTGTTTCCTCGAATCTTGACCCATCTTCCTTCTTCTTCTTCATGCTTGGAGGGAGCTTGGAGGATGGTGGATGCCATGGTGTAGTTCTTGATGATCTTGTGGAGTTTTGATGGTGGATCATCTTCATCTTTGGTGGGATTTTCCTACTCCTCCTCTTATGTTGCTAGCATGCATGGGTTGTCTCTTAGAGAACATGATAGATGCATTCTTATGGAATAGGGTTTCATGCTTCATGCCATCTTGCATACATGACATTCATGCATGATGATGCTTAAAGATGCTAGCTTTATGCTTTCATGATACTTAATTTACCATGGTTTGTTAGGATTGCTAAAGTTGCCAGCTTTAATGTTGCTGAAAATCTGGACAGATTTGTATGCTAATTGTTTTGATTAGTCCTTCCAATATAGAATTGTGTTTGCTCTGAAACTTTTATGGCCTAAATATTGGAATGTTATCTACAACTTTTATGTTGTGACCTTTTACTAATTCGGACTGTAATTAGAGCTAAAAATTCTATCTTGCCAACATGTCCGTTTTTATCCAGTCTGAACACATTTTACTAAAATAGTGAGCAGTCCCTCATTACTTGATGAAATTGTGTGTTCTTGGTCTCTTGGAAAGTTAACGTCATGCTCTACAACCTTGTAGTTTTCCATTTCTGCTAGTTCTGCCTGCAATTAGTAGTAATCTGGTCATTAAGTTAGTGCAGTTTCTGTTTTTAATTTTAGCACATGTACACTTTGGTGTAAATTTTGTAGAAAATAGAATACTCATCTGAATTTCATGAAAATTGATATGTGAACTCAGGACATCTATATGTACAACTTTCATTTAGATTGTATGGTCATGTTCTATTCAAACATATGGAGAAATGTACTCCTTAATCTGACTGTTCTGTTTTTCCCAGCAAGCCGAATTGTTGGATGTTGATCTTATTCTTTATTTGTGGTTATTTTCCATGGCTTTGTTGGAGTTTGATGTTGTTTGGTTGGTATATGGAAGATGAGAAGGTGGAAGTGAAGTACTTGCCTTTCTTTTATGAATCATGAATTTTAGTCTTTATGTTTTGTAACATGCTTTTGCACATGGATGCTTATACATGGTGGGAAGGATGTGGTGGACATGGCATGCATTTATATTGGGTGGTAACATGGTATGGTTCGGGGTGGTATGGTGGGCATGGCACAAAGTGCATGACACCTTGATATGATGTTGGAAATGAGATGTTGGAAATGCGAATTATCTTTTACATGAAGGCATGTCATGATGACCCATGAACCATGCATGTATAAGGCCATTGTCCCATAGCCATGAGAGACCCTCTTGTACCCTTAAGTCTCATTTTGTATCTTGATCGATGTTGTAGCTTCACCTTTGTAGCTCTTATAACTTGCCTTATGTTTCATTATGATGCTTGATGTTTATATGCCTCTTTTCCTTATCATTTTCATTGCACCCTCTTTCATGATTCATGGCACATAGTTGCATTGTTAGGAGGGTGGCATATGGGTTGGAGAATGGAATTTCCCACTGGGTCACACTCTGACGTGTTCCCACCCGTGGTTTCAGGTGTTGGTGTTGGTGACTGGAGCAGCTAGAGTAGAGCTGGAGTTGGTGCCTTAGGTTTGGGTTGGGTTGGTGAGAAGAGTGTGAGTGACCTTGTACTTTTGGGCTCTTTTTCTCTTTGGGCTTTTTGTCTTTAGTGAGATATTGGTTTGTATAGAGGTTGGGTTGTATATGGGAGTTGTTGTATGTATAAGATTTGAGTTTGTTTGGATTAGTGGAGTTAGTGTGGGTGTGACATCTTGACATGCCCACCATACCACCCGTGGAGTTGGTGCCGTAGGTTTGGGTTGGGTTGGTGAGAAGAGGGTGAGTGGCCTTGTACTTTTGGGCTCTTTTCCTCTTTGGCCTTTTTGTCTTTAGTGAGATATTGGGTTGTATAGAGGTTGGGTTGTATATGGGAGTTGTTGTATGTATAAGATTTGAGTTTGTTTGGATTGGTGGAGTTAGTGGGGTTTCCTTTCATCCTGGTTGTTGCTTTCTTTCTCTGTGATGTGGTTGTTATTGCTTGTTGGTGGTTGGAACTTTTCGTATACTGTCCCAGCAGTGCGCAGTGGACCTGATGTCTTAATTGAATTTCTTTTCTCCCTTCGTAACACACGTCTCTTCGGAAATACCTGCGACGGATTCGTACTTTCCGGGTATCCTGGGGAGCAAGGTGTTACAGAAAATATATTCAAAGAGCAAAGACATAAGCTTGATGTAACAAAGAGAAAGTTAGGTTGGTCCGGGCATGGTCGTGTCAGGTCTGACCCGATTCATTTAGGACTATACTCAAACTTGACTCGGATCAAAGTTATGGTGCGAGCAAGTTAGGTTC
Organism: Scilla litardierei; assembly: GCA_030789695.1. Classification (NCBI taxonomy): domain Eukaryota; kingdom Viridiplantae; phylum Streptophyta; class Magnoliopsida; order Asparagales; family Asparagaceae; genus Scilla; species Scilla litardierei. The sequence goes on along the minus strand of CM061142.1, from coordinate 806,840,183 downwards.
GTTTCCCTAATCCAAGGAGATCCAAGGGAGTTTAGGTTAGGCATCACCTGAGAAAATCACATGAACTTAGGGGTGGCGAACAAGTTAGGTTGGTCCGGGCACGGTCGTGTTAGGTCTGACCCGATCCGTTTAGGACTTACTCAAACCCGATTCAGATCAAATCCTGGTCGAGGACTTGAAACATGCACCTACCCTGACATGTTATCGAGTAACACCGTTGGTTCTAGGGTTAAAGACCAATTTGTTTTGACGATGATCAACATTATGTTGTGTGCTAATTATTTTTTTGTTTTTGTCTCAGATTAATTTCATGTTATATCTTAACGGATACACAGCATATAGATGTTGGATTGGCAATTCAAAGCTTGGAAAAAAGATTACTTGATGAACTTATGAGCTTCAATGTAATATTTTCGTATTTTTCATCTCTTTTTATTGAATTGATGTAAGCCCTGTATAGATGTACAAACGCACACATTCATATACATCATTTACCATCTTAAAAAATCATAGGATATCTCTAGAACACATCACAATGGGTTCCTTGGTTGAAACACGCTGATTGGTATTTTTGGACCAGACTAGACGGCTGGAGAAGGTCTTCAGATATCTAGTGTGTCTATCTTATGTTTAGACATATACAGCTTCTGTCAGATGCCTGATGCCTATATATAAGATGCATGAACAGTGTCCCAGCGGACTATGTGATGAACTCCAGATGACTAGATGTCGTGTGTTGGACAATTTGTTCTTTCTGTCCAACCACTGGCTTAGCCAACTAAAGAAGGCTTTCTAGACGTCGATTTGTTCGTCTTCAGTATTCTGACTTTTGCCAGTTTTTCTATGTTTATAACTTCGCATCCATTCATGGCTCATTAGTTTACACACTTCACTAGCTTTCCAACACATCTTGTATCACCTCAATCGGAGTCTATTTGTATTTGATATGACTGTTTTTGTTATCGTTGGCATTTTGTAAAGAGTCTGTCATACGTCTAAATAGTCTTCATTAGACGTCTAACACGTGTGGTTCAAACGTCTAACCCTTGTTCTTTAGATGTCTAACTGTGTCCCAAATCTAGCTGTTAGGATTGTTGACTAGCCATTTCTAGCCGTTATTTTTGGCTTTTAGTGGGCTGTTTTGGGAGGCTATTTAAGCTAGTTTGGGAGGGAGTTTTGGACATCGCTTTAGACATGTTGTGAACATTTGAGAGTGCTATTTTGAGGGGGTTTCAAGAAGTGATTGCTCTTTCCTTCTTTCTCTCTTTCATTCATACACTTGAGAAAAGTGTTAGGATTTGACTCCTAGATCAAAAGATAATTCTTCCAAGTGATCCCAGCTTTCATCTAGCACTTGGTGTTCCAATCTTCCTTGCATTCACACACAATCTAATCAAGGCATATGTAAGATTGAATTTCTTATTTCATTTTATTTTCTTTGTGAAACCTTGCTCTCGGGTTGTGAGAGCATATTGGAGGGCTTACCCCAATTGTCCCTTGTTTGGGATTGGTGCCCTTTTGGGCATCTTATTCATGTACTGGGAGAAGTGCAACCGAGGCACCGGGTTGTGGTGTCGGTTGTTTGAACCCGGGTTTGCGTGTTAGTGAATCCACCGAGTGCTATTGCAACGCAGGACTGGAGTATGATCGCCTTGGATTAGGGATCCAAACTAGGATACACCTCTTGTGTTTGCATTTGCATTGGCGTCATTCTCTATTTGTGGTTGTGGTTGTTGCGCATCTTGTTTTTATTTCCGATGCGTTGTGCGTTTACTTATTAGCAACTTTTTAATTATACGCTTTGCTTGCCAATACATTATTCAACACCCATCTTATGTATGTTGTGTAGCCACATGTCCCAACAAATCCAACCCGGCCCATGCATGCATAGCTTTTTCTTTGAAATTTTATTTGTTCAGTAATTGCCACCATTAGGAATTGAACCAAAGATCACCCCAACGAGTGAACAAGCCCATATGAGCTGAGCTAAAGATTTCATCGTTTCTTCAGAACCATTTATTTATTTCAGAAAAGTAAAAATTAACATTTTGTTGTGAACGGTTATTTAACCGTAGTTGGTTGAGATTCTGGGCTATACTAGAGATAGGCACATATCATTGTAGCCCATATTTGTATTCTCCCCAATTGTCTATAAATAAAGAGCTGGGGGCTCCTCCCCCAGTAGTTGATTCATAACACGTTATCAGCACGAGACTCTAGAAAATTTTTCTTTCCACAAATTTTTTTCGTTCGTTGCGAAGGCGAAGGCGAGAAGAGACGGGAGATCCACGCGCGCGGTGCAAGGCTTCATCAATCGAGCTTCGTCATCCGCGTAGGGCTTCGTTCAACCATCGCTATATCCGGAGGACGGATATAGAGGTAAAAACACTAAAAATGATGTTTTTAATCATACTTATGATTGTTCTACCCCTAGATCTCGCAAGATCGATACGTGGATTTGTTAGATCGCCTAAAAACGACGAATTTTTCGTCCCAAAATCAAAATTTTTTGGGTTTAACGTTGTGTAAACCCTAGTTTGTGCCCGCCGGTGGCCTTGCCGCTGGCCAACACCCCCCCCCCCCCCCCCGCGTTGTCGCTCCCTCCTGAAGGGGGGCGGCCGCCGTCGCGCCCCCCTGTAGGGGGGCGGCGCCCCCCCCCCCCCCCCGTCGTTCCCCCTACAGGGGGCGGCGCCCGTCGCCCTCCCCCTGCAGTGAGGGGGCGGCCCCTGCCCCCCGCCCCCTCTGCAGGGGGGCGGCGCCCGTCGCCCTCCCCCTGCAGCGGGGGGCGGCCCCCGCCCCCCGCCCCCCTGCAGGGGGCGGCACCCACCGCCCCCCCCCCCAGCGGGGGGCGACACCCCCATCCGCCAATCGGTGGCCACTTAGGGGCGGCGGCAGCTAACCCTAGCCGCCGCCCCCAAAGCCCTATTCGGCTTTTCTGCCCATTTACAAAAAAAAAATTTTGTCTGCGGGCCTGAAGTCCGCAGCCGGCCTGCGGGCTTCAGGCCCACAGGCCAACCCATTTACAAAAAAAAATTCTGCGGGCCTGAAGCCCGCAACTGACCTGCAGGCTTCAGGCCCGCAGGCCAATCCATTTACGAAAAAAAGATAAATGGGGGGCAAAGGCTAAAAATAAGCTTTAAAAGAACTTTTTGTGCTAAAAATTAATTTAAAAAGGGCGATTGAGGGCTTATAAATTCGTGAAAAATCACAGTACCTTATGTGGCAATTAATGGGCATATAATGGTTTATTGAGGACTTTTGGGGGTTATTTGAGATGATTTAAAAAAGGAAAACCATTTTTCCTTCTACAACGAAAATGTCAATTTTAGGCTCTTATTCAATTTGATTGATTAAACCTACTTACCATACAACCCTTGCATCGTAATGATTTTTACATGCTTTACATCACTGGCAAATCCTGTTGGATATTATATGCGTGGTTGTGCATTATATTTAAAACTTAATAATTAGGAAGATCATGCGACCGCTCTGCCGTTAGTCACATAACCTAATGGTGTATGACGTTGCCCAGTGGTCCAATAATTATTAAGTGATTAAATGTTTTATCCTCATATGAATATAACTGCCTGCGATGTGTGTGAATGAAAATGTTGATGAGCACAATATTTCTGCATGAATGGCTAAATGTGGTTTTTTGAATCGGCTGTTTTAGTCCCACAGTTTATTTCCCGCACTTTTCTTTTATTTTTGAGAGAAATTGTAGTGGGGAATTTATGTAAATGTCAAAGAAAAAAGACCAACTTCCATGGAGATGGAGACCACTTTTGAAGCTGGAGATATCATATGGGACCCACGGGGTTTCCAAAGTTGTATTTTCCTCTTAAAGCTGCAAATTGTATAATTTGGACAGTATGAACTTTGGACTCTTTCCTGTGGGACTGGCCGATCCACGCATTTAGCTTTTCATTAAATATTGCCTCCGCATGAAAATGTTTTCTTTGATTAAAATATTGATTCATGCATGTTTATGCTCTGCTAGATAAATGGCTAAAATTGCAAGCGTTGATTTCGAAGTGTTGGATGCATCAGGTAGAAACTATCTAAGATAGCAGCTAAATGTAAAGTTTCACCTGCGGGCTAAGTCCCTCATGGCTGCTGTGACAGAAAAAGAAAATGTTAGCGATATAGAGAAGGCGCAAGCCATCATCTATATTCGCCGCCATGTGGACAAGACCTTAAAGGCTGAATACCTTACGGTCGAAGATCCACTTGAGCTATGGACTGCCCTTGAGGACAGGTATAAACACCAGAAAGATGTTATACTCCCAAGGGCACGATATGAGTGGGAGAACCTGAGACTGCAGGACTTTAAGTCTATTGCTGAGTACAACTCAGCACTTTTTAGCATCACCCCATGCCTGAAGTTGTGTGGTGAGAAAGTCTCAGAAGATCGCATGCTGGAAAAGACGTATACGTCTTTCCATGAAAAAGATGCGATACTCATGCAGCAATACCGTGAACGCAAGTTCACCAAGTATTCTGAGTTGCTGTCATGTTTACTCATAGCCGAGCAAAACAGAAAGCTTCTTCTCGCCACTCACAATATGCACCCTCCTGGCACTGCCCCTCTACCAGAAGCTCACCATTCCTCTTCCTTCAAAAAGGAGAGAGATAATAAAAGAAAAGAAAGACCAAAGAAAGGGAGACAACAGAAAAAAGCCAAGGGCCATGTACAGCAGCAGCGAAAGAATGAAGGGAAGCGCAAGTTCACCTGGCACAGGAATGTCAACAGGAAAAATGATGCACCCCCACCCAAGAGGGATTGAGAAGACCAGTGCCACAGCTGTGGCATGAAAGGCCACTGGTCCAGAGTGTGCAGGACTCCTCTGCATCTCCAGGAGCTTTATAAACAAAGCAAGAAAAAGAATGCTGAATCAAACCTGGTGGCTGTGAACAATGCAGTCAAGTTCACAGCAAAAGATTTCAAATTAGATGACATGCTTGATTAGCCTACTTTATTTATCTTAGCATTTTATTCAGAACAATTTATCTTATGAGAGCTTTTTGATGTAATTTGATTTCTGTTGAATAAAATTTAGTTTGTCTGAATGCAAATGTTTACTCATCTTTTTAGATGGGATGCTCTCATGACTGCTTGGTAGACAATGCTTCGACACATACGATCCTTCAGCACAAATGCTACTTCCATAGCATTATACCGTATAAGAGCCCCGTAAATACAATTTCAGGGCCATCGGACATAATTGAAGGTTCTAAGAATGCAACATTGTTGCTCCCCTAAAGGAACAGAAATAAAAATTAAAGATGCACTTTACTCTCTGAACTCCAAGCGAAACTTACTAAGTTTCAAAGATTTCCATCTTAACGGATTCTACTTGGAAACAGCAAATGTAAAAGAAAATGAATTACTGTATGTAACGTCTCAAGAAAATGGAGTTAAAACCTTACTTGAACGTTTTGAGTGTCTTTCATCGGGCCTCTACCATACAAAAATTCGGAGAGAGGAAGCAAACCTGACAGAGCACCTGAAGTGCCCGACATCAGCCAAATTTTTACTTTGGCACGATAGACTTGGCCACCCCGGATCTGTGATGATGCATCGCATCTTATCACAATACCACGGGCATAACCTGAAGAACAAGAAGATTCTTCAGAAGGGAGAATTCCCTTGTGTACCATGCTTCAAGAGAAAATTAATAACAAGGCCATCACCACTTAAAGTGGATATCGAGTCTCCTAGCTTCCTCGAAAGAATACACGGAGACATATGTGGACATATCCATCCCCCTAGTGGGCCTTTCCGATACTTCATGGTACTAATTGATGCATCTTCGAAATACTCGTATGTGTGTCTACTTTCAACCCGCAACTTAGCTTTTCCAAAGCTCTTGGCACAAATAATGAAGTTGCGGGCGCATTTTTCAGACAACCAAATAAAGAAAATATGTCTGGATAATGCATGGGAATTTACCTCTCAGTCATTTCAAGAATATTGCCATGCAACGGGAATAGAAATTGAATATCCGGTGCCGCATGTTCACACCCAGAATGGGTTAGCTGAGTCGCTAATAAAAGACTCCAATGGATTGCACGTCCATTGCTAATGAAATCCCAGTTGTTGGTGGATGCATGAGGACATGCAATCCTGCATGCTGCATCACTAATAAGAATAAGACCCTCGGGAGGTCAGAGTCTATCTCCAATGCAACTTGCATATGGAACGCCGTCGAACATCTCTCAATTAAGAATCATCGGCTGCGCAGTTTATATCCCCATTGCACCACCTCAGAGGACCAAGATGGGCCCTCAACGTCGCCTATGTATTTATGTATGGTTTGACTCACCCTCCATTATAAGATACCTAGGACCCCAAACGGGGGACGCTTTTAAGGCACGTCTTGAAGACTGTGACTTTGATGAGACTTATTTCCCCAAAATGGGCCTAGACATTGAAAAGTCTAGCGCGAAGCAAATGTTAACGTAGGATACAAAAAGTTTGACCCACTACGATCCGGTAACAAAACAATGTGATCATGAGATCCTGAAGATCTTACACATCCAGAACACAGTTCATAGATTACCGGATGCGTTTACTGACAACCAAAAGATTGTCAGATGACACATCCCTACTACAAATACTCCAGCTAGGATTGACATCCCAAAGGATGGATGCAATCCACCAGCAGCAGAAGTGGCTGCACCTCAACAGAAAAGAGGCAGACCACCAGGCTCCAAGGATAAAAATCCAAGAAAAAGAAAAATATCCGGAGACCTTGGGACGATACCCCCACAGAGAAACGAGCTCGTGTCCATACCATCTCCCCTCCCGGAATCCACTGCAGAGGAACTACCGGGAGAAACTGAAATATCATTGAATTATGTACGTACAGGGGACGTATTAGACAGAAAGAGTACAGTCGTCGACGATGACTTCACGTTTCACATTATTATTCACGTCGCCGGAAGCGACGATGATCATGATCCACATTCCGTTGTTGAATGCAAATGTAGAAATGACTGGTCAAAGTGGAATCGGGCAATAGAAGCCGAGCTGGACTCGCTTCAGAAACGCAAAGTCTTTGGGCAAATAGTCCAGACACCTATTGGTGTCAAACTTATGGGATACAAATGGGTGTTCGTAAGAAAAAGAACTGAAAATAATGAGATCGCACGCTACAAATCTAGACTTGTAGCACAAGGATTTTCCCAAAGACCGGGTATTGACTATGACGAAACATACTCCACGGTCATGGATACGATCACTTTCAAATTCCTGATAAGCTTAACAACAAAGGAAGGCCTAGATATGCAGCTAATGGATGTTGTGACTGTATATCTATACGGAAATCTCGACAAGGGGATATACATGAAACTTCCTTATGGCTTTTCTATGCCTGCTGAACTAAAAGATAGATCTCGGGACGTCTACTCTGTTAAGCTACAAAGATTATTGTATGGTCTCAAACAATCAGGAAGAATGTGGTATAACAGACTCAGTGAATTCCTTGTTCAACAAGGATTCACAAACAATGAAGTCTGCCCTTATCTTCATAAAAACAAAGGGAAAAGGATTCGTAATAATTGATGTCTACGTAGACGATCTAAATCTCATTGGATCTCCTGAAGAGATCGCCGAGATATCTGTAAGCCTAACAAAAGAATTTGAAATGAAAGACCTAGGCAAAACGAAATTCTGCATTGGCTTACAGATTGAACATCTAAAAGATGGAATCCTATTAAATCAAACCACATACACGAAGAAAATGTTGCAAAAATTCCATATGGACCAATGTCATCCACTAAGTACACCTATGGTAGTACGATCTCTGGATGCACATAAAGACCCCTTCCAGCCGCTGGAAGAGGTGGAGAATATACTTGGTCCAGAAGTCCCTTATCTGAGTGCCATCGGAGCACTACTATATCTGGTAAACTGCACGCGTCCCGACATAGCGTTCGCAGTAAATTTGCTAGCCAGATATAGTGCATCGCCAATGTACCGGGGTTAAGCACCTTCTGCGCTACCTCCAAGGGTCTACAGATTTGGGACTCTTATACAAAAATGGAATATCCTCTACACTTGCTGGTTATGCTGATGCAGGTTACTTGTCTGATCCCCACAAAGCGAAGTCATAGACTGTGTACGTGTTTACCTACGGATGGACAGCCATTTCCTAGAGATCCATCAAGCAAACCTTGACGACAACCTCATCCAATCACTCAGAGATCATTGCCATCCATGAAGCAAGCAGAGAATGCGTATGGCTACGCTTAGTTGTCCACCACATACTGTCTACGACCGGACTGAAGACTGGAGATCTCGAAACCTACTACAATGTTCGAGGACAATGCTGCTTACATAGCTCAGTTACGAGGTGGCTTCATCAAAGGCGACAGAACAAAACACATTTCACCAAAGTTCTTCTGGACGCACGAGCTACAGAGAGATGGCAAGATCGACATCAGACAAGTGCAACCATGTGACAATTTGACAGACTTGTTCACTAGAGCCCGTCATACAGCCACTTTTAGGAAGCTTGTACATAGGATTGGAATAAGACGACTAAGAGATCTGAAAGCTTGAGAGCTTGTACAGATCAGGGAGAGTTAGGTAGAGTTTGTACTCTTTTTCTTTAACTATGGTTTTTCCCACTGGGTTTTCCATGGCCAAAGGTTTTAACGAGGCAAATCTCACCAACTCAGGATCCTGAAGTATCCACCCCATGTGAGACTCTCATACGCTCAGAATCCTGAAGTATTCACGAGCAGAGTCCACACCTATGGCTGGATAAGGGAGAGTGTTGTGAACGGTTATTTAACCGTAGTTGGTTGAGATTCTGGGCTATCCTAGAAATAGGCCCATATCATTGTAGCCCATATTTGTATTCTCCCCAATTGCCTATAAATAAAGAGCTGTGCGCTCCTTTCCCAGTAGTTGATTCATAACACATTTGAAATAAACAAAAAAAGGATTGCAAACATGGGAATCAAACCCGTGACCACCTGAAAAGCACCAAACAAATCAAACTTCTTACAAAAACTCCCAATTCAACATACAATTTTCTATTTCTATATAAAAATAAAAATATTGTTATGAATGAGGGAGGCTATTTGCCTCCCATCCTTCATTACACACTCATTTGTCCCATTACTATGAGTAATGGGGACCCTTGGTCCCCTAGAGGCCCTTCATCTCCCTTTGCTAAATTAATATATAGAGAACCATGGTATATGGCTATGGTTACTCATTCCTATCTCTATTTTTCCTCTTGAGTTTGATTACTCTCTAACACGTTATCAGCACGTGTTCTTCCTTGAGCACGTGTTCTTCCTTGAGCACAAATCCAAGCCAAAAATCCCCACCAAATTGATCCCCTACGCGCTAGGACCTCGAAAGAGGACGCCCACCAAATCAATACATTCCATTTCATTCCATTGGCTGTACCTCAAATGAAAAGAGGACGCCCACCAGGTTCAAAAGATAAATTTCCTCGAAAGAGGAAGACTCCTGGAGATACTAAGATTATCCCTCCACAGGATGCTGAGCTCAGACCAGCTACTTCTCCCCTCCTGATTTCCCTAGCAGAGGAAACAATAGGAGAAACATCATTAAATTTTGTACGTACTGGAGAAGTACTGGACAGAAATAACATAGTCGTCGTCGACGATTTTGCGTTCGATATTGCCGTTCACGTCACTGAATATGACGATGACGGCGAACCACGATCTCTGGCGGAATGTAAACGCCGAGATGATTGGCCAAAGTGGGACGAGTCAATAAGAGTAGAGCTGGACTCACTCTTGAAACGCAAAGTCTTTGGACCAGTAGTCCAAACACCAGTAGGTGTAAAACCTGTGGGATATAAGTGGGTTTTCATAAGAAAAAGAGATGAAAATAATGTGATCGTTCGCTATAAGGCACGACTTGTAGCCCAGAGATTTTCCCAAAGACCGGGGATTGATTACGAAGATACGTATTCTCCGGTCATGGATTCGATCACATTCCGATTTTTAATAAGCCTAACTTCTCTGGAAAGACTAGAAATGCAGCTCATGGACGTTGTGACTGCATATCTATATGGTGATATAGATAAAAATATCTATATGAGACTTCCTGATGGGTTTAATCTACCCTCAGAGATGAAAGAGTTACATCGGGACGTATTCTCTGTAAGGCTACATAGATCATTATATGGTCTAAAACAATCAGGCAAGATGTGGTATAACAGACTAAGTGATTTTCTTGCACAGCAAGGATTCACGAATAATGAAGTCTGCACGTGTATCTTTATAAAAAGAACGGGAAAAGGATTCGTCATCATAGCTGTATATGTAGATGACTTAAATCTCATAGGATCTCCTGCAGAGATCAATGAGATATCTGAAAGCCTAAAAAATACTTTTGAAATGATAGACCTAGGCAAAACAAAGTATTGTCTTGGCTTACAGATAGAACACATAAGGGGTGGAATCCTATTACACCAATCTAATTATACAAAGAAACTTCTACGCAAGTTTCATATGGATAAATGTCATCCTTTAGGTACTCCTATGATCGTAAGATCACTAGACGTACATAAGGACCCCTTCCGGCCACTGGAAGAGGGGGAGGAGATACTGGGTCCTGAAGTACCCTACCTCAGTGCCATTGGAGCACTTCTATATCTGGCTAACTGTACGCGTCCCGATATAGCGTTTACAGTTAATCTTCTAGCCAGACACAATGCAGCGCCCACAAAGCGCCACTGGAATGGAGTAAAGCATCTTCTGCGATACCTCCAGGGTTCCATTGATCTTGGACTTTACTATCAGAGAGGTGCCTCCCCCAAATTATTTGGTTATGCTGATGCATGTTATCTCTCTGATCCGCACACGGCAAAATCCCAAACAGGTTTTGTTTTTACCTACGGAGGTACTGCTATCTCCTGGAGATCGGTAAAGCAAACCACAACAGCTACATCATTCAACCATTCGGAGCTCATTGCGATCCATGAAGCAAGCAGAGAGTGTTATTGGCTACGATCCGTCGTCCAACACATTCTTCAATCTACTGGCCTGAAGACCGGTGATTTGGAGCCTACCGTCCTATTTTAAGACAACGCCGCATGCATTGCTCAATTACAAAAGGGCTACATCAAGGGCGACAGGACGAAGCACATATCTCCCAAGTTTTTCTGGACACATGAGCTAAAGGAGGACAAGCAGATCGAAGTTCAGCAGATACAGTCCTGCAACAACTTAGCTGATCTTTTTACTAAGTCTTTGCCCAAATGTACTTTTGTAAAGCTTGTAAAGAACATTGGTATGCGACAATTGAAAGACCTGCAAACCTGAAGCTTGTATGGATCAGGGGGAGTAACCTGTGGGTTGCACTCTTTTCCCTTAAGCTGTTGGGTTTTTCCCACTGGGTTTTCCACAGCTAAGGTTTTAACGAGGCAAGCACACTTACTCTGGATCCAGAAGTATCCACCCCTCTTTGCCTCAGATACTAAGACCAAAGTGATGAATGGGTAAGTGGGAGTGTTATGAATGAGGGATGCTCTTTGCCTCCCATCCTTCATTATCCACTCATTGGTCCCATTACTATGAGTAATGGTGACCCTTGGTCTCCTAGAGATTCTTCATCTCCCTTTGCTAAATTAATATATAGCGAACCATGGTATATGGCCATGGTTACTCATTCCTATCTCTATTTTTCCTCTTGAGTTTGTTTACTCTCTAACAAATATTTATAAATTATACCGGGGTTGATTAGGGTCGATCTGGCTTGACACGTCAAACGCGTTCGACCTGGATGTTTTTCTGGCTCAAGGGGGTCAATGCGGATTCGACCCGACCCATTTATAACTCTATCCGTACGCAGTTAACGACCGGGTCTTAGATCAGACGTTTCACCCGACTGCGACCCGACCCGCCACCAAAACCCTAACCAATTGTTCTTTCCGAACCCTCTCGCAGCGGTCACCTGCTCAGCATCCCCACAAACCCTTTTTAAAAAATCCATCCTAAAACCCCAGCCCGATTCTCTCAGCACTCGCTCTCCTCTCCTCTGATCTTGTCGCCATGGCGTCGTCGGCTGTGCTCAGAAACCCTCATTTGAGGCGTCTGCTGAGATTTTCTTCTCCAGCTTCTTCTTCCTTATATCATTCTTGTTGCAGAGGGACGATCTCGAGCACGTTGCCGTCTTGTGAGCTCGGATCAAGTGTCGAGAAACACATGGAGGCTGGTATTTACAGGCGGAGATCCATGGCCACCTTCACTCGGACGTATGCCCTAATCTATGATCCTAATATATATTCCTCTTTTTAATTTGTGTTTCAGATGTTACTGGAAGTCGATTTGTAGATCCCCAGATTTACAGTACGTCAACCGATCTGATTTCAGCTTGCATTTCGTATCTCGTTACACTTAGATTTCGTCTTCTATTTAATACGGTCGTTTCAACGAAGCATACAAGTTTCTACTTTAATGTCCCATTAAAAATATTTTGTAGGTTGCAGACGTTGGTTATGTGTCTCGCATCCGGTTATTGTATCCACGGGATTTTATGTTCAGTTCCTACCACCATCATTAATGGATGAGATCATCTAATTAACATGCAGAACCCATCACTTTAAGATCTTACCCCATAATTAAGGCACCAAATTAATATGCTGTACCCATGATGTTAATGTTTGGAGAAAAATGTGTGTTTGGCTACGAATCATATTTGCATTAGAATTCTATCTGTTAGTAGTGGTTTGACAGTGACATTTGTGATGAAATGCTCTATAAATTAGCCAGGTAATGAAGAGCAAAAGCAGAGAAGAATTCTTCACCAGAGTGAATTTTTCACAAAAAAGCTAGAGTTTTTCCTTAGAGAGAATTGTAAGCTTCTTCTGAGAGAGAGTTTTTGTTTAGAGAAAGAAAAAGAGCTTCTACAGATAGAGAGTTGTAAAAAGAGTTTTTAGTTGTACACTATTTGGTTATCGTTGTATATTTCTGAGTAAGAAATAGAGTGTTAATTTTTCTTTCAAAGTTTTTTCTGCATGATAGGTGAATCACAAGTGATATCAGAGCTTCATAGTGTACTTCATGATGTTTGATATGTATTTAGACTCACAAGATGGATGGAGGTGATTGTAGGGTTCTAGGTCACCTTTTGGGTAATACCAACTTTCGTGAAAATTCCAAGATCGTTGGGACAACGAACAAGGCAGAATGGTCTTTCGTTAAAAAATACACAACCAAGTAAAATAAAAGGCAATTACCACAAAAAGCAACACACCTTGCACACCGGAGTTTTATACTGGTTCCACCCAAATATGGTGTACGTCCAGTTGGAGAGATTCAATACTGCTTCAGCAAATTCGGATTACAACCTGGAGAAACCTCACAACCCAAGTCTCAAAACCCCCTTAGTTCACCTCCTGTTTATTCTACAGGGAGCCGCGAACCTTGCATAAAACATCGCTCAAAACGCTCTGGGATCACTCACTGTATTACTTGAGGATTGCTATGAGTTGCTTCTGAAGCTGCTCGATAATATAACTTGAAGGCATCACCGCATCCCCTTTTATAAGCTCCAAACACAGCCTTAAGTTGAATTAGTCTTCACTGGAAACCAATCGGAAGAAGCTAATATCGCTTTCGAAGACCAACTTTCAATAACGTGTCTGGTGGTCAAAGAAGGAGAGGGGACACAACCTTTAATTTCGCAACCAACGTTCTGTTGGTCAACAAAGGCTTGCCTGGTTAGGTGGCCTTTGTTTTGTAGCAAATAATTGAACTCTCCACCTCGTACAATTCTTGGAGATTTGGCAGTGTTCGGAGACTCACCTTTGGAAATGGGTTCGTTGGACACTCAGTTAGTTGGTGATGCTTAGAGCGAAGCTCACTAGCCAAGTACCTTGACCTCATGGAAAGGTGGTTTGTCTGAAGGTGGAGGTTTTGGTTTGGGGGTTATGTGGTGTGTTTTGTATCAAGGTGAAGTGTTGCATTATTTGCTACAAAACAAAGGCCACCTAACCAGGCAAGCCTTTGTTGACCAACAGAGTGTTGGTTGTGAAATTAAAGGCTGTGTCCCCTCCCATTCTTTGACCATCAGGCACGTTATGGAAAGTTGGTCTTCAAAAGCGACATTAGCTTCTTCTGATTGGTTTCCAGCGAAGACTAATTCAACTTAAGGCTGCGTTTGGAGCTTATAAAAGGGGATGTGGTGATGCCTTTAAGTTATATTATCGAGCAGCTTCAGAAGCAACTCAGAGCAATCCTCAAGTAATACAGTGAGGGATCCCAGAGTGTTTTGAGTGCTGTTTTATGCAAGGTCGCGGCTCCTTATAGAATAAACAGGAGGCAAACCAAGAGGGTTTTTGGGGCTTGGGTTGTGAGATTTTTTCAGGTTGTAATCCGAATTTGCTGAAGGAGTAGTAAATCTCTCCAACTAGACGTACACTATATTTGAGTGGAACCAATATAAAACTCCGGTGTGTAAGGTGTGTTGCTTTTTTATGGTAATTGTCCTTTTATTTTACTTGGTTGCGTATTTTGTAGCGAAAGGCCATTCTGCCTTGTTCGTTGTCCCAACGATCTTGGAATTTCCGCGAGGGTTGGTATTACCCAAAAGGTGACCTAGAACTTTACAATTGTTATCAGAGCATCAAGGCTCGTGAGACAAGTCCAAGGCGATGGCGGAGGTTTCTTCTACAAAAGGAGACGCAACCAATTCAGACTCGTATGTTGGGCGATCGCATGTGACGGTGGGAGGCTCGAACTACAAAATCAAAAGATTCGATGGCAGGGGCAACTTCGAGATATGGTAGTACAAGATGAAGGCTATCTTGCGGAAAGACCGCGTACTTCAGGTGGTGTACGACACGGCGGCTCTACCTGCAAATATCTCGGAAAGGGAGAAGATGGAGATGGAGGACTCGACGATGACAACCATCCAGTTCAGCTTATCGGACAAGGTAATCTACCAAGTGTCTGAAGAGACTATGGCCAAGGAATTATGGGAGAAACTCGAGAAGCTGTACTTGAAGAAGTTGCTCACCAATCGGCTTATCCTACTGAAGACATTCTTTACTTTCAAGTTGCGAGACGGGACCTCATTGAAGGATCACATTGATACCTTCAACGGCTTAGTGATGAAGATGAGGGCGGTTGGTCTGACTGTGGAGGCGGAGCATGAAGCTATGATCCTGCTCCTGTCGTTACTGGAGCGGTACGTGACGTTCATCAACACCATGCTCTACAGTCGAGATACTCTCAATCTTGAAGATGTGAAGACGGGGCTCTACAGCGAGGAGTTGCGAGATCGTATGACAGGCGTTAGCTTGAGCAAAGGAGCTTCAGACAGCCAGGCTATATTTGCTTCGGAGCAAAGCAACAAAAAAGGCAACTACAACGGGAGATCGAGATCGAGATCGAGATCGAGATCAAGGACCATGGACACGAGGTGTCATATTTGCAAGAAGCATGTACATTGGAAAAGAGAATGGCCGGAGAGAAGGAACAATGACAAGGAAGCGCAAGCATCATCATCAGTTGCAATTGTGCAAAAGGAAGACGTAAGGAGCGAGGAGACCTACTATCTCTTCACTACAACTTCTTTAGAAGTTGCGAACCATGACTGGATCATGGACTTCGGTGCGTCGTTTCATATGACTTCAAATAGAGATTGTTTTCATACCTACAACACTAAGCAGGATGGATCAGTCTTTATGGGCAATGATGAAGAGTGCAAAGCTATTGGATTTGGTTCGGTAAGAATCAAGATGTTCGATGGCGTGTTGCGCGTACTCACCAATGTGTGGCACGTTCCAGCTTTGAGGCATGCACTAGTTTTCGTGGGGGCGTTGGATTCCAAGGATTGCAAGGTCACGATCGAGAGGAATGCGCTGAAGATATCGAAGGGATCGATAGTTGTGATGAGAGGTGAAAAGGTAAATGGCATATATCTGTTGAAGGGGACGACAATCATTGGCGACTCCAGTGTTGGCGTTAAGAGCTCGCATGAGATTGATTCGACCATGCTGTGGCAACTGAGACTAGGACATGTCGCGAAGAAAAGCTTGGAAGCTTTAATGAAGCGTGGGTTGATCAATGGGGTGAACTTCTGGAGTTCTGCGAGGATTGTGTCTACGGCAAGCAGACAAAGGTTAGTTTCGACACAGGGAAGCATAACACGGGAGGGATTCTCGATTATGTTCACACCGATGTTTGGGGTCCTGTGCCAATTCACTCTCTAGGTATGGCGCGTTATTTCATATCATTTATTGATGATTTCTCTAGAAAAGTATGGGTGTATGTGATGAAGGAAAAGTCGGAGGCGTTTGAGAAGTTCAAGGCGTGGAAGACCCTTGTGGAGACTCAAACAGGAAAGAAGCTAAAAGTGCTAAGATTCGACAATGGTGGCGAGTTTACTTCTGCAATGTTCACAAGATTCTGCCGGGAGCAAGGAGTAAGGCGTCACTACACTACACCAGGAGATCCGCAGTCAAATGGAGTTACCGAGCGGATGAATAGGACACTTCTTGAGAAGGCAAGGTGTCTCAGGTTTACATCGGGATTGTCAAAGGGATTTTGGGCTGAAGCTATGGCAACCGCTGTATATTTGGTGAACAGAATTCCATCTTCAGCTATCGACGATAAAATCCCAGAGGAGGTCTGGAAAGGTAAGCCAGTAGAGTTGATCATCTTCGAATATTTGGATGTCCAGTACAGGTTCACGAGGGAAGTGATAAGATCAGTGCGAATGGAAAGAAGTGTATCTTGATGGGATACATGGATGGCATTGAAGGTTATAAACTGTGGAGTCCATAAGAGAAGAAGGTCCTGGTTAGTCGACATGTTACATTTGAAGAGTCGACAATGTTGCAAAAGAAGGCTATAGAAAATACCGAAAAGGCCTCGAACGAGGTGGAGGTATTTTTTTCCAAATCCATGTATTGACACAGATAAATGTAAAGGCGAGGCAGTTGAAGGAGAGTCTCCACAAGTGGAGACTACTACATGCAGCGACAATGGTGGAAGTTCTAGTCGAGGTGGAGAGACTAGGGCTATGGTGGACGACTCTATTGCTAGCAGAGTGGGGCGGCGCATCGTAAAGGCCCCAGCTCGTTTTGATGATTACATAAATTTAGTTTATGCATTGCAGGCGCGTGGAGATCTTACGGCAGATAAGATTGCGATGGATGCATTGAGTTTGGACGCAAACTCAGGGTGGCGATGTGCAAGGGTCGACAAAGCATATCCCAAGAAGATTCACAAGAAGGAGAACCCGACAGGAGAAAGGTCGGCGCCGAAGTTTGGGCGACGCTCAAACTTGTTTTCCTTGAAGAGGTGCTAGGGTGACACGAGGTGGCACAGGGAGAGATCACTACATGTTTTTGCTTCAGGTATAGATTCATGGAGATTCGACAGTGTTCGGAGACTCACCTTTGGAAATGGGTTCGTTGGACACTCAGTTAGTTGGTGATGCTTAGAGCAAAGCTCACTAGCCAAGTGTCCTGACCTCATGGAAAGGTGGTTTGTCTGAAGGTGGAGGTTTTGGTTTGTGGGTTATGTGATGTGTTTTCTATCAAGGTGGAGTGTTGAATTATTTGCTACAAAACAAAGGCCACCTAACCAGGCAAGCCTTTGTTGACCAACAGAGTGTTGATTGTGAAATTAAAGGCTGTGTCCCCTCTCCTCCTTTGGCCACCAGACACGTTATGGAAAGTTGGTCTTCGAAAGCGACATTAGCTTCTTCCGATTGGTTTCCAGTGAAGACAAATATAACTTAAGGCTGCGTTTGGAGCTTATAAAAGGGGATGCGGTGATGCCTTCAAGTTATATTATCGAGCAGCTTCAGAAGCAACTCAGAGCAATCCTCAAGTAATACAGTGAGTGATCCCAGAGCGTTTTGAACGCGTTTTTATGCAAGATTCGCGGCTCCCTGTAGAATAAACAGGAGGCGAACCAAGAAGGTTTTTGGGGCTTGAGTTGTGAGGTTTCCCAGATTGTAATCTGAATTTGCTGAAGCAGTAGTGAATCTCTCCAACTGGACGTACACCATATTTGGGTGGAACCAGTATAAAACTCCGGTGTGCAAGGTGTGTTGCTTTTTTGTGGTAATTGCCATTTTATTTTACTTGGTTGCGTATTTTGTAGCGAAATGCCATTCTGCCTTGTTCGTTGTCCCAACGATCTTGGAATTTCTGCGAGGGTTGGTATTACCCAAATGGTGACCTAGAACCCTATATATTGTACACGGATCATAATCAATGTCATGAGATCAAAGAAAAAGAAAATACTTACTTCTAAAATTCAGACCTGGTGGTACACGCATGTGCGTGTGATGGTGGCACGTGCAGTGGAATCCACCATGGGTCGAATTGAGTGGCACGGCTACTGGAAAGCGGAAATGGCGGGTTATGGTAACGGTCAGAAGTGCTTATGGCGATGGTAGCTGGAGTGCTTGGCGGTGATGGCTGAGGCCCACATCTGAAGACAAGATTCCAGATATTAGGGTTGCTTGTGTTGAATTCAAGGTGGCCAGGCTAATTTTTTTATATGTGATAAAGAAAGGAAGGCGCATGTAGGCCTCAAAAGAGTCAAGCCATCACTTGAATGTTCACATATGTGCATGCAAATAGTATTTATTTCACTTCAAATTTTTTGGCAGTGGTCCCTGTGTGTGAAGGAACCCATTCATTTTGCATGTAAAGCTTTTTCACATGGCCGGTTGAAAAGCAAGGGATGATTTTAATTTCTATTGGATATGGGTTATATGGAATCAGTAAGTTGTTGGTTGAATGGTAGCTGAATGTTAGTGGTAGAAAAATTGATGGGTTCATAAATTGTGATGTTGATCGGATTGTCGAGGTTGATTAAAACGTAGATTGATCATTTGGAGAACTATCAAGATGATCCAGGAGTCAAGCATAATATTTTTCAGTGCTCTGGCTGCAATGGTATAAAGCGGGTTGGGCGAATTCCATTGCTTGAAGTAGTGTAGATCATTGCGAGATCAATAGTGATCAGGAAGATCAGGTGCATGTTATATGATTAGAAGGTGAATGGTAGCATTGATAGTACGTGTAAGATACATAGATATGTATTCATGTTTGATGGATGCTGATGTACTTCGAGGCATGGTATGACACGATATCTACGACATCAAATTTATCCTAGTTGTTGGTCATGGTGATTGGATCCATATGGTGCATGGTATAATGATCACGGTTATTTAGGATGTGATCATGGAACATCATGCGTACTTAGTTGGAGATTTAGATAAAGCAGGTGTAGTGATCATGATTGTTCAATGCGTGTCATGAAAGCGTGATGGGTGCTTGGTTTTGATCAAAGTTGAGCATGGTATAATAATCATGATTGTTTAAGTTGTGATAGGAGGAAGATTATGAGTGCTCGATTGGAGACTATGATGATCATTCTTGATGTCCTTAACCAGATGAGCATGTAGTATAACCGGATTTACATGTGAAGCAAGATGGTGAGAACAATAATGTATCTTTAGTTTGTGTGGCTTACCGGATACGAGTCGTATCTGGTTATTACATCCAAGAAATTTTATGTTTAGTTCCAACTACCATCATTAATGGATTGGACCACCTAATTAATATGTAGAAGCCATCATGTTAAAATTGTCCTCTTTAATTAAGACACCAAATTAATGTGCGTGACCCACATGTTGATGTGTGGATAAAAACGTGTGCGCGGCTACAAATCCAATTCGTATTAGAATTCTTTTCTGGTGAATGGGTTGATAGTGATATTTGTAAAAGAATGCTTTATAAATGAACCTAGTAGTTAGAACAGAAGGAGATATGAATACTTCTATAAAAAGATAGCTTCCGCAAAGAGAGCTAGAGTTTCTTCAGAGAGAGCTAGTGTTTCTCTAGATATTTTTTCTTCGGAGAAAGGAAAAGAGATTCTTAAAAAAAGAGCTGAAAAGAGAGTTTTTAGTTATAGAGTATTTGGTTATCTCCATATATTTTCTTGTGAGAAATAGAGTTTATTTATTTTTCTATCAAAGTTCTTTCTACATAATCACAACAGGAGAATGCTGTTTCTATATTTAAATAGTCATGGTGCTTGTTGCATTTGGCAACACTACAAGTCGTCTATCTACAATCATCAACTTGCATCACCAGTGTTATAGAATGCATTGATCTATTATTGACTAAATAAACTGATGTTCTGATCTTATGCATAGTTCTTTGTCCATATAGAATCTTCTGATGAAGTTGCTAGCAAAATGATGAAAGTTTGCTTAGTGAGAAAAGGGAAACAATTAGGGGTTCCTCTTCCTTTGGGACGCCTTTGTTAAAGCAATGTGATGGGATTATCACTTATCAGAGACGACAAAAAGGGCTTCCGGTGGCTAATGCAAGATACATTGGCGTTTTCATAAACTTTGGGTGGTTTTGTAATTCTTTAGTCTTTTTGGGGTTTTTTGCAAATTTGTAATTTCTGATTTGTATTTATATGCGATGGACGGAAGGGAATTCTTATGCTTATTTTGAGAGAAATCATAAGAGAGATTGAGAGTTCCATTTACTTTCGGAAGAGTGAGGTCGTCCTTTTTAATCGGTGACTTGGGAGAGCGGTCTACCTCTTCAACATGGCCAATTATCTTTATATTTTTAGTTTTTATTAATAGAAATCAGATTTTTTTCTTTCCGCTCTTATCAATTTGGTATCCGAGCACTCCACGATCCATGGCGGAGATGAGATCCAATGGCAAGATCAATGCTTTGGATGAGAAGTACGATGGCGAGAACAAAGATTTGAAGAAAATCATGGAGGAAATTACGGCGACGACGGATAAAGATAGGGCAATGTCGGAGTAAAGATTTAATGGCATGGAGCGAGCCCTAGCACAAGTCTAGCACAAATCTAACAACAAATTTCGGGACTAACGCTGGCTACGCAATCCAATGAGGGGAAAACCCTAATTTAGTGTGAAAGTTGACGGCTTTGCAGAAGGGAAATGGAAAAGTACCGGAATACGAAGAAGGGATGCTTCCCGATGTCGATGAGTACTTTGCGGAAGACGAGGATGAGACCCCAAGGCGTGGAAACCCTAGTTGCCCCAACAAGGGCTGTAGCAGGACCGCCCGGCCTCTGCAGCCCCCTTGCAGGGCCGAGCGGCCCACAGGGACAGCCGTCAGGGCCGTCCGCCCTTTGCAGTTGATCTACAAGGGTGCATGGCTCCTGCTGTCATGCCCTATTTTCAACTATAAGTGTAGTATACTCCTATGTGTGATGTATTATGGTGTGTATATTGGAATGTATGGTATTCTATGGGTAGGTGTATGAATAATATGTGGTGTCTTCATATGTATGCCATTGAATGGTATGGTATCCATACTTATTTGTGTGTGTGTGTGTGTGTATATTGATGTGTGCAATATAAATTGGTGTGTGGATGTTGTGCCTTGTAATATTTGCGTGGAGTGAATGCGTATGCATGATATAATTGTGTGATAAACATAGATTGGATGCAATATTGGCTTGTGGATGTATTGTATTAGTTGAAAGTAGTAATGTAATGCAGTGTGTGCACATGAATGCATGTAGGTGGATACATGTGTGTAGGCATAATGGTATGTATATGTAATGTGTAAGTATATAGATATATGTATATATGAATGGAGTATGTACATGTGTGTGTGTGAATGTATATAGTGTATGTATGCATGGGTGTGTAGGAGGGGCTATGAAAAATGTTTAGTAGAATGAGGGACCTTTGGGTAATTTTCACGAGATTTTATAAATAAAGTGTACATGGAAGATGGGTCTTTTGGTGAATTTAGTTTTTAACATATAGAATTGAATTATTAAGAGAAAGAAAAAGACAAAAGAAAGAAGAGTGTAGAAAAGAGAGAAGCATGAAGATTTCTCTAGAAAACACCTGCCCTTAAAATCTCTTAACTTTCATTTCTTTCTCTCTTTCTCTTATTTTCTCCTCCCTCCTCTCTCAAAAGTGGCCGAACCCCCCATGTGAGTTCATGGTGGTCAAGCTCCCCAAGGGTCACTCCACCATCACTCCGCAAACTCTAGTAGCCTCCCTTTCTTCATTTGGGTGCATATGAGTCATTTTGGAGCTCTAGAAGAGGAAGTTTCTTAGGCAAAGTTGGGAGCTTTTGTGGATGATCTTAGAACACTGCTTGGAGGGAGTTAAGATTGGTTTTTTGAGGATGAAAGGAAGCTTCTTTGAGGTAGGAAACCAACTCTTTATGGTAGATTATGGACGATTAGAAGTAAAAGCTTTTATCTTTCTTTAACTACATATTTCACATGCCTTGCTTTAATGACTAACTACTAAAGTTGGCTCCTTTTATATGTGCTCATGCTCAAAATGACTCTTTTCCATGCTAACAAGAAAAGGTTGCAAGCTTTCTTAAGGATGCAAGTCATTGTTTAGCAAGTTATTAACTTTAGTAGCTTTTAGTGAAAAAGGTGTTTACTTTATTGTGTTTGCATTCTCAACATGGCCTCCTTATTATGCTTCCTTAACTATGCAAATTAATGTTAACTTTATTAAGAAATCTTGTTTAAAGTTGTCACCTTTATGTGTATTAGCATGCTACATTGCCAAATTGTTACGTTTTAAGCAAAATTGTGGTTTTCTAATTAAACATGCAAGTTGTTATCTTGAAGGGGAAATTAGCATGCGAGTTGCCCTCTTTTTATTTGGGGTCAACAAGTTGAAAACTTGTATGTAAATTCACATGTTAATTGTTCTTAAGTTGTCATTTGTGGTTCATCGTGTGTGGTAATTCTCTTGCTTGACCAATTTCGGCCATGGGCAATGTGGTAATTTTGTGGCATTGCAATGAAAGGAAGAGAGACGAGGAAGTGATGAAAAATTGTGTATATGGGAGTTGGCCTTGATGTATGCCCTTTAAACAAAGCTTTGGAAAGGGAGTGCATATATTTTGTGGCATTTGCATGTCCCTTTATGCAAATAAGAGGGGAAATGTGAAATGAAAGAGAAAGAAATTGTGAAGCCCTTCCTACATGTGTTTCTTAATCAAATTTCTTCATGCACATTTATGAAGTAATTGTTTACTCACTTGTAATACAAGATTATAAACAATTGACTCAATCCCCTCAAAGGGGGTGAGCTTTCACATGGGGTTGGGGGAGAACTAAGTACTAGAAGGATATGAGGACTGGACTATGTTATGATGATTTTGATGTACCTTGATTAGTTTCGGGTATTTTGTGGTGATTACCGTATCTTGCTAGTTTTGGGTACGTTGTGTTGTGATGTTGTGTGGTTTTTCTCACTCGCACTCCGATGTGGGGAATTGGTGGAGTGAGAGCCCTTGTTAATGAAACAGTGCTCGTGTACCACTGGCGGGTGCTCCTTATCGCCCCACCTTGGGTGAAGTCCAGTTCCTCATATTCAACTTCGTATCCAGTTTTCTAAAGAACTTAATAAACTTAAAACAATTGCTTAGTGTCTGTAATCATTGTACTTTATGCACTTGTTCTTGCCAATATATGTAGTTGCCACCTGTTTCTCCATTGTGTAGCTTATACTTGCGTTCCACGATGCATATGATAGATGTACTCTCTCTACTTAGTTCATGTTTTGCACCTCTTTTGATGCATGATGGAAAACATAGTATGCCATATGGAGTTGGACTTCCTAATTGGACGCGCTTTGACATGCTCCACCCCGTGGATTTCAGGTTAAGACAGATGGAGTTTTGGGTGCTGGGAGCTTGAGGGTGGTGGCTTGTTAGACGGGAGAGCATGAGTTATTGGGTTGGGTTTCACTTGAGTACGTTGTACCAGGGGTTGTAGTGAGAGAGTTTGGCGTGAGACTTGTGTACATCTTTTGTACATTTGTTATGTATATAAATATAAATAGACAGTTGTTTCTCTTTTATTACATCTATGATGTTCTCTGAGTTATAATTTACTTTTTAGTATTACGTGTACTCTCCCAGCACGTGCGCAGTGGCCTGCGTCTGTTCGTTGTACTCCATCTCTATCCCTTCTTTCTCTTCACCCTCGCCTCTCTAGGAGAGCCTGTGACAGATTTGTACTTCTCAGGTATCCTGGTGAGCTGGGTGTTACACATGCCGAGGAGATTCAGTGGCGTCCGGCCCTTGTTGAGTGAAATCAGGGGCACCCGGCTCTTTCTGATGCCCTGCAAGGGGGTATAATCACTGACAGCCATCGGAAGGGGTGCCCCGCCCTTGCAGGGCACAAACAGGGGTCTCCTGCCCTTGTCGTGCATCGCCAGGTTTGCAGCAGCATGTCTGCCATCTGACGCGGGCTTGTGGCCCCTTTTGATGGGCTATGACGTCGACCGTTGCCGACCATCCTGGGTACGTGTTGGAGCCCGACGACGACGTGGACGTTTGTATTGGGATCCATGGCCCCTGATACGCTGTAGAGAGGCGGCGTCCTCCGATCCCAGCTTAAGAGGAGTATCCAGAGGCTGGCGGCAGGGACTGGGTTAGGAGGAGGACCGAGGTTTTGTGTTGGACGACGAGGGCTAGGGTGGCTATGAGAACCGAGATGAAGGTCATTGGAAAGGACTAGAGCGACACATGGATCGGTGGCGATACACCTACCAGCATCATCATCCCAGACACACTGGTGACGAGCAGATCAGGAAAATTTTGGGGTGGACAGTCGGACGAGGAAGCTGAAGATGTCGATATTTAAGGGAGAACCTCCACGGCCGATTTACAGAGTGGAGAGATTTTTCTTAGTGACACACATATTGGAGGGATAGAGGTTGGAGGCGGTCACAGTGTGTTTCGAGGGAGAGTCGGTCGCGGTGTGTTTCGAGGGAGAGTCAGTTGCGGTGTGTTTCGAGGGAGAGGCGCTCTCTTGGTTCCTGTGGATGGAGTAGAGGGAGCCGATCAGATCATGGGGACGAGCTTAAGGATTATTTGGTGGACAAATTTCAGGATACAAAGTCGGAGAACCTATATGAGTAGCTGATGGCACTGGGGCAGGATGGCTCCGTCAGGGAGTATAGTAAGAAGTTTGGGGCACTTTCATGGAGGGCTCGAGACATACATGATGAGACTTTGAGATTATGCTTCATGAAATGGGCTCAAGCCCAACATATGAGCAGAGCTCCGTCTCCATCAGCCTTATGGACTGATACAGACGATGGAGCTAGCGCGGTTGGTAGAGGATCGCCATACAGAGGAGCGTAGATCTCGAGGAGTTTGGAGCGGTTCCACTTTTCGTAGTCAGGCATCCACTGGGGGCAGAAGGCGACGACGACAAGGGTAGACCGGTTCAATAAGGAGAAACCCAACGAGCCACACCAGGAGGACAGTTCAGGAGGATGATCGATGCAGAGATGCAGGAAAAGAGATAGAAGGGGTTATGTTTCAGATGCGTGAGAGATTTACCTTGGGGCACTATTGTGCGTACACAAGCTTCGGGTACTGTTGCTAGAGGAGAACGAGGATGCTGGGATAAAGGATGAGACACTGGAGTGTGCAGGCTGGGAGCACTACCATTTGGACGTCGAGGCAGGTTCTCTATGGTTCATCTCGAACCATACCATGGAGTTGACAGGCAAGATATACGACCAGGCAGTGACTGTACTTATTGACAATGTGGCCATCCACAATTTTATCTCTAACAAGGTCGTGGAGCAACATGGCCTCTAGTTAGTGGATACCGACAGCTTTGGCGTGATGATGTGGACGTGTTAGGTGGAGCGCAACTGAGTAGTGTGTCGAGGTCTCATTCTTACATTGCAGGGAGTTCAGGTTGTGGAGGATTTTCAGCCACTAGACTTGGGTAGCATGGACATGATCCTGGGCATGCGGTGGTTGCAGTCATTGGGAGACATGAAGGTTAATTGGAAGTTGCTCAGGATGGAGTTCCAGGAGGGAGTATGACAGTGACGCTGCAGGGTGATCCCAGTTTATGCAGGTCCCTGGTTTCCTTGAAGACTATTACCAAGACCATCCAGTCTGAAGGGGCAAATTTTTGGTGGGGATGCATGGGCTAGAGAGAGGACATGCCATAGTCCGACAACTAGTAGATATTCCACATGAGGTGCGACAGTTGATGAGCCAGTTTGAGGGAGTTTTTAAGACTCCCCAGGGTCTTCCGCCACCATGAGACCATGCACATGTGATAGTGTTGCGGGAGGGAGTTTCCTCTATTAGTGTGAGGCAGTATCTTACCCCAGGCCCAGAGGATGAGATCGAGCACATGGTGGTAGAGATGGTACATGCAATGGTAATTCAGCCAAGTGTGTGCCCTTTTAAGCCCAGTTTTGCTGGTAAAGAAATAGGACAGGAGCTGGATGTTCTGAATGTTCTGCGTGGATTACATGGCATTAAATAAGAAGACGGTCCCAGATAAGTTTTCCATCCTAGTTATTAACGAGCTCCTAGACGAGTTGCATGGATTGACGATTTTTATAAAGATTGATTTGAAGTCCGGCTACCACGAGATCAGGATGCGTGTGGAGGATGTGTGATGACAGCCTCCAGGACTCCTGAGGGCCATTATGAGTTCCTGGTCATGCCATTTGGCTTGACCAATGCCCATGCTACATTTTAGGCCCTTATGAACAAGGTATTTTGCCCCTTGTGACATTTTGTTCTTATTTTCTTTGACGATATCTTGGTGTACGGCCGGTCCCTGAAGGAGCATAGTAGATATTTGTAGATAGTATTTCAGGAGCTTCAGCATAATCAGTTATATGCAAATAAGAAGAAGTGCCTTCTTGCTCAGCCGAGGGTGGAATATTGGGGCACGTGGTCTCAGCAGTAGGGGTGGCAGCTGACATGTCAAACATAGCAGCGATGGTGGATTAGCCGCGCTCTACCACACTACGAGGCTGAGAGGATTCCTGGGTCTGACGAGGTACTACATGAAGTTCGTTAAGGGATACTGTATCATCGCATGGCCACTTATAGAATTGCTAAAGGAAAATTTCATCAGAGCGATGATGTGACGGAAGCATTTGCGGCCTTGAAAAAGGACATGACTATAGAACTAGTGCTTGCACTTCCAGATTTTAGTAGACCTTTTGTTGTGGAATCTGATGCTTTAGGGCACGGTTTGGGGGCAGTGCTGGACCATGGACCTATAGCATACTTTAGCTAGGTCCTGACGGCGAGGGCGAGGCTGAAGTCCGTATATGAAAGGGTGTTGATGGCAATTGTATTGGCAGTACAGAAGTGGAGGCCTTACCTGCTAGGTCGGAGTTTTGTGGTGCGCATTGATCAGAGGAGCTTGAAGTACTTGCTGGAGCAGCGCATGGTATCTGAGGAGCATCTGCGGTGGCTTAGCAAGCTGATGGTGTACAAGGTTAAGATACAGTATCGCATTGGGTTGGAGAACAAGGCTACAGATGTACTTCGAGGTGGAATGAATGAGGACATACGATTGGAAGCCTTGTCTGTTCCAGTTTTGCAAGATTGCAAGCCTCTATTGCGGGAGATCGAGGAGGACCAGGAGCTAGCATAGATTCATGCAACACTTTTGCATGGATCGGAGGATCATCTTGGATATTCTTTGCAGGGATGAAGTTATTATACCAGGGGCGTGTGGTGTTATCGCAGACTTCTATCCACATCCCAACATTTTACAGGAGTTTCATATCAGAGACTTTTCGATGCTGTGGGCGAGGTGGTTAGCTTGAGCAGAGTATTGATATACCACTTCATTTCACATGACAGCCTCGATTACACAATTCAAGATTTTGTATGGGCGAGATCCTCCTCATTTGTTGCATTATGGATATGAGTCGACGTCAGTTTCTAAGGTGGAGCAGTATTTGGTGGAGAGGGACTGGATGTTGGAGGAGCTGAAGCATCATTTGACCAGGGCTCACCAAATAATGAAGACTTGAGCTGGTTCTCATCGCATGGACATACATTTTGCTGTGGGAGATATGGTGTACCAGAAGTTGCGTCCCTATCGACAGAGGTCCTTAGCGCATAGAAGGAATGAGAAGCTGTCTTCACATTATTTTGGTCTATATGAGATTGAGGCCAATGTTGGCCCTGTTGCGTACATGCTGAGGTTACAACCAAGGTTGGCCATCCATATCGTTTTTCATGTGTTGCAGCTCCGTCAGCTCCGTCAGACCATTGTAGATCATACCCCTTCGTCATTACTTCCTGAGACATTGACTGAGGATATGGAGGTTGTTATGGAGCCTGAAGAGTTGAAGGGAGTCCACATAGGAAGTTTAGGGGAGTGCGAGGTATTTGGTGCGGTGGAAGAGCCTACCTGATCATGAGAACACTGGGAGATGGTGGGGGTCATTACACAACAGTTTCCAAACTTCCACCTTGAGGACAAGGTGGCTCCTTTGTGGGAGTAATGATGGGATTATCACTTATCAGAGACGGCAGAAAGGGGCTTCGTGCGGCTAATGCAAGATCTAGGGGAGTTTTCGTAAACTTTGGGCCTTGCATAATTCTTTAGTCTTTTTGGGGTTTTCCACAAATTTGTAATTTTCTGATTAGTATTTATAGGCAATTAGGGGAGGGGGAAGGGAATTCTTATGCTTATTTTGAGAGAAATCATTAGATAGGATGAGAGTTCCCTCTACTTTCGGAAGAGTGCAGTCGTCCTCTTTAATCGTTGACTTGGGAGAGGGGTCCACCTCTTCAAATTGGCCAAGTATATTTATATTTTCAGTTTTTATTAATAAAAAAAATCAGATTTTTCTTCTTCGGATCCTATCACAATGAGTGAGATAAAACCTACTAGAAGAATGAGCTTCTTTACAAACAGACCTTGTGCTGGCATCACGCGATGCGCTAGCTTGTTGAGGCCAGCTTGGCAGCATGTCTACATTTTACAAATTGGGTATTCGGGGCTCAAACTGAGATTTTTGAAACTGAAACTTGGAAGGCCGCCAAACCAGTCAAAAATGTGGTTTGGAAAATCACAATCACAAATTGTGAGCAACTAAGGTTTGTCTGAATACAAACCTTGGCTTCATTTTGACTTAAATGAAACCCAACTTCCAAAAACTGTGGTGTGTTGCCAACTAGGGCTGGAGAGCGTGCTTAAATAACTGTGTCTTTGCTTGGCTTACTGAATCATCTGATATGTGCTTTGATTTCTCGCTTCTGCAGTCCCATGTAGGGGTGGCAAAATTGACCCGACCCGACCCGACCCGACCCGAACCCGGCCTCTTGGGTCGGGTATGGGTAGGGGCCAATCCGGGTCGGGTCGAATTCGGGTCAACCCGACCGACCCGGATAAAAATCCGGGTCGGGTACGGGTTTGACCCCTCGACCCGGTTGACCCGAATTCGACCCGTATTTTCACTCTTTTCACACCAACCCGACCCGGACCCGAACCGAACCCGACCCGAACCCGACCTTTTTTGAAAAATAATCAGTATTACACACCAAACCCGACCCGAACCCGACCCGAACCCGACCCGTAAGACAAACCGGGTCGGGTACGGGTCACCCGGGTTACGACCGGGTCGGGTTCGGGTATCCGAACCCTGACCCGAATTTAATTCGGGTCGGGTTCGGGTTTACCCTTATTCGGGTCGGGTCAAACCTGACCCGACCCGAACCCGACCCGACCCGCCCGTTTGCCACCCCTAGTCCCATGGCATGAAGCTGACATCATTGTTGCTTATTCAGTCCTCCATCTGCATTCTTATAGTCTTAGATATTCTGATTTGGTATTGCCAGTTTGATAAATTGTTTGGATCGAAATGATAATCACTATCAAGTTAGGTAATTGCAAGCGATATTGTCTTCTGGGGGTTGCACTAACTATTAAAGAAGAAATAAAATTGATCTTTTTAGCTCTGTACATGAATGCAAATCTGTAACTGGGTCTCTCTGAGCTTTTTGAATAGCCGAATTATTTCTCCCGAATTCATTTGTTTAGCTTGAACTTTGAAATTAACTGCAAGTGCTGCAAATGCAGCATTAATATGACATTGAGATTGTCAATGTTGCTCTTATTATGACTTGTTTGTTGCATCAGGAAACCTCATGTAAATGTCGGGACTATTGGACATGTCGATCATGGGAAAACTACTCTTACAGCAGCAATCACCAAGGTTTGATCCTTTTTCTTTTGATGTATTTGATATCGAGTAAAAACCTAGTTCGGTTTCTTTCTTTTATGATCTACAATTGCATCACGTCAGACCAGTATGACATGTATCTCCAGCTTCTTCTGAAATATGAAGGGAAAGAACGCATCATACAAAAAATTAGAAGTATAATACATTAGGGGATATAGTATTGTACAGGCTGGGAGAGATGCATATGAAAATTATGATTATAATTTTCAGCTTTTATGTGAGTCAAAGACTAAGACAATATAACCTGGAGACATTATGTGAATTTGAATGCATGCGGAGACTACCTAGTTACTTACATTTTGTACATCAGATTGTTGACAGTGGCACCCAATGTTGCACGACGAGAGTGGAACTTCCATGCATTTCTGTTATTTTTAAATATTTCGTTTGGATGGAGGTGCAATTTTAGGTGATCTATTATTCTGGCAGAACCAGAGAGATTTGTGCCAAATTCTCCTCAGCTTAAGGAACCACCAATGTATTTTATTGGTTACATATGGAAGAGAAAAGTGAAAATGCATTTAAGTCATACTTATGTTTTCTTTCAGGTGCTTGCTGAAGAAGGAAAAGCTAAGGCTGTTGCTTTTGATGAAATTGACAAGGCCCCTGAGGAGAAAGCTAGAGGAATTACCATCGCTACGGTTAGATAATGACTTCTAAAATTAAGGATTTACTTTTTCCACGTGTAGTATCTTAAACTGTTGGCGACAATTACATCTCTTATGTTATTCATATTCTGGACATTGTTTTGCAGGCGCATGTAGAGTATGAAACCACTAAACGGCATTATGCTCACGTAGATTGCCCTGGACATGCGGATTATGTCAAAGTAAGTTGAAAATAAAGTGGTGATCCAGCTTAATTTAATATCCTAGGTCGCATAATTATATGCATATATGAAGTGATCGTGCCTGGCCTTTGAGATTAAATATCAGAGGTACTCTATAGTGTTCAGAAACTATGCAGCGCATTTTTAGTTATTTTCTGAGTTTCACATGTGACAAAATCAGAACAAATAGAAACTTTGCCATGAGTCAGAGATTTGATCTTGATCATGTTTATTACACTGATCTGTATTTAGCTTTTAACCAAGGTTTGAGGGCACGGTTTCGGTCTCGGTTTCGTTCCTCTGGAAATTTATGTTTCGGTTTCGGTTTCGCCTGTTTCAGTGGTTTCAGATGTAAGTTTGGTCTCGTCTGTATCGGTAGTTTCAAATACTTAAAACATATCAATTACTCTCAAATACAAAAGCATCAAATACTTAAAAACTAAAGTTTTAAACCAGTACTATCAAACACTATCAAATTTGTATACTAATACGTATTTACAAATTTATATAATACCGTCAAGACATAGAAATACATATTTCCCAAAATTGCTTATACAATGCCAAACTTGTAACTATCAATATCAATCTCAATATACACTAGGGAAGTTGCTATGCGAACAGACCTTTTTGCTACCTTTTTGCTGAGTTCACAGACCATCTCTTTCTGAAGGTATTTGAATTGAGCAAAAAGGACTACTCTCATACCCTAGTGCTGCTGCTGCTAGTCACATAAACATTTTGCTAATCATATTGCATCATTTACAAGTTTGCCTTTAAAATTGTAAAAGACAATGGCAAACTTGTAAATAAATGCATCATGTTTAGCAAAATTTGTATGTGACTAGCAGCACTCATTAGGGCCATTTAGCAAAATGTGTATGTGACTAGCAGCACCCATTAGGCAACATGGGCTTCTTCTTCTTTAGGGAGGCGGCGGGAGGCGGCGGGATGCGGCGTGAGATCTCGAGGTAAGTTCCTCTTCCTCTTCCTCTTCCACTTCTTCTTTTTTTTGATGTACTGTAGAACCTTGATAGGTTTTTAATCAATTTTTGACATCCTTCATCTACATTTTTCACTCTTAATTTCTTTTTTCTCCTTTGGTTTCAGCCGGAACATTGCCGTTTCGGCTAGTTTTGGCCGAAACCGAAAATTTTAGGCCAGGTTCATCTCGGTTAGCTCCAAAACCGAGACGAGAGGGTTCGGCCGATAACTAAAACCATGCTTTTAACTACTAGGTACTGAAAGCCCTTGTTTATGATGAGTATATCGTAAAGCATCTTACAACAGCTGTATTATTACCATCAGATCTATATTCTAGTTCCATTGTCCTTGGGAAGCATCTGCTGATTGCTTGGATCTGCAAGATTTGACATACTGGTACTAGAGATTGATCATATATTTTCACTTGTAATCCAAGCTGTGGGGAATGCCCATAAAGTTCTTTTGAGCATGGAGGATCAGCACAAGATATAGGTGGTTCAGGGTGAAGTGGCCTTTCCAGGAAATAATCAGCTCGTCATTATGAAAGATCAGGCATGCCTGAAGCTTTTATATATCAAGACACGTGGGTGTAGAAGAGAAGCATTGCCAACACCATATTAAGCAGTTTTCTTTTCTGTCATTAATATCATTTCTGACATAGTTCAGAGAGGGCTATGACTGCAATGAGATTAAAAAAACAGAGGCTATGAAGGAAAAGGTTATTTGGATTGGTATCAAGGGAGAGCAATTTTTCTTAAAAAAAAGCTTGCAGCATCAAGAAAAATACATAACTCATCTATCAGTAACCCATCACAGGCCTGTAGGTTCGTCTCTTTAGGTGCATAAAAGGACCCATAATTCTGATTAGTCTTGTAATTGATTTTTGAGAGTACTGTATGATTTGTTCTTTTGGTCAAAATCAGAATCACTTCTGGGATCATATCGAAAAAAGTACCACAAAATTTATTATATTAATCAGACATGTGTGTGTGTGTGTGTGTTTTTTGGGGGAGGGGGGGGGGGGGGGGGGGGGCTCGTTAGATTCAATCTAAGGAGGTCCCACATTTCCCCCAATCTCCCACATTGTTTTTGAATTTTTTATCATGGGTTTGTTGTTCACCTCATGGATGATCAACATACCAAATTTCAAGAGATTCTAGTACTTTTTGAGCCCTCATCTACCCCTTACAACTTCATAGGGTTTTCAGCACGTTTTCAGACCGTTGAAGTTGTAAGGGGTAGATAGAGGCTCAAAAAGTACATTGTTTTTGAAATTTTTTGTCATGGGGTTGTTGTTCACCTCATGGATGATCAAAATACCAAATTTCAAGAGATTCTAATACTTTTTGAGCCTTCATTTACCCCTTACAACTTCATGGGGTTTTCAGCACGTTTTCAGACCGTTGAAGTTGTAAGGGGTAGATGGGGGCTCAAAAAGTATTGGAATACCTTGAAATTTGGTATGTTGATCATACATGATGTGAACAACAATTCCATGAAATTTTTTCAAAAAAGATTGTGGGAAATGGAGGAAAATGGGGGTGCATCCTTAGATTTAATCTAAGGAGGCACTCTAGATCCCATTTTCCATATGTGTGTGTGTATATATATATATAAAAGAATGTGAGATCTAGATCTGGAATTGGAACTAGATCTGAGTCAGTTATAAACCCAGATCGTAACTTGTATTAAAATCACGTCCCAATCAAATTTTGTGTCAAATAGAATCTTTAAATAATTATTTAAAATTTACATGTGTGGTTAGTTTGATCCCGATCTCTTATGTCCAACATCAGGAAATCGAAACTGCTAGATAAGTTTGAGTTTAATATCTTGATTGCCTGTTTGAGTCATGGTCCTCACGATGACGAATTAATGTGCACTTGCATTGGCATAATTTAGGTACCAACACCTTAAGCAACTTGATTTCAAATTCACATATTTAATTTCTAACGAGAATGAATATGTGATTTTGTAGATTTGATTTGGGAACCTGAACCAAGTTATACCTTGAATTCCTTATTTTCCTTGGAAAAATATAATTTTAGTCTTTAATCTTTAGATTAAGTCTGTGCATGCGTGCCCTAAATGTATTTTCATGTATTCAAACCTTGCACAAATATTTCCAGACAACTATGGTTGACATTGTTTCAGAACCTAAGCCCATGTTTCTGTGAAAGTTTCTGTGTACATCTAGTCATGATTCTGATTAAATTTGGTAAATTATACATTAGTTTCACTGTTTTCACTTCCTGGATATTTAAATTTACTTGAAGGTACTTTGATGATATTTTGTTTATAATTTTCCTTGTCTAGCAATTAATTTTGCTGACTCACAGAACATGATTACGGGAGCTGCTCAAATGGATGGTGGAATTCTTGTTGTATCCGCCCCAGATGGACCAATGCCTCAAACAAAAGAACATATTCTGCTTGCCCGCCAGGTGAATATATGGCTTATCGCTTGTTTTTCTGTTTCTTTGGATATGCAGGTCATCTATGTGTTGCCACCCTGTCTTATATATGTTTTTATATATTTTCAGTTCAAGCAAAATCTTTTCTTTCCTACTATGTAGGTCGGCGTGCCATCACTTGTGTGCTTCCTGAATAAGGTTGATGCTGTTGATGATCCTGAATTGCTGGAACTCGTAGAAATGGAACTACGTGGTATGAATTATTTTTCTTTCATGTGATCATAGACAAGGTTAATGTGGCCAAACACAGAAATTTGTGATAAAGGCTTTGTTATTATAATTGACGATTCGTGTGATGATTTTCTTCACTTACTGGCCATGGCGTTGCTTGATGCCTTTTTGATTGACAGATCTTCTTAGCTTCTACAAATTTCCTGGTGACGAGATTCCCATTATCCGGGGGTCGGCTCTCTCTGCATTACAGGGCACCAATGAAGAAATTGGGAGGAATGCAATTCTAAAGTTAATGGATGCTGTTGATGAGTACATACCCGACCCCATACGCCAACTTGACAAGCCCTTCCTCATGCCCATTGAAGATGTTTTTTCTATCCAGGTGATTGAACTTCACTTGACTCCATTTTGAGCATGTGGTTTGCCTGTGGTGCTGAGCATGATTATCTTTTGTTGCTGCCCTAAGTCAGATCTAATATAGTTGGTAGTAGCATGTGCAATGTATTTGTTGGTATTCCAAAGTGGATCATTGATGAAACGTGGGTGAGAAGTTCATTGAGAGTTGCAAACATGAATGCGCAGATACAATTTGATTGATTGCTAATTTTTTTACTTATTAGGTGAAGAATGCATTGCTGCATGACAAGAGTTGATGGACGCATTTACTAACACAAATATAACGTGTGATCATAGAGAAATAGATAACTTCTGTAGATGGGTCTAAATTCTAATCTGTAGAGAAGCAATTCCTTCTCTTGCCTTAATTTGGACAGATGATTTCTCTTACTTTCTCCTGGGAATAGGACTGGCGTTTTTTGTGTTTGGTTTCTCTCCTTGGCATGCTTCATTGGCTACCTGAATGTGATTGATTCAATACTGTCAATTCATCTTTGAATTGAAATAGAAAGCTAGCAATATTATTATAAGCCGAAAAATATTGGGGCTGTCTTTTGGTACATTTCTTGAATGGAGTGATTAATGCAATATGGTATAGTGCATAGTTTGCAGCAGATGGTACTTTATGTTGTCGAGTTCTCTTTTCTTATTATAGTCACTTGGTTACATGGTGGTGGATACCTAGCCCTATATGGGCCTTATATGGGCATACAAAAGCCCATTCATAACACTTCCCCTTATTTATCCATCATTGTAATCCCGACATGTGAATACTTCAGGATTCATGGTGCTTATTAGTATCATGGCGATTTGGATACTTCTGGATCCTAAGTTAGGAGGATTTGCCTCGTTAAAACCTGTCTGTGGAAAATCCAATGGGAAAAACCGATAGCTAAGGAAAAAGAGTATAAATCTCCTTTAATTTCTCCTGATTTGTGGATATCATCACTAGGGGTGAATACTCCGGAATCCAGAGTTAATGTGGTTGCCTCGTTAAAACCTTTGGCTATGGAAAACCTAGTGGGAAAAACCAATAGCTAAGGGAAAAGAGTACAACTCTTCATTAACTCCCCCTGTTCTGTGCAAGCTTCAGTCTTACAGGTCTCCTAGGCATCTATACATCAATTTAGTTTACAACATTCCGAGAATAAGTACAAAATACAAAATATAAGTATTGCTCATCTATTGCAGCTGCTAAATCCGAAGGAGCTTTGTAGAGGTGTTCTGTCTTATCACCTTTGATGTAGTCTCCTTCAGGTTGAGCTAGAAAAGTGGCATGGTCTGCGAACTTGGTAGATAGCTCCATTTCTCTAGTCTTTGACCCAGTCGTCACTGGCTTGCGAGGTACTTCAGGGCATATCTGCACGCTCTTGATTTGCTTGGATGGTGAGCTTCTCGAAAATGGTAGGATGATGTTTTCTTAGTTGCATGCTTTGCAGATCTCCAGGATGTGTCCGTTCCTTTGTGGTGGTCATCGCGATGATTCAAATACATTTAACATGGAGGACGACTCTTGATCTTTGGAGGTAGCGTAGAAGATGCGTAGGGTCGGTCTAGTGGCATGTTGCAGGCGATGCACAATATCTGACTAATAGATTTACTGCCAACGCTATATCGGGACGCGTGCAGTTGGCCAGATAAAGAAGTGATTCTGTAAGGTACTTTAAGACCTAGTATTTCCTCCACCTCTTCCAGCGGACGGAAGGGGTCCTTATGTAAATCCATACAACATATAGGTGTATTTAGTAGATTACAATGGTCCATGTTTCTTCATCAACTTCAGGTGTATGAAGTTTAATGTCACATGATTTTCATCTTCTGGATGATATTTTCATCTTCAGGATGATAAGTCTGTAAGGTGATACATGTCTTTATTTTTGCCTAGGTCTTGCATATCATATTAGGCGTAAACAGTATTTCGGTTTTATTTTCGGGATATCCGATGATATTCAAGTCTTTCTCAAACCATTTTCTTTACTCTTTTAAAGATGTAAAGACAACCTTTTAGTAGGAGTCATTGTTTAAAGAACTCTCTTGATTGTATTTTATTATTTCTCATAGACTAGAAGTCCCGAAGTCTATTCATGCAATTAATGAAATTAGGAATAAATCCTTAGGGGTTATGCCGTCACAACATCCAAAGCATCGTATCCACAATTTCTTTTGCCAATTGTAAGGGTTTCACAACCATAACCAGGGAGTTTGATGCATCATTTATATTTCATAAGTGAGTCAAGTTCATCTCACTTTATTACTTCTTTGTTTTAGTGAAATAAACCTCTAATCTCTATGTTATAAAGTATAGCATATGAATTTATTTATATTTTATACAATACTCAGTATTTCCACATGTTTGATACCTTTTGATATCAGGACTTCAGATCCAAACACTTCACGTTTCATAAGTGAGTCCATCTCAACTTATTTTTGCATCGTTTCACATTTTTGGTCAATCACGTTTGCTTTTTAGCAATGGAGTATGTAACGACTACTATCATTTAAATGGCAAAATGAATCGTGAAATAATTGCCGACGCGTGTGTGTTTTATCCAAAAACCTCGCCATGTACATACATTATCCATTTATATTTCATTTTATTCCAGAATTTTCTCTTTTGGAGGTCTGGAAAGGGAGAGGAAATGTAGATGAGCTCACTTTCTTGTGTTGGTATTATTTTAAGGTCTCAAGGAGTTTTTCTCCATTTGGAGCCTCGTGGTCTATCTTTTGTTAATTAAGGACATCTACTTTTGCTGCTGGTGGATTGCATCCATCATTTTTGGTATGTCAATGCTAGCTATATTTTTAGCAGTAGGGATGTGTGATTTTGACAATATTTGGATTGTTAGTGATTATGTCTGATAACTGTTTAACAATTTCATAATTGTGGATGATCTTCAGGATTTCATCACAATTCCATCACAATTCATAATTCTCGGATTATATATCTTGATATTTTGATATAGTCAACTGAGATTTAAGCTCAGGATGATGGTGACATCCAAATTGAATTTAGTACTTAGAAATTAAAGAGTTCTGAATGTGAAGGTGATGCGGACCATGCCGCATCATGTGCGGCGGACGTGGAGGGACCACCCACGATCACTTACATGCGCATGAGGAGACGGGGAGGCGTCATTAGCTTTAGGGGTATTTTGGTCATTGTAGGCCAAATTAGTAAATCCCCTCTTTCTCTTTATTAGGGCTAGCCCCCATTGTATTTGCTTATGCTTAGATGGTTGAGAAACTCTTGAGCATCCTTAGTGAAGGATATTTAGGCTTTTGTTCCGTTCAATCAAAAGCTCGGAGAGCAAGTCTCCTCTCGAAAGAGGCTTTTTCCCTTGATTCCTCTTGTTTCTCTAATCTCAAAACCCTAAAAATATTTTCCTCTTTAATTTTTCCACTTTAAATTGATTTGCGTGATCGATCCAAGCGAATCGTATCAATTGGTATCAGAGCTCATAAGATCCAATGGCGCAAGGCACGAGAGCCACCATCGAGGAGAAGCTTCAAGCCCTACATGAAGAAATCACCAAGGAGATCGGAACCACGATGGAGACGATGAGCGATCGACTTGAGAAGCGGATAGAGGAAAACAACCGCGCCCAAGAGAAGCATGCAAAAAGTGAAGCAAATCAAATTAAAATCATGGAGATTTTGCAAATCCTAGTTAAGGGAAAGGGGAAGAAATCTTGGACGGAGGAGGAAGATGACTCAGATCCTGAAGTTCAAGAGTTAAGGGCGCGAGATGCAAGGGTGGCGGCGCAGTTTACAACATCCCGGACCTCGGAAGTCATCGTATCGACGAAACCGGGCGACGACGACGAATGGGGCAGCCGCGACAGCGCGCGTGGGGGGCGACGGGGCCTGGGAACCCTCTCGAAGGGTCGCCCAGACCCGGCGAACCCCCAGGGGGTCGGCCAGTGCCGGCGAACCCCCCGGCGGGGTCGCGAACCCATTCTGGGGCGGCGCGGCCCCGTCGCAATGGCCGAGGCCCTGCGCGGCCCCCGAATGGGTGCTGGGTGGCCGCGCGCAGGCGGGCGGGGGCGGGCTAGACCCCATGGGCTCCGATTGGCCTCTGGGGGTTCCGACGGTAGCGGATGAAGCCCTAGGGGCTGTCGACAGGAGGCGGCCAGCAGGAGGAGGTTTTCGGGAGGGCACTGGGGTATTTCCGAGGCGAGGTCGAGGGCCGGGGGTCAATTCGGGGGTCGAGGAGGGCAGCGACCAGCTACTGCAGCTTTTGGGGGACCTTATGGGCTGGGACCAGACGCTAGACCCTTGTGGCCGGAGGACGAGTATGCAGATGAGGACTACGATTCCCTCAGGGACCACGGAGATAGGCGTTGGGACCAGGAGAGATGGGGAGAAGCAGAGTTTCACGCCGATAGGCGGCTGAAGAAGCTGAAGGAGAGATGGGGAGAAGCAGAGTTTCACGCCGATAGGCGTTGGGACCAGGAGAGATGGGGAGAAGCAGAGTTTCACGCCGATAGGCGGCTGAAGATGCCCGTGTTTGAGGGGAGCGACCCCGATAGGTGAATCTACAGAGCGGAGAGGTACTTCTAAACGATGGGATTTACCGAGGAGGAGGCCCTGAAGGCGGTGGGCATCTATTTTGAGGGAGAGGCTTTAGCGTGGTACCGGTGGAAGGTCGCACGCAGCCCTTTTTCCTCCTGGGCGGATTTGACAGCCTATTTGATGGACCGATTCCAGGAGACACCAGGTGGAGATTTTTACGAGCAGCTCCGGGTGCTCAGGCAGAGGAGGGAACGGTGCGGGACTTTGTCAGGAGGTTCGAGCTACTGTCGGGCCGAGTGCCTGGGGTCACGGAGGAGGCGATCATGGGAAACTTCATGGGGGGGCTCAAGCCCTCCATTCGAGCTGAGCTGAGGATGCAGAGCCCGGGGGGCTTGGAGGACCTGATTCGCCTCACGCAGAAGGCGGAGGAGAAACATACAGAGGAGAGGAGGATACGTGGGACTTGGGGAATCCAAAATTCTCGACCCACGCCAGCAGCAGCCGCGCCGAGGGCGCCTGTCGGTGCACCAGAGGCTAGGGTTGAGACTTGCCCCGCTACTCTCGGGCGACGGATGACGGAGGCGACGGTGAGGGAGAGGAGTGCCAATGGGTTGTGTTTCCGTTGTGATGAGAAGTTCACCCCTGGCCACAGATGTGCGAGTCGCCTGCTACAAATTACCATGGTGTCGGATGAGGAGGAGTATCGGGATGACGAGGAGCCCAGGGTGGAGCCACTCGAGGAGGAGAAGTCTCACCTAG
The DNA here is from genome assembly GCA_030789695.1 of Scilla litardierei. NCBI lineage: Eukaryota > Viridiplantae > Streptophyta > Magnoliopsida > Asparagales > Asparagaceae > Scilla > Scilla litardierei. Next base: position 806,800,006 of record CM061142.1, on the reverse strand, counting down.
ACTTCGCGGAAGTTTCCCTGAACTCCGTGGTGGGGTTCACACCGAACCACACCATAAAGTTGTCACGGCGGTTGGGCGATATGGCGGTGACAGTGCTGATAGACAGTGAGGCCACCCACAACTTCATCTCTAGCCGAGTGGTGGAGCGTCATGGGCTGCAGTTGAGCACCATGGGGAAGTTCACTGTTTTGTTGGGAACTGGAAAGATGGAGGAGAGCAAGGGGCTCTGCAAGGGGTTATGTCTGACCTTGCAGGGAGTGCAGATTATGGAGGATTTCTTACCCCTGGAGTTGGGAAATGTCGATATCATTCTGGGCGTGCAGTGCCTGAAGAAGTTGGGGGATGTACGGGTGAACTGGAAACGTCTCAGGATGGAGTTTGAGGAGGGTGACCGCACGGTGGTACTCACAGGGGACCCCACCCTATGCTTTTCGTTGGTGGCCTTCAAGGCCATTACTCGGGCTTTTTAGAGGGAGGGAGAGGGGTACTTAGTGGAGTGCCGTGCAGTTGGAGTTGAGCCGGAGCAGCCGGCAGGGGTTCTCGAGGTGGTTGAGCAGGTGCTGGAGCGATTTCAGGAGGTCTTTCAGGACCCACAGGGGCTACCACTGGAGAGGGGACATGAGCATGCGATCGTCTTGAGAGAGGGAGCAGCACTAGTGAGCGTGCGGCCGTACCGATATCCGCATGTGCAGAAGGACGAGATTGAGAGGATGGTCATGGAGATGCTGCAGGCGGGAGTGATCCAGCCTAGTATGAGTCCTTTTTCTTCGCCAGTGCTGTTGGTGAAGAAGGACGGGAGCTGGAGGTTCTGCGTCGACTACAGGGCGCTGAACAAGGAGACTGTGGCTGACAGATTCCTCATTCCTGTGATCGACGAGCTGCTAGATGAGTTGCATGTCGCAGTTGTGTTCTCGAAGATCGACTTGAAGGCGGGTTATCACCAGATCCTGATGAGGCCCGAGGACGTGCCGAAGACGGCGTTCCGCACACATGAGGGGCACTACAAGTTTCTCGTCATGCCTTTTGGCTTGACGAATGCTCCCTCTACCTTCCAGGCCTTGATGAACGAGGTATTTCGGCCGTACTTGAGGAAGTTCGTTTTGGTTTTCTTCGACGATATCTTGGTTTACAGCAGGTCTATAGAGGATCATGTAGAGCATTTGGAGACAGTCTTCCAGGAGTTGGGGGCGCAACAGTTGTATGCGAACCGGAAGAAGTGTAGCTTCGGCCAGCTGCAGATAGAGTACTTGGGGCACATGGTGTCGGCGGAGGGAGTAGCGACAGACATGGCGAAGATAGATGCCATGTTGGACTGGCCAGTGCCAACTTCTTTGAGGGCGTTGCGGGGTTTTCTTGGACCGACGGGCTACTACCGGAAGTTCGTGAGGGGGTACAGTACAATTGCACGGCCGCTTACTGACCTTTTGAAGAAGGATGAGTTCGCTTGGGGGAGGAGGCGATCAAGGCCTTTGAGGCCTTGAAGGTGGCCATGACTACAGCCCCGGTACTGGCGCTGTCGGACTTCAGCATCGCGTTTGTAGTGGAGACGGATGCATCAGGCGTAGGGTTGGGGGCGGTGTTGATGTGGTTGGGGCGGCCCGTAGCCTACTACAGCCACGTGCTTTCTGCTAGAGCCCGGCTGAAGTCGGTGTACGAGAGAAAGTTGATGGCGATCGTGTTAGCGGTGCAAAAGTGGCGGCCGTACCTACTTGGGAGAGAGTTCGTGGTCAGGACATACCAGAGGAGCCTCAAGTACCTACTTGAGCAGAGGTTGGTGACTGAGGAGCACCCGCGTTGGCTTTCGAAGCTGGTGGGGTACCGGTTCGTCATTGAGTACATGCCCGGGTTGGAGAACAAGGCGGCTGACGCCTTGTCTCGACGAGAGGAGGGAGTGCAACTGAGGGTGCTCTCGTTACCGATGTGGCTTGACGGGGAGCCTATGTTACAGGAGACAGAGACTGACCCAGAGCTGAGACAGATCAGGGAGCGATTACAGGGCGGCGGGAAGGCGCCGAAGGGGTGCTCTTTGGAGGGGCGCAGGCTGTTGTACCAGGGGCGGTTGGTCTTATCGCGGAGGTCGACCTTCATACCGGTGCTGTTTAGGAGTTCCACAGTTCAGGGATTGGGGGACACTCCGGGGTGCAGCAGACTTACATGCGGATGGCCCGAGAGGTTTACTGGCAGGGGATGAAGAAAACGATCACCCTCTTAGTGGCGGTTTGTGACGTCTGTCAGCGTCATAAGTACATGGCCATGGCGCCTGCAGGGTTGCTGCAGCCGTTGGCTCTGCCTGAGCGGGTGTGGGAGGAGGTGACGATGGACTTCATCGAGGGATTACCCAGGTCGGAGGGGTACTCGGTGATCTTCGTAGTGGTGGACAGGCTGAGTAAGTACGCACATTTCATACCGTTGAAGCACCCGTACACAGCCGTTTTGGTGGCCGCAGCATTTACTCGGGAGGTGATACGGTTGCATGGGATCCCTGGATCTATAGTGTCTGACCGGGACCGGGTGTTCTTGAGCGGGTTTTGGCGGAAGTTGTTCCGGGTACATGGGACGGTGTTAAAGAGGAGTACCGCCTATCACCCCCAGACAGACGGGCAGACAGAGGTGGTTAATCGCAGTATAGAGACGTATCTGCGATGTTTTGTGTCGGAGACACCGCGACAGTGGTACCGCTGGTTGGCCTGGGCGGAGTATTGGTACAATACTTCGTACCATTCAGCGGCAGGAACGACCCCCTTCCGGGTGTTGTATGGGAGAGACCCACCAGAGCTGATTCGATTCGGGAGTAGACAGACACCAGTCTCGTTGGTGGAGGGTTACATGGAGGAGAGGGATGGGATGCTAGAGGAGCTGAAGAAGCACTTGCTACGGGCTCAGTAGGTGATGAAGGCGAAGGCAGATGGGCATCGACGTGATGTGAGCTTTCAGGAGGGAGATCGGGTATATCTCAAGCTGCGGCCATACATACAGAGATCAGTGGCGAGGAGGAGGAATGAGAAGCTTTCTGCCAGATTCTTTGGGCCCTTTGAGTTGAGGCCAAGATTGGCCGAGTGGCCTACAGGCTGAGGTTACCCACGACGGCTACGATCCATCCAGTTTTTCATGTTTCGCAGCTTCGCAGATGGTGTCATTCACACTTCCACCGACACTGACAGAGGACATGGAGGTGATGATGGAGCCGCTGGACGTCAGGGCGGTGCGCCATGGTCCGGGACGTCGGTAGGAGGTACTGATACATTGGGCGGGATTGTCGGACTGCGATGCCACGTGGGAGGTGTTCGACGTTGTTCGGGAGCAGTTTCCGGACTTCCACCTTGAGGACAAGGTGGCTCTTCTACACGGGGTATTGATGCGGACCATGCCGCATCACGTGCGGCGGACGTGGAGGGACCACCCACGATCACTTACGTGCGCAGGAGGAGACGGGGAGGCGTCAATTAGTTATTATTAGCTTTAGGGGTATTTTGGTCATTCTAGGCCAAATTAGTAAATCCACTCTTTCTCTTTATTAGGGCTAGCCCCCATTGTATTTGCTTATGCTTAGATTGTTGAGAAACTCTTGAGCATCCTTAGTGAATGATATTTAGGTTTTTGTTCTGTTCAATCAAAAGCTCGGAGAGCAAGTCTCCTCTCGAAAGAGGCTTTTATCCATTGATTCCTCTTGTTTCTCTAATCTCAAAACCCTAAAAATATTTTCCTCTTTTTAATTTTTCCACTTTAAATTGATTTGCGTGATCGATCCAAGCGGATCGTATCAGAAGGATCTTCAGGATCTCATCATCACTATCGAATCTATTCATGAGGGCCATCAAGATGCAACTATGAGATGTGCTTTTAAATGCTTCTCATGTTTGGAGTGCTTAAAATCTATTTATCTGGGGTGATTAAGCCCGATAAATAGGTCTAAAACGGCATTCTGACGGTCTATAGTGGTGTTATGGGGATGTGGACCCGTCAAGTCACAATCTATAAGATGTGCTCTGAACACCTCTGTTTGGAGTTCTCGAAAATCCATTTATCTGGGGTGATCCGGCCCTGATAAATAGGTTCTAAGGTGGCGTTTTGATAGTCTGCAGTGTAATTGCATGTCCCCATTCAGTCACCAACAATTGGATTTTTAACGGATGAGTAATCCGTTTGAATCATTTTAATGATTTACTTATATGACTCATTTTTGGGTGTGAACCAATCTTCAGGATGTTCGATTTTATTCCAGTTTGCAAATTAAGGTTGATTTCCCAGTATTATCCAATTTGCCCGCGATTTAATAATGTGCCCTCTTTGCTTTGAAAAGCTGAATTGTGGTTGGATAATAGGATTGCTTATGACCATTTTTAGAGGATATATGGGCAAGTACATTAAGGTACTCCATCGGCCCTTTGTAAGGAGTGAATACATTCACTTTTACCTCTCAACTACTCTCAAGAGATCTAAATGTCTTATTATTTTATTTTAATGGTGATAGATTTTATAAACAAATCTTATTAAACTCTATTTGAGGTCTTGAGAGTCCACGTCCACGTGTAGCGAAGATGAACTCGTAATCATTTTTCCCTTTAAATGAGACAATGAAAGCTCACACTTCTGAGAAATCTTCGTGTTCTTCATGTTATGATTATAGGATGGGATGTGTTGTATTGCATCATCACCGATCTAGGATGTCATATTATGTCGGTCCAAAATTAAAACTGGGACGATTCTGTGCACTTCAGGTGTTCCATTTGCTTCCTATTTTTGAATTTTTATGACTTTTGAAAGTCCATTTGAATGCTCAAGTATGGTCTTCATGCCATTATTCCTTGAGTTATTCAGTAGGGATTTCGTTTTGACGAATATCCATCGAAACTTGGTAAGTTTTTTCTGAGAATACTGGGCATCCTCATATAACGTATTCATGTTTGCAATTCCTGAATCTCAGGTCAGACGTCCCAGAATAGTTTTCTACTGGACTATTCTAAGGGTGAAATGCTATTGATAGCATACGTCTGGAGGTGTCAATGTGGATGATTGTGTTATCCACAAAGCATATTATATTACAGATGCTAAAAACTAAGCATAAAATTTGCAGTATAAGTGAATGCATAAAAAACATAAACATATATACTGGCACACTAATATTATTCATTCATGACAGTTTCTAAAAGGAAAACATGCCAGCAAAAGCAGTTATAATGTAAAGAGAAATTGTTTCTTATTACATATATTGCGCTAAATAGATAAAATGGCACATCAATCTAGGAGGTCGTCATTCGTAAAGTCCTCGGCGGTGAACAGAGTTGGAGACTTGACTTGATTCTCCACTAGATTTGTCTCTGCGGTAGACTTCGGGCTTGCTAGATACAAATCTTGAAGGTGGCGTGGAGTACGACACATCCTGGACCAATATCCAGTCATGCCACATCTGTGGCTTTTGTCTTTCCAGTCTTTCTTTGGAGAAGATGTCTGTTCATCGTTCTTCCTCCACGTAAAGTTCTTCCCCTCATTATTGTTGTGTGGGGGCAACCTCTGGCCTGCTTTTTCATTGATTTCCCATTTGGGGGTTTACCCTTGTGCTTGTTCTTCTGCTTTTGGTAAGAAACTGTGTGTGCCTCTAGGGGAGTAGCAGTGCTAGCAGGACGCATGTTATGTGTGGCCAGTAAAAGGTTCTCTGTTCTGTTTTGCCATCAGAAGGCATGTGAGGAGCTCTGAGTATGTCGTGTATTTACGTTCACGATATTGCTGCATGAGGATGACATACTCATGGAAGGATGTGTAGGTTTTCTCCAGCATGCGCGTCTCCGTGACTTCACCACACAACTTCAGGCGTGAGATAATGCTAAACAGTGTCGAGTTATACTCGGCTATGGACTTGAAGTCCTTTAGTCGGAGATTCTCCTATTCATAATGTGCTCGAGGAAGGATAACACCTTTTTGATGTTTTTTGCCGTATCTCGAGTGCAGTCCATAACTCATATGAGTCTTCCACTGTTAAGTATTCGGCCTTCAGGGTCTGATCTATGTGGCGTCTGATATAGATAATGGCTTTCGCCTTATCTATATCACTTTATCATTAGCAGTGTTAGCAAGACTTAGGCCCCATGAGTGCAAGTGGAACTTTATGTCCAGTTGCCAACTAAGGTAGTTTTTGCTAGTAGTATCTAGGACGACGAAGTCAACGCTCGCTATCATATCCATTTTATCTAAGCATGTAAATTAGCAAGAATTAAATATTTTTGAGATACACAATTATGCAAACCAGACATATAAGTTTGTTGCGTGGATAGGCTAGTCGCCATTAAAAAGTATAGTCCAACGCCCATATACAATCCCAAAAAGAATAAAGAGAAAAGTACAACTCGGAAACTCTGTGGGCCCCATCTTCTAGCAAGTTGGTCTCCGTCTTCATGGGATGTGCATCTGGCCTTGGTTATTTACAAAATAAGCTTCACTACATATTCGCTCAAAAAATGTGGGAGAAATAAAATGGTGACAAATTAGCCTGAGCTTAAATCTCAGTTGACCATATCAAAATATCAAAATCTATGATCCGAGAATTATGAATTGTGATGAGATCCTGAAGATCCTCTACAATTATGAAACTGTTAAACAATTATCAGACATAGTCACTGACAATCTGAATATTATCAAAATCACACATTCCTGCTACTAAAAATCCAGCTAGGATTGACATACAAAACATGATGGATGCAATCCACCAGCAACAGAAGTGGATGTTCTCAATTAGGAGAGGGCAGACCACGAGGCTCCAAATGGAGAAATACTCATGGAGACCTTAAAATAATACCACCACAGGAAAGTGAGCTCATCTCCATATCCTCTCCCTTTTCAGACCTCTAGAAGAGGAAATTCTGGAATAAAATGAAGTATTAATGGATAATGTACGTACATGGGGAGGTTTTTGGATAAAAACACACTTGTCAACAATTATTTCACTATTTATTTTGCCATATAAATGATAGTAATCGTTCCATACCCCGTTGCTAAAAAGCAAACATGATTGGCCAAAAATGTGGAACGAGGCAAAAAATAAGTTGAGCTTGACTCACTTATGAAACATGAAGTGTTTGGATCCTGATATCAAAAGGTATCAAACTTGTGGGAATAGTGAGTATTGTATACGTCAACCGATGGTGAACCTAAGTGTAACTGAAAGTTATGTGTCATATACTTTATTTTATTATTGAGGTCATCTTGGGATTAGGTTGAAAATTACCATCTTGATTTACTGCTCGGGTCATTAGGAAGGGTCTTATAGTGTGATTTTGTTATTTCAGATAATAAGAATCAAAAGCTAGCTATTAAAACCAACCTTGTTTGAGTCCAGTCTGCCTATATTTGGTTAATGGTTTACAGGGTTGGAGTCGGAATCGGCCATGTCACATCTAGGGAAATTATGTTTTTTCTGCAAGGATTCAACTATATTACTGTTTTAATAGATGCTGATGATACTAGCAATGATTTGATACCAAACACCTGCCAGCGCTTTGATTTCCTCTTTTGCTGTCTTTATAATGTAGATACTCTGTTAGAAAACCTTATGAATTATGTGTTTGATTCAGCAAAATAATTTGATCTGGTTAAGTACAACTTGGATTTATTTAGTTTTAATAGGGTGATTATCAATTAAAATTTAGAAAAACAAGTGAAGACGTTGCATAGGCACCTGGGAGGCTGCTGAAGGCCGGAATCCTTGAGTTAGTTGTCTAATGGTTCAACTTTTTAGTCAAAACTTGATTTTATTCTGAGAATTTTCAATATACTATTCATGAGCAAATTAGTGTTAACTAGTGAAACGGAAAAATTTTATCTACACAGAAAAGTTTACTATGCTACCTTTATTTGCAAAGACAAAGAAAACATGTAAACTATATAGCAAAGCAAAGAAAGGGGAGGACAACAAGGAAAATTGAAAAAAATACAAAGATATTAAAAGGGTAATATAAAACAGAGAAAGGAGAGAGAATAAATATAAACATGGTTAGGAAAAAGAAATCAAGAAGGAAAGAAGAAATGAAGAAAGAAAAACTTAAAAATGAAGAAGAAAATGTAAATTTTATATTGGGGTGCGAAGTTAGTAAAGGTCCCAGGTGAGACGATGATGCAGAAATAGTTTGATGAGCTCAGGAGATGAGTCAACAGCTGCCACAACATCTTTGTCCATTAATAGATCTGTGAACAGATTGAAAGAGAGGGAAATGACACTGTAGATTTGGAGATATCAAGTGGATGATAGTTTAAATCTTTGTAATAGTCTGATTTCATGCTTCATAACTGAATTGCGATTGTATGATTCTGAGATAATGGAAGTCAGTATGAACTTTAATGTTATCGCCCATATTCTTTGAGCATACACTTATATTAAGACAGAAAGATGCCCAATTAACAAATATGTGTGAGAATAGCAGAGCAAACACACTGTAACTGCTTTTATCGTCTCGTAAATGTAGGAGATCACTTTGTACAACATTGGTGACATCAGTTTTGGAAGGAGGGAGAGAGTGGACAAATTTCATCATGTTAATATCTTAAACTCTGAGTTGCTATGCATCTTTGTGGGTTCTAGATGACTAACCCTGGCTAAATTGCCAAAAACAGACTGGTTGCTAAATTCTGCTCGGTCCCATGTAGCTAGTACCCTACATTGCGACCTCACATTAATTTCCATTTACTACAACGTTGCCAGATGATTATGAAAGTCACAGCTCACATCTCTTTTGTTTTATGCACAATTTATGCATGAAGGAAAATATGTATGGACCTCCACAAGATGAAGTTTTCTTCTATGACACTCAAAATGACCTCTTCATTTTTTCCTTATGATTGTGACCATTCATGTTCATCTTCATGTCTTGTTACCTTATAACACCAACAGTCTTGCATTCTACTTGGTCATTGCTTGTTGATCTAGGAGGTCATAACTCGGTTTCAATTTTGATTTCAGTATTTTGAAAATTTTTAGGTCTCACGGAGATTTCAGAGTTTTGCTTCATTCGTATCAACAGTTTCAGTAGTTTCTTTTCGGATATTGGTTTCGATTTCGGTTTTGGTTTCAGATATTTTTTAATATACATATACATAGTTACATATTATATATAGTTATGCAGTATTTTTATGCATATAAATACACCGATAATCTATCCTGGATATATAGTTGTACAAAATTTTAGCTAATATTTCTCTATGACCAAGCTAGCCATTTATTATGTTATTACTATAAAATAATAACCGTACATGAAAATGATGTATAAACCTGACCAAAATGATGTATAAACCTGACCTCATGATACAAAAAATGAAAAAAAAACAAGTAAAATATAAAGTTTTTTACTCAAGTCATTATCATCCTGTGATGGTGCAAAATAGTAAGGTACATAGCAATATTGTATATGATTTGGTTCTAAAAATGAAATCATCATGTTATCATATTTTGATGGTCGGTTCCGCTCTATGAAAAAAATGTATGAATGCATTGACTGTTAGACTACTCATTGATTTTTGAACTGTACATGTAATGATTAGTATAAGACATCCGAGTATTTGCATGATGCGTAATAACTGTAATGACTGTCCGAGTATTCCTTAGAATATGATTCATGCTTAATAGTATTATCGTAACCTCTAAATGATCAGAACGTGATGATCATGCTATTTACCATGAATATATTTTTTTTCACTTTGATGTTACATATCATGATCTCTATACTCATGCAAATGAGTTGTATTATGCATGGTTCTTATTTTTTTTGGAATAGGACGATTGTATTCGAAAGTATCATAACCACCGTCTGTGGGACCTTGTTTATTGTGAGATGAATCATCGCTTTCTCTCTAAACTACTGCCTTCTTTCGCTTATATGTGATATTTACTTGGTTTTGACTTGGTTGCAGCCGATTGCCTTTTGTCCTTTATCCTTACGCAAGTACTTCATCCAACTAAGTGATGTCTTTATCATTGATCATTATGTGTTTTGTATCCCTGCTCCATTCATCCTACATATCGTCTTCGTGAAAAGTTTGTTCCAAATCAATTCGTTTTCAGTTCTACTCTTGCAACGTTTCTCTCAGCCTCGTGTTCTTAATCTTTGTATAAATGAGTGAGAATATGGTTCAATTTTATTCACTATTTGAAGATGAGATCGTTTGACCTAAAATACATACATTTAAACGTATAAGATTTGAAGCTTGTTCTCACTCAATGATTGATCCTGGGTAAGGTATCAATTTTTATCATGTGTAACTCTACCTACAATTATCATATATAATTTTAGAATGTAAACAATTGAGTTGAATCTAATATCAAAATAAAAATATCTAAAAACTATTTACTTGTCTGTCTATATCAAGTTGTTTCGAGATGTTTGATTCCAACTAGAAAGTGACAAACAGGTTGGGGTCGGGTTTGACCCAACCCTGATTGAATTCGGGTCACGGTTAGGAAACCCGTACCTGACCCGTGTATGATATGGGTTACCCATGACCTGGATTTCATGTCAGGTTCGGGTTGGGTTCGATTTACTTTTTAAATTTAAAAAGTGAAGTTTGAAATAAATGCATATAGCAAGCATTATCCCAGGACGTATCTTATGCTTGCACAAAGCACTAACCAACTGAGTTATAGAATCATATGTTATGTTAATGTGTTTAATTTATTTATTTCTTTTACACTTTAGGATTCAGGTCAATCCGGATTGGCGGGTCAAATCCGCACTTGACCTGGATTTTATCCAGTTCGACTGGATCGATTCAGATGCAACCCAACCCAGCTAGCCCTATACTCATACATGGTTAAAGAGGCCAGGTACGGGCCAGGTCAAGTCGGGTTTATTTTGCCAGTCTAAATTCAACCAGCACCTCATTGTCATTTGTTGCCCTGGTGGAGTATTGAAGATGATTCAGAAAATAACCTACAAATGAATTACAATATATAGATAAATGAAATGTATCACATCCAGTTTACTTATAAAAATAAAATTATAGTATTTACGATGGTGTGAATATCTTGAAGTAGTTGCTTATCCTATCTTTTGTCAATCATGTCCCATCATTTCATGCATCCTATGCCAATATTTCCTTTTTATTTCTTCTTTTATTCGGTCCATAGCCTCGTAAAGATAACACATTTCAGCCTTATCATCGCTGTCGATCATTTTAGAATTTTCATCAACGCTTAAATACGATGATATCATTATAGATATCTTGCCAGCCATCATTATCGTGAACCGGATTGTATAATTTTATCTGTAAGTTTGGGCTTAGGAAAATTCTCGGACTACTATTAAGGTGATCATTCTTCTTAAATCATCTCGATACACATAGACGACATCCAATGCAATAAAGTGTGTTGCAAATCTCGTGATTACATACCTGATCAACTTCTTTTCTTATCAAGCCGAGCACCCAATCTATGCTGTATATAAATCTTGTTACCATTTCACTTTGTGCGATGATATTTTTAATATTTTCTTCGTTTAACATATCAAAAATATCAAATCAATGCAATGCATTGCACTTGGAGACTAATACATGTCTTTTGCATCAACAACTGTCCATCTGATTTGTTGTTTCTATTATCAATAACTACTTGGACGACTACAAGATTTCTAATTATATCTATATTATCTATATTTTATCCATCAAGTCAAATATGTGTATATATATCATCTTGAAAATTATCGGTTGCATCCATTAAGTCAAAGAATACTGTCTCGTAAGTCGAATACACAAGAAAATTAATAAATTTTCTTTTATTCTGTATTCACCCATCACATATAAGTGTGCAACCATATTTATCCCAATGACTATTAAAAGTTTAAATATAACTTTTGGTCTTTTCAACCTTTCTGTCTAAATAGGATGTTGAAAAGCTTCTAAGCAATTGGTGGAGGAATGCCACGTCTTTGTTTACAAAAGTATCTGCCATATGCTGGTAATATGGACTATTGGTCATATTATGTGGAATATGATTGTAGTATAGAAATTTAGCAATACATCTACTTCGATAGCTCTTGGCATCTTTGAAACCTTTCATTACAACATTTATAGTTGTCTAGATTTTACTTTACTTCTTTAAAGTAAAAGGGTCAGTACAACTTAAACCAGATTTGAGAAAGATTAGACGGTCTGTCAGTACGTTTGGTACTAAAAGAACCACATTTTGAAAGATCAGACAGTCGTCTGTCGATATGTGTATCACGAATTGTATCGGATTTGTCCGCACTTTTACTATCAATTCTTATTTCTTCGGTAAATTTTTAACGCTTTCAATGTTTTTCTAATCTCTCCTCGTTCTCATCCTCATCCTCATCATCTTCGTCTGAGTTTGCTCCTTTAGGCCTAGCCATAAACTCTTCCTCCATCTTCTTCTCAAATAATGTTTGCTTTTCTTTCCTCTTGGTAAATATGTATACCTTCATCTCTGCTTGCACTTCTTTCGATCCTTAGGTTCATATCATCATATCCTGACAATTCCCGTCAAATGTTCTGTAATGCGAGTTATGTCTCCATGCATCTTTTTCGATAATAGTTGTACCTTACATGTTTATAATCATTTACAATTATTTTACGATGAGCCTAACCAATATTCAACTATTTCTCTTTTGGAATTTCTCAAAGACATCTTAATTACAGTTTATATCCAGGAACAACATATAATAGATTAATTGTTTAAATTAAAATATTTTAGTAAATTAATTATGATATCAACCATGTAACTAAATGGTAATTGTTTAGGGTATTAACACAGTGCCAAGACAAGCTCCATCGTTATTTTGGAACATTAAAATTTAGATATATAATAGTATTTAAATCAATTATCAGTGGTTACAAACAATAAAATAACAATTAACAATTAACCCATGTTATCTAACATTATTTAAATCAAATATCAGTCGTTACAAATAATAAAATATCAATTAACACTTGACATTATTTAAGTAAAATTGTTAACATTAACAATTAATATTTTTTAACATTAATATTAGTTATGTAAAATTGTTAAGATTAACAATTAAGAATTATTAACATTAATATTAGTTTTATAAAATTATTAACAATTAAGAATTAAAATCAGACAAATAACAATAAAAATTTAAAAAGTAATAAATCTACATCAACAATTTTTATTTAACATTATTAACTATTTTATTATGGAATATTACTTACTATGTTTCATTAAAATTAGTTAATATTATTAACTAAACTTGGTCAATACTAGTTAAGCAAAATTAATAAGTAATAGTGCACTTATAAATACTTGGAGTGCAAACTCCAAATACAAGATATAAATATTTTGTAGTGCAAACTCCAAAAAACTCAGCTCATTCCGTTCGCGTGACACTTGTCCATATATGACGCAAGTGAGCTAACTGCCCCATTTACAGGGTGCTATCAACATTACACATTTTTGCTTAGCAACTTACATCTATTTATAAGTTTGTTATTTCATTTGGTAACTTCCGAAAGATAATGACAAACTAGTAAATACATGTAAGTTGCTTAGCAAAATGTGTAATGTGGATACCAGACCCTATAAATGGGGCAGTTGGCTCACGTGCGGCATATGTGGGCACGTGTCACATGCACATGGTAAGCAAAATGTGTAATTGGAATAGCAAGCCACATTTAATCGAGCTAAACATCAATTTCTTTTCCCGTAACTCTTGAAAATTTCCACTCTTTTAGTGACAACGGAGCTCTCGATCGAAGACGTCGGCCGACTTCATCTTCGATGGTGTTTTTCAAAGTCGGTTTTTGATGGTGCCTGCAGATTGATGTTGGTTTTCTACAGCTTGATTCCACTAGTGCTCGTAGATGGAAGGTGCGTTCAACTTTGACAGTCAATTTATGGAAGAAAAGAAAAAATATATGGTGAGATAGTGAGATACCATCAATTCGAATCTAATATTTTATGACAAAAATTGAATTTTAACCTCTAAATTCACTTACTGCTGATGTTGAGACTTGATGCAATGGTCCAAATTAATTGTTGAATATTAGAGAATTTTTTGTGGCTCTCATAAGGTATGTTTTCCACTTTCTTATGATCGGTTATGAAGCAATGCCCTGATCTTTATAGGAAAATTTTCAACTATTTCCTCACAAGTTTATCACTGTGTGTATTCACAGAGAATTTCATGTTTACTAACTTGATTTGTACTGTTTTGATCACATATGTTTTTAATTTTTTTTTAAATTTTATTTTTTTCCTCTCCTCTCATTCCTCAAGTTTCAGCTTTTGATAAAAATTGTAGCCGAAATTTATAGTTTTGGTCAGTTTTGATCAAAACCAATCGAAGCTGACTGAAACCATATTGTATCGGCCTATACCAAGAAAACCGATCGGTTTCTTCTGGTTCACTATCGAGACCGAAACGTAATGGTCGATACCTAGTAATGGTCGATACCTAGGGATATTGACCGATACCTCTAACGTTGGTCATACTATTGTAAAACCGATCATTTTTAACACGATAAATAGGCGAACAATATGTAAACCATAATATTTTTGGTATATCCATATTTTAGGACATAGATCAACATGAACAGTGTTGTCAGCCAAAAAATGAGTGGAAAGTAGATTTTTTATTGTCATATGAAGAGATTAACTTAGAGGGGGAAGAAAAGTTCAATAGGATTATGGCAATAAGATTGGAGATGTGACCAATGTCAGTACAAATTAAAAATTGGCAACCCAATGTGAAAATTCATTTTATTGTATGCGATAAGTCAAAACCTAAAGCACCTACAATTGAAATTTTAAATTTCAAATAAGGTTGACTTGTCTTATCTGTGCATCAAGTACCAGAAAATAATATATTTTATGAAATTTTTTGTTGGTTTTTTATGAACACATCGAAATCATTTAAATTTTCATTTGTAGGAAGTTTGCAGCCAACCAAGGAACACTATGTCTCTTGTTTTGTCCTAGTTTCGTTTAGTACCAGTCCAAAAATGACAATTTTGTTTTCACCAAGCACCGGATGAAGTATAGTTGCTATAGGTCAATTTCAGACAGTTTTGGATGAAATATGACAAATTTTGAAAGAAATTCCAAAACAAACAGGGAAAGAGGGACACTATGATGTTTTTAGTTATTAATAATCATCTTCCTCCCGTTTCTTTTGCTATATGAAATTTACAAATTGTAGGCTATCATACATTCACATATATTTTTATATAATTTTAATTATGGTCTCAATCTAACATTAAAACTGACGACTTTCACAATAGTTTGAATTAATATTTTGGTTAATTGGCTGAAATATTTAATTCTATAAGATGACTTCTCTAGATTGACCACTAATTAATGAACTTTTTATAGTATGTACTTCTTAGGCACTACATATGCAAACAATTTCAGACGGTGACATGTCTTGGATGCTTAACTATATATTTTTACGCACTAGATGTTAAAACTAAACCTTTGAAACTAATCAAACTTGGGAAAACCTTTAATAAAGAGTTCGAAATCAAAATTGGGTTATCAAACCTTGAATCCAACAGGTTTTCAATTTGGGTTGCCAATTTGTGGTGATAGGATCCACATCTTGGATCCTCACGTGCACACGCACGCGTGTACACACACACACACTCTCCCCATGTGCGCACGTGCACGTACATTCACCCACACAAAATCATAAGCTGTTCAAATTGTGTCTTAACTCTTAAGATGAATGCAACATTCATGACGAAAAATACATGGTATTAGGGATGTTGATAACAATATTATTTGTCATGGTATGATTGTTCCGTGTCTTTGTCGCAGTACTTAGATTTTACAGTTTAGGTGTTTCTTGGGTTGGGACCACTATGACATTAAATAGATATCAAGTTGTAAACTTATTGACTACATTATTTTTAGGTCATTAATCATCTTTATACTGAAACTATATTGTAGATGGAGAACCATGTAGAGAGAATCGGGTGACATAGTGTTGTTATAACCCCCATAATATTTTCTGCCTTGAGTTGTTATTAAAGTCATAATGTCTCAAATTCATTTCAAAATGCATTCTATACTATTTGCAGACACTTATGATGTGCTTTGTTTATTTGCAGGGACGTGGAACTGTTGTAACTGGACGCGTGGAGCAAGGAACTATTAAAGTTGGAGAAGATGTCGAGATCCTAGGTTTAATGCAAGTAAGTTCTTAAGTTGCATCTATAATCTATCTCACTAAGCGATGTCATTTTATACTTGCAGAGAGCAATATTGGCACTTGGCTGTTCTTATATGATGCAATAATTTTTGATGTGTTAGTTGATGCGGTGGAAGGGCCTTTCAAAATGTTGAAAAATTTCGTTTGAAGTTAAGATCTAACTCCTACATTGAAGGAATACAATGTAGAATGGGCAAAAATAGAAGTACAAATTTTGGAAAGCATCTTTAAGATTTCCTTAATCTTTTTCTCTTCTGAATATTATTCAAGGCCAATATCAATTGTTCCGATTGTTTATTGCTTTAATGATTACTATTGTCTATGTGCTTTGCTTTGACATCAATGATTACTATTCTTGTACTAACTGTGCATGAATGAGTTTCAAGCCTCCGACATTTTACTTAATCCAAATAAATTTCAGGTGATGTCCTATGTCGTGTTCCCGTTTTGCAGCTAATGCTGTGTTGAAGCTAAGATCATGCATTTTTCATTCATTAACAGCTCAGAGCATTGGCCGCCTTTAAGTTGCGAGATTTGGCAGATGCTATTTTATTTGGCAAAGATATGTGCCTAAAACATTATGCGCCGTTAAGTGTGTTAACCGGAGTTATAGTGTTAACTCCAGCTAAATCCAAATAGTTAAAATGTGGTGGAGGGACGTGACTTGGTGTTAGCTTGGTTTTTTGACTTAAGTGACCCTAGCATCGACTATTGCATTGATAAAAAGGTACCAAACTGGTAAACCTACCAACTCCAACACAAAAAAATTGATGACTCTTACACCTTATCCCCACTTACCAAACAGAGCTTTAGTGAACTAAATTGGACAGGAAAGAAGCTAAAGCAGCTCCAATTCTGGGGAACATTCATTCCAGCAAACACTAGTGCTTGCTCGATTGCTGTTTACATGATTGGTAAATGCCCGTGTATTTGAACAAGGTTGATATATGAATTGGAAATTGCATTGCATAGTTTTTGCCGGGCACTTTGAATTCAGGCCAAAATAACAGCCATGTGGACAAGTGTAATTTATGAAATTAACCAAGCCTAGTTACATTTCCTGAACTAAGGTACTTTATATTTCCATGTTGCATTTGAACGCATATTGTTATTCAAAATCTATTTAAATCTATTTTTATTTTTTTATGTGTTGTTATGTGTGCTATTTTATGTATATTAATTTATGTATGTTATGGCTTGTTCTGTATGCTTTTATCACGAATTATGTATGGGGAGAGAGATGTTGACTATGATCCAGATCTTATTACCCTAGACTTAAAAATTCGAAGCTCAAATTGGGAATGTGTTCTATTAGATATGATCTAACATATTTATTCTACTTATAAATTAAAATTCCAATGATTTCGATTTGTTTTACCCATGCATCCAATGCCAACAAATTAATCAATTTTTTGAAGTTTTGAAACGATGATTGTGTTGCTTCCTTTTGCATGAGTAGATTACATCACAATGATTTTCATTTTCATTTTCACTAGTTTATATTGTTAGATCAGATCTAATGAACGGTTTTCCAATTAAACTGCTGATTTTTAAATTTGGGGTGACAAGCTCTGCATTTAGGATCCTATCGGTGGGATCTTAGTCAACCTTTAAACACACAAATGCTGGATATTTTTTCTCTTAATGTTTGAACTACCATAATCGAAAGAAAGGCACACCTAAAACATAGATATAGAATTGTCTCGACTGAGTAATAAATGACCATCAAATTATAATTTTTTTAAATGACCATCAAATTATAATTTTTTTCTTAATGTTTTAGTATATTTATGGAAACTAATACACACTAACCATGTATTGAAATTTCTGTAAAATATTTTACCGTCAAATCTATGAAATCTAATCACATCTACATATCTAATCATTGCTCAGTTCTAGATAATGAATTATGCCTTCTTTCATCTTTTTGCCTGGAAATAACATGTATCTCTACTGTATAGATTCATAATTGTGAAAGCACATTCAGAGAGGTAAAATTGAAAGTTTTTCAGCAAATAATTTAAATACAACTAGAAGATATAGGCTTTGTCAAATTGAGATTCGGTCTATTAAAAAGAACCCATCGAATCAGATGCAAAAAATCTTTAACACAATTTATTTGCAAAAAAACAAAAACATCAATTAGAAATTAAGATGGCAAGTGGAGTGATTAGAAAACAAAACACCAAGTATTACAATGATTGCATAACATTATAAAACAAAAAATAAAATACACAGAATATTACAACGATAACATAACATTAGAAAATAAAGTACATATAAGAAAAAAATTGTTTGCAATATCAGCCTATATCAAGTAGATATATCGGTCAATATCGGATAACTGATATTGAGAGATATATCATGATGCGGATATCGGATAGTGGATATCGGGATCATACCGGATGTTTGATTTTTTACAGTAGTCTAATTGATTAGATACGGATATGGGTTAAGTCACTTTGTTAAGGTTTTTTGGCACATTTTCTATACAAGTTATATTTTATTGCTTTGTATGAAATATGGTAACAGTTTATTTTAATATGTTATTGTGACATTTCATCCTATTGATGATATATAGATAATATAATCAAACTGAACATTTAGAATGTTATAACTACTGTTTAGTTATTAATATTAATATATTTATGATATGAGCAACCTGATATTGACGCGTATCCCCGATATATCCTTATTACATTTGAGGGACATTGCCCACGGGTTTGTCCCATGTGGCAATGTCCCATCACCATTTCCCCTAAAAATGACCCCCAAGCCTCTTATTTACATGGTTGCCATTCTCCCCAAAACCCAAAATACACACCCCCAAACTCAATTATTTACGTGTTTGCCATTTTTACAAAAAAACCCACTTATTTCCGTGCTTGCACATTTTACCCTCCGAAGATACCGGCACACACACACACTGCTCGCTCCTTTTCGGTTGCGCGCGTGCACCGCATCCCATTTGTGGGGGGTTTTTTTCCTCTGTTGATATTCATTGTCCGATATGAAAATCAACTATCCTATATGATCCAGGTATCCGATATTATTGATTGCATTTTAAAATAGATGCACATAGATGCATAGCATATTAAGGGTATAAGATTTTTCCCACCCTCTGAAGTTATTATTTATCATCCTCACATTGTCATGTGAAAAGGTTAAGCATGTGTGTCATGTGCATATTCCTAATATATCCAAAAATGAGCATTAAGAAATTACAGTTTTGACACCAATTTCCCAGAATATAGAAATCACGTCTGCTATCTTGCAATAACAATTGATGTGCTTATAAATCAATGGGGTTTTAATAGACTGAATTATCGGAGTAGTTGTGAGTCAATGTTAATATCTTGCAGCATTGCCAGATTTCATTGCCAGATTTCACAAAATAAATGAAGCTACTATGCGTTTCCAAAATAAATCTGGAGAAAGGAAATATGGAACTCCAGAATGCAAAACGATTCATTGTTTTTAAGTTTTCTTTGGGCGATATTTGAAGATAAAAGGAGAGAGAGATCGAAAAGTAGATGCCAATAGTCCTAAACTTCTTTCCTTGTTTTGACAGGGTGGTCCCTTGAAGACTACTGTTACGGGCGTGGAAATGTTCAAGAAGATTCTTGATCATGGAGAGGTATAAATGGTAATACTATGAATGAACTTACATATTGTCTGTGATTCATGTTTAGTTTTTAACGTTTGTTCATTATGTTTCTGTAGGCTGGCGATAATGTTGGTCTGCTTCTCCGTGGTTTAAAACGTGGAGATGTACAAAGAGGCCAGGTCAGTAATATTAGAGGCAGAGTGTACATGCTGTTGTTAACTCAAATTCTTGCTTATTCTTTTTGACTTTTGCCGACAATATTTGCAAGTAACCTTAGCTAATGAATTGGCCGTCTAGAATAAAATTTATTGAATGACTGATCTTTCTCTAACATCTATATTGTCAGTTGCTAACCTCAGTTTAAACATGAAACCTGTGGTTTCAGTCTCAAATTGATTTTAGTCTGATCTAATCATATTTACATGGCCTAACGTCTCTTAGTATCCCATGCTTTTTACTTTGTGAAAACCCGGAGGTCTACTTAGTACTTTTGAAGGCTATCTTTCAATTTTGTGCATCTTTGCTGAAATTTGCTTATTATGTTTATGGTGCATTTAATGAGTGTAGGTTGTTTGCAAGCCCAGTAGTCTCAAGACCTATACAAAATTTGAAGCAGAGATATATGTTCTTACCAAAGATGAAGGTGGTCGCCACACTGCATTCTTCTCAAATTATAGGCCTCAATTCTACATGAGGACTGCCGATATCACTGGCAAGGTGGAATTGCCAGAGAATGTGAAGATGGTGATGCCCGGAGATAACGTGACAGCTGTTTTTGAGCTTATATCCCCTGTTCCATTGGAAGCAGGTAATGATGTCGTGGAATATAAAATTTCATGGTTAAGCTGCGATTTGATAAGTTTACTTTTTATTTGGTATACCATGTCATGGTGCTGAAATTCTAAATGAACCAGATATATAGTCTTAAAAGATAGAAGGGGTTTTTCGATATTCATCCTTTAAATCTTCCGTATTTTGATATTAGTCCTTTAAATATGAGTATTTGCTTACATGTCTTAAACCTTAATAGTCCCTTCACTTTGTCTCAGTTTAAAGTCTACCAGTATATTTTAAATCTGTTATAATTAAACTGGGTTTGACTGGGTTTGACTGTTTAAACCCCCATTGTAACGGCCAAAAAAAATCCAAGCAACAGTGTTTAGACTATCAAGGTTTAAGACTGTATTTGAGGGACTTACAAGCAAATACTCATATTTAAGTGACTATTAAAGGTTAAGACATTATTTACAAGTAAATACTCATATTTAAAGAACTAATTTCAAAATACGGAAGATTTAAGAAGATTTAAGGGATGAATATCGAAAAAAACCCAAGATAAAAATCATATTGCATCATATCATTGAAATAATATTCTTTAAACCACCAAACCCCCCCCCCCCCCCCCCCCCCCCCCCCCCCCCCCCCCGAAAAACAAAACAAAACAAAACAAAACAAAACAAAACAAATAAATAAATAAATGCTTTACGTACCACTTTATTGATTAAATTCTGGTCCTCTTTTGTTATTTCCTTTCGTCTATTTATATGGCTGAAAAGATCGCTAAAATGTTTTTTAGGCGAAGTATTGAATTTATATCGCTCAGCTGGACAGGTAACATCATTCCCCATTATTTTTTACAGGGCAAAGATTTGCGTTGCGGGAGGGAGGGCGGACGGTTGGCGCCGGAGTCGTAGCGAAAGTTATCAGCTGAGGTCCCCAGGCCACGGTGCTCTAATTCTTTTTTGCAATTTGGTTCTCCTAAATGATTTAGTTTAGTGAGAAACGACTGTGTTGCCAATTGATAACTCCATTTACGGCATTCCACCATATCAACTCAATATAGTTGTTTTATTTATGCATTATAGGGAAATGCTGTGATGGTAAATTTTGAATTGCTGCTATCAAGAATAAAACTCCCCCTAAAATACTAACTGAATGGCCATTTTGAACTGCCCAGTCCTTGATGCTAAATTCTAGGACTGTTGCGGGGAGGCGGCTGCGGTAAAAGAGGAGGAGAAAATTTTAATCGGCAAACATATAAATAAAGGGAATTGCTATTGGAACAGACCTATTTGTTGAGTTCACAACCCTCTTATTTTTTTTTAAAATGAAAAATAGTTAGTTTGCCATTAAAATGAAAATGTTTGACCTGCAATGACTTCTTAATTTATAGGCTCTTGCTGCGCGTGATGCCGACGCCGGTTAGCAGCGCGCGCTAGTGCCTCGCCGGCGAGACCGTTGCTTTCCCCGACGACGTCGTATCCATCGCCTTACGATGCCAGCACGCTGAGATCCCCTCCCTCCACGTAGTCTTCGCCATCTCCCCATTTTGCAAAATTCCACTCGCACTCTCACATATTTGCGTGTTTGCCATCCCTTTGTACCAATTTTAAAAAAACTCATAAAACCCCCACCAAACTCACATAATTGCATATTTGGTCTATGTGCTTTTCCCATATAACCCACAAGGTTTTTGGGTTTACCCTTTTATCACCGACGATACCGACACACCCGCACTTCTCGTTTTTTCCCGGTTGCGCGCGTTCACCACGTCCTATTCGTCGGGGTTTTTCCTTGCGTCGTGCACTGTGTGCACGTGTAATTTCTAGTTAACTGTTAAACAGTGAAACCCTCATTTTTTGGAATCAGCGCCAGGCTATTTATGAAAATGTAACCGGTTCATATTTTGCCGGAAAAACTTAAAAATTGGACACATTGATTTGTTATTATTATTCCAGCAAAATGTCTCTCTCTGTCACCCCTATTCCTTTTCGAATCATGTCTCTTCCATATTTCGTTGTTTTCTGAATTTTTTTTTTTTGATTTGGAAACAAACATATGCAATCTTTTGGAATTCACTTTCTAACGCCTCTTTTTTTAAATTTTAATTCGAAAAGGAACTGGCAGAAGGTTGATTTTTGGAAAAAAAAAAAGCACCAAAAAAATCAATTCTGGGCTAAATCTCTGCCATTGCTCATGGAACACGCAAGAAGGTGTGAATGGAAATTGAGATATATAATATAGGGCATCAGTATTGGTCGGTGGGGTCCACGGGTGCCCACGGGAACAGCTCACTGTGTCTAATGTCGCCGGGAGTTGCTACACAAACACACACCTAATTGCTTTTCACATAGACCCCTTGTTTACAAGTTTGACCTTACAAATTTACAAGTTTGCCATTCAAAATTTTACCTTTTTATTCCTCTCTTCCTCTTCTTCTCCTTTGAGCTCACACTTCTCCTGTCTGCCCCGACGAGCTCTGCCCTCATGGACGAAAGATAAAGTGGAGAGGGACGTGGGGATGGATGGTGGAATGAAGATGTAAGGGTATTGGCATGCTATGGCCCGATAAAAAATAACCCGACCCAATAAATAACCGATCTGTTAGTTGAGATAACTGATGGATTTTCTTCGCTAACGGAAGCTCGTTATGTTAATTTCTCTCATGTGTAGTGGGATCGATTGAGGAAAATATGTGCGGTTGGTTTGGGGGTGGAAAGAGCAGAGGGGGCAGAGGTAGCCTATAAATAGAACAAATTTGCTCCTCTATCATCAAGAACAAATTTGCTCTTCGGAATCTGAAAACAAAATCTTTTCTGTTTTTCTCTCTATTTAAATTCAATACTAGTATCAGAGCCATGTTTTCCGATCCACACACGCCTAGAAAATTTTGGACGCTGCTGTTTGCACCCCTACGAGTATGGGTGCATTTATCTTTTTTATCCCAAGTTGGAAAACTTTTGATCTCTCTCTCCTCCCTCAACCTATTTTTTCCTATTTATAGTTAAATTTGACACAAAACACTATATGCACCCCTACTCATGGGGTGCAGATAGCAATTCTCAAAATATTTTCCCATAGTTTGTTCTGATCTGTGAAAAGTTCACCGATTCGCATGCCATCATAGCCCTCATGTTGTATCAATCCCATCAGCTCCATTAGCATCCCTATATCACATCCCAATATCACGATAAATGTGCCCCACACACACACACACAATCTCTCTCTCTCTCTCTCTCTCTCTCTCTCTCTCTCTCTCTCTCCCCCCTTCCTCTTCTTCTCCTTTCAATTTCCCAAGAACGCTCATCTCTTCTCGTCATTTTGTGCCTTTCATCCATCCACCACCTCATCGAAAGCACCTGCATAGAATGTGTTCGATGGTCAAGCATGGCAACGATAAAGCTACGGGCGAGGCTCATGTTCATGGAAGATGGCCTTAAGGGTTTTGAAAACTATAGTACTTCCAAAGAAATGTGGTATGCTATTAAGGAAAAGTGTGGCACTACTTCGGAGGAACTACTAATGATGCATATGTATATGCATGCTGTATGCAACAAGGTGACAATGTCACCAAACATGTGAACAATATGATTGTCATGCGTAAAGACCTAAATATTATAGGATCTGAAATTTTTGAAAAGCTGTAGGTGGGAACTATTTTGAATAGTCTACCATCGTCCTTATATATGGCTGCCACAACTTGTAGGTTAAATGGAACCATTAAGCGTGTTACTAACTTGCCAGCTCAGTTGGAATAACAACAAACTCAATTTAAGTTATCTGAGAAAATGTAATTGTGTAGCACATGTTCTCATTCCATATCAGGTTAGAGATAAGCTGGATCTCAAAACTTTAAAGTGTAGATTTAGAGGCTATTCTGAAAAATCTGAAAAAATACACATTCTTCCATGACGAAAAGTGGTTCATTAAAAGTAGAGATACTACTTTCTAGAAAATCTAGAGGAAAGGGAACAAGTTCAAGCAAATGTATCGCCTTTGCTAGACTTAGATGATGTTCTCAATAACGACTTAGACATAGTGGATGAAGTGAACATCCAATTATGGATGATGATCCTGTAAATGAGAACATGCCTATGAAAAATCAACCAGCTGAACCTGTCCAACCTGTAAACCTTAGTGGCAACAAAAGATCCAGAACAACACCTATATGTATGGATGACTATTATTTATATTCATGTGAACTATCTTGTTTCTTAGTGGCTATTGATGTAGATGAGCAAGCTAATCCCTTGAACTATGTGGATGCAATGGACTCGCTTGAATCAAATCAATAACTGAATGCTATGGAAAAAGGAGCTTGACTCAATAGAGAGAAATAATGTATGGAAACTATGCAACTGACCCGAAGAGAGGAAGTGCATATGATGCAAATTCGTGTTAAAGTAGAAATATTAGGTTGATGGGTCTGTTGATACATTTAAGGCCCGATTAGTTACAAAATTTTTTACCCAGAATGCATGTATAGATTATCAGGAGACATATTTTTCGATGGCTAACTTTGCATCCATTAGAATAATCTTAGCTATTGTTGCATATCTTGAACTCGGAATTTTTCTAAATGGAAGTCAAGACTGCATTCCTCAATGGAGAGTTGAAAGAAGTAATATATGAATCATCCTAAAGGATTTCAGGGTGAATGATATGAAGATAAAGTATAAAAATTGAAGAAATCTTTATATGGTTTAAAACAATTATATGGACAATGGTATCTCAAATTTCACAATACTGTTATCCAACTTGATTTTGTTACAAATAAATTAGATAATTGTGTGTATGTTTTGAAAAGTGAGAGCAGTTTTATAATATTATCCATGTATGTGGATGATATTTTGCTTGTTGGAAATGACATAGGAATGTTGAACAAGATTAAATCAGTGTAGCAAATTTGAGATGGAGAACATGTGAGATGCATCCTATGTTCTTGGTATACAGATCCTTAGAGATCGTAAGTCTGGAATGTTGAGTTTAAATCAAGAAAAATATGCATACAATATTTAGAAGGTTTGGGACGCAACATGATAAGGAAATGAAGCTTAAAGTCTACATCAATGAAGATTTCAAGATATAAATGTAATTGATGTATTTTATATTTCTTGTCTTAAATTTAATCTTAAAGCCATGAAGATGCACCTCTCACACACATTAGAAACCTGAATTAGAATTAATATGTAATTAATCCATATCAAATCCCCTAGGTTTCTGTTCAAATCTGTGCATTTTATCATCATTAGTCGATGAAGGCCTTTTCTCTAGTCAATTAATGTAACTTGCCAATTCTCTTCTCTTCGGTACGGCCTGGTCTATTTTGCCATAGATAGATTTTACTATTAACTTGTGCATTCATGTATTAACACTTAATAGAATATTGTTATACAAAATACTCACACCGAACCATTACTTCAGAAGCAAGGTGACGACATTTGCCATAATGTGTTAGACTTCCCCTATGGATCAAGAAACAACAGTTGCTCCTTTTTCTATATATAGGACATTCTAGTCCTTTGTATAACAATTATTCTGAAACCGAGACATCAAATATGTCCCATTTTCAGTTTTTTCTACTTTGCCTTTTTTTCATGATAGACCAAACATTCTTTCTCAACCGACTTTCCTTAATGCCTTCTTCTTTTCTAAATCACATTTAGACACTACATGTCCCAACAAAAATATTAGCTGTGCAAGCATCTCAAGCATCTCAAGCATCTGTGACGGACCGTATCCATCAGCACACGTATATTCGTTTTCTACGTTTTTTCATAAATTAAAAGTATTATATAATGGTTGGTCAGGAGTTTAATATCAAATTGGTTTCAAAAGCATTTATAAATTTTTTTGTAGTATCAATATAGTTATAGCCTATTTTAGTGAGTGTGAGTGCCATCTAATACCCCTAAATAATTTATATAATAATTTATACTTAATTATTACCGATATAGCCATATCAATTAATTTTCTATATAAACGTTATCAAAACGATTTCAAACTTTTACCATGTGATTCTATGATCATTTAGTGCTTACCATATTAATTTCGTAATTTTCTGTAGTCAAATCGATATAGAACCCGCAAATCCGTGGCCTAAACATTTTGGCCCAAAACTCGTATCTCCATAGCTCAAACTTCAAAATGGACTTCGTAGTCATGATCCTCACAACGATACAAACCCGTGGCTATGTTTTCGTAACTTTTCGGAGTCATATGTGATTAATGGGTATTTTAGCATTATATTGCTAATTACCATTACTAATCACTTTTTACTATCATTAATTACCATTTTTAAACCCTAATTACCACCACCAACGCCCTAATCATAGCTGCCCATGTGTTAACCCTTTAGACAACTTTTTTAAAGTGGTCAAAAGTTAACCTAACTTAATAAATTCTTGACTAAATATTAATTGCAACTTATATTATACTAATACTAATTACCTATTCAAACACCCTCTCTTAAACTCTCTCTCCCTCAAATTACTCAACACAGGCTCACCCTCAGCCCGAACCCACTCCCACTCTCGTCCGACTCCACTCTCTCCCTCTCCCCCATCGCTCCGCCTCCCCGTTCTCCGACGCCCCCGCCCGTACGATACCCTCCGACCCCGCATCGGAGCGCCTCCCCACGACAGCCGCCTCCTCCGATGAAGCAACCCAGCCTGCAACCGCCGCTCTCTCCCAACAGCTCCCTGTCGCCCCTCTCATCTCCCTTGCTCCGACGATCCGCGAGGCCTCCCACTGTCGCACCCACGCCTCCACGGCGAGCTCGACACCGTCACCCCGAGCGCTTCACGCTCCTCCTACACCGCCCCTCTGACTCCTCTCCGAGCGCCACTTGAAGCACCCAGTGCTGCTTCCATACACCGACGACGACTGCAGCCGCAGCCGTCGACCTCGCTGCTCGCCGCTGCTCGCCCTCGCCGCCCTCATCCGCCGACGAACACCCCGAGCGCCCGTTTCTTCGTCGAAGGTGAGAACGATGGGTAAGGGTTTTAATACGAAATACATATTGAAATACGTGTTTAAATACATATAGAAATACGTATAGTAATAGACTGATAGTAATAAATTGTTTATAAATTGTATAGACCTCAGAAAAATACGAGACAAGGCCCATGAAATCAGAAACGATGAAACGGACTCATTGACGCTGGTTTCATCGTCAAAAGGCAAGGACATCTCCCACACTAATTTTTCAAAGGTAAAAGCCAATGACGCTACATTCAATTTAAAATTCCTATCACCTGATTTTCAAGTACACTGATGTATGCGAAAAATATATGTTGTAGTGCTAGTTAATACGGTCGTTTTGACCACTTGTTGGAAGAATTCTGACGTACGGTTTGTCCTAAATAAATCTTTGAACATTTGTCGTAAAAATGATTTCTTGATTTAAAATTAGTTTTTGACCCTTTTAAATTGTTTAAAAATGCTTAATAATTATTGAAAAATCTTGAAAACTACCAACTAGACTTTAGAAAAATAATTTAAGCTTAATTAAACTCATTTGCTTAGTTAAAATCATTTCTGTGCTTATTCTCTTATACTATTGTATATTTCTACGTTTTGTTTAATTGTTAAATTGAGTCGTGAAGTCGTGAACTTTTGTGAGACTATTATACGAACTATTGAGACACCCTGGAACCATTGTATGCATTTAATACGATGCAAATGAACTTCAATATAAATGAATGGAAGATGGAACTTCAATATAAATAGATAGTACATGTGCTCTTGACCGACACTTGACTTGACCAGTGTGATTGGGGTAGTCTCTGATCACAAGTGTTACAGAGTGATTGGATGCATCCAACCGAATACCTCCAACACTTATGGAGGTTAGAGCTTGACTGTTGCCCTATGGGGACAGTGAGTAGCATCACGGATTGGCTCCCATCACAGGGCGCATGTTAGTCATCTCTCGTACTCTTGGACATGGACTTATCACTAGAATAGATTGGTTATTAAATATTGCTCTAACATCTTCTACAGCTTGCTACAACATCATAGTTTTGTTATCAAATGCTAAATTGTCACAGGTTGCTAATAGTATTGCAAATTGTTATTAAATGATTAAATTACTGCAAGTTGCAAATTGATGTGGATGCTTATCTGATATAACACTTTTTTATTAAACTTATTACTTGTCTTTTCAGCTTGGTTCAATTTTAAATACCTAATGTTTTGTTTTAGAGATTATCTTGCCGAGTAAACCTCGCTGACGGATATTTCACTTTGTTGTTTTACGAAATGTCCGTCAGGGACCGATAGTGTCTTCTCTGAAGACATTGCTGCAGAAGTCGAGCCAGTGCTCGAAGAATACATGTAGTACCTACCCGCGGAAGACTATACGTTTACCTTCGCGACTGCACCTTTAAATATTTGAAATAATGTAATTTGTGTACTTGTTGATTTGGCCATACTATGCCTATGTTGTACTTTATTTTCAGACGCTTTGGTATTGTAATAATGTCATCTGACTATTTCCTATAAGTATGCAAGATCCTGACATTTTATTTCACAGATGCGTTATTGTGTTTAAGCCAATGAGGAAGAAAAAAAAAAGAAAAGAAAAAAGTACACCTCCTTGTTTTAAGCACATCGCGGGCCCGTTCGCATCCTCACTCCCGGTAGAGTGGGAAGCGAGGCGTGACAACATCCAAACACTTGAGCTTTACAACCTTAAGTTGACTCAACAAGTTGCTTGACTCAAGATCTTATTTGGATACATGGTCTTGCACCATTCGTGCACTCATCTTTGAGCCAAATAGTTTGCACGAAGTTTCACATCTTGCGGATTGAAACTGTTTTCCAAACAACCTTATGTTGACTCAACAAGTTGTACAGAGAAACATGCTTTGAACATCAGTATGTTCATGCTACCCCTGAGCGCATAGAGGAGAGTGCTAAGTGGTGTGCTTTTATTGTGCTAGGTCTAGGGCTTCAAGGAAATCATTTTCTTTAAGCTTGTGCTAAGAAGGACACTTTAAGGTCAGCGAGAACATAGTTTAGACCATCAAATTTGATTTTGAATTGATATTCCTTAATCAATCATTTTGACCAGTTAACTTATTCTTTTAGGATATTATGACTTGGATTCCATCCGGTAAAACATAAAACTACCCTAGTTTAGCATATGTTCATAATTTTTATATACATTTAGATTGGTTTTTATCTAA
The DNA here is from genome assembly GCA_030789695.1 of Scilla litardierei. Taxonomy (NCBI): domain Eukaryota; kingdom Viridiplantae; phylum Streptophyta; class Magnoliopsida; order Asparagales; family Asparagaceae; genus Scilla; species Scilla litardierei. Next base: position 806,770,265 of record CM061142.1, on the reverse strand, counting down.
ATATATCCTCCCACTATTTTAGCGATCATCTTAAGCCATATACATGAACAGATAATGATATTTGGTGGGAAAGGGACCCGACCACCTTGAGTTTCACAACATTGAGTTGGTTCAACAAGTTACTTGACTCTGCGATCTGTAGATGGCTCACTATCAATCACATCGAATGTGATTCCCTTATCAATTTTTAACTCTAGTCACTTATGACCTTGAGTTGGCTCAACAAATCATAAAGACTAGTCTAGTTAGACACTTTCTTTCTTATCCAGTCATAACTTACACCTGCACTCGGTTATGTTCACGACGCGACAGTTTGAGTTAAGTTGAACTACATCATATGTTGAATGGAATAGATTCCCAAAAGATAGCCATGTTATAGCTTGAGTTGACTCAACACCTATAGCACGAATCCATGGTTTCCAAAATTCCAAAAGCAAGGAGGGCTACAGCTAATCTTGAAGAAGATTTTAAACGCATTTGACTAGATGTAATCGATGGTGTCACATAAAAATAATTTGCATCCTTGTGGTTTATCGGAATATGGCCAGGCAGGTTTGGTTAGGCCAGGATCACTATCCACAGTCAAGCTGAGGTGATCCACAATACTAGTTACAAACTTTCTAGGCACCGGTTCTTGATCCTTTAATGATGCTAATTATTTAAATGTGTAACATCGATTTAATATGGCTTCATTAAACTAGTTAATCCTATCAACTAGTTGAATCCTAATATTCAAAATTATTAGGATTGGTTAATAACTTTTATTAAGGTCCTTATGAACTATAATGAATAAAAGTTTTTGTTTCAGGGCGCTACCCTAATCATGTATTAGGTATTTAAATATTCAAGTTGCAACAAATTAAATAATAGCCTTTTCAAAATTATTGTTGCATCATAATAATTATTATTTGGGAGGGCTACCCTAATCAAGTATTAGGAATTTAATTGTTGCAACAATTTTAAGTCATAGCACATTCATTTAAAAATTATCTCATAATTGACCAGCGCCCCGCTTTAGTTGCGACGGCGCGGTGTCGTTTACCGCAAGTTTCACGGTTAGTGTAGGGTGCGGGAATATCGAACTCAGGGAGGCGAGGTTGTGCTTGGGTCAGGTAGGACCTAAATCACCCCGAGGGGCGAGCTAGCCCGAATCGGTGAATGGTTGTCACGAAAGGAAATAAAAGGGTATGAACAACAAGAAAGAAAACCCGGGACTTTGGTTTCCAACCCGACGAGAAACTCTCGCCGATACGGCCTACGGGTATGGATAGCGATCGGGATTAGGGTCTAATGGTGAGACGTTGCCTCTGAAAGTGGTACCGGCGTCCCATGGGCCCGATATTCCGGTCGGTGCCCAGGATGATACACCGGACTTCCCGGATTCGATCAGTGGGCACTCCCGTGTCCATTAACACCGATCGATCCCGGGAGCACTAATCCCGCAACGATATCTCCCAACGTCTCATCCTGCCGCTCCCGAGTGCTAGGATTCGGCGTCTACGCTAAGGGTGTGAGCTATGGCTAGGGAGTCAACCGCCAAGTTTATTCCCCCTTGGCCCAACGGTCAAAGGCGGTCTTTTTCCCGCCGATGACAATGAAACACCTCGCGTAACCGTTAGATTCCTACTCCCTATTGATTTCCTAACCCTATGGACGCATCGGGAAGAGCCCCCGAAGTGGTTTCCACCAAAATCCCAGATTTGGGAACTACTCACAAAAATTCATGAAAAAGCGATCTAAATGAAATTTAACCGTTGGAATCATAATCGGACAATTGCAATGCGGAAGTAATAGAGTAATAAAGACAATACTAAAATTTTAGAAAGATCTGAAAACTTACAAAAGAGTAACAATTACAGCCGTCACAAGGAGATAAAACAGTAGAAAAAAATAACAGCTCTCGTTTCTGGAACCCTAGGGGTTCTATTTATAGACCTTCGCATCAACCGATCGGTTAACAAGTCAACCGATCGGTTGATCCGTTACAAATTAATAACAGAAAACGGCGAGCTTTCACCCGATCACATGAATCGGTCGGGTGAGTTCTTGAGTGACCGGTTGGATCTTGGAGCAGTCGGGTGAATCGATCGGTTCGACGTCCGTGTCTTCAGCTCTTCTTCTTCAGCTACAGATGAACCGATCGGGTGAGAGTCACCCGATTGGTTGGCGTTTTGCTTCGAGAAAACAGAGAACAGCCCCCGCTGAACCGGTCTGCGAACCGGTCGGGTGACTTCTTTGTGAGCTGCGACAGAGACCGGGTGGTGCACGCGTGCATCACCCGATCGGTTGGAGATGACCAACCGACCAGGTGAGGGGCTGAAAGATGAATTCTTCGACGTTTGACCCCCTGGATCACGCGTGACTTCTCCCGTTGCTCCGGGGACTTGGGATATCATCGTTAAACGTCCCCTACGTGGTCAATCCCCTGCAATCATGGATAAACAAAGAAAAGTGAAAGAAAACGGGAAAATACACGAAAACGAATAAGAGACGGCGGAAAAATACGGAGAAACACAAAAGAAAACGTGCGTGAATATATGAAATATAAACGCACGTCAAAATCCCCCAAGCTGAACTCTTCCTCGTCCTCGAGGAAGACGAGTGAGAGTAGGAGCTCGGAAGGGAAAAATAGAGAGGAAGAAAGAAAAAGAAAACTCTAAACCCTAGATCGTCCATCAGAGCCACCAAAATCAAAAACGACACACCAAGCAAGCAAACGCCAAATCACACCACTAAACCTAGGAAAGCGAGTCCAAATAAGTGTCGTGGGTTCACGCGGTGAAGTGCGAGTGAGTGTGGTCGTGTGCTAGCAAATGGTGATGCTTTCTACAATGTGCTATGAGGCTCGATATACACAAATCCAAGATATGACCCAAAATATCGATCCGAATTGAATTAAGCGGCGAATATAAGTTCAAGCATGCATGAGAAGAGTGAGAATAGAAGCGTATCATGCATCGGGGACTCCACAACTAGGGTTAAGGAAATCACGCCACTATAGCCTAGATACTAGCTAAAAAGTTCCTAAGCCAAGTGTTTTCGATAACGACGGGGGTTGAGATGATGTGGAGAAGAACACTCGGTGCAAATTCTCGCCTTCCCTTTATTCTTGGCAAGTAGGAAAAAATATTCACACGGAAATATTTTTGGGTTTTGGGCATTTGTATTTTTTTTGGATTTTGGGCTATTCACAATTTTTCTTTTCTTTTCTTTTTGGGTTTTTCTTTTCTTTTCTCCTTTTTTTTTGGATTTTTGGGTTTTTGGCTATACACATGTGTACTCTCCCAAGTGGGAGAACGGTACACGACGAGGGGATTTGCACCAAGTAAAACAAAAAAGAAGTCGAAATCTAAACACTCGGGCAAAGGAAACTATTCTCGCTAAATAGAGCATAGGCTAAATGGGTTATCCTAGTCCTTAGTTGTGGAATCCCGACGCATGCGAATTGAAGTATACGATATAAATATAGCATGCATAAAGTGGAAACAAATACCGCATATTCAAATCGGAGCATGATAATCTAGGGGTCATTCCTGGAGAGGTATATAAAGTAAAATCACAAAGCAGAAGCACACCAAATGCTAGTCACGACACGCGACTCACAAAAAGCTAAATGGACCCACGATGCGTGAAATGCAAGAGGACTCGAAATCCTAGGGTTAGTGAGTGTGATTATCGATGCAATGCTAGGTGTGTGTGACTTTGTGGCGATTCATCATAGGATTCATCTCTAGGAGAAAGAGCTAAAAAAGAAGAAAAGAAAAAAAAAAGAAAATCACGGAGAAAAACGACTCAAATAAACGAAAAAGATGGACTCAAACGACGCACACAGTGCGACTCCCCCAAGCTGAAGTTTGCATTGCCCTCAATGCAATATGAGTGAGTACGGGAGGGCAATGAAGATGGGGGATACGCGCTGACACAAAAAGAAATGAAAACCAGGAAAACATATAGATGAAACTGAAAAAGAAAGAAAGATCAGAATCAAAATCAAACAATATGAAAATAAAAATAAAAATAAAAACACAAGCACGACACTCAAAAAATGAAAAAGAAGCACACACACAAAAATGAGAAAAACAAACAAAACACGACAGCACACCAAAATAGACGTCCCCCAAGCTAGACCAGAAAGTGCTAGCGAAATGATGTGATCGATGAAATGCAGAGATGTGCAAGGGGGAGTCAAAAACAAAAGAGGTGAATTTAGAAAGCAACACACAAATAGTCCCCTCCCCCCAACAGAGACAAAGCAGGGCCCCGAAAAGACAGATGGGCACAAATATGGGGGGGGGGCAAAAGTGGGAGAGAAAAATCAAGCAGGGGCACCACCCTCTGGGGGTGGTGACGGGGGCCTGCGCTGTGGACCAGGAGTCGTGGGGGGTGGAATGTGGAGCTCGGAGACGTCGGGTGGGTCTTCACGGATGTGGCGGATGAAGCTTTGAAGAAACGGGAGGTCTCGGTCGACGGATTCCTCGGTTATCCGACCACCCTGACCAGCTAGGAGGACCATGGCCGCGAATCGGTCGGCATGGTCATCGGTTTGGAATTGCATCCCATATTCGGGATCGTAAGCACGAGGTGGGGAAGTGGTGGATGGGTTGGAGGTGGTGGGCTGTGTGCGACGGGTACGACGGGTGGGCCTAGGGTTCGAAGAGCCGTCCTCGGTGGGCTTAACACGGCGGGGAGGCATCGTGTGGGTATCGTTCGTGTGCGTAGGTATGCAAACTTACAATGAATTCAACACAAACACGAAATACGACCAACAATCAAATGGAATATTTGCGGTAAGATTAAAATTAAGCAAAGGAGCGAGTTTACCCAAATGAGATGAAGATAGTTGCTCGTTGACGCCCCGATGCTACTGGATGGGAGCACGCTGTGAAGCCGCAGCGATCTCTTCAGCAAGTTTCGAAATTGGGGAAAAACGGGTCAAGGTTAGGGTTTTGTGTGTTGGTGGAATCGAGGAGAATGGAGAGAAATCGGTGGTGGATGGGTAGGGGGATGGGGGAAAAGGCGATTGAGGTTGATTGAAGGGAAGAAAGAGGGCAGGCGCACGAGGGAGAGGTGAAACGGCGGATCCGGATTCGAAAATGGCAAGTGCGTGTCGAACGGGCGGTTTGGGGGTATTTATAGGGTTTTAAGTCGAACCGATCGGGTGACTTGTCACCCGATCGGTTGACGGTTAGGTCGAAATTCTTGCCGAAGAAATGCTACAGGCGAACCGGTCGGTTGACTTGTCAACCGATCGGTTGGCCGCTCCACTCATTTTTCCGAGAACTTAGGGCTGCTCACCCGGTCACGTCAACCGATCGCGCTCGAACTCAACCGATCGGTTGATATTCCCCAAAAATTTCCGAGAGTTCTCCCCAGCTCACCCGGTCTGCCACCCGGTCTCTTCATTACTCAACCGATCGGGTCATATGGGGACAGATCTCGGCATGTATCTGATACATCCCAACCGATCGGGTGAGTTGTCATCAGATCGGTTGGGTGCTTGTTTCCTGCAAAAACCAATAGATTTGTTTAAGTCCCCGAACGGATGTTCTCGCGGCTGATTTTATTTATAAAAATAGACAAAATAAAGTCAAAAAATAACGCTGAAAAGTGGGGAAAAAGTTTAGAACATGGGTTGCCTCCCATGAAGCGCACTTGTTTAACGTCGTTGGCTCGACGCCCGCAAGAGATGCTCATGGTGGTCGATACGGGTGATGCCCGAAGTTTGGCATCTCTTTCTCATTGGAGCTGAAGGCGCTTGGAGTAGTCAGCTGCTGGAAAAATACTTGCTCGACTACCCTCCCCTTGTTCTTGGGATCCGGGGGCTTTTCCTTGGTGTTGGCGCTTCCCGCCATCTTCTTCAGGATCCGGACCTCGTCTTTAGTGAGGTCCGTGGGCTCTTTCCCCGTTCTCCTCACAGGAGGAGCCTTGGGGAACCCGGGAGGGGTCGTTTTTACTGCACTCAGTTTTCCAGCAGCTTCTTTGTACTTGGGGCCGTCTCCATCTTCTGAATCCCCCAAGTCATCGGGGGGGGGGGGGGGGGGGGGGGGTTCTCAGGAGAATCTCCCAGGAGCTCTCCTCTGCAGCTTTTTCCTCTTCTACCTCGAGCAGATTGCACCGAGGGTCATCAGGGGGATCGGGGTGCTTCATGGATAATCCCAGATCAAACTCAACTTTCTCTCCGCTGACGTTCAAAGAGAGTTTTCCGTTCTTCACATCTATTAGAACGCCAGCAGTGGCCATGAAAGGCCGTCCCAGGATGATGGGGGTGTGTGCGTCTTCAGGCATGTCCATGACTACAAAGTCCACAGGCACATGCACCCCTCTCACATTCACGGGGAGGTGATCACTCCTTATTTTACACTTTTTTCCAGCATGTTTGCATGCTGTTTAGATCGCCCAAATCATGTTTTTCACGATATATCGACGATATTGCGATGCTTTTCACGATTTGTTGTTTTTGTCTCATTTCAGGTGATTTGGCGCGATTCGGAGTGATCTCGAGATGCGCTTACTCCAGAGGGTCACCAACGACCTCCCCAAGGGGTATTTTGCTGTTGGAGAGGAGCGGAAGAAGAACGGACGTCACAGGAGCGACGAGGAGGCCAAAACAAGCTGTTTGGGCATTTTTGGTGTCCCACTCGGCCGAGTGAAGGAGTCACTCGGCCGACCAGCGAGACACTGCTCGGCCGACCAGATCGGATACGTTTCATACGTGCACTCGGCCGAGCGACGGAGACCACATCGGCCGAGTGACGAGATCTCGTCCGCCCGAGTGGCGCCCAGACGAAGCCATTCAAAAATCGCCAACTTACTATTTTTCAGCTGCCTGAGCTTCAGAAGACCCACTCGGCCGAGTGGATAATCCTGACCGCCCGAGTACCAAGAAGCCATCGGCCGAGTGACGACAACTCACTCGGCCGAGCTGCCCCCGAAGTGAAGGACCCTGAAGATCAAGACTTACTGGAAAATTACAGGGTTTCTCACTCGGCCGAGCGACTTTTGTCACTCGGCCGAGTGCGACGCGCTGCCTGTAGCGAAAATTGCGGATTTCAGGCTGCGTAGGGGTATTTTGGTCACAGTTTTTGGACGATTTTGGGGGGTATTTAACCCCTGTTTTACCCTAGTTTTAGAGAGCTTTTCTCTTAGATTTTTGCAGCTTTTAGATTAACTTTTTAGTTTTATTCTTGTGATTGGAGAGGAGACAAAAGTTGATTTTTGTTGGATTAATTGAAGAACTCCATTGGTTTGCCTCTCTCTCCCCTAAAAATTCTATTTTTATTGCTTATCTCAATATTGTGATGAATTCTATTGCTTATTTCATTGATTATTCTTGTGTTTGTGCTATGAATTGTGAGTAGTCTCCACATCTTGGGGCGTGGGGATGAACCCTACAAGCCCAATTTCATATTTGTGATGAATTGGTAGAAATTTTGCTAGAATCGTTGTTAGGGATTAGTTTGGGATCGATTTACTACGGATAGCTAGGAGTTCATACCGATTGGGATTTGCAAGAGATTGGATCCCAATTCGATAGAAAACCCTAGAAATCCGAATTGGGTTGGAATCGAATTTCCGAAGTATCGGTTTGCAAGAGATTGGACCGATACTAGGGTTTCCGGTTGCAATTCCGTGCCGATACCCGTTTGCAAGAGATTGGACGGGTAGGAACTATCCCAACCTAGGTCGTGGGCTGGGTTTGCATGAGAGTGGGCTCAGTGCGCGATTGAACGATGATGTTGATCCTAATGCTAGTTTCCCTAGGCTAGGGTTTGCAAGAGATTGGACCCAAACCTAGGATAGCTATAGACCGGCAACAGCGAGAGAGCGTGAGCTTGGTTCTACATTCATTTGCAACTAGTTCATCCAAAATCTTATTCTAGCAATTTTGATGCCGATGAACCGCATTTACGAAATACGGTGAGTAGCAGGGATTCCCCATTCCCTAGACGTTCTTTATTTGATTTGATATTTCCGTACTTTGTCTGACGATTGTGACAGGATCGCCAAAGGCAAATTTCTCTCTTTCTTAAATAGCCAGGTTGATTGGAACAAGCACGGTCATTCGTCCTCCCTGTGTTCGATAACCCGCTCGCTGCTATACCGTGCGCTTGCTGTAAAACTACAACCGTTCTTTGGGTCACATCCCGGAGCGATCAAGTTTTTGGCGCCGTTGCCGGGGAGGCGATTGCGTTTGATCTTACCACCCTAGCTATTTCCTTTTTATTATTATTATTATTATTATTTTATTTCTTTATTTTTACCAAACCCTTCCACGGTACTAATCATTTCTTTGAAACTCTGTTTTCCCTGTGCATGTACACGAGATCTACGGCGGACCCTGAAGCTATATTATTTGATCCCGAGATCGAACGTACCGCGCGGAGAATTAGAGCGGAAAGGAGACAAAATCCGGAAGGGAGGTATATGACCAACCCGGAAACTGCGGACCAATTAGCGGTAAGAATGGCAAGGATAATTTCTATTCGAGATAGGCTTCGGCCTAAGACCTCTTCTACGACCTCATCCATTGCCATGCCGGAGTTGGCGGCTGACAAGAACTTCGAGCTAAAGACTGGACTAGTGGTTCTGATGCAGCAGGATCCATTTCATGGGAATGCCCATGAAAATCCCCACTACCACATCCAATTATTCTTGTCGAAGTGCACCACATTTCAGATGCAGGGGGTCTCCATCGATGCCATCAGACTGCGTCTCTTCCCCTTCACGCTGAAAGACAAGGCACTCTATTGGTTGAGGACGCAGGCTGAGGGAGTCTTTACCACTTGGGACGAGTTGGCGAGTGCATTCATTGATAAGTTCTATCCGCCCTCCAAGACGGTGAAGATCCAGAGCGCTCTCATGTCCTTCAAGCAAGGACCCCAAGAGACGCTCTATGAGGCTTGGGAGCGTTTTAAAGATCTGCAGCATCAATGCCCGCACCATAGCATTGAAGACCGGGAGCTAGTTCATAGTTTCTACAACGGTCTCCAACCGGGGACCAAACAAATTATTGATGCCGCGACGAATGGTGCTATCTTATCAAAGACTCCCGAAGAAGCTACGGCCCTAATTGAGGAGATGGCCTCAAACAATCAACAATGGGGCGATGAGCGAGGACACTCCACGTCCTCCTTGAAGCCGACTAGTATCTACGAGGCGAAGGCCGTAGCAGAGCTTACAAGCAAGTTTGATTCTCTCCACAAGGTAGTGGAGAGACTGGAGAAGTTTATCACGGAGCCCCAAGGAACCCCTTCCACCTCCGCACCAACAAACCAAATGTGTGATTGGAAAGACCAATCTCAAGCCATGTATGTGGGAGGAGAGCACGGAGAAGGATCCTTGGAGCAAGTACAATATGTCGCGGGGAACCAAGGGTATTGGGACAATCCGGCCACAAGAAATCATCCCGGATTCTCTTACGCCAACAATGAAGGAGCATTGAACCCGCTACAACCATCACCTCAACAAGCTCGACCACCACCACCACCCCAACAACAACACTATCCACCGAGGGGGCCTCCACAACAAAATTTCCAACCGAAGCAACAAGTTCCACCTTATAGGCCTCCCAGATACAATCAAGGGTGGAGAAATCAAAATCAAAACCCTCCACAAGCTCAACAACAATCCGACTTCGAAGCTAGAGTGGAGGCGTTTATGGTCGAGCAAAAGAAGGTCAATGCTACCTTGAAGGCGGGGCAAGACTCCCTTGCAACCGTTGTGGCTCAAGTCTCGGAGCAATTGGCGTTGCTTAATCAGAATACTCAACAATTACCGGCGCAACCCGAGCAAAACCCACGGGGCAACACCGGCCACATCAATGCCGTAGTTGCCGTTACTACTAGAGGCGGGAAGGATACCACCCCCGCCATGATTCCTACCAAGGAGCCCGTGGAGGAAAGCTTGGAGCCAATTGAGCCGGTAGTTGAAGTTGAGAAGGAGAAGGAGCCACAAGAGAAGGAGAAATCTAGAGCGGAGCAATTGATTGAGAAAAGGCGCTTCATGCCACCGGTCCCATTCCCCCAAAGGCTTGCTAGAGCGAAAATGGAGAAAAGGCTAGCAAAGTTTCTCGAGTATCTGAGAGGAGTTAGCCTCAACCTTCCCCTTCCTCGACGCCATCGTGGAGATCCCCACATATGCTAAATTCTTAAAGGACTTGATTTCGGGGAGAAAGAGAAAGGAGAAGATCATGCTAGCCGAGGAGGGCTCTTGGTTCACCAAGAGAGAGAAGGAGCCGACCAAATTTAAAAACCCGGGGAGTTTTCGGATTCCTTGCACCTTGGGCGGCGTCCCTCTTCAAAAGGCGTTGGTAGATTTAGGGGCTAGTGTGAGCCTCATGCCTCTCTCCATGTTCTTAAGGCTAAACACCGGGACGAAGTTGAAACCTACCGACATGCGGATACAATTGGCCGATGGGCGGATAACGAGGCCGGTAGGGATCGCCGAAGACATCCCGCTACAAGTCCCGGGGGGAATATGCTTGCCATGTGACTTCGTGATCATGGACGTTAAGGAGGAGGGAGACACGTCATTGATACTTGGACGCCCGTTCCTCGCCACCGCCGGAGTCATTGTCGACGTGCGAGAAGGTACCCTAACTTTAAACGTCGGCAACATCGAGGTGGAGCTTCACATTCCTAAGGCTATGAAACACATGCCTTACCACGAGGAACTTGACTACATGGACCTCCTTGATGAGGTAATTGAGGAGGCGATCCCCCACTCGATTGGCGCTCTTTTCGATGAGGATTTCGAGGAAGGCCCGGATTTAGGCCGAGATGAGAAGATAGATGATTCCCCCGACCTCTCCGCTGAAAGTGATGAAGGCGACGCTGATGTCGCAAGGATTCGAGAGCTCTGCAAGCTCTCGAAATTGAAGTCTCCGAAGAAAGCTCCGCCACTACGGAAATCGGCGTCACCGGTGAAGCCGTTGACCGGAGCAAACGCTAGCTTAGGGGAGCCTCCCCCCAACACTATTCGAGACGGGAGACCACCGAGGGAGAACACGCCGCCGTAACTTCCAAATCCAAGCGTTCTCCCCGGAAAGTTTGATGGGTGCATCTCATATGCACCAAACATCCCGCATTAATTGAAAATCATAGGGGGTCAAGCTCACGACCTTAAACGAGCGCTTGTCGGGAGGCAACCCGACGGTTATTGCTTTATTTTCATTTTTCTTTTATTTTTGTTTTAGAAATTTTTTGTGTTTCGAGTCGTTCGCCCAAAAATTTTGTGATAACGGGTCCTATTTTTCTTGACAGGAGAGGAGATAGGTAAATCCATCATGAGGAGGATGAACGAGATGACGAGGAGCGCCCCAGGAAGGCGCTCGATGCTTAGGAGGAAGATGAAATCGACTGGAGGAAGAAAGACGGAGTTTAGAGCCCAAACGAAGACAAACAGCAGAAAACAAGGCTCACTCGGCCGAGTATACTAGTCACTCGGCCGAGTACACAAGTTCGTCCGGCCGAGCCGCTCACGAACGAGGGAAGTCTACTGTACCCAACTCTCTATTTAATTTCCTGATTTCAGTATAACTGCTACTCGGCCGAGTAAAACGGATACGCTCCTAGGGCGAGTCTTGCCGAGTAGCTTGAGCCACTCGACCGAATGGACTTACTCCACTCGGCCAAGGCTGGCAAAGCCACTCGGCCGAAGCGTAAGCGGGGAGGAATTTTCCATTGATCTCACTCGGCCGAGTGACCTAGTCACTCGGCCGAGTGACCTAGTCACTCGGCCGAGTCGTAACTTTTACTGTATAAAGGGCCGAGGGGGGCACGTTTTTCGAAACGAAAAAATCGCAACCGCCCCCGACTGTTCAGCTCCCTCGCCCGTTCCCCTCGCTCGCGCCCCCCCACTCGCCCGGCCGTCGACCCTCGCGCCGCCGATCGGCCAGCCACCGCCGGCCGAGCTCCGCCGCGCCTCGCCCGAGTCGCCGCCGGCGGCCACCACTCCGGCCACCTCCGGTATCGCCTATTTCGCCTTTTTCTCCTCTTTTTGTGTATTTTTCGAGGATCCATGCGTTAAACGAACCCCAAACCCAAATTAATTTCTATATCTATCTATTATACCCCGAATGCTCCATACGTTTTGAATATTACCCGCTGATATCTCCATTTCATGCGCAGGTTGTTTTTGGGAGCTTAGGGGAGCCCAGGGGAGCTTCTAGGGACTGATTCGGGCTTCGCGGAGGCGCTGTCTTCGCACGCTTCTATTGCTTAGCACTCGCGGCGTGTCTGGGTATACTCTTTCCTTTATTTTGCACACGCCGCACTTTTCACGCTTTTCGGCGTGCGCTCGGGGCCCATATGCCGCCCCGGACACGGCCGCGGTCGAAGAGAGCTTCCGCCAAGCGGAAGCGGTCGGATGATGCTGGCCCCTCCCACGAGTTGGAGGACTCTCCTCCACCTTCTCCCACACACCCCGTCCACCCAGCACAGCCTGCAGGCCCCACACACCCCGCACAGCCTGCAGAGCCCGGACAGCCCATACACCCCGCACAGCCGCCCCCTGCCGCTCCACAGCCACCACCTTCGGCTCCACTTATCGGGTCGCTGGGGATCACGTTCCGGAACGACGCACACAGCGTCGCTTTCGAGCGTATTTCCCAGCGCTCGATCGTACCCTCCAGGTTTGCACACCTTGCCGACCTAGGACGCCTGGGGGTACTAGAGGGGATGCTCACGTTGTACGACAACGTGGGCTGGCGAGATTTCTTTCAGGTGTCGGCGGACACGTTTATCCGCCCGACACTTGAGGTGCTTAGTTCGATCGCCCGGACCGACGAGGGATGCTCGTTTCGGTTCATGGACCGGGAGTGCCAGGTCACTCGCGGTATGATGAGAGCATTTTTCTCGTGGCCCGATGTCCCCGGGGCCGATCGAGGTTACGTCCCCACCCATATCCCCCCACCTTCCTTCGACGCCGGTGCCTTCTGGGCCCGGATTACGGGTCTTCACGCTGCCTTTGACCCTAGTAGGGCCAAGGCCTCGGCCATTGTCCATCCCTGCCTCCGTATAGCTCAGCGCCTTATGGCGACGACCTTTTTGGCCAGATATGAGCCGGGCACGATGTCCACGCCAGAGCTCTACATGCTCTACGCGATGACACGACCCAGAGCTCTATCTAGGGATGGCGATGAGCTGGTCCCCGCCGTCGTGATTGATGTCGCGGCTTGGTTTTTGGACCGCATCATTGTATCGGTGGGCGCTCGCTCACCGATATGCTGCGGCGGCATGATCACCTTGCTTGCCCTTATGACCGGCGAGGACTTCCCTGACGACCTGCGACGATCACCGGGCCCCACTTCTCTGTCGATTGATGTTATGGCCCGGATGAAGATGCTTCGTCCGCACGGTGAGCGACACTGGGTCTGGTTGCACGGGCCTTACGGTGCCGATTACATGATTCTTCCGAGCCCAGCTCGGACTCAGATTGCACCAGCCCATGTGGACTGGCTCCCTGCGATGGATGTTCTCATCCCAGCTGCTTACGTGCTCGAGGCCGAGGAGGCCGAGCAAGCCCACGCTGCCCCCGCAGACCCTGTTGCCCCTGCCGAGCCTGCTGCCCCTGTTGACCCCGTGGCCCCTCAGCCTATCCCCGATGTTTCCGATGCTCCTGACACCTCTGTCCACACCTCTGTCGGTGTCGGGAGTACCTTAGCTGAGCCCACTTCCACTACTTCCATGCCTGTCCCCACCACTGGCCCTCTGTCTGCTGAGCCCGTTTCTTCTGCCCCACCCGAGCGCCCGCCGACCGTAGTTGAGTGCGGAGAGCCCTCTGTCTCCACTACTGCTGTATTTTTCGAGAGTGTCGTAGCGTCTGTCCACACTTCTGTGCCACCGACCTCTCCGGCCGTCTCGCTGCCTCTTTTGTATTCTTCTTTCGTTGCTGCTGCGTCCACTTCTCACCGTCCTGCCCAGCCTCGCACTGAGGCCAGGCCCCCACTTGCGAGCGCAGCCCCTTTTGTTCCCCTACCCGCTGAGCCCGACACCTACGCCACCAGAGTACGCCAGCCCCGACCTGCACAGCCCCGACCGGTGCGTCCCTCTGCACCACCTCCCCCTGACACTGTACTTCAGAGCATTCGTGCTCTAGAGGGGGCGGTGAGTGGCCTCAGAGGAGACCTTAGGACCCTGTCCGCCACCGTCACCGATATGGCTCACCGCTTCGACCTGCTCCCGCACATTCACTACTGTCTTACCCAGGTCCTGGAGCGTCTCCCACGCGTACCCCCACCCACCCAGCAGGTTCCCACGGCCACTTCCACACACACTCAGCCTGCTACCACTTCCACACCCACACCCGCTCAGCAGCCTGTCCAGTCGCCACCACCACTTCCGCCTCAGGACGGAGACGGCGCAGCACCACCTTCTTAGGCACCCTTGATGCCATCGATTATTTTTGCCATTGTGCTGCCCGTTTCTGCTGGGTCCTGTTGCATTTTTTTCCACCCCCTCCCCTCACTTATTTTGGGATTCTCGTTCTGATTGTATCTTTATATATCTTTTCTGGGAGAGAGGGAGAGTTTTTGGTGCCACACCTATGTATCTGTATCACTCCTATATCTGCATGCATCATGTCCGCTTCATATTCTTCGTTTCATTATTTTTCCTTTTTTCTTTTTTTCCTTCCATCATGCATGCATCCTCACTTACCCCTCACATTACTTGTCTCTCGGTGTGCCCCACTTTGCACATTGAGGACACTGTGCCATTTAGCTTGGGGGAGTGAGTTCTCACGTTCTTTTTCGATTTGCCACCTTTATTTTTAGTTTTTCACACCATTTTCCGCTTTTGCAATTATTTTCATCATTTTTTCTTTTATTTTACCATGCATCACGTTTTTCTTATTTTTCTGTGTGCCGCATTGTAAATAGTTCTATTTTCCCTTTATCTTTATTTCTTTCTTTTTCATCTCATGCTAGAGATGACTTTTCTATGATGATGATGACGTGGAGATAGCTTACTCTATTTGCATGCTTTATTTGTCATGTCTTAGACTTTATTTCTGATATCATATGCTATGACTTGCCTTGCATCTAGAGATAGTAACCCACACTTTTTCCACATGAAAATGGATGAAATTTTATTATTAGCTGAGTCTGAATGTTCATATGTATGCTATCACAGAAAACACACCAAGATTCACGCATTGAATGCTTATATCTGGAGTACCGATTTCTTTTCCTATATCACTTCTATATGCATGAATTATACATTTCACTTCAGGATGATTGAATGATGTTAGCTATGATAAATCTGGATTAGTTAGTTTTTTTGTGATCGAAACTGAGTAGATTAGATTACCCTGCTGAAGTTGTCGTGCATGTCTTATAGAGTGAACCGAGAGATATATTTATTTCTTTCTCCACAAATCTTGAACATCATTTCTCTACTTTTAAAATCATTGGTGAATCTCCCCTTAGCGATTCTATTATATGGCATTTCCCCCGCTATTAATTCCTAGCTCCAAATTTCTTATTCAAAAAAAGAGAGAATATTCTTGTATATCATTATCTCTCTTTGAGTTGGGATCGTTGTGTATATATGCTATATCCAAAAAAAAACAACAAAAGAAAAAAAAAGAAAAAGAAAAAGAAAAGAGGAAAAATCCTCAATAAAAGATCCCATCTCACTTTCTTTCTTTCTTCTTTCCTTTCATTGCTTTTGGAGCTTTATAAAAATGGGGATGTGAATATTTTTTATGCCACCACGCTTATAGATAAGCTTGGGGGAGGGAATCCATTGATGTGTGAGAGAGTGACTACTTGACGTTGCACGACAACATAGGCTAAGTAATATTCTATACTCGGTAAGATTATTTCTAGCTTACGAAATCCAGAAATCTAAGCCTAGCATTCATATCATGAAATCCACACCTTTCTATTCTCTCTATTCTATTGTGTGATACTCTTATACTCCTCATAGAAAGCATTCAATTGAAAAGTGTGTGATCTGCGATTTGTATACCGCTTTAAATGATTCAGACGATGTTAATTCTAAAACTATTCCGTTTTTCATGATTATATCATTGTTCGTGGGTTTTCTATTTCTATTTGCACTATTATACTATGATATCAAAATAAAACTCTTTGACATGTATTTTTCATTCAGTGCATGCTATGTGAGTAAGCGAAACCCACGTACTGAGAAATTGATCTAGCAGCTTACCTCTTCGCTTCTTTCTTTCTTTTTTATTTTTATTTCGTTTTTCATTCTTCTCCGTTTTTCATTTTTCATTTTTTGCCGTTTTCGTTTTCCGAATCCACCGGGTTCGCCTTTTACTTATCTTCCTCGAGGACGAGTAAGAGGTAAGCTTGGGGGATTTTGATCACTCCTTATTTTACACTTTTTTCCCGCATGTTTGCATGCCGTTTAGATCGCCCAAATCATGTTTTTCACGATATATCGACGATATTGCGATGCTTTTCACGATTTGTTGTTTTTGTCGCATTTCAGGTGATTTGGCGCGATTCGGAGTGATCTCGAGATGCGCTTACTCCAGAGGGTCACCAACGACCTCCCCAAGGGGTATTTTGCTGTTGGAGAGGAGCGGAAGAAGAACGGACGTCGCAGGAGCGACGAGGAGGCCAAAACAAGCTGTTTGGGCATTTTTGGTGTCCCACTCGGCCGAGTGAAGGAGTCACTCGGCCAACCAGCGAGACACTGCTCGGCCGACCAGATCGGATACGTTTCATACGTGCACTCGGCCGAGCGACGGAGACCACATCGGCCGAGTGACGAGATCTCGTCCGCCCGAGTGGCGCCCAGACGAAGCCATTCAAAAATCACCAACTTACTGTTTTTCGGCTGCCTGAGCTTCAGAAGACCCACTCGGCCGAGTGGATAATCCCGACCGCCTGAGTACCAAGAAGCCATCGGCCGAGTGACGACAACTCACTCAGCCGAGCCGCCCCCGAAGTGAAGGACCCCGAAGATCAAGACTTACTGGAAAATTACAGGGTTTCTCACTCGGCCGAGCGACTTTTGTCACTCGGCCGAGTGCGACGCGCTGCCTGTAGCGAAAATTGCGAATTTCAGGCTGCGCAGGGGTATTTTGGTCACAGTTTTTGGACGATTTTGGGGGGTATTTAACCCCTGTTTTTACCCTAGTTTTAGAGAGCTTTCTCTTAGATTTTTGCAGCTTTTTAGATTAACTTTTTAGTTTTATTCTTGTGATTGGAGAGGAGACAAAAGTTGATTTTTGTTGGATTAATTGAAGAACTCCATTGGTTTGCCTCTCTCTCCCCTAAAAATTCTATTTTTATTGCTTATCTCAATATTGTGATGAATTCTATTGCTTATTTCATTGATTATTCTTGTGTTTGTGCTATGAATTGTGAGTAGTCTCCACGTCTTGGGGCGTGGGGATGAACCCTACAAGCCCAATTTCATATTTGTGATGAATTGGTAGAAATTTTGCTAGAATCGTTGTTAGGGATTAGTTTGGGATCGATTTACTACGGATAGCTAGGAGTTCATACCGATTGGGATTTGCAAGAGATTGGATCCCAATTCGATAGGAAACCCTAGAAATCCGAATTGGGTTGGAATCGAATTTCTGAAGTATCGGTTTGCAAGAGATTGGACCGATACTAGGGTTTCCGGTTGCAATTCCGTGCCGATACCCGTTTGCAAGAGATTGGACGGGTAGGAACTATCCCAACCTAGGTCGTGGGCCGGGTTTGCACGAGAGTGGGCTCGGTGCGCGATTGAACGATGATGTTGATCCTAATGCTAGTTTCCCTAGGCTAGGGTTTGCAAGAGATTGGACCCAAACCTAGGATAGCTATAGACCGGCAACAACGCGAGAGCGTGAGCTTGGTTCTACATTCAGTTGCAACTAGTTCATCCAAAATCTTATTCTAGCAATTTTGATGCCGATGAACCGCATTTACGAAATACGGTGAGTAGCGGGGATTCCCCATTCCCTAGACGTTCTTTATTTGATTTGATATTTCCGTACTTTGTCTGACGATTGTGACAGGATCGCCAAAGGCAAATTTCTCTCTTTCTTAAATAGCCAGGTTGATTGGAACAAGTACGGTCATTCGTCCTCCCTGTGTTCGATAACCCGCTCGCTGCTATACCGTGCGCTTGCGGTAAAACTACAACCGTTCTTTGGGTCACATCCCGGAGCGATCAGGAGGTCATCGACAATTCCCACCGGATATTTGACCGACCGGTCAGCTAGTTGTAGGGTCATACCGGTGGGCTCCAAATCACCCATTCCTATCCTTCTATACATCGACAAGGGCATCATGCTAACTCTCGCTCCTAGGTCGACGAGTGCACGATGAATCTTCACCGCCCCGATCGTGCGAGGAATAGAGAAGCTCCCTGGGTCCTTGAGTTTCGACGGGTTTGCCCTCTGAATAAGAGCGCTACATTCCACCGTCAGCACTACTTTCTCCTTTCTAGACCCTCTAGTCACCAAATCTTTCAAGAATTTTGCATAGGAGGGGATTGTTTCATTTCTTCTAGGAAGGGGATTTGCAGGCTTAGGTCC
Organism: Scilla litardierei; assembly: GCA_030789695.1. Taxonomy (NCBI): domain Eukaryota; kingdom Viridiplantae; phylum Streptophyta; class Magnoliopsida; order Asparagales; family Asparagaceae; genus Scilla; species Scilla litardierei. Next base: position 806,751,755 of record CM061142.1, on the reverse strand, counting down.
TTGACCATGGCGAAGAACTTGCCATATTTCTCATCAATTTTTGCCTGAGCCAACCGTTGTGAAAATGGCACAACGGGTTTATACACTTTCGGGCTCTCTTCCTCCTTCTTCTTCTCTTCTTCAGAGGCTCCCTCCGGAGTCATAGGATTTGATGACGAAGCACCGGCGTCATTTGATTTTTCGGTCGGTCTCTAAACGACCAATGGTGCTTCCGGGTTGCTAGGGGGCACTCTAGTAGGAATTTGTGTCCCGCTTCTCAGAACAATAGCGGACACATTTGCGTGCTCGTGCACGAGTGCCGATGTTTGGGTTGCTCCCCTCGGGTTCACCTCCGGTTGTGGCGGTAATTGGTTTTGTGACCTTGCAAGGTTCGCCACTTGTAACCCCAGCTGGATTACTTGGTCCGTGAGGGTCCGCTGACCCATTTCCAGCTTTTGGTTGATCTTCTCCTGGTTGGTAATATATTGAGTCAAGAGAGACTCAACCGGAGAGACGGCCCTCTGTTGGCCATACTGCTGCTGCTGCTGGAATGGCTGCTGATTCCTGGGGGCGTAAAATTGCTGCTGAAGTGGTTGCTGCTGAACAGAGCTCTGCTGTGGCCTAGCCGGCTGATAAGTTTGTTGCTGCGGCTACTGAGGCGGCGAGGGCTGAAATGGTGGCCGGTAACTGAAGTTGGGGTGGTTCCGGTTGTTTGGAGAGTAGATCGGGTTGGAGTTGGTCCTTGGCGGATACGATGCATTTCCCGTGGGGTTGTAAAATAGTGCGCTCGCCTGATCCAACGGTGGTGAGATGTCACCACCGTCGAATTCCCCAAAGAATTCGGACTCTACTGCAGAAATTTGCTGTGTACCGGCCCCACCGGCTCCTACCATTAGTGCGGAGATCTGGGTCGAAAGCAAGTCGAACTTGCTTGAAAGTTTGTCGACATCCTCGACTCTGTGTATACCCCCGGATCTTGGTGTGGCTCTCTCGTCACACCACCGCTCATTGTTGGATGCCATATTTTCCAGAATATGCCCGACATCCTCCTCGCTCCTAGACATGAAGGAACCCCCAGCCGTGGCGTCCATAGAAGATTTCAGGTCATCCCTCAACCCATTGTAGAACAGATTAATAATCTGCCACTTCGGAAGCTCATGGTGAGGGCATCTTCTTTGCATCTCTTTATATCTCGTCCAAGCTTCATGCAAGGACTCGTGGCTGGCCTGGGAGAAGGAGGAGATCTCACTCCTCAACTTCATGGTCTTCCCCGGAGGAAAGAACTTCGTCAGAAAAGCGTTGGAGAGCTTCTCCCAGGTGTTGAAAGTGTTGGGGTCCTTCCCCCTTAGCCATTGTTTGGCTTTGTCTCGCAAAGAGAAGGGGAACAGCTTCAGACGGATAGCCTCTGTCGTGACACCATTAATCCGAAAGGTGTCACACTTCTCCAAGAAGGAGTCTAGGTGCTCGATCAGGCTCTCCATGGGTGCACCCGCAAACTGGTCCTGCTGGATCCATGTCACTAGAGACGGCTTCAGCTCAAAGCTTTGGGCCACAATAGCTGGAGATCGGATGGCGGAAGTCGACTCGATGGATGGCATCGAGTACTCCAGCAGAGACTTGTGAGGTGGGGTGTTCTCCTCCATGGATTCGGGATCTTCTCTTCTTCGCTTCTCGGCGGCCAAACGCCTAAGGGTGGCGTTAATCTCTGGATCGAGGGGAATCAAGTCGTCAAGACTCCTTGAACTCCTGCGCATGAAAAACAACAAACACCCGTGAAGCGACAAGTGGGAAAGAAACAGATAAAATAAGAAATAAAAAATAAAAATAAGAAAAAATAAAAAAAGAAAAAGGAGAATGCGAAAATTATCGCGAGGTAGGGATGTGAGCTAGACACGAGGGTTCAAGAGATCCTAAAATAACAAGCACGTTGCCTCCCCGGCAACGGCGCCATAAACTTGACCGGCGCCCCGCTTTAGTTGCGGCGGCGCGGTGTCGTTTACCGCAAGTTTCACGGTTAGTGTAGGGTGCGGGAATATCGAACTCAGGGAGGCGAGGTTGTGCTTGGGTCAGGTAGGACCTAAATCACCCCGAGGGGCGAGCTAGCCCGAATCGATGAATGGTTGTCACGAAAGGAAATAAAAGGGTATGAACAACAAGAAAGAAAACTCGGGACTTTGGTTTCCAACCCGACGAGAGACTCTCGCCGATTCGGCCTACGGGTATGGATAGTGATCGGGATTAGGGTCTAATGGTGAGACGTTGCCTCTGAAAGTGGTACCGGCGTCCCATGGGCCCGATATTCCGGTCGGTGCCCAGGATGATACACCGGACTTCCCGGATTCGATCAGTGGGCACTCCCGTGTCCATTAACATTGATCGATCCCGGGAGCACTAAGCCCGCAACGATATCTCCCAACGTCTCATCCTGCCGCTCCCGCGTGCTAGGATTCGGCGTCTACGCTAAGGGCGTGAGCTATGGCTAGGTTGTCAACCGCCAAGTTTATTCCCCCTTGGCCCAACGGTCAAAGGCGGTCTTTTTCCCGCCGATGACAATGAAACACCTCGCGTAACCGTTAGATTCCTACTCCCTATCGATTTCCTAACCCTATGGACGCATCGGGAAGAGCCTCCGAAGGGGTTTCCACCAAAATCCCAGATTTGGGAACTACTCACAAAAATTCATGAAAAAGCGATCTAAATGAAATTTAACCGTTGGAATCATAATCGGACAATTGCAATGCGGAAGTAATAGAGTAATAAAGACAATACTAAAATTTTAGAAAGATCTGAAAACTTACAAAAGAGTAACAATTACAGCCGTCACAAGGAGATAAAACAGTAGAAAAAAATAACAGCTCTCGTTTCTGGAACCCTAGGGGTTCTATTTATAGACATTCGCATCAACCGATCGGTTGACAAGTCAACCGATCGGTTGATCCGTTACAAATTAATAACAGAAAACGGCGAGCTTTCACCCGATCACATGAACCGGTCGGGTGAGTTCTTGAGTGACCGGTTGGATCTTGGAGCAGTCGGGTGAATCGATCGGTTCGACGTCCGTGTCTTCAGCTCTTCTTCTTCAGCTACAGATGAACCGATCGGGTGAGAGTCACCCGATCGGTTGGCGTTTTGCTTCGAGAAAACAGAGAACAGCCCCCGCTGAACCGGTCTGCGAACCGGTCGGGTGACTTCTTTGTGAGCTGCGGTAGAGACCGGGTGGTGCACGCGTGCATCACCCGATCGGTTGGAGATGACCAACCGACCGGGTGAGGGGCTGAAAGATGAATTCTTCGACGTTTGACCCCCTGGATCACACGTGACTTCTCCCGTTGCTCCGGGGACTTGGGATATTATCGTAAACGTCCCCTACGTGGTCAATCCCCTGCAATCATGGATAAACAAAGAAAAGTGAAAGAAAACGGGAAAATACACGAAAACAAATAAGAGACGGCGGAAAAACACGGAGAAACACAAAAGAAAACGTGCGTGAATATATGAAATATAAACGCACGTCAATAAGTTTTTGGAAAGCTTTTAATGGCTAACCTAAAGGTTTTTCTTGTATTATCACATAATGAGCAAGAAATGAAATAACCATTAAAATAACAACTAAAAGTTTTATCTCATAAAAATTTTAGCATGATAATATGCAACTTAAAATTATCTTATAAAGTTTAAGTTACACCAATTTTAATAATCATCACATAATTATTAAAATCTAAATAATCAAATTATTTACTTGTTTCTAAAACATAAACATCCTATGCATTTTACCAATTGCAGAAAATTATAGATCATGGTAAACCTGGCTCTGATACCACTGAAGAATTTTCTAGGGTCATAAGGGCTCAAATTCGATGTCTGGCCTAAGTCGAGCGGACGACAAAACCATATATTCTGCGAGAAGATAACAACTTAAAACAATTTTTAGTAAGCACTAAGGAGTCAAAACCATATCTAGAATCTCTACTATCCCGGGATGGGTCTGACCAATCCCTAAGGATAGATCTATAAAATTAACTGCAATTAAAACACATAAATTAAACTACTAACATTTGCCTTGCATGTTAGCAAAGCGCAGAATCCCACGAACCAATGCCCATCATTGGGGCTGAGACGCTTCTCCCGATCCGAACCACGTCCCGAGGCGAGTAATCCCCTAGTCGTTGAGCCAACCACGCCCTCTAAAATGTTTCACCTTGAGTGGATCCTCCTTTAAGACTTCAGATCCGAATCTAAACTCCTTCGTAGCTTTGTTAGAGCCCGAGCAAGAGCAAGGAAGAAGAATGGAGAAAGAGGGAATACTTGTTTTCGCCTATTCGATCTAGGTGTGCTCTTAACTTTTGAGATCTCCATTGATCCAAGGCTTGGTGCAAGTTTCAAGCAGTGGAGCTAGCCCATATATATATATATATATATATATATATATATATATATATATATATATATATATATATATATATATATATATATATATATATATATATATGGAGCTGACCCCTCCTATTCCCTCTATTTCTGATGTGGGACTAATTTATTAGAGGAGAAAATCAATTTCAAGTTTTCGTTCCACGAAGCCCAAACTTTAACACATTTTCCTTACTCACCGATTTACTCTGAAAGTGATATCATATATCAAATCGAAGAGCACTGAACTGTGAATGCATAGAAACAAACGGAGCTCAATTCTGACTTCGTTTGACCCCTCAAATAAAGCCCCAAAGATCGCCAAAATCTGCACGAAACTATGCGTAATTTCAATCTGCATTGCACAGTATTGTGGGCCCCACCAGTGGGCCCACTTGCGGGTTGGGCACGCCCAGCGGGCGCACCTGCCTGCCTGGACGCGCCTGCCCGCCTGGACGGGGCCCGACCCGCCAGCTCGGGCGGGCGGGCTCTGCCTGCCTGGGCTGGGCACCCAGCCTAGTTGGGCCTGGGTGGCGCCTCGGCCCAAGCCTAGGCCACGAGTGCCTGGGCTTGCCCAGGCTGCAGTGCCTCTGGGGAAGCCCAGGCCGCAGCCGCCTGGGCTTGCTGCCCTTATTTTGTGCATGTGTTTTTTTGACTTTTGTTTTGGTCCATTGGCTCTACTGGGCTTGTACCAAAACAAACGGGTCATGACATTCCTTGACTCCTGATTGAGCTTTGTTCTATGCTTTTGTAATATAAAATACGCTCGCAAACAATATATGACATGCTTAAATACTTTTGCAACTTATGCAATAATCCCACATCTTTAATTCTTAAGGCTATATCACAAACTATTTGCAACATAATTAATTTCCATACATCGTATGTATTATCTCCCTTATTCTACCTATTACTTGATGAAGGTCTCACTTTGTGTGAGACCCTACAGCCTGATCCTACTGCAAGCGGGGCTCGAAACCTGAGATGGCAGTGACCACGAGCAGTTGGTGCCGTCCCTGTTTCGGTATCATCATTATGTGGTTAACTTATTGACTTGAGTATTGTCGAGACCACACTGATTGTGTCCACGATGAATGTTGCAGTTTTAGTCCATTCGTCATAACTATGTCACTCAGCCAAACCTCGGGTATGATCAACTATCAACCCCAATAGCTTGCACTTGGTTAGTTTCCATCAGTATTTTGTCCAATAATGTTGGACTTTTTCTAATTTACTCTGGTTAGAGTTTTTACTAAAGACTGAACTAACACATGTGACACTAACTCCCTATAAATGAGAGAGACAAATTCTTTCTTGGTCATTACTCTCCTCGCATGCTTCAAGTGTCACCCAACCAATGTCCTTTCGACAGGCCTTGCCTCGAAGCTAGGTCATAGATCTAAGTGACATCGTTCACATACAGGTTCGTATTGTTGGATATGGAAGACGTTTGTACACCCTTGTGGGGGATGTACGAGGGACTACGGACCTCGAACGTCGCGTACACGAAGTCGTGTGCAAAGGGAATCTGTTCCCTTGCGGAGAGGATCTCTGGATGAGCGGGAAAGTCGCATTATATATGCATAAGTGCATGCGACATATGGCTAATAAAGGGGGAATATCTTAAGCTTATGTTGTACCATGCATATGGTACAACTTAAGCTTATAATGTGCCATGTATCATGGTACACCTTAATTAAGTTGTTCCAAAGGAACAACTTACCCTAAAATAATTACATTGGGGGCTATAAATAAGACCCAAGGGTAGCCATTTTCCTTACACCATTTGCATGAAATTCATGCATGCATCTTCTTCATAGCGAAGCTCTGCAGAAATATTTCCTCTCCCTCCTTCCAAGTTCTTAATCTAAAATAGAGATTTAGATTGTGGATTAGTAGCCTTACTCCGTTCATGAGAAGACTCGATCCGTCGTGGCGAATCCGAAGGCAAAGTTCCGAGACTATCGTTCCGCATACGCAAGCGTAAGTCTCCACTTTAATTGTCGATCCTAACTCTGTTTTGGACAGGATCCTACATTGGTATCAGAGCCATATGGGTTCGCCCCGGTCAATCCACCGCCCGGTCGAAACTACGAACGAGTCGTTGTCTTTTTCACGAATGGGTCTCCTACTATTACGGATATAGTAGGAACGCTTCGTGACGGAGAGAACGCAGCGGTTGTTCTTTTCACGTTAGGGTCTCCTATCATTACAGATATGGTAGGAACTCTCCGTGACGGGAAGAACCGACCGTTCACGTAGTACGTTATTCTTTTTTGGCACACGGCCATTAAGAAATAACTAATTTCTTCGACGAACGGGTGCTTCATCGAGGAAGATGATGGAAGTTATTTCCATCGGGTAAGAGGAAAATTTGGTGCATGTGCACCATGGCCAAATGGGCTATGAAGGCCATGCACCCCCTCTCCCCATGCGGAGGGGGTTGGCTACGGCCAATAACCACCGGCGACCACCCCATCAAGGGGGAGGAGAAAGTGCGGCAACCCCATTCAAAGGGGGTGGCCGGCCATGGCCAAAGGGGCCATGGCCGGCCAACGCCGAATGGCCTTGGCCATGGCCGGCCATGGCCAGGCCGGCAGTGGCCGGCCTTGGCCAAGGGCCTGCCGACCAGGCCGGCCCTGGCAGAGGCCAGGGCCGGCGCCCTGGCCACTGCCAGGGCCAGGCCGGCCCTGGCAGTGGCCAGGGCTGACCTGCCGGCCCTGGCAGAGGCCAGGGCCGGCACCCTGGCCTCAGGCCAGGGCCTGGCCGAGGCCAGGGCAGGAGCCCTGGCCCCGGCCAGTGGCCTGGCCGGCCGGCCCCGGCAGAGGCCAGGGCCTGGCCGGCCCTGGCCGAGGGGGCCAGGCCCCCTGGCCGGCCAGTGCAGAGGCCCTGGCCGGCCTTTGGCCAAGCCCCGGTCAGGGCAGAGGCCCTGACCGGGAAGAAGTTGATTTCGAAAATTGGTCGACCAATTTTGTGTTTTTGGTCGACCAATCCGACAGATGGTCTGGGTCGATTGCAAACTTGCCAAATGACCCATACGGGGTTACAAATGGCCTTGGTCAAACTCGAATGTGTCGATTAGTCCATACGGGGCTAATCACAGTGCCGACTAGTTCATACGGAACTAACGTTTTTAATGAAGTTTTTCATTGGGCTCTACTCCTTGAAGATTAGCCATAGTGCTCTACTTCATGCGAGATTAGCCATGTCATTGTGCTCTACTCTACGGAGATTAGCCAATGTACTTGAGACGTTGTGCTCTACTCTACGGAGACTAGCCAACGTGCTTTCAAATTTTTGAAAAAGATGTTTTTCAAATAGGTTATGTCCCGTCCTTAAATCGGGATAGCGTAATTTAGAATTCCAAGTCCTACCACGATCCAGCCATGGTTATCTAACCCATGGGTGTGTAGAACAGGTCTCGTGGCTTGGCAATTGTTGCGTTAAAATTCTTTGCGCTAATTCTCACCCATTCTATTTTGAAAGATATGTTTTTCAAAATAATTTTCCGCTGCTAATACCATACGGGTATTATTTCTGATTTCTTTTTACTTAAGATAAGTAAGAGGGATACTTTGAAAGTTACTTCTAGATGGTAGTTGGGAACGTAGTGAACTTCTCGATTCTAGAGTAACATTTCAACGCATCCAAGGAACTTATCAAGTGTTTAAAGAATCGAAACTTTATGCATAGAATTTTGATCGTGTTTTTCATTCTCTTTGCAGTTTTTTGAATCGAAAATGTCTACCGCTTCTAAGAATATTGTCGCAGAGCTTAACAAAGGTGAAAAGCTCAACGACGACAATTATAAACTTTGGTCAATAAAGATCCAATATGTTTTGGAGGAGCAAGATGTGCTCGAAACACTCCAAAACATAATGGTAGAACCTGAGTTGGGCAATACGGCCCAACACAAGAGGGACCGGGAAGCTTATGACACTTGGACTCGAAAGAACAAAATAGCACGTATTACGTTACTGTCCGCGATGGACAATGACATAATGCGTCTATTTCGGGAATTCGATCTAGCCAAAGACATATGGTCTGAGCTAGAAGTAAAGTTTGGTGGAACTTCGGTTACCAAACTCCGCTCCTTAAACATTCAATTTGATTCGTACAAGATGCGGCGAGATCATTCTATGAAAAAGCATCTCCGCCACATGGCGAATCTTATATCTGAATTAAAGGATGCGGGTGTTACGCTGTCTGACGAACAGCAGATCCAAGCGGTCATTCGTTCACTCCCAGATAGCTGGGATAACATGAAAATGCATCTCACTCATAATGAGTGCATTAAAACTTTAAGCGATGTATCGAAACACCTCGAACTCGAGGAAGAGCGGATTCAAGCCGCAAAACCAAGTGCAGAAGTGCACGTGGCTGCTAGTTCCTCACATGGAGGAAATAAGCGGAAGAATAAACGCTTAAGGTTTGTGAACGAACGTAAGCAAGAACCGGAAACCTCAAAGAAGACAAAGAACAAAAAGTGGCAAAAGAATGTGCACTCAAAGAAGAAAAACTTGAAGAAGATCAAGTGCTTTAAGTGCAACAAGTACGGTCACTTCGCCCGTACATGTACGGATGGAAGTGATAAGGTAACTTGTAGGGCTAGTTACATATGTGTTTCTAGTTCCATGTTTCTTGCTGAATCTAACTGTTTTTGGTTGATTGATTCAGGGGCCACAGACCACGTAGCGAAGGACAGAAGGTTCTTCGTAGAGTATCGAAAGATAACTCAAGGAACAAAGTGGATATACGTCGGCAACAACACACGTGTTGAAGTCAAAGGCGTCGGAACATGCAAGCTAGTTCTCGACAACGGCCGGACTTTGTTATTGCACGACGTCCTCTTTGCTCCAGATATTAGAAGGAATATCGTTTCCGTGGTCATGTTAATGTCTTTAGATTATGAGTGGAGGTTCTATAAACAATATGTTGACCTTGTTTGTAATAATTCTTTGATTGGTTCTGGTAATGTTAGTAATGGATTAATTGTTTTAAATACAATGTATGATGATGCTTCTTCCATTAATGAAAGTTTTCATTTAACAAATGCTTCTAACTCTGAGTCTGAAATCATTTGTTGGCATGCAAGACTTGGTCATATTGGACCAACTAGAATGGATAGACTTGCCAAAAGTGGCTTGCTATCTAATGTTTCAAAAGTTGAAATGTCAACTTGCAAACATTGTCTTGTAGGGAAAACTTGTCGCAAGCCGTTTGGAACTGGCACAAGGGCCGAAGTTCCATTACAGCTTATCCATTCGGACATTTGCGGTCCAATGAATGTTAAGACAAGACACGGGAAGTCCTATTTCATCACATTCATTGATGATTTCACCCGTTTCGGACATATCTATTTGATATCCCACAAAAGTGAAGCTTTGGCTTGCTTTAAAAACTATATGAGTTTGGTGGAGAATCAATTAGATCGCAAGATTAAGGTTTTGCAAACCGATAGGGGCGGTGAATATCAATCAATAAGTTTTAAGGAACTTTGTGATGAAAAAGGCATAGTACATCAGGTAACTATGCCTTACACTCCGCAACAAAACGGTGTTGCGGAAAGAAGGAATAGGACATTGATGGAAATGGTCTGATCAATGATGTCTCAGGCAAATTTGCCTATCACCTTTTGGGGTGACGCATTATTGACAGCAGCATTCATCTTAAACCGTGTACCCTCGAAGTCGGTAAGTTCTACTCCTTATGAGTTGTGGAACAATAGAACTCCAGACTTAAACATTCTAAAACCTTGGGGTTGTGCCTCTTACGCACATTTATCCTCTCACAAATATGGCAAACTTGGGCCACGTGGGAGGAAGTGTATCTTCATCCGATACGCTGAAAACTCCAAAGGATATGTTTTCGTCGGTCAAGAGGACAATGGGGGTCTAATAGAATTCGAATCAAGGGATGTTGTCTTCTTGGAAAAAGAGTTTCCAAGACAGGGTGAGATAAGTCAAGACTTATCCTTGTTTGAGACTTGGGATCAAGAAGGATCGGAACGTTCGAGTGGGAGAATTCTTGGTGAAGAAGAAAATACGTTTCAAACTTCACCAATGGATGATACGAACGATACCAATCCTTTTCCGAGTGGGAGTGATGTTATTCCAAGTGGGAGTGATGTCATTCCAAGTGGGAGTGATCAAACTCAAACAAGACGTAGTAATCGGACGAGGCTAACACCTCTGAGATTTGAGGATGAATTTCCTCAAACATTCATGACATTACTACAAGATGATGACGAACCTGCAAATTTCAAACAGGCCGTCACATGCCCTGCTAAAGATAAATGGATAGCGGCAATGGAAGAAGAACTTCAATCCATGAAAACAAACCAAGTCTGGGACTTGGTTAATTTACCTAAGGGACGTAGAGCCATTGGGAACAAGTGGGTTCTCAAAATCAAGCATAAGGCTGATGGCTCCATCGAGAAATATAAAGCTCGCCTTGTTGCGAAAGGTTTCACGCAACAGGAAGGAATAGACTACGAAGAGACTTTCTCTCCTGTCGTGCGTTTTACCTCCATTCGCTTAATTCTGGCAATGGTGGCTTGTTTGGACCTCGAGTTACATCAGATGGATGTAAAGACTGCTTTTCTTAACGGAGAACTAGATGAGGAGATCTACATGGAACAACCAAACGGGTTCGTACAAGAAGAAAACAAACATAAGGTTTGTAAACTTCGTAAATCCATATATGGTCTTAAACAATCCTCAAGGCAGTGGTATATGCACTTTCAAGAAGTCGTTTTGTCGTATGGTTTCTCCATGCTCGACGAAGACAACTGCGTATATATTAAGAGGATTAAAAACAAGTATGTAATTATATCTCTTTATGTAGATGACATACTTATAGCCGGAAATGATAAGCGTCTTATATTGGATATCAAAGCTTGGCTTTCATCCGTCTTTGAGATGAAAGACATGGGTGAAGCTGCATATATCCTTGGGGTTAAGATCTCAAGAAATCGTTCCAAGAAACTTCTTTCTCTCTCTCAAGAGACATATATAAAGAAAGTTTTAGAACGGTTTAATATGCAGGACTGCAAGCCAATTGATACTCCAATAAGCAAAGGCGAGGGTCTATGTTTGGAGATGTGTCCCAAAGATCCAAAAGAAAAGAAAGCTATGGAAAAAGTTCCATACTCCAGTGCTGTCGGGAGTCTGATGTACGCCATGATGTGTACCAGACCCGACATTTGCTATGCTATTGGTATGGTAAGCCGTTACCAATCCAACCCAGGGCAGGCACACTGGAAAGCGGTGAAGAGGATATTAAGATACCTCAAAGGGACTGCGGACTATGCGTTATGCTATCAAGGCAATACCTTGAGACTCGAAGGCTATACCGATGCTGATTGGGCAGGTGATCTCGACGAGCGAAGATCTACCTCAGGCTTTGTTTTCTTACTCGGGAATGGTGCAATATCCTGGAGCAGCAAGAAACAAACCTGCATCGCTCTATCAACCATGGAAGCCGAGTTCGTAGCATTCAGCATGGCGGTCCAAGAAGCTGTTTGGCTTAGGAAATTCTTAGACAGGCTGACGAATGCCACTGACTCAAGCACTGTTCCTATATACAGTGATAGTCAAGCTTCGATTGCCTATGTCAAAGATCCTAAATTTCATTGTAAGACCAAACACATTGACATTCGATTCAAGTTTGCAAAGGATTATGACAAACGGAAGGAAGTAGACATAGGATACATATCCACGCATGAGATGATAGCGGATCCCCTTACTAAGGCGATCCCCAGAGATGTGTTTTTCAAACACTTATCATCTATGGGAATGCGTAGGAGCTGAGCTGTATCATGTAATATTTCCCATGTCTATAGAAGATCAAAATTTAATTTGCATACAAGTTTCTTACAAATGATTTCATGTGCATTTGTGTTTGAGTCTCAGCTATTTTATTGTGTGTATGTCGGACAGATTAAGGTTGGCTCTCTCACATGAGCAACCGCCTTATCTTATCAGATGGATAAGATAGAGATGCGACTAGTTTAAAGTCAAAATCATTAGACAAATGATTTAGAGTCATGACTTAAACAAGATAGTCGAATAAAAGATCTGCATCATACGGATGCTTACAAAAGATCTGAGATCTGTATCACAAGGATATAAAGATCTCATTGGATTTTTTAATCCTATCTGTCTTATGCAGGATGAGAGTCCAGGAATATTTCCTGAGTAGTAAGGGGACTCAAAAGATAGGCACTGTGGTGTCTGATCTTTCATCCGTACAACATCATTAAGACATACTCTCCCTGGGAAAGGAGTGATGTTGTAATACGTGTTCATACCACGTATGCATTTCGATCACTGAGTTAGTAGCAATAGTGTTTGCTATTATGTGAGACTCAAAGGCCATACGGGTCTTAACTCTTACCCTCAAGGACTCCAATTGGTTCCTTTAGATTTGACGAGATGATCGCTATCTTAGCGTGTTACTAATGGGCTATGGTAATTCGGCTCGGCGGGGCACGTTAGAAAAGCGAATCAAGTCAAGATCAGAAGGTTCACAAGAAAAGGAAGATTGATTTCATATTCACATTTGGACTTTAATGATTCAAAGCTGGCCAGCCAATTGTAATCCAGATGGGATTCAATTGTTGAATATAAAGTATAAGAAATGTGAAGAAATAATCTAGGGTAAAGCATGCGTTGAACTACTCAACTTTGCACCTTCGAGGTCGTTGTGTATCTCTAACAAGTGCACAACAACAGACTCTACGCGCATGACGGTC